>OX419724.1:38845700-41345700 GCA_948477245.1 Thumatha senex | reverse complement strand
AAGGATCGTTGATAGCCCACGTAGCTCCTCTTAATACCGAGTGAAAAAGTTGAAGCTCTCATCTGGTGCACCAGCCCAAAGATGACAGCAGTACTCCATGTGTGGGCGCACTTGCGACTTATAGAGAAGCAGTGTTTGTTCCGCAGTAACGTACTGCCGCGCCCTGTTGAGCAGTTCGATATTTTTTTACGCCAGTACGGCCTTATCCTCTAAGGGCCTTCTTTACCTTTTTTTTATTTTCCGTAACCGGCGACTTGGTAGCTTTAGTCGCTCATGCGATGCAGCATCGACGGTCTCAAAATTGCCGGTTGGGGATACTAAAAGTATCCAGTGTGCGTGTGGCTCTAAATTACAGTATCGGACATCAGTAGAGATCTCAACACCGAGGATCTCAATACTAATCGAGACGTGAATTAACATGAAGCTGCTTTTCCGTGTTTTTGTCTCCCAGTATAATGATTTCCTTTAATGTATTGTTGTACTCGGATACTAACTAAACACAAAATTCATAAATTAGAAGGTGATATGAAGTCCTCCGGATCAGCCTAGTATTATAATAATTATTATAGATACGTCCGTGAGTGCCATTGTAAGATTTAGCTAAAAATCAGCGACGTGGTCATGCGCAGTATCATGCTGAGTCGAGGTCTTTTACATAATCCACGCTGTAACTATTTATGGGACGCGATTACCCTTAGAGATTTGCCCATTCGGCCCATTGGTTTTATAAGCAATGCGTTCCGCTACTGCTACTAACTTGTCGTTGTCGGGGGAAAATTCTTCAAATTTTCCGTTTCATTTCTTATATACTTAATACGCAAAAATAACTAAAAACGTTAATAAACCAGATAATTATGATACAGATTTTAAAAAGCTGTAATTTACAAAAAGTTCTGTCATTGCACAAGTAGTACATGTAGGTAAGTATGCTAGATACAACATACTGTGAGATACTTCCCAGCCTCGTGATCTGATGACCCGAAGACGAAGGTGCCAATTGCAGATTGCGTCAAACACATTAATGTGTTAGTCTGTGGTATTGTGGTGCAATATGATACAGTTTTCCCAGGTTTTTTACATTTAACATCTATTTGGTACAAGTTGTTGGCACAGTTCTGTTACGACTGTTATTACGGCAATATTATTGAAAATACATTACATTCATACATTTTTTCACGCCTTTATCCCCAAAGAGATAGGCAGAGGCATATATTATACGCCCACATTTTACCGTTAGCATTTTTGTCCCACGCAATAGATAGTGAGCCCATTGTCGTGTTGAAATGAACAGGCGCAGGCTGTGGTGACCTGCTGTTGAAATTTTTTAAGCCACCAATAAGACCTTCAACCAGGCTTAATGACTGCTATTTTACTGACACCCGGGACCAACGGCTTAACGTGCCTTCCGAAGCACGAACACGCTAGCAAATGTAAATACCACGCAGTGGTCACCCATCCAAGGACCACCTATAGCGAATGTTGCTTAACGCAGTGATCGTTTACAGAACACTGATTCAGCGGGGCCACAAGCGCTTCTATTGAAAGTAAATTAAAATAAATCCTTCTAGATACCTACAGGGTTAAGTATACCTATTAGTAGAAAAATATTATATTATCAGAAACATATTGTCTATAATATATTCTGTCCATAGTACCTCTGGATGGTACTTCTGGTGGCGTCCTGAGATATAGTTTTTAACCCATTTTTATGTGAATTTTGCCACTTTTCTACTCCTATTTTAACGATATTAATGAGTGATAGAGAAAGTTATTTAATTAAGTGAGTAATACTAGCGTCAAGTCTGAAGATCTCTATATAGGCAAGTCCTGACTGTCGACACTGTCGCTCAAGAATGCTTTTCAGAATTTAGGCGGGATGAGCAAAAGAAAACAAACAGACTTAGGAATATCTCTAATATCAGATTTATTAAACTCCAGTATTTGATAAAAAATAAAATAAATATCCATCACGCCTTATCCCCGAAGGGGTGGCAGAGGCATATTATATGCCCACTTTTCACCGTGTGGATTCCTGTCCCACGTAATAGGTGGTGAGCCCATTGCCGTGTTGAAATAGACAGACGCAGGTTGTGGCTACCTGCTGTTGAAATTTTCAAGCCGCCCATAAGGCCTTCAACCAGGCTTAACGACTGCCATTTTACTGGCTACCGGGACCAACGGCTTAACGTGCCTTCCGAAGCACGGAAACGCTCGCAAATGTAAACGCCACAAAGTGGTCACCCATCCGAGGACCAGCCATAGTGAAAGTTGCGTAACTCAGTGATCGTTTACAGAACACTGAGACCGCGAGGCCACGTATTTGATCAAGCGGAATATCTAATATATATCATAGGAAGCGCTCGTGGCCCCGCGATCTCAGTGTTCTGTAAACGATCACTGAGTTACGCAACTTTCACTATGGCTGGTCCTCGGATGGGTGACCACTTTGTGGCATTTACATTTGCGAGCGTTTCCGTGCTTCGGATGGCACGTTAAGCCATTGGTCACGGTTGCCAGTAAAATGGCAGTCGTTAAGCCTAGTTGAAGGCCTTATCGGCGGCTTGAAAAATTTTAACAGCAGGTAGCCACAACCTGCGTCTGTCTATTTCAACACGGCAATGGGCTCACCACCTATTACGTGGGACAGGAATCCACACGGTGAAAAGTGGGCATATAATATGCCACTGCCACCCCTTCGGGGATAAGGCGTGATGGATATTTATTTATATTTTATTTTTTTAACCAGTACTGATTTCAAATAAAATTGATTAATGAAAGGAGTAGATGTTATTTTTGTATTCAAAACGTTTTTAGAAGTATGTGTGAGAACATCGTGAGTAAGTCCCGAGCAGGTTATTAAATAGTAACTTATAAAAGTTAGTCCCATTAATGTAAGAACTAAGTCAATATTTCTATACTAATAATATTATAAAGAGCATAAATTTGTAGTCGATACACTCTAGAGCTTATCAACCTTACCAATATTCTTACCAATATTCTTTTACCATTAAAAGTTGTTCAGAAGTAAACTATACCCGAGGGAGTGAAACTGTAATAATAAATGTCGAAATATCGTGCAAAGAACTAAGGCAGTTCCTGTTACCTCGAAAAAATTGTCAATCGTTTGAAATATTATTACAGATCTAAACGGTTCCAATTCTTCTCAACTAATTTCATGTATTCTGGTAACCTGCCACCTTAGCACCTGTTATTATGGGTTAAACAGGTGCTAAGGTTCCAGGTGAAGGGTTCTAAAACCAAATTAAAGTGTCTGTTTGGACTTAAGGTATTTACTTAAAAAAAAACATTTTTTATTTATTTTTCTGTCTGTCTGTTAGTCTTTTTATCTGTTTGCTCTGGATAATCGACGAAACAGCTAGACCAATTTTAACGGGACTTCTTTGCTTAATAGTCGATGTTTAAGGAATAACTTAGGTTTGATTTTATCGCCGTATTCCCACGGAAACAGGCACTAATGGATAAAACCGCAGGGCGCCCACCAGATCTTATAAAAATCACAAAACATAATTTTTTCATGATATTAAAATCTATACTAATATTTATAAAGCTGAAGAGTTTGTTTGTTTGTTTGAACGAGCTAATCTCAGGAACAACTGGTCGGATTTTATAAATTCTTTTTGTGTTAGATAGCCCAATTATCGACAAAGGTTATAGGCTATATATCATCATGCTATTATCCTGGAGAGCGGAGCAGTAGTCAAAAAGGACGACAGATTGGACAAATTTTTATGCATAATTGTATATTTTATAAGCGAGCGACGGGATTAAATAGATGCGACGGGAGTTCGAAGTACGTCACGGGCGAAGCCTCCGAAAGTCACCTATTTAATAAATAAACATATTCAAAATCCTAACTAATTAACAATCAAATTGAAAGCGACGCTTCAATGCAATATTGATGCAAACGTATGTACTAATACAGGTGTCGTCAACTATTTGGTGCGTCAAGCGAGACGAGGGAAAGTGTTCCAGTGAACGCGATGAGCACAGCGACTGCTATATTCACTCACCTATTATAGTGCCGTATGTTAATTGAAGGGGCTTCACTATTATGTGAAAAGTAACGTTGTAGAAACAAAATGAGTTATGTTATCTCTAATTTTAGTACAACCAAACAATAGTACGTTAATAATTGCGTTGTGGAAATTATGGTATAGTTTCGTCATGCTTTCACGGTGAAACATATTAACCGAATTCGATAATTTGGATTTCGTGATTCTTTCTAAAAACACGAACTACAAATATTTTTGTGTTCATTTTACGTAGAAACTAGACACGCTACGTTCTTTGTAAGCACTTTATGGGTTATTTTGTGGCCGACTAAACGCTAGAAATAGATAGAGATAGTTACACTTTTAGCATGCTTAAAAGATTCATAGTCCCTGAAAACGTATGTGAAATCTACACTTTCGACCCCGATATAACACTTCTACACTTCTAAGCCCTAAACCTGAAGCTTGCGCGCTCTACGACTCGAAGCGCTCGTGGTCCCGCGGACTCAGTGTTCTGTAAACGATCACTGCGTTAAGCAACTTTCGCCATGGCTGGTCACGGATGGGTGACCACTTTGTGGCATTTACATTTGCTAGCGCTTCCGTGCTTAAGCTGTTGGTCCCGGTTGCCAGTAACATAGCAGTCGTTAAGTCAAGTTGAAGGCTTTATGAGCGGCTTGTTAAATTTCAACCATGGGTCTGCGCCTGTCCATTTCAACACGGCAATGGCCGCACCACCTATTACGTGGGATGGGAATACATATGGTGAAAAGTGGGCATATAATATGCCTCTGCCACTCCTTCGGGGATAAGGCGTGATAGGTAAAGAAATAAATAACCCGTAACCTTAGCAAAGTCTTATAAAAGGCTCAGTATGTCCATCTGTCCGTCTGTACGCATTTATTTCTTAGGAACCATAAGAGACAGAGACAAACGGTTTGCGGCATTCGAATCAGGACAACTAATATACGTGCATAGGTGATTTTGAAGTATGTAAAACTTACGGGTTTGAAATTGGTTTCGGTTTAGAAGTCATCTGATTTCTTCGAAACTTATAGTAAAGGGTGCACTTTTTCTCTTTTTTGTCTACCTCCTCCCAAAGGTTTGTTTTTGCTTTTTGGCAGAAAATTCATTATTGAGTTAAGCTCACCTGTGTACATAATTTTATTTATTATTTTTTTCAAGGTAGTTGTTAATGTTTACAAATAAAGAATTAAGGAAAAACAGTTTTAATTTCATTATGGATTGGTCGTTTACTAAAAATGTTTTTGTTTTTTACTAGATTCTGCCTTATGTCGAATACCATATTACGCTTCCTCCTTCAAAACATCTGACATTGCCGGAAACCTTTAACTAGGAAATAAAATATAAATAGTTATGACCCAAGATCTAAGATGATTACTAACAAATTGTTATTTAATTTGATTAACCCAATGACAGACTCGAGATGCATGATGAAATCAATTTGTAACGGCTATTATCAGTTACGTTTACTCTCTCTTGTAAGATACTTGTTAGGGATACATAGTCGTCTCAATAAACATTGTGAGTAATACTATTTTGTTTTCAAGAAAGTTCTATGTACTTAGATATATAAAACGCTATATAAACTACGTTAATAAAATGTTAGAATGCTAATGAAAAGTTAATCAAAAAAAAAACTTTTTAGCTTAGTTTAATAAAGGTGAGAGCGAGATTTAAAATTTCAAATCATGCTCTCATCACAATATTAAATTATTTGACGTATTATTATTTATTGTTAAAATTAAGCATCTTACAATCTCGTAAATTTATTCGCTTATGACATATAACACTGAGCTTCAAAGTTGGCTGGATATAATAAAGTCTATTATCCCGTGAACGTTTACATCTATATTTACACAAATTAAACTAGATGGCATTCTTTTTCAAGTGACTGTGAACAGTTATCAAGTAATTGTAAAACCATAATGTCTATTATACCGTGAACGCTTACATCCATATTTACACAAATTACACTAGATGGCACTATTTTTCAATTTTATCCTTGAAATTTCTCTTACACGTAAAGGTGGAAACAATTATATATACTACTCACATTGTTTTCATTTTGCCTTTTGCATATCATCAATCATCACTCACTATGAGATTTTTACATTACCGTTAACGGTGTGTAACTTAAACTTTTTATACCTACCTTATCAAAAAAATATTTGTTGCATGCTAATGCCCTCGGCTTGGTCTGCGTGGATGTTTTTCCACTTTCTCCGTTTGCCTGTGTCTTCATGTTGCTCAAACCATTGCCGCACACTACGCGAACGATGTATTGGACAGTTATCCTGCACGAATTTTATTTGTGGTAATTCTATATTTAGATACACATTTCGGACGGTGGGCAACATGACTTCTTCCATCAGTTCTAATAATTCGCACTATTTGCTCGACTTTGTATTCTTACAAGTTATCCTGGGCCTGCTGCACTCATCCATCCCCACATGTTTACTGTAATACGACCAGATTCCATGTTGGGCACTACATGATCGCTATATCGCGTGTTATTTCGACGCCATAAACTTAAACGTCCGTGTTGGCTAGACTTAAATGTTTTTTCATCTGTGAAAATAACAGTACTCCAATAGAAATCTAAGTGGTCCAAAGCGAACTGTAATCTTGCTCGTCTATGGCTTTCCGTTAGCAAGGGTTTCACAGCATGCCTACGATAATGCAGCCCTTCACTATGAAGCATACGACGAACAGTGGCGACGCTCGTATGAAATAAACTAGCGTAGTAGTTTGTAAAACCATTTTCCTCATACTCCCTAATCATGGTTTGACGCTGCAATATGCTTATCAGTGGTTTCCTGCCAGTTCTATGTCGGTGTTGTAACGAACCTTCTTCCTCAAATCGTCGCACCCATAAAACAACTGTTTTTCTCTGCAATAAAACAGAAATAATGTAATAATTTGTATTATACTTATATATACCTAATAATAAATTGTCTGGTGAGTGTAAGGGAGCTTTACAATATCTCCGGGGCTCAAGCAACCTCACCAGCTTGCGGCGCACCTGTTGATCAAAAGATGAGGGAACGACGCAGTATTAGTGGATACGACTAGAATGGTTTACTTCAGCTATTTTCATAGTATTATGTCTTACGGTATTCTCCTTTGGGGGAGTGCTGCAGATTTAAATATTATTTTTGTTCTACAAAAGCGGGCTGTACGCGCTATTTATAATTTGGGCCCCAGAGTTTCTCTCCGAGAAAAATTCAAAGAAGTAAATATTCTAACCGTACCATCACAATACATTTTTGCCAATCTTATGTATGTCCAGAAAAATCTATCACAGTTTTCTAAACTCTGTGATAAACATAATATAAACACTAGAAATAAAAATAATCTATCAGTCCACCACAGTCGACTACATAAGATTGGCGATTCTTTCCAGGGTAACTGTATACGCTTTTACAACAAGCTTCCCTGTGACCTGAGAAATTTATCATTAAATAAATTTATAAAGTTTATTAAAAACAAGCTTTGTGAAAAAGGTTTTTACTCCGTTACAGACTATTTGCAGGACAGTGACGCCTGGAAATGATCTGCTGGCAAAGTGAAATAATATTAAATTGTAAATAGGCCATCAAAAAAAGCCTTCCTAAGTTTCTTGCCGGTTCTTCTCAGGTGGGCCGCGTTCCGAACCGGTGGTCGCTTTAAATATTTTAAATAGTGTATGACATTTTGTAAGCGCCGTTAAAATGGTCTATGCAAAATAAAGATATTTTTTATTTTATTTTATTTTTATTTATTGGGAGGTCAGACGGCAATAACGCCAAAGTTATAAAAGTGAAAATATAGCTGCTCCATATTTAGAGTAGGGTTTGCACTGGGAATACGCTAAGATGAAGTACAAAATCATAAAACTTATCACAAAATTATCCGTGTCTAGCAAAAAAGAAACAGTATTATTTAAAACAGGAAAGGAAAATGGTAACTGAAGTACTTAAGTTGACACCAGTCTCTCTAGCGATTTCCGAAAAATTTTCTACCCTGATTATGCAAAGCGACGATTTGCGCTTTTATCACAATGTTAATATTACAATTACTCATTTTATAAAGTAATTAAGGTTATTTTAAAAGTTACTCGAAAAAGCTAATAATAGGTACTCAGCAGACGTATTACCTAAACTACCTACTAATTGTTACAATTTATCCAAGTACCCCCTACGTTTAAAAAACAATTCTCAGCATAAATTTAGTGTAAATATAGATAGTACTATGAAATTTCATTACCACTATTGTATGCGTGAGGGTCGATTACGGAAGACGAAGGTATAGTTTGAATTTTTTTGGTAGTGAGTTCGGATTCCTGTCAAGACCACATTATCTTTTTGAGATCTAATTTAAGTGTATCCCTTGGTACGATCGATGCATGGTTAAATTCATAAATTACTGTTAAAGTTTGACAAGCTTAGAGTTAAAATTCAATTGAGAAATAAAAACATAAAAAGACTACCAAAATTTCCTTTTAATATTTTAAGTCTGCGTAGTACCATCTAGTATGATAATAAGAAGCATTATGTTTTTAGTTTAATTTTGTTGTTTCGTTTGCGCTAGAAGGCGCAATTTCTAGCTTCAAACCAATCTCATTTAGAATTGTCCACGCAATTTTGTAGGCGTGTGTACAATCATATTTCATCTTAGCTTATAAAACAATAAGTATGGGCCCCAGGCCTACTTGAAATAGTTATATTCACCTATTTTTGTGTTTTTCAAGAGACATGTCTGTCGACCTGAACCTGTGTATAGAATTATTTTTTTAAATTACTCAGCTTTAATTATGATAAGGCTGCTATTACATTAGAAATTAACTCTCAATCGTACGCCATTAGATATATGACACCCCAATCCAAAAATATGGAAATGAACAAACGTGTACAACGTGTTCAAGTGAAACAGTTGCTGCAAAAATCCGTTAGCTCAACAAACCGACAGTAGTGAACACCTAGAGTCGGGTAGTAATCACTGGATAGAGCTTTATCAAATCAAAGTTTTCTCTACCTATCGTATTGTGTATGAAGCTATTGAAATGAAAAAGTATAGGAATCTAAATAGCGAAGACGAATTCGACTATCCAAAATATTTTGTTTAGTGATTATAGAAACTTGTACCAAACAAAAGTATGAAAATAAAAGGTCACGCTGTAAATCACATGTGGCGCCAGCTTTGTGTCTAGCCATGACCACTGGCGCTGCAGCACGTTGGAAATATTTGTTTTAAACTAACACGCGTTGAACACATACTTTTGTATAGAACGGGATTTTGCGCGGCACTATATTATATTAAAAGGTGCAACCCTGTCGAAACGTCGAGGAACAAAAGGTTTTCTCACCTTTTTATATAATATAGTGCCGCACGAAATCCCGTTCTATACAAAAGTACGTTGGAAATAATCGGTATAAGTGCAATATCGGTACAATAGCTATTTTTATTATAATAACACCAGGATACAGGTAAGTACAACGGAGAAGTAAATTAATTTAGAGCTCAAAAGAAAAACGGTTTAATTGACTACCTGCATCACTCAAAAGAGACAGCATAGGATTGTGTGAAACAAAGAGAGAAAGTCATAAAAATATAAGTATCATCAGATTTAAATACATGAAAAGTTAATAAAAAAGAAAAAAAAAACACGTGATCATTACTAAATTAACATGTTATGTAATAAAACTTACTTCATTTGTACATTGTCACAATCGAACCACAAAATTGTACGGAACGTCGTTCAATTTTCTCTCTTTGAGAAGGTCGATGTACGATTACACAACGGTTATAATGTGAGAGGCGGTAATGTCTCCATTATTACGACGGCGTTCGCCGGTAGTCATCTCGACGTACGTAATTAACTACTTACCGTATTATAGTGAGTGTGGTATCAGATCAAGTGATAAAGTTAGCTTTGATATAAAGACATAGACATATTGTCACGCCTTTATACCTGAAGGGATAGGCAGTTGCATACTTTACGCCCATATTGGAACGAAGTTCCTTACGGCAGGATTGGAGGAGATAGGGATTTTGCTGCGCGACCGAACTGAAAAAAATGTGATAGTAAAACCGTAAGAAAAATTCCGTGGAATAAAACCGTTAAATGAGACGTGCGCAGGCGCGACAGTCGTTTGTTTTGCAAATTGTGTCGATTCTACATTAGCCGAAGCAACTTCGTTTCTACCTGGTGTCCCACGACACCACATCTTTATTTTTACCGTATGCACTTTTGTCCCACGTAACAGGTAGTGAGCCCATTGCCGTGTTTAAATGGCGCGCAGCGCGCAAGCGCAGGTTGTGGCCTATAACCCTATAGGCCTAATAACCTGCTGTTGAAAATTTCAAGCCGCCCATAAGGCCTTCAACTAGGCTTAACGACTGCCATGTTACTGGGAACCGGGACCAACAGCTTAACGTGCCTTCCGAAGCATAGAAACGCTTGCAAATGTAAATGCCAAAGTGGTCCGAGGACCAGCCATAGCGAAAGTTGCTTAGCACAGTGATCGTTTACAGAACACTGACTCCGCGGGGCTTCGAGCGCTTCAAAAGATAAAAAGGGGCATAAAAATTTCACTTTTTTAGGGAATTTGTACATCAAAAGGAAAAAGGCAGAACTTGTCTTGAAAACGCGTTAAGGTATTGAATTTAAAATATGTAAAACTATTTTCTTAGGTCTACAGCCCAGTCCCTTAAATCTGTGAAAAAATCAAGGTAACAAAGAGTATGGTCATTTATGATGCAATAAAACGTATGTTACGGAACCATCGGTCGGTGAGTCCGTCTCGCATTTGTCCCGTTTTTAAATATATTTTTACTTATTTTATGAATTTTCACAACGCCGCAGCTGTAACAGCGTGAAATTTGGTTACCGCACAGATATTACAGATTAAAGTAGCCTACAACTACCTCATTCTTATAACTCTTGACAATCCATTGATTCCTGATGACGTGAAAGAATTTCCGTTTTACGTAGTAAAGGATATTTATTCAGTTGGTAAAATTTTATACTTTTAAGCTAATTTACGCGCCATTACTTTTTTCTTATGCCAAGAAACAATAATTTACTTGATAAGGTGGTTTTCCCTTAACCGATAAATGGTTTTGGCCATCATACAATATTAGATTTACCTATTAAAAGACACCTTATATCAAACAGGTATACGAGATAAAAAAACAATATACTTTATTACAATATATTATTTAATAATAACCTTTCGTGTTAGGTACCTCCTAACTTATATTATATATTATTTCCAGGATCAATTTTACCACTTTGTCAACGTGACGTGATCTTTAATCTGGACTGCGGACAGACGTTGTAACAGCTAAAAGTATCTATTTTACTACGAAATTCTATAACTAGTTTCATAATAGTCATTATTTTATCCTTTTAATTACTGATTTTGAAAGAATAATTTTTAATCCAATTAATTATATTTTGTGAATACAGATTTTAGTTGTATTTGTGAAATACAATTAAAATGTAAAATTGCAAAATTTAATTAATTATTTATTTAATTTAAACAGTGTAACTTCCTCTGTATTCACATTACTTTTTAGCTTGATTATAAAACACAAATCTTCAGCAATATTTTCCTGAAATTTTGGTAATTACTAAAATAATTCAAATAAAGTCAAGGTCAAAATAAGACGTGTGGCACTCGGAGACTGCCACGGTAAAGCTATTGCATAGCATACCTTTGTTTTTCTTTGATATTAATTCAAGTTACACTAAAAAAAAACCCTCGCCCTCACCCTCATCCTCACCCTCACCCTCACCCTCACCCTCACCCTCACCCTCACCCTCACCCTCACCCTCACCCTCACCCTCACCCTCACCCTCACCCTCACCCTCACCCTCACCCTCACCCTCACCCTCACCCTCACCCTCACCCTCACCCTCACCCTCACCCTCACCCTCACCCTCACCCTCACCCTCACCCTCACCCTCACCCTCACCCTCACCCTCACCCTCACCCTCACCCTCACCCTCACCCTCACCCTCACCCTCACCCTCACCCTCACCCTCACCCTCACCCTCACCCTCACCCTCACCCTCACCCTCACCCTCACCCTCACCCTCACCCTCACCCTCACCCTCACCCTCACCCTCACCCTCACCCTCACCCTCACCCTCACCCTCACCCTCACCCTCACCCTCACCCTCACCCTCACCCTCACCCTCACCCTCACCCTCACCCTCACCCTCACCCTCACCCTCACCCTCACCCTCACCCTCACCCTCACCCTCACCCTCACCCTCACCCTCACCCTCACCCTCATCCTCACCCTCACCCTCACTCTTCACTCTCACTTCAACCTCACTCTCACAGTCACCCTCATCCTCACACTCACACTCACTATCATCACGTCTCGATTCGTGCGAGCTTCGTACAATCGTACCATATAATATATGTACATACACGTTAAGCCTTCGCTCGGCCGTGCTCGGTGAACTTCGTGTGACCTCGGGTCTTAGGTTTTTGCGTTACGGAATTTCTTGATTAAAGCCCGGTCAAAGCCCGCGACAAAAACTCTGCAATAGCTTAAAAAAAACCCTGATTTAACAAGACCGTCTAATATTTTGTTATACATCGTCATAAGAATTTCAGTTTTGTAAATCTTACTTAAACTTCTGGATATAGGCTTCTCTCAATGTAGGGATGGTATTTGCTCAATTGCAGCACAATGATCTTCATACTTATAACACCAATATTAAAGAAATGACGCTCGTAGACTCCGCTAACTCAGTATTCTGTAAACGATCTCTGCGTTAAGCTACTCTCTCAGATGGGGGACTGCTTTGGGGCATTTCCATTTTACGAGTGTTTCCGTGCTTTGGAGTGCAAGTTTGGTCCCAGTTGATAGTAATAAGGCAGTCGTTAAGCCAAGTTGACGGCCTTATGGGAGACTTGAAAATTTTCAACAGCAGGTCGCCACAACCAGCGCCTGTTCATTTCAACACGGCAATAGACTCGCCACGCCATGTGAGCGCAGAGTATACCTCTACCATTGGTTGGGGATAAAGGCAAGACTGATAAAAATACAAAAGCAAGAATTAAAAACCGTCAACGGTCCCATAGGAAATACTGTGTTTCACTCGAAACATACAGTTTACTTGAACTATTTACCAGAAAATATTATATTTACTATACGCTTATACAAAAACACTTTTATTTAATGGTATGGAATGTAATTTGAAAGCTAAGTACCTAATATTAAAGCATATAGCGAAATCCTGTTGTTAAATTGGGCTGTCGCATGTCGTTCCGAACTGGCCCGAATTTGCACAGGTGCAATGTAGCACTAATATGCAATCATGCATATTAGTGCTATATTGCTCTCGTTACTATACATAATATCCTACTTTAAAATCCGTTGCGCAGTTTAAAATATCTAAGCAAAAAGACAGCGGAATAGAGTATTTTTTTTATTAAGTAAAGGTTATATCAATAATAATAATAATAATAATAATATTTTTGGGACAACCCACACAACGCCATCTGATTCCAAACTAAGCAGAGCTTGTACTATGGTAACCAGATAACTGACAAACATACTTATATATTTCTAAATACATACATATTATAGATAAATAACACCCAGACACAGAATAAACCATCGTGCTCATCACACAAAGTTTTATCCTGGGTGGGAATCGAACCCACGACCTCTTGCGTAGCAGTCGGATGCACTCCCACCGCGCCACAGAGGCAGCACAATATAGCACGATGATTGGTTTACAGTAATATAAATCAAAAGCAAATTAGTAATCTTTATTTAAAAATTATAAGAAACACAATAGACTAGTAATTCTTAAATTCAAAACAGGAAGAAAGCAAACTCCTTCTACGAGTATAGGTATTTGAGAGATAATTGTTTTTGTTTCATCATTAAATTTTTGAATTGAATCAGGTTGTAAACTTTTTGTGAAAAAGCAAAGATATTAAATTTTTTTTTTTCTATCCATACATCTTAACCGGTGCATTAGATAGTTATATATCGCTGTTCTTGAAGAAGTCAGTCGAAGATATTTCTTACTGCTTCTGGAGACTTTAGTATTTGAATTGAAAAAATACTCCGATACCTGGAAATTAATAGAAAATATGATATAGACGCTCTCTGATCACTATTTCTTGGATAAATGGAATACAAGAGATACCATAAATTGTTATTTTTTATCAACTCTCTTATCGACTTTGGGTAGCTACTAATTATGTTATTAAATAACTGTTATGCCAAAGGAAAGTACATTGTGGAACGTAGAATGCCAATGATCCAAATAGGTATTTTCGTTTTGTACATACAGTAATGAGTATGACCATGAAACAATTCACTCGTCAAGCGTAACACAGTTATGACAGTAACATATTTATAGGTACACGAAACAGCAACTTATTTACATACCAATGGAAACAGTTTGTGTTGCTATTTTCTTTTGTATCTTTAGTAGTTAACCTACTCTAAAGTTGGTTTCGCAATCAATCTCAACCTATGGCAGTCCACTGCTGGGATTTCACCGAGATCGAGCTCGGTGTAACTTTTCTGGTGTTTTGGTCATTGCTGTAGATCCTGCTGTAGATCCTGGTTTACAGGAGTCACAGTAATGGGAATGCGGGTGGGATTAGTCCCAATTCAAAAGTCCACTGCTGGACAAGGTTCTATTCCGCTTTCAGTCCCTCCTGCTACCAAATCTAGGTTGTCGATCCATCCATCAGGGTGGTCCTACGTTTCGTTTGCCGAGTCGTAGTCTCACTTCTCGTTATGACTAATCTTGTTCTTTGACATCAGAAAATCGTCAAGGACACTCCTAGGCATAGCGCGCTTCATAGTTCGTTGTGCAACTTTGAAGGAATAGACTAAGCCCTCCGTTAGTGTCCACTTTTCGGCATCGTAGGTCTAATGGTACGCAATGGTAGAACGCACTGCTAGTAGACTTTCGTTTTAAGGCATTGCGGTATAGATGAATATAAAACCGAAACAGTTGTTTCCTTTTACCAGTTATTTTGCCAATCATTTTTATAATTATGTAGTATTAATGTTATTTAGTCCGTTTTGAAGCCCAAATATTCACTTTATTGTTTTTCAGCATCCTTGACAGTGACCATAGGCAAGCATGTCAACTGTTTTTGTCACTGTGTGAAGGACTTCAAACTTCTGTAGTCGGTGATGTAATAAATGAATCTTTATAAATTTCATTTAAGAATATAACATTATCTGGAGGTTTAAAACTAATGTCTTTCTAAGTAGTTACTTCACCTTATACCCACACAATACCTTATAAAGCGAGCAGTTAGTATTTAGCAAGGCCGCGCCCACTCGGACGAGGTGACTGATTCACATACGGCTTTGTCCGTTTTGTGTGAATAAATATCCTCTAAGATGCATTGCCTTCACGGTTCAATCATTGCATATTGTAAGAATGTGTTGTCATTTGCATACCTCTATTCCTCTCTTAACTTGTTCAAAGTCCCCCGAATGGCATCAAGTATCAATACGACATCTCTATTTTGGAGTCGAGGACTTGCTAGCACTATTATTTGCTTGTACTTTTTTATATATTTGGCACGGTCAAAATGGTGCCAGAAAGCACAGAAGACGACCCGTGATTGAGGGTCGCTATCATCAAATATGGTGTTGCACAGCCGCTGAACCCCGATTATATCGAAAGGGTTATATGGAAGGCTTTCCGCTGTTGCATGGTGGTATCTCGGTCCAAAATATTTCTAATACTTGTAATAATACTTGGCTCAGTCTGAGTTCCCGCGCCGTTGCCTCATCGGTTGGGATCAGAGTTTGTTTCGGGTTGTCCCTACTATAACATCTTCCGTTAGTTATCAGGTATACCATTTCCAGTTGAGGCTGGCTAAGGCTAAACTAAATTGTATAGGTTTCTGATTGGTGAAATTGAGAGGTATATCATTTCTTCAACTTTTCAGATTACGGACAAAACAACATAAGTAAAAAAGAATTGACATTTCTGTCTAACATTTCTCCATGAATGTAAGAACTCGTCACTGTAGTATTGCAATTTGTGGTTCCCGCCTAACAACTGTTATATAACACGTAGTTCTTGCTATATCTAGTGAGCCCAAGTATAGCCGATTGTGCAATAGCCTGTGTTCATGTTATTTGTGATATTTGCTAAGGTTTTGACCATATTAAGCGGTCAGTAAGGTTTCAGCCTAGTGGTTTTATCCCAAATACATATATTGTTTTACTGTTGTAATATTTTACGTTATATTTTTGTATATTTGATAGTTTCATAGCTGATTGAATGACTACCATGCTACTGGGAGTGACTTCCGAAATACAGAAACCCCTGACTGTAGTCTATGGCCATATAGCAGTCATCGTTTAGAGTACACTGCAGGAGGGTCTACGAGCGTCGAGCACTTTATACCGAACGAATATGACCAAATATGTGAAACCAATTATAATTTTGTAACACCTATGTAGCATGATAGAGGCAATAAATAATTAAGATTACGATGATTATGAACATAGATAAAAATAATTTCCAAAATACCTACGTACATACATACATATTGTCACGCCTCTATCCCTGAAGGGGTAGGCAGATTCATATTTATGCCCACATTTCACCGTATGCATTTTTAATAAATAAAAAATAATAATAATAAATGATTATGAACAGAGATAAAAATAATTTCTAAAATACCTACGTACATACATACATATTGTTACGCCTTTATCTCCGAAGGGGTAGGCAGATTCATACTATTTACCTGCATACATTTCTCCGTATGCATTTTTGTACCACATAACAGGTGGTAAGTCCATTTGCCGAAGTACCTTAATAATAATAATAGGTATTAAGGATATTATGGATAAAGACGGCAATGGGCTCACTACCTGTTACGTGGGACGAAAATTGCATATGGTGAAATGAGGGCGTACCTATAGTATGCCACTGCCTACCCCTTCGGGGATAAAGGCGTGCAATATGTATGTATTTATGGATAAAGGTGAGGGCTTGAATATGTTCGTGAATTCAAGTAATCTTCAGCTAAGCGGAAAATAAACGACCTTCAAAAGTGACCGAGGAACTAACACTACATTAACATTTGTTTACTATTAATATATGTTTTTAATTAAGCTGTAATTATTTATTACTAGCTGTAGTTCACAATTTGACTTGTCTGGCATTTAGGGTGAAGTCTTAGAATTGCTAAAATAACATATAACCTACCAGTTGATGCCTGTGTTTCCACCCTCGTGGTGAGTTTTCAGGTACCGTTTCCCATCGAAACTTGTTAAGTTAATCTAAGGTGTCACCTACTTGTTTACCGAATCTCTTCATCTTAAGCGTATACCATTTTGCTTTCAACCTTTCTGCCTCTGTGGCGCGGTGGTTGTGTATGCGACTGCCGCGCATCAGGTCCCGTGTTTTTGTGTGATCCACAAATGTTGGTTTCGTTTTTTATTATACATAGGAAACACCCAGTTTCCTATGTATAATATGTATGTATTAAGGAATATATAAGTATGTATATCAGTCGTCTAGATCCCATAGTACAAGCTTAAAGCAAATGATGTCAGCAATTTTGCTAACTAAACTCTCTGATCTCCCAACCCCGTAAGGGCTCCCTGCGTTTAGTTGCCTGGTCTGTTAGTCAGCAAATGTACCGCTATTAGGTGAGGTCGCTTAAGCCCCAAATGTTTTGGTGTAGGTCCTTAACTGGAGAGTGGTTAACAATCCAAAATACTTAACTGTTCTTTTTTTGTTCGCTGTCTGCTTAATATAATTTTGATTAGTGGAAATTACAAAATAATCACGAGTATCGTTTCATTTGTATTGCATTAGTACTAAAACAATTTTAAACTTGTCGGTAACTGCACGAAATATTTTTTTGCAGTAGCTTAATGTCAAGGATAGGTATTAAGGATGTAGGAAGATACTTTCGATATCTTTGTTAAAATAAAATATTTTGATTATAATTCTGTTAAACTTTAGATGTTTAACAGAAATTTATAAGAAGTGTATATTTTCTGTTAAGAATTCAATCTTAATTTCAATTAAAGCTGTAAATATTTTCTTTTAAATAAAACTTTATATACTAATTGAACCCCGCGACTTGCCCTAAACAGACTTCGAACCCCATCGCTTCCATTTAATCCCGTCATTAATTAATTTTACAACAATGTATGATAATTTACCCGATTTGTTGACATTTATGATTGTCCCATATAAAGCCGAGAAGTTTTATTTGTATGTTTGTTTGTTTGGTTAAACGCGCTAATCTCATGGCAGGAACTACTGGACCGAATTGAAAAAATATTTTTGATATGTTTATCAGTCGTCTAGATCCCATAACACAAGCTTATATTATCTTACTTTGGGCTAGACGGTGCTGTGTAAAAAAAATGACCCACAGAATTAAAAAAAAACAATCTTGAACAATGTTTAGGCGTAGATTTTTATAAATTGATATGCGTCGTCATATAGGTATATCACGGGACTATAGTTAGATAAAATGTTGCCAGTTGACATACATCCTTGGCACCATCTTTAAGCAATTTATCATTCAATATCCCAATGGTAAAATCTATTGTCTTTCAACATATAAAAACATGAAACAAAGACTACGTATATCTGTGGGATTAGATCGTGCAAAGACAGACATTATGCCATTCATCTCATCAAAGCTTTTTCCGGGTGGCATTCGAGGTTTCATCTGAAGCCTGGGATATGCTTGCGTAAAATTTATTTTTTAAATTGAAAGGACCTATTATGTCGGACAGAGATACACATTGAAAAGTGGGCGTATAATATGGCGTATAACATTGGTAGTAATAAACTTACTAATTCAATAGGTATAGGTATGCAAAAATAGTATACTAACCATCCATCAGTACTTAACGTTTATATTGCAATGTGTCGATCTATTATTACATACGGAACTAGCTGACCCGCGCAACTTACTTAGCGCCACCAAAAATGTGATATATGAAGAACCGCTCGACCAATTTTGTGCAAACTTCACATAAACCATCTACTAAATAGTCCGAATAAAGCCTAAACATTTGGTATGGATAGGTGAATCCGTTCTTGAGTTATAAAATTACAACGAAAAGTGGCATTGATTTTTATATATTTAGATTTCAAGCTGGGGTGGCGATTCAAAATCTTTATTTGCACTGACTTCCTAAATCAAAACGCTATTCTGCGCTATAAGTATATTTGTTTATACGAAGTTTTACACGAGGTTATTTTGCATACCTTCAGTTGCCTGACGTTTCGACCAGATTGCACAGGTCGTGGTCACAGGCTGACTCAAAAGGTAAAATAACCGCATTTATCCCCAGAAAAGATACCAATGTACCTACGTATAAAACGCAACGTGATAAATCAAAAGGTATTCTCGGCTCATGGCGACACTATAAGTAATAAAGTGTATCTATTTCTCTATATACTATGTGATTTAATTGCAGATCAGATTTTTTTTTGTAGAAACACACGTTGTATTTACGTCAATAAACAAAAAAAACTGAGAAAACGAAATTTTTATTAAAAGCTTTCTTTGCATAGTCACATTCTTTGTTGTAAAAACAAAGTATGGTTTAGGTGTTAATTTTGGTATGAAAGCAGCTCTATGATGTCATGATAAATAACAATAACGATAATGCTACACATTTTATGAGATTGTTTATTTTTGGTATTGTTAATAATCCCAACATTCGGTTCATACTTTTCTATGTTGTAAACTCAGTGGCCTGGTTAGGCAAACGTCACTGGTTCAATTCACGTGCTGAACCGAGTTCTCGAGTTCGCTCCATTAGGCAGACTGTTGATACTAAATACTTTGTAAAAGCCTTTCACACAGTTTCTACAATAAATGTCTTTGTCTTTAAAAAATATATAGTATAAAAATATATGTTAATAGTATAAAAATATATAAAAATATATGAACTAAAAACATTACCAAAGTGCCAATCATAAATTGTGAAATCAGTGATATTGTTATCTGGACCAAAATCACTAAAATATAGCAAAAATAGTGCAATAAACATTGAAAGTGACAATTCTTGTAAAAAAAGAAAACTACCCTCAATTTATTGTTAGGTTTCTACGTATTTGTTTGTTTTGATTGGAAGAATACCTTGAACGTTAATATGCCGAAAATAGCTCGCACACCACCTGCATCAACGGAATTAGAGAGCATTATGTGTACACCTGATATGTATATGCATGGTGGATTAAGTCATGCTTACACAACCACAGGAAATAAGCGACTTTGTCCGGACTTTTCACCTGAAAACGAATTGAAATTATTCGAAGACAAAGTTATGAAGATGCTTGCCTCTTGGAAATCTGATCAAGACTCGATTTTAAACAAATTAACAGCCGATATCTCAGAAGTAAAAAACCAAAATCGTGATATACAGAAAACAAACAATGACATTGAAAAGGCGTTTGAATTCATGAATAGTGGTTATGAAAAAATGAGACAAACTGTAGAAAATTTGGAAAAAGAGAAAATAGAACAAAAGAGTTATATATTCGAGTTGGAGAGAAGGCTTATTGATCTAGAACGCACCTCCCGCTCTTCTAGTATAGAAATAAGAAACGTGCGGCAAAGTGACAAAGAAACCTCTAATGATATGACCTCCCTTGTAGTACAAACATGCAATGCCGTACAAGTGTCAATAAAACCATCTCAGCTCCGAGATGTTTATAGACTTCCTGGCATAAAAGGGTTAAATAGACCTATTATAGCAGAATTTAATAGTGTTCCCCTAAAAACCCAGGTACTCAATGCAGTACGCACTTTTAATAAGGGGTTACCTTTGTCGGAAAAATTAAACTCAGGACACATTGGAATTAGTGGCCCACTCACACCTGCCTATGTTGCGGAGTACCTACCTGGAAGCATGCGACAACTGTTTCTCGAGGCTCGTAACTTTTGTAAAACTTATAAGTACAAGTATTGTTGGACCTATAATGGTAAAATATTTCTTAGGGAACGCGAAGGGATGGACTCAATTGCGATTAAAACAGCCTCTTGTCTTAAAAAACTACATAAAAGAGAATAGGGGTCATCGTTTATTTAAAGGTCCGAATATCTTAATTATTATTATATTAATTAGAATCAAGAAATACTTTAAGGCCATGATGTTTTTGTATCCTAAATGTTCGTCTAAGTTGAAAATTTATTGTTTCTATGTACTTGTAAAAATCCTATATCAGAGTAATACACTTATATTGATCACAAATACTCATACACATATTACATTTAAACCAGAACTCTTAACAATAAATAATACTATCACAAACATTACAACATATAACTGGAGACAATCACATAAATATTTCATAACAAATACTCGCTTATGTGACAACATACTATCATTATCATTGGTATCCGTCCATAACTTAACTCTTGTTAAGCATTGTCTTAATTTGGTGCAAAGTAATATAATCATGTACGATCGGTTTCACGCTTCAAGGGAATGCAGTAAATTGATAGGTGATGTTATATTAAACCAAGCTAAGTTTCAGATAATGTGGTACTCTAAATGTCTTGTTTATGGTTATGGTATACGGTACATCCATTGCTCAACAATACATATAAAATACCTTAAATACACACTGATATTAGTAGATCATAATTACCTCACTTTACCGTTTAAATATACATGCTGTCACGTCTTTATCATCGAAGGGGTGTGCGGAGGCGTGCTGAACGCCCACATTTCAACGTATGTAGTTTTGTCCCACGTGATGGGTGGTGGGCCCATTACCGTGTTGAGGTGGACAGGCGCAGATTTTTGTGATCGAGTAGATATACCTTGCAATTGTATGTGTATAATCTATGAACGTATATGTGAATATCATAACTTACTACTCTGTTTAATAATGAAGCATACAAAATTAGTAGCATTTCATATATTAGTATATCGTAGCCAAGGCAATCTCATTATGTCATTCAATCACTATAAAATTCAATTTTAAAAATACATTACAGGAACTTGATAGACTATCCTTAGCAGAGTTCACAACCTGCAGTATTGATGAGTGTGGGAAACTTGTTTACAATGATGGTCACTCGCTAAATGTTTTCGTTCAAAATATCAGAAGTCTTAACTGTAACATTAATAGTTTTCTTGCTGCTCTGTGCTTGTTAGGCGTAGACTGGGACATACTTATACTCACAGAATGTTGGCTGCCTAAAAATCCCATTTTACCCGCTATCGAAGGATACAGCTACGTTCACACACAAAATAATTTAACACAAAATGAGGGTGTAACTGTCTACTATAAGACAATGTACAGTTATATAGTTACTGAACCACATATTTCAATATATGCTAACTGTTTAATGATCAAAATTGATACCAATACAGCAATTGTTGCAGTATACCGTCCGCCAGGGCAAAAGGAAGTGCAGAACTTCCTAAATTCACTGGATCAGCTTCTAACGAGTCTATCGGTGTATAAAAATCTCATCCTCACAGGTGACATAAACATCGACATAGCTCCGACGACTAAGGAAGCTGTCGTGGCGGAAGGCTATCTTAATCTACTTGCGTCACATAGCATGTTGACAGCTTTTGATGTTCCAACACATACTTTGACCTGCTTAGACCATATTATAGTCAAAACAAAACAGAGTATGAAATGTCTTGTTGTACGTACTACTGTTACAGATCATTATAGCTTGGCTTTTAGCTTAAAAAGTGAAAATGATCATTTTAATAAAAGTATTACACTCAACCGAGTTAACTACAGTAAACTTGATAATGCGCTTAAAACGTTTGATTTTAGTCCAATCTACATGATTAATGATGCAAACGAAGCTGCAGATTTTCTAGTGTCCTCTTTGAAAAATAGTCTTATGGATTGTACTACACTTATTAAAGTTCCACGACGCAAAAGAACAATCAAACCTTGGATCACTCGTGGTTTGCTCAGGTGCATCAAAAATAGGGATAACTTACACGCTAAATTTAGATTATCACAAAGTGAGATCGATAAATCCATTTATTTGAGATATCGTAACTTTTGTAACAACCTATTAAAAAAAATTAAAATTGCATATGAAAAAAACAGCGTTCGCCAATGCGCAGTATAATAATAAAAAGCTATGAGAGGTCATTAAAAATGTGACAGGTACTAACAAGATTAAAAAACCTGCGTCAGAGTTAATTTCAAAAACAAACCCCTTACAATCAATAAATATAGTTAACAATTTTTTTGTAAACGTTGGTTAAAATTTGGCTTATTCAATTAATAAAAACAACACTCCATTAACATTGCCAAAGTCTACAGCAACACCACTACACTCATTTGTACTTCTCCCGGTAGACGAGAGTGAAGTCAGATCATTAATATATGACCTAAAAAATAACTGTACCGCGGGTTGTGACAATTTATCTAGTGGGCTTGTTAAAAAGTATGTGGACATTATTGTACCACCTCTCACTCATGTTTGTAATTTAGTTATAAATACAGGTATCTTTCCGACTGCCTTCAAACGATCTCTTATTCATCCCATACATAAGCGCGGTGCAAGAGACTGTGTCAACAATTATAGACCAATATCAATATTACCAACATTTTCTAAAGTCCTAGAGAGAGCCATAAACAATAGACTAATACAATATTTAGAATCTAAAAAATTATTATTCTTATATAATGCTCAATTTGGATTTCGTAGACATAAGTCTACCAGTGATGCAGTTCACGAACTAATTGGACATATAATCACTAAATTAGAAGAAAAGAAGAAGGTAGTCGCAGTCTTTCTGGATTTAGCTAAAGCTTTTGACACAGTCTCTACACCACTGCTCTTGCAAAAGTTAGATAACTTGGGCATAAGAGGTATACAACTTGAACTTTTTAAAAGTTATTTAACAAATCGATACCAATGCGTCAAAATTGACAGTCTGATTAGTGAGGACTTAGAAGTACGTTGTGGCGTTCCTCAGGGAAGTATACTTGGCCCTACCCTGTTCCTCATATTCATAAATGACCTTTGCGAACTTTGTCTTTCAAATGGAAAGATTGTTAGTTACGCCGATGACACGGCCTTAATTTTTAGTGCGGTAGATTGGGAGGAGACTTTTAAATATGCGCAGACCGGCTTTAATCTAGTCAATACATGGCTCTCCAGTAATGCACTCTCCCTTAATGTTAACAAAACACATTATCTACCCATATCATTGACAACCACCTCTCTCCCTGAACTATCTAATCTTAGCATTACTTCCCACGCATGTCCTAATAATGGTGTTACTGTATGTGACTGCCCCAGTTTACTAATAAAAATGAATATTACATACCTAGGGATCGTAATTGATGCGAATCTGAGTTTTAAACCACACCTAACTCTCCTGGCATCAAAAATACGAAAACTCATCTATGTATTTAAGAATCTTAGAAATTCGGCGGACACTGTAATTATTAAAAATACCTATCTTGCAATTTGTCAATCCCTCCTCACACACTGTATCACGGTCTGGGGTGGAGCTGCGATATCATTCATGCTTCCACTTGAACGTGCTCAAAGAGCTGTGTTAAAGGTCTCACATTTTCTCCCTTTTTATTACCCTACAGTTGCCTTGCCACAGTCCGACAACTATTCACTCTCTCCACTATACTTAAAAAGCATTCCGAATTTAATTACAATCCTTACAACCATTCACAAATGCGAAGAAATAGGATATACTCACCGGTTCTATACAGATATAGCCTCTCACACAATATGTATTGTTTTCTAGATGGTTACTTGTATAATAAAATTAATTCTATACTTAATATATATGCTTTTCCTAAAAATAAATGTAAACAGGTTGTATCTAGTTGGCTGCGGACCCTCAGTTATAATGACACTGAGGATCTTCTTAAAACAAATATATGATCAAAGATGAATCACACACACACACACACGCACGCGCACGCACACGCACAACACACACACGCACACACACACACACACACACACACACAAACACATACGCTAAATACTGGTCCTTTTGTTGTAATTTTATTTTTCATTTTTTTTCCATTTTTGTAATTATCAAACGACTTATTTATTACCGGTGACACACTGTCCATTGCTTTTTTGTTATGTGTGTGGGAAACCTGGTAATCTGTTTGACAGGATCTTTCTAGTTCAGATACCAGTCTCTCACACGGGTTTTTATTAGTAGTAAGTATGTGATAAATGCTTATCATACGTAACCTTTGTGAAAGAAAAGAAATTAATAATAATAATATATTAGCGGGTTCATTAATTAGTTTATAATAAAAAAAATACGGGTTGCACTTCGGGAGTGCCGACAGAAGAAACTAAATTAAAGTAAAAATAAAAAATATGTGTAGCGCGCTAAAAGAAATTTTCACTTCAAAAATTGACCGGGATCCACGGTAATGATGACGATGATAAAAAAATTGTACACTGAAAGAGTCTTAAATGATAACACAATATTATTTAATAAGACCTGTAGATGACCGGGATCAACGTTAGATGATGATGATGATTATATTATTTAGTAGCAAAGTATTGAATCTACCAATTAACTATAAAAAATATATCTAGACACAATGGCGGTCTGCTATATGCACATGCATATGCTCTCACTATAGCTGCGTCTCGTAACTGTGTCGCGAGTCTACAGATTTTATTTTATCTAAAAATATGCGTACCTCGCTAAAAGAAGTTTTCACTTTAATAATGAAATTGACATGTTCTTAAAATAAACTATTATTTTCATAATATATATATAAAACGTTAGCATACTAAATGCTTTAAAAAATTATCCTATGTAGGTTATGTTTCTGACTTTCGTGAATTATTCATTAAATTTAATTTGCAGGAACCCAGATGCCGCAACCCACCGACTGCGCCCCAGAAGATTGAAAGGGTCATAACCCTATGCCAGGATGAAATCAAACTCTCCATACTCAGGGGTGAGACATTCGCATTTTTATCTTCCGTTAAGCCGATTCAGTTCTTCCAAAGTGACCTTAGCAGGATTTTGCAGGGTCTGCAAGTGAGGGTAACACCTCTGATGCATATGCTTGCTCGCCACTTTTATTAGGGGTATGATGTAATCTGTAATTATGACGTCTGATTTATGTGCTAGAAATCAGCCTTCTTTTTTTAAACGACTAATCCGGTAGACAAGCATACGGCCCACCTGATGGAAAGCTGTCACCGTAGCCTATGAACGTTTGCAACACCAGAGGTGCAGGACTCGCACTGCTGACCATTTAAAAACCTTCTAAGACCCCTTTTGAAGAACCCCATACTGTACATATACATTATTATTATACATAAAAATACTAGATGACGCCCGACAGGAACCTGTTTCTAGGATAAAAATGTGTTATTTCAGCCAGCTACCTCAATAGCATAATTTTATCTTAATTGGATTAGGCGTTTGAATTAGTGGAAGTTACAAACTTTTATCTTTTTTAATATTCGTATTTAGTACTAATAAGCTAGTATTAATAGTAGTCAGTTCTTCAAGAAAATAGTCGTGCCATAAAATGGTACTAATAATATTACTCAGTAGCTACTCTAGTTTCGTTGTCAATAACGAATTTGTCTTCCTGTGTAGAGTTTTTGCGACAGCAGATCATTATCAAAGTTTGGATATTAAACGTTAATTAATTTCAGTTGAATGTCGACCGCCAAATGGCCCCTAGCAGGTTCCAACCTAAATTTGTACACCGTACAGTGGCAATGGCTGTTATTACGCGGAAGTAGCGCAAATTATTGTAATTAGCGATAATTATGATTTAAGCTCATTTAGCATAATTATAATACTACCTCATAAATAACATAATATGGATTTACCACCATCTTATTGCCTCCAATGACTCCTAAGACTTCCAAGACATTCTACAATACTCTACCTTCTATATTTTCTGAAACCATTTTTAAACCCCGCCCTGAATTGTAAAAATCCAACAAATTTGAATTTATCGATACAGCTAAATTATCTCTCATACTTGTAGCTTAATTTATCTCTCAAGCTCTCACCATTTTAATTTCCTTTTGTTTTCCATAACATGTGGTGTGGGGACGGTTGATTTACCACCAGCCATCCTAACGTAATAATTTCGTACAGGACTTGGTAACATCATCATTATCATCCGAGCGTCTGTACCAGTTGCGTCTCGCAGCCTTCATGTTCTAGAGGTTGGAGGCAAACTATTTGAGAGTTACCTTTGCTGGTATGATTAAATTTTGTGATTGCTATCTGATTATGTGATGGGGTATCTGGGTGTGAGAAGCGCTCGTGGCTCCGCTAACTTAGTGTTCCGTAAACAATCACTACTATAAGCTCTTTCCCTATGGCTAGTCCTCAGATGAGTGATCACTATGTAGCATTTACATTTACGACCGTCTCCGTGCTTCTGACGGCACGGTGTCAACATGACAGTCGTTACGTCAAGTTAAAGGACTTATGAAAAAACTATATCTAGCAGGTCGCCATGAGCTCACCACTTGTAACATAGAACTAAAATGCATACAGTAAAATCTGAGCATATATTATACCTCTGCCTACCTTCGGGGACAAAAGGCGAGACTGATAAAATTTCAGTAGCAGGTCGCCTGTCTATTGCAACGCGGCTATGAGCTCACCACTTGTAACGTAGAACAAATGCACACAGGGAAATCTGGACATATAGTTAGCCTCTACCTACCCCTTCGGGAATAAAAGCTAAATATAAGTAAGTAATTTTAACTTAATGGCGCTGTATAAAAATGAGATAGAATTATTTGTAAAATCCAGTTGTATTTTCAATCAAATCATTTACATTATATTGATTGGACACATTATGTTCGACATTAGTTTCATTATGACCTTGTACTTTCAAAGTATATATTTAGATCAATTGTGGTTCATGTTGACAATTTTCAGACTATTAAAATACTCGAGTGGTGAAGCGCTCGTGGCCCCGCGGACTCAGTGTTCTGTAAACGATCACTGAGTTACGCAACTTTCACTATGGCTGGTCCTCGGATGGATGACCACTTTGTGGCATTTACATTTGCGAGCGTTTCCGTGCTTCGGAAGGCACGGTAAGCCGTTGGTCCCGGATGCCAGTAAAATGGCAGTCGTTAAGCCTGGTTGAAGGCCTTATGGGCGGCTTGAAAATTTCAACTGCAGGTAGCCACAACCTGCGTCTGTCTATTTCAACACGGCAATAGGCTCACTACCTATTACGTGGGACAGGAATCCACACGGTGAAAAGTGGGCATATAATATGCCTCTGCCACCCCTTCGGGGATAAGGCGTGATGGATATTTTTTTTTTTTATTAAAATACTCACCCGGCCATAGGCAAATGGGTAGGGTATTGTGAATGGTCAGTAGAAGTCTGACATAGCATCCATGATGATTTCCAAAAGTAATAAATACAATTAAAAATATATAACTATAAAATGTTATGCAAGTCTTTAAGTCTACTTGGGGTGTCTTTGAGGGATAAACTCCGAATGAGGTTAAAGAACCAGGGTGGTCAACATATCTCGTAGAGTAAGCAGGCTAAAGTAGCAATGGGCTGGCCAAATTTGTAGAAGAACCGATGGCCGATGGAGCAAACGAGTTCTGGAGTAGAGACCGCGACTCGGTAAACGTACGGTAGGACAACCTCCTGCCAGATGGACCGACGACCAGGGAAGGACTAGATGCGTAAGTCGCAGGACCATGTGTTGTGGTAAATTGTTGGTTGGTTGGGTAAATTGGGAGAGGCCTACGTCCAGCAGTAAGCTGATTTGATTGAGGTTGGAGGCCTCAATTCTGCCATTTTTATGCTGACGTAAGGCACTATAATTCCACCGTCACTATAAAAACATGACAATTACTTCGAGAAATACCGATAACTTCTTATAATAAATGTCATTACTTTTGGAGTAAAACAGCCGAAAAAAGCCAATTACTTTGATATTTTTTTGTAATTCTTAATTTTTAGAACCTAGAAAATATCATAATATAGTAGAATTGAGATCCTGTACGAATGATCAAAAGTGCAGTGGGATCTCGCCAAGATCTTCGGAGCCCAAGGACTTCGGACTTCATCTGCTAACAAGTACAATTAGGCTAACTGATCGGTGATAACAATAATGACTTCCTTCCGCCAATGCCTAGGTTGTGGAAAGGGGTATAGAATTCTTCAAAAGGGGCATGTAAGTTTTGTCAGGGTTGGCAACGCGAGATTCACATCTCCGATCTTGCAAATGTGTATAGGCTACGGTAACCAGATTCGGTCAGGAGGGCCTTGGGTGGGCCGTATGCCTATCTTCCACCTTAGTACATCATGAACCCATAATGGCTAATAAGGTTAGCAAGTCAAACGGTAACTCATTTATATTGTTACATACATACATACATACATATTGTCACCCTTTTATGTATTATCTATGCTTTGTCCACGGTCTATACAAACAGCTGATGGTCACCGCTATCAAAACTCGATCAAGTCGCAGTCACGCGCTGTCAAGGTCGCCTCTTAGTGAAAGTGAACGCAATGTACTGCAAAGAACGTTCCACGCTCACTAAAGTCACAACTATAAAAAACAGAACGGCACTGCCTTTCTGTATTATATAAAGTAAAAGATAACTGAATGATTGATCTATCATATCTATCTTATACAGCTGACACAACGAAAACGGATTTCGCTTTACATACCTACGCTATGACTAGCGGATGCCCGGCGGTTTCGCCCGTTTCACTTCGGGATAAAGGCGTCACAAAATGTCTATGTTTATGTCTAACGTCGATAAAGAAGTTTCACTTAAAAAAAATAGATTATTACTTAACACAAATACCTATATTACTAATTAGAAACGGTTATTTTATTGGTGTTAATTACAGATCGGAAGTATAAATAGTTGGTAACGTATCAACCTATTAACGCATCCTTATAAATAATATTAACAGTGCTTTGTCCGTTAGTCGAGTGCTCAAAATAACTTGAGTGCTTAAGATTCACTTATCAAAGCTTAAAATTAATTTAAGACGTACGAATTTTCAATTCTCCTTATAGTAAAAGGCGGTAATTCTAGCTTTTGAAACGCTTGGGGTCCCGCTAATTCAGTGTTCTAAACAATCAATACGTTAAGCAACTTTGGGTATGGCTGGTCCTCGGATGTGTGACTGGTGGCATTTCTATTCACGAGCGTTTCCGTGTTTCGGAAGGCACGCTAAGCCGTTAGTCAAAAAATTTCAAACCTCCCATTAGACCTTCAACTCGGTACTATAATATGGCAGTCGTTAAACCGAGTTGTAGGTCTTATGGGAGGTTTGAAAAATTTCAACAGCAGGTCGCCCTAATCTTAACTTGTCCATTTTAACACGTTCATGGGTTCATCACCTGTTACGTACTGTATCATCATATGGTGAGCGTATAGTATGCCTCTGCCTACCCCTTCGGGGGTGAACGTTATATACTAGCTGTGTGCCTTATTCTGTAGTGTAAGGTAACCACTTACAATCAGGCGGGCTTTACGTTATTTGTTCCTAGTACTCACATTTCGAGGACAAGAAGGTAGAGTGGAAATTTGAATGTACTGTAAAATGTACTTAAAGTAGAACGTATTTTTTTTTGGCCATTTAAATCGTATCTTTCATAATATAATATGTCCCGGCAATATCACTTTTTACGTTGGGAGATAAATTCATATGGTGAAATGTAGGCGTTTAGTGGCCTCTGCTTACCCCTTTAGGAATAAAGGTAAAAAAAGTATAAGATTTAATACATACAATGTAATTTTAAAAGTTAAATCGTATGTGACAATACATGTATGTATGTCATACATACATATATTGTTTTATATGTATTGTATATGTAATAAATCTTATACTTTTTTACATTTCTATTTTATATAGAGAATTTCTATTTTTTTGTACCACTAAGGTGGCAGACAAGCGTTCACCTGATGGAAAGTGGTCATCGTAGCCCATTTTTATATTTTTCTGTCTGCATGTCTATCTGCTTATTCCGCGTAACGGTTCGACTGATTTTAACGGGACTTTCACTTACCGATAGTTTTTGTTATAAGGAGTAACTTTATCTCCATCTACCCACGGGAAAGGGGTTTACATTCGTTACACGGGTCAAACCGCGGGCGACCGTTAGTAGCTATTTATTGTAAATTACCTTCCTTCAACATACTACTTGCAAAATGTTGCACAGCAGATTAATCAATAATTTAAATCATAAATATAATCTATAACTAATAAATATTTAGATTCACTCATAAATAATCTTACAAAAGAGGAAAAAAACAATCCGAAAGTATTTCCAAACTAGTCCAAAACTATTTAGACATCATCGCGTCACCTAACATTAAAGTGTCCAAATATTGACCAAAACGAATCCTGTTCATTGTTTCTACAAAGTAGAGTGTACAGGGCATGTAACACCGAGGTTAATATAATAACGGTGATCTTTGAAACGTTTTTTTTGGGGTATCTACTACAATAATAGTACAAACGACGAAAATAGTATGCTTACAAACTTAAGACACTGAAGAAATGTGCGGTTTTATCTTGTAATATTAACAAACAGACTATTCGGAACAAATATTTCGTTACAAAATTTAGTAATATGCATTTTTTTACATATTTAAGTATGTTTATCAGTTGTCTAGATACCACACCGCAAGCTTATATTAGCTTACTTTGGTCTGGATGGCGCGGTGTAAAAGAATATTTATTTATTTTTATTTACATTAATAATAAATAGTTGGTAACGTATCAACCGTATTTGAGGGCAGGCGTACACTTTCTTGAATAAAACAATGATATTACAATTTTGAAATGCAAGTAGTATGCTAACTTTTTCTAAATTTTAATTTTAATGTTCTAAAAAAATTCAGTCACGTCGCCTTAAGACGCAAAGAGGTGGATTAATTCGTCAGTTTCGAGCAAGTCACGGTGGTTTTAGTCCAGCTTGTGACTGTCAAATTTTTCCACTTTAAAATAAATTTAAAACGATGATATCTAAGACTAAAGCATTGAATTCTGTCTTTAATAATTAACGCTGTTAATTTCGTTTGTAAAACTTCAGTTTTTACAAAAAAAAAACCTCTAATATGATGTTATTGTATTGAATAGACTCCATCATCGTATTTGATCCACAACTCTACGTACTCAGGTATTCCTTTTGAGAAATGGTTTAGTTGAGACATTCCACATTTAAGAACTTTTGTAACCACACATTTGAATTATTTAAGGTATAGTCAGAATCACTGTATCTTTTTGTATGAATTCTTCGAATAATGAGTAAACAAATCGACGTAAGTCCAGTATGCTGTATGCTCAACAAAAAATATAAATCAGATATAGATATAAAACAGATATATGAAACAGAATATTCCTTCAAACTATACAAAGCTCACAAATCTGTGTGATAGTTCCTAATCTGGTGAATTGAGAACGTAATAAACTGCTGGAGAAACATGTACATGGATTAATGGAATCGGCATATGTGGAAGCTAACTGCTGGAAGCAGATTTCCTACATTTCATTTTAGATGATTGATTGACCTTGCTGTACCACGCTAGCCCGACAATTTGCTACAAGTATTTTATTCAATCTTTCCATATATCTTCGTTATAACCTCATTCGTTAATCACAAGATGCACCACTTGTAGATAAAGTTGACTTGTATTCTGAAAACATCGGTAGGGTCCTTTGCACCCACATGTAGTACAGTGGGCAATAAGTTCAACTCCACTTCAACTATATAGGGCCGCCTTAAAAGGATTGATTTTATTCAGAAAAAAATGTTATTGTATGTTATTAATGATATAAGTAATTGTGTAAACATACAAGTTATTTTATCAAACACGCCTTATCCCCGGAGAGGTGGCAGAGGCATATTATAAGCCCACTTTTTACAGTGTGTAAGTATTCCTGTCCCACGTAATAGGTGGTGAGTCCATTGCCATTACATATTATATGCCATTGTAAACATACGAAATCTTTTAAATTCAAGTTTATAAAAACAATCCTTAAGGGGCGGATATGTGAACTTATATCCTTAGCCCACTATACATAGCTACAATAACGGAATTCAAACTACTGTAAGTTAGTAAGACCTAATTTTATTTTGGTAAAGAATCATTGGAGTTTACACACGCATGAGCGTGGGCAACGCACCTTTATATGTAAGGAAGGTTGAAACTTTGTAACTGTATCGTCTGAGATCACTTTCTGAGTCATATGACCTTAGTGGACAGTATTACTATTCATGACCAATAATTACTATTGTCTCATAAGTATTGATGACACCATGTACTACATATTGTTTCTTTTCTGTTCTGCAGCGTTCAATTATGGCTTATGCTCAATGCTTGCAAGTGAATGCCTCAAAAAAGCTTTACTTTCACCAACCACCACATACTACATTCATTCCTTATAAGTACGTAGATTACTGACTGAGCATTAAAAACATTAGGTTATGATTTTGTTTGTATTTGCTGATTATGTTCGCTTCTTGGGACACACATTCGACGGATTCGTGCGTAGAAAAAGAGTCTATAGAGTTAGAAAAGAATATATTTGAAAAATAAAAGACACCCTTATCACGTTTGTCTACTAGTGTAGATTGGACAATTTAATTATACCTCCCACGCTATGGCTCTGTCTCTCTATGTATATAGGTTGCCTGGGTGAGATTGCTGTGTGCAATAAGGCCGCCGATTATACTTAACTTTAAGAAAGCTCCAGTATATTGTATCCTTGTACTATTTTTAATTAATTATATGTGAAGTCCCGAGTACTACATAAAATATGAGTATAAATCGCGAAAGATTAAAAATAAATTCTTATCAAGTTTAGATTAGCACTTTAGTTACTTATTATTTTATTTGATTTTGTATGATAACTGATAACTTAAGCTACATGTTCTCCTCGTATTCTAATAGAAACGGACACTACTTTACTAGGCAGTATTCTGATATAAAAACAACTTCACTCCATCTCTATGTTGAAAATGTTGCAATTACTTTGCACATGTTTCGACACAAATGCAAGGTGACCGTTCAAGATCACCTACTTTTACCAAATATGGTCTGATGTCCGCACAGTTACCTTTTCCAACCTTTTCCTACATAGTATCTTGTTTTGTGACGATTTATTAATTTTATGTAACTATATTTTTTTATCATTCACTGCTTTATCCCCAAAGGAGTGAGAGAAGCATTCTAGATGACCACATTCTTACGGTTACGTAAGCATTTCTGTCCCACGTAACAGGTGGTGAGCACATTGCCGTGTTGGAATGGACAGCGCAGGTTGTGGCGACCTGCTATTGAAATCAAGCCGCCCATAAGGCCTTAAACTTGGCTTAACGACTGCCATGTTACTGGCAACCGAGACCAACGGTTTAACGTGCCTTCCGAAGCACGTCAACGCTCGCAACTGTTTCTCTTCTTATTAATTAAAAAACTGACTTAAGTATCATCACGCTGTATTCCTGACTGGGTAGTCAGAGAAGACAGGTCGCCAGGCTTCGCGATCCTTTAATACTTCTTTCGCTTCCTGCAGGTTTATTAATAGTTTCATACATGCACGTCGGGGTATCCGAGTACTTTTGACCTTTCGCATTTAGGCAATGTTAATAATTTATATTGACATTGCCCAAATGTGCTATTAACTTTAATAAGGACAAAATAACGTCCATTAGTGATCTTGGAATTTGTTATAATAAGTTTCGAAAAAAAAATTGAATAATTAATATGACCTAATTACAACAGAAATTTATAACAAAAGTAGAATTAACAAACTAAAATAATTTAACAACATTTATAAAATAATGTATGTTTCACATACTGTATGCTTAAATTGGGTTCTTCCGTTCTAAAATAACGATGTGTATTTTATATAATATAAAATTTTACTTATTTTCGATACCTTGATATATTTTTCATACTTATTTATGAATATAAACCTATGTCTGAATATTAATTGAATATCAATATTCATACATAGGTATCGAATGGTATAGTATAGTGAAATTTTCCTATTTGTCCCCCTGCTCTGTCCCCTTAGGGGATCAGAACAGACAAAAAAATTGATCTCCGCCTGTAATCAACAGGGGACAGTTCCAACTTTATCGACTCATGAAAAGTACGGTACATATCTATATATATGTTACGTTCAAAGATCGAAAACGCTTAGTGAGCGGAAAAAAATCTCACAACGCTTTGTGGTCACAGTAAAACATCCACATGGCGAAATTCGTGTTATGGCTCTATTGAAAACGCGCACGACGCGTTGTGGCAATCACAGAAAGACTAAATAGAGAAATTCGTGTCGTGGCTGACATGCTATTCGATCTCAACGCGTTGTGTGCACCTCTAGGATAGATTATGTTAGAACAGTGACCATTAACGTCCGACGGCGAGCGAGCTTAGCGAGCGGACCGCGGTAGTGGCCGCCGAGCTCCACGTCACCTCTGTATTTGTTCAACAATTCGCATAGCTAACGGAGCTATGACTATGGTTCCTTTTAACAAGTAGGTTTTAAGGAGTTTTGCGAATTTTTACCCCTAAGGACGTAAATAAGGGATAAACAGTTGAATAGAAGATTGTCATTTTCAAAGTTAGTAACATGTACGTACCTACACCTGTTTTGGAAGATTCTTCTAAGGCCTGTATTCCCAGCAAGTTTGGTGTTCCCACAGGAACCGAAACTATGTCAGTAAACCACGCACAGCCTAAACATTAAACATGGAAACCTGAAATTTGGTGAATGTATACTTTAAGTCTTTGGATAAGCAATAAAAACGCTATTCCCGATATTTCCATGAAAACGGGAATTACGCGGATGAAGCCACACTCAGTCACTATCAAACATAGGTAAATACCTTAAATTTTGTGAAAGTATTTATGAGGTATCTACCTTGAATCAGCACTATAAAAGGAATATCCGGTATTCCCACGGTAACGGGAACTAGGTGGGTAAAACCATACGAAACCGTAAATTATGTATACGTATTCTTTACGTACATACGTTAGATGAGCACCAAGAAAGAATTCCCGGTATTCCCACGGGAATGTAATCTTACTAATATTTAAATATGAGGGTTTGTAAAGATTTCTATATGATTTGGACGTTTGTGATTTAATCACATTTTAAAGAAAATCAGCATAGGTAGAACATTCCGAAAGTTGATGCCCGCGGCTCCGCTCACGTGAAGTCGCTAGTACACAAAAAGATTTTCTCGCGGGAAAAAGATGTTTCACGGGATATAAAGTATTTATTAATTCCGGAAATTTCTCGCAGAGGATATTCAGTTCAAGCAGTTTCACCCGCGTGTAATTTATTCACTTGTAAGTAACTCATCAATCAATAAGTATTCCGATTTCATTGTGTTTTTTGTTGTTAAAAAGCGAATCTTCAGAAGTTGTTTCATAAATATAGCTTACGCGCCACCCTCTTAAACGAATGTCTCTTTTTTTGTTAACTAACGAAGCGCTAACGAAGTTGCGCAGGTCAGCTAGTATGACCATATAAACAGTAAGGAAACTGCATACAAACGTGCGATTAGGTTTACACATACAGACCTACAGGCTGCAAGAGCGGTCATCGCAGTGTTGTATAAGTCAGCTTGTCGATGTTGATGCAGTGTTTACATTATATTTATTAATTACTAGCTGACCCACGCAACCTTGTTAGCGCCACGTAAGAGAAAAACAAAGAAAGAGACATTAGTTAAAGAGGGTTGCGTGTAGGCTATTCTTATGAAACAACTTCTGAAGTATTTGCCTTATAACAACAAAAAACTAAATAAAATCGGAATACTTGTTGAGTTTTAACTGAATAATATACACGCGGACGAAACTTTTTGAACTGTCCTGTGCGAGACATTTCCTGAAATAATACATAGGGTACCTACTTTAATCCCAGGAAAACACCTTTTTCCGCGAGGAAACCTTTTTGTGTACTAACGACGTCACGTGAGCGGAGCCGCGGGAATCGACTTTCGAAAATGTTTTTCCTATATGCCAATTTTCATCAAGATGTGATTAAATAACAAACGTCCAAATAATATAGAAATCTGTAGAAACTTTCACATTTTTAATATTAGTAAGATTACATTCCCGTGGGAATACCGGGAATTATTTCTTGGTGCTCATCTAGGTACGTAAAGAATACGTTCACTAAATTTTAGGTTGTATTGGTTTTACTTTTACCTACGTAGTTCCCGTTTCAGTTTGAATACCGGGTATTCCGTTCTTAGTGCTGTTTCAAAGTAGATACCTAATAAATACTTACACCAAATTTCAGTTATGTAACCTATGTTTGATAGTTTAGACAGGTTTAGACCGTGTGTGGCTTCATCCGCGTATTTCCCGTTTCCATGGAAATATCGGAAATCCGGATTTTATTGCCTATCCAAAGACTTGCAGTATACATTCACAAAAGTTTAGGTTTCCATGTTTAATGTTTAGGCTGTGCGTGGTTTACTGATATGGTTTCAGTTCCCGTGGGAACACCAAACTCGCTGGTAATACAGGCCTTAGGAGATTCTTCTAAAACGGGTGTATATACGTAAGTACATGTTACTAACTTGGAAAATGACAATCTTCCATACAACCATTTATCCCTCATTTACGTACAAGGGTAAAAATTCGTAAAACTCCTTCATGTCGAAGGACGAAAGGACGAAGTTTGGACGAAGGTTTTATAGATTTCGTAATCAATGAGTCAGTTATTACAACTTCTGTTTTACCCCCCCCCCCCCTTAAGGGTAGAATTTATCAAAATTCCTTAACGCGTTTTTTTTATACAGAAGCAGGTATAAGAAATTTGGTGTTGCTATGTTTGAAAATGAAGAATTTCCCATATAAACTTCCAAGCCTTGTTTACCCCCTTATAGGTAAAATTTTGCAAAACCGCGATTCACGTGCCCATTTACTTGTAATCAGAAACAGGTGTACGGAAATTCATGTTTCTAACTTTAAAAATGACGAATTTCCAAACAACCGTTTATCGCTTATTTACTTCCCTAGAGGTAGAATTTCTCAAAATCCCTTCTTAGCAGAAACCTACGTATTAAAAAGAATCTCCATACTAAGTTTGAGCTTCATAGTTTTGGTAGTTTCAGAGATTTCGTGATCAATGAGTCAGTCAGTGATTTTGCCTTTTATATATATAGATAGTGTCCATCCTAACTTACTATCTATATCAGGAGAAGAATAATTAATTAAACAAAAAATAATTTCGATATTACACAGACAAGCGTAACGCTTCAGTGGAGAATACGTACGTAATTTTAGATTTAGGCCTAGTTTCCCTACTGGTTTATTATATGTACTGTGCATATAGTCCTTATGTAGGTTATATCAATCTCTCTACCAGGCAACGGAATCCCTGGACTATCCCTGGGCTACCAGAAAATTGAACGTTTGGTACTCATACTTGATGCCGCGTCCTTTTTATCCTGAAAATAGGCTAATATGTGTGACCAATCAAAAATAATCTGAAATTAAAATAATCTAATTTATGATCTATTATCGCACAGCTCGCCATAGAAAGGGTGTTCACCCTACCCTCACACTTTGCGTCCGGAGCGCACGCACACGGTAAGGTCCGATAGAGGCTTTATTCCGCGTACGCTAAGATTGTGGAATGAACTCCCTGCCTGGGTTTTCCCTAACGTCTACAGTATAGGGCTCTTCAAAAGGGGTCTTAGAAGGTTTATAAAGGGTTGGCAGCGCGAGTGATGCACCTCTGGTGTTGCAAGCGTCCATAGGCTAAGGTAACCACTTTCCGTCAGGTGGACCGTACGATTGTCTGCCACCTCAGTGGTATAAAAAAACGTAGCGAACTCGAAGATATATTTTTTTAATTTGTTAAAATAATTGGTCTTGTTTATATTTTCCTTCCATATTATGTAACAAAATCCCACGGCGTGTCTGTGTGATTGTTTGAATGCTGTAAACACGAAAGCTGAACGGATTTCATGAATAGATAGCGTCACTCGAGAGGACAATTCATATTCTGTAGGTCTAGTGTAGGTCACGACATTTTTCGAACTTGCGTTATTGGAAGATATATCGCCTACATGATGGGTGCCTTTATGCCAAGTTGGACTAAAAACCCTGAAGCGGTTTATACTGTATGTTGGTTGAGAGATTGTATACGAGATCGTATACGGTCCGATCTGCCGTTCTTGTAATCCAGTTAAAACATAATGTATTGTGAAACATTTTTTTAACATAACTCAGCTCTAACTTAGCTAACATAAGCTAGAGCTCACAATTTTCAATTCTTTATCAATCGTTGCATACGGTGAAATGTGGGTGCATAGTATGCCTCAGCCTACCCCTTCGGGGATAAAGTCGTGATGTCAATCGTTCCTCACTCATTCGTTGGACGTGTCCAAACCAACGGAGCACGCCTATTTCCAGCTTAACACTTTATTCAATCCTGTAGTATTGCATTGATGTAGATATTGTAGATAACTGATAAACATGCGCTTAACTTTCTAAATAGATACATATCACTACTTTTGTAGTGCATAAAACAAAGTCCAACGCCACGTCTGTCTGTCTGTTCGCGATAAACTCAAAAACTACTGCACTGATTTGTGCAGTTTTCAATATATAAAGTGATTCTATTTTTTTTTTATTTAACTTTAATCTTAATAAAAAAGCAATAAAAAATTATATCTAAATAAAAACGTCTTAAATTATTTATCAAAATTTAGACTGGGTGCCCTCGGTAGGGCACCCATGATGCAGGCCACATTCCCACGCTGAATATCTGTAGAAAGCCTTTGCGCGAGAAATCTACCTGCACGAGGATCGCCAGTTTCTTCCCTCAGAGACCCCATGGCCCTAGTGTATCGACACCAAATGGAATTAATTCATATTGGGCACCGAGACAACTGTACTTACCAATCTTCAGCCGCTTCAGCAGCTGTATATATTGGCTACAATATAACGATATTTGTTGAAGTTGTCGGAAAAAAATATACCGTCTGGGACCTTTCAACGAAAACGCTACTTTAACCTTTTGAGATATAGCAAAATAATGTATAATGGAATTGTGTATCTCTACAGAAAAGTCCGAAATGGCATAGGTCTACCTCTTAAGAATAACACACTTACCTACTATGATACTGGGGGAAACTGTGGGCATCAGCTAGTTATATATATGTTGCAAATATCCAAACTCCGCAACAAACATTTGAGGATCACACAAATATTTGATTTAAGCGCAGCAGTTGCACACGATAGTAGGTACAATAACACTATAACTTGTCTCACAGTAGCAGTCACATCATTAGCAGGTATTGTTTAAAAAATATACTAGTAAAATATAGTTAATTAAGACTAATGAATTGATAAACTAAATTAATAACAAGTATTTTATCCGAGATTACCAGGACTTTAATTGGTCGTGCTAATGAGTGTCTAGCACATAAGACCTTTTAGCCTTTTTGTTACCACCTCACTAAAAAGGCAACTTGTTCAAAATTTCTTCAAAATTTAACATCTAAAATAGACACATTTTATTAAATTTATTCGGCACTTTAGACCCACCCCAGTTCCGTGCTTCGGAAGGCACGTTAAGCCGTTGGTCCCGGTTGCCAGTAAAATGGCAGTCGTTGAGTCAAGTTGAAGGCCTTATGGGGGCGGCTTATAAATTTCAACAGCAGGTAGCAACAACCTGCGTCTGTCTATTTCAACACGGCAATGGGCTCACCACCTATTACGTGGGACAGGAATACACATGGTGAAAAGTGGGCATATAATATATTTGCCTCTGCCACCCCTTCGGGGATAAGGCGTGATAGATAATAACAAAATATTTTATACCAATTAATTTACTGTCCTCCATGATTACCCCGCCATGTATACAGAGTAAAGATAAGAATTAATAAATTTACGTAATTTTCTACATTTATTTCTATTGTATATTTCTCTTGAGCCATAAAAATTCAACAACAAAGCCTAGAATGTTCTTCATACTCATTTGTAAGCAACTACTGGCCTATATCCTATCGTATCTATCTAATCTACAACTTTACGCAACAGTTGCTCAAGTTGCAGGTTGCAATCACAACGCAGGCCATGCAATGTGCACTGAACTGCACTTTGGTTTACGAAATTTAGGACATGTAGGTTGGTACTCTTGACACGTAGGTTGGTACTATTGACACGTAGGTTGGTACTATTGACACGTAGGTTGGTTCTCTTGAGAATGTACATTCTTTGATTTGTGAGTACTTTGGGAAACTTGCACTATTTATTAAGTATTTTCGAAAAGTACTTAGTGATTAATGTACAACATTAGAAGTTATTTGCTATTTATGTCCCCTTCAACGAATCAGGAGTGAGTGAGTAAAAGAGTAGAAAGGCAAAAAAAAGGCAGGGAATAAATCACGCATGAGTTATGTGTCGCTCGCTGACATAGGTAAAAAAATAGAATTGTGGGGTGATAAACCTCAACCTCGCACCTTTAGTCCTGCATCAGAGAGGAGATTATTTAAAAGAACTCGTTTAAGTAGAAGCTATTCTATAGTCTGTAAGATACTACCAAAGTTTTTATTCTGTTAAAGAAGTTCAAGCCATTCAGATAAGTCTACTTCATGATTTCATGCCAAGAGTCAGCCAAATTTCACCACAGCCATAGCCAAGGTACCAGTAGTCCACTCTGTAGCGATGTCATGACTTTATGACGCTAGCACGGTAACTTAACTTACAGTGAAAATCTATGAATTTCTGTTTCCCTGCAAGCTTGTATCTATTCAACACAGGAGAGCCGTTGATAGTCCTCGCTTTGTTCATTTGTCAGCAGGTATGCAGGTATGCTTTAACACCTATACAATGTGTTAAGAAAACCCTGTCCGACCCAAAAGGGGCACATAGGCACTTAAATTACATAACCAAAAAAAAATTAATAATCATATTATTTATAAGTATAAAATAGTTATAATTTTTTAAATGCGTGTTTTTAGTATCAGAAATAGTCCAATGTCCTTAAAATATAGCAAATTTTCATAAACTGACAACGCCTTTGTTGGCATGCGGCGACGAGTGTATGTGATATCAAAAGAAGCCGTCGGCAGGTGTGACCTTTTGACCTTACATTTCCGAATAGCCCTTTCCCTGTGTTGCCATGTAAGCAACCACATTATAATAATTTTTAATTAATTATATCCGGGGTAATTTTTTGGAGTAATTTCTAAAAAGGATTACACGAATGTAATCTTATCTCGATACCTACCAATACTTTCATGGATCGGACAGGGTTTTCTTAACATATTGTATAGCATAACTTGTTAAACCTTTTCACAATGAGTGCAGTGCAATAGAAGGAAGCTTGCGACAATAGCTGGTTTCCTTCGATTCCATTCGAAAGGATATTGTAACAATCAATTGGTCAATGTTCATTGATTTCCTAACTTTAACTAACAAGTTGATTTGTATGTACGTTACACAGCCTTACTCAACTCATTACTCCTTTTAAGTAACGGTTGATTTGGTACGGTTGTTTTAACCTAGTACACTGTTATATACGTTTATACCAAGGTTTATGGTTTAAGTACTTTACTATATTTCACCAGTGGTAAAATTTATAAATTAAAAGTAATTTGTACCCAGATTTTCGGGAGTTCTTCAATTATGATGAATTTAAAACACGCACAGTTCGAGAAATGTCACCTGCGCACTTGTGTTCTACAGTAAGGAGTGATTTGAACGTTAGGATCCATAACAGACACACTCTTAGACACTACAACACATCGTCGATGCCATGATCGAGCAGAACAGAGGCACTAGGATCTTTCCGCCAGCAGCCTGGACAACTTTATCTGACGAAACTAAAAACAACGAGTGACAAATCAAGAGTAAATCGAACATATGCATCACGCACAAAATAAGCCTACGAAGATAAACAAAGCAGTCCACTAACACAATTTGAACCAGCTCTCGAGCTACTTAAGAACAATAAATGGTGATTACTGCATAGCCTAGAAAGAACTCGAAAGAACTGGGAAGTCGTAACGTGGCTTCCCACGTTACGACTTCCCAGTTCTTTCGAGTTTCGAGTAAAAATACTCTATCATTCTTCAAGAACAAACGGCAAAATCGTGGAGTAGGTGTGCTGCTGAAGAACTACAAATCCATCTCACTTCTGAGCCAAATACAAATTAGCCTCGTGAGTAGTTACAAACCCCTACACCCGAAATTCGCCGCGTTTCTGCCAACTGAGCAAGTAAGCTTCCGAAAAGTTTTCAGCACTTTTGAAACAAGAGTACAATTCGGAGTACAAGAGTACATTGTGTATTACCTTTGTGGATTAATACTTATTATGCCTTCTACTGAATATCGATTTCGTACTGAATGGTGACATATATACTAATAACATGACCGTCCAACTGCAGAACCAAATATACAACATCATTGAGTTACGTAGAGTTAGACAAGGGAACGAAATATTCCCAAAGCGCTTTACCAATAAGCTTGAATACTTTATAAGTATCTGTTATTTTTAAACTTTCGCGGTTTATACTCATATTCTATTTACTACTCGGGACTTCACGCGAAACAATTTTGTACTGTACTGTACGAATGTAAGTACAAAATTGTTTCGCGTGAAGTCCCGAGTAGTATATAAAATATTTATAAGTATCTATTTGGACAATATTATTGTTTTATCTATTTGTAATTCTACGATAGTTTGATAGACTTGAAACACCGAACGCATAAACTTCTTCTAAAACCTGATTTATAGAAACCTCTCATTAATCGATTCTTACAGCAATAGTATCGATATTGAAAGTGAATGTATCGCGACTACATCGTGACCTGTTTGTCCCACATTACATGCAGTGCTTTGCCAATTAAAGACGACTACATAGTATTAGAAAATTTACGAGTTCAACCATGTTTTGAGTTGACGAGTCTGCTCTGCTCTCTTGGTGTAATTAGCGTTAAGCAACCATTTATTGTCTTAGAATAACGCCATCACGTTCGAATACGTTCAATTATCAATTATATCTATACTTCTATATATATATATACTCAATAATAATACATAAAGCTAAATAGTTTGTTTGTGTGTTTGGTTTAACGCTCTAATCTCAAGAATCGGTCGGATTTGAAAAAATCCATTTGTGTAGATAGCCCATTTTTCGAGGAAGGCTATAGGCTATATTTCATCACGCTACTACCCTGGAGAGAGGAGCAGTAATCATAAATGTCGACAAATCGGGCAAATTTTTATGCATTATTGTAAAAGTAATAAACGACGGATTTAAATGGGTGCGACAGAGGTTCAAAATATGTCACCGGCGAAGCTGCTGGAGTCATCTAGTATTATAGAATTGATTCTTTGCCGCAGATCAAAAATGGATGAAATCTTAACTAAATAATAGGTAAATGCCATAAAATGTATGGAAACCAGTTACCTAGGTACGGCACATAAAAAACAAATGAACCAAGTGTATAAAAAAAATAATGGCGGTGTCTTTTAAAAACATCTAGGCCACTTATTACGAAACCACGTCTATTTTTAAAGATTGCAATCATTATTGGCATTGACATTTATGATATTACAGGACATGTAACGAGAATATGTATGTTACACTGGATATTTAATGTCATGCTAATCGCTAATACATTTATTATGAAGCAATTGGTACGATACACGAGTTTTCGAGATGACTCCCACATCTTCGCCCGTGAAATATCGTCGCACCTATGTAATCCCGTCGCTTTTAAATTCTACAATGATGCATAAAAATAGTGTAGTAGCGTAATGATAAATAGCCTATAGCTTTCCTCGATAAATGGGCTATCTAACACAAAAATAATTTTTGAAATCCGACCAGTTGTTGTTGAAATCCGACCTGTGATTAGCGCGTTCAACCAAACAAACAAACTCTTCAGCTTTATAATATTATAGTATAGATAAGTCCATTTTGAAGCCTGCTACGAGGTCAGTCATATCTGCAACTACAAATTGTCTGAGAAAGAAACTTCTGCCAAAGTGGCACCTTTTTTTCCACCAATCTATGCCTATAAGTCATATGCAATTTTGTTCCATATAACAGGGGTCTGAGTCCGCTATTTCAATCGAGTCGAAATAGAATCGAAATCGTTGCTCAATAGAAAGTCACTGGTATAATTTTGACAGTTTTTTGTAGTCTACTATCACAATCGTACTCCAATTAGACTTCTATCGGTAGACCTTTAGAATTCTACTTACACGTACTGCGCCAGTGGCCGCTAATCAGTTGCATTTTTGATAGTCTTCTAACATTTTGACAGCTAAAACATAGATTCTGGTTATATTCTACGGCTTGTTAATAGTAGACTTGGCCCAAGGAGGTGAACCCATTAAATGGACTGAGGCACGTTGTGGCAACCTGATAATAAAATTTTTCAAGCCGTTCAAATTGGCTGAACGTTTGCCATGCTACTGACAACCGCAATGCTTTACCAATCGCTTTAAGTAAATCTAATATATCTATCGACTACACTCATTGAATATTGTAAGGCCTTAATTTTGTGTAGTATTTCTATGACAATAGGTATGCACGGATCTAAAATAAAGGGTCTTCCAATAGGCACGTCTGAACTTTGGCAGTTGGTAGCGGCCATCTTGTTTAAGCTACATCTGTCAAATTGGTTGTCATTTATTCATTCTGTTTTGCCAAATCATCATGGATAGCTATAGCATTCAACAACACGTGCAATTGATAAAATTGTTTTATCAAAATGAGTGTTCTGTTCGGGCAACGCACCGCGCGCTTCGCCCATTTTACGATCGCCATAATCGTCCTACCGAGAGGACTATTCGTCGTGTGGTGGATAAATTTGTGTGTGGAGTGTGCAGGAGAATCCGAGGTAGTCGATTTCGCGTCGCTCACAAGAACTCGGCCTTTCACAGACCACAACTTGGCGAATTTTGCGTCGTGATTTGGGCCTGCACCCGTATAAAATTCAACCCACCCAGGAATTGAAGATAAACGACCATAGACAACGACGTGTGTTCGCTGAATGGGCACTGGAGCAGTTAGCAACTGACCGTAATTTTCACAGAAAAATTATCTTCAGTGATGAGGCCCATTTCTGGATGAATGGGTGCGTAAACAAACAAAATTGGCGAATTTGGAACGATACCAATCCACATAAGATCCAAGAGCGTCCAATGCATCCCGAAAAAGTTACAGTTTGGTGTGGGTTTTGGGCTAGCGGCGTCATCGGGCCGGGCTATATTTCTTTGAGAACAATGTTGGCCAGGCCATCACTGTCAACAGCGAGCGCTATAGGTCGATGATTACCAACTTTTTTTGGCATGAACTGGATCATCTAAACACCAACCACATATGGTTTCAACAAGACGGCGCTACGTACCACACAGCTCATGCCACATTGAATAGTCTGCATGAGAGATTTGAGGGCATGGTCATCTCACGTGGAGCTGATGTGAACTGGCCACCGAGATCGTGTGACTTAACCCCGCTAGACATTTTCTTGTGGGGTTTTCTTAAGTCGCAGGTCTATGCGAATAAACCACAATCCACAGCGGCTCTCAAAGCCAACATAACCTATGCCATAAATCAAATTCAGCCTGATTTATGCGCAAAAGACATGGTAAAATTGGATATCTCGCATGCGCTCGACCCAGAGAAGCCGTGGCGGACATTTGAATGATGTCATATTCCACACATAATGGCATCACTACATCTTTCAAATAAATAAATAATTTCGATAATATCACACACACTTTGTTTTATTTGAATTTAAAGATAGGACAATGTTAATGAAAGAGCCTTTATATGACTTATCATTGGTGAAGTATGAATATGGCAACCAATTTACATGTGCGTGAGGTTAAAATAAGGTTAATTACTTCTGGCACTTTCCCTTCTATCTATGCATGTCTATGCATGTGTAGTTTTTGTAAGACAAATGAAATTCTGACACAGTTTTCTAGATTAATTCATGTCATAATAGTGAGACACACCGTCCGTTTCTGTAAGGTTTTCGTATGTAGGTAGATTTGAAACATTAAAACTCGTTGTTAATAATCGTACAAGTGCGATTGATCTTGACACAGATACATTTTTGGTATTGGTTTGAAATTGAGAACAACATTGTTAAGTAACAAGGTTTTGTCTATATTATTGGTTATATTTGTACCTAGTAACCTAAGTTCATATTTACGCGGCTCGTTACCTTTAGGGTTCCATACCTCAAAAGGTAAAAATGGAACACTTCGAAGAAAAAACCGCATTTGAACCGTTCAGATTTCAACATTACTTTCTTGTCCGTCTGTCTATCTGTATACCCGTGTGTAACCATCGATTTTCTCAGGAACGAGTGGACCTAGTTTATTTTATTCTTATAAACAAAGATGGTTACCTCGCAGTACATAGAGGAGACTAGGAAGACAAATTAAAAGATGGCAAGATGACATACGTAGAACAGCAAGCCCACTGTCGCTACGCCATGCTAAAACAGAATATAGTGCAGGCTATTAGCGGATATGTCACAGGACAAGCTGTAAAAAAAATCATTACACTGGTTGCCGATTATTACATTACCATAATTTTAATTAAATATTAATGTTGTGAATTAGTTTCTAGAACACACCATATATTGTATTATTTACAGCAATTAAGACTATTATTATTATTATACACAAATTTAGCAAAGCCGCAATGAATAAGCTACTTTCCATAAATTTTGTTACTAAATATTTTGTTTATCAATTAATGACGTCTTATCCCGGAAGGGATGGCAGAGGCATATTATACGCCCACTTTTCACCGTGTGTTTTATTCCTGTCCCACGTAATAGGTAGTGAGCCCATTGCCGTGTTAAAATAGACAGACGCAGGTTATGGCTACCTGATGTTGAAAATAATGATATGTCAAAAATATTGGTATTACAGAATTTTGATATTTAAATTCCGTTCAGCATAAGCAGATGAAAATTTATATCTGGAATATCTGACTCCAGTCCAACACATTGTAATGTAGCGTGGTCGAGCCGCGCCATCATACGACTAACGCCATCTATCGGACTGATGCGGCATTGAAGTTACTCCCGTATAAGCGTGGAGTGGGAGTTCGAGGTCCGTCCCCCGCACATTGACCCACCCCTGGGCCCTATATAAGCAGTTGACAGGAAGCTTCGGCAAGAACCTAGATTTGTCAATTGCGCTACTGTGTACGACAACACAATAGTCAGTCTCAAAAAAAATATATAAATTAGAAGTAATTGCTAATTAAATACAATTTGCTCTTCGTTAAAGTACTTTCCTAAAACTATATTCATTTATAAAATATTTGTAAATACATTTTACCCGGTATATCCCGGGTCCTTTGTTACGGTTGAACCTTTACGGTTCCACCACTACTATACCTACTACCTGTTGGCTGAGAGCTGCTCCGAGGCTCCTCCTGGTTGCGCCTGGACCGGGAGTGGAAACCGTCGCCAAGCCGGAGAACCTACTACGACTGCGAGAGGAACAATCATCCGACCCGTGGAAGATCACCTGGCCCTCCCTCAGATAAGTCCAGATTCCGCGGCCTCTCGCGGCAGAGTCCACCTTACGGTTGCCTATCGATATTCGACAGCCGCGACCCTGACTAAACTACTTTTGGCCCTATCGGGAAATATACTGTATTAATTCTAACTACTACTTTCATTTATCTCGGGTCCTGTAGAACCTTAAGGTTTACAACATTTTACTACGTATGATAAGTAAAACACGACTTATACAATACCCCTTTGGACGCGGTCGCGTAAGTTTTGGTTTTTTTTATCACCGCGCGGTATCGTCAACCATTCCTTCGTTTTGTACTATAAAATGTACAGTCAGTTTTTATTTAGATATCCACGTCATCGGCGTATCATTAGGGGCATATAGTCCGTCACCCCTTCGGGGATGACATAACTTATCAAGACGTCATCGAATAGGTAACAAACATGTCGGTTGCAAGAAGTAGAACTTCAGGTTTTTTCAGACATAATTAACGTGTTATACTTTAGAAAACACAACAAATAAATAAAATAATTTCTATCAATAATGCCTTTATCCCCGAAGGGTTGGTATAAGCATATTATACGCCCACATTTTATAACAAGCATTATTGTCTCACGTAAGAGCCTATTGCCGTGTTAAAAAGGACAGGCGCAGGTTGTGGAGACCTACTCTTGAGATTTTTCAAGCCATAAAGGCCATCAACTTAGCTTAACGATTGCCATGTTACTGGCAACCGGGACAAACAAATAAAATATAAATGTTTTATTTATTTATTATTCCAGAGGCCCTGGACGTGATCAAAGAGGAACATACAATGCCTGCGCAGAGGAGACGTGACAAGCGAGAGGTGCCTTTCACACATGACGAAAAAAGGATAGCTGGGGTTTGTAGCTCATGTAGTTTTATCATCTTCATCATTTCAGCAGATTGACATCCAATTGTGGGACTGATTATTCCCAAAGATTTGCCAAGACGCTTGGTCTTTTGTCGCCCCATAGAAATCATAATAACAGTAGAAGTAATAACTGAACTTAAAACCTTCACAAGCCATCTTCACAAGCCATCTCTATATGGTAAGTTTCAATTCCAGGACTAGTAATCGTACTTCATACGTATTTGATTGTTGAGCATATTTCATTTTTCCTACGATTTCCATGGTCGTCACCTGCATCCAGTAGACTTTCGATACTTTTATTTGATAGTCTTTCTACCGTTTTGAGCTTCAATTGACTGTAATATCTTTCTGCATTAATTCTTCAAGCAATGTGTACCGTCCCGTCCTGCATAATGCCATTTGAAACAGTCAGTTTTTTCGGCTCGGTCGATGACCCAAGATTCGGATTTCCACGTTGCTGATTCGATGACGAACAAACTAAAACTTCCACCATAGCCCTCTCCACTACTCTCTGAGTACAGCAAAAGTTTCCTTTTTATCGTAATTTAGTCAAGCAATTTGAACGTCTCCTAAATTTCTCAGCTTCAGTTGAGTCATTATTTCATACCCAAACAATTCCAATTTTAGTTAACACTTGACTAACAAGTAATAACTTTAAAGAAATGTTTCCATTCCTTTTAAGGATCTTGCTTGAGCTATAGGGACCCTTTATAGGGAGGTTTTCCCCTCAATATGTGCTAACAACGTAACACACAAAGTTATACAATCATGATACGGTCGATTTGAACCTTTGCTGTTATGATCATTCCTGATCAAAGTATGATTATTACTATTTACCCGGTTCCATTCAATCAAGTAGTAAGTATACTAGAATGCGCACGCACACGGTTAGGTCCGATATAGATCCGCGTAAGCTTAGATTGTGGAATGAACTCCCTGCCTGGGTTTTCCCAAATGTCTACAGTATGGGGTTCTTCAAAAGAGGTCTTAGAAGGGTTATAAAGGGTCGGCAGCGCGAGTGCTGCACCTCTGGTGTTGCAAACGTCCATAGGCTACGGTGACCACTTTCCATTAGGTGGGCCGTACGATAGTTTGCCACCTCAGTGGGATAAAAAAAGTTAATCGCTGAAAAATTGTTTGATTATTTGAAAGAGCAAATCTCAAATCCAGTAGTACCTACCATCAGTTTGAGTTGAAAATTATTTTTGAGTTGGAAAGACCATTTATCAAGGAACGCTATAATAGGCTTATATCATCACGTTACTAACCAAGACAGCGGAACAGTAATCAAAAATATCAAAAAATTTGGCAAATTTCCAAACATTATTGTAAAACTAATAAGTTACGGAGTATGGTTGGCAATGGGGGTTGGAAGCATGTCACGGGTGAAGCCGCAGTGCACAGCTAGGATTCTAAATATGAACTTTAAAATTATTGTGGATCTTATTAACGGTCATTCTCGGATATATTTACGTGTCGTGAGACTAACCTACTTCTACTGTGTGTGCTATGCTAGATAACGGTTGTTCATGAACTTAACTTAACTATCTTCACGCTGTATCCCTGACGGGGTAGTCAGAGAGGACAGATCGCCATGCTTCGCGATCCATGCATACTTCTTTCGCTTCTTCAAGATTCATCAATCGCTTCATACACGCACGTCTGGGTTTCCAAGTACTTTGACCTTTCCGTTTTTGAGCAATCTGCTCACGTGGTCTTCATATGTAAGTCTCGGCCTACCCTGACTTCTTCTACCCTCTGCTTTCGCACAATATATATTCTTCGTCAATCGTTCCTCACTCATTCGTGGGACATGCCCGAACTAACGGAGCACGCCCTTTTCCAGCTTAACGCTGACACTTTCATTCAAACCTGCCATAATGCGTATCACTTCGTTACGTATTCGGTCGGCCAAGGTAACGCCGCACAATTTTCAAAGTGATCGCATCTCCACAGCATTCAATTTATTTCATGCATCTGCTGACATACCCAGGTTTCGCTACCTTAAAGCAAAGTTGGCACTAGCACTGCGTTATGAATCGCCAGTCGTGCTTCTTTTACGATGCTTTGTCGCTTCACTAATTGAGGCAAAGCACCGTTAACTCTGTTTCCGGCAGTTACTCGCCGTTCTATATCCGAATCACATCTTCCATCCGCGCTAACATACTCCCTAAATACACAATTTCATTCACTTGCTCTAGACGTTCCTGGTTTACCCTAATCTCGCATTTAGTTCTTACGTCATTTCTTTCAAATACTAGAACCTTAGTCTTACTTGCATTCAAGCGAAGACCCTTACTTTCACACTCCTCTTTCATATTAGTGACTAATGGCTGAAGGTCGGCTTCTGATGAGGCCATGAGCACCGCATCATCAGCGTACAGCAGACAGTTTACTGAAAAGTCACCCAAATTCACACCCATATCACAATCTTTCAACTTCTGCAGGCAACTGTCCAGATACACTATGAACAGCCAGGCGGACATGACACAACCCTGTTTGACGCCTGTACAGACATCAAAAGAGGTGACACATCCCCCCTACTCGCACGCAAGCCTTACAGTCCTTATAAAGCGACTGTATTGCCCGCAGTAGCGAGCCGTCCACACCATATCCGCGCAGCAAATCCCACAGAGTTTCCCTCACAACGTTATCAAATGCTTTCTCCAGATCCACAAAAGCGCAGAAAACCTTCTGGCTAATAGCCAGAAACTTCTCCGCGATCATGCGGAGAGAAAACACTTGATCCATTCAACCTCTTCCACGTCGGAATCCGCATTGAGCCTCCCATAAATACCTTTCAGACTTTTCTTGCATTCTTGCCATTATAATCTTTGCATACACCTTACTAGCTAAGCTGCCCAAGCTGATCGCCCTGTAGCTGGAGCAGTTTAGGCGCGAGCCTTTCCCTATGTAAATAGGTACTACAACTGCTATTCGCCAGTCATCTGGGATCTCACCCGTCCGCCAGCACAAGTTGCATAACAGACATAGAGTGTCCCAGACGCGCGACCCACCGTACTTGATCATCTCAGCAGTAACTCTGTCTTTTCCCTCAGCCTTACCACATTTCATACTTATTATCGCTTTTTCAATTTCTTTCATACTAATGACTTCAATGACATCGGGATCCGGAGCATCGAAGTGAGCTCCACTTCCCGATGTAGCATCTCTGTCTTTTCTTGCATACATCTTTCCATAATATTCACTCCATCTCTGCAGGACGTCACTTTGGTCTGTTAGGACGTCATTGTTAACACTAAGCACTTTATTCATACTGCAGATTGCCGAACAACTCCGGGTCTTGCCTACCTCTTTCCAGAAGAGCCTGGCATTATCCCGGAAATTGGACGACAACCTTTCATCCGCGTTCATTCTGCACCTTTCACGAGCTTCTTCTATCAATGCCTTCGTGTTAACTTTTTGCAGCTTGTATCTCTCTTTCATATTAAAATCATTCCGCGAGGCTAAGTAGTCTAACCATGCTTTCTTCTTCATTCGAACTGCTTCTTTCACTTCCTCATTCCACCATGCGTCACGCTTATTACTACTGCCTCTTCTCGTTTCTCCACACACTTCCACAGCGGCATTTACCATTCTATCCCTAAGGTTCTGCCATACACTTTCCACATTCTCACTACTAACATTGACGTCGCCAAGCTTTTCGGCTACCCTTTCTTTATATTTATCCCTAATGGATGCATCCTGCAGCTTCCAGCTTTTGATGCTATACGTCGGCTCAGGTTCAGGACACTCGGTACGATGACGCCAACCCGCGAACAGACCCCTAATCCTAGTTCTTACTAATTAGTGGTCTGATCCTAGCTCAGCACTTCGATAAACCCTTGTGTCCATCACCTGTTTACGGAGCCGACTATCCATTAGGAATAGATCTATCATGCTTCTCTTTGACTTACATCTCCTCGTATACATATGAATTTGTTTGTGGTTGAACATTGTGTTCGCCACAAACAAATCCTTTTCCTTACAAAATGCCAGTATAAGCCTGCCAGCGTCGTTCACCCTTTTATCCCCATACTTCCCGAGTACCGACTCAAAACCATCGCGAGCGGTACCCACCCATCCATTCAAGTCTCCACATACTATAAGTCTTTCATTTCCTTCTATCACATTTAGAGCTTCTCTCATACTCTCCCAGAAGTCCTCTAGCTCACTCGCGTTCGACGAAGTAACTAGCGCGTAAGCAGCTACCAGGAAAATCTTCGTCAAACCAAGTTTTAGGACCTACCAGTTTGTACTCATAAATACCGGAGGTCAATCACGAGGACAACAAAATTCCAACCCCCCGACTGCCATGCTCGCTCTCTGGTACTCCAGACCATAGCGCGAGCTCCCCACCCGGGAGCTCCACGACTTCGCTGCCCTTGCGCTTGGTCTCTGTCAAGCACACTACATCTAACTTTCTCTCATTCATACAGTTTTTTAATGTTTCCCACGGTTCATAAGTAGTCCTGACGCGCTTAGAGACATTACATACTACTTAAGAAGTTAATATTAATTTCGGGACATGTTATTTATATATATTTATTGGTCGTGCTAATTAGTGTGTAGCACATAAGACCTTTTAACCTTTTTGCTACCACCTCACCAAAAAGGCAACGGATTCAAAATGTCTTCCAAATTTGACATCTAAAATTATCACATTTCATTAAATTTATATTTCCGTGCTTCGGAAGGCAAGTTAAGCCATTGGTCCCGGTTGCCAGTAAAATGGCAGTCGTTAGGCCTGGTTGAAGGCCTTATGGGCAGCTTGAAAAATTTCAACAGCAGGTCGCCACAGCCTGCACCTGTCCATTTCAACACGGCAATGAGCTCACCACCCGTTACGTGGGACAAAAATGTAAACGGTGAAATGTAGGCGTATAGTATGCTTCTGCCTACCCCTTCGGAGATAAAGGCGTGACAATATGTTTGTATGTATATATTTATTACAAACATATTCTCTACAGAACGGCTTCCTGCAGTAAAAATGTTGCAGGGTTACGAACTTCCATGACGATAGTATTTGTTACCTTCACTACATATTATAAACAAAGTCCTTCGTTGCGTACGTTTGTCTGTCAGTCTGTTCGCGATTAAATCCAAAACTACTGCACCAATTTTTCTGCCTTTTTTTAAACTGGTTCTCGAGGAACGTTTAAGTTAACAATTTGATACGTTTTTGTGTATATATTGGCTAAAATATAACGATATTTATTAAAGGTGTCGGAAAAATATACCGTCAGGGAGCTTTCATCGAAAACGCTGCTTAAACCTTTAGAGATATAGCAAAATTATGTATGGTGGAATTGTATATCTTAATTAGGTCTACAGAAAAGTCCGGAATGGCATATATCTTAAGGATAACATACTAGCGTACTATAATACTGGGGGAAACGGGTACGGGAAAACTCCACCACGCGGGCGAAGCTGCAGGCATCAGCTAGTTTTATACAAAGTAGTGACGTTAGAAGGGGTATATACCTTTTACGTGTTTGAATATTAAAAATGATTTTTTTTAATTTAACTTATAAATATTTTTTTTTGTTTCAGTGTTTGCTGCAGTGCGTGTACCGGAAAGTAAAAGCGGTAAGTATCTTTTGAAGATGTACAGTATCTACGTACTTGTCAATGATATTGAGGTGAACAGACTATTCAAAATTATTTAAGCAAAAATAGAAAAAAAATTAGTTAGAACAAAGTATACGTCACTTGCCTTCTAACATGATCTTTATCCCAATATAATACTGTTTGAATTTCATACTTACAAAAAATGTATAAATTATTTCTAAACTAAGCTTAGTTTAGAATTAATTTATAAAATAACTACAAAGCACTAACCTAACATGCGTCATAAAATTTCTCCGCATCGCAGTCCTCATGTGGCAGCATTCCCAGAAGACTGGCAAAACAATATTTCAACTTTTAATATGATTAAATTTAATCTCCTAAAATTTTATATAAACATTAAAAATTTTTATTAAATTAAACTGTTTAGCACCTAACATTCATAGCTACTGCCAACCCTAGCAAACTAACTACTGACTAATGAAAGAAAAAATCCCATTGCAATAAAGCAGTACTCTCATTACGATGATCAAATTCAATCCGACCTATAAAAATAAAAAATATTTTTTGAGTCGAGTTGGTTTATGGTTCTGTCACGAGCTGATTGCTCCAATTTGTTACCTATAAAAAATACCCTCTCGTAAATTACAAATAGAAAAATTCTCACGTATTTATTATACATGAAATCCTTTGAACAAGAATATTACGGTCATAAAGCAAGCAGTACGTACAAGCAGCAATTCCGATTTTATTTTTGTTATATTCAATTTAAAACTCGGATCCCATGATTTGCTTGTTGTATTTTTTAAAACATAAATTACATTTTTGTGATATATTATATTCCAAGAATAACACTAGTTAGGAGTGTAAAATATAATTCAAGAGGTCTCTGTGTATTCAATAAACGTCATTTTTATTATCAGAGTCATAAGCGTAATTTTATTACTTAAGTGGACTTCGATTTATTTTGAATACATGAGTTTAATAATACATTTATTGCCTCATTGGATTTCAGATTGTTGTGAATTACAAAAAAACGGCACATAAACTTTGTGCATTTTATTATACCTAATCTGTTTACAAGTGTAAATGAATATGCTTTAAAAATAAAATAAAAAGATTCTCAATAATTATACTATTTAAAAAAAATATTTATAATACACCCATTTTTAAAACATATATAAATAAATAAATATTGTGGGATATTTTTTTTATTTTTTACACTGCGCCGTCTGTCCCACATTAAGCTAATATAAGCTTGTGAAATGGGATCTAAACGACTGATAAACATACTAATATATTTCTAAATACATACATATTATACATAGGAAACACCCAAACTCCGAAACCAACATTTGTGAATCACACTAATATTTTTTCCGACCCTGGAACCAAACTCATGACTCAGTCGCGGCAGTCGCCTACACTACCAATGCGCCACCGAGGCAGTCAAATTATACTACTAAAAATATTTTTAAAAATAATGGTGTATTATATCCAATTCAGTTTATTGAAAATAATTCGTAAAAATATCTCTGCTTCCAGGTTGATGGTTATGGTTTCCCCACACTAGAAGGTTTGGTGGCCCTATATTCTGACGGAGTCAACGAACGAGGCTACTTCATGGCTGTGCTAGAAGCGTCACGCGAATGTCTCATGAAAAATCATGACAAGTTCTCCAGGACTGTACCTATGGGTAAGTTAATAATTGCATCTGAAAGTTCCTAATGACCGGGCGCTATTCGTCCGAAATATAAGCTGTGAAAAGTTATTTAGGAAATATAATGAAAGTCTTTCCGTTGACACAAATGAAGGCATTAACAAAATTGTGGCCCTACTGTAAGCTAAAATTCGTTGAAATAAGGTGCATAATTTTGTCTTATATGCATTATTTGCGTGATTAATATTTTTAAAAGTAAAAGTCTTCGCTTGGATGCAAGTAAAACTAAGGCGCTGATATTTGAAAGGGGAGTAGTAAGAAAGATGAAAAAAATGCAAGAATTGTTAAACCAGAAATGTCTAGAGCAAGGGAATGAAATTGAGTGATTCGGGAGTATGATTAGCGCGGCCGGTAGATGTAATTCGGAGGTAGTTTGGCCATGGCCAGTAGGTGCCAGAAATAAAGGAAACGGTGCTTTGTCTCAGTTAGTAAAAGCAAAAGCATTGTAAAAGAAGCACGCGTCGCGATTTACATCGCAATGCTAGTGGCAACGTTGTTGCTTTCCGGTAGTGAAACCTGGGTATCGCAGAAGATGCTTGAAAGCAAATTGAGTGTTGTAATAATGTAATCACTTTGAATATTGTGTGGCGCAATGTTATCTCACCGAATATAATAATAATGTTTATCTACTCTGATACTATAATACAAAGATTGTAAAACTGAAAACAAAATTCTTATGACAAACATTACGTACAGGCCAAAAATAAAAATAAAAAGGTTAATTACGATACAGGTCTTGTATGGACACCTGTATCATAATATAACTTTTTAATCATAACGATACACCTATACAACCTCCAGCTGGACCAAGGAGGTAGAACCTCTACTTAAAAAAAAAAGGTTTCAATCATTGGTTTCAATGAACGAGTCCGAGACGCAAGCGCGCATGCGCAATCAATGTTTGCGGCTTGGCGCCAACATTTGACATTTAAAAAATAAATTTGTTGTTATATTCATCATTTTATTTGCAATATTGTTTTACGTTTTATAGTATGAGAGTAGATAAAGTAGTGTATGACACTGTACATAACTTGGTCTTATAACACTCGTGTGATACTATAAAAAAAACTCTCATGTTATAAGAACCCTTATTATGCAACAGTATCATAAACTACTATATCGAGATAACTGATAATATTTTAAACATCATCATCATCCGAGCGTCTGTCCCAGTTGCGTCTCGCGACGCCCGGGGTCCGCTTTCCTACATTTTCTCCTCCACTTCGCACGGTCATCGGCATCCCCTGTAGTGAGACCATTGGCACGCATGTCATCCCTTACGACGTCAAGCCAGCACTTCTTGGGTCTTACCCTCTTACCGGGACCCGGCGGGGCTGACATGGCCAGACATTTGTTACCTACGTAGCCCGGCGATTGCCGCAAGACGTGACCATACCAGCGAAGGCGACACTCTTGCAACTTTTCTGCAATGTCACGGACGTGAAGGCTGCCGCGGATGCGAGAGTTCCTCACGCGGTCCATCCGCGTGACTCCACACATCCACCGCAGCATCTTCATTTCCGTGACACGCAGCTCCTGCTTGTGTCGCTCCAATATCGGCCACGTCTCACTGCCATGTAAAAGGACAGGTCTAATAATGGTTTTGTAGACCTGTCCCTTCAACCGGATCGGCATTTTAGGGTCACAAATGACACCGGCCATCTCCCGCCATTTGGCCCACGCGGCAGCAATGCGTGACTTGACATCGCAATCGATGTCACTGGACGTGTGAAAAACAGATCCCAGGTATTTAACCTGGTCCGTGCGCTCGACCAAATCACCGCCTATGCGGACGGATGTGGGGTCTGTCGAGTTTAGTGCCAAGTACTCGGTCTTTGCCACATTTGATAATATTTTAAACATCCTTTATTATTAATTAGCTGACCACCGCGGCTTCGGTCGTGTCATATTTTGAACCCCTGTCGCATCCATTTGATCACTTCATTTTTACTTTTACAGAAATGTATGAAAATTTTCCCGATTTGTGGACATTTATGATTACTGCTCCGCGGTCCTAGATAGTAGCGTGATGATATATAGCCTATAGCCTTCTTCAATAAACGGACTTTCCAACTAAAAAAGAATGTTTCAATTCGGACTAGTAGTTCTTGAGATTAGCACGTTCAACCAAACAAGCAAACACACACAAACAAACAAACTCTTCAGCTTTATATATTAGTATAGATATATCAAGTTCATTTCTCTAATTTCAGACAACGGGCGCAACTGCGATGTATCTTTCGACATATTCGAATGCATATCGGACCGTATCGTAGAATACTGCGGTACAACGGGACTTTAGTACAAACATACTAATTTCCAATGAAGTATATAAAAAGTAGTACGGCCACGAACTTTAATTTGGGACCTATATAAGGTGGAATATCGTATAACAAACTTATGACATTTAGAGCAAATTCTGTTTATCCGTGACTAGGGGCAACTGCTTAGTGACGTGAAATTTTCCACGTTATTACTTCGTGAATGTTTAAAAAACAGTTCGAGGAAATGGCTTCCAAATTAAAGTTCGTGACTGTACACTAGTTTTAACACGTCATTTCGAATGACTATGTGGCATGATTTAAATCACATTGGGCAGCCTTTGGCCTCCTAGCCGTTTACAGGAAGTATTTTGACGTCGTTTTTTATAACTCAAAAATGGCTAAACGAATGCTTCTGATCTTTGATTTATTTTAATTTTATCTAATATAATTAAAATAAATCAACTGTCTGTAAATAAATCAACTGTCCTCTATAGAAAATCTACTAATCATAATTCAACAGTCCTCTATAGAAAATCAATCCACCAATCAAATCCGTCCATTGCTAGACGTAGGTCTTTCCCATACTGATAGGAGTGATGGGTCTTACTGTAACACGCTGGCCAGATGAATTTGAAAGGATTTTGTATCAAGTTTTCCTTCTCTTCACCATAACCTCATCCGTTAGTCAGCTGGTGCACCTCTTAAAGGTGAGGCTGATTTGGGCTCCGAAGACCTTGGTAGGATTTCATCACACCTTATCCTTGCTATCGAAAATTTCAACCAAATAATAATAATCAAAATCATAATGATATGTATTTATGTAGACTATTCTAGGCACTTAAGAATAGTCATGACAAAAAAAATGAAGGCGATTCTAATTGCCAGATCCAAGGGAGGAATCTGGCAAGAAACTCCATGGATGCTCATTTAAAATATAGGTATGGCTTACAATAATTTGAGTATGTGAGAACAGTCGACTAAACTTAGTTTGCCTTAGGACAAGCATTCGTAAATACCTTGTAGGTAGTCGTACTTCGGTACGCCTTTTAATGATTGTTTTTTTTTTCAGAACTACTTTACATAATTTCATTTCATTACACTGACTATAATTATGTAACTATACAAAATCTTATAGGATTTTCTGAAAAATATCCTTTGCTTAAAGCTGTACAATGCATATCCTTATCGCTCGTACAAAATATTTTCCAGGCAATCTTTAGTTGAAAAAAGCATTCTGAGTTTCTCGGAAAAGCTTTGCAATACATTTATCATGCCACATAGTTTAAGCCCTAACTATCTTACTTTGGACTAAAGTTACCTTTACGGAATAGGACATTAGTGAATGTAGTTAATATGTAAATAAGTAAAATTAATAATAATACTAAAATGTGATGCTCAATAATTTTAGATATAAGTTGTTTTCGGTGTACGACAATAAATACTTTCTAACAAGCTACTTAATGCATAACCTGTCAAACAATTTTATAAAAAAAATGAAATAAGCCCACACTTTTTTTTGTAAACATCTAAGGCTGTAAACAGGCATACTGACTACCTGATCGAAACTAGTAATATAAAAAGAATTTGCTGCATAACCGATGCTGGATAATATGAACGTTTTCAGCACTAAATGTGTTACACTAGCGCTGTCGACCCCGTAAAAGTCATTTAAGGACTACAATGAAGAACCTCAAACAGTAGACCTTTACACAACGAGCAGATGCTCCACAACCTGAGCGTATTACAAACAGCAAAACAAACATTTCCACACAATTGTATCGACCCGAGATTAAAACCCGAAACCACAGCAACGGCAGTCGCATATTCTAGAGCTGCAAAACTGAGACAGTCAAAAAATTTAAACGCAATAGTACTTACTTAACATAAATCTATAATTTACTTGAGATAAAAATTCCATTACAATATGTAACTAGGCCCACATAACATTTGTATTCGCTCAAATTTTAAAAACTGAATTTCATAATAGTGGACAGAATTATGAAGAAAATTCATCGTAATTTAGTAACGCCGCGTCTTTTACCATAGCGACAGGCGGGGCGGGAGCGACAGTGACAGCGGTCAGATGTTGAGGTATGGATTCATTTATTATAAAACAAAAGTCCTGAACGATAGTGGAAGAGCAGGGATAAAGATGCACGAGGTATCATCATCAGTGATTCAGAATCGTTTTGTGACGTAAATCCAAGGCATGTCTCATTATAGATCCGCTGTCGCCGTTGCTTCCGCACCGCCCGCCCGCCGCTATGATTTAAGTCACGACCTTAGAGTCAGTTATCATTGGCTTGTCGCCGCTGACATTTACAAACTAGGGTTTGATAGCGCATTTTCTCCGACACTCCTTAATTTGGTCATAAATTTTAGTTTCATAATTCTAAATGTCATTAAAATAAAAATAATTGATGTGATATATCGTTTGTTCGTGATTGTACCTACTTTTTAAATCTAATGTTAGCTGATCCTTAACGAACTGATAGATATAACATAGTTTTAAGTTATATGTAATAAAGATTTGTATATATCTCAACTATGTGTGTTATTTTCAACTAATGCGTGTCTTTCTCCCCAAAAAGTTTGACAGAAGCAATACACTATTACTAAAAGCTCTGCCAGCGCACGTGTTTTCTACCTCTTACAATCCCGGGTTCTTTAAACGGAGCGTGAAGAAACACATCTTTGGGCGCCAACTTGAGACACGCTATGGGTAGTCATGTACCTGGATTCGAAGCCAAGGTTTTGCTTTAAATTGCTGCTAAAAGTAGCTCTCGTTTGACGTTTTAACTTGACATTCGTCCAGCATTATTGGGAGCGACTCGGGATTGACCTCCTAATCCTGTAAGTCTGAATCGAATGCGCTATGACCTCTTTCGCGTTATTCAGTAGGTACTACAGGGCAGCAGATTACTGCTAATAGATAAGGTCGCTTGAACCCTGTAGATTTGGTGGGCCACTTACACCCATGAAACGTAACAAAACTTAATACATATTTCTGCGATGGGTGGACCTTTGCTTCGGAAGGCATGTTAAGCCCAATGGCTTGGCATGGGGACCAATGTCCTGACTATAAAGTTGAAGGCCATTAGGGTGATTTGATGGGATGGGAATACTTGCAGGTAGTCACATCCCGCGCCTGTACATTTCAACACGGCAATAGGCTCTGTTAAGTCAAACTGATACTTGTTTGATGGGAATCAAAATATTTAGATCCTAATGGAAGCTGTTATTTCTGTATGCAAGCATGACTTGACTAGAAACGCCCGCGTGGTGAAGTTTTGCTGTACCTGTTTCCCACAGGAACCTGTTCCCGGAATAAAAAGTAGCCTATGCTGTCTAGGATGTCAGCTACATCCACACCAAATTTATCGAAATTGGTCTTGCCGTTTGTGCATATATTATTACTGCTGATTTGCTGATATTGTTTGGGATATTGTTTGACTGCCTCTGTGGCGCGGTGGGAGTGTATCCGACTGCTACGCAAGAGGTCCCGGGTTAGATTTCCGGGTCGGAACAAATATTTGTGTGATCCACAAATGTGTGTTTCGGAGTTTGGGCGTTTCCTATGTATAATATGTTTGTATTTAGAAATATATAAGAATGTTTATCAGTTATCTAGATCCCATAACACAAGCTAATATTAGCTTACTTTGGGCTAGATGGCGCTGTGTGAAAAGTGCCCCACAATTTTTTTTTTTTTATAATATTATGTTACATTCATACGTTCAGGGAGATTTGTATGAGCTGTGTTCAGTTACAATTGTAATTTTGTAATTGAACTACAAACATGTTAGCCATATTTAGCGATTTTTGTAATTCAATTATAATTAGATTTGTAAGTTACTTTGATTAATAACATTTTTCGTTTTACAATCTCTGGTCAGCGAGCAAGCAAGCCAAATAGCAATTTAATTGTCTTATTGTGGTCCACTGACCTTACAGACTGGGGCCACTGTTTTATGGTCACTGACTAAGATTTTCTTTGGGGCTTTCCCTGTCTTCTCTCTCTCTGTCTCTCGGTAACCTCAGGGTCACTGTTTTTAGTTTTCATAGCTGAGATAGCGAATCAATTCTTGAATAACTTTCATTCAAGCTAAATTTAAAAAATACCTATATACTTACAACTGCAGGTACACTTTACAAAATTCTTCTCACCTTCTGGAAATTTTGAAGCAATTTTAACCATTGGCATTTTCAATGTAATTTCTGCAAACGTTTTGACTACCTACCTAATAAAATAACATCCCACTCATTATTGTCATTTTAGATTTGATGTCGGCATAAAAAAAAAGGAAATCTCGTAATAAAACTGCACCAACTTATCTGGCCTGCATGGTACAGTAAAGGAAATCAACCTCTCAAAATGGGAGAGGCCTAAGTCCAGCTTACTCCGATACCAGTGGACTCCAATAGATATAGCCCAGTATACTGGGCTCCAATAGATAGTAATCAAAAAAAAAGTACTAACAAGGAGGTAATCGAGTGTTATCAAGAGCTGTGCCAGTCGATAGGGCAGATTATCAAGATGCTTTAGCTTCTGTAGTCGATATTCCTAAAAAAAAACGTCTTTTTGCCACAATTGCTTTCATAATTTTACTTGTAAAACATATTGTGTAGTCATGGTGTTGAGTTGACTAGTGAATTAACCGAAAGATTCGTTGCTTATTGTCTAATTATTATATTCTTTGTAATTATATCTTTAAACTCAAATCAAACAATAATACCTATAATAATATGTTTATTTATTTAGATCACATTCTTACATTTGATAAAAACTACATTAGAAATCTTATTTTATTTAATCGCTTTGTTCTTTTGCTAAAGCTTCTGATGGAGAAATAGGTTTTGATCCAAATGGATATAGATCGATACTTTGGACATGTGCCCTTACAGATACACCAGGTGGCACACCAAAATAGTCTTCACCTAAATTCCTAATTATTGTAGTACCAGGCCTATCATTGCGGTTTATGTTAAAGCCTATAGCAAACTGTGGAGTATTATTTTTATCAATTTCTTCGTCATTGTTTTTATGATTGGGGTTATTGCTTATGTCATGCGGTTTCGGTGTCTGGAAAGGTTTTACCGGCACATACGGTTTCTTCGCCGGCCTATAAGGCTTGCTGGCTGGACGACTGGGTTTGCCTGCAATTGTTGAATGATTTCAAATTTCCTATATACTATTGTTTAGAGTGCGTATGTGCTGCGTGCTACGAGGTGTTGGTGTAATAAAAACCAAATTGGTTATGCATAAAATTTATTGCATTCAAGCAATTATAATAAATTATATTCTAGTGCATCTTCAAAGTTCGCATGCTGATTGAAATTGTGATCTCGTATCACTTGATTTTTCTACTTTATATTGGTTAATAATCATGCTATGTACATAAAACTATAAAAAAATATATTTATATCATTACTAACCAAATATAAAAGCTCTTCATTAGAATTCTTAATATAGAACCCTATGAGAAGATTTATCGAAAAATCAGTATCTCTTAAATCGTCTTCCGATAACCACATTATGATAAAACTATTTCTATCACTATGCTTTATCTAACTGGTGGAAAGCGATTTAAGATTTAGTATCATCACATTTAGAATCAAGATCACTTTCAACAATCATTGTCGGTGCTATGTATCACCTGGGCCTTTTGTTGGGTTTGACGCTCCAAACGATCCAGGAGGTACTGAATCTTCATCAATGTAGCCGATATCTTCAAGAGGAGGACTCTGGTCGAAGCTTGGAGGAGAATTGTACTCGACTTCGGTACTGTCATTGCTGGGGTCTGGTGGAATTTGAACCGGCGAAGGAACGTTGCTGATTGGCCGATCTGAATCACTTACTGGGAATGGAGGGGGTTTTACGTGTCCTGATGCAGCTGTACCGTCCGGACCTGAAGTAAATATGTTGCTAGATAAACCTTTAATGAAGTTTTTAAATGCCTTAAGTAAAATACGAATAAATACTGATATGAATGTAAAGTCATCAAAATAGAAATGGAAATTTAATATGGCAAAAATATAAATTTGTGTTTCCTATGTATAATATGTATGTATTTAGAAAAATATAAATATGGAAATCAGTTGTCTAGATCCCATAGTACAAGCTTATAGCTTAGTTAGGGCTAGATACTGCTGTGTAAAAAGTTTCCCACAATAAAAAAAACAGACTTGCATACGACGCCCTATGGTTAACATGGTTACTCTATCGTATGAAAATTTTCAAAGTAGAGGTGTTACACTCGGCCTGCTGTGAAAATCTTCTAAAAACTTCTTTGGAAGACTATACTTTAAATTCAGGATATTCTTCTTTACCTGAATGTATAACCCAATCAATTCCAAAACCTACCTGGAGAAAGAGCCTGAGTCCACTTTTATTTTGTAACTTTAGGAACAGCTATGGTTTGACATTTGGGAGCGACTGTCGTCTGACCTTTCTTCTTTTTTATCTTAGCGTCTTCATAATTACTTCCAAACTTGACCTGGATTTGGAACCCGGGATCCGCTATAATTGGCCATTTAACTGCCATCTGACCTCCCAACCCCGTATGGGTCGATACCATAAAACCCACTAGTATGAAGGTATTGAATGAATGCTGGAGGATGGATAAAAGCGTGATGAGTATGCCTACTGTGCAAGTGAAAGTGCAAGAAGAATACAAGAAGAAGTTGAATGTTTCAAGACGACTGTATATATTTTAATAGTAAATTGTTAAATAATTTGTGTTAAGATAGCTTTGCGTGTAACCAAAAATAAAACTCCGTATGGGCGCTTGTGTTATTATTTCGTCCGTTAGTCAATAAGTGGCAGGTTAGGTCCCTTACTCTTTAAATATAGGTTGATAATAATAATTATTATTATATTTATAATTACCTTTAAAAACATCATCTACAGAAGGCGGTGGCGGTGGACCGGAGCCGTAACTGGTACCAGAATTTACAAACTCAGGGTCGTAAGCGCTCGGTATTGTTGGGAAGTACGGGGGAATGTATGGATCGTTATTGTTTTTGATGATACGGTACCCGATGCCAGGACCTGCTATGTAGTTCACCGTCCTGTTGAAGAGGTAAAACATAAGTGTCGGCATGGAAATGCAGTCTAACATCCTAGCAACCTCTGCTGACCCCCACTATATTCTAAGAATCTTTGAGTTAAGCTGCAGATAGACAAACTATATACACTGGATGGAGTTATACTAAAAGTATTCCGTAGAGCAGCAATATCGCAGCAGTGCCCATAGCGTGGGTGGGTTTCAAAGAATTCACAAAATCAGGTATTATTATTATCTGATTGTTATATCACACCTTACTAACTAGCTTTTGAGCTTCTGATTGCCAGATTGGTGATACATAGTTATGTTATAATATAGGTACCATAAAAAATGTGTGTGTGTGTGTGTGTACACGCGTTAGAAGTCTAATAATAATATTTTATCTTTTCTTTCGCCTTATCTGATTGTAGTAATAATTTATGTTAAGTTGTAATGAAAACTTATCAGCTAACTTCAGAGAGTCGGTTTTTGCGCGCATTGTAAAAATTTACTCTCACCATTTTTCCCTAATGCGCCAAGAGATGTATAACATGAAAAAAAGATTTATTTGAAAATAAAAGAAACCCCTGAACCAACAACATCATCTACTCGTTGAGACCGTTTTTGTAATCGTAATATAGAACCTTAGAGTATTCCCATTTGCTTCCAAACTCTTCCTGAATTTGGAGTCTAGGTGGTTTACTGTTATTTGGCTGCTAGGCGAAGTTATTGTTTGGCATTTTCGGCACTGTTATGAGCGACTGCCGTCTGACCATCCAACCCATTTCATCATTGCCTCGCTGTAAATCAGCAGGGTTACCTCTAGTAGTTGAGGTCACTTGAACCCCTCCGGGCGTAACGGGCCCTCCTCTTGGCGGGTCCGTTAATATGAACTGTAGAAAATATAATCTTTAGTTCTAATTTGTCTTCTATCAATCAAATCGGCCTATCACAGTCTAATGCTGCTGGGGGTGCCCTGTCTCAGGTTATTGCTGAATCGCTTTTACTTCCTTGCTTAATCAGTAATCTGTTCTTCTACCTAGTACGGTCAGCTCCAAATAAATCTGACTCCCTTAAAATGTAGATGTAAATTACTGGGGGTGAGATTTTTCTAGAGCTGTCTGTACATACCTTACGCATTATACCTTACGCAGTTATAGTAAATATAAATGCTTAGCTACAAATGGAAAGGAAATACTTGAAAGCATGGAAAGCCTACCTTTGAACTCCTTTGTCATCTAGGAACGTGTATGACCCTCGAACGTTGCCAGCGGAATCACTACTCTCTGTCCTTCTTTGATCTGGGCCAGCTGATATAAATCTGTGTGAGAAGAAACAAGTCACATTAAAGAGTTACGTACTGTAAAATTTCATTTAAAAAAAACTAAATATATATGTATGAAGAAATGAAATTCTTTCTTTCCCTGTGACACCACCGACTAGTACCATCTAGTGGCGTCATGGAGAATTAACATTTGTAATATTGTATACGTTTGGCCTGGTACCTATTCTAATTACGAGTATATAAGTAATGTGCGCCCCCTATTTACTTATTTCTTTTTTATTAAAGTAAAAAAAAGACAACTTTGTTCGAGACTGGGGGTATGAACCCGCGACCTTTGCCTAACTAGGGCAATGTTCTAGCCCCTGAATTACCCGAACTTTACTTCCAAACTTGATCTGGATTTGGAGCCTGGATTGCAACTATTTTTTACTTATCAATCACGCGATATCCCTGCAGTGGTGGCAGCGGCATATTATACATCCGATGACCAGCTCAATCGAAAGTTGCAAAACGCAATGATCGTTTACAGAACCGATTTTAACACAGCGCCATCTACCCCTAAATAGGCTAAAATAGCTTGTGCTATAGGATCTGCTTAAACAGCCAATAAACATATTTTTAAATATATTATAGAAGAAAACATCGAAACTACAAAGCAAGCATTTTGTTTATTACACAGATACCTATCAAAATCAAAATCAAAAATCTTTATTCATGTAAGTCACAAAGTAACACTTATACTGCTTCTACATTTACATTTACTGCCAGATTCATAAAGCAATAGGTAGAGCCAGAGGAAGAACCTGGCAATAAAACTCATGGCCACTCTTTTCTAATCGCCATTTGACACAGTTTGATTATCATGATATTTGACCAAATATACAGTAATGAATTTATACAAAAAAAAAAACATAATAAATGTTGTGTTCATTAAAATTACACTTACTTAGTTCCTTTGAATTTATGTGAGAACAGTCGACTAAACTTAGTTTGCCTTAAATTTAAATAATATTATTTGTAACAATTGCTATAACAGCTATGAGCTGACTAGTCCCAACAGACGGCACCCGTTCACGGGTATGACGCATATAACAGCCATCGCCTTACTCAACCATTTTGTAGGGAACAAGGCGACCCGACACATACGCCACCACTACCAGGACACTTAGGCGAGCATGACATACCCAAAAACTACACAGCAACTATCATGTCAATTTCAAAATAATAAATAAGTCTACATGGTGCTCACACAAGAAAAAAGTCAAATTACATATAATTATGTATTATAATTATTACCGGAACTAAACGCAGCCATACCTATAATTGCCTGGCGTTTAAAATTATTTATACTGGAGAATGTAAAAAACATAATTTAAAAAATACAACATATATATGCAGATTCAAGACAAGTAGATAATATAACACAAGATTCATTCGAATCCTAAATAGCACGAGCGAAAAGCAAGCAACTAATTTCCATTTATTTTTATCATTCAAATAATCATTCATTGTGTAATTAGCCCTTTTCATGAGGTGCGTCTTTATTTCTTAAATTTATGTAACGGCAGGTTCATAATGTCTAAAGGAATTTTATTATATAGGCGTACGCCAATTCCTGCAAAAGAGTCGTAAACCTTTTGTAAACGATGATGCGTTCCAATTAATTTAAACTTATTTCTAGTATTTATCGAATGTATGTCACTGTGTCTATAGTATAATTGTATGTTCTGGTTAACTAACATGATATTTCCAAATATATACTGTGATGCAACCATTAAAATGCCAATTTCTTTAAATTTCTCTCTAAGAGACACTCTAGGACTCAATTTATATATGGCACGTATAGCTCTCTTCTGGAATACAAAGATTACTTGTATATCAGCTGCTTTGCCCCACAGTAAAATGCCGTAAGACATGACACTATGAAAATAACTAAAGTATACTAGCCTAGCAGTTTCTACATCAGTGAGCTGCCTGACTTTACTAACGGCAAAGGCTGCTGAGCTGAGTTTACCTGCAAGACACGTTATTTGGGCGTTCCACTGCAGTTTGCTGTCTAAAGTTATCCCCAAAAATACAGTTGATTCTACAATATTAAGGGTATCACCGATCAATGTTATATTTGTACCGCAATTCCTGACATTAGGAATGCTGAATCTGATACATTTTGTCTTCTTAGCGTTTAGTAGCAAATTATTGGTCGTAAACCAATCTACAACTTGGGCAAGTAAACGATTTACGCCGTTAAAATCAGGAAGCGTACGATCAACTTTAAAAATAAGTGACGTATCTTCAGCAAATAGACCAATATCACACAAGTTCTGTACATAGAATTGCAGATCGTTAATATAAATTAAAAATAGAAACGGACCTAGAATTGATCCCTGCGGTACGCCCATAGCTACTGATGCTCCAGAGGAGCGAATTTCATTAACATCAACATGTTGTATCCGATCATTTAAGTAGGAGGCAACAAGGTCCAGTGCAGAGTGCTTGATACCAAAATAAAAGAGTTTTCGCAATCGTGTTTTATATTCAACGCAATCAAATGCTTTGGAGAGATCGCAGAATACAATAGCATCTTGCCTATTCTCCCAGGCGTCATATATATGATTCAGAAGTGCCACACCTGCATGAATGGTATAACGACCCCTTGTGAACCCATAATGCTCTCTATGTAGTAGCATATTTGAATTAAAATGAGCTTGTAGTTGTTGCAATATATTTTTTTCAAAAATTTTGCTAATTGCAGGTAATATTGAAATAGGTCTGAAATTACCAGGGTCGGTTTTGGATCCAGACTTAAATAGAGGTATTACCTTGCCGTATTTCATTAAATCCGGAAACACTCCTTTATCGACCGCACCGATGCACCGCTTGTTGGCAAGTTTACTTGTGATTTTGATGGGTTGCCTTACACCCTTTTCTCTAAAGTTTATAACAGTTCTTACCTATAGGACCCATCTCGTCCTCTTTGTACAGCAGTTCTTCCCCTGGCCTTCGCCTCTCCTCTAACTAATGGGACTCGATGGAATGGGGCGCCAATAATGCTGGGGTTGTCTGGATGTGCTGATGAGACGTGAAAGCCTGTATCACGCCCCGCAATGTATGACACCTCGTGACGCTCCCCGACATCATCAACGAAAGAATAATGACCTAGAATTGAAGATAAAATAACAGTATCATGCTTTCTACAGCTTTCAATGTCAATCAATCAATCAAAATAGCCGAAATTCACAGCGTGCTATATTTATAAAGCGTGATTGGTCCAGGGTTGGCATGTTTAAACAAGTTATTTTAAAAAACATGTGTTTAAATTAAAACACACAGAATTAAAACCACGTTTTTTATGATGTCATTAAAAACAAAGATTAAAGAGATGATGAAATAATTTCAAGGGACTAACATTAAGTCCCCTTATTTAAGTCTGTATAAAATAATATGTTTCTCTCGACGTTTACCCTAATAAAAATGAACATTATTTAGAAAAACATAAAATAATGGTTTTTATGGATCGATTTTTGTAAATATTAAATTTACTATAACGAATTTGAAAACACCTAGTCTAGAAATCCTAGTAATATTATAAACGCTTAAGTTTGTAAGTAATTATGGATGTTTGTTACTCTTTCACGCAAAATCTACTCAATGGATTTTGATGAAACTTTACAATAATATGGCTTACACATCAGAATTATACATAGGCTACTTTTTATCCCGGGGACAAGTTCCTGTAGGAAACGGGAACGGGAAAACTTCACCATGCGCGCGGAGCCGCGGGCGTCAACTAGTATATTGATATAGGGTCTATTTGACTTAAATTAATGACCTAAACTAAAAAGAAAGAAGACAAAAACAAAAATACATCATTGTGCTTGCGAGAAAATAAGATAGAATATAATTATACTGTGTTTTTGCGTCTACGTACTACAGGCTGTCAGAAAATGCATCATGGTCAATGCGGTGAATTAATCTTTGTATAAATTCACTCCCGGACACCTAAATCGAACCACCTTGATTTTTTTGGTTTGGAGTACTGTAACTTATAAAAGATGTATGTAGAAGGAAAATGTTTTGATGCAGTTTTGGAGCTGGTATACTCATCATTCATTTAGAGTGCCACTGTTCTAAATTTGAACTACAGTTTATTAAAAAAGTCGAGCTACGTTGAAACAAGCCCATATTTGCTTTTTTCAAGGAAAAAAATCTAATCGATTTTTAAATAAAGCCATGTTTTACATGAAAAGAAAAATGTTTACTTAGTAATTTGTATTGCCTCCCAGTGCATTTATGACAGCTCTCATACGGGTTGGCATAGAATTAATCTATGACATGGTGAGGAATGTCCTCCCATTCTTCCAAAATTACATTTTTGAGCTCCTGCATGGTTTGCGGGGCAGGATGATGAGCTCGAACACGCCTCTTCAGCTCATCCCATAGATGCTCTATAGGATTCATATCAGGACTTCGCGCTGGCCATCTCATAACAGTGATACCAATGTCATTTAAGTACTCCCTGACGATTCCCGCAGTATGGGCCCTTTTATTATCATGCATTAAAACATCCAGCATATGGCATCACGTGGTTCTCTAAACATTGGCGAATGTATCTATTGCTATCTAGGGGCGGCAGTCGTGGTCCCGTCACTACCTCTAGCTCAGTTTTGCCTTCCATAGAGATTCCTCCCCAGACTGTCCATGATCCTCCACCATAACTCACTTTCTCGTCAATACAGTATTGCGCGAAACGCTCGTTCTGTCTTCGATACACCTTACTCCTGCCATCATTACCGTATAGCATTATCTTGGACTCATCTGTGAAGAGAACCTGGCTCCATTGATGTCAAGTCCAATTTAGATGTTCGCGCGCAAACTCTAGACGGGCTATTCGGTGTGCTCATGTCAATTTGGGTCCATTGGCTGGCTTATGGGGCTTTAAACCACGTTCATTGAGTCGCCTTCTAACGGTCCGAGCACTTACAGCCACTCCGTGAAAGTCCCTGAGCTGTTGTTGTATCTGAACAGAGTTAAGGCGACGATTTCGTAAGCTAGTAGTGACAATGTATTGATTTTGTCTCGCCGTTGTCACTCGGTAACGAGGTCCTCCTGTTCGCCGAACGAAGCCGCCAGTCTCCAGGTATCGGCGGTACACTCTTTGAACAGCGGAACGACTTATATCAAGTTGTGAACTGACATCTCGCTGACTTAGCCCAGATTGAAGAAGTGCTACAGCTTGCGCGGCTACCTTAGGTGAAGTATCCATAATTTTATAGCCAAAAACGGTTCAAATTATAGAAAAATAACTAAACTAAACTTTGGTTAACAACAATTGCGAAAATTCAAACCAAATCGACATTAAATTGCTTCAAAAGCAACTTTCATTATTTTTTTCAAATCAGTGACCAAGCTCGGCTTTTGTTCTTTATTTTGAATTCTAAAATTCAAATTTGGAAAAATACATACGGGAAAGACGATGATTTAAAATGCATAAAAACTTTTTTGTTATATTGTATATTTTTTGTGTATTGGGCTTTTAGGCCCGGGAATGTAAGGTGGCTCGATTCAAAAGTCCGGGAGTGTATTATAAAAAAAACTTTATAATTTTACCGTTACTCTCTATATATCTTATTCTTTCACAGGCAACTTTTATCAAAATATCAAAATCAAAATCCACACAAGGCTAATGATTTTTTGATGAATTTTTTGAGACACCCAATGTATAATACTCTACCGGGTGCTTTGGTGCCCACAAAGAACCCGGTAGAGTACCATTGCACCCTTTGATACCCAGTTTTGTACAAGCAGTGCTTGTAAAGCAGGCGTAAACCAAGCGTAATATCACGAATACGTTTCTGTAAAGCAAAAGCACTGAAACAGAAACAAAAATAAGAAAAAAGGTACAAACCCGTGACGTCACCTCTGCTGTCAGCATTCTCATTTTTCGTGTATGTTCGTGTGTCGACCTTGAAAGAGTAGCTGGGATCCTCGTTAGGGTCAAAGTATGGGTCATCTTTGTTGCCGATGTTCCCCCGAGGTCTCTGGTCTAGGTCCATTTTTCGATGGATGTTGGGACCTTTAGCGCGGAAACTGGGGGTGGGAGTTTAATTTTATTTAAACTCAGAAATCATTACAATGACAAAATGTTTATTTAGTTTAAAGTTCTATGAATCCAATTTTTTTTTCTGTTATAATAATTATATTGTGGAACATTTTTTTTTACACACAGTCGTCTAGTCCAAAGTCAGTCTAGACGACTGACAAACATACTTATATATTTCTTAACACATATATATTATACATAGGAAACACTGAAACTCCGAAACAAACATTTGTGGATCACAAAAACATTTGATTTGACCCTGGAATCGAACCCGGTACCTCAGTCGCGGCAGTCGCATTCACTACCACTGCGCCACCGAGGCAGTCAGTAGGAATTTAAAATAAATTTATAATGCCAGCGACATAATAGAAAAAAAAGTAGGTATGTAAAAGTGTCCAAAGCTTATTTTACAGTACATGCTTACTTGATAATAAAATCAGAAACTATCTTACCCTCTAGGGCCCGCAGTATAGACCGTCTCCTTTATTATTTCTGTACCAGCTTCCTTAGCTCCGAACCTTCCTCCAACAAGCCCGTTAGAATTACCACGTGCTAGATGGTAGCTAGCCCCCCTATCTTTGTTAGCGTACCTAAAACACAAAATAAACATTAGCCTAAGATCAGATAGTATTCATACAGCGGCCTCTAAGATAACCTTTATGCACATTATAATGATAATATAATAAAAAAGATTGGCAATTGACAATAGAAGTTTAAAATCCTTGAAAGATATTGTCGTTATGAGATATTAATTCTCTGCATAATTACCGGGTTTTAATGGTTTGTGGTTTTTGAATTTTTTAGATATTTTTATTACGTTTTGCTGAAGTAATAACTCTTTTCAACTGACTAATGGAGCATAATGAAAAAATAAACAAAGCAAATTTAAGCTACCAAAGCTTTCTTCTGCGTACGCTTGAGTTGTAGAATGAGCTCTGTTTTCTACAATAACCACTTCACCGTTCGCTAACCGTTCGCGCTGCCAAAGCAGCGCATTTTTTGTAATTAACCTATGACCTAATTAACTAAAATCGTGATATCTGGGAAACTATAATATCTAGACAAAATTAGAAAATTGTTTGTAACATCTTCGGGCGCCAAGTCTAATATTTTACAATAAATAGCCGTTCTATTTCTAATCTACATCGATTCTATTACGTTTGGTACAAACTAGGTAGTCTACTAAACCTATCAATCATATCACAATCGCACTTTATAAGCAGCAGGATAGAACGAGAACCGCAGTTTTTAGCTGTCAAAATATTAGTAGACTACCAAAAATGCAAATTACGTTAATTTGCATCAGACAGCCTAACGTGTTAGAAAAATTCTATTTTAATGGCCGTTGTTCTATTAGAACGTGATTGTAAGAGTGAACTACGAAAACTGTCAAGTAGTACCGTCGCGTCGGCTTTCTATACAGTGACTATTTCGATTAGGTTCTGAAATGATTGAAATATGTAGTAGAATATAAGAAACAAGAATTGCAAATGTCCACAGACTAAGGTAAAGGCACCTAATTCCGTAGTATTTTCGCCAAAACTTAACAGAACATTAAAAATTAAGTATTTGGTCTACCATTCTGTAACATTGTATAATCAGTATTGTTATTTATCTGCTTATTTTTGAAATATACTCACAGTTTGACATAAAGTTGTGTATAAAAATAAATTAAAAATAGAAAAAAGCCAGAGGCCCTTAATTCCGATTAAAAAATCCTAATTCCGATGTATTTGGCTCCTAATTCCGAGTGAACAAAATATAAAGAAAAGGAGATAAGGAGATAGATATAGGATGTGCAAAAATCTAATCTTTTTTTTTCATTCTTTGTTTACTTGTTACATTATTGAGCGTCGTCAAACTCTATTTCATTTCTTTTTTTTTTGTAAACTAATAAGTACTTATCATAAAAATCCAACAACAAAAATAACATTGACTAATACAATATTAAATACGATAAACCAACAAATCTTATTCTTGAGCTTAAATCATTAACCCCATCACCTCACTTCCACGATCAGGTTGTATTAAAATACATACATACATAAATACACATTATAAATAAGTTAACGGGATTACTCACGTTTAACGACGAATCACGTTAAACGTGAGTAATCCCGTTTACTTATTTATAATGTGTAATAACGTTAGTTTTCTATTTAAATACACATTGTCACGCCTTTATCCCCAAAGGGTTAGGCAAAGGCATATTATATGCCCACATTTCATCGTATGCAGTTTTGACCCTCGTAACAGGTTGTGAGCCCATTGCCGTGTTGAAATAGACAAGCACAGGATGTGGCGACATGCTGTAGATTTTTTTTAGTCGCCCTTTTTATGCATTCAACTTTACTTAACGACTACCTTTTTACTGGCAATCGGGATCAACAGCTTAAAGTGCCTTCCGAAGCACGGAAAAACTCGCAAATATAAATGCCACAAAGTGGTCACACAAGGGGCAGCTATAGTAATAGTTGCTTAAATAAGATAATTGTATTTGTAATAATTGCTATAACAGCTACGAGCTGACCAGTCCCAACAGACGGCACCCGTTCACGGGTATGACGCATTATATCAGCCATCGCCCTACTCAACCGTATTATAGGAAATAAGGCGACCCGATACATACGCCACCACTGCCAGGACACTTAGGCGAGCATGACATACTCAAAAACTGCACAGTAACAATCATGTCAATTTCAAAGAAATAAATAAGTCTACATGGTGCTCACACAATAAAAAACTCAAATTACATTGTATATTAGTTAATACCGGGACTAAACGCAGCAAATTTAGAAACCATTAGTTGTCAGACGTTTCAAATTATTAATAATGTAGAGATGTAAAAATACAACATATATATGCAGATTCAAGGCATATCACAAGATTCATTCGAATCCTAAATAGCTCAAGCGAAGAGCAAGCAACTCAAGTCCATTTATTTTTATCGTTCAAATAATCATTAGTTGTGTAATAGGCCCTTTTCAAGAGGTGCGTCTTAATTTCCGCCTTAAATTTATGTAACGGCAGGTTCATAATGTTTAAAGGAATTTTATTATATAGGCGTACACCAATTCCTGCAAAAGAGTCGTGAACCTTTTGTAAACGATGATGCGTTCCAATTAATTTATGCTTATTTCTAGTATTTATCGAATGTATGTCACTGTGTCTATTGTATAAATGTATGTTCTGTTTAACTAACATAATATTTGCAAATATATACTGTGATGCAACCGTTAAAATGCCAATTTCTTTCATTTTTTCTCTAAGAGACACTCTAGCACTCAATTTATATATTGCACGTATAGCCCTCTTCTGGAGTACAAGACTGGTGGTATTATATGGATCAGAATGTTGGGCCGTTAAGAAGTTGGATGAAAGAAGAGTGCATGTAACTGAAATGAGAATGTTAAGGTGGACTAGAATGGATGAAATAGGAAATGAGTATATTAGAGGGAGTTTGAGAGTGGCGCCTGTGACTGAAAAAATGAGAGGGAACCGTCTGACTTGGTATGGGCATGTGACGAGAAGGTATGAAAGTCATGTCACTAAAAGGACCATGAATATGAAAGTTGATGAATGGAGAGCTAGAGGAAGGCCAAAGAAAAAATTGATGGACTGTGTAAGGAGTGATATGAATATGAAAGGAGTGAATGATCAGATGACGAATAACAGGGATGAATGGAAGAAGAAGAAGAAGACATACTGCGCCGAACCCAAGCAAATGATTAATTGTAGAATTTGAAAAATCTTGATATATGTGTTTATTTATTTTAAATGAGAAGCAGGTATACGTAATCGGGTGTTGCCATCTTTGAAAATTAAGAATTTCAAGTATAATCTTACAACTTCTATTTTCCCCTTTATAACTTTGCAGAACCGCGATACATGTGTCCATTTATTTGTAATTAAGAACATTATTTCATGCATCTAAACTTGAAAATGACGAACTTTCATGCAACACTTTATCCCTTTTTTACCCCCCTAGGGGAGGAATTTAAAAAAACATCTTTATTAGGGGGTGCCTACGTTAGGTATAAGGGTAGCTTATCCTAATAATTACAAGTTCCTAGGTGTAAGGGTTTCGACTGAGGGTTGACAGGAAAGTGAATCAACCGTCTTTTTTTGTAATTTGGTATGCCCCTAGTTCGTCCTTGACATACTTTGATATCCCTTTGCAATCACTCACCCCTCACCCAAACCTCTTATCCATGTAATTAGTTTCATATTTTTTAATTCACACTTTCATACCCTATTTAACATTCTTAAGGGTAGAATTTTCGAAAATCCTGAAACACGTGTTTATTTATTTTTAATCAAAAGTAGGAGTACGATATTTGGAGTTGCTATTCATAATTTTGCCCAGTTTGTAGTGTACGTTTCTATGATCTTTTTTTATAGTATGCAACGTTTCGTTTCCATTAATTAATTAATTAATAAATTAAAGGAAGAAAAAATAAATAAACACGTGATTCAGGATTTTCGAAAATTCTGCCCTGACAAGATTCATATGACGTTATTTTCTTTTTGGTATGAATTCTATTGAATTCATACCAAAAAGAAAATAGCGTCATATGTATCATGAGACAAAACTAATATTTCCGGGATCCGCAAATGTCTGTTTTGACGTTTGAACGTTTTCCTTTTCGTAAAATAATGTATCTACGAATTAGTAAATGAGTACTTTTATGAGTTATCTAGATCCCATATCCCTCCCAAGCCCCGCTAACTCAGTGTTCTGGAAACAATTACTGCCTTAAGCAACTATTACTATAGCTGCCCCTTGGATGGGTGACCACTTTGTGGCATTTATATTTGCGAGCTTTTCCGTGCTTCGGAAGGCACTTTAAGCTGTTGATCCCGATTGCCAGTAAAAAGGTAGTCGTTAAGTAAAGTTGAATGCCTGAACGAGCGACTAAAAAAATCTACAGCAGGTCGCCACATCCTGTGCTTGTCTATTTCAACAATGGGCTCACAACCTGTTACGAGGGTCAAAACTGCATACGATGAAATGTGGGCATATAATATGCCTTTGCCTAACCCTTTCGGGATAAAGGCGTGACAATGTGTATTTAACTAGAAAACTAACGTTATTATTACACATTATAAATAAGTAAACGGGATTACTCACGTTTATCGACGAATCACGTTAAACGTAAGTAATCCTGTTCCCTTATACCTAACGTAGGCACCCCCTAATAAAGATGTTTTTTTTAAATTCATGTTAAAAAGGGATAAAGTGTTGCATGAAAGTTCGTCATTTTCATGTTTAGATGCATGAAATAATGTTCTTAATTACAAATAAATGGACACATGTATCGCGGTTCTGCAAAGTTATAAAGGGGAAAATAGAAGTTGTAAGATTATACGGGAAATTCTTAATTTTCAAAGATGGCAACACCCGATTTGACCTGCTTCTCATTTAAAATAAATAAACACATTTATCAAGATTTTTCAAATTCTACAATTCATCATTTACTTGGGGTCGGCGCAGTATGCCTTCTTCTTCCATTCATTTATTTATTTTTAAGTCAGACGGTTCCCTCTCATTTTTTCAGTCACCGGCGCCACTCTCAAACTCCCTCTAATATACTCATTTTATCCATTCTAGTCCACCTTAACATTCGTATTTCAGTTACACGCACTCTTCTTTCATCCAACTTCTTAACGGCCCAACATTCTGATCCATGTAATACCACAGGTATTGTACTCCAGAAGAGAGCTATACGTGCAATATATAAATTGAGTGCTAGAATGTCTTTTAGAGATTTTTTTTTTTTGCATCACAGTATATATTTGCAAATATTACGTTAGTTAAACAGAACATACATTTATACAATAGACACAGTGACATACATTCGATAAATACTAGAAATAAGCATAAATTAATTGGAACGCATCATCGTTTACAAAAGGTTCACTACTCTTTTGCAAGAATTGGCGTAGGCCTATATAATAAAATTCCTTTAAACATTATGAACCTGCCGTTACATAAATTTAAGGCGGAAATTAAGACGCACCTCTTGAAAAGGGCCTATTACACAACTAATGATTATTTGAACGATAAATTAAATGGAAATGAGTTGCTTGCTCTTCACTTGAGCTATTTAGGATTCGAATGAATCTTGTGATATGCCTTGAATCTGCATATATATGTTGTATTTTTACATCTCTACATTATTAATAATTTGAAACGTCTGACAACTAATGGTTTCTAAATTTGCTGCGTTTAGTCCCGGTATTAACTAATATACAATGTAATTTGAGTTTGTTATTGTGTGAGCACCATGTAGACTTATTTATTTCTTTGAAATTGACATGATAGTTACTGTGCAGTTTTTGAGTATGTCATGCTCGCCTAAGTGTCCTGGCAGTGGTGACGTATGTATCGGGTCGCCTTATTCCCTATAATACGGTTGAGTAGGGCGATGGCTGGTATAATGCGTCATACCCGTGAACGGGTGCCGTCTGTTGGGACTGGTCAGCTCGTAGCTGTTATAGCAATTATTACAAATAATCTTATTTATATTTAAGGTAAACTTAAGTTTAGTCGACTGCTCTCACATAAATCCAAAGGAACAATGTAAGTGTAATTTTAATGTTGTAAGCTATTCCTACATTTTAAAATGGCATCCATTGACTTTCTTGCCAGATTCTTCTTCTTCAAGGGTAGGCTGCTCTTAGAACCGGCAACTATAATCGCTCTAATTTTGATATGATTTTAAACACAACATTGATTTTGTTTTTTTGTTTGTATTTTTTATTACTATATAATTGGTCAAATATCATGTTAATCAAACTAATGTAATTACTGGCGTTTAGAAAAGAGTGGCCATGAGTTTTATTGCCAGGTTCTTCCTCAGGCTCTACCTATTGCTTTGCGAATCTGGCAGTAAATGTAAATGTAGAAGCAATATTCTTGACGTTCATAAGTGTTACTTTGTGACCTAAATGAATAAAGATTAAATATTATTATTATAATGGTCTTATTTATTTTGCCCTTCAGCTTGAGGGGCAATTGTGGATCGCATGTTGTGGCCGTGACCTGTCGCCATTTCATCCATCCTTCATTGATCCGATGTGTAATGTCACTGTCGATTTACCCATTGCTCTGGATAAGTGATCCCAGGTACCTAAACTGGTAGCATACCGGTATAGGTCTACCGTCAATAGATACGGCGACATCGCGAGACCGCCAAAATCGCAAAACAGATACTCTGTCTTGGACTTACTCATTTTAAGGACAACACTCTCCAGTGTTTGTCGCCACATCTCCAGTCTGCTCTGGAGCTCAAGGCCTTCGTCGGCTACTAGTGCGATGTCATCTGCAAACAGCATGCACCAGGGAGCCTCCTCCTTTATGTCCGCCGTAAGGGCGTCCATGACTATGAGGAAGAGGTATGGGCTAAGAGCCGACCCCTGGTGCAAACCTACAATGACGCCAAAACCACTAGTAGTACCTGCTACAGAACGAACTTGGGTACTACATCGACTATACATTGCTCGGACCAACCGCACATGTGCAAATTTTTGTGTGCACTTCTGTATTTCTCGCACAATTGGCGAATACTAAAAATGGCGTCCGCTGTTCCCCGACCTGGCATAAAACCGAACTGGCTCTGAGAAATTACAATGGTTAAATAGAGGGTTAAAGTGTTTTGAATAGTCTCGTACATTTGCTGCTGAGGCAAATCTTCAATACTTATAATTTGTAAAGTGATTTTAATATTCTGTGGTAAAGCTTATATTGGAAAAGCGGAAAGTGAGTTTTTATAGTCAGGTTTTTTCCTCATACCTTACAAGTCAGTAAACATTAATTCAAGCAGTACTTAAATATAACCCTAGGACATCCTCTGAGAGCGTTGGGCAAAACTGATGATTAGATTGAGTCCGGCATTTCATTCGTGGGGATTTTTACACGTTAAAAATCAAATGTTTCAATTCATACCTATCTGTTTAAGGTTATATTTAGTTTCTAATATTTAATTAGATATTGCTCTATTTAGAATGGGTGTAATTCGGCTGGTAATGGAATCGAACCAGCGCCTTCACATATCACGCAGAAAAGACTAAAATTGTAAACTACCATACCAACAATGCTTACGAAATATTTTAACCCGTCACGAAAGCGACTTAATTCTTAATATTTCTGGACAATACTTAAAGTATGTTTAGACTTTTATACACAGCTTCAACTATCAGATTGTCTACGTTTGTTAGACTAGACATGGTATATCAAAATAGGTTTAGACGTTTACTTATATAAAAGGTTACAGTAACCCTAAACTCCACGTCCTGTTGTATACTGTCTTCAAAAAAGAAAATAACCAACTTAACCTTTTGGTACCATACATACATACATATTGTCACGCCTTTATTTGCGAAGGGGTAGGCAGAGGCATATTAAACGCCCACATTTCACCGTATGCATTCTTGTCCCACGTAACAGGTGGTGAGCCTATTGCCGTGTTGAAATGGACAGGCTCAGGTTGCGGCGACCTGCTGTTGATTTTTTTTAAGCCGCCCATAAGGCCTTCAACTTGGCTTAACGACTGCCATTTTATTGGCAACCAGGACAAACGGCTTCACATGCCTTCCGAAGCACGGAACTGGGGTGGGTCTAAATCTAAATAAATATAATAAAAAATAAAATGTGCCTATTTTAGATGTTAAAATTTGGAAGAAATTTTGAACCCGTTGCCTTTTTAGTGGGGTGGTAACAAAAAGGCTAAAAGGTCTTATGTGCTAGACACTAATAAGCACAACCAACTAAAGTCGGACTCGTTTGGTACCGATCGCCATAAAAATTTAATGTCATCAAAAATTAGCACCGAATATAAAGTAGAACTTTACAACTACGAGTAACTTCCTAATATTATAAATGTATAAGTTTGTGAAGATTTTCGAGGTTTATTACCAATCATGCTTTAAGCTCTGGGCCGCAATTCTCCTGCCTTCGAAACAGTCACGATTTCGAGATAAATCTTGAATTCGAACTTTATTCGAGTTTTATTGACGTTTAGCTATTCTGCAAATCTCGAACTCGACTTTTCTCGAAGGGAAGCCACTCGAGTTGCTTCGAATGGTTGGTAGCAGTCGAGACGCAGATTTCGAAGTCGAATCACTATAATCTTTGTACATTTCTTAAGTGACCGACCCTAAATTAGCATTATATTACATGTTACATTTAATAAATATCAAAAGGAGTTTAATTAATAGTGAAATACGTGCGAAAACATATTGTAACTCGCTTCAATTTCAAACACATCGTCGCCGATGTTTCAGCAATGTGGAAATTCCACAATTTGTGATTACAAATAACAGTCTTTTTATTTATGTTCTTTTGGCGATACTATTGCTCCGCCAATAACTCAGTGTGGATTTGGTAGGGGTTTAGTAAGTCGGTCCACACTTAGATACGATCTTAAATAAAAAAAAATCAACACAGTCTTCAATAATATAGACAACACACAGTGACAGTGACAGCGACACATTCAGATATTTTTCATTTTACGGGACGGTATAAGCAATTTTTAAATATACATTAAGTAACATATTATGCAGTTTACAATATTTTTTCCTTTAATAATTACTATAAAATACTTAATTATTGTTTATAACATGTAAAATAAGCTTAAAAAACTTTTAGAACATTTTGTAAGAGTAGTCTTGTTGTAACCGTTTTAAAACCGGATGAAACGTGTCGAACGGAACGCATCGTAACGTGACATGGTTCTTAAATGGCAACCTTTCACACAGTAATCTCGAACTTTAGTTCGAATAGTGGTGAGAATAAGACATTCGAAAAAACCATCTCGATTTACGAGATTTAATGGTCGAAAAAGGATTCGAAGAGTGAACTCGGATTCGAGATTATTTCGAAGAAAACGAGAATTGCCTCCCTGACCTAATGTGACACAAATAGGCTACTTTTGTCCCGGATGCAAGTATCTTTATGAAAGTCTTTTCATAATTGCAGAATCACTATCAGCTAGTCAATTCATAATTATCTAACGAAAGTATCTATTAAATATCTACCATTTAGGTAACAAATAAATTAAGCAGGTAATTAATAAAACTGACAAATAAACTTATCTGAAACAAACGTCTGAACTGATTCTGATAAAACATGGCAAAGAATCACCACTAACAAATGAATTAAATTTAAAAAAAATTACTAGCAAATCGGTTCCCGTTTAAGAGAAACATTGCCATCGACCGACACGAAACATTAATTATTTTTGTATCGATCTATGTCGGAGCTTAAAAAAAACTTGCAGTTGATGAAAATCTCCGTTTTTGATGAAAGTCCAGTGAAAAAAAAAGAAAACTAAAGAAAAAATACTTACCCAAAGTCAAAAGATCCATCTGGATTCACATTATTATAATCTCCGTCACTGACGCGAGCTTTTCCTGGGATTATCTGAGTCCTTGCTATCGCACATAAGCACACTAAATAAGCACCTTTAATCGTCCAATACATTGTCACTTATTGCTTATAGCATCACACACTTATATAGTAGTATATTCGTTCGAGTTTGGGAATACTGTGCGGTTAAAAAACAATGTATGGCTTTTATACGGCGGTAAAAATGAGCGTCCAGCGAAGGCATACCGCGTGAAAACGGCCGGACGTCATTGTTATTTTAATAAGGTTCGCATACCACTCAAAGCTACTTAAATTTGCTTAACAATACGTAAGCGACATGGATATGGATGAATACTGAATGTATTGTAATCTCTACATTATTATGTTTTAATTCATCTGAAGAAAAAGCTAATTTCTATTTGCCTGTGACATACTTCGAATCCTAGTGGTACCCATTCAATCCCGTCGTTTTTTAATTTTACAATAATGTATAATTTGCCTAATTTGTTGACCCTTATGATTAATGCTCCGCTCTTCTAAATAGTAGCGTGAAGATATATAGTCTAAATATAAATATATCGTTGGGACAACTCACACAACGCCATCTGATTCCAAACTAAGCAGAGCCTGTACTATGGTAACCAGATAGCTGATAAACATACTTACATATTTCTAAATACATACATATTATTGATAAATAATACCCAGACACAGTATAAACCATCGCGCTCATCACACAAAGTTTTATCCTGAGTGGGAATAGAACCCACGACCTCTAGCGTAGCAGTCGGATGCACTCCCACCGCGCCACAGAGGCAGTTAGCTTTTTTGGAGAAATCTAATACAAAATATTTTTTTAATTCAAAGCAGTGTTACTGAGATTAGGGCGCTCAACCAAACAAACATAATCTTCAGCTTTATAATATTAGTATGACATGGCTGTGATTACCAAATGCATTATATATTCCCACTCTAGGATTTACATCTAGTAATACTTATTATAATGATACATAATATAATTATTATGACGTAGGCATTAACTAAGAAAATATTTTTAAAGAAGAATACATTTGAAAGGATTCGAGTACGTCGCGAACGGAGCCGCAGGGCAAAAGCTACTAACTAATAATATGAAAGTTGAGATTAACTAGAAAGCTATTCTCTAAACTTCGCAAGTTTTTAGACAAATCGTGATAAAATTTGAACTCTTGGGATCAGCTCGATCAAATAAGTACCATATTCTTTAATTGATCAATTGTATTTGTCATTCTGTTATTGCTGTTGATTTATAGCACTTGGTGGAACTCGCTACACATTTTGAATAAAAAAAGCACTAGTATTGTTCCACTTATCCAAATAAGTGGACCAGTACAAGTGTTTTTTCTAAATATAAATTTTAACTAGCATACTAATTGCTTTCCAAAATTGTTTCTAGTACAAGTGTTTTTTATTCAGGATATATTTGTCATGTGCCTTATAAACGAAATTTTATATCCTCTTTATAGCTTATTTGCTAGTGTACACATACCTGCTCAAGGAGATGCAACCAATCGCTTGAGATAAATAAGGGCCTCTGCATCCTCTATACGGCATGAGAAACTATTATTATCAATAATTTATAGCGATATCTTAGCCAAAAGTATTAAAAGCTTATTAAATAACTTAATTACTTAATTATGTTCTGATTCACATTTTGGTCTTTAGGCGCAGAGTTTTACCATTCTTGATCCTTTTTTTGTGTTGCGGGGAATGCAGTTACGCATCCCTGCTGCTCCCGGCCAGTTAGAGGGGCCGTTCTATTCTTTTGACCACCGCAGCGTTTCGCCTCGCTTTAAACCAGGTCGCAGGATACGCCAGAGGTGAAGTCACTGCGACCTGGCAAATGGGCGGCTCGTAGTGTCTAGCTCGTCTCGGGGAGGCCGAGTCGGTGGCCCCCAGCATCTCCCTAAGGAGCTGAGAAAACAAGCCCGCATCATACCACTCTCAAGCGGATCATCTCAGGAAGCAGATAGGGTAAAAAAGCAGTCCCCATTCTTGATAATGTAGCTACCTATATGAAATAAGATGTTTCATAAACACATAGTTTAAGGCACTTAGATCTGGAGAATGGGACAGAACTAGCTTATTCCCGGCAGAAACATTTGCGGAATATTCAAATATTGGACGTTGATATTTTCGTAATTGTAGAACGAAATTTGCATGATTATTGAAGATCTCTGGGGCCCAACCGACCTCACCTGTTAGCGATGCAGCTGCTGATTTACAGAACGAACGGGGTTTAGAGGTCAGACAGCAGTCAAGTTAAAAAGACAAATGATAGCTGTTCCTAAATAAAAGTGGACCTCAGATACCTGGTAGGGTTTAAAAGTAATTGAGGACATGAAAAGCCAGCAGTGAGATGTTTCATAAACACAAAGAGTAACCTCCATTCATGTTCTGAGGCTCCTCCTCCCTTTTCGAATTGATTTTCTACCTTACAATTCCACCTATTTTCCGATCTCGAATAAAGCGTGCAGGGTACAGGTCCTTACTCTGCATATATACCATTCCAAGCTAAGGGGTTCAGCTTAACCTCTAAAAATATTTTGTTTTCCGGTTTAATAAGATTCTAACCCATGATTTTTGCCTAACCAGGGCAATGTGCTAAGCCACTGAGCTACGAGAAGCGTACTGAAAGAAGTTCAAATCCTTCATTATCTTTGTAAGTGGCTTTCTAGATACTCTGATATATGAATGAACAGTATTACAACTATTTTGATACATTCATGTGATGAATCCTACTTTATCAAATGTTACATCTTTCCCTGGTCTTGACCACTAGTCATAAACCGTCCCCCATCTCCATAAAAAGGCATTCAGATTGGGAAACTCCAGACAGACCAGTTGATGATCATAGAGCAACACAGGCCTTACCTCTCAACTACTTGCCATACCTAATATCAAGATTATAATCTAGAATTTAAAGTCAGTATCACATAACAAACTTGCGTGCAAGTCGAGTTACACAAAACACTAGTACCTAATTTGGTAATTCATGTATTATACACGCATAATAGGTTATTATTTTGTAGACGCTGTTATAAACGTGGGCCAAGAAACATAAGCACAATTAAATTTGTCTGTTATAAGCGATCTAAATTGAGGTCACACATGAGACACAGCGCATTATACGAATTACACAATTGATTATTTTAAGCTCTGATAAGGATATCAAGTACTTAACTAAGTATTAATCATGTGTTAGAGCTTTACGAGTATGAAAAGTGTGATCAGGTAAGGCAAACGGAAGTTGAGATTGAGAGGAAGATATAAGTTAGAGAAGATAGAAAGAAAGAGGTACGTTTCGAATATTACTGTAGGGGCAAGAGAGGGAGATGCGAACACATTTTTGTTTACTTTCTCTCATAGCCAGTAGATTGAGTTAAAGAAGTTTTATTGTGGTTCAAAACACATTGGACTTGACGCTGTGAATTCCATTTAGGGTCATCCCCCGCAACAGGGGAAAAACAGAGACTACCAGACCTAGGAAGTGAGGCTATACTACTCACTAAAGCACTGCTGTGGTGCCCCTCGCTTTTACCACAGACTAATATTGTACAGTATATTTACATTTGAGTCGCAGGATAGGCTAGAGGTTAAGTCGCTCTGGCTTTGTAAAAGGACCTCATAAATTGGGCGTTACTTGGAAAGATGGACGACCCCAACTTTTTCTTATACCCATCTAGGTATTTTATCTCTCTACTCTAGAAGTTTTTGTTAAGAACTGAATAGCACTGATGATTTACTTATTAAGTATGTATGTAAATTATTGTGGTACTTAGTTGATATATTTTTTTTAATACCACTGAGGTGGCAGACTTGCATACGGCCCACCTGATGGAAAGTGGTCACCGTAGGTTATGGACGTTTGCAACACCGCGCTGCCGACCCTTGAAAAACCTTCTAAGACCCCATCTGGAAGAACTCCATACAGTAGACGTTCGGGAAAACCGAGGCAGGGAGTTCGTTCCACAATCTAAGCGTGCGCTAAATAAAGCCTCTGTCGGACCTATCCGTATGCGAGTGCTCCAGACGCAAAGTGTGAGGGTGACCACCCTGTATATGGCGATCGGTGCGATGATAGAAGGTAGCCGTGGGCATCATTTCAAACATTTGCTCAGAAAACAGACCATCACAGGCGATATAACACACATAAGGCAGAGTCTCTCCTATCACGACGGAGCTCAACACCGCCTGCTAGTAGAGGATCGTTGATAATCCTCGTAGCACGCCCTTTTACTGAGTCAAAAGGTCGAAGCTGGTATTCAGGTGCGCCAGCCCAATGGTGACAGCAGTACTCCATGTGTGACCACAGTTGCGACTTATAGAGGAGCAATGTTTGCTCCGCAGTAAAGTACTGCCGCGCCCTGTAGAGCACTCCGAGCTTTTTGGACGCCAGGTTCGCCTTGTCCTCTAAATGACTACCGTGTTGGACGTCACTAGAGATCTCAACACCTAGGATCCCAATACTATTGGAGATGGAAAGAGGTGTGTCCTGGAATTGCGGCGCTACAGTAAATGGGGCTTTTAATACCCGAAAAATATTATTTGTATTCTATTTGAAATAATGTGGGTTCAAAATTTGTAAGAAAACCAAATATCACGCAAACGGAGCCACACAAGCCAAACATGAACTAAAATAAGGGTTTGCTCAAAATAATGAGCATTTTATGACATTGTCATCATCATCATCCGAGCGTCTGTGGAAGTTGCGTCTCGCGCCGCCCGAGGTCTGCTTTCCTACATTTTCTCCTCCACTTTGCACGGTCGTCAGCATCCCCTGTAGTGAGACCATTGGCACGCAAGTCATCCCTTACGACGTCAAGCCAGCACTTCTTGCGTCTTCCCCTCTTACCGGAACCCGGCGGGGCCGACATAGCCAGACATTTGTTTCCCCCTTAGCCCGGCGGATGCCGCATTATGACATTGTATTACAGTGTAAATATTTTAAAAATTTACTTATAATCTACTGTACTGCTACTACATTTGTATATAAGTCACCCATAATTCCTCGAAGAGGTAGGTAGTGGCACGTAATACGTGGTGAACCGATTGCAATGTTAAAATGAGCAGGGGCAGGTTGAAGCTGTTTTTCATACCGCCCAATAGGCCTTCAACTCGGCTTGATAACTACCATTTTGAGCTGGAAGCGGGGACGAAAGGCTTAAAGTATCCTCCGAAGCATGGAAGGACTAGTAAAAAGAAATGTCACTGTCACTCATGTTAGTATTAACCTTATCATAAGATGGATAACGCAGTAATCGTTTACAGAATACTAAGTGGGGCAAAAAATAATATTTTTCCTGTCAAAGAGATACAAAATTAACAATTGAGTCCTATTATCTGAGTAAAATATTGAAGCGCTCGTGGCCCCGCGGACTCAGTGTTCTGTAAACGATCACTGCGGTAAGCAACTTTCGCTATGGCTGGTCACGGATGGGTTGGTAACTTTGTGGCGTTTGTGAGCGTTTCCATGCTTCGGAAGGCACGTAAAGCCGTTGACCCGGTTGCCAGTAAAATGGCAGTCGTTTAGCCAAGTATAAACTTTCAACAACAGGTAGCCACAACCTGCGTTTGTCTATTTCAACACGGCAATGGGCTCACGACCTATAACGTGAGACAAGAATACACACGGTAAAAAGTGGGCGTATAATATGCCTTTGCTTCGGTGATAAGGGGTGCATGATAAACAAACAGAATATTGCACATTTTCAATAGTTTATAATGCTGATAAGGCTGACATTCATCAAAAATTGCTTAAGATATGTTAACAATGCTCATCAATGATTTTTTTAACAAAGAATAGATAACATATGTTGGTAATTAGAAATATTAAAGATATTATTTCTTTAATTCTTCTGTTATTCTTTTTGTAGTAGAGCTTTTTAACCGCGTACTCCTCAACAGGTAGATCCCAAACTAATGGAGGTCGAGTAATTACTCCAGTCTTCAAAGGTAAGGGGTCAGTGCAGGAGCGCGGGAGCTAACGCGGTATAAAGGTTATATCCCACACCATAAAGATGTTCAAGAGGACTATAGACTCCGGGATCCAGCAGGAGTGTACTCTCTTGGAGTGTCAATATGGGTTTCGCCCTGATCATGGGACCACGGACTCAGTTTTTGCCTTGAGATAAGGCGTGATAGATAAATAAGTAATACCCTTGAGATTTTTTTGATGGCAGAGTCATATTTTTTTGCCCACTTTTCACCACATGTAGTCCTCTCCCACGTAATAGGTGGTGAGCCCATTGCCATGTCTCTTCTGAATTAATATAATCCTTTTCCAAGATTTTTTATTATTTGTGATATGTAATGGAATTTTTCCTTCAGTTTTTGTTTAATTCTGTTCTGGTAAATGAAATTTGTATTTCAAGGACGCATAATAGGTCCATCGTCGAGTCTCCGTGCATTATCGACTTAATTAATATCAGCGTCCGGCGTTTGTTTCACTTCCCTGTCTGGCGAGCCTTGTGGATGTAGCACAATGCTGTAATAAATGTCTAATTCTGATGAGAGACCTTTGTGTGGTTTGTTTCCATTATACTGCGATGAACGAGGATGGCGGGTGGGCTGCTCGCCGTCCTTACTGCACCACTCCCTTCACCCCCTCAAGGAAGTCGTATAAAAAGAAGCGAGATAACACTCGGATCCCCCCCCCCCCTGAACAAGGCCGTGGAAGCGGACACAGTCTGTCGGGAGCCCTAGGGCTATCCTTCTGAGGGCTCGCCTGGTCTCCCGGCTGTATACAGATGGAAGGGATATGTGTGGTTTTAGTCGGTAGGAGTCATCCATGAGGATTTTCACACGAAAAAAAAATACTGCGAAAAATTTGCGAATACTGCGATTTCTAGATAAAAAAGAAAAGATAGCGGCGCTCTAGGTGTAATAAGCGATCACTGCATTAAACTTCATTCGCTATGACTGATCTTCAGATGGGTGACCGCTTTGTGGCATGTGGTATACAAGCGTTCTTGTGCTTTGAAGCACGTTAAGCCGTTGGCCCCGGTTGCCAATAACATAGCAATCGTTAAGCGAAGTTGAAGGTGTTATTCGCAATCTGCATCTGTCCATTTCAATACGGCTATGGGTTACGTGGGACAAAATTTACCGGCGAATATAATTACACCGATGTTTCGAACACGTTGCAGTGCCCGTGATTGGGGTTGGAAGTTCCGCTGTATAAGTAGATACACAGCGAAAGTTTAAGAATAACGCAACCTACTGAATCTAGTAATTTTTGTAGCACAGTTCTTTTATGTTTATAGAAAAAGATTTGATTAAAACCAGCCAATAGTTAACCAAATTATAGCTCCTTTTATAAAAAGAAGATTAAATAAGCTATATTATTTTTGTTGGAACAGACACAGGTAGATTTAAATTGACTATTAACGCTTGAAGGGCAAAGAGTTGTATTCAAAAACTCCCATTATGAGCTCGAAATTTTTTAAATATGTCTTTATAATCAATGTCAAAAGCTCGATTTGCGACATTATTGCGGAATTTCGTGGCATAGTTCCAAATATGCCACGAAATTCCGCGCACAAATATCTCAGTAACTTGAAGCGCTCGTGGCCCCGCGGTCTCAGTGTTCTGTAAACGATCACTGAGTTACGCAACTTTCACTATGGCTGGTCTTCGGATGGGTGACCACTTTGTGGCATTTACATTTGCGAGCGTTTCCGTGCTTCGGAAGGCACGTTAAGCCGTTGGTCCCGGTTGCCAGTAAAATGGCAGTCGTTAAGCCTGGTTGAAGGCCTTATGGGCGGCTTGAAAATTTCAACAGCAGGTAGCCACAACCTGCGTCTGTCTATTTCAACACGGCAATGGGCTCACCACCTATTTCGTGGGACAGGAATCCACACGGTGAAAAGTGGGCATATAATATGCCTCTGCCACCCCTTCGGGGATAAGGCGTGATGGATATTTATTTATTTTATTTTTATTTAGTAACTTTTATAGTTAGGATGTGTACGAAAGCGGATTTAGTTTGCCTTGCGCTCCGAAAATGTTTAGGCGGAACTTATCCATCTATGTTTTGTAATATTTTTTCTAAAATAGAACAATTTGAGAAAGTGATGTTTCCTTTTTTAAATTCACAAAGAATCAGGAAACAACTTTTTAAGAACGTAGTATAACGAAAACGCACAAAACAATGCTCGTTCCGGTGCGATCATCTCGGATTATAGTGTCGAATTGTACTTACTGACTTGTAAAGCTAACTTTAAGCAGACCTCTATTGCAACTTGTAACTGTTCTACCCACTTTTGATGCCAGGGTTCAAGTAATACCGGTTAAAGATATATACTTGAATGTGTCCTTCCTCCCTCGCTATTGTTTTGTACGATATATAAGTTTGGTGCACTAGAGATTTATGATGATGTGAAACAAAATAGGTACTCTATGGTCAATCTGACGTGGTAATGATACAACAAGGCCTTCTCTTTCAGAAAGGGACAACTTGTTTCAGGACTTTGTGTTACAGGAGCAACGCTCTGACCTGCAGAACTACTTTATCCGCCAGACCAGTGTTGAATTTCTTCACTACTTTTCAAATACGTCATTAAGCATTTACGATATCAATAATAAATTAAAAGACTATATCAAAAAAGCCAGGTCAAAAGTTAATAAACCATCGATTGTGTATGAAATCACTTATGAAGGTGGAAGAAGCGAAAGTTGTATACCAGATTCGTAGCAAGTTGAAAGTAGTCTCTGCCTACGCCGACGAGAGACATGCGTGTTTGACATAATATCAATAATGATGTTTGTAAAGCATGATGCGCTAGCTCCACACTTTCTATGGATAAATTTTATAGCAATTAGGATAGTAAATTTACAATTTATATAAAGTATCAAAATGAATGCCTTGCCAAAACACTAAGCACATAGAACCTTAAATATTTAATGTAAACACTATAATTTTAATACCGTTATTTTTTTTCCAAGCTGTACTGAAAATTTACAATTAAGAGAAATCTATGTGAACGTCTCATGGATCTCATCTTTCACTCTATAGACAAAAGGAACTGAAATTTGAAACATACTACTCTGGACTTCGCGTGAAACGAAGTTTCTTTCTTTACACCGACGTTTCGATCGCGTCGCCACGATACCAGTAGTACCTACCTATATAAAGTACAAGTATACACCGCTATCGTTTAAAAATTACAAAGACGAACGATACAAAAGGAGTTGTTTTATTTTTATAATTTATTGTCATGAACTATCCAAAACTTTGGAACCAACTATTTCTATAATTCAAGTAGGTATGTGCTTCACTATATCTAAAATTCCAGTATGTGCTTCACTATTTCTAAAATTCATGTAGGTGCTTCCCTATTTCTAAAATTCTAGTAATTGACTTTCTGTGCAGTTAATTTAAAAGTAGTCTACACAAATATGTATGAATAGGAATTATCTAAAATCTTGTTATTTATAATACTTAGTTAAACAAAAACAATGTATTCCACACAATAGGGGCTGAGCCTATCCTATCGTACTGTATCTTAAGTCATATTTGTTAAGCAACATCCTGCGTGCTCGTACTTCAGAGCACTGCTACTTAATCTCTATTCAATGTTAAATTAACTGTTCCATTCTCCGTTGGAACAGAACTGATACTAGTAGGCGTAACATTTTGACCTGCTATGCAATTCACAAATCTCGGATCCAAATCCGCTACTGCGCAAATGTCATTGATATTCGAGTTCTATGAATATCGATGACATTTTTGCCGTAGCGGATTTGGATCCGAGATTTGTTAATTGCATGGCTGATTACTAATTTATCAACTGATATTATGATAGAAGAGGTTTTTTAATTTAACTGTTCAGGCTTCATTTTTAATTTGTTTTAGACCACCGAGGTAGCAGACAAGCATACCTGTAGTGAGCCCACCTGATGGAAAGTGGTCACCGTAGCCAATGGACGTTTGCAAAACCAGAAATGCAATCGCGCTACCGACCCTAAATCTGTTAATCTGAAAATCTCAGCTAATTATAATTGTGTCAACGCACCAGATGCGTTTTACAACTACACTACCGTGGCCTGCTCGTCGCCTTAAGACGTAAAGAGGTGGATTAATTCGTCAGTTTCGAGCAGGTCACGGTGGTGTAGTTGGTAAACGCGTCTGGTGCGTTGAAGCAGGAGACGCTGGTTCGAGTCCAGTTCGTGACTAAAAAATGTTTCCACTTTGAAAAGTTAGCATACCAATTGCTTTTCTAATTAGAAAAGCAATTAGTATGCTAACTTTTCTACACAATCATTAGAAACTAATTAGTTTCTAATAATTGTGTCCATTATAAATTAGATGGCGACTAATAGTTGTGACGTAAATTGTATGTAAAGGGCCACATCAAGATCTCTGAAGCCCAAATTACTTCATCAGCTAACGGTGCACCTGCTAACTAACGGTAAGGTAAATTAATGATCTACCCTCGAAACTATGTACTTAATATGCTGACCGCAAACAATATCAAATAAAAATTGAAATCATATGGATTGTTCATCAATTTTATTTTAATTAATTGTGCGACATGCGCAATTAATTAAAATGAAATAACGAAAAATGTTAGCCTAATTTTATGTTAATGAATTTTCTATAGCTTTTGCAAGCTTAAGTTGTACTATGCTTGTTAGTTAGTAGGCAACATAGAATCATAACAGCACAGGTTTAAACCACTGTGGTTTCTTTTTTGCTGCTGTTACATAAAAAATATGTGTATTTTATATACATTAAATAAAAAAAATATGTGTAATTTATATACATTAAATAAATTAAAATATGTGTAATTTATATACATTAAAAAAATAAAAAATATGTGTAATTTATATACATTAAATAAATAAAAAATATGTGTAATTTATATACATTAAATAATTAAAAAAAAATGCACTCCGGGAGTGCCGACAGAAGTGAAAACTAAATCTTAATAATATTATAAAAAGTAAAAGAAAGTTTGTGTGGATGTTTGTTACTCTTTCACGTAAAACTACTGAATAGATTTTAATGAAAAAGGGTACTTTTTATCCCGGGAACAAGTTCCTATGGGAAAAGGGAACGGGAAAACTTCTCTACGCAACTAGTTTATTAATAATTTATTATGTGTCCATAGTTTTTTTCTCATATAAAAACCGCGAACCGCTTTAACAGAAAAGTTTTCACTTCAAAATTGACCGGGATCGACGTTAATGATTATGATAATAATGAAAAAATAATTTTACATTGAAATTTTTAATTGATTACACAAAATTTTTAATAAGACCTGTAGATGACCGGGATCAACGTTAGATGGTAGCAAGCTATAGAATCTATCAAATAACTCTAAAAAAAATCTAGATGCGTTCGTGGTCTGCTATATGTACATGCATATACTATATGTACATACTATAGCTGTGTCTCATAATGGTGTCGCGAGTCCAGAGATTTTATCTCATCTATAAATACGCGTACCGCGCTAAAAGAAGTTTTCATTTCAAAAAAGTAACGTTGAAGGTACCCTACCTTCCTAGGTACCCTACTTTCCCTACCCTTACGGGGTACCTAGGAGGTCAAACGACAGTCGCTACCAAAATCTATAAAAAAAAATGAATAGTATATAGTACTTCTTTTTTATCTCACTTCATTACGAACTGTCAATAGTCGTACAGAGATGTAAGAAGAAAGTCAAAAGCATATAGTAATTACGTAGGTACTAAACTCATTGTAATTATTATGCCATCTGCGAAATTCGCAATCGTTGAACTAATAAAGTCCAGTTATTTTCGTAATCATATGAAACACAAGGCCCTATCATTTCCCAACATGATTGAATATCGGCAGGAGGTCGGAGGGCACAATGGCTAGCTCGAAGGGCATCACCGCATCTTCACGGTGCATGAGCTGGGCGCCATGATGCTATTTGAACCGTACGCTGTACCTTGTTTTGGTACTAAGTTTAAAACACAGTACTTTATTCCTTTTACATTTCCATTGTATTCCCAATAATTTATCGGATCGGCGACTGTGCTGTACCAAATCAAATACAACAAGACCCATTAAGAAGGTACCAAAACGAAGACTAGAATGAAAATAAAGAAAACACTGGCCATAGCCAGAGGTGACGTTCCAGGGTCCCTTCCAGTTGACAGTGATACTGACTTAGGGTCTGAAAATATCGGTAAAGGTTCTAGAATCGTATTTTTATAGCAAGCCAAACATTCTTAGTGGTGCAGAATAAGCTCACAGTATGTAATTTGTATTTGTAAGAACGATCAGCAGTGCTATTATGTAACTTTGACAATTCATGTCGCTTTGGTTTGTTCCATAGCAACCACGCTTTGAAAGCAACTAGCAGGATGCATGAAATTGGTATTACGTATTACAGTTCAAAGCGACTGAGGCACAGTGACTTTCAGCAAACCTTTTGACATCTCTACCATTTTATCGACATTACGCGGCCATGTTAAATATAACTATTTAGCCGTTATCTTTGTAGAGTACACAAACACTTTAACGTCAACGGTTTATAGTTGATAGACATCGAGAATTTATGGAATGTCGGTTTATTTTTTCCTTGTGGCAACCCTAGGTATAACAGCTGATTTGAATTGGCTCCGTATTTTATATTGTAATATTGCAAAAAATATTATAATTTTAATTAAAAACCAATTCATCATTGCCAAATTGAGTGTTAAATAATCATTTTCACCATTTATTGTGCTAAAAGAAGATAAATATAAACTTAAAAATTGTACCGGTGTAGTGACAGTTAGAACATCGGAAAAATTTTCAATATTTGAAATTATTACTTGGATTTGGCAAGATTTATAAAACTAATAGTTTTTTCAATCAAGGTTTGTGAGTTTATTTACTTTTACATCCTCATATGTCCATTAATAGTGCGATTTTGTAATTTTCTATGAATAAAACATAACCTCGTTTTGTTTCGCATTTCTATGCTCTAAGTCTACTTTGCTAATAATTACTGATTCTGTAGCACGTAATTATAACAAAATGTCGAATACTAATAACATGATAATGACGCGCAAGGCCTTGGCTCATCAACAAGAGACAAGGCTTCAATTAACGTTGAAAGAGTTACAGATTTTGAGTCATAAGTGCGATAAACTGAACAAGGAAAGGGATGAAAATGAGTTAGAACTGCTAGGTATTTTAAGTAAGAACGGACAACTCAAAAAAGAACTGGCACAGTTGCATTCACTGTATACTGATACCTTACAGGATCGGGATAGGTTACAACTTATAGTTGACAGTTTTGACTCATGTAGGGAACATTATGAACAAACTTTGCACCAAATTAGAATACTAAAGGAGGAGCTACAACGATCGGAAATCAAAATATCGCAACTAGAAGACGAGAAACAGAGCACAGTGGTTCAATCTAATCAGAGTTTGTTCGATGAACTGATGGCTACAAGCTTAGATACTGCTACAGCTCACCCTTCCATTGTCATAGACCTCACTTCTGATGATGAAACCGGGGGCTGTTCTAAATCATTAAAAATTATTAAGTGTAGTAAGAATAAGTTAAAGAAATATTTAAAAATTAAAAAGTTTATTACTCAATCTAAAAAAATGATACATAAATACAAGTTTTTTATAAATAGCATGTCACTTAATAGACAGAGATTGCAACTGATTGACCAGGTAAATATGTATATGTTAGAACTTGATACTGTTGCACAACAGTACAAAACTGATACACAGGCCCTTCAATGTCAGATTGACCGCCTTCAAGACTCTTTGAAATCAATTTCATATAAATATGAAACAGCAGAGAAACAGAGTAGGGAACAGGTGTTAGCCATAGGTAAATTAGTAAATTCATGTCATTGTCAAAATGACCAATTGATATCCGCAGGCCATGTTCCCTCCTCACCCTTGAGTTGTGAAAGAATTAGATGCAATGATGAATTTTCACCAATTAAAACTGTGTGCAGTGTGGATAATAGTATATTAAGTTCAAGTAGTAATTGCGAGGCATCTATAATAGAAAAGTTGCAAATAAAAAGTGATGCAAAGACCATAATCTATTGCGATGAAATAGGTAAAAATTTTGGACATTATTTATCACAGTTAAGTCATTCTGTAATGAATCATAAATATCCAGGAGCTTCATACTCTCAAATTATAGATTTTATATTGACTGGTACACACTGCATGCAGTCTACTATAATGGTGCTGGTTGGCAGAAGAGGCAATATTAATAGTGACAAACTTTTAAAAATTTTTGATAAGTTATTAAGTCTGCCAGTAAAACAAGTAATTTTGTCCACCTTACCATACAGCACTGCTATGAGCCACAAGGAAAATCACTTAAGATACAAATTAAATATGAAACTACATACCATGGTATCATATTCCAAAAAATTTGAATTGTTGGATTGGAACATAATTTTCAATAATAATAGTTTGTTGACATTAGATAGATATTTTCTATCAAAATTTTTACAACGAAAGGTAGCTTTGTTGCTATCTAATTTTTTAATTTTTCAAGCCAAATTATTGGCAAGTACAACTGCTTTTATTGAGCAGGATAGTTTTGATTTGTTTGACATTTGGAAAATGAAATTCCAAAAAACTAGTTTATAGGACAACAGATAATAAATCTGGCCAGTTGACTTTGGCCCCTGAGAATAATCTTAGTAAAAATATTGTTTTTATAAACCTGGTGCACCATAATGTTAGAGGTTTAATAAATGGTAAAGATTTAGAGTTAGAGCTATACATTAATGGAAATTCTATTAATATTTTTTGTGCTACAGAGCACTGGTTAAAAGATCATCAAATAACATTGTTGAACTTCGTAAATCACCAGGTTGCTAGCTCGTTCAATAGAAAACATTCTAAACAAACATTCGAAACTCTTTAATATTAATTAATAAAAACTTAAAATTTAAAGAACGTAAGGACTTAGTAGCCCTCTCCATTGAGCGAGTTATTGAGATTGCCAGTATTGAATTTGAGCATTTCATCTTGTTAAGCGTATACAGTCCCCCTAAAGCTCCGTACATTAAATTTAAAGAAAAGCTTGAAAAAGCACTGTTCAAATGCCAATGATCTAAGAAATCTATAATAGTTTGTGGAGATTTTAATGTTGATATATTAGATACATCATTAACTCCATCAGAGAGAAATAAAATGAAAAATTTATTTAAATCCTTTAATCTGCATAGTACATTCTTAGAACCCACTCGTATTACAGCCACCAGTGCAAAATGTATTGATAATATTTTTACTGATATTAAACCTAAAGATAAAGGTATTGTGGATCCTGTGGAGTCAGATCATCGTGGCCAATGGATAAAATTTCCTAAAAGTAGTAACAAAGTCAGCAAAAAACAAATTAAATATGTACCAATTAACCAAAGTCGTTTGAATAATTTTAAAGAAAATGTATTAAAGAGATTACCATATCTACCTAACTTCACTTGTGTAGACCAGTCATATAAACACTTATTTAATTTGATTAATGATGAGTTTGGCAAAGTTTTTACCTCAAAAACACTACATATTGGTGGTCGTCCTGTTTTCAGTGACTGGGCAACACAAGGTATCTTTAAAAGTAGAAATAAATTATTTGAATTATATTCAGAAAAATCATATAATTTTCGGCAAACCTTTCAGGAATATGTTAAAAATTATTCAAAGATATTTAAACAAACGTGTCCTAAGTCAAACTTCATTAAAAATAAAATTTCTAATTCTGTAAATAAAATAAAAATGACTTGGAACATCATTAACTCTGAATGCGGTAGATCTTTAGTGACTGAAAGGGATTTCCACTTAAAAGTAAATGGTTGCCATGTTACAGGGGACCTGGAAGTGGCGACGGAGATTGAACATTTTTTCAAAAATGTACCTATATTGACAACAAAATCTCTCCAAGCATCTTCCAGTTCCGCTGAACTTTTATTAGAAGAATCTGTTCTTTGTTGCAGGGATGCAACAAAGAACAGATTCAATGGTCTCACTACAGGGGATGCCGAAGACCGTGCGAAGTGGAGGAGAAAATGTAGGAAAGCGGACCCCGGGCGTCGCGAGACGCAACTGGGACAGACGCTCGGATGATGATGATGTTGCAGGGATGCATTTGTATTCACAGATATTTGTGCTCAGGACATTGTAAAAACATTTAAATGTATCGAAATTAAGAAAACCGCGGACCTTTGGGGATTATCGGTCAAAACTGCATCATGTATAATTGTGGTAATTGCGCCCCATCTAGCAACTGTGTTTAATGACTGTGTTTCTAGTGGTACATTTCCTGATTTAATGAAACACAGCAAAGTCGTTCCCTTATTCAAGGCTGGCAGCGCTACAGAGCCGTCTAATTTCCGACCAGTGTCAGTGCTGCCAACTTTGAGCAAAGTATTTGAAAAAATAATCTTGAATCAAATGCTATCCCATTTTAATAGTCATAAAATACTTCATGCGAATCAATTTGGGTTTACGAAAGGGCGCTCAACTTCCGATGCTGGTGTTGAGTTATTAAAATGTATTCATGAAGCTTGGGAAGACAAGCACGATGCATTAGGTATATTTTGCGATCTATCAAAGGCTTTTGATTGCGTTCAACATGAAACGCTGTGCAAAAAATTACACTACTATGGAATAAGAGGCAAAGCTCTCGACCTTCTGTCTTCATATTTGAACAATAGAATACAGAGGGTCGATATTAATGGTACACGTTCTGTAGGATCCATGGTTACAAAGGGTGTGCCGCAAGGCTCGATACTTGGGCCATTCTTGTTCCTCATTTATATTAATGATTTACCATTATATGTAGGGGACAGGAATAGGATTGTTTTGTTTGCAGATGACACCTCATTAATTTTTAAAATTAAAAGACAATTAGATAACTATGACGATATAAACAATGCAATTGCAAGAGTAGTTCATTGGTTCAGCTCAAATAATCTTTGCCTTAATGAAAATAAAACTAAATGTATAAAATTTACTCTACCAAATGTAAAACAAGTTGCGGCCAATGTTCAACTGAATGGACAAGTGTTAGAGTTTGTAGAATCAACTGTGTTCCTCGGTATAACTATTGATGCCAATTTGCAGTGGGGCCCACACATAGAAAAGACAGCCTCTAGATTAACTTCGGCTGCATACGCTGTAAATAAGATCAGGACTCTAACAGATGTGGATACGGCTAGAATGGTTTACTTCAGCTATTTTCATAGTATTATGTCTTACGGTATTCTCCTTTGGGGGAGTGCTGCAGATTTAAATATTATTTTTGTTCTACAAAAGCGGGCTGTACGCGCTATTTATAATTTGGGCCCCAGAGTTTCTCTCCGAGAAAAATTCAAAGAAGTAAATATTCTAACCGTACCATCACAATATCCAATCTTATGTATGTCCAGAAAAATATTGAATACTACATAAGATTGGCGAATCTTTCCAGGGTAACTGTATACGCTTTTACAACAGGCTTCCCTGTGACCTGAGAAATTTACTATTAAATAAATTTAAAAAGTTTATTAAAAACAAGCTTTGTGAAAAAGGTTTTTACTCCGTTACAGACTATTTGCAGGACAGGGACGCCTGGAAATGATCTGCTGGCAAAGTGAAATAATATTAAATTGTAAATAGGCCATCAAAAAAAAAGCCTTCCTAAGTTTCTTGCCGGTTCTTCTCAGGTGGGCCGCGTTCAGAACCGGTGGTCGCTTTAAATATTTTAAATAGTGTATGACATTTTGTAAGCGCCGTTAAAATGGTCTATGCAAAATAAAGATATTTTTATTTTATTATTTTATTTTGCGGCATTTTTAAAAATGCCGCAAATACATGCCGCAGGAGATGAAGAGTAGAAGCGTGCACGTCGCCATCCCTGCCAGCTACGGCTGCAATTCTACTCCAACACGAGCACCGCAAGGGCGAACTATGTTGGGGCGTGCCCCCGATTCGACGCGCATCAGTTCGTCCCCGCTGGTGTGAAAAATGTGTGCCAGAGCGGCGTAGGGGACCGCCACCCTACACGCGCGGCCTGACACGGCGGGAAGTGGAGGACGGAGTGCTGGGTAGCTGCGTGGAATGTAAGGGGAGGAATGGAAGAGAAGATAAATGAGTTGATGGATGTAATGAAAGACAGAAAATTAGATGCTGTGTGCTTGACACAGACCAAGCGCAAGGGCAGCGAAGTCTTGGAGCTCCCGGGTGGGATGCTCGCGCTATGGTCTGGAGTACCAGAGAGCGAGCATGGCAGTCGAGGGGTTGGAATTATGTTGTCCTCGCTATTGGCCTCCGGTATGTATGACATACAAACTGGTAGGTCCTAGAATCCTCTGGATCCGTTTAAAACTTGATTTGACGAAGATTTTCCTGGTAGCTGCTTACGCGCCAGTATCTTCGTCGAACGCGAATGAGCTAGAGGATTTCTGGGAGAGTATGAGAGAAGCTCTAAATGTGATAGAAGGAAATGAAATACTTATAGTTTGTGGAGACTTGAATAGATGGGTGGGTACCGCTCGCGATGGTATTGAGTCGGTACTCGGGAAGTATGGGGAATAAAGGGTGAACGACGCTGGCAAGCTTATACTGGCATTTTGTAAGGAAAAGGATTTGTTTGTGGCGAACACAATGTTCAACCACAAACAAATTCATATGTATACGAGAAGATGTAAGTCAAAGAGAAGCATGATAGATCTATTCCTAATGGATAGTCGGCTCCATAAACAGCTGATGGACACAAGGGCTTTTCGAGGCGCTGAGTTGGGATCAGACCACTACCTAATCATAACTAGAATTAGGGGTCTGTTCGCGGGTTGGCGTCATCGTACCGAGTGTCCTGAACCTGAGCCGACTCATAGCATCAAAAGCTGGAAGCTGCAGGATGCATCCATTAGGGGTAAAAAAAAAAGGAAAGGGTAGCCAAAAAGCTTGGCGACGTCAATGTTAGAAGTGAGAATGTGGAAAGTGTATGGCAGAACCTTAGGGATAGTATGGTAAATGCCGCTGTGGAAGTATGTGGAGAAACGAAAAGAGGCAATAGTAATAAGCGTGATGCATGGTAGAATGAGGAAGTGAAAGAAGCAGTTCGAATGAAGAAAGCATGGTTAGACTATTTAGCCTCGCGGAATGATTTTAATATGAAAGTGAGATACAAGCTGCAAAAAGTTAAAACGAAGGCACTGATAGAAGAAGCTCGTGAAAGGTTCAGAATGAAAGTGGATAAAAGGTTGTCGTCCAATTTCCGGGATAATGCCAAGCTCTTCTGGAAAGAGGTAGGCAAGACCCGGAGTTGTTCGGCAATCTGCAGTATTAATAAAGTGCTTAGTGTTAACAATGACGTCCGTCATTGAAGTTATTAGTATGAAAGAAATTGAACAAGCGATAAGAAGTATAAAATGTGGTAAGGCTGCGGGAAAAGACAGAGTTACTGCTGAGATGATCAAGTACGGTGGGTCGCGCGTCTGGGACACTCTATATATGTTATGCAACTTGTGCTGGCGGACGGGTGAGGTCCCAGACGACTGGCAAATAGCAGTTGTAGTACCTATTTACAAAGGGAACGGCTCGCGCCTAAGCTGCTCCAGCTACAGGGCGATCAGCTTGGTCAGCTTAGCTAGTAAGGTGTATGCAAAGGTCATAACGGCAAGAATGCAAGATAAGTCTGAAAGGTATTTATGGGAGGCTCAATGCGGATTCCGACGTGGAAGAGGTTGAATGGATCAAGTGTTTTCTCTCCAAATGATCGCGGAGAAGTTTCTGGCCAGAAGGTTTTCTGCGCTTTTGTGGATCTGGAGAAAGCATTTGATAACGTTGTGAGAGAAACTCGGTGGGATTTGCTGCCCAGATATGGGTATGTCAGCAGATGCATGAAAGTAAATTGAATGCTGTGGAGATGCAATCACTTCGAAAATTGTGCGGCGTTACTTTGGCCGACCGAATACGTATCGAAGTGATACGCAATATGGCAGGTTTGAATGAAAGTGTCCGCGTTAAGCTGGAAAAGGGCGTGCTTCGTTGGTTTGGACACGTCCAACAAAGGAGTGAGTAACGATTGAAGAAGAATATATATTGTGCGAAAGTAGAGCTCGTGGCCTCGCGGTCTCAGTGTTCTGTAAACGATCACTGAGTTACGCAACTTTCACTATGGCTGGTCCTCGGATGGGTGACCACTTTGTGGCATTTACATTTGCGAGCGTTTCCGTGCTTCGGAAGGCACGTTAAGCCGTTGGTCCCGGTTGCCAGTAAAATGGCAGTCGTTAAGCCTGGTTGAAAGCCTTATGGGCGGCTTGAAAAAATTCAACAGCAGGTACCCACAACCTGCGTCTGTACATTTCAACACGGCAATGGGCTCACCACCTATTACGTGGTACAGGAATCCACACGGTGAAAGGTGGGCATATAATATGCCTCTGCCACCCCTTCGGGGATAAGGTGTGATGGATATTTATTTATTTATTTATTAAAGTAGAGGGTAGAAGAAGTCAGGGTATGCCGAGACTTACATATGAAGACCACGTGAGCAGATTGCTGAAGGTCAAAAGTACTCGGATACCCAGACGTGCGTGTATGAAGCGATTGATGAATCTTGAAGAAGCGAAAGAAGTATGCATGGATCGCGAAGCCTGGCGATCTGTCCACTCTGACTACCCCGTCAGGGATACAGCGTGAAGATAGATAGATAGATATTATTAAAAATCTTGTGAAATGTTAGCCATCCGAAAGCTATTGTATTTTACTGTTCATTGAATATTTTAATGTGAGTAAATTATTTTATGTAGGTATATCGTAGGCAATTTTAGTTTAATGGTAACAAGATTTTTGTACAGGAAAAATCGATGCTCCGAATTATATATTTTTTTGTATTATGCTCTGAGACAATGGCAATATAGTACTCGCAAAAAACAGGCGTAAGATGTCTTGTTTTGTCAAATTTGAAATACATACTAAAAAATATTCAAGAAAAAAAAATAAAGACGTCAAATTTCTGTCCTTTATATCTTTTAATTAGTAGTGAAGGAGGTGTTTGTGCGATACAAAGGGGACCGAAAATCTCATTATTTTCAAGCTTAGACGCACCGTTTAAGAGATATGGCAGAAAATGTGTAAAAATTGGTTAGGTTAGTATAGGAGCCGCTTGCGTACGATAAACGTATTGATTACGTAATATAACAATTATTACACAACATAAAATAATTGTTATAATATTTAACATATTATTTATTAACATAGATTTAGGTACGTCTTTCTAATTTCCATCGTTTTTTTATTATGCCTTATGGCAATGGTAATGTATTTATCGCAAAAGACAGGCGTAAGAAAGGTGACTTGGTCGTAGACAGAGTAACCAACTTGATTTTAACATTACTTGAAATATTTGTTTAAAAAGATGGTGAAAAAAATTAAAAACGTCAAATTTCTATCTTTATAATCTTGTTATTAATAGTGAAGGAAGTGTTTTGGATTTACAAAGGGGACCAAAAATCTCATTATTTTCAAACTCAGACGCACAGTTTTAGAGATATGGCAAAAAATGTGTTAAAGATGGTTAAGGAAGTACGCACCCGCTTGTGTACGATAAACCATAGGTTAAATTAGTATTGCCACCAACAACGCAAGAGCCATTTTACCAATAGATACTACATGGGTCCAAATCGCGAAGTATTTACATATCTTGATAAACCTACATAACCGCCCAAAATTGTGCTAAGTTTCAACTTCATATAAAATCAATCAAAAATTGCCTAGGACTCGTTTCTATACAAAAGCGTTAACTTTTTCCCAAGTCCTAGCTCCTTACAATATTTATCACTATACCTACCTACTCTCCCAACTTTCTTCCTCGGCAAATTCCTAAATACGGCACAAGCTACCTTATAAGTTTATTAGTATCTGCGTGACTATGATAGCCCACTATGATACACACTGGATATTATACGCCCACATTTTCCTATGTGCATTTTGTCCCAGGTAACAGGAGTGAGTACATTGCCTTATTGAAATCTTAAAAATCGTACAGATTTGCAGTTATCACACTTGTCACATCTCTGAAGCCACAAGCGTATAAGGATATTATAGGATAGAAGGATATTATAGGAGTTTCATCAAAATCCATTCAGAAGATTTTTCGTGAAAGAGTAACAAACATTCATTCTCACAAACTTTTAATATTAGTTTATAGTATTAGTAGGACAAGTATCGTATAGAATCAAGCGTTTATAATATTAGTTTAACATTTTAAAGACTTTATAATATAGGACAAGTATCCTATATTATAAAGTCTTTAAAATGTTAGTTTAATTGACTGCCTCTGTGGCGCGGTGGGAGTGCATCCGACTGCTACGTAAGAGGTCGTGGGTTCGATTCCCACCCAGGATAAAACTTTGTGTTATGAGGACAATGGTTTATTCTGTGACTGGGTGTCATTAATCTATAATATGTATGTATTTAGAAATATATATGTATGTTTATCAGGTATCTGGTTACCATAGTACAAGCTCTGCTTAGTTTGGAATCAGATGGCGTTGTGTGAGTTGTCCCAACGATATTTATTTATTTATTATTAGTTTATATAGTATTAGTAGGACAAGTATCAGTAGCAGAATATTTATTAAAATCAATTTGATTGATTTTTCCGTCATATGACATTCAGAGATTTAAGGCCACTTTCATAACCGAAATCCTTGCGTTTAACCCTTGCCGGGAGAATAGAGATCGTTCTATACTTATTATTATATTTACTGGTCTATTGGACCACGCTCAGATCTGAAGCAATTCTCCCGACAAAGGAAAGAAGGCAGATTTGAATTCCGGGGTTATTTTTTCACTTTAAATTGTGTTCTATGTTTACTTATAGTTTATATTAAAATTACGATATGTCAAACTTACGCTATTTTTTTTGTGATTGATAAATAAAAATAGGCAGTACTACGTTACTGCCTATTTTTATAATTGTAAGTAAGGTAGATTAAGGTCAGTTATAGCCTTTTTTTATCAGTCACGCCACGATGGCGAGGCATTTTTACGGCTACATTTCACAATGTGCATTTTTTGTCACACGTAACAAGTGGTGAACCCAGTGCCGAATAGCCAAGCGGCCCATAAGGCCTTCAACCAGGCTTAACGACTGCCATTTTACTGGCAACCAAGACCAACAACTTAACATGCCTTCCGAAGCACGGAAACGCTCGCAAATGTAAATGCCACAAAGTGGTCACCTATCCATGGACCAGCCATAGTGAATGTTGCTTAACGCAGTGATCGTTTACAGAACACTGAGTTCTTTTCACGATTAATTCCATTAGCCACTTGAACGTTCGGTTTGATGACCTAGTTTTTCGTAATTAACCTATGATATAATTAACTAAAATCGATATATCTTCACGGAAAAAAAGGAATTGTCAAATTAAAGCAAATTGCTTTAATTCAAGGCAAATCGTGTTTTCCATACGAGGAAGACTATATTTACTTAAACATACAATATGATATTGATAAGAAAATTGTATTCACTCAATAAAACCATATTGCTAGATTAAAAAAAAATGTTTTGTTGTTGTAACAATAATAGTTTGCTTGTGCCATGCATTCTTATTGATTTGAAGTGATACTTTAGTTTATTTAGATAAACAAATCTAAAATTTTATTTCAACACACTATATTCTGTTGTTTTAAAAATATGTATATTGTCTTTAAAATAATATACATTAGATTGTTTGGACAATATAGATTTTTGTACACCAACAAAATATTGTTTCAACTTGATACCAGTGGTTTATTTATTGGAACAATATCGATATTGTTTTTCTAACAACACGAATTACATTAGCTTGAAAATTATGCTTTAGTTAGTTTGAGTGTAAACATATTATTCGTATAACAGTAGATGTTTACTTGCTTCAACAATATACATATTTTGTTGCGGCAGCTAGTTTGAGAATACCTGATTATTGTTTCAAGACTTAAGATTTACTTGGTTCTACATAACAGATTTTTGTTATCATACGCATGGTTTACTAGTTTCAAGAATATTTATTCTCTTTAGGAGAATACACTTAGCTTGTTTTAAAATTATGATTTATTTGAACCAAAAACAGATATTTCCGTTCAAACCATTTGTTTTACTTGTTTCAGTAATTTTTATTGTCTGTATAAGAATACACGACATGTTGTTTGAACAATATAGTTCAATTAGACCTACAATAATAATATATTTCGTTTTGAAACTAAAGTTGTGTTAATCTAACAATATATTTACTTCAATTAAAACTCCGGTTGTTGCATTTAAAAATATATATTTATTCCTTTAAAAATTACATTATTACTTCAAAACAGTATTATTGTCCTGTTAATGAAACATAGCTTGAAATAACAAAATTGAATTGCCAGTAATTTAAGAATAATTTATTTGAACCGACAATATATTAGACTTAGCAAAAAAATGCTAATTGCGCCATAAATGCCAACATTGAGCTTGCTGTGGGCATATTTTCGTTTCGTCCCTAAAGGAAAAGCGCACACAAGAGGCAATGATTATAATTCAAAAAAGAAAAAAAGAAAAATATTTAATATTAATTATTAAACTTTAAATATTTTTCTTTTTCATAATATTAATATTAAATACTAAATCAATTGTCAAACAATTATTATTCATTAAAATAAAATGTCTACTTCATAATGTGAAGAATTAAATAATGATCATACACCCCCACCATTATTGAGATCTTTTGATCATCATTATTGAGAGTTATAGCGTAGCTATAACGACAAAGAACTGTTTGAACTGAAATTTGAATTTCCAGCCATTCGTAAGCGCTTCCCGTAAGATAACTAAGATTGATAAAGCTGTAGGTTTAAATAAATTCTTAATTTCTTACAATTCAATACTTATTTATATGTCTAGCTATATTTCATTTACTGGATTATATATATATCTCTTAAAAATAACCATTCTTAAGACGAGTGGACCGACCCTTGGCATTATTGGGAAATAGATTCACCTGATAATGGAATAATGAGACTCAAATAGTCAAAAACAATGCTTGCAAGAATTTGGCGCCATTAGTCAGACCATCGGCTTTAACAAAAACATTACTACAAAACTTACTACTTTAACAACAACATGGGCAACTGCAGCTTTGTTTGAATTTGTATCAGAGAAATCAGTACTAATACCTACTAGGTAATACAAGTAAATGTACTTTTAGGTTTTTGTTCCCCTAAAGGATGCTGTAAGATAATATTTTAAGAAATGAGCAGTATGATAAATTGAACACACGAATAGAGATATTATGAAGAACTTCAATATGGAATACATATTATTTGAATTCAGAAAAAGAAATACCACATTCAGTACAATTAAGTTCCATCGTTTCAATTTTATATTTAACTATAGTTATAGATTTAGGTAAGATTCGTCACATCAACAATGTATGGAATCACTTTATCGTGCTGTGTTGTGATTCCATAAACTGAATGTTGAATTAACTAATACAAGTATTCATAAGACACTGGGTACCTACGTGTGATACAATTTGAACAAAGCGTCAAAAGTTTTGCCTGTAGATGTGAAAGAATATCTAAGTTTATCCACAACTATGAAAGTGCTTAATTTATTTTCTTGAGTGCCTTTTTTTGCTGAGAGGTAATAGCGTCTTCTATTTCGCTCGGCTTCTGTGAACAAATAATAATGGAAATTTGAAAGAAACTTAGAGTTTTATTAAGAGTATGTGTCTTTAATAACTTTATAATGTGTTACCTTAACAGGTATCAGCAAGCCATCAATGGCTTCAGCTGTTGAAAGCTTTCATTTATTTCCAATACATCCTGTCCTTTTGGCGGGATTAAGTGCCCCAAGTGTGTCCTTAGTATGGACCACATGCAGTCTGAAAAAAAATTAAAGGATAAAAAATATGTTGACTGATACCAAAATCTTACAATATAAATAAGGTTCTGTCTCGGTTACCACTACAATTTTCACCACCATCAACCAGTAACAATAGGAGACTAATCTTTTCAGCACCAGCCACATATAAGTGGATAAAGTGAAGGACAACAATCATAATTTTTTATGATTCTATGGTAGACAGAAATAATCAAGAGAAACTTACCAATACACTCCTTAAGTCATTTAGTACTGGCCATTTAGCTAGAAACTCTCAGGTTGTCTTGCGCGCAATATATTCTTTCATCATTAGTGTTCATCCATTTCTGCATTACAACATCCCATGGTTCATGATTATTTTTCAGCCAAACAATATCTTCATTAATACCTGGAATTTACATAATTATTAATATATTTATTTATATATGAATAAATAATAAGCTACATTTAAAAATTCTTACTTAGTTGATTGATTTTTACTTTATAAAGTTATTGTCTGGGCGCGTGAGTCATCAAACGGCATTTGCCATTTAGAATGCAATTCCAGAATGGCTTTCTGATCAACATATTCTTCTGCATCAAGATGTCGATCGCCGGCGCCGGCGTCCACATTTATATTTTAGATTAGCCCAGCCTACATGAGAATAAAAGAAGAACTTATTGAAAATAAAGTTACCTAGCTAATATATATCTAGATCTAGTTTAATAAAACCTATAACTCACCAATATAATGCTTGCAAACACACCACATAAACTCGTTTTATCCCATCCTCACCGCGCACCGCACCACACGTGCACTGCTAATAGGCTAGTCGTCGTGTGTCAGTGTTGCCGACTGTCAAACAGTTAAAGTCCAAAATCGAATCACAAGAAATTACCCGTTTAATAAAAGTACTTTTTCTTTATATTTATTAATATGAAGAGGTTAGAATAGTGCTTGAATTGAAGTCATTATCTTTCGTAAGTGCCTGTTTGGGGTTCATGTAAAAAACATTTTTTTTAATTAATATAGTTATAGGTAAATTAAATATTTCTTTTTAATTTGACTATTTCCGTTTATGGGTGATATTCACCATGACTGTGATTCAAGCCCAAAAAAAAAGCCTTCTAGCTGTATGTTTCCCCAACAGGGGTTTAATTCAAAACTAAACTAAAAAAACTAACTATCTTCACGCTGTATCACTGACGGGTAGTCAGTGAGGACAGATCGCCAGGCTTCTCGATCCATGCATACTTCTTTCGCTTCTTGCAGATTCATCAATCGCTTCATACATGCACGCCTGGGTACCCGAGTACTTTTGACTTTTCAATCTGCTCACGTGGTCTTCATATGTAAGTCTCGGCCTACCTTGACCCCTTCTACCCTCTACTTTTTTTCGCAAAAAATATATTCTTCGTCAATCGTTCCTCACACATTCGTTGCACGTGTCCAAATCAACGGAGCAAGCCCTTTTCTAGCTTGACGCTGACTTATCTTTAATTATAACAAAGATAAATATATAAAAAATATTGTAGGAAAATAAACACATTATACATAGAAAACACCCAATCTCCGTAAACCCAAATACTTTTCAAGTTACAATACCAACTATTTACCTACTTTTTGTCGATTAATACTTTTGTTTTATACAAATAACTATTAGTTTGATTTCATTTTCTACATTAGCCGACTCACCTTGCCATTTCACGAGCTTAATTATTTTACGCTTAGGAAATGATATATTTTCGTATCTAATCGTGTATAAAAATGAAGGTAAAGGGATCACGAAGTTATTTCCATACTTTGGTGCCATACGCACTTGAGCGTTTGGAAAAAGGGATCTAAATGTCATTCAAGGTTATGAGCTAATATCCACCTGTTTTACATTAAAATCTATTTTTTATTGCTTGCTTTGACCTCCCCAACTCATCTTGAGCGCGGAGACATGCAACGACATTTTTGTATCGTTGTTGCTGTTCTTGAGACGATGTTGTTGAAACAAAGCCTATATTAATAATAGTGTAGTGTTAAATCCGCTAAAGTTTATCGGACTACTTGCAGAAACACCAAAGAAGAATGATAAGTAGTGATGTATTGCCTCAAAATAACGCTAATGCGCTTATATTCGATGTACAGACGCGGCCTCGTTACTGTTTAATTATAGGTATAGGTATAAAAATTTAATTGATACTTAAAAAAGTTCCCAGAATTATGGGAAAATACCCGAAAATGCAAACACTGAAGGGTCTTGGGATATTTCTGTGAATCTATGGACGCGTCGGTGAAATCAACAATATTATTTATTGAATCAACAAAAATCATGTTTTCTTGTGAATCAACTATCTTTTCGTTGAAAATAAAATATTGTTGATTGAATATTCAAAATTTTAACGGAAGAACTTACAGTATTGTCGGGAATAATATTAATAGATACTTAGGTACCTGCGCTAACCGTACTTTACATGTCTCAACTTGTCGAGTTCAGGCACAAAATCCTACCAATATTATAAACGCGAAAGTTTGTAAGAATGGATGTTTGTTACTCTTTCACGCAAAAACTACTGAATGGATTTTAATGAAACTTTACAATAATATATATCAGCTTATACATCAGAATAACACATAAGCTACTTTTAATCCCGGGAACAAGTTCCAGTGGGAAACGGGAACGGGAAAAGATTTTCCTTTTTTTTTCGCGCAGGACTTTTTGATATAAAACGGATAGTTTAGATCCTGAATTAGCTACATATATGATACCTACTCCTGGATCCTTTCCTTCTTTACTGTTTACTTTATACATTTTATCCCAGATAATCCTGGAATATTGGATCCACGCGGGTGAAACCGCGGGGCAAGCTATTTATATAACAATAATATATATAATAGGAATGTGTGAAAAACCTATTACAAAGTATAAACATTTTGGCAGAAATATTGAAATTGTTATACTAAGAAATAATCGATCTTCTATAAAAACCACTTGTTGTTCCTAATAACCATTTGACACATTCTCGCATTAAAAATATTTAATCTTCATCTAATAATTTGTCGCGCTGTTTATATAATATTCTTGTTTCGAAACAAGTATATGTAATAATCTATTACAAAATAAAAAACATTGTAGCTGAACAATTGATATTGTTGTTCTAAGAAATAATCGATCTTCTATTAAAATCACTTGTTGTTCCTAATAACCATTTAACACATTCTCATATTGAAAATTTTTAATTTTCATCTAATAATTTGTCGCGCTGTTATTTAATATACTTGTTTTAAAACAAGTATATGTAAAAATCTATTACAAAATATAAAACATTTTGACTGAACAATTGATATTGTTGTTCTAAGAAATAATCGATCTTCTATCAAAAGCACTTGTTATTCCTAATAACCATTTTACAGATTCTCGCATTGAAAATGTTGTATTTTCATCAAATAATTTGTCGCAATATTTTATAATATTCTTGTTTTAAAACAAGTATATGTAAAAACTTATTTGAAAATTAGATAAATTTTGACTGAACAAATGATATTGTTGTTCTAAGAAATAATCGATCTTCAATCAAAACCACTTGTTATTCCTAATAACAATTGAACATATTCTCGCATTGAAAATGTTTAATCTTCGTCTGAGAAGTTGTCAGATATCTTATGAAAAAGTCCATGTTTTAATATGAGCAATTGTGAAATATTGATCGAATCATTTGTAGTGTTTCGGAAGAACAACGACATTGTTACTTTGACAATTAATTTATCTTAATGTTACAAAGTTCACTATATTCTCGATAGGAAAATGTAAATCGTCAATTTAACAATATAATAGCGTCCGGATAACAAATCTAGCATTATTAATACTAGATTAATCGTTATCTTATACTAAAATTTTCAAAATGTTTACCTGACAATATTTACTTGATTTGAGACAGCAAATCAACAATATTTTTTTGTATTTTGAAGGAAATGGAAATTGTCAAAGTAACTATATATTGGTAAATTAAGTAAATATTATCTTGGTATTGCTAACAATATTTTTTTTGTTGATGGGACAATTCCTTTTTTACCGTGTTGGAAACCATTATAGCTAGAAAAAATAATTAAACTACTTAAAAATAGTAAAATATATACAGATACTACTTATAATTTAAATAATTTAGCCTTAATAGTAGTAAATAATATTTATTAAAAAAAACGAAGCCCATCAACCGCTCACAATTCTTCACCTCAAATGGCTACCGTCGCCGAACACCTTGTATTATAAACGTAACTTTATAATAATATAACCAAAAACAGCAAACTAAATGTGGGCCTTATCGCCTTCAGACCCGGGGAGGTCGTGAGAGATACAAAAACAATGAATGATAGCAATCATCTGTTTTGTTTTAACGTTGTATTTTACGGGTTTATTACTAGGAAACGTATATAATATAATAATTTTTAGCATATTGATGAAGTTTCTAACAAGACAAATTAATTTTGTAGGTGGTCAAATAAAGTTATTGTCTTTACATTATTATAACCTATTATGTATAAAACAATAACTATAATGATACAAAATTGATTAAATTTACTTCACATAAATAGAACATAACTAAAACAATTAAACCGCGGTGGCAAATTTGGCTGTTTAGATAGATATTAATCTATCTAAACTAAATCCAAATTTGCCACCGCGGTAGCTTCACGTCCGTGACATTGTAGATAAGTTGCTAGTATCGCCTCCTCTGGTATAGTAATGTCTTGCGGTGAAAGCCGGGCTACGTGGGGAACAAACGTCTGATCATGCCCTCCCCGCCGGGACCCGGTAAAAGGAGAAGGCGAGCGAGCAAAGCAGAGGCGAAGAAATAAGAAAGCGGATTGCGTGTGTCGCGAAACGCAACAAACGCTCGTATGATGATAATGATGATTATGTCATTGTGTCCAAAGAGGAAAGGAATTTCTCTTTGAATAGCTAAACTTATTCGCTGAGAGGAATAACTGCCAGCTCTTGGGTCATCAGTCGCCTCGAAAAGAAGCTTTTTTAAACTTTAAAATGCATATTGGAACCCCATAGACCTAGAGACTCAATACCGACAGGACGTCACGCCGAACCTCTTACACTTATTTATTTTCTTATTATCCGCCGCTTCCACCACTGCGCTTTTAAAATAGTTTTCTGAAGATGAAACTAAGGAGTGATTCTTACGTAGGAAAAAATAAATTTGTTAGCATTTCCTAACAAATTTAAAAAAATATAAAGGTAACCCAAAAGAAATTACGTACGCGTAGCTTCACAAATCGTAGGCTAGATCGATATAAGCCTGCGAAAGAACTCAGCATTGAAAATACACAAGAGTATTTTTTATTGTCTATTTAAAAACTGATTTCTAGATTAAATTCCACTAGCGCATTCGTGTAGTGTATTTCTCAGGTCATGTATGTATGTGCAATTTGTGCCAATTGACATTGCTGTGTCAGCGTAAGGTTAAGATTGAATAATTAATGTTTCTGAAAGGCAACCATTGCCACAGGTCCCTGTAACGGATAGCATGTTGGATCCATTTCTCAAATCTAAAATATAAATTACTACGCCCGAGTGGTGAAGTTTTTCTGTACCCTTTTCTCACTGAATATAGTTATAGCTATCCTTTAAACATAGACAATGCCATCGAAGACTTCTCTGTATAGTCGTATTTTTAGTTAGACGAAGTCAACTGACGTTTACTGTGTTGTCAGTTTTTGATGAAATAAAAATAGTGTTGTGACAGGTGAATGATTGAAAAAACTCCTGAATGAATGAAATTGCCTCAATTGTCTAGTGAATAGTTAGCGTGCGGAACTGCCGATATCGGGTACGGGGTTTGAATTTTGGTCGTTCTTTGTACATACCAACGAGTTTTCGACGACTATGTTCCTATAGTATCTACCCAAACTGAATGAGTGTTTTAAACATTAAGGAAAGCATTGCGAGAAAACTTCTATGACTTTCCTATTTTCAAAACATCATGTAGTTAAAACTATAAATGTATAAAATATAACATTTATAGGTAATGAAAATAAATAAACATCGCTTATTACATAATTTGTTTTTATTCATCAGATAAAAAGTCATCACTATCGCTTTCGGTGACATTAATTATAAATCTGTCTGAAACATTGTCGATCATGTGGTCGATACCATACATTTTGTCTTCTTCTTTAATTATATGAGACACGCAGCTAAGCTAAGCATTAAACAGGTAAGGCGCTGCGCTTAGTAATAAGCCGTTAAAAAACTGATTGTGGCTACATACTACTAGTAACTTATATCAGAGCACTTTTATACAATTTTATTGTAAAATAGAAATTTATAGTTTGAAATGATTAACTATTCACACTAATTGCTCATTCATCTGATTGAACGAGAACTGAACGCGTCACTATTACTTAAAAAATGGCAACATTATTTTACAAAGTGACATTAGCTACTGTCAGTTGGCTTCGTCTAATTAAAAATACGACTATAGCCCTATAAAAAAGAAATAATATCGTTGTACAATATTCTATGGTACTAGTATATCTCAGGGTTATTTTCGGGACAAGTGCCATTGTTGCATCACGTTTCGGGCCATGGTCCATCTTCATACGACCGGGAGACCCGGGTGAATCCTCGTAAGGATAACCCCAAGGCCCAAAGTCCCGGCACGAGATAATTTTGCTATGAAATGTAAGTTGTTATTGGAGGTTGCATATTGGGTCCATTTCTCAAATCGAAGGTATGAATGAACGAATTTGTCCAACATTTGTGCCAAATGCCATTGAGATATCACAAAATGCAGGGTTGGGTCGGTTAGCCTACTTACTTTGTACTGCATAGTGTATTGTTACAGTCAATATTCTTTACTGCCATTAAACTTTATTCTAATTGCTATAATGTTGAAACTATCGTCAGAATACGTGTTGCCAATAAAAACCTTTGATCAACTGTAAACTTTGTTTTAATTTTGGTTTATGATCGCAGCCATTGCTTAAGTACAAACTTGATATTACGCGGAAAATATGACAAGGGCGAACGCTTGCTGTATATTATTTTCTAAAACTAGTGCATTTATCTTGTTTTATGTGCGGGAGTGGTGATTTCTTAGACATAAAACTAAGACAGTTTTCTTTTTTGCCACTTAAAATCCACCGAAAACTCAGTATAACAACCACTATTAAACGGGGGTGAGACTGACCTTGACTTAAGACTAGACTTGACTAAGACGTAGAGGACGGGAACATTATAGATAATGAGAAAGAAGATTGAAGAAATATGAATTAAGATTTGGCTTAAAATAGTTACAAAAAAGTACAAATTTATTGAGAGTCGCCTAAGATATGTCCATATTAAAAGGAGATGTGATACTGGTAGTAGGTACTGAACTAAGACTGTACTGTGCGAAGGTGTGCCAAAAGAGAAAAGATAGACGGAAATTGAGCCCTCCCTACCTCCAATGATCTAGTGATCAAATATACAATGCGACTACGAGCCCAAATACACTGAATAAAATCGTTTGATTTCGCGCATAAAGGTCTCATTACGACTTGAAATAAAGGGAATGCGGAAAAGACAAAGCAGCATATTTTGTATATCTACAGAACATTCTTACACATCGTCATCAGCCCAAATTACTTAAGCTAATATAAACTTGTGCCAAAGGTCCTAGGCAAAACCTAAACCGAGGAAGTTAGTACCTAGGTATTATACCACACCACAGATCATCATCATCCGAGCGTCTGTCCCAGTTGCGTCTCGCGACGCCTGGGGTCCGCTTTCCTACATTTTCTCCTCCACTTCGCACGGTCTTCGGCATCCCCTGTAGTGAGACCATTGGCACGCATGTCATCCCTTACGACGTCAAGCCAGCACTTCTTGGGTCTTCCCCTCTTACCGGGACCCGGCGGGGCTGACATGGCCAGACATTTGTTACCTACGTAGCCCGGCGGTTGCCGCAAGACGTGACCATACCAACGAAGGCGACACTCTTGCAACTTGTCTGCAATGTCACGGACGTGAAGGCCGCCGCGGATGCGAGAGTTTCTCACGCGGTCCATCCGCGTGACCCCACACATCCACCGCAGCATCTTCATTTCCGTGACACGCAGCTCCTGCTTGTGTCGGTCCAATATCGGCCACGTCTCACTGCCATGTAAAAGGACAGGTCTAATAATGGTTTTGTAGACCTGTCCCTTCAACCGGATCGGCATTTTAGGCTCACAAATGACACCGGTCATCTCCCGCCATTTGGCCCACGCGGCAGCAATGCGTGACTTGACGTCGTAATCGATGTCACTGGGCGTGTGAAAAACAGATCCCAGGTATTTAACCTGGTCCGTGCGCTCGACCAAATCACCGCCTATGCGGACGGATGTGGGATCTGTCGAGTTTAGTGCCAAGTACTCGGTCTTCGCCACATTTAGTTTCAGACCGCCGTTCTCAAGCGTCTCCTTCCACGCCTTTACACGTCGCACCAATCTGCCCCTGTCCGCGTCTGCCAGCGCAATATCGTCAGCATACATGAGCAACCATGGAGGCTGCTCATGTGGGTTTCTGATGCTGTCCGACAATTCATCTAATATTACACTAAACAGAAGCGGACTAAGGACCGAACCCTGGTGTACCCCGACGGTGATGGGGAAGGGTTTCGTGTCGCCAACAGCAGTCCGAACCATTGAATCGGAGTCACAGTACATGTCCCGGATAGTGTCAATATAGACCTCTGGAACCCCTTTGGACCGCAGTGCCCACCAGATCATCGCACAAGGAACACAGTCGAAGGCCTTCTGCATATCTAGAAACAAACAGTGCAGAGGCGTGTTCTTCGACCTGTATTTCTCTGCGACAACCCTCAGGGCAAAAACAGGGTTTGTGGTCCCATGACCAGGGCGAAACCCATATTGACACTCCGAGAGAGTACACTCCTGCCGGATCCGAGAGTCTATAATCCTCTCGAAGATCTTCATGGTGTGGGACATCACCTTAATACCGCGGTAGCTCCCGCACTCCTGCATTGACCCCTTACCTTTGACGACTGGAGTAATAATACTCAGTCTCCATTGGTTTGGGATCTGCCCGCTGAGGAGTATGCGGTTAAAAAGGTTTACTAAGATGCCCACACCGCGAGGACCCATCGCCTTCCAGGCTTCGATGGGGACTCCATCGGGTCCGACAGCTTTCCGATTCTTCATGCGGCGAAGCGCAGTCAGGACTTCTCCAGGCGTTACCGGTGGCACTAGTCCCTGATTCGGAGGGAGGTCCGGAGGCTGCACCTCTTTGTGCTGTTTATTAAGCAGCTCGTGGAAGTACGAGCGCCAGCTTATAGATGAGCTTCTGCCCTTCAGACGATTCCAGCTTATCATACAGAGGTTGTAAGTGGTCACGTCTGGCTCTGGCTACAGCTCTCTTTGTGGCGCGCTTGGCAGCCCTGTACGCGTCGCGGTCTTCAGGAGATCCGGTCGCTTGCCACTTTTTAAAGAGGGCTTTCTTCTCCCTAGTCTCCCTCTGGACTGCGTCGTTCCACCACCAAGTTTCCTTGTCACATTTGCGTCCACCCTTAGACTCACCGAGCACCACCTTCGCCGCTCCAAGGATGGCCGCCTGAACTTTGTCCCAGTAATCTTGAACTGGTTCGCCTTCAGTGTCGGTGCACTTGTCACCGACAGCTGAGACGAACTCCTGGGACCTAGTTTCATCAAGCAGCCACCATCTGATGCGGCGCTGGCACCGCTCGATACCACACCACACCACAGATAATATAATATAATTCCTAAAATTAAACTAAAATTTTAATAGCTGTTATTTATAAGTTGATGCTAGATACTATAATTGAATAGGTTTCTACGGGCACCGTACCTCTAACAAGCTGATAGTAGATAAGTTACTCTTTAGTGCTATACCGATTAAAGTAATTCCAACGATCAAATTGTCATTGTTTAAAATTAACCATAGTGTTCAAGCAAGTAATTAACTAAAGATCTCTCACGATCCTAGCGTTCTTGGCTTACAATTTTTATTTAACACGTAATAGATATTTTGTAGAGATAAACTCAAAATTTATTAAATCCGGAAACAAAAACCCGTGGGAGTCGGAACATTGTTACCTATTATATTATATAAGTGTTTAAAAATATATTGTCATAACTTGCGAATTAAAGATGATATAATACGAGTATCTAGGTAGGTATGATAGTACGTGGAACTGATTACCCGGTTGCGTGAGCGTGGGTGCTGCGGTGCTGCTTATGAATGAATGTATGTATGTATAGAATGTATAACGAGCAAAGTGCCTTGCTGTACCTCCTGGTGACTATACGTCCGGAAGCTTAAGCAGTGTGGTCCCGAGTTGTGTCCGGTACTTACACGTCTTTTCACGCTTACGTATTCCATTAAACAAGTCCCGGCTTCATGGAAGACCGTGCATGTACATGCTGTGCCTAAGAAGGGTGACAAGACCAACCCGTCCAATTACAGACCGATAGCCGTTATCTTCCTTTTATCATTTACTAGATAACCCCCACGGCTTCGCTTGTAGCATGGTTCGAACTCCCGTCGCACCTATTTAATCCCGTCGCTTATAAATTCTACAATAATACATAAAAAATTGTCCGATATGTCGACATTTATGACTACTGCTACGCTCTCCAGGGTAGTAGCGTGATGATGCCTTGATAAATGGGCTATCTTACACGAATTGAATTTTTCAAATCCGACAAGTATTTTCTGAGTTTAGCGCGTTCTACCAAACAAACAAACTCTTCAGCTTTATAATATTAGTATAAATTGGAGGTAATAAAACAAAGCCAACAAAAAAAACAACCATGACTCATCCATTGATTTAAATAAAAAATATGAAATAGATTTAAATAAAAAATATGTTTTATTTTCGAGTGTTTTGTTTATGTGTATCTTTTGGGAGTTTGAAACCGTGCATAAGTAAATAGAAGTCTTATAAAGCAGTTAAACGCTGTTTTTCTTGTTATTAAAGAGAATGCGGAAATATAAAAAAAAACAAACGCAATATCTTTTTCATACTGCTGACAACTCACTAAGCAAGCCTGACCTGTCCCGGACGAGCAATCATATTCCCTAAAAAGCCTTATAAGTTTAAACCCGAACCAAAAGTCTAGAAAACGCGTGGTCGAGTCCGGCGTACCATCCGTGGGGATCTCCACACGATAAAATAACCGTCCTCTGTGAGCTGGACCTATTACAATTTAAATATTATTATGTATATTTTATTTGCTCTATTTCAATCATAATCATCCAAGCGCTAGTCCCAGTTGCGTCTCGCGACGCCCGAGTTCGCTTTCTTACTTTTTCTCCTCCACTTCGCACGGTCGTCGGTATCCCCTGTAGTGATACCATTAGCACGCATGTCATCCCTTAAGACGTTAAGTCAGCACTTCTTGGATCTTTCCCCTTTTACCGGGACCCGGCGGGGCTGACATAGTCAGGCATTTGTTTCCCACGTGGCCTGGCGGTTGCCGCAAGACATGACCATACCAACCAAGGCGACGCTCTGGCAACTTATCTGCAATGCCACAGACGTGAAAGCTGACGCGAATGCGAGAGTTCCTCACGCGGTCCATACGCGTGACTCCACACTTCCATCGCAGCATCTTCATTTCCGTGACACGCAGTTCCTGCTTGTGTCGCTCCAGTATCGGCCACGTCTCACTGTCATATAAAAGGACAGGTCTAATGATGGTTTTGTAGATCTGTCCCTTCAACCGGATCGGCATTTTTGGGTCACAAATGACACCGGTCATCCCTCGCCATTTGGCCCACGCGGCAGCAATGCGTGACTTGACATCGTAATTGATGTCACTAGACGTGTGAAATACAGTTCCCAGGTATTTAACCTGGTCCGTGCGCTCGACCAAATCACCGCCTATGCGGGATCTTTTGAGTTTAGAGCCAAGTAGTCGGTCTTCGCCACATTTTGCTTAAGACCACCGTTCTCAAGCGTCTCCTTCCACATCTTCACCAATCTGCCCCTGTCCACGATATCGTCAGCATACATGAGCAACCATGGAGACTGCTCATGGAAGTCTGTGATGCTGTTCGACAATTCGTCTAATATTACACTGAATAGAAGCGGACAAAGGATCGAACCCTGGTGTATCCCGACGGTGATGGGAAGGGTTTCGTGTTGCCCACAGTTCGAACCATGGAATCGGAGGCGCGGTACATGTCCCGGTCAGTAGTGTCAATATAAACCTCTGCAACCCCTTTGGACCGTAGTGCCCACCAAATCATCGCTCGAGGAACGCAGTCGAAGGCCTTCTGCATGTCTAGGAACAGACGGTTCAGAGGCGTGTTCTTAATAAAAAAAAATAAAAAAATTTCATGTCCAAAGTCGGAAGTAAACCTCTAAAAGCGGAATTTCAGTCACTTCGACCATTTTTATTTCTTTTTTTTTTGCTTCATATATAATAAAAATTCACTAGAAATTCCAAAATGGGATCTCTACACTTTGGGTGACCACTTTGTGATACATTTGCGAGCGTTTCCGTGCTTCGGAAGACACGTTAAACCTGTCCCGCTTGCAATTAAAATGAGCCAAATTAAAAGCCTTTTGGGCTGCTCGAAAAATTCTATGTGCCCAAAATGGTCTACAGGAATAAAAATATTTTTGATTTCATTTCACCTTCAAAATTTTGAAGTACATGTGTATCTATATGAGCGACAAGGTTGTCAGCCAGTCTTTATCATTTATCTTATGAGTAAATAAATAAATATTGTGGAACACTTTTCACACTGCGTCACCTAGCCCAAAGTAAGCCAATATAAGCTTGTAGTATGGGATCATACATATTATCCATAGCAAAGACCCGAAGCCAAGAAGAAATACAATACCTTAATATAGATTGTCTACACATACATAAGTTTGTGTACTTCGCCACACAATTTGTCGATATTTTGTTGGAACGTTAGTTGGTCGTCAAGTATGATACCCAAGTATCTAGTGGTAGAAGTCTGGGTAAATTGTAAGCAGTTGCACCCATCTCCGCAACCAGCCCAGGTGTGGATTTTGACATTCCACACATGGCCGTGTAAAGCTTATTTTCTAATGTTGAACGTCATTAGGGTTGTTTTACTAATATTTAATGTAAGTTTGTTTTTATTTAACCATTGTGAGACCCTATTAAGGCCAAGCTGAGCGGCATGAAAAGCGTCCTGACAAGTATTAGCTTTAAATATCAACGCAGTATCATCTGCAAAAGCATCAACTCTACCCCTTTCTAGGTTAATTTCGCACATGTCGTTTATATAGACGAGGAATAACGTAGGCTCAAGAATACTCCCTTGTGGAACACCGTATCGCACAGGTAGTTCAGAGCTTTATGTTTACCAAGTTGAGTAATGTGTACCTGTGTGCGATTATTCAAATAGCTCTGGAACTGATCTCCACGAATGCCAATTTTTTCTAATTTATTAAACAGCCTGGGAAGAGAAACTGTGTCAAACGCCTTGGCAAAATCGAGAAAGATAGCTAAGCTTTTCTCTTTGTTTGTCCAAGGATTTAGCTATATAATTTGTAAGATCATGCACTGCATCGTCCGTAGATCTGTCATTTCGGAACCTGTATTGTCTGTCAGAAAGAAGGTTGTGTGATTTATAAATAAAAAATGTCTTTATTTTGCATAGACCTTTTTTTTAGTTGTCTTTTTGCCCATCTTGCGCAGGCAAAGGAAACTTAGTCCATACAGCCTAGTCTTCAGTATTTATTATTTTCTTGTTATTTTGTTTTAGTCCAGTCTAGTCGTTTGTCGATGTCAAGTCCTTAGTCCTAGGTCCTAGTCCGTGCCTCAATAAGGCAGTGGGTCCCTTATTGCGGCTATCTATGGAAATTTGGCACTAACACAAACAACACCGCTATTCTTTGCAATATATCACTTTTGTTCACTAATGCACTTTTCCGAACTCTTTATGTATAATATTCCAACATTATTAAACACAAAAACACGAATTATACACTAGTTTTTGAAAATAATATACGACAAACGTGCGTCACTGCTCATGTTGAGGCCAAAAGTCTCTTTTGCATAGACCATTTCAACGGCGCATACAAAATGTCATACACTAAAACTAAAGAAAAAATTAATATATTTAAAGTGACCACCGGTTCGGAACGCGGTCCACCTCAGAAGAACCGGCAAGAAATTTAGGAAGGCTTTTTTTATGGCCTATTTACAATTTAATATTTTAATTATATATTTTATGACTATATTATTTCATTTGCCAGCAGATCCTATGAATAGATGTCCTGTAAATAGTCTTTAATAGAGTAATAACATTTTACACAAAGCTTTCTTTTAATATAATACTTTTTAAAGGACAATGGCAGAATCTTACCTGAAAAAAGTTAAAGCGTTTAAAAATATAGCATACCGTTAGTTCGTTTATTATTCTTTCTACTTTTTTTCAACTTATCATCATGGTCTGTAAATCTCAAGTTAAAATATAATTATAAAGAATAACTATTTTGACTACCTAAGGTTTAGACACTTTTTAGTTTTTTTAAATTATTTTATGGCCTGGTTACTGAGTCCTTTTGCAAAATCTTTAATAAAACTGAAGAATTTGTTTCTTTGGTGAAATCGGTTTGAAACATTTTATTTTATTACTACTTAATGGCCTGGTTACAAAGACCTTTTAGCCACATCTTGTTTTATAAATCTTATTTCTTCAATCTTATCTTCTAATTTAATCCTGTCCAGACTTTGTCGATGTTGAGTCCTCAGTCCTAGGTCCTGGTCCTTGCCCTCAGTATAATGGTGATTCTTGATGTATATTATTTTCTAAAACTAGTGCAGTTATCTTGTTTAATGTGCGGGAGTGGTGGTTTCTTGAACATAAAAGTTGTGTTAACGTGCTATAGTGAAAGACAATTATAAAGTATATACAGTTATAAAGTATATACAGTGTAATTATAAAGTATAGACAAATTTAAAAGTATATACAGTGAAATGCTATTTTTATTCTTGCCGCGAAAAGTCCACTGAAAACCCTGAAAACCTCGATTTTATTATTTTTGTTTTAGATGACTGAAGAAAGTGTCGCTAGTAACGGATGCCTCAACTTCGTTAAGGTTGCTATGATTGAGAACTGGATAAGGCAAGAAACTAATAGTGGTTAAGTGTCTAGATTGAGCCATCACTTATACTTTTTATGAGGATGCTAAACTTCACATACTGACTAATGACCTACAGAAATAATGCTGAAATGAAACAGTCAATCATCAGTGATTTTAGAAGCAGAGGTAAACCACTACAGCTTTGTTAGTGTTTACATTTCAGAGATAATCCTTTTACTGTAAATGCAAATAATTCACTATTTTTCAGAGTTGATTATAATAGACTATAACATGTAAATATTTGAGTAACAAAATCTAATGTGAACCCGCAATAGCTCTCTCTTATGTAATACCATACAATATCTCTAGGAAAAATAAAGTAACTATTTCGGTTTATTATTTTATTATTATTTATTTCAGATAAATACATCTCATCATGTATGCACACCTGTTGTCTTTGAACTAAAACAGAAGTGGAATAATGTGTTTTACAGGATCAGGCAAGATCTCAACTAGTGATTTATGCGCAGTAGGAGCAGCAGTCATTGGGAAGCAATGGCAATTTACCTGCAGTTGATCCTACTACGGAATTAGCTTCACTATGCAAAATGCAATAGTTGTCCGAAGAGCATCAACTTCAGACAACTATTGCATATTGATCAGACAAAGACTATGTAGCACCAACAGCAGATTGAGTAAATAAAGAAAAAAATAAATGATGTTTCATTCCAGTAGAATAAGTTCATTGTGATGTGCTTGTACAGTTATTTTTCCCCTGATTTATGATCTGCGTCTAAACAATAAGGTCCAAGTCAATTTCACTTTCTGTCGAACAGGTGAAACTGATGCAAATCCTTCAAACCATTTTGAGTGGCTTTTGTGGACTTTAAGGCTATTTGTGGCAACTGAGACTGAGACAAAAAGAGACAAATTCCTTGGACTACTAGAAAACAGTTGGAAGTATCAAAGCAAACTCGTATTGCTTGTGGCTGAAATCATTAAAACACTATGCAAATAAATATAGAGTGTGTTAAAGAGTTTTGTTTATACTAATATGCTTACAGTCAGCTGATACAACTCGAAAGTATCGTGTTTGAAACGGGTTACACAAAAATATACCTATAGGTAGCTAGGTAAAACAGAAGTTTAAACATTATTGATCCCATCTTGAACTAAAACACTTGTACTGTTCCACTTATTTATTATTTAAACCTGACCGGTTTATTTTGACCGGTCAGGTTTAAGTAATAAATAAGTGGAACAGTACAAGTGATTTAGTTCAAGATGTGTAGCAAGTTCCACCAAGTGCCATCAATCAACAGTGTAAACAGTTATTGATCCCAGTTTAATTGTACCTATGACAGAGCTGAATGTCTGGGTTGTTAAATGAACGACGGATCAAGTACTTAGCTGCGACTGCGACATATAAATACATTCATTACTCGAGTTTACCATGTAAACAATAACATAACCACAAAAAATTCAAACTGCAATATCTTTTTTCTTAGACGTCTTTGGCTAACAGTGTTTTATAAAGGATTGCTCAACAATAAATTCTCAATCGTTTGATATATGTTGCAGATCTAAACGCTTCAATTCTTCTCAACTAATTTCATGTATGGAAACCTGCCATTACCCTTTATTTAATGGTAAATTTCTCGGGTCACAGGGAAGCTTGCTTTAAAAGCGTATACAGTTACCCTGGAAATAATCACCAATTCAAGATAACTCTCTTGTCTCTTGTTCATGATTCTTTCTAATACCCCATTTACACTTTCGCACTAGCCACGAGACGAGCTGCGAGACGTCTCGTGGCTCGCGCGAGAGTGTAAATGAGGTATAACAGTTTTCACAGGGCCGGCAATACAGGCATAATCTGGAAACACTCCGATTGTTATACAAAGGTTAAAAATATAAGTGAGATATGGGGTAAGTAAGTTTCTGAACTTTTTTATCACATACGACGATATGCCATCTATGCCAACCGCACAATCAGAACACAAATGCATAATCAAACAGTTCACCTCAATCTCACCTGTTTCAAGAAAAACAAATGAGCTCACAACAGACGGTCTGTTGCCAAGTTCTCGGGAAGTCTGTGCATCGGTATTAGTTGTAAGTGTCTGTGCTAGATTTCTTCCGACATTGGCAAAATATTTATTTACCTCATTAATAGCGATATTAGGATTGTCACCAGTCCGCAGTAATTCGCCAGCCTTAGATGGTTGCTTCGAGGTGTGAGTAATACATAACTGCATTCCAAAGACTTTTTGAGTGACCGTTTGCTTTTATTATTACGTCTTTTTCGTATTGTCGTTTTAGATTCTTGAGAAGGTTGTTGCAGTAATTTCGATACCTTTTGAATGTAATCTTTAGTGTGTCATTAGTAGGGAATTTCTTCATTGTTTTGTACATTTGATCTATATTTTACATGCACCTAAATAATCCAGAGGTAATTCATGGCTTACGAATCTGCAAACTTCGAAGGGCCATATGTGAATTCGAGCTCATATCAATAACCATTGTCAGACTGTTTACGAGATATGTACAGGCTTTATTTGTTCACGAGTTTGATAAATTGGAGAGTAATCTATAGTGGTGATACATACATACATATTGTCACGCCTTTATCCCCGAAGGGGTAGGCAGAGGCATATTGAACGCTCACATTTCACCGAATGCATTTTTGTCCCACGTAACAGGTGGTGAGCCCATTGCCGTGTTGAAATGGACAGGCGCAGGCTGCGGTGACCTGCTGTTGCAAATTTTTAAGCCGCCCATAAGGCTTTCAACTTGGCTTAACGACTGCCATTTTATTGGCAACCGGGACCAACGGCTTAACGTGCCTTCCGAAGCACGGAACTGGGGTGGGTCTAAAGGACCATATAAATTTAATAAAATAAAATGTGTCTATTTTAGATATTAAATTTGTAAGAAATTTTGAACAAAAAATTTTTGCCTTTTTAGTGAGGTGGTAACAAAAAGGCTAAAAAGTCTTATGTGCTAGACACTAATTAGCACGACCAATTAAAGTCCTGGTAGTCTCGGACTCTTCATTATGAGCTGGTAAGAGACCATGGCTCGCTGTAAGGTTTGAATATTCCTTAAATTTACTATTTTTAGAACCCTCTTTGATGTCTATATGTCCCCAATAAGTATTAAGTGTATGTACATGGTGTTACTTGTCAAAAATACAACAAGTGATGTGAAAATTATTAACTTTACACGTGTATCTATAGTTACTGCTGTACAGTTGGCATCTTGTAGCCTTGGTTCGAAGAATTCTACATTAGAAACAGTATCTCGTTTATATACTACTACGCCGTCATTTTTATTTATTCTATTTGTACTATGAGTACTATTGTAGCCCTCCAAATGAGGAATATTTGGGTTCCCGATAACCAGCATTCGGTGAGCACTATAGTGTCTTGCGGTACCTGTATTCTGTATTCTCTATTATGTTCAAAGTTTCCCCTACTGTATCCAGAAGAGAACAACATTGTTCAGGCTGTGTGAGCCTGAACAATGTTGTTGACATACATATGACTTAGTAACCTGAAGTCTATCCATTGCATCAATAGTATCGCATAAATTGTCGAATTAAAATATTACAGATAATCGTAGACACCCATCATGTAGAAACGTTTCAAGCACATTAGTTAGTGTAATGTTAAGTTGCAATATTTGTAGTGGTTGAACGTATATATGGGTTGTGTGGAATATGTCAACAAGCAGAAAGTATAAGTGTGTGAGATGTCATGTAGTTGTGTGATTAGGTGTTTGTAAAGTAGTTTCATTATATGAAGTGTACATTGATTTATTTAACTTAACTTAACTATCTTCACGCTGTATCCCGGACGGGGTAGGCAGAGAGGACAGATCGCCAGGCTTCGCGATACATTCATACTTCTTTCGCTTCGTCAAGATTCATCAATCGCTTCATACACGCACGTCTGGGTATCCGAGTAGTTTTGACCTTTCCGTTTTTGAGCAATCTGCTCACGTGGTCTTCATATGTAAGTCTCAGCCTACCCTGATTTCTACCCTCTACTTTCGTACAATATATATTCTTTTCGTCAATCGTTCCTCACTCATTCGTTGGAAGTGTCCAAACCAACGGAGCACGCCCTTTTCCAGCTTAACGCTGACACTTTCATTCAAACCTGCCATATTGCGTATCACTTTGTTACGTATTCGGTCGGCCAAAGTAAAGCCGCACAATTTTCGAAGTGATCGCATCTCCACAGCATTCAATTTACTTTCATGCATCTGCTGACATACCTAGGTTTCGCTACCGTAAAACAAAGTTGGCACTAGCACTGCGTTATGAATCGCGTGCTTCTTTTACGATGCTTTGTCGCTTTACTAATTGGGACAAAGCACCGTTAACTCTGTTTCCGGCAGCTACTCGTCGTTCTACATCCGAATCACATCTTCCATCCGCGCTAAACATACTCCCTAAATACACAATTTCATTCACTTATTTTAGACGTTCCTGCAATGGTTTGCTCTAATCTCGCATTTGGTTGTTACGTCATCTCTTTCAAATTGACTGCCTCTGTAGCGCGGTGGGAGTGCATCCGCCTGCTACGCAAGAGGTCGTGGGTTCGATTCCCACCCAGGATAAAACTTTGTGTGATGAGCACGATGGTTTATTCTGTGTCTGGTTGTTATTTATCTATAATATGTATGTATTTAGAAATATATCATTATGTTTATCAGTTATCTAGATCCCATAACACAAGCTAATATTAGCTTACTTTGGGCTAGATGGCGCTGTGTGAAAAGTGTCCTACAATATTGATTTATTTATTTATTAAAAAAAATACTTGTCTTTCTATTCTTGTAGAAGCGCTCGTGGCCCCGCGGTCTCAGTGTTCGGTAAACGATGAACGATGTTCACTATGGCTGGTCGTCGGATGGGTGACCACTTTGTGGCATTTACATTTGCGAGCGTTTCCGTGCTTCGGAAGGCACGTTAAGCCGTTGGTCCCGGTTGCCAGTAAAATGGCAGTTGTTAAGCCTGGTTGAAGGCCTTATAGGCGGCTTAAAAAATTTCAACATCAGGTCGCCACAACCTGCGTCTGTCTATTTCAACACGGCAATGGGCTCACCACCTATTACGTGGGACAGGAATCCACACGGTGAAAAGTGGGCATATAATATGCCTCTGCCACCCCTTCGGGGATAAGGCGTGATGGATATTTATTTATTTAATTATTTAAAAAAAAATACTTGTACCTTAGTTTTACTTGCATTCAAGCAAAGACCCTTACATTCACACTCCTGTTTCATATTGGTGACTAATGCCTGAAGGTCGGCTTCTGATAAGACCATGAGCACTGCATAATCAGCGTACAGCAGACAGAATAGAATAGAATATGTTAGGTATGCGGACGCAGGACACAAGTGAAACTATCGCTAGTTAGCTTAACACTGGTTTTATTGTAATACATGCATCTGTTCGCAATAAGAGGGGCGCCCTTACATTCAATACTTAACAGAATAGAATAGAAATATTATTTATTGTACACCAATTATTAATATTTAGAAGTATATGGAATACAGGTTTTGAAATGTACAATGGGCGGCCTTATCGGTGCAATTTCTTACAGGCAACCTTTGGATGGAGATAAATGTTAAAGAATAAGTTTTAAATGGGTAGTTATAATAATAATAATCAGAAGTCATAATAATACGAGTAATAATAGACATAGACATCCGCAGGGCAGCTTGTGGCGAGCTGAATGTGCGTGGCTACACATCGGTCCCAATTCCTCAGAGTTTTGTTGCTCTTCTGCACCGGTTAGCATTTAATGGGCTAACGGGAGAGCAGTGAGAGTGCTACTCCCAGGAGTGCAGCAAATCTCAACTCTGGCTTGCCTTAATTGGCCGGTCAGAGAGAGGGAGCCAGAGCTATATGCTCGGGGTGGAAGTGACATTTTCAAGGGCATAACTACGGGGAAGCCCGCTCCGGGTCTGACCCGCGATGGTGAAACCGGCGCCGCACCGCTCGACACCCCAAGCCGCTCACACCGGTGTTGCCTCCTGTCGCCTTACAGGCTTATCATGCCTATGGCGATTGTATAGGAGGCCCATCTAGTGAGTTGGCGAGTCACCGTCTGCCAAAATTAGGATAATCAGATATAAAATGGCAGACGCCGCCTTTATCCATAGTTATAATCACCTAGTTCATCAAACCCCCAACCCAATAGCCCATTTCTTAGTTAGCATATTTAACAATAGTTTAACTCCCATTGGAGGTGGTCCATTATCGTTCTTCTACATAAGGCGGGCGTGGACTGTCTGTAGTGGGGGTCCCATTTCCTTTTAGATTAAAATTCTCAAAGGGCCTCGCGCGTTGGACCAGTATGTCCCCATGTACGCCTACCAAAAGCCCGGGTAACTTCATAAAAAAAAGAAGATACTCGTGAAAAGAAGAAACATAATAATAATAATAATAACAGCAACAATAATAACAACAATAATAAACAACAATAATAAACAACAATAATAATAACAACAACAACAATAATAATAATCAACAGCAATAATATTTTACTAAATCATTAATTTTCATTAATATTTATACATCAAGACGTTTTTCAGGTATAAAATAGAATTTACTCGTACCATTACAATATAACATACAATAGAAAAAAATAACCAAAGAATAAATATGCAAAATTCAAGAAATTTATGATGTTGGAGAATGACATGAAGTCTAAAGTCATGTCAAACAGAAAATATTACAATACGAAAATTATGTAAATATATTATGCTAACAAGAGCCAGAACACGAAATGCACAGATAACACCACCGGACTCGTCGCAAAGCTCTGCCTCGCAGCACATGGAAATATTAACTTTGAATGTTGCTGAGGCGTTGAGCTCGTCATCGAGCGACGAGTATTTCTCCCCCCCGACGTCGCCAACACCTGTACGTCGGCAGGGGAGACGCCGGCCACCGACGTGCTTGGAGCCCAGAGGCCCGCCGGCCTCGATTAGGGCCCCCGCTGCCGGTGGTAATGTGCACCGCATACGATGGACTTTATCTATGAATGAAAACGTTATGCGGGCATATTTTACGGCTACAGAGGGAGGAATTAATCTCACTGCGTACCGTGTTCGTATGCTGCCTTTGTTTCAGGTACTAGAACCAACTGTCAACGTTTCGGCACAAAGGCTGTCTGATCAGGTGCGAGCCATTCAACGCTGTCACATGTTGGATGACACCGCACTTGAGAGGCTTCGCTCTGAAGTACAATGTAACCACATCATTCCTACTTCGTCTCAACCTAGTGAAATAAATGAAACACCTAATGACGTACATCATGTTGAATCAATTGATGATGTACTGGATGATGTCGTTACAAGAGTAAGTACCCAGTACAGTGATGAATTAAGGAGTACTTTGGAACGAACGATTAATGAGTATAGGTTTTCTGATCCTAAGCATCGTCCATGTGTGCCGCGTTTGCCTACGCATAAAAAGAACATAGCGCTAGTGTGTGCCCTCGACTCGGTTTTAACAAGTTATTTTGACAATTGTGTAGACATAAGTGATGCGCACTCAATTCTGTATTGTGCGGCTGTTACAGTTTGTCGGGTAGCTGGTGTTAAATTTACACAATTTGAATCAGCTATTCGATCAAAATCTGTCCCAGCCTGGCAATGCAGAATTGAGCGTCGTATCGCCGAGACTAGGGTGCTCATTGGCAAGCTGTGTTGCTTCAGGGCGGGTAATACACGCCCGAGAGTAATGCGTTTTGTGACCCGGGCGTTCGCAGGGACTGATATTGGTCCTTGTGAATATTCTTTTCGGGTCACAGAACGTATTGACGACCTGAAGCAAAAAGTTTATGCGTGGGCAAATCGTATACGACGATACAGAAAGAGATTAGATCGCTATGCTCAAAATCGTTCGTTCCAAAAAGATGAGAGGTGGGTGTATAGAAGATGGGAGCAACCTGATCATGGTGTGACTGACATGTGCCTGCCCGATGCTGAAGCCACAAATTCATTCTGGCGAAGTATTTGGTCGGCGCCTGTTAGTCATACAGAGGATGAGTGGATGCGGGATGTCGGATTGTCATGTGAGTCCATCCAATCTATGGAACCAATAATAATAACGTCTAATGATATTGCCAGTGCAGTTCGTTCGTTACTCAATTGGAAGTCACCTGGGCCGGACGGACTGCACAATTTTTGGCTTAAATGGTTCCATAGCTCACATGATTGTTTGGCATCTTGCTTTCAAACATCACTTGAGTCTTAGTCGCTTCCATCTTTTATGACCTCAGGCATTACTCACCTTCTCTATAAATCAGGTAGTACCACGGACCCTAAAAATTATAGACCGATAACTTGTTTACCTACGGTCTATAAGCTTCTTACATCTATTTTGAGAGTAAAATTAACAACTCATATTGAAAATAATTCCATAATGTCCGACTCTCAAAATGGATGTAGAAGCAGGTCACGTGGTACTAAAGAACTCCTTATTCTTGACATGGCCATTAATCAGCAGGTCCGCCGTAACCGGAGAAATCTAGCGACATGCTGGATTGATTATAAGAAAGCCTATGACTCTGTGCCTCATACATGGTTGTTGAGGGTGCTAGAGTTGTATAAAGTTGATACAACTCTATGCACCTTCTTGAAGGCATGTATGGGGCAATGGAGAACGGCTCTTGTTTATCCAGGATGTCGTCGGGTTCTTGGGAATGGAGAACCTGTAAAGATCGAGAGGGGCATATTCCAGGGTGACAGTTTGAGTCCCTTGTGGTTTTGTCTAGCGCTGAATCCTCTCAGTACTTTACTGGAGAATTCAGGGCAGGGGTATCAGTTTCGGAGAGGAGGTCATGTTGTGTCGCACCTTCTTTACATGGATGACTTGAAATTATTTGCCTCCACCGAACCCCACTTGACTGAGTTACTAAAGGTCACTGAAACTTTTAGTAATTCGATCAAAATGGAGTTTGGTGTAGATAAATGTGCTGTCATGCATGTTAAGAAGGGGCGGATTGTGGAATCTGAAGGAGTACAACTTTCAGATTTCACAAAACTTAGGTCCCTTACCGCAACTGAAACCTATAAATACCTTGGTATGTCACAGGCGTTGGGTATTACTGAGACTGACATGAAACGAACGTTACAGGATCGTTTCTTGGGTCGCCTGAAAAAAGTACTCAAAAGTCTTTTATCAGGCGGCAACAAGGTACGCGCTATCAACGGGTGGGCCATGCCAGTCTTAGTATACTCCTTTGGCATACTTAGATGGACTCAAACTGAGTTAGACGCCCTGGATAGGAAAGTCCGTTCTTTATTGACCACATATCGGATGCATCACCCACGTTCGTCTTTAATGAGGTTGTATATCCCACGGAAGTGTGGAGGTCGTGGCTTTTTAAACGCCAAGACTTTGCATAACCGTGAGATATGCAACCTTAGAGAATATTTTATTCATACTAGCCTGGGTGTGCATAGGGATGTGATAGCAGTAGATAACGGACTGACCCCACTTGCTCTTGCCAAAGAGAACTGGCGCAAACCTGTAATACTTAGTACTGACGATCGCAAGAAGATATGGCAGAGTAAAGAGCTGCATGGACGATTTTATCGGGCCTTACATGGGCCTGATGTAGATTTATTAACATCTGTATCCTGGCTACGTTTCAGTGATCTATTTGGAGAAACCGAGGGTTTTGTATGTGCAATTACAGACGAAGTTGTTATGACGAATAACTATCGAAAGTATATTCTGAGAGATGGTACGGTTGACATATGTCGGGCATGCCACCTACCTGGCGAATCTCTTAGACATATAATTTCTGGTTGTTCTCGTCTTGCCAACGGCGAGTATCTGCATAGGCACAACCAAGTGGCCAGGATTGTCCATCAGCAACTTGCACTAAAATATAATCTTGTCGATTCAGAGGTACCGTATTATAGGTATGCGCCCGACCCAGTTCTAGAAAATGGTCGCGTCACATTGTACTGGGACCGACCCATTATCACTGACAGGACTATTGTAGCCAATAAGCCTGATATAGTGGTAATAGATCGGTCAGAGCGCCTTGCATTAATCGTTGATATAACCATACCACATGACGAGAATCTTGTAAAAGCAGAAAAGGACAAACAAATAAAATATTTGGACCTTGCTCATTGTTCCGATAGTTGTATCAGCACATGGCTTGATCGCCAAGAGCCTTGACCAACATCTCAAGAGGCTCGCGTTAGGCAGTTGGGTCAAGGGCTTGATGCAAAAGGCGGTTCTTCTGGGCACGGCACGTATTGTGCGGAAATTTCTGTCTCTGCAGTCCTGACCACCGGTAGCTTGGTCCCTGTACCCGATGCCGGTGGGATACTATTTTTTATATTTTTAAATAGATTTTTTTTATATAATGTATTTAAAAATGTAATTGATAAGTGTAATTAATGAATAAAGGAAATAATAATAAGAATAATAATAATAACAGTCAACGTTTCGGCACAGCGGCTATCGGATCAAGTGCGAGCCATTCAACGCTGTCATATGTTGGATGATGCCGCACTTGGGAGACTTCGTTCAGAACTACAATGTAGCCTCATCATCCCTCCTTCGTCTCAAACTAGTGAGGTTAATGAAATGTGTAATGCCACAGAACTTTCATCCAGAAAATCCATTGACGAAGAACTGGATGATGTTGTTACAAGAGTAAGTACCCAGTACAATGACGAATTAAGGAGTACTTTGGAACGAACGATTAATGAGTATAGGTTTTCTGATCCTGAGTATCGTCCACGTCTACCGCGGTTGCCTACGCATAAAAAGAATATAGCGCTGGTGTGTGCTTTGGACTCGGTTCTAGCAAGCTATTTTGATACTTGTATAGATTTAAGTGATGCACACTCAATTCTGTATTGTGCGGCTGTTGCGGTTTGTCGGGTAGCTGGTGTTAAATTTACACAAGTTGAATCAGCTATTCGACCAAAATCTGTTCCAGCTTGGCAATGCAGAATTGAGCGTCGTATAGCCGAGACTAGGGTGCTCATTGGCAAGCTGTGCTGCTTCAGGGCGGGTAATACACGCCCGAAAGTAATGCGTTTCGTGACTCGGGCATTCGCGGGGACTGATATTAGTCCTTGCGAATACTCTTTTCGGGTCACGGAACTTATTGACCACCTGAAGCAGAAAATTTATGCGTGGGCAAATCGTATACGACGATACAAAAAGAGAGTGGATCGCTATACTCAGAATCGTTCGTTCCAAAAAGATGAGAGGTGGGTGTATAGAAGATGGGAGCAGCCTGATTTTCGTGTGACTGACATGTGTCTACCTGATGCTGAAGCCACAAACACGTTTTGGCGAAGTATTTGGTCGGCACCTGTTAGTCATACAGAAGATGAGTGGATGCAGGATGTCAGATTTTCATGTGAATCTATACAAACTATGGAACCAATAATAATAACATCTGATGACGTTGCCAGTGCAGTTCGTTCTTTACCCAATTGGAAGTCACCTGGGCCGGACGGACTGCACAATTTTTGGCTTAAATGGTTCCATAGTTCACATGACTGTTTGGCATCTCGCTTTCAAACATCACTTGAATCTGGGTTGCTGCCATCTTTTATGACGTCAGGCATCACTCACCTCCTATATAAATCAGGTAGTACTACGGACCCTAAAAATTATAGACCAATTACTTGTTTACCTACGGTCTATAAGCTTCTCACGTCCATTTTGAGAGTGAAATTAAGAACTCACATTGAAAATAATACTATAATGTCCAATAGAATGTCCAGTAGAAGCGGGTCACGAGGTAGTAAGGAACTCTTTATTCTTGACATGGCCATTAATCAGCAGGTCCGCCGTAACCGAAGAAATCTGGCAACATGCTGGATTGATTACAAGAAGGCCTATGACTCTGTGCCTCATACGTGGTTGTTGAGGGTGCTAGAGTTGTATAAAGTTGATACAAGTCTACGCACCTTCTTGAAGGCGTGTATGGGGCAATGGAAAACGGCTCTTGTTTATCCAGGATGTCGTCAGGTTCTTGGGAATGGTGAACCTGTAAAGATCGAAAGGGGTATATTTCAGGGTGACAGTTTGAGTCCCTTATGGTTTTGTCTGGCACTGAATCCTCTCAGTACTTTACTGGAGAATTCAGGGCTGGGCTATCAGTTTCGGAGAGGAGGTCAAGTGGTGTCGCATCTTCTTTACATGGATGATTTGAAATTATTTGCCTCCACCGAATCCCATTTGAATGAGTTACTAAAGGTCACTATAACCTTTAGTAAGTCAATCAAAATGGAGTTTGGTGTAGATAAGTGTGCTGTCATGCATGTTAAGAAGGGACGAATTGTGGAATCTGAAGGAATACAACTTTCAGATTTCACACAACTTAGGTCCCTTTCCGCGACTGAAACCTATAAATATCTGGGTATGTCGCAAGCATTGGGTATTACTGAGACTGACATGAAACGTTCGTTGCAGGATCGTTTCTTGGGCCGCCTGAAAAAGGTACTAAAAAGTCTTTTATCAGGCGGAAACAAGGTGCGCGCTATCAACGGGTGGGCCATGCCAGTCTTAGTATACTCCTTCGGCATACTTAGGTGGACAGTTAGAATCCCTGGATAGGAAAGTCCGTTCGTTATTGACATCATATCGGATGCATCACCCGCGTTCGTCCATAATGAGGTTGTATATCCCACGGAAATGTGGAGGTCGCGGCTTTTTAAACGCCAAGACTTTGCATAACCGTGAGATATGCAACCTTAGAGAATATTTTCTTCGTACTGATGTGGGTATGCATAAGGGTATGGTGACAGTAGATAACGGACTGACCCCACTCGCTCTTGCCAAAGAGAACTGGCGCAAACCACTAATACTAAGTACTGATGATCGCAAGAAGATATGCCAGAGTAAGGAACTGCATGGACGGTTTTATCGGGCTTTACATAGGCCCGATGTAGATTTATTAGCATCTGTCTCCTGGCTACGGTTCGGTGATTTATTTGGCGAAACCGAGGGTTTTGTCTGTGCAATTACTGATGAAGTTGTAATGACGAATAACTATCGGAAGTATATTCTGAGAGATGGTACGGTTGACATATGTCGGGCATGCCACCTACCTGGTGAATCTCTTAGACATATAATATCTGGTTGTTCTCGTCTTGCCAACGGCGAGTATTTGCATAGGCACAACCAAGTAGCCAGGATTGTCCATCAGCAACTTGCACTGAAATATAACCTTGTCGATTCAGAGGTACCGTATTATAGGTATGTACCCGACCCAGTTCTAGAAAATGGTCGTGTCACATTATACTGGGACCGATCTATTATCACTGACAGGACTATTGTAGCCAATAAGCCTGATATAGTGGTAATAGATCGGTCAGAACGCCTCGCATTAATCGTTCATATAACCATTCCACATGACGAGAATCTCGTAAAAGCCGAAAAGGATAAAGAAATAAAATATTTGGACCTTGCTCACGAGATTGTCGACATGTGGGATGTGGATTCAGCGATTATTGTTCCGATAGTTGTATCGGCACATGGTCTGATTGCCAAGAGCCTCGACCAACATCTCAAGAGGCTCGCGTTAGGCAGTTGGGTCAAGGGCTTGATGCAGAAGGCGGTTATTCTGGGCACGGCACGTATTGTGCGGAAGTTCTTGTCTCTGCAGCCCTGACCACCGGTAGCTTGGTCCCTGTACCCGATGCCGGCGGAATACTATTTTTTATATTTTTAAATAGATTTTTAATATGTATAATTTATTTAAAAATGTAATTTTTATGTGTATATAATAAATAAAGGAAATAATAATAAGAATCAAAAGTCACCCAAATTCACACCCATATCACAATCTTTCAATTTCTGCAGGCAACTATCCAGATACACCATAAACAGCCAGGCGGATATGACACAACCCAGTTTGACGCCTGTACAGACATCAAATAGAGGTGACACATCCCCCCCTACCCGCACGCAAGCCTTACAGTCCTCATAAAGCGACTGTATTGCCCGCAGTAGCGAGCCTTCCACACCATATCCGGGCAGCAAATCCCACAGAGTTTCTCTCACAACGTTATCAAATGCTTTCTCCAGATCCACAAAAGCGCAGAAAACCTTCTGAATAATAGCCAGAAACTTCTCCGCGATCATGCGGAGGGAAAACACTTGATCCATGCAACCTCTTCCACGTCGGAATCCGCATTGAGCCTCCCATAAATACCTTTCAGACTTTTCTTACATTCTTGCCGTTATAACTTTTGCATACACCTTACTAGCTAAGCTGACCAAGCTGATCGCCCTGTAGCTGGAGCAGTTTAGGCGCGAGCCTTTCCCTTTGTAAATAGGTACTACAACTGCAATTCGCCGCCAGTACAAATTGTATAACAGATATAGTGTGTCCCAGACGCGCGTCCCACCGTACTTGATCATCTCAGCAGTAACTCTGTCTATTGATTTACTAAGGTAACGACCAGGACTTATGACTGAGGACTTGACATGACTTAATAATAAGAAATTATAAATACAATACTAAAGACAAGACTGTATGGACCGAGTTTCATTTGCCTGCCCAAGATGGGCGAAGACAACTAAAACAGAGTAACAAGTGCGGACGCTTGCTGTATATTATTTTCTAAAACTAGTGCTTTTATCTTTTTTATGTGCGGGAGTGGTGGTTTCTTGGACATAAAAGTTAACGTGCTATTGTAAGAGAAAATAATACACAAATGCAGTAAAATGCTATTTTCTCTCTTGCCGCGAAAAGTCCACTTAAAACCTCATTATACGAATCACCATTATACTGATGGCAAGGACCAGGACCTAGGACTGACGACACGACATCGACAAAGACTGGACAGGACTAATTAGAAGAAATATGATATAAAAAATAAGATTTGGCTAAAAGGTCTTTGTAACCAGACCATAAAATAATTATAAAAAACAAAATCCATCATTAAAATTGACAATGTCTAAGAGATGATAATTTAACAATGACACTAAACGTATGAAGGTATTAATGTCTTTTTGTCGTCTTCGGTGAAATGCCGACTCCTCTTTCCATAAAAGTAAATAATGCCATTATCTCTATATTAGCTCTAAGCTGTACAACAGAATGAACAGGATATTGTATAGTGATAATTTCCCACTGACCTTATAAATACAAGCTATGTCCCCAGGCCAGGTCACCAGAATAAACTAGCATAGACAGTGCCACAGAATAAGTAATAGTACTACGGACAGAAGTTTCACTCTCTAACAAAATTAAATTTTAGGTATGAAAACATACCTAGACTCGCCGCCTGCAAACAAAATTGAAGCTTATAACTGCGCGCGAGCGTGAGTTTTCTTTGCGCGCCAGAGTTTTATAACAGAGCTGCGAAGGGAAACTTGAGAAGTTTTTGATTTATTTAGAGCGCAACTGCCGAGCCCAGCGGCAGCCCACTGTCATTAGCCGCTCCAAGCGGTGCGCTGCCCGAATATACCTAAACTGCAAAGTGACACACCCCCTGACAGTGCATAGTTTTATGTAAAAGGTCTTTGGTCTAGATAGAGCAATCGTGCGGGGGCCAAGGTATTATGAGACGCGGGAGGGAATGTCCCAAACTGCGAACACCAGTCTTTCAGGGCTGACACATTCTTACGAATTGTGAAACATAAGAATCTTCACGGAAGTACGATAAGGCGGGTATTAACATGTGGTATGGATAGTTATTTTTATTAGAAAGCGTTTACTAAATGGCTGCCGCGTCCATAGTTATAAAATTATCATGTTGGGTACATTTATGGGGTTTTGTAGTCTGCTGAGTACGAATTTCGTGTTAATTTTGCAATCCAATATGGCCGCCGCGCCGTGGTTATAAAAATTCATGTTGGGAATCGTATAAGGGGTTTTTTTAGTATGCTAAGTACGAATTTCGTGATAATTTGGCAATCCAATATGGCTGCCGTGCCATGGTTATAAAATTTTATGTTGGATATCGTATAAGAGGTTTTTTGTTATGCTGAGTACTAATTTCGTGTTAATTTTGCTATCCATAATGGCTGCCGCACCGTTGTTATAAAATTTCATGTTGGGTATAGTACAATGGGTTTTTTGGTATGTTGTGTACGAATTTCGTGTTAATTTAGCAATCCATTATGGACGCCGCGCAGATGTAAAAAAGTCAAGGGAACGGGAACTTGAACTAGGAATGTGAATTTGGGAAGAGAAATTGGAACTGGGTGCTGGGGATGGGAACTGGGAATCCAATTGTTCGCAGCTCGGGACAGTCTTTCAGGGCTGACACATTCACGACCGCTTCCTATTATTATTTGATTTTGTATCTTTTTTTTTTTAATAATTTAATTAGTAAATAATAAAAATGGCGCATACGAATTGTGAAAAATAAGAATCTAAACGGAAGTAAGGTAAGGTAAAAAAATCTATCCATACGACATAAAATGAACCTTACCTTCTTCCGTGTGCGGCAATTGAAGAATCGCAGATCCTTTTTTAACCCGTGTTTATATTATTGCTTTATTATATATAAATATATAATACTAACTGACCTGCCCGGCTTCATCCGTGACATATTTCCAACCCCGTGACACCCATTTTCCCGTCGCTTTTTATTTTCCAAAATGTATGAAAGTTTCCCCGATTTGTTGACATTTATGATTACTGCTCCGCTCTCCTGTGTTGATATATAGCTTAAAACCTTCCTCAATAAATGGACTATCCAAGACAATAAGAATTTTACATATCGGTCCAGCCGTTCACGCGTGATGGTGTGTCCAAGGGAAATAGGATTCATTTTTATATATATAGATTATATTGATAGTTGATTTTTTTATATGTGACACGTCAAAATAGCGTCACCCGCCTGATGGTAAGCAAAGACGACCCGTGATTGGGGCCGCTATCTCAACCCGCGCAGGGCTCCAATAGCGACCCTCATCTTGACGGCCAAGAAATAAGCCTTTTCACGCTTCTCTTAAAGGACCCAGGATTGTAAGTGGAGGGAAACACGTTCGCTGGCAGAGCGTTCCATATTTTTATGGTGCGACATATGAAAGATCTACGGAATCTTTCAGTTCTAAGCACGATGGTGTCCGCAGTGTAATATAAACATATCTGCCCCGCCCGTGTTGTTCGGGGGAGTGTGGGACAAATTGGAAGAGTTCTTCAGAACACTCACGGCACGTCACTGCAATGCGTCGAGAGTTTCAAGCAGGTACTTGGCGGAGCCATCCCAAAGATGTGAGCACTATTCCACGCACGGACGAATCTGACACTTATGTAATAAGCATCACTGTTCCGGCGTGAAAATCCACCTCACTCTGTTAAGGACTCCGAGCTTGCTAGAGGCCAAGCTGATGTCACCCCTCGATGTAATTTTTATTGTTAAGCTCTCTACGAACGTCCAACCCATACGTCTACAGTATGAGGTTCTTCAAAAGGGGTCTTAGAAGGTTTTTAAAGGGTCGGCAGCGCTAACCTCTGGTGTTGCAAACGTCCATGGGCTACCGTGACCACTTTCCATCAGGTGGGTCGTATGCTTGTCTGACATCTCAGTGGTATAAAAAAAACCCCAGAATGCTGAGGCAATTTTGCAGTGGTAGTGGAAGGGGAAGGAAAGTGGATAATTTAGCAGTAAATGTTTTCCTTACATTGAATTCGACCAGATTATCGGAACCCCACCGAGAGATGCGATTCAGACTCCGATCGAGTTCCGCCACAACTTGTCCCTTCTTACCCTCCACATCCGTCCGCTTTGCCAGTCAATAAATAAGTTATAAATAATATCAGCCTCGTATACCTACTTGTGACAACCCTACAAACATAACTGTCTAGACGTTGTCGGCATTTTTGTCGACTTAGGCATAACGCTACTGGCAGGTTTTATATTGTGATAAGCATGTTTTTGTCGACTAGTCGGTCGATACAGGGCCGATACAAATGCCCGTCCTTTATTTCAGTGCTGCTATTATCGAAAACTAAACAGAAGTGCCATTTACCATACTATTATAAATAATATTATTGTTTGAGGCCTAGCGAGTGTTCAGCTAAATAATGGGCATATTTTGTACTGTGAATTTTTTAAAACCACCAGATACAGTTTATCACCCTGGCCAGATTGTTTCTGGTGTAATAAAATTTGCTTTAGATGAACCCATGGAAGTGGACAAGATTGTTACATCATTGAAAGGTATTGGTAACATAGCATTAACAGTGGATCGTGGAACTTTAAGTGAATTAACATATAAAGGTAAAGAACAATTCGTTGATATTGATACAATTAATCAAGATGAAAAAATCAACATCGAAGTTGGGTCTTATGAAATTAAGTTCAGCTTTGTTTTACCACATAATATACCTTCTACTACGGTAGTGAAAGGGAAATTTAAGAGTAAAAAAGTTAAATGTTATATTAAATATTACATACGAATAAAATTTCAAAGACCTGGCCTATTTTCTTTCAACAAACATTTTAGAAGTGAAATTAATGTTATGTCTGAAGTAGAGGCAAAATTACCAAGGGAACCTGTTACATATGAGGAAAGCAAGAAGCTAGTTCATGTATTTTGGAGAAATGAAAGTGTTGTAAATGCCGCAGTTACCATAATAAACTCTGCACTGCCTATTGCTGGTAAAATTGAATTGCATTATGAAATCAAAAATAATAGTCATGTTGTAGTTCAATGTGTAAAAGCCAAATTAGTACAAGGATTCCAGTTTAAAACAAGAGGACATAAAAAAATAATACATGAAGAAAATGTGCCTGGTACTAATTATCAAACTACATCCATCAACTGCGGAGATACCCAAAGTACATCACTAACTATAAACCTGCCACCTGATATTTATTCCTTAGAGCACTCCATAATAATCTCTAGATACTATTTAGTTCGCTTAAAAATTAAGTTACCATTTCCACACAGAAATGCTGTTATTAATATCCCGGTACAGATTGGGGTTTTAAATGTAAATCTTTCCGAGCAGGTGAATGAAGAAGTGAATTATGATGATCCACCTCCTGCATACTGGGAAGTCATGGGTCTATTTGAAAATGAAAATGCTTCTGATGAAGAACCTCTTATTAGTTAGGGTTTTATTCATCATCATGCAAGTGCTCATGATTGCTATTCATGATATTCTCCTGATTTTGTAAGGTTGTAATAACAGATTGCCTGCATGACCTCAGGACACATAAAACATAAAGAGACAAAAGTGATATTGCCATATAGAATTTTATAAAATAGAATCTATGGAAGAATTTCTATTCTGTATGAAAAATTGTGTGCTCCAATTGCCAGCTTGCTTGCATGTATAGGCCTGCATACATTCCCACACTATTGTGGGACACTTTTCACACAGCGCCATCTAGCCCAAAGTAAGCTAATATTAGCTTGTGTTATGGGATCTAGATAACTGATAAACATACTTATATATTTCTAAATACATACATATTATAGATAAATAACACCCAGACACAGAATAAACCATCGTGCTAATCACACAAAGTTTTACCCTGGGTGGGAATCAAACCCACGACCTCATGCGTAGCAGTCGGATACACTCCCACCGCGCCACAGAGGCAGTCAAAAGTTTATTCCATTCTTGTCCGTATTGTGTGTTCAATCTATCCAATATTCTTTCTTAGGCCCATGGGCCCATTCAATGGCCCAGTTTAGTATTAAGTGCATAAGAATATAAGTAATTATAAATTATTAAGGCCATAGATTGAATTTTATAAACAGAGATAATTATAATGTATTTTATTAATGTTAAAGTTGTTATAAGTATAATCTCAGTAAGTTAGGTACATTATAATCAGTTATTAAAATGTACAATTATTAATCAATTGTAAGTTAAGAACATTATAATAACTTATTCTAATGTAATTCAAATAATTTGGTATCTTAGCGCTAAGTATGTCAGCACTTCTTAAAATCCAACCAAAGATTTTAATATTGAAGATAAAAATCATGACATTAGAGAAAATGCTTTATATTCTTTTTGTCCCCACCCCCTTTTTTAATTTGCTGTGTTCAAGCTATAAGACTGACCCATGTATGTGGACCAAATTTGATGCACTATTTGTTGTGTAAAGCTGACATGACCTAGATGGGTTTTAGCTACAACATATTTATATGGTTTTACTAACATATCTTTACAAAATATAGTTATAACTTTAGTAAATTACACAATATATCACTTAGAAATGATTAACTTTAAATTATGTAATTATTGAAAGATTTTTTTAAATAAAATCTGTATTTTTAGAGAATAGAATAGAATAGAAATATTCTTTATTGTACACCAATTATTAGAGATTACCCTTTAAAGACCAAATCACAAACAGAAACACTTCTTGTTTATAACATAAATATAGATTAAAAGAACTAGAAAGATTGGTGCAGACTTTCGAAAATTTCAGGTCATTTTGTAGTATATGAAGGAAACTCCACCACTCCACTCCTACCACATTCCATCAGGTGGGCCGTATGCTTGTCTGCCACCTTAGTGGTATAAAAAAAGATTGTTTTGTATGAAACATTTTAAAATAAACCGAAAATTTAATTGCTTAGTTTTTAATTGTAAAATTTCTATGTAATTTTATGCAATGCCTATTAGACTTAAAAAAAATACATAGATTATTAAGTTTTATACAGTTTTTATTTCTTTTATATTTAATCAATGTAATATTGTTTTGTATGAAACATTTTAAATAAAATCAAAAAATACTTGGGACTTTAATTTATTTTTTAACACACATAGAAAGCAAATGTTGCGCCACCGATACAAAGCAGTGGTAAGTGGGTTCATATCCCGGATTAGAACAAACATTTGTGTGATCCGCAAATTTTAGTTTGAGTTTAGGTGTTTTCTTTGTACTTAAAATATAATAGCTGGTCCCTCTAGCTTCGCCCGTAACTTACTTAAAATCACCATTGCACCCGACGTTTTATACTTTCACAATAGGTATTGTATGAAAATTTGCCTGATTTGTTGACAATTATAATTACTGCTCCGCTCTCCAGGGTAATAGCGTGGTGATATATAGCCTTCGATAAATGAGTAATCTAAAACAAAAATATTTTTTCAATTCGAACCAGTAGTTTCTGAGATTAGCGCGTTGAATCAAACAAATAAACCCTCCAGCTTTCTACATTAGTATAGATAGATATATGTACATATTTAGAAATGTTAAAGTTTGTTTATCAGTTATTTGGATCCTATAGCACCAGTGTAGTTAGGTACCGGCTAAATGGTGTTATGTTAGAATGTATTTAGATTCTATTTTCAACACACTTGATCGTAAAGTGGATCTAATTTCACCGGTTTTATATTCCTACTAGCGGATGCCCGCAGCTTCGCCCGCGCGGTGAAGTTTTCCTATTCGAGATTTCATACGTAACCATAAACTTTTTGAAAATCCAATATAGCCTATGTTACTCACGTAGAATGTAGCTTTCTATTAGTGAAAATAAATTAAAATCGGCCCAGTAGTATCTGAGCCTATTCATTACAAACTTACAAATCTGTCCTATCTATACTAATATTGACTGCCTCTGTGGCGCGGTGGGAGTGCATCCGACTGCTACGCAAGAGGTCGTGGTTTCGATTCCCACCCAGGATAAAACTTTGTGTGATGAGCACGATGGTTTATTCTGTGTCTGGGTGTTATTTATCTATAATATGTATGTATTTAGAAATATATAAGTATGTTTATCAGTTATCTAGATCCCATACAACACAAGCTAATATTAGCTTACTTTGGGCTAGATGGCGCTGTGTGAAATGTGTCCCACAATATTGTAAAGCTGAAGAGTTTGTTTGTTTGTTTGTTTGAACGCGCTAATCTTAGGAACTACTGGTCGGATTCGAAAATTCTTTTTGTGTTAGATAGCCCATTTATTAAGGAAGGCTATAGGCTATATATCATCACGCTACTACCCTGGGGAGCGGACCAGTAGACATAAATGTCGACAAATCGGGCAAAATTTTATGCAATATTGTAGAATTTATAAGCGACGGGATTAAATGGGTGCGACGGGAGTTCTAACTATGCCACGGGCGAAGTTTATTATAATATTAGATGGAAAATACGCGCATGTTATACACGCAAGTAGTATAGTTTATTGCACTAGATATTTGCTATTTTTAGTATTCCGTACCTCAAAAGGACTTTCTTGTCCGTCTGTCCGTGCGTCACCATCAATTTTCTCAGGAACGGGTGGACCTAGCAAGTTGAAATTTACTCAAGGTTCTCAGTCAACACGATAAAAAGATGTGGGCAAATTTAAGTTTTCGCCAAAATTTACTTTAATTTTGAACTTTTTTAAATATACCAAAGAGTCGTCTTAGTCCTCGTGGCCTCGCCGACTCAGTGTTCTGTAAACGATCACTGCGTTATATTACATTCGCTATTGGTGGTCCTTAGATAGGTGACCTCTTTGTGGAATTTACATTTTGCGAGCGTTTCCGTGCTTTGAAAGCCGACGTTAAGCCATTGGTCCCGGTTGCCAGTAAAATGGCAGTTGTTAAGCCTGGTTGAAGGCCTTATGGGCGGCTCGAAGAATTTTAACAGCAGGTCGCCACAGCCTGAGCCTGCTATTTCAACACGTCAATGGGCTCACCACCTGTTACGTGGGCCAAAATGCATACGGTGAATAGTATGCCTCTGCCTACCCTTTCGGGGATAAAGGCGTGACAGTGTGTATATATTATCATAGAAACAATATGTATAAGTAATTACTCAGAATCCAGAACAAGCTTATTGCTAACAGTGCCTCCTGAATCTCAACAACGAAACATCAAGCAAACAATCCATTTACGCCATTGCCCTCGGTTTTGAAATTGTCTGTCTATCTATCGATGACCCGCGAACCGAAAGGAACTACATATTGAGTTGGAATAAGTTAAAGTACCTACCTAATCAATTCCCTTCCCTTTCCCGAATGAGAGTCTAGTTCCATAAAGTAAACTATCTTACGGTTTTACCCACAGACTACTAACAGATACTACGTGTTTTACCAGAGTTTTACCTATAGAGAGCGGTAGTAAGGCTTTGGTATATTAACAAACTAAGTAAAAGGGTTCTGATTTTCTTCCTTTTGAGGAAGGTACGAAATATGTTTCAACATATCGACGGTCCCTACGCATAAACCCGTATCTACAAATGACAAATTTTAGAGTAGAGCGTTTTAAGCTTTAAACACGTGTATAATGAGTTCTATTTAACGTAGAGTCATGAAATTTTGTATGACGGTTTATTGTAATAGATATTTTATAAAAAATAATAAAGTAGGATGTAAACGTCCTTTTTAGTGTATTAATTATCACCTACATACTTATACGTCGGAATCGTCCTTATAGGAAATAGCCTAAGTGATACTTAATAACTTTTACGCCGTAGTATTTTAATGAATTAGAGTCGTAATTGCCATTTATGAAATTGTACGTGGGATGTATGATAAAAATACTATTGTAAGCAGTAGTTAAGTTATTTACGCACTCACTAAACTGCGCAATTTATAATTTAAGAGAATAACGGGGATTGTAGGACTGGATAAAAAAAATTGTTTTACATAATATAAATGTTTATTATTAATCAACAATAATAAAAGTAACGATATCACATTTTCCTTAGTGAATGACTAATTAAACTTTGTCTAACAAAATTTAAATCTTTTATAAAATAAAATAAGTCAAAATCCTTTTTTCTCTAGTAATCAACATCCATTATAAAACTTAAACAACTTCTAGGTCAACTAAATTATTATTAAAACATATACTTACTTATATTTTTCACCAGACTTAAATCTATACATAAGTTTATTTTTTAGATCTCGACAACCAGGTCCAACTTTACGTAAGAATTATCCAGGTGACCCCATAATTACAAAAAATATATATCAAAATGATTCAAGGCGTTTAGGTAGGAAAAGATTAATAACATCTTTACGTATCCTAATATTATTAATCCACAATAATAAAAGCAACAAAATCACATTTTCCTGTAGTGTAAATTTTTCGTGTAATGACTAAATAAACTTTGTCTAACAAAATCTAAAACTTTTGTAAAATAAAATAAGTCAAAAACCTTTTTTCTGTAGTAATAACTATCCATTATAACACCAAAGCAACTTCTAGGTTAACTGAATTATTATTAAAACGAATACCTACTTATATTTTAAAAAACTAAATATCGAAATTATTCAAGGCGTTTAGGTAGGAAAAGATTAATACAATTTTAACATATCTTAATATTATTAATCAACAATAATAAAGGCAACGAAATCACATTTTCCTTAGTGTAATGACTAATTAAACTTTGTCTAACAAAATCTAAAACTCTTCTAACAAATCTTTACGTAAAAATTATCCAGGAAATCCCATAATTACAAAAAAATAAAAAATCAAAATGGTTCAAGGCGTTTAGGTAGGAAAAAATAAATAAAATCTATTTCGTAGTAATCTAGTACTACTAGTAAACTACTTGGTTTCGTCTCAAAACAACCAACTTACGTGACATAACATATGATTGTTAAACTACGTAACCCAAAAAGATCCAAGCCTTAAAATATCTAAGTTGTACAGTATGTACGTAACAAAAAGTTCTACGCTCATTCATAAAAGTAAACTGTAACGCTTAACTGTGAAACACTACTCCTCTTCATCGAAATTTGAAACAATTACATCACCGGAAGCAAGAGAATAATAAAATCCATGGTACTGTCTAGGGATTATGTTGTGTTCACAGAGATATTTGAGATCTACCAATTTTACGTTAGGGATTTGTAAAGACCCTGTGTAAGCCTGGTTCAATTCATCATCTGGTTGATTTTGACGCCTCCTGTTTTGAGTTCTTCGGACAAATATGCGATGGTATGTTTCATCAAATGAATTTTTGTAGTTAAGCACATCTGGTTCAGAAGAAGGCACATGAATTTCTCTAATTTTAGACCACATTATTTTTAAGTTCCTTTCATCTTTAGTCCAATTTTTACCTCTAAGCATTTTTTTAAAATCTAATATGTCCTGCGTGGAAACTTCTTTGACAGTATAAGGATTTCCAGTCTCTTTGGCCCACCTGACTAACGCAAACCATTGATCAGGCGTGTAGATTTCCTTGTTTTACGAACAACGCTCTATGAGAGCATGCATGCTGTCGTTTTCATTTTGTGTGTGGCCTTTTTCGAGAAATCTATGTGTTATATTTACATTAAATTCTTTGGCAGCAATGAGATACATCATGAACACAATTCTATTCCTATTCTGCCCTCCACAATTATCTGAATACAAGTTTATGGTTTGAATGCCTCTTGAAGATTGATCCTTGATAAAATCGTAAACACAACTAGCAACCTCATTAGCGCCTCGTTTGGCAGTGCCTTCATGCCACATATAACATTTTCCAATCTTCTGACCCAACTCGAAAATCGTAAAATTAAAAACGTTTAGTTTTCTTTTATAATATAATATGCTGGTTTCTGCATGAGGAGACGAATGCACTTTTTGAAAGTCGAATGCCGCAGTAACGATTGTGCTAGGCGAGTTGATAGCAGACAGTTTATCTTCATTTTTGAGACTTCGAGCCATGTCCTTATTTCGCAAATGTTCATCAAATTGTATTTGAACATCTTGATTAACTGGCTTAGGCTGGTTTTTATAGGCAATGCACACGTCGCATTGATCTTTCTTGGGACGATGAAACTCAATATTGAAGTTTTCAATGACAATGTCAGTGTATTGCATCAACGTTTTAGCCATGTTCGTTTCTGTCTCTGTCGCCACTCTTTGTAAAGTTTAAACATCTTAGTCATGGTCAATTCACTATCTAAGTATAACTTTGAGGATTCTTTCCGAGTGTAATGTGACTCCACTGGGGTAAATGATTTTATATGGTCACAAACGCTTTTAATCATTTCATCAGTCTTCACTTTAGGATGATTGAGATGACGTCCTCTTTCATCACGATCTATTGCGAGTCCATCACTATCATTAATTTTATTCAAAGCTGTTCGTACGATGCCTTCCCCAATAGCAAAAGTGTGCAAAAACATCTTTTTACACACAGTAACTCGTTCGTCTCTGCCGTCTCCTAGACTTTTTGGTAGATAGTACTTGACAGAAAATAATCTTTTTGATGGACCCTCTGTTGTAATCCTTCTCTTACCGATTCTTTTACACCAGCAAACCAAGAAATCCCACTGCCGCAATCGATCGCCAAGAGACCAGTATTGCTTAAAAATCTGTTTTCTAACTTCTTCTTCTATTTTTTCTTTGCACTTTAATCGGCACTCGTCACCGCAAGCAGGTAGTATAGACTTTTCGGATCGTACTTTTCCATTTCGACTGACGTAACTTAAGCCCTGATTTTTTAACCGTTTTCTCTTGCTATCTATCCATTCAGATTTGTTAACTTTGCGTATTTTTCCTAAGTCAGTTTTTTTCTTCACTCTCCTTTTCTTTTTTGTTTGACTATCTTTTGAATTTGTGATATTAGTAACATCTTTATCCGTTGTCTCATCAATACTGAATGGCATATACGTGTCGTCAATAATAGGTGAAGAGACACACATAGATGAAGTTGGGGTGTCAATATTAAATAAACTTAAAGTTTCTGATTTAACATTTTGCATTATAGTCAATATAGAAGGAGATCCTAAGGGTGTACTTGTGTCTAAAGGTTGCTCTGAATCGGATAAGATGTCAATTTCTTCTATAATTATGTTTTTTTCTGGATCATGCGATGTTCTGACAACAATTTCCTGAGAGTAATGAGTATCAGCCAGTGGCTCTGGTTCCGCATAAACAGTAATAATCTCCTCAGTTATAATTCCAGGATTAAAAAAAAGGCACAATTAGGATTAGTGTTAGTGGTGTTATTTAACTTTTCAGGAGTTAAGTCTGACTCTCTAACTAGAGTGGCTGATCGCGGGGGTATAGGATGATCAGGATGGATACGTAGTTCTGGATAAGTCTCAACCTTGTCGTCTATTTCAGTTGGAGTTGAGCATAATACGGATGAAATAATGTTGGGTTGTATATGGGTGGAATTTAATTCTAGCTGCGAAGATTCTAATAAATCTATGACTTTTGAATCGTAGAGATGAATATTGGAGCGAAAAATGGTTTCTTCGTGAGAAAAATCTGTTGCAGAAGCTTCTTTTGTGTGCATTTGAGCGAAAACTTCAATCTTATTTTGTTTACTATGATCACGGTGTTAATCGTCAGTAGAATCCATTCGATGCGGTGCTAAAAATGAAAACATGATTTACTTAAATAACATAAATTGACGAGTGGTATCTCGTAACTGACGGGATTGAAATAACATTCCAAAGTAAACATACGTAAGTATTAGATATGAATAAAATCTATTTTTATATTCCGGCGTAAAATCACCTATTTACCACTCACTGCATTTTACTTTTAAATTATCCGATGTAAAACAACGTAACTACCAAATACAAAAAAATACGTTGGAATTCTGAAAAATTCATTTGATTCATATATAACCAGAAAATCTAAGTAATTATCTATTTGAAATATACTAAATAATAACAGTAAACTTAATTAAAGGCACATTTAAATGAAACTGTATTAAAATTCGCTTACCTGTACGAGTAATTCTGGTCAAATCACTTTTCTTTTTTCTTTTTTCTGGTTTTTTCGTTTTACCCGGTTGCCCATTGCAATAATCTGTATTCTTTACCTTTCGAGGCATACTAGTAACTTAAATTTGTTTAATATTTCCGCAGCAAAACAAAACATGACCGTATCCTACAACGGTGCGAGCGCATGTACCGCAAGTGGCAGTTGCGGGGGAGGCGCGGGGGAATACGATAGAATGTTCAACGTAAACTTACCGGACTACCACTATTGTTGTTTTACAATGGATATTTTAGTCATTTTTGTAGTTATGGGTAATTTCGTGTGTGGATTTAAGGTTGAATTTGACAACTTAGACTAATTTTTGTTAAACTAAATGATAGTGTAGGGGGTCCTGATGGTCACGGTAACAAAACATGCAAATCACGTATCTACCACTTTGGGGATTGTACGTAGGGACCGTCGATATATAATGGCTGATATTTAAGTCAAATATAAGTATCGTAGGTATAAAAAAAGTATTTGTGGTTATTATAAATTATTATTTTTTTTTGTCATTTTAGTGTATTCCCAGTTGCTTCCAAAACCCTTCTTGGATTTTAAAGTCTAACAATAGCTGCTCCTAGTAGACATATAACAGTGGACACACCCACTTTTCTACGCTTACTAGCATAGATTATATAGATTATATACGTACCTACTTACTAGGAGCAGCTATTATCAAGCTTTTGATTTTTTGACTTCAACAAAAGCATTTTGAGGTATTTTTCCGCCATGAAAGAAGACAGACATCCATTCAAGCACTTACCTAATATACCTATGTCAAGATAAGACGTTTATAAGACTGCTACCGATTAGGTAATATTATAAGAATTATATAATACTAGATGACCCCACAGCTTCGCCCGTTGCATATTTCAAACCCCCGTCGCACCTATTTAATCCTGTCGCTTATAAATTTTATAATAATGCATAAAAAATTGCCCGATTTGTCGACATTTATGACTACCGCTCCGCTCCCCATGGTAATTACGTGATGATATATAGCCTATAGCCTTCCTCGATAAATGGGCTATTTAACACAAACACATTTTTTTAAATTCTACCAGTAGTTCCTGAGATTAGCGCGTTCAACCAAACAAACAAACTCTTCAGCTTTATAATATTAGTATAGATTATCTGTGGTAATATTGACAAATGACTAACACAGAGACAAATAAAATACTTAGTACAGTACCTATCTACCCCCCATTCCCTATTTATAGCCTGAGCCGTGAAATTTTTTAAACCCTGATTTATAGGCAGATCCATGTCTTTACCTACCCCGAAAAGCAGAATAAGTAAAAAACTCAGAATAAAAAATAATTATGAAAGCATATTCTATGGAATTTCTCTTACATTTTCTATGGAATCTGATCCAAAGGCGGTGCTAAACTCACCGGGGCAGGGGCCATTAGTCTTAGATATATAATAGCCGCAAGAAATAAGGCAATTAATTAAAAAATGTTGGTAAGAAGGGAAACTTGTTAACCACATTTTTTCTTACATCTATAAAATTTCTCTCATACGTCGAGAAAAATCATCAAGAAATTTCACTTATGATAAAAAAGTTTTACTTCAAAACAACATGGCGCGTAACCGGAAAACCCTAAGGGAATCCCTGACGATATTTATTATTATTTAGTTTTGAGAAAACTTGTGCAAAAATTTTATTATGAAAGTAGGTAATAATCATTATGATAAAACTATTTATTGTTTATACTATTACAGTAAAAACGTAACTACTTATCACTTTTCTTCATATCAACTTCTTTGTCGTTATCAAATTTTTCAAATGAATCCTCATTTGTTTCACCCATAGCTTCCCAATATGATGGAGGTAGATCATTATAATTGACATCTTCATTCCTTTCTTCGAATCCATTTTCGGCATCACTTGCATCAGGAACTCCTATTTCAACAGGAATATCTAGTACAACATTTCTATGTGGTAAAGGTAATTCAGCCATGATCCTAATAAAATAATGTCTGCGGACTATCGTAGAGTTCTGAATATTATATTTGTATTCTGGTATATTTATAATAATAGCCATTGTTTGTGTATCTGCACTCTTAACGGCAACAGTTGTTGCTTCAGTACCTGGCAGTAATTCATAGTAATTAACTTTGGGGTATCCTTTCGCTTTAAATACACATGAATCTATCAACTTGGTCGATACACTCTTAACCACGACATGGCTATTGTTTTCTACTTGATAATGCACTTCAATTTTGCCGCCAAATGGGAATATTGATATTGGAATGGTTGCTTTTATTTTTACAATGCTGTCTTTACTGGAAAATAATCGACTTAATTTTTTATTTTCTCCGGTAATAACAGGTTCTCTTGATAACGTTGCAATAACATCAGATATTACATGAATCTCTTTTCTGTAATGTTTATTTAAAGCAAATAATCCAGGTCTTTCGAATTTTATACGAATATAGTATACAATACAGCATCTGACTCTGTAACCACTGAAATACTTATTGAATTTCAGACTTGAAGGTAAGTTGTGGGGTATTACATAGGCGAATCTTACTTCGTATGTGCCAATGGCAACCTGGATCTTTTGAGCTTGAATTAAGGTATCAATATCAACCAATTCTTCAATAGTTACGTAGTTTCTTTCATTTCTTGTTCCGGCGTTCTCTGTCAATACTATAAAACTAAGATCCTTTCAATGAAGTTATAATCTTGTCAACTTTCATGGGGTCATCTACAGTATATTTTATCACTCCCGATACAGTTTGACCTGGTTTGTAGGCTTCTCCAGGTGGTTTGAATAAGTTCATCTCACAAAATATTCCCATTATGTTAATAGTTCTTTTTATTCACGGATATTATCAAATAGCACGATTGTTCGAAAAAATAAAACGATCGTAGGTAAAAACTGTGTATGATACCTACATAAGATATCATCGATAAGAGTATTCGCTTGCAGTGTGTGAAGGCTTGTAAGTTTGTTTATTGATCACATAAAGCCGTTTGGAGCATGTACTATAATAGGATAAACTTTCAAATATGTGAGTAAAGAACTGTGTTCAGATTCTCTTAAATAGGGAGGGCCGAAAGATACTTCTGATGATCCAGCTCAAATCCAATTGCCCAAAGCAAATTGTTTTACATTTGTCGGTCAATTCTGAAAATGTGTTCTGTCGCTAAATCCAAAAAGGTGATGACGTAATTTTAATCGACAGCAGTCTCAAGCTAAATATGGTTGTTTTGTATCGTATCTACAGGATGTGACTAACACAAACATTGAATGATAAGTTTGACATTGATATACCTAGCTTAGTATGTACCTATAAGTGTTTTGTGTCGTGACCATTGATAATAATGTGATAGGAGGCTTATTGAAACAGGTGAATGATTTCAGTAAAATTTTTCGTGTTCCTCCGAGTGATGTAGTCTACGGGGATCCTTAAATAACAGGCATGCGTCGCCAGGGATTAGTTACCAATGGTGGTCAGGTTTCCAATAATTTGCTTAGAGAGTAGGTAAACTAAGTACCCTGTGCTGTACCCCATGTACACACAGCTTTGAAGGAGTATTGCACTTTTAATCGACTCGAAAACGATTTGCGAGACGCAATCAGTCTCCAATTTTCATGATGATAATATATAGTATACTTCGTTATGATTTAACAAACAAGTTATGGCTTTACGATGTTTCCCTACACTCGTAGTAGCCAAATTTCAAAGTTTTAGGCAGCGGAAAATAAGCTATTTTGATAGGATATATTGGTTCCATTGTATACTTACGATTTTACGATATAGGTATACAGTTTTTTTTTTACTAAAACTAGGAACTATGGACCTGAGTATAATGTTCTAATTTCAACTCGATACCTTCACGCGTTATTGAGATAATGGGTTGTCACAGACAAATTGATGGACTGGCGGACAAGTGTAAGATTGCATAAGGGTTCAAATTTTTATCTTGAATAAAGGAACCCTAAAAAGGTGTAGACTGTATTTAGGCCTAAATAATTACTAGTAATATAATTTTGAATCCATGTTCACCCTGTCCTGTCAATCGGGTTACTCCAAGGATCCTTCCTTGGCCCTCTACTATTTAGTGTAGTGTTTGATGTTTAAAGGCAGCATATGGGACGTCTAAGATTGCTTATGTATGATAAAGACAAGGAAAGGACGTGCGGTGTGTGAGATAATAGAAAAAAGTCGCTCATGGTGATGTGAAGCTAAGATGACCAGTAACTCCAAAGAAACCTGTGTCCTCTACTTCATGCGTCCGGTGACATTGATTGCCACGTAAAGGTGCAGTGGAAGTGACTTGAGCTGGCTGGTGCCGCTTGTGTCATCAAAATAACTGTCAGGCTTTCCCGTCATTAAATCTCTCTTTTGTATGGGATGCGGGGCGTGGCCGTTGCTTTAGTTAGGCTCCTAGAAAAAAAAACAACAATAGGTATTTATTAAAAAATTATTCGAACAACGCGACTGTAATAACAAAATAGTAATCGAATTAAGATGTGGGTTGTATGTGTGTCATCACTTTCGTCAATCCTGTATTCACCCCAAACTATAATAATTATAAGCTTAGTATTCATTAGGAGACAATTGTTTCACGATACAAGTCGATAGAGATTTGAGAAGTCATCTGACTTGGTCTTGACGCTAAATCCTAGCTTCAATATAACTATTTTAAATTATTATTAAGAAGTTAGCGACAGAATTGACATCCGATGAGTATAAAAAAACGTGTGTGTACTAAGGTACATACTTACGTTTGGATTTATAGGTACTGGTTTAGCGAAACTAAACAAAAATAGCTAAAGTTTTCATGTAAATAACACGTGGTTCAATAAGTCCCGAGACTAAGTACTAAAACAAGGTCCTTTTTATAAAATTATTTTTTATTCATCAATGTGACTACGTTTCCTCCAAGAGCGATACAGTCCCTCCAACGCTTTTCTAACTTTTCTATCCCATGCGTGTAGAACGATTTGTCGTTGGTTCAAAATAAGCCTCCGTTGCTGTGATAACTTCACTATTTGAGTCAAATTTCTTACCCTGGAGCCTTTTTTGAAATCTGCAAACAGTCAGTAATCGCTGGGGACCAAGTATGGCGAATAAGGGGGATGAGGAAGCAATTCAAAGCGCAATTCATTCATTTTGGCCATCGTTCTCACAGACTAGTGACAAGGCGCTTTCTTTTTGTTTATTTGAGGCCGTTTATCCGCAATTTCGTACTTCAATTTCTCCAATAAGCACATGTTATAGTCACTATTTATATTTTGCCCCTTTTCAAGGTAGTCGATGAAAAGTATTCCATGCGCATCCCAAAATATAGACGCCATAACCTTACCGGCCGATTTCTGAGTCTTTGGCCGCTTCGGGCGGCTTTCACCAGCCGCTCTCCACTCCGGTGACTGCCGATTGGATTCCGGAGTAAAATGGTGTATCCATTTTTCATCCATTGTCACATACCGACGTAAAAAATCCTTTTTATTACGATTCATCAGCGCCAATCATCGCTCTGAATCATTGATACGTTGTTCCTTTTGATCAGTTGTAAGCAAACGCGGCACCCACTTGGAAAAAAGCTTTTTCATGGCCAAATTTTTATGCAATCGCTTAATTTTTATCTTTTTATCAGTCGCTTTATAAGGACTGTAAGGCTTGCGTGCGAGTAGGGGGGAATGTGTCACCTCTTTTTGATGTCTGTACAGGCGTCAAACAGGGTTGTGTCATGTCCGCCTGGCTGTTCATAGTGTATCTGGACAGTTACCTGCAGAAGTTGAAAGATTGTGATATGGATGTGAATTTGGGTGACTTTTCAGTAAACTGTCTGCTGTACACTGATGATGCGGTGCTCATGGCCTCATCAGAAGCCGACATTCAGGCATTAGTTACTAATATTAAAGAGAAATGTGAAAGTAAGGGTCTTCGCCTGAATGCAAGTAAGACTAAGGTTCTAGTATTTGAAAGAGATGACGTAAGAACTAAATGCGAGATTAGGGTAAACCAGGAACGTCTAGAGCAAGTGAATGAAATTGTGTATTTAGGGAGTATGTTTAGCGCGGATCGAAGATGTGATTCGGATGTAGAACGGCGAGTAGCTGCCGGAAACAGAGTTAACGGTGCTTTGTCACAATTAGTAAAGCGACAAAGCATCGTAAAAGAAGCACGACTTGCGATTCATAACGCAGTGCTAGTGCCAACTTTGCTTTACGGTAGCGAAACCTGGGTATGTCAGCAGATGCATGAAAGTAACTTGAATGCTGTGGAGATGCGATCACTTCGAAAATTGTGCGGCGTTACCTTGGCCGACCGAATACGTAACGAAGTTATACGCAATATGGATGGTTTGAATGAAAGTGTCAGCGTTAAGCTGGAAAAGGGCGTGCTCCGTTGGTTTGGGCACGTCTAACGAATGAGTGAGGAACGATTGACGAAGAATATATATTGTGCGAAAGCAGAGGGTAGAAGAAGTCAGGGTAGGCCGAGATTTATATATGAAGACCACGTTAGCAGATTGCTCAAAAACGGTAAGGTCAAAAGTACTCGGATACCCAGACCCAGGTGCGTGTATGAAGCGATTGATGAATCTTGAAGAAGCGAAAGAAGTACCTATGCATGGATCGCGTAGCCTGGCGATCTGTACTCTCTGACTACCCCGTCAGTGATACAGCGTGAAGATGGTTAAGTTAAGTTAAATTTTTATGTAATATAGTGAAAACACTACCAGCTAAACTCTTTACTATCTCGGCTATCTCGCGCACTTTTATCTTCCGATCTTTTATTACGATTTTGAGGACTTGGTTAATATTTTGTTGAGTCACTGCTTCATTTGGACGACCTGAGTTCATGTCACGTTCCCCATCATTTGTGTCCATGCGACCGTGTTTGAAGTCGGCATACCACCGACAAATGGTTGCTTTAGAGCGAGCTGACCCCGCATAACATTTTATAAGCCATTGCTGTGTTATTCAACGGTATTTTTTTCCCATTATAAAACAATGTTTTATCAACACGCGAAACTCGTTATTTTCCATTGTATCGAAACCACAAGCGTAGCGTCACTTAAATGTCTGCAAAATCAATATTTTAATGGTCCATTTTTTAAAAATAGACTAAAAAAACTAAAACTAACTATCTTCACGCTGTATCCCTGACGGGGTAGTCAGAGAGGACAGATCGCCAGGCTTCGCGATCCATTCATACTTCTTTCGCTTCTTCGAGATTCATCAATCGCTTCATACACGCACGTCTGGGTATCCGAGTACTTTTGACCTTTCCGTTTTTGAGCAATCTGCTCACGTGGTCTTCATATGAAAGTCTCGGCCTTCCCTGACTCCTTCTACCCTCTACTTTTGAACAATATATATTCTTCGTCAATCGTTCCTCACTCATTCGTTGGACGTGTCCAAACCAACGGAGCACGCCCTTTTCAAGCTTAACGCTGACACTTTCATTCAAACCTGCCATATTGCGTATCACTTCGTTACGTATTCGGTCGGCCAAGGTAACGCCGCACAATTTTCGAAGTGATCGCATCTCCACAGCATTCAATTTACTTTCATGCATCTGCTGACATACCCAGGTTTCACTACCGTAAAGCAAAGTTGGCACTAGCACTGCGTTATGAATCGCAAGTCGTGCTTCTTTTACGATGCTTTGTCGCTTTACTAACTGGGACAAAGCACCGTTAACTTTGTTTCCGGCAGCTACTCGCCGTTCTACATCCGAATCACATCTTCCATCCGCGCTAAACATACTTCCTAAATACACAATTTCATTCACTTGCTCTAGACGTTCCTGGTTTACTCTAATCTCGCATTTAGTTCTTACGTCACCTCTTTCAAATACTACAACCTTAGTTTTACTTGCATTCAAGCGGAGACCCTTAATTTCACACCCCTCTTTCATATTAGTGACTAATGCCTGTAGGTCGGCTTCTGATGAGGCCATGAGCACCGCATCATCAGCGTACAGCAGACAGTTTACTGTAAAGTCACCCAAATTCACACCCATATTAAAATCTTTCAACTTCTGTAGGCAGCTGTCCAGATACACTATGAACAGCCAGGCGGACATGACACATCCCTGTTTGACGCCTGTACAGACATCAAAAAGAGGTGACACATCCCCCCCTACTCGCACGCAAGCCTTACAGTCCCTATAAAGCGACTGTATTGCCCGCAGTAGCGAGCCGTCCACACCATATCCTGGCAGCAAGTCCCACAGCGTTTCTCTCACAACGTTATCAAATGCTTTCTCTAGATCCACAAAAGCGCAGAAAACCTTCTGGCTAAGAGCCAGAAACTTTTCCGCGATCATGCGGAGAGAAAACACTTGATCCATGCAACCTCTTCCACGTCGGAATCCGCATTGAGCCTCCCATAAATACCTTTCAGACTTTTCTTGCATTCGTGCCGTTATAACCTTCGCATACACCTTACTAGTTAAGCTGACCAAGCTGATCGCCCTGTAGCTGGAGCAGTTTAGGCGCGAGCCTTTCCCTTTGTAAATAGGTACTACAACTGCTACTCGCCAGTCATCTGGGACCTCACCCGTCCGCCAGCACAAGTTGCATAACAGACATAGTGTGTCCCAGACACGCGACCCACCGTACTTGATCATCTCAGCAGTAACTCTGTCTTTTCCCGCAGCCTTACCACATTTCATACTTCTTATCGCTTGTTCTATTTCTTTCATACTAATGACTTCAATGACATCGGGATCCGGAGCATCGAAGTGAGCTCCACTTCCCGACGTGGCATCTCTGTCTTTTCTTGCATACATCTTTCCATAATATTCACTCCATCTCTGCAGGACGTCACTTTGGTCTGTTAGGACGTCATTGTTAACACTAAGCACTTTATTCATACTGCAGATTGCCGAACAACTCCGGGTCTTGCCTACCTCTTTCCAGAAGAGCTTGGCATTATCCCGGAAATTGGACGACAACCTTTCATCCGCTTTCATTCTGCACCTTTCACGAGCTTCTTCTATCAGTGCCTTCGTGTTAACTTTCTGCAGCTTGTATCTCTCTTTCATATTAAAATCATTCCGCGAGGCTAAGTAGTCTAGCCATGCTTTCTTCTTCATTCGAACTGCTTCTTTCACTTCCTCATTCCACCATGCATCACGCTTATTACTACTGCCTCTTTTCGTTTCTCCACACACTTCCACAGCGGCATTTATCATACTGTAAAATAGACACATATCTTTTATTGACTTTATAAAAATCACAAGAGTTTTTAATATTTGAAATGGCGTATTTCCAAGTTAGTCTCAGGACTTATTGAACGATCTAGTATATATGACACCACAGAAAAGCAATCAATGTCATACGCGATCTTCTAGAGACTCCTTACTCAATACGTATATTTCATACAAATCAAACGTGCCAAAGCGCGGTACCGTTTATTCATGCGTTTACATTATTTATTACAGATGAATCATAGACAGCTGACAAGCCGATTATGTGATTTTCACCTACAGCCGGACGTAAACTTGGCACGCGGTATTACTTTGGTCTCTATTATGGCGTTAGCAACATTTGTTGCCAGTCAATAAATAAGTTATAAATAATATCAGCCTCGTATACCTACTTGTGACAACCCTACAAACATAACTGTCTAGAAGTTGTCGGCATTTTTGTCGACTTAGGCATAATGCTACTGGCAGGTTTTATACTGTGATAAGCATGTTTTTGTTGACTAGTCGGTCGATACAGGGCCGATACAAATGCCCGTCCTTTATTTCAGTGCTGCTATTATCGAAAACTAAACAGAAGTGCCATTTACCATACTATTATAAATAATATTATTGTTTGAGGCCTAGCGAGTGTTCAGCTAAATAATGGGCATATTTTGTACTGTGAATTTTTTAAAACCACCAGATACAGTTTATCACCCTGGCCAGATTGTTTCTGGTGTAATAAAATTTGCTTTAGATGAACCCATGGAAGTGGACAAGATTGTTACATCATTGAAAGGTATTGGTAACATAGCATTAACAGTGGATCGTGGAACTTTAAGTGAAGTAACATATAAAGGTAAAGAACAATTCGTTGATATTGATACAATTAATCAAGATGAAAAAATCAACATCGAAGTTGGGTCTTATGAAATTAAGTTCAGCTTTGTTTTACCACATAATATACCTTCTACTACGGCAGTGAAAAGGAAATTTAAGAGTAAAAAAGTTAAATGTTATATTAAATATTACATACGAATAAAATTTCAAAGACCTGGCCTATTTTCTTTCAACAAACATTTTAGAAGTGAAATTAATGTTATGTCTGAAGTAGAGGCAATATTACCAAGGGAACCTGTTACATATGAGGAAAGCAAGAAGCTAGTTCATGTATTTTGGAGAAATGAAAGTGTTGTAAATGTCGCAGTTACCATAATAAACTCTGCACTGCCTATTGCTGGTAAAATTGAATTGCATTATGAAATCAAAAATAATAGTCATGTTGTAGTTCAATGTGTAAAAGCCAAATTAGTACAAGGATTCCAGTTTAAAACAAGAGGACATAAAAAAATAATATATGAAGAAAATGTGCCTGGTACTAATTATCAAACTACATCCATCAACTGCGGAGATACCCAAAGTACATCACTAACTATAAACTTCCCACCTGATATTTATTCCTTAGAGCACTCCATAATAATCTCTAGATACTATTTAGTTCGCTTAAAAATTAAGTTACCATTTCCACACAGAAATGCTGTTATTAATATCCCGGTACAGATTGGGGTTTTAAATGTAAATCTTTCCGAGCAGGTGAATGAAGAAGTGAATCATGATGATCCACCTCCTGCATACTGGGAAGTCATGGGTCTATTTGAAAATGAAAATGCTTCTGATGAAGAACCTCTTATTAGTTAGGGTTTTATTCATCATCATGCAAGTGCTCATGATTGCTATTCTCCTGATTTTGTAAGGTCGTAATAACAGATTGCCTGCATGACCTCAGGACACATAAAACATAAAGAGACAAAAGTGATATTGCCATATAGAATTTTATAAAATAGAATCTATGGAAGAATTTCTATTCTGTATGAAAAATTGTGTGCTCCAATTGCCAGCTTGCTTGCATGTATAGGCCTGCATACATTCCCACACTATTCAACACATTCCAACAAATAAATATTTTTTTTTTTTGTTTTATTTTAATAATAAATATTGTGGGACACTTTTCACACAGCGCCATCTAGCCCAAAGTAAGCTAATATTAGCTTGTGTTATGGGATCTAGATAACTGATAAATATACTTATATATTTCTAAATACATACATATTATAGATAAATAACACCCAGACACAGAATAAACCATCGTGCTAATCACACAAAGTTTTACCCTGGGTGGGAATCGAACCCACGACCTCTTGCGTAGCAGTCTGATAAACTTCCACCGCGCCACAGAGGCAGTCAAAAGTTTATTCCATTCTTGTCCGTATTGTGTGTTCAATCTATCCAATATTTTTTCTTAGGCCCATGGGCCCATTCAATGGCCCAGTTTAGTATTAAGTGCATAAGAATATAAGTAATTATAAATTATTAAGGCCATAGATTGAATTTTATAAACAGAGATAATTATAATGTATTTTATTAATGTTAAAGTTGTTATAAGTATAATCTCAGTAAGTTAGGTACAATATAATCAGTTATTAAAATGTACAATTATTAATCAATTGTAAGTTAAGAACATTATAATAACTTATTCTAATGTAATTCAAATAATTTGGTATCTTAGCGCTAAGTATGTCAGCACTTCTTAAAATCCAACCAAAGATTTTAATATTGAAGATAAAAATCATGACATTAGAGAAAATGCTTTATATTCTTTTTATATTCTATAAGACTGACCCATGTATGTGGACCAAATTTGATGCACTATTCGTTGTGTAAAGCTGACATGACGTAGATGGGTTTTAGCTACAACATATTTATATGGTTTTACTAACATATCTTGACAAAATATAGTTATAACTTTAGTAAATTACACAATATATCACTTAGAAATGATTAACTTTAAATTATGTAATTATTGAAAGAATTTTTTAAATAAAATCTGTAGTTTTAGAGAATAGAATAGAATAGAAATATTCTTTATTGTACACCAATTATTAGAGATTACCCTTTAAAGACCAAATCACAAACAGAAACACTTCTTGTTTATAACATAAATATAGATTAAAAGAACTAGAAAGATTGGTGCAGACTTTCGAAAATTTCAGGTCATTTTGTAGTATATGAAGGAAACTCCACCACTCCACTCCTACCACATTCCATCAGGTGGGCCGTATGCTTGTCTGCCACCTTAGTGGTATAAAAAAAAGATTGTTTTGTATGAAACATTTTAAAATAAACCGAAAATTTAATTTCTTAGTATTTAATTGTAAAATTTCTATGTCATTTTATGCCATGCCTATTAGACTTAAAAAAAATACATAGATTATTAAGTTTTATACAGTTTTTATTTCTTTTATATTAAATCAATGTAATATTGTTTTGTATGAAACATTTTAAATAAAATCAAAAAATACTTGGGACTTTAATTTGTTTTTTAGCACACATAGAAAGCAAATGTTGCGCCACCGATACAAAGCAGTGGTAAGTGGGTTCATATCCCGGATTAGAACAAACATTTGTGTGATCCGCAAATTTTAGTTTGAGTTTAGGTGTTTTCTATGTACTTAAAATATAATAGCTGGTCCCCCTAGCTTCGCCCGTAACTTACTTAAAATCACCATTGTAACCTACGTTTTATACTTTCACAATAGGTATTGTATGAAAATTTGCCTGATTTGTTGACAATTATAATTACTGCTCCGCTCTCCAGGGTAATAGCGTGGTGATATATAGCCTTCGATAAATGAGTAATCTAAAACAAAAATATTTTTTCAATTCGAACCAGTAGTTTCTGAGATTAGCGCGTTGAATCAAACAAATAAACCCTCCAGCTTTCTACATTAGTATAGATAGATATATGTACATATTTAGAAATGTTAAAGTTTGTTTATCAGTTATTTGGATCCTATAGCACCAGTGTAGTTAAGTACCGGCTAAATGGTGTAATGTTAGAATGTATTTAGATTCTATTTTCAACACACTTGATCGTAAAGTGGATCTAATTTCACCGGTTTTATATTCCTACTAGCGGATGCCCGCAGCTTCGCCCGCGCGGTGAAGTTTTCCTATTCGAGATTTCATACGGAACCATAAACTTTTTGAAAATCCAATATAGCCTATGTTACTCACGTAGAATGTAGCTTTCTATTAGTGAAAAAAAATTAAAATCGGCCCAGTAGTATCTGAGCCTATTCATTACAAACTTACAAATCTGTCCTATCTATACTAATATTGACTGCCTCTGTGGCGCGGTGGGAGTGCATCCGACTGCTACGCAAGAGGTCGTGGCTTCGATTCCCACCCAGGATAAAACTTTGTGTGATGAGCACGATGGTTTATTCTGTGTCTGGGTGTTATTTATCTATAATATGTATGTATTTAGAAATATATAAGTATGTTTATCAGTTATCTAGATCCAATACAACACAAGCTAATATTAGCTTACTTTGGGCTAGATGGCGCTGTGTGAAATGTGTCCCACAATATTGTAAAGCTGAAGAGTTTGTTTGTTTGTTTGTTTGAACGCGCTAATCTTAGGAACTACTGGTCGGATTCGAAAATTCTTTTTGTGTTAGATAGCCCATTTATTAAGGAAGGCTATAGGCTATATATCATCACGCTACTACCCTGGGGAGCGGACCAGTAGACATAAATGTCGACAAATCGGGCAAAATTTTATGCAATATTGTAGAATTTATAAGCGACGGGATTAAATGGGTGCGACGGGAGTTCGAACTATGCCACGGGCGAAGCTGTGGGGGTCATCTAGTTTATTATAATATTAGATGGAAAATACGCGCATGTTATACATGCAAGTAGTATAGTTTATTGCACTAGATATTTGCTATTTTTAGTATTCCGTACCTCAAAAGGACTTTCTTGTCCGTCTGTCCGTGCGTCACCATCAAATTTCTCAGGAACGGGTGGACCTAGCAAGTTGAAATTTACTCAAGGTTCTCTGTCAACACGATAAAAAGATGTGGGCAAATTTAGGTTTTCGCCAAAATTTACTTTAATTTTGAACTTTTTTAAATTTACCAAAGAGTCGTCTTAGTCCTCGTGGCCCCGCCGACTCAGTGTTCTGTAAACGATCACTGCGTTATATTACATTCGCTATAGGTGGTCCTTGGATAGGTGACCACTTTGTGGAATTTACATTTTGCGAGCGTTTCCGTGCTTTGAAAGCCGACGTTAAGGCATTGGTCCCGGTTGCCAGTAAAATGGCAGTTTTTTCAACACGTCAATGGGCTCACCACCTGTTACGTGGGCCAAAATGCATACGGTGAATAGTATGCCTCTGCCTACCCTTTCGGGGATAAAGGCGTGACAGTGTGTATGTATTATCATAGAAACAATATGTATAAGTAATTACTCAGAATCCAGAACAAGCTTATTGCTAACAGTGCCTCCTGAATCTCAACAACGAAACATCAAGCAAACAATCCATTTACGCCATTGCCCTCGGTTTTGAAATTGTCTGTCTATCTATCGATGACCCGCGAACCGAAAGGAACTACATATTGAGTTGGAGTAAGTTAAAGTACCTACCTAATCAATTCCCTTCCCTTTCCGGAATGAGAGTCTAGTTCCATAAACTATCTTACGGTTTTACCCACAGACTACTAACAGATACTACGTGCTTTACCTGAGTTTTACCTATAGAGAGCGGTAGTAAGGCTTTGGTATATTAACAAACTAAGTAAAAGGGTTCTGATTTTCTTCCTTTTGAGGAAGGTACGAAATATGTTTCAACATATATAATGGCTGATATTTAAGTCAAATATAAGTATCGTAGGTATAAAAAAAGTATTTGTGGTATAATTTTTTTTTTTTGTCATTTTAGTGTATTCCCAGTTGCTTCCAAAACCCTTCCTGGATTTTAAAGTCTAACAATAGCTGCTCCTAGTAGCCATATAACAGTGGACACACCCACTTTTCTACGCTTACTAGCATAGATTATATAGATTATAGCTATTATCAAACTTTTGATTTTTTGACTTCAACAAAAGCATTTTGAGGTATTTTTCAGCCATGAAAGAAGACAGACATCCATTCAAGCACTTACCTAATGTACCTATGTCAAGATAAGACGTTTATAAGACTGCTACCGATTAGGTAATATTATAAGAATTATATAATACTAGATGACCCCACAGCTTCGCCCGTTGCATATTTCAAACCCCCGTCGCACCTATTTAATCCTGTCGCTTATAAATTTTATAATAATATAAAAAATTGCCCGATTTGTCGACATTTATGAATACCGCTCCGCTCCCCATGGTAATTACGTGATGATATATAGCCTATAGCCTTCCTCGATAAATGGGCTATTTAACACAAACACATTTTTTTAAATTCTACCAGTAGTTCCTGAGATTAGCGCGTTCAACCAAACAAACAAACTCTTCAGCTTTATAATATTAGTATAGATTATCTGTGGTAATATTGACAAATGACTAACACAGAGACAAATAAAATACTTAGTACAGTACCTATCTACCCCCCCATTCCCTATTTATAGCCTGAGCCGTAAAATTTTTTAAACCCTGATTTATAGGCAGATCCATGTCTTTACCTACCCCGAAAAGCAGAATAAGTAAAAAACTCAGAATAAAAAATAATTATGAAAGCATATTCTATGGAATTTCTCTTACATTTTCTATGGAATCTGATCCAAAGGCGGTGCTAAACTCACCGGGGCAGGGGCCATTAGTCTTAGATATATAATAGCCGGAAGAAATAAGGCAATTAATTAAAAAATGTTGGTAAGAAGGGCAACTTGTTTACCACATTTTTTCTTACATCTATAAAATTTCTCTCATACGTCGAGAAAAATCATCAAGAAATTTCACTTATGATAAAAAAGTTTTACTTCAAAACAACATGGCGCGTAACCGGAAAACCCTAAGGGAATCCCTGACGAATTTTTTTTACAGCTATAAAATAAAATAAATATAAATAATAAATACCCACCACGCCTTATCCCTGAAGGGGTGGCAGAGGCATATTATATGCCCACTTTTCACCGTGTGGATTCCAGTCCCACGTAATAGGTGGCGAGCCCATTACCGTGTTGAAATAGACAGATGCAGGTTGTGGCTACCTGCCGTTGAAATTTTCAAGCCGCCCATAAGGCCTTCGACCAGGCTTAACGACTGCCATTAACTGACAACCGGGACCAACGGCTTAACGTGCCTTCCAAAGCACGGAAGCGCTCGCAAATGTAAATCCCACAAAGTGATGGTCACCCATCCGAGGACCAGCCATAGTGAAAGTTGCGTAACTCAGTGATCGTTTACAGTACACTGATACCGCGGGGCCACGAGCGCTTACAATTATTTCAACTGAACTTTATCGACGTTGAAATTATTAAAATTTCAACGTCGATAAAGAAGTTTTCACTTCAATGAAATTAATTAATTAGCCTGACGATCTGCGATCTCTGACTACCCCGTCAGGGATATAGCGTGAAGATAGTTAATAATACAATTATTAGGGTAGGTACATATTTAGGTATATTTATTATTATTTAGTTTTGAGAAAACTTGTGCAAAAATTTTATTATGAATGTAGGTAATAATCATTATGATAAAACTATTTATTGTTTATACTATTACAGTAAAAACCTAACTACTTATCACTTTTCTTCATATCAACTTCTTTGTCGTTATCAAATTCTTCAAATGAATCCTCATTTGTTTCACCCATAGCTTCCCAATATGATGGAGGTAGATCATTATAATTGACATCTTCATTCCTTTCTTCGAATCTATTTTCGGCATCACTTGCATCAGGAACTCCTATTTCAACAGGAATATCTAGTACAACATTTCTATGTGGTAAAGGTAATTCAGCCATGATCCTAATAAAATAATGTCTGCGGACTATCGTAGAGTTCTGAATATTATATTTGTATTCTGGTATATTTATAATAATAGCCATTGTTTGTGTATCTGCACTCTTAACGGCAACAGTTGTTGCTTCAGTACCTGGCAGTAATTCATAGTAATTAACTTTGGGGTATCCTTTCGCTTTAAATACACATGAATCTATCAACTTGGTCGATACACTCTTAACCACGACATGGCTATTGTTTTCTACTTGATAATGCACTTCAATTTTGCCGCCAAATGGGAATATTGATATTGGAATGGTTGCTTTTATTTTTACAATGCTGTCTTTACTGGAAAATAATCGACTTAATTTTTTATTTTCTCCGTAAATAACAGGTTCTCTTGATAACGTTGCAATAACATCAGATATTACATGAATCTCTTTTCTGTAATGTTTATTTAAAGCAAATAATCCAGGTCTTTCGAATTTTATACGAATATAGTATACAATACAGCATCTGACTCTGTAACCACTGAAATACTTATTGAATTTCAGACTTGAAGGTAAGTTGTGGGGTATTACATAGGCGAATCTTACTTCGTATGTGCCAATGGCAACCTGGATCTTTTGAGCTTGAATTAAGGTATCAATATCAACCAATTCTTCAATAGTTACGTAGTTTCTTTCATTTCTTGTTCCGGCGTTCTCTGTCAATACTATAAAACTAAGATCCTTTCAATGAAGTTATAATCTTGTAAACTTTCATGGGGTCATCTACAGTATATTTTATCACTCCCGATACAGTTTGACCTGGTTTGTAGGCTTCTCCAGGTGGTTTGAATAAGTTCATCTCACAAAATATTCCCATTATGTTAATAGTTCTTTTTATTCACAGATATTATCAAATAACACGATTGTTTGAAAAAATAAAACGATCGTAGGTAAAAACTGTGTATGATACCTACATAAGATATCATCGATAAGAGTATTCGCTTGCAGTGTGTGAAGGCTTGTAAGTTTGTTTATTGATCACATAAAGCCGTTTGGAGCATGTACTATAACAGGATAAACTTTCAAATATGTGAGTAAAGAACTGTGTTCAGATTCTCTTAAATAGGGAGGGCTGAAAGATACTTCTGATCATCCAGCTCAAATCCAATTGCCCAAAGCAAATTGTTTTACATTTGTCGGTCAATTCTGAAAATGTGTTCTGTCGCTAAATCCAAAAAGGTGATGACGTAATTTTAATCGACAGCAGTCTCAAGCTAAATATGGTTGTTTTGTATCGTATCTACAGGATGTGACTAACACAAACATTGAATGATAAGTTTGACATTGATATACCTAGCTAAGTATGTACCTATAAGTGTTTTGTGTCGTGACCATTGATAATAATGTGATAGGAGGCTATTGAAACCAGGTGAATGATTTCAGTAAAATTTTTCGTGTTCCTCCGAGTGCTGTAGTCTACGGGGATCCTTAAATAACATGCATGCGTCGCCAGAGATTAGTTACCAATGGTGGTCAGGTTTCCAATAATTTGCTTAGAGAGTAGGTAAACTAAGTACCCTGTGCTGTACACAAATGATGGGGAACGTGACTTGAACTCAGGTCGTCCAAATGAAGCAGTGACTCAACAAAATATTAACCAAGTCCTCAAAATCGTAATAAAAGATCGGAAGATAAAAGTGCGCGAGATAGCCGAGATAGTGAAGATTTCAGTTGGTAGTGTTTTCACCATATTACATAAAAATTTAACTTGACTTAACCATCTTCACGCTGTATCCCTGACGGGGTAGTCAGAGAGGACAGATCGCCAGGCTACGCGATCCATGCATACTTCTTTCGCTTCTTCAAGATTCATCAATCGCTTCATACACGCACCTGGGTCTGGGTATCCGAGTACTTTTGACCTTACCGTTTTTGAGCAATCTGCTCACGTGGTCTTCATATATAAATCTCGGCCTACCCTGACTTCTTCTACCCTCTGCTTTCGCAAAATATATATTCTTCGTCAATCGTTCCTCACTCATTCGTTAGACGTGCCCAAACCAACGGAGCACGCCCTTTTCCAGCTTAACGCTGACACTTTCATTCAAACCTGCCATATTGCGTATAACTTCGTTACGTATTCGGTCGGCCAAGGTAACGCCGCACAATTTTCGAAGTGATCGCATCTCCACAGCATTCAATTTACTTTCATGCATCTGCTGACATACCCAGGTTTCGCTACCGTAAAGCAAAGTTGGCACTAGCACTGCGTTATGAATCGCAAGTCGTGCTTCTTTTACGATGCTTTGTCGCTTTACTAATTGTGACAAAGCACCGTTAACTCTGTTTCCGGCAGCTACTCGCCGTTCTACATCCGAATCACATCTTCGATCCGCGCTAAACATACTCCCTAAATACACAATTTCATTCACTTGCTCTAGACGTTCCTGGTTTACCCTAATCTCGCTTTCTTTGAAGCTAGCTTTGAAGGAGTATTGCACTTTTAATCGACTCGAAAACGATTTGCGAGACGCAATCAGTCTCCAATTTTCATTAAGTGTGATAATATATAGTATACTTCGTTATGATTTAACAAACAAGTTATGGCTTTACGATGTTTCCCTACACTCGTAGTAGCCAAATTTCAAAGTTTTAGGCAACGTAAAATAACCTATTTTGATAGGATATATTGGTTCCATTGTATACTTACGATTTTACTATATAGGTATACATTTTTTTTTTACTTAAACTAGGAACTATGGACCTGAGTATAATGTTCTAATTTCAACTCGATACCTTCACGCGTTATTGAGATAATGGGTTGTCACAGACAAATTGATGGACTGGCGGACAAGTGTAAGATTGCATAAGGGTTCATTATCTTGAATAAAGGAACCCTAAAAAGGTGTAGACTGTATTTAGGCCTAAATAATTACTAGTAATATAATTTTGAATCCATGTTCACCCTGTCCTGTCAATCGGGTTACTCCAAGGATCCTTCCTTGGCCCTCTACTATTTAGTGTAGTGTTTGATGTTTAAAGGCAGCATAAGGGACGTCTAAGATTGCTTATGTATGATAAAGACAAGGAAAGGACGTGCGGTGTGTGAGATAATAGAAAAAAGTCGCTCATGGTGATGTGAAGCTAAGATGACCAGTAACTCCAAAGAAACCTGTGTCCTCTACTTCATGCGTCCGGTGACATTGATTGCCATGTAAAGGTGCAGTGGAAGTGACTTGAGCTGGCTGGTGCCGCTTGTGTCATCAAAATAACTGTCAGGCTTTCCCGTCATTAAATCTCTCTTTTGTATGGGATGCGGGGCGTGGCTGTTGCTTTAGTTAGGCTCCTAGAAAAAAAAACAACAATAGGTATTTATTAAAAATTTATTCGAACAACGCGACTGTAATAACAAAATTGTAATCGAATTAAGATGTGGGTTGTATGTGTGTCATCACTTTCGTCAATCCTGTATTCACCCCAAACTATAATAATTATAAGCTTAGTATTCATTAGGAGACAATTGTTTCACGATACAAGTCGATAGAGATTTGAGAAGTCATCTGACTTGGTCTTGACGCTAAATCCTAGCTTCAATATAACTATTTTAAATTATTATTAAGAAGTTAGCGACAGAATTGACATCCGATGAGTATAAAAAAACGTGTGTGTACTAAGGTACATACTTACGTTTGGATTTATAGGTACTGGTTTAGCGAAACTAAACAAAAATAGCTAAAGTTTTCATGTAAATAACACGTGGTTCAATAAGTCCCGAGACTAAGTACTAAAACAAGGTCCTTTTTTATAAAATAATTTTTTATTCATCAATGTGACTACGTTTCCTCCAAGAGCGATACAGTCCCTCCAACGCTTTTCTAACTTTTCTATCCCATGCGTGTAGAACGATTTGTCGTTGGTTCAAAATAAGCCTCCGTTGCTGTGATAACTTCACTATTTGAGTCAAATTTCTTACCCTGGAGCCTTTTTTGAGATCTGCAAACAGCCAGTAATCGCTGGGGGCCAAGTCTGGCGAATAAGGGGGATGAGGAAGCAATTCAAAGCGCAATTCATTCATTTTGGCCATCGTTCTCACAGACTAGTGACAAGGCGCGTTGTCCTGGTGAAACACCACTTTCTTTTTGTTTATTTGAGGCCGTTTATCCGCAATTTCGTACTTCAATTTCTCCAATATGCACATGTTATAGTCACTATTTATATTTTGCCCCTTTTCAAGGTAGTCGATGAAAAGTATTCCATGCGCATCCCAAAATATAGACGCCATAACCTTACCGGCCGATTTCTGAGTCTTTGGCCGCTTCGGGCGGCTTTCACTAGCCGCTCTCCCCTACAGTGACTGCCGATTGGATTCCGGAGTAAAATGGTGTATCCATTTTTCATCCATTGTCACATACCGACGTAAAAAATCCTTTTTATTACGATTCATCAGCGCCAATCATCGCTCTGAATCATTGATACGTTGTTCCTTTTGATCAGTTGTAAGCAAACGCGGCACCCACTTGGAAAAAAGCTTTTTCATGGCCAAATTTTTATGTAATCGCTTAATTTTTATCTTTTTATCAGTCGATTTATAAGGACTGTAAGGCTTGCGTGCGAGTAGGGGGGAATGTGTCACCTCTTTTTAATGTCTGTACAGGCGTCAAACAGGGTTGTGTCATGTCCGCCTGGCTGTTCATAGTGTATCTGGACAGTTACCTGCAGAAGTTGAAAGATTGTGATATGGATGTGAATTTGGGTGACTTTTCAGTATACTGTTTGCTGTACACTGATGATGCGGTGCTCATGGCCTCATCAGAAGCCGACATTCAGGCATTAGTTACTAATATGAAAGAGAAATGTGAAAGTAAGGGTCTTCGCCTGAATGCAAGTAAGACTAAGGTTCTAGTATTTGAAAGAGATGACGTAAGAACTAAATGCGAGATTAGGGTAAACCAGGAACGTCTAGAGCAAGTGAATGAAATTGTGTATTTAGGGAGTATGTTTAGCGCGGATCGAAGATGTGATTCGGATGTAGAACGGCGAGTAGCTGCCGGAAACAGAGTTAACGGTGCTTTGTCACAATTAGTAAAGCGACAAAGCATCGTAAAAGAAGCACGACTTGCGATTCATAACGCAGTGCTAGTGCCAACTTTGCTTTACGGTAGCGAAACCTGGGTATGTCAGCAGATGCATGAAAGTAAATTGAATGCTGTGGAGATGCGATCACTTCGAAAATTGTGCGGCGTTACCTTGGCCGACCGAATACGTAACGAAGTTATACGCAATATGGCAGGTTTGAATGTAAGTGTCAGCGTTAAGCTGGAAAAGGGCGTGCTCCGTTGGTTTGGGCACGTCTAACGAATAAGTGAGGAACGATTGACGAAGAATATATATTTTGCGAAAGCAGAGGGTAGAAGAAGTCAGGGTAGGCCGAGATTTATATATGAAGACCACGTGAGCAGATTGCTCAAAAACGGTAAGGTCAAAAGTACTCGGATACCCAGACCCAGGTGCGTGTATGAAGCGATTGATGAATCTTGAAGAAGCGAAAGAAGTATGCATGGATCGCGTAGCCTGGCGATCTGTCCTCTCTGACTACCCCGTCAGGGATACAGCGTGAAGATGGTTAAGTTAAGTTAAATTTTTATGTAATATGGTGAAAACACTACCAACTGAAATCTTCACTATCTCGGCTATCTCGCGCACTTTTATCTTCCGATCTTTTATTACGATTTTGAGGACTTGGTTAATATTTTGTTGAGTCACTGCTTCATTTGGACGACCTGAGTTCAAGTCACGTTCCCCATCATTTGTGTCCATGCGACCGTGTTTGAAGTCGGCATACCACCGACAAATGGTTGCTTTAGAGGGAGCTGACCCCGCATAACATTTTATAAGCCATTGCTGTGTTATTCAACGGTATTTTTTTCCCATTAAAAAACAATGTTTTATCAACACGCGAAACTCGTTATTTTCCATTGTATCGAAACCACAAGCGTGAAACGCACAAAGCAAAATCAATATTTTAATGTTCCATTTTTTAAAAATAGACACATATCTTTTATTGACTTTATAAAAATCACAAGAGTTTTTAATATTTGAAATGGCGTATTTCCAAGTTAGTCTCAGGACTTATTGAACGATCTAGTATATATGACACCACAGAAAAGCAATCAATGTCACACGCGATCTTCTAGAGACTCCTTACTCAATACGTATATTTCATACAAATCAAACGTGCCAAAGCGCGGTACCGTTTATTCATGCGTTTACATTATTTATTACAGATGAATCATAGACAGCTGACAAGCCGATTATGTGATTTTCACCTACAGCCGGACGTAAACTTGGCACGCGGTATTACTTTGGTCTCTATTATGGCGTTAGCAACATTTGTTGCTTAGTGTATGCCACAAATGTATAAAAGGAATGATATAATAAAAATGAAAAAAAATCTATGCTTTTTACCATATAACTTTATAAAGTCGATATTGCTAAAGAAGTAGATATACCTCCAACAAAAAAAAACAAGGATTGTGTCAGAAGGACCTCGTCTATCTTCTCTAGCGACACATGTAGCGTTGTCCCCAAGTGAATACATAAACCTATTGACACCAGACGACACGATTCCTACACGACATCTTTAAACAGTATAAAAAAATCATTACCTACTTCATATACCGCGAAAACGTCGATAATAAAAATGGTCTTTTGATTTATCTGTTTATTGTACACCATATATGACTGGATACTTATCGCAAAAGTAAATACCTATGTCATAAGCAATCCAAAACGAATACTAGCTGTCCCAGCGAAAGCTGTTCTGCCATATAAAGTAGTATAGTTAAAATCGCGATTTAAAAAAGGGTGAGTGACCTCCACTCTCCATTTTTAAATCACGAAGGGTAAAATAACTTTACAACTATTCAGACCATTCTCATATCTAATACAATATCCAAAAAAAATGTCGTCAAAAAAAATCGGTCGAGCTGTTTCGGACAAATGCGACCACAAACACAGTTACAGGAGATATTTATACAAGCTGTTGATTTGAAACTTTGCAATACTTGCAGGGACGACTTTACTGATTATAATCATTAATATGACATGGAAAAACAATACACCTTTTTAAATTGTTTTTCATCTTGAATTTTTTTTTGGCTATTTGCAAAGGGATCTCACCTTGTTTATACTACCAATAATACTAGAAATAAGACAGAAAAAAATACGTAAACTGAAGACGTTTAGAACAAATATTGTTGTAATAAATAGGTTTTTATAGTAAATAATTAAATAAATAAGTTTTTAACCTAATTACATTGTAAATGTTCTAAAATTTTGAGGTGGAAATGGTTGTCATATTAACGTTCGTGATGGTATCTCATCGAAAATTCCATTTTGTGTAACCTCTTTTAATGAACATAGCCCTGTTAGGTTTCAACCATCCTATAGGAGTGCCGATATACCACGGCAGAAAGCTATTCAATAAGTAACTTTTAAACTATTGTTTAAAAGTTACTAATTCGTGGTGACAAAGAGACTATGTGTGTGTGACGGTGCAACCCAGTCGAAACGTCAAGCTAATTTAAGGTAAATAAGCATGATCGCGTTAATACCTGCTCTATTAAATCTATACTAATATTATAAAGCTGAAGCGTTTGTTTGTTTGGTTGGTTGAACGCGCTAATCTCTGAGACTACAGGTTCGATTTGCATAATTCTTTTTGTGTTGAATAGTCCATTTACCGAGGAAGGCTATATAGCATCACGCTACGACCAATAGGTGCGGAACAGCAATGATAAAAGTGGCAAAATCGGGGACAAAATATTCCTTTTGATAGCTTCCGTTGCGAACGCTGCGTAAACGATTAAAGTTACGCAAAAACTATATACTACATAATTATTTCCCTTTAAAAGTTTTAAAATAAAGTCCGCGACAGCATATGCTTATCTTTTAAGGTTAACCTATTATAATCATTTTATTGTGAAAAAATTGGTCTTAAAATGACAAGTGAAAAGTATGGCCGATGATTTGCTATTTACGCATGCGCGACGTCGCGACTAGCCAATAGCAAGCGAGCTCTGCGAAGTCCGCGCGTCTCCTTGGTAACTACTGCCTCTGTGGCGCGGTGAGAGTGCATCCGACTGCTACGCAAGAGGTCGTGGGTTCGATTCCCACCCAGGATAAAACTTTGTGTGATGAGCACGATGGTTATTTATCAATGATATGTATGTATTTAGAAATATATAAGTATGTTTATCAGTTATCCTGGTTACCATAGTACAAGCTCCGCTTAGTGTGGAATCAGATGGCGTTGTGTGAGTTGTCCCAACAATATTAAAAAATAAAAAAATAAAATACTAATAATAATAACTATACTAATATGTGTTGGATAGCGCATTTATCGTGGAAGTCTATAGGCTATATCATCACGCTACTATCCTAAAGAGCGGGGCAGTAATCAACAAATCGGGCAAATATTCATACACAATTGTAAAAGTTAAATATAAACGACGGGATTAAATGGGAGCGACGGGAATAAAGGCGTGACTGATAAAAGGCTATCTCATCACGCTACTACCCTGAGGAGCGGAGCAGTAATCAACAAATCGGGCAAATATCCATTCATTATTGTAAAAGTAATAAACGACGGGATTGAATGGGCGCGACGGGAATAAAGGCGTGACTGATAAACTAACGGGAGTTCGAAGTTAGTCACGGGCGAAGCCGCGCGGGTCAGTTAGTATATTTTATATTGACTGCCTCTGTGGTGCGGTGGGAGTGTATCCTACTGCTAAGAAGTCGTGGGTTCTTTTAGCGCCCAGGATAAAACTTTGTGTGATGAGCACGATGGTTTATTCTGTATCTGGGTGTCATTTATCTATAATATGTATGTATTTAGAAATATATAAGTATGTTTATCAGTTATCTGGTTACCACAGTACAAGCTCTGCTTAGTTTCATTAGAATCAGATGGCGTTGTGTTAGTTGTCCCAACGATATTTATTTATTTATTTTATTTATTAGAGCTAAAACAAAAGTGTATTTCAAAGTAAGTGTTATTATAGAATGGATATCGTGTCGCCTAGTGTAAATAAATTTAAATAATTAATGCAATAGGTGTAACAAAGTTAACAAGATTGTAGATAGGAGAATATGTTTGTATTTGTTTTTCAACAATCGTTTTACCGTAAAAAGGATTCATATACAAGAATTTCGTCTCCAGAACCTGACAATCGACGACAGATGAAGCGGCGACGGTAATCTATTGATTAGTTGCTAGAATTACGATCGGTAAAGTTTCAAGGAAAGTAAAAGTATCTTAATATAGACCAAATTGGTTTTGTGGAATATCTTTCCGAAGAGGTACCCGAGACGCCCGACAATAGACAGATAAGCAGGGACTATGTGGATTGTCGGTTCAAGTCTAGCGTCCGAGGGGTTTTGCACACATACAAAATGTGTCAAGACTATCAGTAAGTAATTGACGTGTAGGTAGATATTAATCAACTTAGGAAATTAGAAGAAGCGATAGTTATATAGAACCGAAAGTAATAGAGTAGCATTAATAAAGTTCCAGGTCAGAAACACTATAGTAAGTGCGTTGTTATAAACTGAGTTGTCGTCCCCATGTCTATCTCGTTCTCTCTTATGGGCTCTTAAGGAGACGCTTAGTGAAAGATGTCACAATATTCTATTGCTATCTCTTTTGATATTTAAGGCCAGAAGACTCCGTTTTTAACGCGCGTACTATAGTAACAGATTTGTATTTATGAAAACCTTTATAAAAGTAAAAAAGCGAGAGTTTAAAGCCGGCAAACAACTAATTTTCCATACAAACGTAATACCAAAATCATTTTCAATTTGAGAATATCTCGAAATATATCATAGCTGTTATTCGGATTAAGAAAGTATTTATCTATGTTTCGGTTCAAAATTGTTCTTAAAAATATTTACCTACTTAAAAATATATGCGATTATATTTCATACATTTTTCGACATTAACGAGATATTTTTCGCCTATTTGTTTTATATTAAAATCGCAATTAATCATTATGTAATTTCAACAGAAACACAGCTTTTATTTTCTAGTTACACAATGACTTAAAGAAAATCAAAATATAATCAAGTTTCATTCATCATTTTTGGTATTTTCAAATGCACACAAATTTCTACTAATTTCGAACAGCCATCTTGCTGTTCTACTCGCACGGGACGGTGGCGCGGGGCGAGCGACAAAGATAGCGATATGTCCGAAGAACGGCGGCGTTCTCCGCGAATTGAATTTGAACGGCCACTCCGCCGGACTCTTAAGTGTGAGGCTCATAGCTAGTGATAAGACATTGCCTATACCTACTCCTATAGGTAAAAAAACGTTACTATACGAGTATGTACCTAAGCATGTTACTGTGTAAGTTAGTTTTTACGTGGAGCCAAAGTGTTTATAATGCTTTCCATTATAAACACTTTGGTCCTCCAGGTTCTGGCGACAAAGTATTCGTAATGATCCTTTGAATGATAAAAAGATTGTCGAAAAACGGTGATACATTAAGGAATATCAATGGAAGGGTTAAATTTGGCGAGCCCAATAAATATATATTTGCGAAATATTAACAGGAAAGTTATCGTGGTTAAATTAATAGAGTCTTAAAAAGATATAATTTTTTATAATAAATTACCTACCTACATGATTATGAAATTGATCAAACAAAGTCTAATAAATTTTTATTACAAATTTTAGAAATGTTTAATATTGGATACAGATTTCTAGGATATTATAATAATACATATTTGAAAAGAGTCCCTAGCGAAATTATAACAGATCACATATAACAGAACAATAACTAAATAACAATTTTAAAAGTCGAAATACCCGATGTACTTACTTATTGAAGAACATTTTTTTTGTACTTTCTAAAGTGCATTTATATTTTAAGTAAAAAAAAACAATATCTGCTATTCACCAGACCAGACTATATATACATACGTAAAATCAAAGTATGAGTCAAAAGAAGCTTTGCTCCATAATCTTACAACTAGTTATTTATGTATATAAATTTTTCTATTTGTATAGATAGAACAACAATATATAGAAAAGATTATTCAAGGCTAGCAAATCACAAGAAGAAGCCATTATTGAGCGAATATTTCTATGTGCGTGCTTATAGTAAGATATAAAGGTTTATATACAAAGACATTTTAGACAATATTAACAAGATCTTAGAATCGATACATCAGTGATTTCTATCGTACATAAGGCAATTATATTTTCGTAGAAATTGCAGGCAACATTTTTCTCCGAAATAAATCGCTAGAATTTGAGATTGATATCTAATATTATAATGTAATAATAGTTTGTCTTAAATTATAGAAGAACACATTTGCCTACAGGTCTCACAATTTAAGCAATTTGAAATTTGTCATATATTTTAGCTAGCGTTCTCACTTTCTCTGATTTTATATACGAAACTGATAGATATTAATTAGTGCTTATTTTAAAATGAGAGCTGTATAATCTTTTAATACCTCATTATCCTGTAGGGTTAACTTTTTCAATCAGAGGTATTAAATTACTGTATGCACTTTTATTTTTCATTTATGCAATTTTTGTTTCATTATCTTACAAGTAATTTATTAGTATATAAGTAAGATTTTAGTGATATACTTACTGGATTAACAGTTCGAGACTACAAAAAAGAATTAAGCATCACATCATATGTTAAATGATACCATAATTTTGAAAGAATCAAAACTTATAAGGTTCACAGGGCGATGTGGTTGCAGTGACAAAGGTGGACAAATTTCACATTGATACAGGAAAGGCATACTTCCCATTTGCGTGTATGAAGATAATTGGGCCCAAAACTTATCTATTTACTAAACGATTATTATATTTCACATATGTACAGCTAGGCCTTAAGACGGCTTCACCAAATTTTAACAATAGTTAGAGAAGTATACTAAACATTCAGCGGTGATAAACCAGAAGAAAAGTGTTATTATTATTTGATCAAACATACCCGTTTCACATTTCATAACTATTTTAAGGCTTTTAACATTGATGTCTTACAGAATTTAATGAATTACTTACATATGTAGTATTGAACAGTTTAACAATATTTTTCGTATTCAAAGTATATTTAATTTCAAGATATTTCATGATAACACGGTGTCGATGCATTAAAGTTATTACAAATTCTTTACGTATTTTATTCGTTTAATGATCGTACATTTTTAAAACTATGGACTGAATAATGCTCGTTTACATTAATTTCACAGCCAATATTTTACCTACAGCATTTACTAATTTCTTCTATTAAATATATTCACTGAAAATAAAAAATTGTAGTAAAAAATGGTTTTACATTTTGTGCCTGACTGACTTACAGAACTGGGGGCGAAGTCTACTATTTTACAAATGAAAACCGTTCTATTTATATTCTGTATCGATTCCAGTCATCATTTTTTGTGCTCTTTTTGTCCAAAACTAGGTAGTCTAGTCTGTTTTTGTAGATCAAAATATTAATATAGACTACCAAAAATGCTAATTACAAGCAGCTACTGGCGCGGACACGTGTTAATAAAATTATATCGACCGGCCGATGGAAATTCTATTGGAGCGCAATTGTAATAGTGTACTATGAAAACTGTCATATTTTTCTGTCGGCTCTCTATTGAGCGACGATTTCTATCCTCTTCTGATGCGATTGAATTAGTAGACTTGGCCCCTTGTTCCGTTACATGTTCAATCTACTTCTTTCCATCCTTTTCTACTGATGATTATTCGATGAGACAAGACCATAAATAGCAACAGCTTCTATTGTTGTAAACCACTTTGCATTAACCAAATAATCATTTTCAAAAAGTGATCAATGGAGGTTTTATTAGTACTTTAAAAAGGACATGTTAACTATTAAACACACAATAAGATTTTCATAATATTTAATTGTAAACAATGACATTTTTATTCAAATAAATACATAATAACATTTTTTGTGCTATTTTTGTCATAATATCAATCCTAAATTATTTAACAATGAAAAACAGGCAACTCTTTAAGCATTTTAACTTATAATAGACATTTATTACAGCAATAAACCAACGGTATTAAAATTAAATTGCATTACATTGTGGTAATAATTGTGCAAAAATTTATTCACATTCAATAATTTTATAATATTATTAATTTTATAAACGTCTTTCAAATTATTTACATGACTTCAGAGTCTCTTAAAACGACAAATTCGACAACTGACTTATTTTATTACGTAGGTAAGTAATAAAAAAAAACTATATTTTTTATTATTTAAAGCCATTTAAACATACCTATCACTGTGGTATATTTGTGTCCTATATAAATCACAAAAGCAGATATAAGTGGGTGAGGTTTTATTTCATCACCACTTACGGCATCCACGAGTTATTTTAATATTTTCACTAAATTATTTTCACATTGGTAGTACAAACCACATCGAATGTTAGTTAACCGACTAGATTTCGTATAATTAATAAATATAAGTATTATCAAAAAAATTCATTACATATGATTTTTTTTTAATTTTGTTGGCACCTATAATTTATATTAGTTTATTGCACATTCCAAAGAAAATTCTAAAACACGATTGTTATTTTAACAAACTATACATAATATTATAACAAATAGGAAACAATTCAATGAGCATAGGGTATTTTTTAACTAAATAATTAGACTACTAATTCTAAAGAAATTTAAATATTTTAGTAAATTTTGCTACAATCAAATACAGGCAAGAAAAATAACTTAACTTTGGTTCTATCTGTAGTTTTTGGGATTTTTTATGTTAATTATAATAAATATGACTAAGTAGCTACCTATATAAGAAAGGAACTAACATCTATGCATTGTATTTCAGTACTGATTCATATTCAATAACTTACAAAGAACAAATTGCCCATGTTTTGATAAAGGCGAATCAAAAATGTATATTGAAGAATGGACAGGAATACAAAGGGAGCGTCACATTATTATGTAGTGATTCTGTTTTGTTTTTGTAATTATTTTATGGCCTGGTTACGAAGACTTTTTAGCCAAATCTTATTTTTTTATATCATATTTCTTCAATCTCATCTTCTAATTTAGTCCTGTCCAGTCCTTTGTCGATGTCAAGTCCAGTAATAGGTCCTGTGTCCTTGCCCCATTAATGTGGTAGAGCGTTATTGGGGCTTTCAGTGGAATTTGCACCACACGTTGTAAAATAGCTTTTCACTGCAATATATCACTGTCTTTCACTATAGCACGTTTAAACAACTTTTATGTCTAAGAAACTACCTTTTTTACACATAAAACCCTTGTTTTATGTGTAAAAATGGTAGTTTCTTAGACATGAAAGTTTTCAGTAACCTTTTACTGCACTAGTTTTGGTAAATTATATACAGCAAGCGGCCGCCATTTATCAAGATCGCCGCGCAAAGAAATCTAGTGAAAATGATTTTTTTGTAACTATTTAATGGCCTGGTTACTAAGACCTTTTAGCCATATCTTAATTCATATCTCATCAATCTTCTTTCTTAAATAAAATAAAATAAATATCCATCACGCCTTATCCCCGAAGGAAATAAAGTCCAGTCGTAAGTCCTACGTCCTTGCTTCGAACGTAGTTTTAGAACTTATTATTTATAATAATTCACTTTTATTGGAAAATAATATACTTAAACCGTGCGCAATTTTTTATGTTGGCGCCTAAAAATCCGTGTAAGAGAGGTAGAGAAAAGTACTCTTTTTTATAGTTTCACGTATGAAGTTACGTCCATACTGTATAAGATCCGTGTATTGATTTTTTTAAACTAAGTACTTATAATATTTCAGTATGTACATGTGTTCAAATTATTGTACCGGATCGAATGTAACTTTTTAATTGAGCCCGCGCTTCAGATATTAAATACATTTTTGTTTGGTTCAAGAAAGTCAATAAATTAATTAGTGTTTGTAGCCCCGCTAACTCAGTGTTCTGTAAACGATCACGGCGTTAAGTAACTTACGCTACGGTCGGTCCTGAGATAGGTGACCATTTGTGGTATTTCCGTTTCTGAGCATTTTCGTGTTTCGAAACTTTAGGCCCTTGGTCCCTGGACTGCCAGTAAAAAGTTGAAAAATAAGAATAGCGGGTAGCCAAAATCTGTCAGGTTCTATTATAATATGGGCGTATTTATTTACCTCTTTTGACCTTTTTTGGTAAATATATACGTGACTATATTTATGTATGTGTGCATGTATGTATAAGATAAATGAAACGTAACGTCATATATCATATCAATAAAAGTTGATCTTACTCTCTAAATGTGGTTTACCTTCAACTTTAACATTTTTGATTCACCTCATATCTTGAGCAAGCGTTTACAATACAAGAAATATCAACAAGCGTCACTTGCTAAACAACCAATGTAGCGCGCTACGTACGGCGCGAAGGAAACAGCCGATATTACGTGATCTTCATTTTCTTGGTCGTCTCTTCTAGCATGTCCTTGAACTTTGTGAGGGGGGAGCGTTTGTCATCCCCACCCTTTAAGTCTGAGGACGGTAGGTGAATTTGCAAGGGATCACGCAGTCGGCCTAGGTCTTTTTCCACTTTTGCAATCTGAAAGTGGAAATTAAATAAGATTAATATGAAATAATATTACGAATATAGTTATGATTACATGAAGCGCTCGTGGTTTCGCGGACTCAGAGTTCTGTAAACGATCACTGCGTTAAGCAATTTTGCTGTGAGTAGTCCTCGGATGGGTGACCACTTTGTAGCATTTACATTTACGAGCGTCTCCGTGCTTCGGTTCTCGGTTGCAAGTAACATGGCAGTCGTTAAGCGAAGATGACGGCCTTATGGGCTTATAGCTTGACAATTTCAACAACAGGTCGCCACCTGCGCCTTTACATCTTTACACGACAATGGGCTTACCACTGCCGAAAATAAAATGCCAAATAGCAATCGCAGCCATCAGAGTCTGAAAGCCAAGTAAAGTTTGAAAGTAACCTGGCAGATGCTAAGCGTAAGTACTAACCTCATCCTTGAGATGATTGTATTGATTTATGTCCAAACCAATCTTTTTCGCCTTTTTGTGTAGAGTTAATAAATGCTGTCTATCCTTCACATCTGGCAGTATGTATTCCTGAAAAAGGGCAATTAAATAACCTCTTATTAATAAATTTAATTTGTCTATGGTTTGCTATTATTTAATTAAAATAAAAAGTACCTAAAATTAGGGTACGGATAAATCTAACTAATAAAAAAATATATTTTTAATGCTTTTTCTTTAACAAAATTTCTTATTAATAAGAAAGCAAAGTAGTCCTGACTGTAATTTCAAATATTGTCAGTGAAATAGTTCGACAAAAGACTGGACCGATTTACAAATTATTACGAGAGTAGGAAAATCTCACAAACTGTACTCCCACTAACGCAAGGCCGTGTAGACTATGTTATATGACGATACGAGTAGTACTTGTGTACTATAGTCAAAATGTTGATTGGGACTGAAGTTCCTAAATATAGAACATTGGTAGACACTAAACGGTATGAATATAGTACACACAGACGAGGTCTATAGTACATTTGTCTGTGTGTAGTCATGCCGTTTGGTGTCTACCAATCTATACTAATACTCGTATTATAAAGCTGAAGAGTTTGTTTGTTTCTTTGTTTGTTCGGTTGAACGCGCTAATCTCAGGAACTACTGGTCGGATTTGAAAAATTCTTTTTGTTTTAGTTAGCCCATTTATCAAGGAAGGCTATAGGCTATATATCATTACGCTACTACACTGGGGAGCGGAGCAGTAGTCATAAATGTCGACAAATCGGGCAAATTTATATGCATCATTGCAGAATTTATAAGTGACGGCATTAAATAGGTGCGTCGGGAGGTCGAAATATTCCACGGGCGATGCTGTGGGGGTCATCTAGTGTTCTATATTTAGGAACTTCAGTCCCAATCAACTTTTTGATGTAAGAACCCAGAAAATAGTTCAATTGTTACCTGTTTAGTTAACACGAAGTACGCATACACAGCCATCGCAGTCCCATAGGTGACAAAGTAAGTAACAGGCTCCATGATGTCCCAAGAGTACTCCCACCAAGTAAGGCGCGCTAGTACTCCGAACTGAACCCCCATTAACCCAAGGCCCACCCACGTGAGGGCTGAAGTGCGTCGCGTCGTTTCCACTTCAAGACTCATACGTTTCTGAAAATTAATATGAATTTAACAATTAATATAAAAACCGTGTTCGGAAGGCACGTTAAGCCGTTGGACCCGGTTGCCAGTAACATGGCAGTCGTTAAATCAAGTTGTAGGACTTGTGGGCGGTTTGAAAAATTTCAACAGCAGGTAGCCATAACCTGCGTTTGTCTATTTCGACATGGCAATGGGCTCACCACCTATTACGTGGGACAGGAATACACATGGTGAAAAGTGGGCATACAATATGTATGCCGCTGCCACCCCTTCGGGGACAAGGCGTGATAGATAAATAAAGTAAATAAAGGAAATATAAAAACCAAACAGAGATGAAGCATAAAAATGTTACCCAGTTGTTTGTAAGCGTGCAGTATTTGATACAGTTTTTAAATCAGTGTGACACGTGGGTCTGGTAAAACAAATGAAATAAGGAACACTTGCAAATACATTTAATATCATGTGACAGTTCGTTTGTACGTTTTACGGTTAGTGAATATAGTTCAATGTTAGTCATTGATTTTTTTTGTAATTATAACTAAATTTACTAACTAACGATTAATGAATCTGCAGGAAGTGAAAGAATGCCTGCCTCTGTGGCGCGGTAGGAGTGCATCCGACTACTACGAAAGAGGTCGTGGGTTCGGTTCCCACCCAGGATAAAACTTTGTGTGATGAGCACGATGGTTTATTCTGTGTCTGGGTGTTATTTATCTATAATATGTATGTATTTAGAAATATATAAGTATGTTTATCAGTTATTTAGATCCCATAACACAAGCTAATATTAGCTTACTTTGGGCTAGATGGCGCTGTGTGAAAAAGTGTCCACGGGAGATTTTACATTACCCCTGGTACTAATTAATATTATTTTATGTCTATATCTCCTTCCCTTTTAACCGACTTTTAAAATACAGGTTTGAGGTTCGATACATATCTATGTATGACGTTGTCTTTGGATGCCGTCATTACCATATCTTTAAAAATTAAAACTATCTATCTTTACGCTGTATCCCTGGGGTATTCCCTGGAGAGAACAGATCGCCAGGATTCGCAATCTATGCATTTTAAATAAATAAATAAATATCGTTGGGACAACTCACACAACGCCATCTGATTCCAAACTAAGCAGAGCCTGTACTATGGTAACCAGATAACTGATAAACATACTTATATATTTCTAAATATATACATATCATAGATAAATAACACCCAGACACAGAATAAACCATCGTGCTCATCACACAAAGTTTTATCCTGGGTTGGAATCAAACCTACGACCTCTTGCGTAGCTGTCGGATGCACTCCCACCGCGCCATAGAGGCAGTCAAGTTCTTAAATGGATTTGCAATGGATGGATAATATTCCAGCACAGTATTATCCTGACCGTCGTTATGTTGATTGAACTGGGAATCTTATTGTCGAAAGAACGTTCGCCAAAAGGTTATCTAGTCCAATAGTTCAAGAGCTGGTATCAAGAAAGGAAATTTGATATTGTAAAAAAATATTTCTTACTTTTAAATAATGAAAGTTCTATTTTAGAAAAATGTGTTTTTGATTACGTACAACAATCTATTTGAAATTCGCTTAGAAATGTGTTATTAAAAAAACTAGCGGACACTCCCCGATTTTACCCACCTATTTTCCGTTCTAATGGAAATAACGGGATAAAATATATCGCGATATCTAGCTAATTGCAGATTACTCTCATAGTTCACAAAACTATTAACAGTGATTTAATGAAACTTATGTACTGGATAAGAAATACTAACCTTCGGATTTATGAGATTTAATCTCATAAATCCGAAGGTTAGGTTTGGTTAAAGCGCTAATTTCAGGAACTAGTGGTTCGAATTAAAAATATGCAATCATAAGGCGACCGCATAATAAGGACAGCGCTCCTGGGTAGTAGTTTTATTTTATTGTTACAAATTAGATAAAACATGAATATAACAACTGTAAGATGCCGCATAAACTCACTTGAGTATTTTCGTACATCAGTTTCATCAACATTTTTTTATATTTTATTTATTTATTTAGTGTCATCAACATTTTTCAGGTACATTTAATATTTTACTTTTAATTCCCGTATTATGAATACGGGAATTATAAGTAAAATTATAATAATAATAATAGAAACATTATAATAAAGAAACAATAATTATGATGTAATAGATAAAGATATATAGAGTAGATTAAGATTTAAAAAAGCATTTTAATTTTAATTATGTAAACTAAAACGAATGTAATTGATGGCGGTTAAAAAAAAAGAGTGGCCATGAGTTTTATTGCCAGGTTCTTCCTCAGGCTCTACCTATTGCTTTGCGAATCTGGCAGTAAATGTAAATGTAGAAGCAATAATCTTGACGTTCATAAGTGTTACTTTGTGACCTATATGAATAAAGATATTTTCATTTTCACTTTCATATATAGATATACTTATTACTAAATTAATACATCTCCTATGGATAATTTTATAAAGCAATTAGTGATGCTTTAATAAAAAAAAATTAGAAAGTTATTCTCATATTTATTTATTAAAGTGAAAAAAGACAACTTAGTTCGAGACGGGAATTGAACCCATGACCTTTGCCTAACCAGGGCAATTGTCTAGCCACTGAATTACCCGAACCGTACCGAAACAAGTTGAAATTCATCACTATATTTTAATTGTCATTTAAGAGTATGACCAGAGCCTACTATCGATCTACTTAACCACTCTAATATCTGAGTCACGAACCAAGTTGTTTTTTTTTTCAGATTACTAAAAAATATTATACATCTACTAGTCCGCAATAACAAATAGCACTCTCAAATAAGTACATAAAATTATCTGCTATAGCTATACTTCTACAATATAGAAACAAATTACAAAATACAACATTTATGTTTTAGTGTGATGTTATATAGCCTTCCTCGATAAATAGACTCTCCAACAAAAAATAAGTAAATGCGAACCGATACGGTAGGAAGTACCTGAGATTAGATTAGCGCGTCAGTAATCAATCATAAATGTCAATCAGGAAAATATTTTTACATTATTCTAAAATGTCTAAAAGACAAGGCGGGTCAATTACCTATTCATCAGCTCTCTGACTATAATGGAAAACAAAGTTCGGGTATACAACCCGTACAACTCGTAAACCTAATTTAAAGGTAAATTGAGAGGCTGTTTCATTGGGTTATAGTACTCACCTCTTCTAGCGGCTGCAACTCAGTAGTTAGTTTTTCCAACTGCGACCGCAGTTCTCGTTCTTTTCGTATCTGGTGTTCACGCACATTCAGCGCTTCGTACAACTGGTTCACTAAGTTCCGTACATCTGACAGCCTCATCACTTCTTCTTGGCTTACACGTTCCTGAAAATAAAAATAATAACATTGTTCTTTATGATATCCAATAATAAACTTATTTGTACAAAGTATACATAATATGAAAATTTAAAACGATTTCTTTTTATTTGTAAACTGCTTTTCGTTAAAAGCAGTTTACAAATAAAAAAAAATCGTTTTAAATTAATGGTACGCATATTTTTACATACATACATATTGTCACGCCTTTATCCCCGAAGGGGTAGGCAGAGGCATATTAAACGCCCACATTTCACTGTATGCATTTTTGTCCCACGTAACAGGTGGTGAGTCCATTGCCGTGTTGAAATGGACAGGCGCAGGCTGTAGCGACCTGCTGATGAAATTTTTAAGCCGCCCATAAGGCCTTCAACTTGGCTTAACGACTGCCATTTTATTGGCAACCGGGACCAACGTTAAGCCGTTGCCTTCCGAAGCACGGATCTGGGGTGGGTCTAAAGGACAGAATAAATTTAATAAAATAAAATGTGTCTATTTTAGATGTTAAATTTGGAAGAAATTTTGAACCCGTTGCCTTTTTAGTGAGGTGGTAACAAAAAGGCTAAAAGGTCTTATGTGCTAGACACACATTAGCACGACCAATTAAAGTCCTGGTAGTCTCGGATTTTATAGCATATTTTTAGATGTGATAAAATCTCTGGACTCGCGACACCGTTACGAGATGACAGCTATGGTGTGTTCATATATGCATTATACAGCAGACCGCGAACGCGTCTAGATTAATAAATTATTAATAAATTTAGTTTTCGCTTCTTTCGGCACTCCAAGAGTGCTACTCGTATTTTTATACTGATTGCTTCATGATTTGTCTGATCTGCATGGAGCAGTGTGCAATGGAGCTTTCATTTTTAAAATCGGAACGAAAATGGAAGAATTTTATACCAAATTGTCACGTGTAGTTAAAAGTGGGTTCTATATCAAACAGGAAAATCACCGCTGTATAACAAGATATCTTGTTAGTTCAGCATTTGCTGACCTTACAACCTTTTCGGGTACGCAGTTTATCTTTGCTTGAAACTTTTTCTGTGTGTGGAATGAATAAATCAATTATTAATTCATCCATTCTTTATGACATTCGTAATGGCAAAACGCACTGACTGATCCCAGATCAAACTCCCCAACGATGCCTTAAAGCGAATCTTATTTATAGACAGGTGATAACTGTTTGGTGGTCATTCTAAGGTACAATTCAGTTCAGGTTCCTCATACCCGATCAAGCAATAACAGTAGATGTACACTGAACAGAACTTTAAATAAAAATGGCGAAGCTCGTAGAATAGAATTAACTCATTAAATGATTTTCACCGTTATCGCTTCGTAATAACTTAAAACCTCGCACATTTTGATAAACATTTTTAATATTCAGCTACCATTGCTATTCGGACATTATTTGGTAAGGAAAACTTTTTTTTTCGCTTTATTATGCCTTTAATTGTTTGTGGAGTGTAGATCTCTGGAGTTCTATCGAAAGGTTTTAAATTACCTTTCGATTATATGTTAGACATTTATACACAACAAAAGTAAATAGGTACTTCGTTAAAATAATTTTTTATTTATTCCCATAAAGAAATTTAGGCAGAACATCAAAAATTCGCAATCAGACTGTATAGAATTACGTACCTAGCAAGCACGATGATATCACCGCGATCCTTTCGCTTGTGGAGAGGGTAAGCTAGGTAAGCAATTACATTTTGTACAACAAATAAAGGTGGCTGACATACCACAAATATGTAAAACTGGAAAGGTAATCAAAAGTGCTGAGATTTAATAATGTTTGCGTTCAAACAACGTTACTATGTCATGTCACAAAATGAAAACAACATTAAATAATCTACTGTTTGCTTATTACAACAGCAGGCGCCGCACACTCAGCGTACTAGGTCCCAGGTGTGGTGTGAAAATGAAACTTTGTCGTTCGGGGATAAAATTTTTAATACGAAATGTAATGTAACCAGAAAAAGGTAGGCGTTTACCCTTAATTTACCTTTTTGGGCAGTTACGTTTACCTTCATTCTATTATTAACTGATACGGGAATGAATGTATATTTTTGTAAGTTTTCATGTTTATAAAACAGCATTTAAGACTTTTTTTTTAGTTTTAATTATAATGTCTTTTTAATTATACACTAGATGTGAAATTTCATGTAGTGAAGAACACCAGTTGGTCCTGGTTGTAAAGTGGCAGTCGTTAAGCCCAGTTGAAGGCCTTATGAGCTTGAAAAAATTCAACAGCAGGTCACCAAAGCCTGCGCCTGTCTATTTCAACACGGCAATGGGCTCACCACTTGTTACGTGGGACAAAAATGCATACGGTGAAATGTGGGCGTTTAATATGCCTCTGCCTACCCCTTAAGGGATTAAGGCGTTACAATATGTACATACATATATACATATTGTCACGCCTTTATCCCCGAAGGGCTAGGCAGATGTAGATCAAATTCTATGTATGTAAAACATATATGGCTTTAGATCAAGACAGTACAATACCAAGGTCACGCGAGAGAGGTCAAAAACCGAAAGGTCAAAAGTACTCGGATAACCAGACGTGCATGTACCTATATATCTACAGGAAGCGAAAGATGTATGCAAAGATCGCGAAGCCTAGCGATCAGTCCTTTGTGACTACCTCGTCAGGGACACAGCGTCTAGATAGTAACAAGTTGTCTGGCGGTCTAACTACATTGAAATCAAATATTGTAGCTTTATTAACTTTAAGTGTGGATTATCCTTTAGCCACTCCACTAACCCTTCTCATGTCGCCGTAAATATACGACAAACGCAAGGATTAACATCAAAGATAAAAGTTTTGTAGATAAATAGCTCTCTCTCCTCAGGTATTCCTGAGGAGAGAGATCTCAATAGAGATTAAACATCATTGTTCTCGTTTACTGAATTTATCCTCAACATAAAGCTTAATACAGTCATTCTGAATAAGAATTTTTTGACGGCTATATTCTGTACGTAATCTGCCATAATATTCTGCACATATTGTTCGTACCATCTTACAGACTGACATAATCTTGAGAGATCGTTCGTGAGTTTGTGGTAGTCCAGAAAAAGTCGGTATATAATTCTAAACTAAGCACCAAACCAAATTCTAAAGCAGTTTTCTAATCTATATTTTCTAATCTATAATCTTTCTATGTAAGAATCAAACATACATATCATTACTCCTGTTTCCTATTGGGGTAGGCACAAACTATAACTTTCCACTTGTAGGCAGAAACTATAACTTTCCACTTGTAACGATACAATTGTCGCTTACATATTATACATAGGCAACACCCAAACTCCGCAACAAACATTTGTGGATCACACAAATATATGTTCCGACCCTGGAATCGAACCCGGGACCTCGGTCGCGACAGTCGCATACCCACTGCGCCACCGAGGCAGTCGATAAATGTTAATTAAACTGTTACACAGAATGGGTCCGTGTTATGACGTTCTCGACATGTTGTGACGCCGCATGTACAGTGAGTACACACGAGCAGTGGCTCCTTATTAACATGGACAAGGACTTTATATAATTATATCCCGTCGATGGTAATGGACTTGATGATGAACTATTTCACATAACTTTGACAAAAAGAAAAGCTTAAATATTTCTTTTTCTACAACTTTTTAATAATCTTGAAAATATACTTCTATAACTATAGCATATAAACGTGTCACATATGAATGTCACGAACCCACCTTATTCCCTACTGAATAACCCACCCCTGACCATACCCGTACAAAGGTGCCCACTACACTCGTTGGATAGCAATGGCTATCCTTTGTTCCAGATACGACCGGGCGTGGGAGTCATGAATCTTATACCTTAAATATTATATTATTAAAAGAAAATTTGTAAATAGTTAAAAATCTTTTTTTTATGAAGCTTTTAATCAGCAAGTCTTTTCATTTCATACCCTATGTAGAAGAGCATTTACAAAATGTAGTCAATCATCTTGGGTTTTCCTCACTGTTAGATCTGATGTCACATCTAACCACGCATTATCATTCTACCTAAACGTACATATAAAATTTGTTGCCGAGGTCATCATCATCCGAGCGTCTGTCGAAGTTGCGTTCCGTGACGCCCGAGGTCCGCTTCCTACATTTTCTCCTCCACTTCGCACGGTCTTTGGCATCCCCTGTAGTGAAAGTGAAACCATTGGCACGGAAAAATTCTTGCCGAGGTCTCAGAGTCAAATCCCGGTTTGGATCCAATAATTATATATATATATATATATAAATATATAAGTGACGTTTAAAATATGGTGAAGAATTTCAACTTGATTCGATACGGTGCGGGTAGTTCAGGTGGCTAGACCATTGCCCTGGTTAGGCAAAGTTCACGGGTTTAATCCCCGTCTCGAATCGATTTGTCTTTTTCCACTTTATTAAAAATTTATGAGAAACTTAGCAAAATAATTGCTTTAAAAATTTATCCATAGACTGAGTGGAGTCCATCGCATCAATGTTTAAAAATGGTTGTAACACTGTTCATTGGTATCGAGTTGTTCATCAGTTCGATAGATGGCTCTGGTCATACTCTTAAAATGACGTTTAAAATATGGTGGAGAATTTCAACTTGATTCGATACGGTTCGGGTAGTTCAGGTGGCTAATGCATTGCCCTGGTTAGGCAAAGGTCACGGGTTCTTGAATCGAATTGTCATTTTCCACTTTATTAAAAATTTATGAGAAATTTAGCCAAATAATTGCTTAAAAAGTTTATCCTCAAAATAAGTATGTTTATCAAATGTCTAGATCCCATACTTAGCAAAAGAATACTTTAGCTTAATATGGTTTAGAATCTCAGCACCATTGGCCTACTCTGAAAATCCGCGCTGACCATCGCATCACGTTTGTTGATCGGCACATGTTAAGGGGAGACCAAATTCTGCTTGGTCGGTCGTAGCGAGCTATTTCTTGTCAGATCTATTGTTATAATTTGTTTTTTTTTTCATTTCGTTTTTATATACATTTCTCTTCCTTCATCTTGTATGTTAAAGTTAGTTCAAGTAGTCTACACTTGAATTAAATTTGTCCTGCATAGTGCCTGTTCGCGTATGAATATGGGAATAAGAAGTAGCTTCACTTACGCCTTATAACATTACCTATCTGCCAGTGAAAGTCTCGTTAAAATAATTCTAGTCGTTTCAGAGATTACCCGGAACAAACACACAGACAGAAAATATATAAAAAAATAGTTTGTTTTTAGGTAAGTACCTGGTTTGTAAATTTGAAATTACAAACAGACAGTTCAATTTATTTATATCTAAAGATGTATAGATTGTTCAGTATAATCAATGTTGTACAATAATTATTACAAGCACAGTGGTGTCGAAGTGTGGTAGTTAACTAAATAAGTGAGTACTTAATATACTACTACTACTTAACAATACTTAATAACTTTCACACACTCCTAATTGAATCGTAATTAACAAACCTGATTTACCAAGCTTAAAACGTATTATACAGTGTTTAACATTTTACACCTGTGACACGTAATGAGTGTGGCCCCCAGTCCCTAATGAATATTTTAATCGAGATCTCTTTTAAGTATAACACACACAAACAGACACATTGAACAATTATTTAATACATTGTGTAAAAATAGATAAATACACAAATATTGTCACGCCTATATCCCCGAAGATGTAGGCAGAGGCATACTATACGCCCCTATTTCACCGTATGCATTTTTATCCCACGTAACAGGTGGTGAAGCCCATTGCCGTGTTGAATATGGACAGGGGTAGGCTGAGGCGACCTGCTGTTGAAATTTTTCAAACTGCCCATAATGCCTTCAGCCCGGCTTAACGACTGCCACTTTACTGGCAACCGGGACCAACGGCTTAACGTGCCTTCCGAAGCACGGAAACGCTCGCAAACGTAAATTCCACAAAGTGTTCACCCATCTAATGTCCTTAGAAAAAAAGAATTTGGTCTTTAATCCAAATTTACTTTTTAAAGTGGAAAAATTATCGACGAATTAATCCACGTCTTTACGTCTTAAGACGACGTAAGGCGCCATCGACGAAAGTTTAGGCAGGTGTCATCTCAAATCGAATGATTAATGCAATTCTATACATTCGTACCGTGCGACTTTGCTATAGCCGATCGATGGCGCCTTACGTCGCCTTAAGACGTAAAAAGGAGAATTAATTCGTCATTAATTTTTCCACTTTAAAAAGTAAATTTGGATTATAGACCAAATTCTTTTTTTCCACTAAAGATAGAATTTGTTAAAAAAATATTTATAAGATCAATTATAAGTTGTATAGCAATACTTTATCAAAATATTGACCTTGGAAGTTGCGACCGCGTACATTCGTTGTTTCTTTATTTTTGATAATTTTTCAAAGCCTAGTACTTTTGCAATAGTAAAATAGTACCTAAGCAATACTTGGCGGATCACTCGAATCTATACTAATATTATAAAGCTGAAGACTTTGTTTGTTTGGTTGAACGCGCTAATCTCAGGAACTACAGGTTCAATTTGCAAAATTATTTTTGTGTTAAATAGTCCATTTATCGAGGAAGGATATAGGCTATATAGCATCACGCTACGACCAATAGGTGCGGAACAGCAATGATAAATGTGGCAAAATCGGGAACAAAATATTCCCTTTGATAGCTTCCGTTGCGAACGCTGCGTAAACGATTAAAGTTAAGCAAAAATGTATTACATAATTATTCCTCTTTAAAAGTTCCAAAATAAAGTCCGCGGCAGCATATGTTTTTCTTTTAAGGTTAACTTACTATAATTATTTTATCTGTGCTATAATCATGTTATTGTGAAAAAATTGTTCTTAAAATGACAAGTGAAAATATGGCCGATGATTTGCGATTTACGCATGCGCGACGTCGCGACTAGCCAATAGCGAGCGAGCTCTGCGAAGTCCTCGCGTCTCATAGGCTATATCATCATGGTACTACCCTAAGGAGCGGAGCAGTAATTAACAAATCGGGCAAATATTCATACATTATTGTAAAAGTAATAAACGACGGGATTAAATGGGAGTGACGGGAATAAAGGCGTGACTGATAAACTGACGGGAGTTCGAAGTATGTGACGGGCGAAACCGCGCGGGTCAGCTAGTCTTGGAATAAAATTCAACGATGAATGGATCCGCATGGAGCAAGCTAAGTTGAAAATGAATTTACAGTCTGTGGTACCTTCTTAAAACATGAACTTGTTTCATTTTATTATTATTTTATTATGATTTTATATAAGTAGCCGCATTATTTAAGGGTGGTAAGAGTGAAGTAAGTACCTCGGTGCCTCACCTGCTTCGGTGGCGTAATGTATGCGAATGCTGCGCTGAGGTCCCGGGTTCGATTCCCGGGTCGGAACAAATATTTGTATTTATTTATCTATCACGCCTATCCCCGAAGGGGTAGCAGAGGCATATCATATGCCCACAAATATTTGTGTGATCCTCAAATGTGTGTTTCGGAGTTTGGGTGTTTCCTAGGTATAATGTATATGTATTTAGCCATACCACTAGCTTATATTAGCTTACTTTGGGCTAGATGGCGTTGAGTGAAAAGTGTCCTACAATATTTAAACTTTATACTTTGCTACACCGCAGTTCCGGAAAATACACATGCACAGCTGTCTGCGTCTTTGAAATGGTAAAATCAGCTTTATGAACAAATTTTCAAAGGAACTTCCCATTAATTAGGTGTCTTTGTCTACATCTAAGTGTATTCCCAATTGCTTCCAAACCAAGAACACTTACAAGACAAAGATGAGCTAAGTTACATTAAATTTTACATACAATTTAATTCTAGGGTAACTTACAAACAAGATGCATGCTCATTAACGTTTTAAGTTTTAGTTTCAAAGTAACTCGACATGCAATCTCGTGGGAGCTTATGTCAAGCTCGTACATATCTTACAACTCTTACAAGCAACTGTTTAATGCATTGAAATGTTGCTATGTACTCTGTGGTACAGTCGAATAAGAAACTGGTAAGTTCAGACAAGTTTCTGTGAGATGTAATGAGGATCAACCACGATTTTTATTAAGTATGTAGTTTGATAACAGTAAGAAAACCATGGCATACTGTGAAAAAAATATTCAAATCGGATAAGAAATGACGGAGATACAGCGATTTTATTGCAGTAGGTCAAAAAACGGCCGAGAGCACGAGCCGCGGGCGCGTGACGTCATCCGACACAAACCCAGCTCGCCCCGTGCCACCACGCGCGCTCTACAGTTTTTGAGCTGTGCTTGTTCCGGTCGCTTTGTTTTAAATATATTGCTGTGTATGGTGGCATCAATAGCCTACAAAAATGTCTTACAAATATTGTATAGTGCGAAAGTGTACTCGTAGTAGTACGCCCTAGGATGATTTAAACACTGAACGCGTAATGTACTCAATAAAGAATGAACTCACGTTCAACCAACTTTTGTGCAGGGGCGAAACTACACACAATGCTAACTTTTATTCATTTATAAAGACATATTGTCACGCCTTTATCCCCGAAGGGGTAGGCTGATGCACACTATACGCACTCATTTCACCGTATGCATTTTTGTCTCACGTAACAGGTGGTAAGCCCATTGCCGTGTTGAAATGGACAGGCGAAGGCTGTGGCTAAATTGTTTAAATTTTTCAAGCCCTTCAACCAGGCTTAAAGCCTGCCATTTTACTGGCAACCAGGAACAACGGCTAAACGTGCCTTCCAAAGCACGGAAACGCTCGCAAATGTAAATTCCACGAAGTGGTCACCCATCCAAGGCCCACCTATAGCGAATGTTGCTTAACGCAGTGATCGTTTACAGAGCACTGAGTCAGCGGGGCCACGAGCGTTCATTCATTTATTTATACACACGATTATAAATAGCCATATTCATGAATTCACGCACACGCAGTTCTATTTATGTGTAACATATTGTTTTGTTACTCTTGCATAAAGTGTGGTTACTGTCTAACAACAAATAAAAATACAACTGCAACAACACATAGAAAAATGTAGGCATACAATACGAATTTGACACAATATTATTCGGCTAATTTGACATGCAATCTCGTACACCGTACATTTCGTCAATTTTTCTTTATAAATTACCCTCCAAACGTGTACGATAGACTGAGTCCGCGGAACAGCGGCGTAGTTTAAAGATACTTGGCAAATGGCAAGCGGGGTAGGTATAGGCGCAAACGGTAAGATAGCACGTCCATTGGATAAATCGTCCTAGAGTACGCCGGATAAACTATTTTTTCGTGTTCCAATCCAACGGACCTAAAAGCTAGATAAAAGTGGTGTAGTGTTATGAAGAGAGATCCTTTATCAAGTAAAAGTAGGTACCTACTCATTTCTGTTACGAAGATCATTTCGACGAAGTTTTATACTTATCCTCGTATTATGAAATTTTACCTATTTTATTGATAGATAAAAGAAAGCCTTGAAACTTAATTCTTTTTAGTCATATTGTCTCAGCCCTAAAATAAACGTGTTGGGTTATTAACAATCTGCCTTACCCTTTGGGGATAGAGGCGTGACAATATGTATGTATGTATGTTAATAACAATTAACAATCATCAAAGTAGGGATATAAGTAGGTTGTACGGGGGACAACCGCATTTTACCTACGATAACCAATACCTATCAACAATGAAAGAATCCACTTTACGTAGATTATCTGACTGTACTTTTTTAAATCCATCTTTCAATTTATTGCTCATTATTACAGAACACAGAAACAATAACCCGACAATGCATAAAACTTGAAAAATCCGGCAGTTTTCACTACACTAACCACGAATATGCGTACTGGACGAATGCGATCGCGCGCGGACTGTGTCGAATGACGTCATCAGTATACACGGCCGGGAGACGCGCGTTTATTAATAAGCCTCGATAAAATATTAAATATATTTGTCATTTATGGATGGATTTAAAAAAAGTAGTGTTCTTAGAAAATCATAACGCATGCAACGTAATAGTCAAAATTGGGTTCTCCCGTTATGTGACTGATCTTCATTATCGCTAAGGTAGACTTTTCTAACGAAGTTAAGCTGTTAATAGTTGTAATTTTTAACCGACGAAAAAACGGAGGAGACTTACAAGCCGACGCGTATATTTTTTTTAAGTATGAGCAGATATCGCATAACTTTAAAAAAAAATATTGTAAACCCAACCTCGAGCGAACTTCAAGTTCAACTTCGAGCGGGACTCGACCGATTTATTATTTCAAAGTTTTGTTACGTCATATTTTATAACTAGCAGACCCGCGCAACTTCGTTAGCGCTACATAAGAGAGACAGACAAAGATAGAGACATTAGTTAAAGAGGGTGACGCGTAGGCTATTCTTATGAAACCACTTCTGAAGTATTCGCTTTTTAACAACAAAAAACTGAATGAAATTGGAATACTTGTTGATGAGTTACTTACAACTGAATAATATACACGCGGGCGAAACTGCTTGAACTAAATATATCCTGAATTAATACATAGGGTACTTACCTACTTTATATCCCGGTAAAACATATTTTTTTCCGCGAGTAAACGTTTTTGTGTACTAACGACTTCACGTGAGTGGAGCCGCGGGCATCAACTTTCGGAAATGTTCTACCAATATGCCGATTTTCATCAAAATGTGATAAAATAACAAACGTCCAAATAATATAGAAATCTTTACAAACTTTCACATTTATAATATTAGTAAGATTACATCCCCGGGTTTTCCTTTCTTAAATAAATAATTATCCCCGAAAGGGTGGCAGAGGCATATTATATGCCCACTTTTCACCGTGTGGATTCTATCCCACGTAATAGGTGGTGAGCCCATTGCCGCGTTGAAATAGACAGACGCAGGTTGTGGCTACCTGCTGTTGAAAATTTTTTAAGCCGCCTATAAGGCCTTCAACCAGGCTTAACGACCGCCATTTTACTGGCAACCGGGACCAACGGCTTAACGTGCCTTCCGAAGCACGGAAACGCTCGCAAATGTAAATGCCACAAAGTGGTCACCCATCCGACGACCAGCCATAGTGAAAGTTGCGTACCTGAGGTACGCAACTTGATCGTTTACCGAACACTGAGACCGCGGGGCCACGAGCGCTTTCTTTTTTCCTTTCTTAGTGCTGATTCAAAATAGATACTTAGTAAATAATAAGTTTCAGGTATGTTTGATAGTTTAGACTGTGTGGCTTCATCCGTATAGTTCCCGTTTCCATGGAAATATCGGGAATCCCGTTTTTATTGCTTATCTAAGACTTAAAGTATACATTTACAAAATTTCAGGTTTCCATGTATAATGTTTAGGCTGTGCGTGGTTTACTGACATAGTTTCGGTTCCCGTGGGAACACCGAACTCGCTGGTAATACAGGCCTTAGGAGATTCTTCTAAAACAGGTGTAGGTACGTAAGTACATGTTACTAGCTTGGAAAATTACAATCTTCCATACAACCGTTTCTCCCTTATTTACTCATCCGTAACCAGCCATAACGAAAGTTGTTTAACGCAGTGAGTATTAGTTACTTGATAATAAGTTAAGTCACAACTAAAAACTAATTTCAAAGCCGTCTCAAAAGAAAAGATGCATTCGAGTGCTCGACCTCGTAAAGAAAAAGTTGGAAGGTGGTGTCGTCACGTTCGCAGCGCTGGCAATTAAAATCTCAACTGAGTTGGAAGCGCGGGTCGCACTAATGGGATTTGTGTCCTCGTGCACTTTGGACGTCTGAATTAAGCAAATTTTCCCGTCGGACGTTTCATTGAGTTCCATATCGGTGAGACTACTTTGTTTTGTAGAGGCACATTATACAACGTTTAAACCATTGGCATTCATAATCTTTATATTCAACTAGTTGGCTCCGCACGCGTGGTGAAGTTTTCCAGCTCCCGTTTCCCATAGGAACTTGTTTCCGCGATAAAAAGCATTCTATGTGTTATTCTGACGTGTAAGCTATATTATTGTAAAATTTCATTAAAATCCATTCAGTAGATTTTGCGTGAAAGAGTAACAAACATCCATACTTACAAACTTTCGCGTTTATAATATTAGTAGGATTAGCTACCCCTCGCGGCTTAGCCCGTGACGTACTTCGAACCCAGTGGCACACATTTAATCTAGTCGTTTATTAATTTTACAAAACCTACCGTATGAAAATTTGGCCGATTTGTTGACATTTATGATAATTGCTCCGCTCTTTAGGGTGGTACCGTGATGATAAATAGCCTGTAGCCTTCCTCGATAAATGGGATATTCAACACAAAAATGTTTTTTTCAATTTGAACCAGTAGGTGCTGAGATTAGCGCGTTCAACCAAACCATGCCAGTAACATGGCAGTCGTTAAGCCAAGTTAAAGCCACAACCTGCGTCTGTCTATTGCAACACAACAACTCACCACCTATTACGTGGGAGAGGTATGCACACGGTGAATGAGTGGGCGTATAATATGCACCTGCAATCCCTTCAGGGTTAAGGCGTGATTGAATAAACAGTGTCTAATTAATCAGCAAACTAAAACTGACACCATAAGTATGTAGTAGCGAAGCAGGTGACGTCGGCTTGGGCAGCGAAGATCAGGATAGATTCTTCAGAAGCCCTCTCCTCGCAGGGCCGTTAAGGTTTATCTACTACGTGGTTCGTTCTTAAACTCAAGCCTAACCCTGACAAACTATAAAATTAACAAACTTAGTATCAGACTTCCTAAAACTGTTCTACACAACTTCCAGATTTAATATACTTCTACTTCCCATCCATTATATCGTAAATATCTGTATCCTGCTTCATACAAACGATAAACTTGTTATTTTAGTACACTGATGTTACAGCGCTGTACAGCTCATATTGCTGAACTGCAGACAAGACAATAACTTAGCCTAGCTGTTAGGATGTAATCGCACTGTTCATACAAGTATGTTTTTTTGAGTGGAAATTATAACTTAATTTTGATGTTCAGTTTGGACAACAATTCATGGTTAGCGAGGTCAAGTACGTAAGGCTAGTGGTCGTTGCGAGCACTCGTATGACGTCATACATGACGTTACTGTTCGTGACCGCATGACGCTTACTTCGCTCACAAAATATAGGTGGGTCCAAGTGGGCTTACAGCGCTCAAGATGTGAGTTCCACTTATAAATTTCGATCACATCGCCCGCGGCACTTTTACGTTAGAGGAACGGCAATTTCAGCGGTCGCGGTCGTGGGCGTTACGGGTGATAAGTGGAACGCACCCATGGTGGAACACTCAAGATGACGGACTAGTTACTTTTAATGTAAAAAAAAGTAGTGTCACTCAAACACTTGAGAGTAGTATTTATAAGGAAAAACTAGCCTCAAGCGTTTCTTGAGTATTGAGTAACGTTCTAAAATACTGCCCTTAAAATTGACTCTAGCGTGACTTCTTGCTAACAATTTAGTCCTATACGCTTTTAAACTAAGCATTTTAAGCTTTCATACAATATGTCTACCAAATTAAAGGACAAACTAAGAACGTTTTAGGGCATTTAAATAGCTTTTAATGTATGTATGAATGAACTATTACGTATCTAAACTCTTATTCGTTCTTCTTCCTTAATATCCTTAAATTATTACATACATACATACATATCGTCACGCCTGTCTCCCATCGGGGTAGGCAGAGACTATGGCTTTCCACTTGCTACGATCCTGGCATACCACTTTCGCTTCTTCCACTTTCATAAGTGTTTTCATACACACACGCCGATTAAGGGTACTCTTGACCTGACCTTTTTCCAAAATGTCTTCTATTTGATTGACATATGTACGTCGAGATCGCCCCTTACCAGTTTGCCCATTCACTCTCTTCTGATAAATCTGTTTCGTAAGTCTACTTTCATCCATCCTCTTCACGTGTCCGAACCATCTAAGCATACCTTATTTATAATTATTATCTAAGGTTTTATTCTTTCTTCTCACTTTCATTTAAAAAACTACCATCCAGAACATCCTGCCTTATCTGTATAGACCCTAAGATATACTCTATGTACTGTGCCAAGACCTTGTTTCGCGGCGCTTGAACATATAGTAGAATTTCTTAAAACTTAAATTCAATTTTTCGATGAACTGTCTTTTCAACAGCTTAAGTTTACATACTACACATTGTCACGCTTTCATTCCCGAAGGGGTAGGCAGAGGCATACTATGCGACCACATTTATTCATCGTATGCATTTTTGTCTCACATAACATGTGGTGAGCGCATTGCCGTGTTGAAAATGGACAGGCGCAGGTTATGGCAGTTAGAGCAATCCGCTCAAATGGTCTTTATGTGAGTCTATGCCTACCCTGACTCCTTCTGCTTTCTACTTTCGCACAATATATAATCTTCGTCCATCGTTGCTCACTTTATCGACGTAGCTTTAGCTTAATGCTGACACTTTGGTTGATAAGGCATTTCTGGATGGGTTGAAGGGTTAGACAGCAACTGCTCTTTAAAAGTAAATCCATTATTAAAAATGCTAACTTAATTTGATATACTCGTAGGTCTTTGCTCATCTCTTGTTAATGAATGTTTGCAACATGGCACCTACTAATAGCGCCATTTACTTTATTTTTTATGTATATTTTTTAAATATTGTGAGACACTGTTCACACTACGCCATCTGGCCCAAACTAAGCTTTAGGCTTGTGCTATGGGATCTAGACAACTGATAAACATACTTATATATTTCTAAATATATACATAGCAAACACCCAAACTATGAAACAAACATTTGTGGATCACATAAATATTTATTACCACTCGGGAATCGAACCCGGGACCACAGCGCGTCAGTCGCATAGACTACCACATACGCCACCGTAGCAGTCAGACGATATGTTGTTTAGTAGTTTTAGTATAATATACTAGCTAATGCCCGGGATTCCACCCGCATCGTGTAGTTTCCCGTACCGGCTACTCAAAGAAACTAATTCCTGGAATAATAATTTCATGAAGGGAGCCATCGTTTTGACGTCTCATAAAGGAGTACTCCTTTATGAGATGTCAAAACGAGTCTAAAATGGCAAGATTGGCTGCACAGAGTTCTGTTGAATTTTTTCCAAGAGGCGGCTTAAACTTGCCCTAACGTGCCTTCTGAAGCACAAAAACGCTCGTGAATAAAAATGCCAGAAAGCGGTCTACCATCCGAGGGCCAGCAGCAAAATTTTCTTAATACAGTTTTTGTTTACAGAACACTGAGTCGGGGCCAGGAGTACTTCAAAATCGAAAGCTAAATCATTAAAGAGAAATGAAAGGATTAATTATATAATAAACAGTTCAATATGCCCAACGTGCTAACAAATTACGTTACAAGCATATTCTTTATGGCCATATTAAACGGTTTTATGACTTGCCTAACGATCTGCGGAAGACCGAGGGTTTCATAATCCTGATTTATAGAACTGTTTCTTTGCGGTACTTGTTACCCCAGAATAAGAAATGATTTTCGCTCCCTCTCACTAGCACCCTTAGTCAACCTTACCCGAATTACCTTTTTACTATTGTCTAAAATAATTTCAAAATAGTTACTACAGAACATATATACGGAAAATAGTTGACGAAAAGTTCGGTAACAATAATCAAAAATAGATATAAATATTTACCTACGAGTTTGAACTATCTGTCACGAATGTTAAAAATTTTACTGATTATCTGTGGTAGCGATTTATGGTTAACTTTTTTTTTATTGGATCAGCAATCAGTCGCACGACTATAATCTGATATTTTGTCAGGTCATGAATTGGAAGGCGTAGAGGCCCATGCCTCAACTGCCTTTTCAGAAAATATCCTTCCTTTTTAATCTTTTAGGTAGTGTTAGTTAGTTTTAGGTAGGATTTAAGAGTTGATTTGCCAGAATATTAGGATGAACAGACAGGCGCTTCACATATTTCACTCTAAACTTTTCTATTTCAGCCTGAACAGTAGGTACGTTGAGGTGTTCATGTATTTCATTGTTTCTAGGGTTCGGTGCATTTGAGATAGTTCGCAGAATCCCATTTTGTACTCTTTGAAGGCACATTATGCTACTGTTGCTGGTGGAGCCCCAAATAGGTTTCAAGACTGAGTTGTATATTAAAAGTTTGTTGTCAACAGAAAGAGTTGAGTTTCTTCCCATGAGCCAGTTTAAGTTACGAAACTTTAGGTTAATCTCATCTCTTTTCTTTTTAATATGATAGTTCCAAGTGAGTCTTCTATCCAGATGAAAGCCAAGATATTTTATGTGATCATCAGTATGTGGCAGAAACTCTGAACCAAGTTTAACTGGTGGACAAACTCCTCTTCTTAGTGTGAATGTAATGTGATTTGATTTTGGAGCACTGGCCCGAATTCACCACTTATTAAGCCATGCAGTTGTCTTATCTATGTTTAAATGAAGAGAGAATATTAAAACCGGCCATAGCCAAGTTTAAGTCAAGCTGTGGGCGAAAATCGCAAAAGCAACCTGTTAGTTGAGTCTAGGAATTACTCGTAGTACAATCGTATGAGTAAACGGTGCCGGCCCCTCACACGCTTGGTTACATACATACATAAAAATGGTCACGCCTTTATCCCCGAAGGGGTAGGCAGAGGCATACTATGCGTCGACATGTCACCGTATGCATTTTTATCTCACGTAACGCTTGGTTGTCTCAAATATATAGAGCGTCTTTAGTAGAGCGATAGTGAATGATTCTTTGCTGTGTGTGTTGTTGCTTCTGTGCTATATCAAGATCTATACTTGATATAGATTTAGATTGAACTGTATGTTTTCTCAATCAAAATTACTTTAAATATATTAACACTAGCTGATGCCTGCAGCTTCTCCCGCTAGGTAAAGTTTTGCCATACTCGTTACCCCCAGTGATATAGTAAGCTAGTATGTTATCATTAAGAGATAGACATATGCCATCGCGGATTTTTTTGTAGACTTATATAAGATACATAATTGCACTTTACATTATTTTGTTATATCTGAAATGGTTTAGGTAGCTTTTTCCTGGAAAGCTTCGACATCTTCAACAAATATTTAGCCAATATATACCACAAAAACTTAATAAACGATATACTAAAAGATTTCTCGAGAACCTATCTATGCATTGGTGAAAACAGCAGATAAATCGGTGCAATAGTTTATCGCGAACAGACAGACAGACGTAGCAGAGAACTTTGTTTTATAATATGTAGTGTTTTTATTGACAGAAAACCCGGGTCTAAACAGATACTTGTGTGGATCTTGTTAATATTTGTTTCATAACTTGAGTGTATATATGTATAAAATGTCTTAGAATAATAATTGTCATGAGCGTTGTTCATTATTACAAACTAAACGGTTATATTCACGTGTGAATATCGGGATAGTCCGACTAGTTTCGGACCTAACGGAGGTCCTTTAGAGGAGCAAGCAAGCACGATTGCCAATTCAGGCTTTAATCATATGTGTTCCCTCAACTTTGGTAGAAAAAGACGGAATTCAGACAATAAACGCAACATGTCGCATCCTGTTAGGCAGAGTGCCAAACCATTTAGCATTAGAAAGATACCCAGATTGGTAAATGCAGCCCAATTTTGGGCAATTTGCAGGGTTTTTTTTTTCGTGTGGAAATCCTCATGGATGCTATGCCGGACTCCTACCGACTAAGACCACACGTTACCCTTCTATCTGTCTATGGCCAGGAGTCCCGGGTGAGCAATTTGCAGGGTAATGTACACTGGGAGCAACCTAGACTTTAAGTTAGACGTTATTATCCTAGAAGAGGCAGTTTATTTGAAAAAAATCTCTCTATTTCTTTACATATTATAAAACAGCGCGAGTCGCCGCGTTTTATTCGTGTCTTGAACGCAATAAACTTAAATGTATCTATTAGGAGAGCGATTCATCATTAAACTTTAGGAATATAAGTCAAGGCTTTGTAAAAATGACGATACCAGTTCAAGATATATATACGAATACTGTCTCTCAAGATACAGGTATAACCTAGTTTGAGAGACAGTAGATACTTGTATTGACCAATTATTTTGTCAAATCGACTTAATGTTAACCATAAATTTTTTATCACGCTGTATATATTTTTATTATTTTAACTAACTAACTATCTTCACGCTGTATCCCTGACGGGGTAGTCAGAGAGGACAGATCGCCAGGCTTCGCGATCCATGCATACTTCTTTCGCCTCTTCGAGATTCATCAATCGCTTCATACACGCACGTCTGGGTATCCGAGTACTTTTGACCTTTCCGTTTTTGAGCAATCTGCTCACGTGGTCTTCATATGTAAGTCTCGGCCTACCCTGACTCCTTCTACCCTCTACTTTTGAACAATATATATTCTTCGTCAATCGTTCCTCACTCATTCGTTGGACGTGTCCAAACCAACGGAGCACGCCCTTTATTTTATTATTTTAGATCTCGCTAAAAACTTTATTTTGCAGATGGCAGCGTTTTCAATTATAGCCGACTGCAGGGCTATCATTGAAAAAGCTGCATAATCCCTAAGAGATTTAACAAAACAATGTACAACAGTATTATTCTCTTTTTATAAGTCAGCAGAAAAGTCTGCAATTGAATAATCTTATATTCGGACGCATACGGTTAGATCCGATAGAGGCTTTATGCCGCGAACGCTTAGATTGTGGAATGAACTCCCTGCCTGGGTTTTCCCAAACGTCTACCGTAGGGCGTTCATCAAAAGGGGTCTTAAAAGGTTTATAAAGGGTCGGCAGCGCGAGTGCTGCACCTCTGGCGTTGCAAACGTCCATAGGCTACGGTGACCACTTTCCATCATGTGGGTCGTATGCTTGTCTGCCTCAGTGGTATAAAAAAAACTTTAAAGCGAGCGAGACCACAGGCATTAGCAAGTTTCGAATATTAATAGCATCCTGTGTACACAGCTTCCAATAATTCAGCTTTAAACCAATACCGGCGCTGCTTGAACTACTTAATCAAACCAGCCATTCGCACCGACAATCGATTAAAAGCCAATAAGCGCTGTTCATCCCTGTCCGTTCAATTCTGTATGAGCATCACTATACATTGAGCTGGTGACCGTCACCTCGCCAATCGACAATTCAATGGTTGGCAAATACAAACATGGAATTATTCAAACAAGCATATGCTGAAAATTTTATTTATTAGTGAGGTTGCTTTAGGGAATGGCCCTGTTCTTAATATATAGCAAAATACTGCTAGTTTGTTCTATACTACTAATATTATAAACGCGAAAGTTTGTAAGTATGAATGGATGTTTGTTAGTTTCACGCAAAATCTACTGAATGGATTTTGATGAAACTTTACAATAATATAGCAGCTTACACATCAGAATAACACATAGGCTACTTTTTATCCCGGGAACAAGTTCTTGTGGGAAACAGGAACGGGAAAACTTCAAACGCGTGCGGAGCCGCGGGCGTCAACTAGCACGCTATAAGATGAAGAGACTTAGGGCAGTATTCCAGAACGTTTCTCAATACTCTATTAACGCTTGAGAATTTATAAGGCAAAAACTAGCCTCAAGAGTTGATTGTGTATTGAGAAACGTTCTGGAATACGGACCTTAGACGTAAACAAGAAAAAGAATTACGTACCTGTGGCGGCGAATGTACATAATATTCTGTGTCATTAATGATGAGTCTAAAATCATTTTCTAGTAAGGACTCGATGGTGTCGCTTGATGCTATGCGCACGCGCTCGTCTGCTGCCAGTGCCGCCGCGCGCTCCACTCCTCGGTCTTCGGCTTTCACCTAATGAAAAAACATTTTAGAAGTGGAACTTCTCTTTCTATATAGATAGAAATTTTATAGCTGTAAACAAAAATCACGCTTTTCGTTTACGCGCCATTTTGCTTTAAAGTGAAACTTCTTTATCATAAGTGAAACTTCTGTATCGACGTACGAGAGAAATTTTATAGCTGTAAAAAAAAAATTGTAAGGAAGTTTCACTTCTTACCTATGTACTCTGGTATATACACAGTTTTTTTTTTAAAATAGGGCTTGTTTCAAGTCCCCCAATTGAAGGTAGATTTCAATCGAATATTTCGGCTACTAAAATGGCAATTAAAATTGTGTGGATATTCATAAAGTATCAAATTTTTAGAACCCCCATAGTTGCTACCTCATTGGTTGTTTCAAATTCTTTTAAGCAAAAGTTGTGCATAATAATACTAAATTAACTAAATTCATATTAGGATGCCAAAAGGTCTATATTTTCGATTATGGTGGGACAAATTATCTATGAAATTTCAAAGACTATAATTTTCACAACAACAAACAAACAATATCACCTTTTTTCATTTAGGTGTCATAGTAACACCTATGAACGTTCTACATTTACTGCCTGAGTCGTAAGCAACAGGTAGGGCCTCTAGTAAGAATCTGGCAAGAAATCTCACGGCTTATAATCGATAATAATCATAAAACGAATGTTACTTACAACCGCTGCGGTTTCTACCCCCTTCAAGTAAGCGAGCTTTTTGGACCCGTTTTTTGCTAACAATATCAGCCCGCCAACTTTCGTTCAAACCAGAGAAAATCGATCAACCGTTGTTCTCTCTCATTTTTGTCATGTCCAGTTTCTAAATACTTTGTAATAAAATACTCGGTATCTAGGTCCCGTTAGTGAACTATATATGCATAAACAAACTCCCACATTTTTTCTTTGTAATTATTTTATGGCCTGGTTACTAAGACATTTTAGTTAAATCTTATTTATTTCAATCTTTTTATTACCGTCTTAAGTCAAGGTCAGTCTTACCCCAGTGTAGCAGTGGTTGCGATAATGAGATTTTCAATGGATTTTACGCGGCAAGATGGAAAATCGCATTTCACTGTATATCACTGTCTTTCACTATACCACGTTAACACAAGTTTTACGTCCAAGAAATCCGCCACTCCTACATATAAAACAAGATATACAATAGTTCTAGAAAATAATAATACAGCAAGCGTATGCTGTTCGCCATTTTCTCGCCTAGAATCCAATCTCTCACATGACCGCCATCAACAGACGTATAAGCGAAAAGGCAGTTCTTTTGTGCCAAATCTAAGCGCTCTGAAAGCATCTGTGTACTACCCAGGTACTAAAACTGGCACTTTGGTACGGTAAACGACCACTGTTCTCTGTAAATTGAATTTCGTAATAAGACATTTTTGTTATAATAAAGATTATTAAAACATTCTCATTCTAACATTTTAAGAATATTTTTTGTGGAATATTAGTTCCAAAGTCGTCCACACTGCGGTCAGCGCTAACATAGCGAAAATCAAATGGCTGACATTTGCATTGTGCATAACTTTTACATGGTATATGCATGCTCAAATGGATTATTCGGTTTAAGTCAGATCCTGTTTAAGACAGATTCTGCTTACGAAGGATTCCCTTTAAGACAGAATTTGTACCTTCTAGAACTACTACTAGAACCACAGTATAAAGAGAATCTATCAGTAGCGTTACGCCTTTGAAGTTGACAAAAATGCCGACAACGTCTAGACAGTGATGCTTGTAGGGTTGTCACAAGTATACAAGGCTGATGTTATTTATAACTTATTTATGGACTCGTATTCGCAATCAAATAGAAATATATATTATAATATATGTACATAATATATAATTAATGAATAATATAAACACCGGTTTAAAAAAATAAGTATCTGCGATTTCACCAATTGCCGCACACGGAAGAAGGTAAGGTTCATTTCATGTCGAATCGATAGTTTATTGATGAGAAATTGTTTACGAAATAACTGCCGCGTCGTAAATATAAAATTATCATGTTAGGTACATTTATAATTCATGGGGTTTCTAGTATTAAATATGGCCGTCGAGCCGTTGTCATAAAATTTCATGTTGGGTATCATATAAGGGGCTTTTTGGTATGCTGAGTGTGAATTTCGAGTTTATTTTGCAATCCAATATGGCCGCCGCTTCGTGGTCATAAAATTTCATGTTAAGTATCGTATAAGAGGTTTTATGGTATGGGTTTATGACTGGTTGTGTCATGTCCGCCTGGCTGTTCATAGTGTATCTGGACAGTTGCCTGCAGAAGTTGAAATATTGTGATATGAGTGTGAATTTGGGTGACTTTAAAGTAAACTGTATGAATCATAATGAATCATAAAACCCCATGAATCATAAATGTGAATGATAATTTTATAACTACGATTATTTTCTAATAAAAAGAACTATTCAAACGATATGAATACATCTTACCTTTCTTTCGTGTGCGGCAATCGATGAAATCGCAGATTCTTATTTTTCCGCGATGAATACTTGCAATCTCTTACGGCACAATTCGTATGCACCATTTTTATTTTTTAGTAATTAATATAATTAATTAAAGAAATCGATACAACATTAAAATAATCATAGTAAGCGGTCGTAAATGCGTCAGCCCTGAAAGACTGTCCCAAGCTACGAATAAAATTTTGTTCGCAGGTTGGGACAAGCCCTCCCCCGTCTCGTCACTTGTCCCCCGCACGATTGCTCTGTCTAGACAGCTTCATCGACCATGTCTTTCGGCTGTGCTAGAACTTTTGCTGACCAATGGCTTAAGGCGGTAAAATGTTGTAACGGTTTCCATAACCAGTTTTTCATAGTCTAGTCACCAGTTTATGCGATATGGCACTCTGCAATCAAGAAGTCTCAGTCCTATGTTTATATTGATAAATTTTTAAAGCAATTATTTTGCTAAATTTCTTATAAATCTTTAATAAAGTGGAAAAAGACAATTCGATTCGAGACGGGGATTGAACCCGTGACCTTTGCCTAACCAGGGCAATGTTCGCCTCCTGAACTACCCGAACCGTATCGAATCAAGTTGAAATTCTCCACCATATTTTAACCATCATTTTAAGAGTATGACTAGAGCCATCTATCGAGCTAATGAACAACTCGATACCAATGAACAGTGTTAAAGTCCATTTCACGAAAGAAGTCCCGCAGACGCAGCGCTGTATTCGCGCGACATAATGTTGCCACGGTTAAATAGGGTGCCCTTTCGATCGCATAATTTTTTTCAGCATAATGTAATTTGGCATAACAGTTTCAGCATAAAATTTTCTCGCATAAATTAAGATAAGCAGAGTGTTATAAAAGCATAATGGTTTTATTGGCATAACATTAACTTACTCTAATTTTTTTCATCACAATTTTAATCAGCATAAATGTTAAGGGTATAATTGTTATACGCCTAAAGATAATTTATCATAAAATACAAAACGCATAATGGAGGTATGGATAACCGTTTAGATCATAAATGAATAATAATTTGACTAAGAATATTTAAGAAATGATAAGACACCATTGTAAATAATCATCTCACTCATAGTCAAGTTTTTAAGCTGTAACATATAAAACGATATTTGAAGTGTTATTTTTTTTAGACTAGTCTTGAGCAAAGTCGTAAACAGGTGCGACGACGAGCGAAGCGAGGAGGAGTGTTAGGTCACTTGTGACCACAACGTTTTAATATAGGTACCTATTTGGGTTAGAATTTGTGTTTAAAGGTTAGATTAGTGAAAAATAAATGTTCCTGTAATTTCGAAAATATAAAATGGGAGATGATCGACCAACTTTAAATTAGAAAAATAAAATAACATTTAAAACTTTTATTCAAAGTTTTATTGAATAATTATGATCGGTCATACTATGATCACTGTCAGAAGAGCGAATAGAAACAGAATCAAATTCTGTTTCACTATCACTAGCCGTGGATATAATAAATCGATCCATTTCTTCATCCATAATACCATCATTTTTTAAATATTCTTCCTCCGAATGCTGTACATGTTTACATTGAACTGCTCAATCTCCCGCTGTAACAGTCTCAAAAGCCTCTTCTGTTAGGCGTACAATTTCTTTTGGATCTTGGCTCACGTTTTTATCCGCTACCCGTCTCTTTACAAGGCTCCACATTTATTCGATCGGATTGAGATCGCAGTGGTAAGGCGGCAATCTTAGCAATTCATGATTGTGAGATTTTAATAATGCATCTACGGTATATGTAGGTCCACCCTTTGTTTTGTTGAATTAATTCATATAATACAGCTTTTGTCCAAGTATCTTTAAAATATACTCCCTTTTCTCGAAGCCATTCCTGCATGTCACGTTTAATACTTGACATTGTAGGTGCTTTATTTATTTGAGTGCAGTGATACGGAGCGTTGTCCATTACCACAAGTGACCTTTCAGGTAGGTTAGGAATGACTTTTTCACTCATCCATTTATAAAAAATTGTTGAGTTCATGTCATCGTGGTAATCTGAGGATTTGGATTGGGATTTGAACATTAACAATGCACCATTGACAAAACCATTTTCAGTAACCGCATGAGCAATTATCCAACGACTCCCTGATGACTCTGACACGGACATCCCAGGCTCCTCCTCACTTTGCCAGCAGCTTTTGGCATGATAAGTATTGTGTATATAGGTCTCGTCTAAATATACTACAGGTTTGTTCTCCACATTGCGATTTCTTCGGATTCTCTCCAAATATCTTGAACGCCATGCAGTAATATCATAACGTTCCATTAGTAATTTACGTTTCGATTGGCATCGCTTATGCTTGAAACCGATGCTATGCAATATACGGTGCAATGTTGTGATGCTTCCTTGATAATTTATGTCTTCTCTCAAAGCTGCACGTAATTTAGCCGATGTAGGTAATTCCTTCTTCACAACATAAAAACTGTGAATTTTTTGCCGTATAGCGCACAAATCAAATCCATCCAAGTCGAACTTTTTGGGATGCGGGCGACTCTTCCCTGGGGTGAGGATAACTTTAGAAGTACTCGCCGCTGTTGCGCCTTCTTTTGTAACTCTCGTTACAGTTTTCTCTGACACACCTGCAATAAAATGTAAAAATTTTAAAAAAAATATTAAAAATTCAAACAATGATTATTTCGTATTTAATTACATTATTGTTGAATATAACTTTTCAAAATCGTGCATTAATAAAAAATTAATCCCAATCTGAAAATCAATCGGGAAAAAATCTGTATTTGGCAGCCCCAAAATTTACCTGTAATGGCGGCGACTCTTTTGCGAACATTGTTTATTGATATTAAAACACCTCGATTCTTGTGTTCCGCTTCACAGAACTCCTTCACCTTTAATATCATTTCTAGACCTGCACTTTTTACAACTTTTGGCATCGTAAATAAACCTTATAACACACTAATCCAATAATAAACTCACAAAATATCTACCACAACAAACGCACCTTGATGACATCGACAAACGACAATATGGCCGATCTCCCCATCTGTCAAATTTAGTTCCACAATTGTCCGCGGGACTTCTTTCGAGAAATGGACTTCACAACCATTTTTAAGCATTGATGCAATGTACTCCACTCAGTCTATGGATAAATTTTTGAAGTAATAATATATGACCAGAGCCATCTATATTAGTTGTTCATTAGCTCGATAGATGGCTCTGGTCATACTCTTAAAATGACGGTTGAAATATGGTGGAGAATTTCAACTTGATTCGATACGGTTCGGGTAGTTCAGGTGGCTAAAACATTGCCCTGGTTAGGCAAAGGTCGTGGGTTCAATCCCCGACTCGAATCGAATTGTCTTTTTCCACTTTATTAAAAATCTATGTTTATATTACCAAAAGTCTAAGTTGTTTTGAAATATTGTATCGCATCATGATTCTGGTATAATGGCCTACATAAATCTTAAGTAAAAACCCCTACCAGATGCACGTACGATTAAAAGGAATGTCAAAAGAACTTGTTCACAAAACAAAATTATGGTAAAGCCTGTTTATTTATTCTTTTCCATCGACTCCATATGGTAAATTAAAAAGTTTTAATGTTTGCTAATATAAAATTTCAAGACAGTTAAGGGTATGTTCTCACCTGTTCTAAGAGATCACCGACGGTCTGTGAAACCGGACGTAGTGTGAACCGGCATCGTTCACGTCGCGATGGAAGCGGCACTGTGATGACGGGTAGACCTCGTCGATACGTCACTATGACTTCTGTAACAATAAAACAGCCTTATTATAATACTAGCTGATGACCGAGTGGTGAAGCTTTTCCGTAGCCGTGTTATAGTAAACCAGTATACATAATGAGGTAGACATAATGAAATCGCGGACTTTTCTGTACACCTAATCTAAGATGGTTTAGGCAGCGTTTTCGTTGAAAGCTTTATTTATTTAAAGCCTCGGCTTATTTCTACACCTCTAACTAATGTCTATAAATTTTATCCAATTTTGACAAAACACAACAAATTATACCTATACTAAAGTCTTCCTCGGAAACCACGCTACTTATTAGTGAAAACAGCAAAAATATATCGTCTATATTATATTAGCAGTTTTTGAGTTTTTCGCTAACAGACAGACAGATGCGTCGGAGGACTTCGTTTTATAATATTTGGTGATTACCTGATGCCCACTGCTTCTCCCACTTGGTGAAGTTTTTCCATGCCCGTTTCCCACATGAACTTATTCCCGGGATAAAATGGTAAAACTGTACCAACTTATTGAATTCGTTACACATGGTAAGATAATTTGGGTGTAATATTGTTCGCTTTGGTGGTGGGTTGAGTACTGGTACCGATAAGAGAGAAATTAGTACATTGTAAACAGAATATAGGTAGGTACTACTAGGAACTTCACGTGAAATAATTATTTGCATACACAAACGAAAAAGTTTTAATGTTTAAACTTATGATGCGTAATAATAGAATAAAATATAATAAAGTTTATTGCACATCAATAACAAACACTCATTTCAAAAGAATACATTCTCATAAATGTACAATAATGTACACAGGCAACCTTTAAAAATCACAAGGATTTAAATAGTAGATTGTATCATAAGGGAGTAAAATAATATTTTTATGGCAAGGGCGCGGTTTTTGGGTCCTGAGCAAAGTGAGGGATTTTAGAGTAGATGTTGCCAATTTAAAAAGGGCGCGGCAAAAAGAATTATCTTTGCCGCGCATTTTTGAATTTGCAACATCTTATGAGATTAAAAACTTATTACTGCCCGCTAAAAGTTTCTTATAGAAAACATCACCTTTGGGTGTGATGTTTTCTATATCTATACATCTATTTTTTCTATTATATATCTCTATTTTTTCTATTCTATACTTTTAGGCGAACCAAGTCTCGAATAGATGGGATAAAAAATAAATAGATACGCGATAAATAATGCATGTAGGTGTGTAATATATGTGGATGCTTATGTGCCTAAGAAATGTAATTTGTAATCTTTCTCTTTTACTCTTGTGTTGCACCAATAAACGATTATTTCTTTCTTCTTTCGATAGATGGCTCTGGCCATACTATGAAAAGATGATTTCAGTACGTAAAGCGAAGAATTTCAAATGGTTTCGGTATGATTTTGTACACAAAACAGACAAAAAAAGGTTATTTTCTGTCTTTTCTGTTCTGTGGTTTTGTAACTGATCAATGGGTTACTCTAGATTGGCAAAGGCTACGGGTTGCACTATAAAAACATAAAAAAAAAAGTTAAATTTCCATACTCAAGTGACATTCATGATATTTCAGTATAAATAAACGGTCTGTTTTTGAAAAACGTGATCTCTTGCTTAAAAGTTCACTAACACTTGAGACAGAGTTTAAAGTGGACATGAAATGCAATCCGTATTTATTTAAAAAGCATGTGCATTAGCACTCAGTTGTACTTCATAACAAAATTGTTTCATTATGGTTAACGGACGCAAGCAAATAGTCTACACGCTCCACTTATCGGGTACAGTTGTGTACAGAAATGTCTTACTAGGTATTAATTGACACAAAACATGCAAAAAAATTGTAATTCATTTTAGACATGTGTTTTAATTTTTTAAATTTTAATTCATAAACATTTCTAGAAACGTTGTCTGTTTTTAATTTATACAATTTTCATTTAGTAATTTTATGTGTAGTTGAAATATAGTTTTATATAAAGAAAATAGGAGAGCAAAATTGTGAAATGAAACCAAGTGCAGGTAGAGTGCACACGAAAGTGGTTAAAATAAAAAATGTATTTAACATTTTCTTGATAATATCAAATTCAAATTTGTATCTGTATTTATTGCTGTTTATCGTAAGGTTACTCGTACCTGGAAGAGATTGCTGTTTGCAATAAGGCTGCTCCTTTGAGAAAGCACTGTACCCCTAACATTACATTTTTGTTATATATTTTGAATGTGATGTAGTAAATACAATAAAGCATATTAAACATTTTAAATTAGATTATTTTTAGTTACCTAATCAGTTTTTATAATATTTATATTATTTGTAATAATAAATAACTAAATATATTGCCATGTTTAAAATACCTACTTACTGCACGATACTATTTTGGATAAAAAATAAACTTCGAAACAAAAATTTATAGATCACCAAATATTTCGAGAGATTCGAATCCGTGACTTCAACAACAGTGTTTACAAAAGCAATTAACCACAAAGGCAATAAAAAAATGTTCCAACGAAATGTAAATTTTAGACATACATGTGGTTGTGGAGTTTATGCTTTCATACAACGATGAATTATGTCAGCTTCTATCTTACAACGGGGACAAGGGTCATGTACACGAAAGCCGGTGAACCAACTGTTGCGTGATGGAGGATTCAATATTTAGGACCATGTTAAAATTTGATTTTATGTTTTCAAATTGTTGTTCGACGTGGCAGAGACAGGTTTGACGAAGATGATATATTTACTGAATACAAAAGGATTTCAGAGTAGATTAGTGAAGAAAAAACAATAGGGAAGACTTAAACAAGAAATAACTTATTAGCTAAAATTTATTTTTAAAACCAAGCTAACATATGCGCTAATAAGAATAATTTTCAGCAAGTCTTTTCATTTGATACCCATTGGTAGTAAAGCATAAAAACTTAACCGGCATTTTTAGTAGTAGGTGGATTAAGAGGGATATAACTTTTTTTCTGGCACGTTGTATACTGGCAGCTGGGTTCTTGCACGTTGCGGATCACCCATTTGCAATGTGAAATTCTGTTAAAAATATATGAAATTATATATTTATTTAAATTTTTTCTTTATTCGAAGAATTATTCATAATATTATTTTATTTTTTATTGAACACACAGCAGAGATATAGAGCAGGAACATGTAATCCCTATGAAATAGAGAGATGAGACACGACGAAACATTCAGTCGATAAGAAAATATGTTCAATCATAGAAACTGAAACAGCTCTAACAATCCCTTTTTAGACTCATTACAATAAAATTGTTGAGTACAAACGGAAACAAAAATAATAATATACAGAAATAAAATTTTGTACATATATAAAAATATATTACTATAAAAAAGCGAAAAGTTCCATTAAATTAAATTGTTAATTAAATAAACGATTCCGCGTGCAAGTGTACGAAATACTTTGTTTAACTTTCAAGCAGATTAATCCTAGGATAGAAAGAGATGTACGATAAATTGTTTGTGGTGAATGTTGTGAGCGGGAGCGAGTAAATTATATAGGCAGAAAATAATCAATAATCTTGAAATTTACTAGTACAGCTCTTATACTTGCATTATATTTGCTCTCCGGTGAAATAAACATGAAATACACGCTCAAAACGTCAGTAATTCTTATTAATATTATAAATGCGAAAGTTGACTCTTATTGAATGTTTGGGTGTAAGATGCCTCATCAAGATTTCCGGGGCCCGAGCGACCTCACCTGCTATCTTTGAACCTGATGACTAGTAACCGAGAGTAACTTTTGTTTCCGCTACTATTTTGTCTGTTACACTCTCTCGCTCTCGTGGGCACCTTACAAATCGCGTGAAGGAGACAGCGAGAGAGACAAATAAATCGCCGTGCAACTTAGTTGCTCGTGCGCGCGACCTCCCAACGGACGAGGCGCCCTTACGGGGTTGAGATACCAGACGGCACTCGTTTCCAACAATGTCGAATATCAAACGAAAAACGAAAGCTTCTCTAAGAGAAGCTCTCGTTTTTCGTTATCCGATCCGTTTCGTCTTTTATGTGGTTACTAATAACAAATAAAAGTAGAGTCCAGTATCAAAATTCAGACAGGGTTTGCGTCGAGTGAACTGGGAAAACTATTACCTAAGATGAAGATGAGATTGAATGTTCGGGGATGAGGATCGTGAAAAGATAACCTTTAAAATTCAAATACATTGCATTGAAACTTATGTATGAAGATACCTTAAAATCAATAGAAGGTAATAGACTACTTGTGGTCGCGATAGCTTGCAAAAGGTAAAACCATGGATAGAACTTATAAAATACTATTTTTTAATAATGATAAAAGAATAAACACATCTCAAAATGTTTGGAACAATAAATTCAACAAACATGGTCGGCATAGCTCCCCAGAGACTACTCCGAGGGGAGTCATAAATATTTATTTCTTATCTCGTTCAATCAGTCAGTTATTTAAAAATTATGGCGACTCAAACCTTGAACCTAGAGCTGTTGTAAAGATAAATACAATGACTTTATTTTAATATTTAATTACTGAGCCGGCCACTCACAATACCTTCATAAAAATGGCTCATTTAGTAAAATGATACCTAGTGGTTTTTGATTTTGCAGAAGTCTAAACAAAATGTGTATTTGTTGATAGATATTGTAATAATGAAAACTAATACAGTATGTCAATTATATTCAAATCTAAACTACGAAATAACAGTTTCTTTTTTAGAAGCTTTAATATATTAAAAAAAATTCTTGTTAATATACAAGACAATTTTTAAAGAGGAATAATAGGTATTCTAACCTTTTATTATAATATAGTGCCGCGCAAAATCCTGTTCGATACATAAGTAAACTTTAAGAAAAGTTAAAACAGACGACTTCAAACAAAAAACAACAGCACTAAAAAGCTTAAAATGTATAAATAAACTAATACATATTACAATGTGACAATAACATAATACAATGTGACAATTTTTTTATGTTAGTTGTCTTGTGTTTATGTGTTAAATTCCATTCATGTTTTAGGTGGGCAGTTAGTAATCGTAGTTTAACTTGGTAACTTTACTTTGCCTGAACATTGAACTGTGTGCATTCCTGCCTCACGTTATAGGTGGGTGAGCAATGGGCTCACCAACCTATAACGTGAGACAAAGCCGTTTTAAAAAAGACAGACGCAGGTTGTGACTACCGCTGTTGAAACTTTTCAAGCCGCTCATAGGGCATTCAACTTGGCTTAACGACTGTTGTGGTTGTAATGTGCTTGGTCTTAATAGGCAAATCTTGGTATACTTTTACCTACTCTCTTATTTTGCACAATACATATTCTCAATCAATCGGATTTTTTGCATAATAAATATTCTCAATCAATCGTTTTTTGGACGTCTCAAAACCAACAGAGCATGCCATATTACAGCTTAATGACTTCCATTTTTCATTCATACCTGCCTTATTGCGTGTGGTTTGCAGCGAGAGTTGCTTCGCATTGCACAACATTGTCTACAAATCTAAAATCTAAACATTAGAGTTTTGGCGTACTTCAGTCCCTTGGATCGAAGTTTACTATAGGACAGGTATAAAAATTTGCCCGATTTGTTGACACTTATAATTACAGCTCTTTCTTGGGTAGTAGCGTGTTGATATATAGCCCATAGCTTTCCTCGATAAATGGGCCATCCAAAACAAAAATATTTTTTCGATTCAAATTAGAAGTTCCGGAGATTAAAGTGTTTAACCAAACAAACATACTAACTTTTATTATTATATTATTCATTAATGAACACTTCATTACGTATTCGGTTTTTATATTCCGCTTACTGTGACACGCTCCCGCTACCGCCGATATCATGCGCCGCTCTGTTTAGTATGCGCAAACGCAGCGTATACCGACGTTTGCCTACATGTGGACAGACGTAGTAATTGCCCTGTCACTTTCCTAATTAGCATCGCTCGTTTTGCGTTTCTCTGCAATGTTTGATTTATAGAGATATTTTGCATGTATTTCTGCTGTCATCAACGCGTAGATGTTTAGTTTAATTTCGTTTTTTTAAAGAAATTGTCCGTAAATTACTGAATCAGCGGATATTAAGAGTTAATTCAGATAGATATGAATATGGAAGGTGTGTACAATCAATTACTTTAACATATTGTTTTCGTATCTTATAAAGAGTATTGATCAAAAAACTTACCCTTTTTTCTAGAATGAAGGTTGTTCATACATTACCAAATATACCTACAAATAATCCTTGATTATTTTCCATTTCTTAGTCATAAATAGTGAACCTATTTCTCAAAATGTTTTTTTTTTAATTTATAGCACACTAGCATAGCATACATGAAACCCCCCCGTCGCACACATTTTAAAGCGTCATATACTCGTATCACACTTTTACAATAATACATACATACATACATAACATCACGCCTGTCTCCCATCGGGGTAGGCAGAGACTATGGCTTTCCACTTGCTACGATTCTGGCATACAACTTTCGCTTCGTCAACTTTCATAATTGTTTTTATACACGCTCGCCGATTAAGAGTACTCTTGACCTGGCCTTTAGTCAAAAGATCTTCAATTTGATCGGTATATGTACGGCGAGGTCGACCCTTACCAGTTTGCCCATTTACTCTCACCGCATAAATTTTCTTGGTCAGTCTATTTTCATCCATCCTCTCCACGTGTCCAAACCATCTAAGCATCCCTTTTTCTATCTTAGTCACTACGTCTTCTGTCATACCGCAATGTTCCTTTATCACGCTGTTCCTTTCTTTATCTATTAATTTCACTCCAGCTATACTTCGCAGACTCCTCATTTCTCATTGTGCTGCTGTATAGGTTAAACAGCCACGGTGACGCTACACAACCCTGTCTCACACCTTTTTCGATGTGAAAAAAGTATGTGCAAGCTCCGTTGATTCTGACACAAGCACTGGATCCCTCATATAGAGATTTCAGTGCTCGTATCAAGTTGCTGCTTACTCCATACATGGACAATGTTGACCACAGTTCATTCCTCACCAATATACCATAGGCCTTTTCCAAGTCTACGAATGCGCAATAAACTTTTTGACTCTTCGCCAAAAGTTTTTCAATTACGCATCGTAAGGAAAAGACCTAATCCGTGCATCCTCTTCCTTTCATAAATCCTGCTCGCATATCCCACATTTTCCCATCAGTTTCATTCATCACTCTTTATATCAAAACTTTCGCATATAATTTGCCGACGATGCTGAGCAAGCTTATGCCGCGGTAGTTTTTGCACTCTTGCTGCGACCCTTTTCCTTTATACAGCGGTACGATGACAGTTTTACACCAATCAATCTTCTGGTACGCTGCCACCCCTCCAGCAAAGGTTAAAAAGGCGGTACAGCTGGCAAACTACCACGCCCTGTCCCGCTTTCAGCATCTCGACAGAAATCCTATCAATTCCCGCAGCTTTGCCTAGTTTCATACTATTCAATGCTTCCATAATTTCTTCTGTACTTATATCACTTTCATTGCCGCTTTCACTCACTTCCCAGCAATATGTCTGTGCTTGCATATCCTCTTTTTCAAATAAACTTTCAAAATATTCCTTCCATCTTTTGAGGACACATTCTTCACCTTTCACAACACTGCCATAATGGTTTCTGATATAGGTGAGCTGCGATGTTGTCTGTTGGGCTCTCATTGTTCTTATGGAGATCTTCTTCTTTCTTTTTATCACCTCTCTTGCAACACGCTTAAACCTTTTATATTCATCCTTTGCCATTCTTACATCCTCATCCGTTGCCTTCTGCATTCTTTGATTGACTTTTGTAGTCAGCCAATCCAAACATGCTTTCTTCTTATCGGACAACGCTTTCATGACTTCTGCACACATTCTCTTTACCTTACATCCTTGGCTCCTCTGGTTTACTCCACACACTTTAATCAAATCCACGAGTCCTTCCTTAAACGACTTCCATAATTTTTCCATCTCACATACCTCATCTAAATTTTCAAATTTCTTGCTCACTTTACTTAAAAATTCTTCTTTTATACCTATCTCTTGCAAATTATCGACTTTTATGCGCTCTAGTACACTACAGGGTTCATGCACACGGTGCCGCCACCGCTGAAACAGACCTCTTACTCGACTCATAACCAAGAAGTGGTTTGTGTCAATACCGGCGCCGCGGTATGCCCTGGTGTCTAGCACTTTCTTTCTCAGCCTTGCATCTACAATCACAAAATCGATCATGCTTCTCTGGCTTCCTTCTTGTCTCGTAAACAAGTGGATATCCTTGTGGTTGAACATGGTGTTGGTTACCACAAGATTCCTCTTCAAACATACTTCAAGCAAGCTTTCTCCATTTTCATTAACTCGTTCGTCACCATATTTTCCCAATACACTTTCATATCCATCACGCTTCACACCAACCCAACTGTTAAAATCACCTAACATTACTATTCTTTCGCTCTGTTTGCATTTACTCAGAATATCACTCATACTCTCCCAAAATGCCTGCCTCTCGCTTTGGTCTCTTGAAGATCGGTACCACCGCGCATCTTGAGGAGCATAAACTCCTACAACAAAGATGCGGGTGAGTCCAACCTTCAACCTCAACCAAAGGAGTCTTGGGCTCACACATTCATATTCTGTCACACATTCATTCATTCTAGCGGATAGTAGCACACCAACACCCTGGCACGCTGTACTGGTATTGGCTACACCTGACCAGTAGGCGGTATAGGGTCCATGTGTAGTGGTGTCACATCCTTTCCTCTTTGTTTCATTCACACACAAAATATCAAGTCGTCTCTCTCGCATCATCTTGTATGCGTATGCCTCCACTATTTTGTCTCTCATTCCTCCTCTTACATTCAATGTAGCAAAGCGGCTATCCCTAGTCCACTTTTCGCCTCGATGGGAAACGTGACGTGACGGGTCGCGAACCACATCGCCGCCATTTCGGATTTTATTTCTACTTATATCCATAGCGTACCCACGAGAAGCTAGGGAAATTTAGAGTCCGCCTAGACAGATGTATGAAAATTTAGCTGATTTGTGGACATTTATGGTTACCGCTCCGCTCTTATGTGCAGTAGCGTGATGATATACAGCCCATAGTCTTCCTCGATAAATGGGCTATCCAAAACAAAAAGATTTTTTCAATTTGAACCAGCAGTTTTTGAGTATAGCGCTTTCAACCGAACAAACTCTTCAGCTTTTAATATTAAGAATAGATTTTAAAAAGTACACATTGTATCTAATTGTTGGTACGTTTGATCCTGAAAGAATTCGTAAGTTACTATAAAAACGTTTATTTTCTTCTTGGTCAGGTTGCTACAGTAAGTAGTTCCAGTAGATTAGAAGCCTTTACATGTTAACTATGTATCAACCTCAATATCCTTCATTAATTAATCCTACAAATAAAATACATAAAGCCTTTATCGTTGAGGGGGAAACAGAGGGATATTATATACGCATTTTTTTTACCAGTCAAGGAATCCATTGAAAATAATTTCGATCTTGGTCCGTATAAAACTTTGCTTTACCAAGCAACGTTATGAATCGTATCGTCAAGTAGAGTCTCGTAGACAAAAGGGCGGAGAGAAATCCATTGGAGCGAGATTGTAGTAGTGGACTACGAAAACTGTCAAATGGTACCGCCGGCTTTCTATTGAGCGACGAATTCGATTCTGTTTTGACACTATTGGAATAGTAGACAGCCCCTGTTCAAAGATATCGTATCAGTGCGGAACTCTTAACCGCCAGGAAGATTAGCTCTACATCTTCGAATTGTATTGTGATCCTATTTACATAAATTACGTATGCAAATGATGTATTAAAAAAATCAGGTTACCCCTCAAACATACTCACAGTCTGACACTGAAATATACGAAATAAAATTAAATCAAGAGTTTATTATAAATAGTGCAAGTTTATTACTCTACCGCGTACGCTTAGATTGTGGAATGAGCTCCCTGCCTGGGTTTTGCCGAAGGTCTACGGTATAGAGTTATTCCAAAGGGGTTTTAGAAGGTTTTCAGCGCGAGTGCTGCATCTCTGGTGTTGCAAACGTCCATAGGCTACGGTGACCAAATTCCATCAGGTGGGCCGTATGCTTGTCTCAGTAGTATATAAAAAAAGAATTCACTATATTTCGAACAGAGACTATGAAATGTTATCTCTATACTAATTCAATCTGTTTCTATTTTCTTCTTCATTTCGGTATATTGCCAGTTGCTTACAAACCTTATCTTGATTTAGAGTCTGTTGTTGAGGAGCAGCTATCGTTTGGCTTTTAATTTTCAGTATTGTTGGGAGTGACAGTAATCTAACCTCCCAACCCCGTAAGGGCGCCTGGGTCGTTGCCTTATTCGTTGGTCAACAGATTGGACCCCGGAATTCATAGTTTGGTCCCTTACACTAGTTTATCATCAATCAATCTATCTTTATCTTTTGTAGGTTATCAGTCCACCTGGGTGAGGGGCGTCTTATTTTACATTTGCCGAATCGTTGTCTCCAGTCTAGAACTCTGGTCTATTGGCCATTAATTTAACGACAGACATGACCAACTCATTGCCACTGTATCATTTTTCCTTTACGAGCTAATTTCAGTTCTCTTGCGGAGCCTTCAAAGAAACTTTAAGCATAGGTCACTATAATACCTTGAGGGCATGTCCCACTTTAAATGTCAACATCTCGTAATCAAAATAGTTATTGTCAATTTCTCCATTAAAAATATAATTCATACAATGTGTATCTCAAGTGATTTGCATGCAATATTTGCATAGCACACATATGATAATAAGATTAATTACTATTATGTTTCTCATTTGCATATATTTATATGCAAAGGCGACTGAACCGAGAGACATTGCTCCACTGAACGATTCACTCTCACTCGTTGCCTTGTTTCCGTCAGGATCTACTTTTAAACCGGATTGGCTTGATTGTCTATCGGAATTGTTGGAAGCGACTGCCGTTTGACGACTGGCGTGACGTTGATATGGGTCCAGGAGACCTCTGCGGCACTCTTTTGAATAGTGAAGCGTCACAGGAACACTCGATTGAAACGAAATTCCATTCGTTGTATATTATTGATAATATACTACAAAAGAAATAATATAATAGCTATTTTAAATTATTTTAAACAAATAAGTGAGCACCTAAGACTGGGCACAGTCATTAGCATACGCAAAAGTATCGTGATTGAAAATTATTAAACTTTATTTCGCCTAGCCCTCATCCGCCAAGCCCGTAGGTATTGTGCGATAAGAAACTTTGTTACAAACAATATATTTATAAGTAGGGTAATTATTCTACTGCAATAGGTTATTACTATTAATTTTAAATGATTTTTATTATCATTTTACAAATGATATCTTGGCCTTCGTCTCCGTTCTGCTCAATATATTAGGAAAGTCTAAGTCAGAAATTTTGTCCACTTTGTCCGAGATTTCAGTTTTGACGATAGCAGGATTTACGACTTTACACACATACATACATACATATTGTCACGCCTTTATCCCCGAAGAGGTAGGCAAAGGCATACCTACTATGTGCCCACATTTCACCGTATGCATTTTTGTCACACGTAACAAGTAGTGAGCCCATTGCCGTATTAAAAATGGAAGATTTTACGATTTAAGCGCATTGTAATTTTAATATTTTTCATATCTTATATTTTCCTACTTACCAATAGCAAAAATATGTTCTGGTGGAGAACCTCACCATGACAGTTTCGGACTTAACTTATTTCTTGTAAAAATATTAAATTAACTTCCCATATGAACAGATTCTTGAAATTTGGACCATAACTTAGAAGGTATAATCGCCTAATGTCATACACTCGGATAATAGCTTTAAGAATTGAAGACTGTACCCAGTTTTGTAAACAATAACTTAAAAAGAAGTGGATGACAATGCAATAAAATATAGAAGTTACTTTTTAGTCTGTAAAGAAAACATGGTAAATACATTAAAATATTTTACATTAACCTTGTTTTATCATACCAAAAACTGTGTTGTCAACAGACCGAACGAAATACGCATACATAAATAAGATAAGGCAACAACAGGACTGGTTGCAGCCGTAGGAGTCAGAACTCTGACGGTGCAGATTATGCAAATGATGGTCAGCAGTTTGAGTGCCTGGAATGGAATTCTAACTCCTTTTTTGTGAGGAAGTTAGAAGCATATAAAAACAGCGGAAAAGCACAGTGGACAGTCAAAGAGAAAATGGAAATTGACCAATCAACGTGTCAAGTTTGGTGACTAAATTTGTTCATTATTACAAGGATTTTCTTTCGGACCTATACATATGTACTTCAATATCTCAGTCACAATACACTTACCAAGCCGTCAGCCTACATGTATCCTAAAGAAAAGATCAAAACACAAATATGGATTAGTAAATAAAAGTGTGTAATAGAAAGCCCACACATAACCTTACCTTATTATGTTAAGAATCCCGCTGGAAATCTACGTTCATGTCAGGTGCAGTTTCTGTACCGAACAACAAGAAATATAATTTGTGTTTATGAATATTTATGAAATTGGGTTAAGCGTATTCAAGACGTGCATGTTCTTTCTCATTTAAACACGCTTTTATTAACTTTACTTCATCTTATGCTCCTGTTATGTTCGCAACGGAATCTTTGAACGTAATTTTTCACCCACTTCTAAACGTTTTGAAATGAAACTTTATTTATGTATCAAGTCAAGTTGCAAGTCAGAACTCAGAGGGCCGAGTCTGACAATAAAAAGCCGTTCTATTTCTATTCTATATCGATTCCATTGCGATTGGTTTAAAAATAGGTAGTCAACTAAATCTATCAATATATCATTTAAACACGCTTTTATTAACTTTACTTCATCTTATGTTCCTGTTATGTTCGCAACGGAATCTTTAAACGTAATTTTTCACCCACTTCTAAACGTTTTGAAATAAAACTTTATTTATGTATCAAGTCAAGTTGCAAGTCAGAACTCAGAGGGCCGAGTCTGACAATAAAAAGCCGTTCTATTTCTATTCTATATCGATTCCATTGCGATTGGTTTAAAAATAGGTAGTCAACTAAATCTATCAATATATCATTTAAACACGCTTTTATTAACTTTACTTCATCTTATGTTCCTGTTATGTTAGCAACGGAATCTTTAAACGTAATTTTTCACCCACTTCTAAACGTTTTGAAATAAAACTTTATTTATGTATCAAGTCAAGTTGCAAGTCAGAACTCAGAGGGCCGAGTCTGACAATAAAAAGCCGTTCTATTTCTATTCTATATCGATTCCATTGCGATTGGTTTAAAAATAGGTAGTCAACTAAATCTATCAATATATCATTTAAACACGCTTTTATTAACTTTACTTCATCTTATGTTCCTGTTATGTTCGCAACGGAATCTTTAAACGTAATTTTTCACCCACTTCTAAACGTTTTGAAATGAAACTTTATTTATGTATCAAGTCAAGTTGCAAGTCAGAACTCAGAGAGCCGAGTCTGACAATAAAAAGCCGTTCTATTTCTATTCTATATCGATTCCATTGCGATTGGCTTAAAAATAGGTAGTCAACTAAATCTATCAATATATCATTTAAACACGCTTTTATTAACTTTACTTCATCTTATGTTCCTGTTATGTTCGCAACGGAATCTTTAAACGTAATTTTTCACCCACTTCTAAACGTTTTGAAATAAAACTTTATTTATGTATCAAGTCAAGTTGCAAGTCAGAACTCAGAGGGCCGAGTCTGACAATAAAAAGCCGTTCTATTTCTATTCTATATCGATTCCATTGCGATTGGTTTAAAAATAGGTAGTCAACTAAATCTATCAATATATCATTTAAACACGCTTTTATTAACTTTACTTCATCTTATGTTCCTGTTATGTTCGCAACGGAATCTTTAAACGTAATTTTTCACCCACTTCTAAACGTTTTGAAATGAAACTTTATTTATGTATCAAGTCAAGTTGCAAGTCAGAACTCAGAGGGCCGAGTCTGACAATAAAAAGCCGTTCTATTTCTATTCTATATCGATTCCATTGCGATTGGTTTAAAAATAGGTAGTCAACTAAATCTATCAATATATCATTTAAACACGCTTTTATTAACTTTACTTCATCTTATGTTCCTGTTATGTTCGCAACGGAATCTTTAAACGTAATTTTTCACCCACTTCTAAACGTTTTGAAATAAAACTTTATTTATGTATCAAGTCAAGTTGCAAGTCAGAACTCAGAGGGCCGAGTCTGACAATAAAAAGCCGTTCTATTTCTATTCTATATCGATTCCATTGTGATTGGTTTAAAAATAGGTAGTCAACTAAATCTATCAATATATCACAATATCACTTCACAAGCCGCAGAATAGAACCAGAATATATATTTTTAGCAATAAAATATTAGTAGACTACCAAAACTTACAACGTACAACTCTTACGATTAGAGCATCAAGTGTTAGTAGAACTTATTCGTCCGGTCGATAGAATTCTATTGTAGAAAGATTGTTATAATAGACTAAGAACTGACAAATTGTACCACCGGCTTTCTATTGAGCGACGATTTCCATTCTGTTTTGAAACTATTGAAATAATAGACTAACCCCCAGGGGGCCGAGTCTACTATGGACAAGCCGTAGAATAGAACTAGTATCGCTGTTTTTAGCTGTCAAAATGTTAGTAGACTATTAAAAATGCAACTGACCATTGGCGGCCATTGGCGCGGTACGTGTTAGTAGAATTCTATCGGTCGACCGATAGAAGTCTATTGGAGTAAGATTTTACTATAAAAATGTTTATTTACGAAAAAACTGTAAAAAATGTATCGGAGGCTTTCTATTGGGCGACGATTTCAATTCTTTTTCAACACGTTTGAAATAGCAGACACGGCCCCCAGGTTGGCTGGGGCATTTCTGTAGCTTGTGATAATGACGCCGCAAATCATGACTACGGGCACCTTTCAGAGAATAAACTATTTGTATAAATATCTATCTGCTAGTGCCGTATGGACTTGGTATATATTTTGTACGTTGTACGTACTTGTGGTGTGTTTTGTACAGCGTGTTTTCAATGTTAAGTTAAGCAATTTTAAGCCTAATTGACTTTCTAAATTACTATCTAACTAATTATTTGTTTTAAGTAATTTAATTTACATAAATGTATTTTAATGCTGCCATTACACCATACAAGTGGAAGTTAGAACTGTAACAAGTTTATACCTATCTAGCTGAACCCTGCGTCTTCACCCGTGGCATACTTCGAACATCCTACTCCTAGCACCCATTTACTTCCGTCATTTATTCATTTTAGAATTATGTATGAAATTTGCCCAATTGGTTGACATTTGTGATCAATGCTCCGCTCTGATGGTTAGTACCGTGATGATCTATAGCGTATAGCCTTCCTCGATACATGGGCTATTCAACACAAAAATATTTTTTTCAAAAACTTTATACTTAAGTCTAGATTTATAATATAGAAAAATGTTTGCAATTATTTCAGTTTCAATATTATTATATTCACGTTATAATACCAGATTGGAACACAGTTTTAATACGAGGTTCGTAACTACCTGGAGTGCAACGTGGACAGACCAATAAATGTTCAAAAATATTAGAGGGATAATACCTTCATTCCGGAACATGGCTCCAATGGAATTCACATAACTGAGTAAAGTGAGGGGCAAATATTTCGGCCTCATTATTATAAAGTTTAGAACCGGTACCAGTTATACAACGAGGTGCTTTAATTAAAGTATTATGTTGTGAAAAAACAAATAACGATATTTCTAGTAGAAGTAAATAGTTTATATAAAAAGTCAAGGGCAATTACTGGAATCCGTTTATTATTTAAGTGAACTTGAAAATATTCGTAATAAGTAGTCAGTTTCAAAACATATCAATCATTTTAACATCTTGAAGCGCTTTTGGCTCGGGTAACTCAGAGTCTTGTAGACGATCACTGCGTTAAGCAACTTTCGCTATGGCTGGTTATGGATGGGTGGCACTTCTATTCACGAGCGTATTTCATGCTTCAAAAGGCACGTTAAGCCTGTTGGTCCCGGTTGCCAGTAACATAGCAGTCTTTAAGCCAAAGCGGAGGCCTTGCTCATAAGGCCTTGAAACAAATTTTAACAGCAGGTCGCCCAAAACCTGTGCCTGTCCATTTCAGCACGACAACACGGTTCGCCACTGGTTACGTGGGACAAAAACTCATACGGTGAAATGTGAACGCATAGTATGCCTCTGCCTTCCTTGAGGAACAAAGACATGAATGATATACTTGAATATTAGTTACGTCAAAACCGATTTAAGATGCAAGAATGTTTTAGTAAGGAGTAAGATTTTGTCTTTGTACTGAGATAATATTGTCAAGTTTCCTTTTTTTAAATACTTCTCATATCATACTGGCTGGCTCCTGGAAAGTCATGACGACATTCATGGATTCAAGGCCGCAATCATAGCCCAAAAGGCCATTAACAGCGGAACCATCCAATGGAAAAAGAGCTTGTTAGTTACAACAGAATATAAAGACTTCTCTCAACGATTATCATTATGAATTCACTTTCCTTTTCATGGAAAGCATTAGAATATTCAGTTAAAATGTACTAATTTAATTTAAAATTCAAAACGTGTCTGTGACCCAGTGAGATATACGAAACTTCCATAATATAATTATAGCACGACGTATTTCCTTTCATTTTATCTGTGTGTGTTAACTCCACAGGCAAGTACACATAAAGAGAGGCAACTCTTCGCCTCCCACTGATCTGAACTCAACTCACTCGCACCCTCTCTTCCCTAAGAAATTAGTGCCATTTCAAATGCTTGACGGAGTCATTGCTATTGATGCTAAGATAAAGAATATGGAGCTGGAGTACTTTAAGCCTGATCACGGACGCTATAGTTATTTATTAGCGGTCAATGGTACCAGCTGGTAACAAAGAAATATGACTGTAAGCTGTAATAAGTAGCGCCCACTGCTTCGAGACGTGCACGAGCGGAACTTGCAATCTTATTTTATTACAGGTTCTATCGGCATTATAGAAACTAATAATGTTGGTGATCAAAAGTTCAACGTAATCCATCTATATAGTGTTGTAATGTATAAAATTGTATCGAAACGGCATAGTGGCAACACTATTTGTCAATCACCTGTCCCCTCCCTAGTTTAAAAAATGGCCACTGCGGATACATCGTAATAATAAAACTATGTGTAAAACTTATATAAAAACTAATGTAAAATACCTAAAAAATAAGAACAACTGCAAAGTACATAATAAACGTTTATAACAATCAGTGTTTGTGATTCACCTAACAAAAACTAATAGGTTATGAGACCAGTGTACGCAAAGAAAAGTGAATCCAACATTGCTCGACGTGTTCAACAAAAATAATAAAATACAAATCAAGAAAAAAGAATAAAAACCAGTTATAAAACTAAATAACAACAATGTGTGAGACATGACGAACAAAATATTGAAAAACTATCAAACTCCGAGTCGTTTCATTTGTGGAAATTTGAGATCGGAATATACATGAAAGCGCATGGTTTGAATGAGGTTATCATCGAACAAAAAACAAGTCGTGACATCAAAGACGACATGAAGGATGCAAAAGCGCAAAAACTAATACTATCTACGATTGACAAAAAGCTTAAGTCACATAATGAACTGCAAATCAGCGAGTGAAATGTATGCAAAATTGTGCAGTGTATTTGAAGGATCATAGTCAAGAAATAAATCAAATTTATTACAAGAGTTCTTTAATTATAAATATCATAAAACACAAACGATTAGTCAAACAATTAACAACATAGAAAACTTAGCTTTGAGACTCAACAATGTCGGTCACAAGATTGAAGATGACTTAATTATGTCAAAAATATTAACATGCTTACCAGAGTCATACAAATACTTTGCAACAGCATGGGAATCTACACCCAGTAATGAAAAAACCCTGACAAACCTCACCAATCGTTTGCTACTCGAAGAGACACGGTATACTAATTCAGAACTAAACATTGCATTTAAAGTGGTGAACAAAAGCAGTGATAAGAGATGCTATAAATGTAACAAAATTGGACATTTCAAGTCAGAATGCAAAACTTGTAATATTTGTAAGAAAACAAATCATTTGGAAAAAGACTGCCGGTACAAAAATAAAACTCAACAACAACAATGTACTATTTGCAAGAAAACAAATCACAAAGCAGAAAATTGCTTCTTCAGAAATAAAATTAATAACAAAAAGGAAGAAACATCATTATTAACAACTCATAAGAAGAATCCAGGAAATAAAATAGAATTTGTGGTCGATTCAGGAAGCACTTCACATATGACAAATAACATCAACATTTTGAGTGATTATCAAGAGCGTCAGTCACAAATATCAGTCGCAAACAATGATACCATGATTTCAAAAGGAAGTGGAACTGTTCAAGGTATGAACTGTACATTAAAACAAACACTTTATGTTCCAGAACTGGCACAGAACTTAATGTCAGTAAATTTATTAACAAAAGATGAAGCTTCAGTAATATTTAAAAATGACAAGGTCGAGATACTTAAAAAAGGAAGATTAATATTAGAAGGCCAAAAGGAAAGTGGACTATATTATATAGAAATAAATAACAATAATAAAGACTGCAATAATCAGTTGTTACTAGCCAAGGAAAAAGGCACCGCCCTAGAGTGGCATAAAAGGATGGGACACCCTGGAAAAGATGTCATAGACATTTTACCTAACATTGCTAATGGCATTAAAATAGTAGGAAAAGGAAAAATAGAAGAATGTGAAGTATGCATCAAAGCAAAACAAAGTAGATTACCATTCAAAGAAAGGAAAAGAGCAGAAAATATATTAGAAATACTACACACAGACATCTGTGGACCATTCGACACAACAACACATGATGGAAACCGATACTTTATGACAATAATGGATGATTACAGTCACATCACTAAAACATATTAAATAAAGCATAAAAGCGAAGCATCAGAAATAATTCAGAACTACATTGAAGAGGTAGAAAGAGAGAAGAAAGGAAAAGTTTCATGCATTCGATGTGATAATGGTGGTGAATATAGGAGCAACGATTTTAAGACATGGTGTTTGAAGAAAGGAATAAAACTTGACTATACCATACCATATACACCTCAATTAAATGGAAAAGCAGAAAAGAATTGAAAGATGAGATGTGGGGAGAAGCAGTTTACTGTGCTACTTATCTACTAAATAGGTTGCCCAGTCAAACACTCAATAATAAAACCCCTTATGAGATGTGGAATGGAAGAAAACCAGATCTTTCCAACATACAAATATTTGGAAGTGATGTATATGCCAAACATTTAGGACCAATAAGAAAACTAGATCCCAGAAGTAAGAAACAAAAAATGGTAGGACATGCTAACAACGGTTATAGATTATGGAATACTGAAAAGCGACAAATAGAAATACATAGAGATGTAGTAATACTTCAGAAAAATACACAAAAGGAAATGGAAGAACAAAATATGAAGAAGGCAGAGGAAAACATAATATATCAAGATGATAAAATGGAATCAGAAATAGAAAGACAAGATGGCAATTTGATGGAAGAAGAAATTGAAAAAACAGTATTTGAACAATCTGTCATAGAATGTGATAGAGAAGATGAGAACATAAGAACAGAAGAAACAGAAGATTTAAACGAAGAAGTAGAAAGAAGAAAGAGCTATCAATAAATACCAGAAAATGAAATATCTGATATAGAACAAGAGATACCTAGAAGAAGTCAAAGAACTAGAAAACTGCCTGAAAGATTGAATGACTATGTACTACTGACCTACAACGAGGTTACAACAAGGTCAGAGAAAGAAAAATGGGAGAAGGCGATAGATTCAGAGAAGGAATCATTATATAAAAATAACACTTGGTCGTTGGTAAATAAGAAAGAAGCAGAAGGTAAAAAGATATTAACCAATAAATGGGTTTTCAGAATCAAGGATGATGGCACATACAAAGCAAGACTCGTCGTGAGAGGTTTCGAGCAAAAAGGTATTGGTTTTTATGAGATCTACAGTCCAGTGGTAAGTCAGTCTGCACTAAAATCTTTATTTGCTTTGGCTGCATCTAATAATTCTGAAATTGTGACATTTGATGTTAAAACAGCATTTTTGTATGGTGAACTAGATCAAGATATTTATATGAATATTCCTGATGGTTATGTAAAAGAAACTAATAAAGTATGTAAGTTAAATAAAGCCTTGTATGGACTCAAACAGGCTCCAATTACATGGAATAAGACCTTTAGTCAAACATTGTCAAAACTAGGCTTAATTCCAACAAATACTGATCGCTGTGTGTTCACTAATGCAAATAAAAATATAATAATGGCTATTTATGTTGACGATGGAACTGTTATCAGTAAAAATAAACAAGAACTAGATAACATTCTCAACTGTTTAGAAAAGGAATTTGAAATTAAAATCTGTAAAGAACCTAAAAGTTATGTCGGAATAGAAATATGTAAAGATGAAAAAGGTATTACATTAAAACAAGAAACCTATATTGATACGTTACTTAAAAACTTTAATATGATAAATGCTAAACAGACCAGTGACATAACATCAGAAATAAATTTTCCTTATAGAGAATGCATAGGCGCATTGTTAAATTTATCCACAAGAACTAGACCTGACATAGCACAAGCTGTAAATGAAGCTAGTAGGAAAATAGAGAAGCCAACTAAAACTGATGTAATTTCAATTAAAAGGATAATAAAGTACTTAGTAGGAACAAAATATAAAGGTGTACATTTTATGAAAGATGGAAATATATCTTTATTAAATGCATATTGTGATGCTGATTATGCAAATGATGTAACAACTAGGCGTAGCACAACTGGTTATGTAATAGTGTTAGCAAATGGACACATTTCATGGTGCTCCAAAAGACAACCAATAGTAGCTTTATCCTCAACAGAAGCTGAATATATTGCAGCAGCTGATTGTTGCAAAGAAACATTGTACCTAAAACATTGATGAGTGAATTGATAGGAAATGAAATTAAAGTAACCTTAAATATAGATAACCAGAGCTCCATTCAATTAATTAAAACAGGTTCATTTAATAAAAGTTTATTTATTAAGTTTATTTATTTATTTATTTAGCCACAACCTGCGTCTGTCTATTTCAACACGGCAATGGGCTCACCACCTATAACGTGGGTCAGGAATCCACACGGTGAAAAGTGGGCATATAATATGCCTCTGCCACCCCTTCGGGGATAAGGCGTGATGGATATTTATTTTTATTTATTTAATAAAAGATCAAAGCACCAATATGTCAGATACTATTTCATACATGAACATTTTGTGAAAGGAAATATTATTGTAAAATATTGTCCTACGGATCAGCAACTAGCTGATATCTTTACAAAACCGCTTGCAATAATCAAATTTGAATATCATAGCAAGAAATTGTTAAAATAAGGATAGGTATAGAAATAAAAGGTTGTAAAATTACATTTTATTAGGAAAACTTTTAAAAATGTAGATTCTAGTAATTGAAAAAAAGGTAGATTTTGGAAATCTTGAAAAGGTATATTTTACATAAGATAAAGACGATTTTGCATGTCAGTTATATAAGTATATAAAACCAGAAGTTAATAGTTTAGTTTGTCAAATTTAATAAATATAAAAAATAAAATATTATAAAACTTAGTACTTGCTATATTTAAGAGTTAATTATAAAAATAGAAACATATAATTTGTAAGTTTTCTAAAACAGGATAGTGATTACATAGATAAATAGATCATACATGTTAAGAAGTTAATGTTTTGTTTGAAGAAGTTTAAATTGCTGAAAGAGTTATATTTGTTAAAATTTTGTGTAAAACAGAATTTATAAACTTAACATAAATATATTAAATATTAAGATAGAGTATAATAATTAAAACGCAGATGGTCAAATTTCATAGCAATATTTATTTAAAAATTGTAATTTTAAAAAATAGGAGAAGGTGTTGTAATGTTTAAAATTGTATCGAAACGGCATAGTGGCAACACTATTTGTCAATCACCTGTCCCCTCTCTAGTTTAAAAAATGGCCACTGCGGATACATCGTAATAATAAAACTATGTGTAAAACTTATATAAAAACTAATATAAAATACCTAAAAAATAAGAACAACTGCAAAGTACATAATAAACGTTTATAACAATCAGTGTTTGTGATTCACCTAACATAAATCAATATATAGGTAGTATTTTTTATCTTAGTAGTAGTAGTTATCTTAGTAGTAATAGGGGATGAAGTGTAGAAGCGTGCACGTCGCCATCCCTGCCAGCTATGGCTGCAATTCTACTCCAACACGAGTACCACCAGGGCGAATTATGTTAGGGCGTGCCCCCGAGGCGACGCGCACCAGTTCGTCCCCGCTGGTGCGAAAAGTGTGAGCCAGAGCGGCGTAGGGGACCGCCACCCTACACGCGCGGCCCGACACGGCGGGAAGTGGAGGATGGAGTGCAGGGTAGCTGCGTGGAATGTTAGGGGAGGAATGACAGATAAGATGAATGAGTTGATGGATGTTATGAATGAGAGAAAGTTAGATGCAGTGTGCTTGACAGAGACCAAGCGCAAGGGCAGCGAAGTCTTGGAGCTCCCGGGTGGAATGCTCGCGCTTTGGTCTGGAGTACCAGAGAGCGAGCATGGCAGTCGGGGGGTTGGAATTTTGCTGTCCTCGCGATTGGCCTCCGGTATGTATGAGTACAAACTAGTAGGTCCTAGAATCCTCTGGATACGTGTAAAACTTGGTTTGACGAAGATTTTCCTGGTAGCTGCTTACGCGCCAGTATCTTCGTCGAACGCGAGTGAGCTAGAGGACTTCTGGGAGAGTATGAGAGAAGCTCTAAATGTGATAGAAGGAAATGAAAGACTTATAGTATGTGGAGACTTGAATGGATGGGTGGGTACCGCTCGCGATGGTTTTGAGTCGGTACTCGGGAAGTATGGGGATAAAAGGGTGAACGACGCTGGCAAGCTAATACTAGCATTTTGTAAGGAAAAGGATTTGTTTGTGGCGAACACAATGTTCAACCACAAACAAATTCATATGTTTACGAGGAGATGTAAGTCAAAGAGAAGCATGACAGATCTATTCCTAATGGATAGTCGGCTCCGTAAACAGGTGATGGACACAAGGGTTTATCGAGACGCTGAGCTGGGATCAGACCACTACCTAATCATAACTAGGATTAGGGGTCTGTTCGCGGGTTGGCGTCATCGTACCGAGTGTCCTGAACCTGAGCCGACTTATAGCATCTAAAGCTGGAAGCTGCAGGATGCATCCATTAGGGATAAATATAATGAAAGGGTAGCCGAAAAGCTTGGCGACGTCAATGTAAGTAGTGAGAATATGGAAAGTGTATGGCAGAACCTTAGGAATAGTATGATAAATGCCGCTGTGGAAGTGTGTGGAGAAACGAAAAGAGGCAGTGGTAATAAGCGTGATGCATGGTGGAATGAGGAAGTGAAAGAAGCAGTTCGAATGAAGAAGAAAGCATGGCTAGACTACTTAGCCTCGCGGAATGATTTTAATATGAAAGAGAGATACAAGCTGCAGAAAGTTAACGCGAAGGCACTGATAGAAGAAGCTCGTGAAAGGTGCAGAATGAAAGCGGATGAAAGGTTGTCGTCCAATTTCCGGGATAATGCCAGGCTCTTCTGGAAAGAGGTAGGCAAGACCCGGAGTTGTTCGGCAATCTGCAGTATGAATAAAGTGCTCAGTGTTAACAATGACGTCCTAACAGACCAAACTGACGTCCTGCAGAGATGGAGTGAATATTATGGAAAGATGTATGCAAGAAAAGACAGAAATGCCACATCGGGAAGTGGAGCTCACTTCGATGCTCCGGATCCCGATGTCATTGAAGTCATTAGTATGAAAGAAATAGAACAAGCGATAAGAAGTATGAAATGTGGTAAGGCTGCGGGAAAAGACAGAGTTACTGCTGAGATGATCAAGTACGGTGGGTCGCGTGTCTGGGACACACTATGTCTGTTATGCAACTTGTGCTGGCGGACGGGTGAGGTCCCAGATGACTGGCGAGTAGCAGTTGTAGTACCTATTTACAAAGGGAAAGGCTCGCGCCTAAACTACTTCAGCTACATGGCGATCAGCTTGGTCAGCTTAGCTAGTAAGGTGTATGCAAAGGTTATAACGGCACGAATGCAAGAAAAGTCTGAAAGGTATTTATGGGAGGCTCAATGCGGATTCCGACGTGGAAGAGGTTGCATGGATCAAGTGTTTTCTCTCCGCATGATCGCGGAAAAGTTTCTGGCTGTTAGCCAGAAGGTTTTCTGCGCTTTTGTGGATCTAGAGAAAGCATTTGATAACGTTGTGAGAGAAACGCTGTGGGACTTGCTGCCCGGATATGGCGTGGACGGCTCGCTACTGCGGGCAATACAGTCGCTTTATAGGGACTGTAAGGCTTGCGTGCGAGTAGGGGGGGATGTGTCACCTCTTTTTGATGTCTGTACAGGCGTCAAACAGGGATGTGTCATGTCCGCCTGGCTGTTCATAGTGTATCTGGACAGTTGCCTGCAGAAGTTGAAAGATTTTAATATGGGTGTGAATTTGGGTGACTTTACAGTAAACTGTCTGCTGTACGCTGATGATGCGGTGCTCATGGCCTCATCAGAAGCCGACCTTCAGACATTAGTCACTAATATGACAGAGGAGTGTGAAAGTAAGGGTCTTCGCTTGAATGCAAGTAAAACTAAAGTTCTAGTATTTGAAAGAGGTGACGTAAGAACTAAATGCGAGATTAGGGTAAACCAGGAACGTCTAGAGCAAGTGAATGAAATTGTGTATTTAGGAAGTATGTTTAGCGCGGATGGAAGATGTGATTCGGATGTAGAACGGCGAGTAGCTGCCGGAAACAAAGTTAACGGTGCTTTGTCCTAGTTAGTAAAGCGACAAAGCATCGTAAAAGAAGCACGAATGGCGATTCATAACGCAGTGCTAGTGCCAACTTCGCTTTACGGTAGTGAAACCTGGATATGTCAGCAGATGCATGAAAGTAAATTGAATGCTGTGGAGATGCGATCACTTCGAAAATTGTGCGGCGTTACCTTGGCCGACCGAATACGTAACGAAGTGATACGCAATATGGCAGTTTTGAATGAAAGTGTCAGCGTTAAGCTGGAAAAGGGCGTGCTCCGTTGGTTTGGACACGTCCAACGAATGAGTGAGGAACGATTGACGAAGAATATATATAGTTCAAAAGTAGAGGGTAGAAGGAGTCAGGGTAGGCCGAGACTTACATATGAAGACCACGTGAGCAGATTGCTCAAAAGACGTGCGTGTATGAAGCGTTTGATGAATCTCGAAGAAGCGAAAGAAGTATGCATGGATCGCGAAGCCTGGCGATCTGTCCTCTCTGACTACCCCGTCAGGGATACAGCGTAAAGATAGTTAGTTTAATTCTTTATCTTAGAATGGACGAATTACATTATAATAATAATAAAAAAAAACACTAGTGTTGCTATGTCAACAAACATGACCAATTGTGATAACTAATTTAATCTGGCGGTACATGGTGGAAATCCATCGAAGAACGATAATAAAGGCCCCTCCTGAGGATTCCACCTGATAGTTTATTAAATATTTCTATATTAAATAATAAACATTGAAATTATTTATCCTTTTAAAGAATAACTTGAATAGTGTTAGTTGAGTTGTGTTATAGAAGATAGATTTTACCATAGAGGAATGAAACGAATTCAGCTGAACGCATTCAGCTTCACTTCACACTCAAGTTCACGCACACATTCAAGCTTTGTTCAAAATATGTGTCTATTAGTGTATATATATGAGATAGTTGAAAACAAATCATTTGTATGAACTTTCCACCTTGTGTCACAGGTTAAAACAAGGACATCCTCAAGTTTACTAAAATGTCTTAAATTATGCAGGTATTGTATCACAATGACTCTGAGATTGAGAAATTTGCTGACGAGGGTAAACTCTAAAATTGAGAGCTGATTAGCTGACGTGGGTAAAATATTCACTGCCCAAGACTCATCAATGTAACCCAGCTCCTTTAGTCATAGCCATTAGTAAACTTTCCGATGAACAATTACCAACTCATCTGTACGTCAATTAGATTCGAAAACGTGATTCACAAAGCCTGTACTGATCTTGTAGGATCTTCGAAATGCAGTTTATGCGTCGTATCGAATCGTGTTTAGACTTTCCGATGAGTTTATGAATGTTCACCGGAAACTTTACGAATGGTTGCTTGAAGTTATTTATAGTGTGAAGGCAGTACTGTAAGGTTTTAAGAGTTAGTGTACTTTGTTTTCATAAGTTTGACAGAAGAAAACGTAAGTTAATATACGATATAGAAAGCCTTATGGATATGATACAAACGAATTGTGCCCAGCGGCTTAGACCGCGACTAACTTGAAATCCCCGTTACAAATACATCAATAAATATTGTACAATTGAAAAACATATTTATATATTTCTAAATACATAAATATTAAATACTAGTTGACGCCCGCGGCTCCGCGCGCGTGGTGAAATTTTCCCGTTCCTGTTTCCCACAGGAACTTGTTCCCGGGATAAAAGTAGTCTATGTGTTATTTTGATGTGTAAGCATATAGCTTACACATCAAAATAACACATATTGTAAAGTTTCATCGAAATCCATTCAGAAGATTTTGCGTGAAACATCCATACTTACAAACTTTCGTTTTATAATATTAGTAGGAAAGGAAACACCTAAACTCTGAAACAAACATTTGTAGATGACACAAATATTTGCGGAAATCGAACCCAAGACCTAAGCGCGGCAGTATTATACTTTTATTTATTTATTTATTTACCAATTACGCCACGAAAGTAGTTACAGACACTACATTAAAAGGCAATTTTTTGTTATTAAAATAGTCTTCTTTTAGTCGATGTGAATATCATAACAACACTATCAATGTACAATATTTAAGCCCAATATGTCCACCCAATTGAGTAGTGCGTGAAAGAAGTAGTCAGTCAAACAATAAAGTCATTATTAAATACTATATGACTAAGCCTACGTCGCCTTAAGATGAAAGAGGTGGATAAATTCTTCAGTATTGATTGTCCTTGGTAGCTTAATTGCATAAGCGTCTCATCCGGCAAACGAGGAGTCTTGGTTCGAGTGCAGATCGAGGCTAAAATTTTTAAACTTTATATGGAACAGGTGGATAAATTCATCAGTTTTGATTGTCCTTGGTAGCTTAATTGCTTGAGCGTCTCACCCGCCAAACGAGGAGTCTTGGTTCGAGTGCAGCTCGAGGCTGAAATTTTTACACTTTAAATGGAAGAGGTATATTTAAAAGGAGGAATATTTAAAAATAAAAAAAAGACGTGTGGCACTCGGAGACTGCCGCGGTAAAGCTATACCTTTGTTTTTCTTTGATATTAATTTACATACACCAAAAAAAAAAAACAAAAAAAAACACCCTCACCCGCACCCTCACCCCTCACTCTCACCCTCACCCCACTCTCACAGTCACCCTCATCCTCACCCTGACACTCACACTCACTATCATCACGTCTCGATCCGTGCGAGCTTCGTACAATCGTACCATATAATATAGGTACATACACGTTAAGCCAACGCTCGGCCGTGCTCGGTGAACTTCGTGTGACCTCGTCTCGACCTTCGTCTTAGGATATTTTCCTTACGGAATTTCGTGATTAAAGCCCACTCAAAGCCCGCGATAAAAACTATGCAATAGCTTAATAATAATATACTTTATTAGGAACATTAATATGAGACACAAACACTGAAACGAAACCAGCTGCGAAATTATAAATTGTAGCGCAGTCATCAACGCTACTCTCCTAATTGAGAGAATATTTGTTCCAGACACAATTAAAACGAAACGATTCCTTCTATTGCAAACAGCACCGCAATTTACTTGAAAATAACACACTTCATACACACAAAATTAAAGCAATTGTGAGACTTCTTTAAAACTTTTTACATTCTAAGGTCTTGATATAAAATTAAAACGATTAATGAATCTATCTCTATCTGTGTATTTTCACGCTATATCCCTGACAGGGTGGTCAGAGATACAGCAGTATACAGAGAGGCAGATTAATAAAATCTATCCACACAAGTCACAGGAAAAGAAATAAGTTTCGCAATGCTTGGCGATCTGTTCTATCTGACTATCCCGTCAGGGGGTAGGTAGTTCTCGGGTTAAAGAGTATCCTACGTGTTAATCAAAACTATATGTCTATCAGTGTCAAACAACTTCACATTCGGTGATCACTTGTGATTAGGGTGCCGATGCTTGGCTACCACTTCAGTGGTATAAAAAATACTATTAGTAGCAAGTAGAATAAATCAAGGCAGAAAATAAATATTAGGAATATTTATTGTTGCCTGTGAGTTGCCTAATAATATAAACGCGAAAGTTAGTAAGTATGGATGTTTGTTACTGAATAGATTTTAATGAAACTTTACAATAATATCGCATCAGAATAACACATAGGCTACTTTTATCCTGGGAACAAGTTAAAGGTGAAACGGGAAAACTTAACCGTGCGTGCGGAGCCGCGGACGTCAACTAGTATCATAATAAAACTATAGATGATGTATGAAATTAAAAAGCAATTGTACCTGTGTGGTAACCCTAATATCCAGTACCGTAGTCCATCTTAAAGTATTACAGAAATAGTTAATTTTGATGTCAAACGACCAATCACTCGATAGCACATTATATGAAGAAGTTTCTACACAAGCGGTTGAGTGAACAAAAGAGAAAATCAGAACAGCTGCAAAGTTTTCCTTGAACTTAATAGCATTATTGTAGCTCATCGAAATAACACCATCAATCTTCTGATCAGCTAGTGAGCGCCAAAAATTGGATAGTTTATCGTCTTCTCTTTATCTAAAGTACCCAGTAGCTTCCAAAACCCTAGCTGGATTTAAAACCTTTTTTTATAATATTTAGCTCGCCAAAATGACGCTTTCTGTCTGATTGAAAGCCATGAGGACATCTAGCGTCTTGAGGGACACACGAGGCATTATCAAGACTTTTTGCTGCCAAACAGTCTTGATAATGCCTCGTGTGTAGGCGAAACACGTGTCAACATCGTACGACATTCTAAAAAAGCGGAATATTGCAAAAATAACATTTAAAAACTAAATAATTATAGTTTTTTGCATAGTATAGTTGTGGATATTTAATTTTACTTGTTCTCTATATAAATGCACCATACTGCCTCATATTTAAATCCTTATCCTATAGTGTCTATCCCATGGTTGGTTGATTGTAAGAAATTGCCACTGTGAGATAAGGCCGCCAATTGTATCACCTGTAAATTGTAAACTAAGGGCCGTATTACAGAACGTTCAGAAATAATTAGAAATTGTAAGTAGATTACAACGAGTGTGCAAGTTTGTACGGTTACTGAGAGATCAAGGTATGACGTCATAGAAGTAGATGCTTGTCAAATGTTTCACTGTCAGGGATGCTGAGGATCCAGAGGAGTGTTAATAATAGGAGACTTCCTGCCTACTACAAAGATTCCATTTTGTAGAAATATTTAGTTTCACGAGAACTCAGTGTCTCCTGTTTAAATGATGAACTTCTTCATGACAAGGGAAATCCCGTTACCTTTACGTAATAAGATTTTTTTAGCTAATAAGAAAATCTTAGGTCCTAAAAGTAGTTTTATTCACTTGTACATCAAATCAATACTTCGGTAGTGATGCAGGTTGTCTAAAAGCAATTAGTTAGAAAATATCTAGTAAAGTATTTAGTTCCAGGTATGATTGTTGCCTAAGACACAACATACAATTAAAATCTTCGCTCAATTGATCAATTAACGCAACTACAGGTCTACTATAGTAACCAATGGCGCGCGACAATGCAGATATAGTCCGTTGATGTTTAATCCATGTAATAAATGGGCGAATCGACAATTCCACTTTGGTTCCTTCCGATGAACGACAGTATTTTCCATCGGGAAAGCAACTGCTCGTGTAATTAGTAGAAACGAGAGCGAAGCGATTTCCGAGGCGGATCGCGGAACAATTAGTAGCTCATGTGGAATGCCCTGAGTCATAAGCGGTAGCGTTTGCTAGATCGGTATATTATGTATTGAATTTAATTAGACGTATGATGCTGTACTTTAAACATAGAAAAGTCGTAATAAATAGTTCAAACCACAGACAGAGAAAAAAATCGAGTGTATTTCTTTTAATCGGGATATATTTTTACAGAATTTACTTACAAATTCTGAATCCTTATGATCAGTTACTTATAAAACATGCCTACTTAGAGGTTAGCCTTGGTTTTCCTTCCGAGGGCATACCTGATATTTTAGCCATAAATACAGACGGCGTGGTTTTTTTTTCAATTTATATACCCATGTCGTGGCTAGTGAAAATTATACTACGACGGGTGACATTTTAAAAAGTCAGAATATACTCATTCATCGATGTGACTTGTTATTTTTCGTCGTTGAAAAAACGTCTCGGACGGTGTGACACGTGGTTAGTTCCCAGTTATTTTGTTAGCATACTACCTATTCGAATTAAAAAAGCTATTTTTGCACATTTATGTTAGATTAATGTTCAAAAAATAATATTTTATTTTGACAAAACAAAAGTATAGTTAAAAGCAATGAGATTTGTTTATCATTGTCATTAAAATGATCTCTACAGTCTGCTAAATATAATGTTTGCAAAAAAACAAAACAAATACAAAAAATGAAGATTTCATAATTGCACTTTCAAATAGAAATACAAAATTATAATAAATACACCGAGGTTACACACATTAAACATTTTCAAAGTATGTACACCATTTACAAAAATCGCAATGAACTAGTACACTTACCACACATCCGCTATCCTCTTCTAACACAAATTAATTAAAACAATAACACAAGGCGGGCGCTGCGCATGAGACGGTACGTTTCACATTCGCGCCGCGAGCCGCCTGAGTAGAACGCTGCAGGGGCTACTTACACTACGACACCCCACATTAGACCTTGGAATCTATATTAGTTACAAAAAGTGTTTCAACTCGTTATAAGTGTCATTGAACGGCCTTTCTACCCAAAAGTGCTAACTTTACACCCTGATAAGTGTTTGGGGTGTCGTAGGAGCGTGTGTCGATCAGTGACGGTGTGTGAAGTGGCATGGGGTAGCAATGGGGGCAGGACACAGTGCAGACGGCGACGGCGGCGCCTACGCAAGCGACCCGCCCGCCCGTGATCGGCGGAAATCTCATACTAAGAGGCGGAGGTAAGTTTGCATAAAATTGTCGTTTTGGAGATTTCTTATAAAGATTTCGGTCGTTTTTCTAACAGTGGACACCGCATTTGGAGTTATTTAATGCCTATTGAAGCAGATCCTTAACTAGTGTAGATGTTCTTCGCAAATATTCAGTAAAAATCTTTTAAAGTAATGGTTAAACGTCTTTAATTATAGCGGTCATCAGTGATATTATGATGACTATGCTTAGTATTATGAAAATCAACAAAGGAACAGAAAAATTATTTGAACAATTTATCCATAGCATAATTCGTTTTAGGAAGCATAATTCGTTTTAGGAAGGTTGGAGGTATAACCACTCTAAAAACTACTGGGAAATAATTACTGGCGTTTTAGCGTTCATAACTGGAGTTTTCCTGTTTAAAAAGGGGTTGAGGGATATCTCTCAACCCCTTTTTAAACAGGAATCATATGATTGCCGTCGCTTTTAACAATTCCGTGGAAAGTCAAGTCACACTCATCCACAAACACCATCTGTAGGCCGCTTTAATTTGCCGTTAGGATTTGGCTTTGATTCTGAATTTATAGAGCGCGTTTGCCGGGTCCCGTCCCGTTCAAGAAGGTGCTTCTCGGAGAACACAACCCATGCGTCAGTCAGCACGTCTAAAGCATAATCGAACGTTAAACTGACTTTACAATGCTGTTTATCTACCCCGAACCTTTACTCTCGTTTGAAAATCTTCTCTTTATTCTCGTTTAAATAAAGAAAGTTTACCACAATACTGTACTTTTACAAATAAGCACTAATATATAGATAGCCTTCTCAAATAAATCTTAATTACTGGATAATAAAATGGAAACGCGACATAAATAATGTTAAATACCGTTTCATTGTTTCGAATTAGAAACGAAGATTGAGTAATTAAGTGTATAACGCAACCGCATTATAATAAACATTCCGATGGAAAAAATAAAACAATGTACATCCGATAACGTACTTAGCAATACACATAAATGTTCGTTAATTATATCTATTACAACAGTTCCTAAAATAAAGAATTTTATAATAATTTCAATGTATATGAAAAATATCGAGTCATAACCGTGATAAGTTTCCCACAAAACATCCTATCCTATCAGAATATAGGACCATCATTGTAATACCTACATTCTCGTATTTTAATCTGAATCTGAAGTTATTTTGAAAAACATATGTTAAAGGAAGAGATCTCATTTCATAATTCCAGAGTCCGAAGAATTGAACAAAAAAGATCAAATTGGCTTGGATTTTTCAACACGACGTCTTTACGTTTCTACGGAACATCTTGCATGAAATATATGTTCTGCATTAGTTTACATGTCCATTAAAATAAAATTATTGTTGATCGTATGGAAATACAAGTTACTAGAATCCTACATCAAAACAGTAATTAAACCAAATTTGATTATTCGAAGATTCTCTACAAATATATATGGCGACTGGTCATCTCTGAATACCCCGTCAGGGATACAGCGTGAGGATAATTAGTTCTCTACATAAATAGTTTACTTCGGATTGACAAAATGTGCGATGGGTTTCTACCGAGATGAGACCCAAGATAGCTTTACTTGCAAGTTATGCATCTACTGACGAAACGGACAAGTTCATGCTAAAGAGAAGAAAAACTAATGAAATCGGGGTTTACATGGCGGAAATCCATCCCCTCCTTTATTATCGTTTTGAGAAGAAAAACATTAAAAAAGTTCATATCCCAACACACATAGCAAAGAATTAATGTCACTCTCGCGCTCTCTACTAGAGATGCATTACTATTAATTATATTACATACAACCAAGCGTGTCAGGGGCCCAATTCTCGCCAATACGACTTAGTATACGGCGTAGACGGATTTTGGCTAGTGAAATATCATTTGTTTCATATTTGGAAACGGCGATACAAGAGATAAAAGACATTTCAGAAGAATTTACGTCTACGCTGTGAAGTCGTATAATCGAGAATTAAGATCCAAGAAGCGGTACCCTTTTTTCATACGATTAAACTGTAATTAGTTTAATCGTATGAAAAAAGGACGTCAACAAACGAATGTAGACAACTGAGGCAATTGACAAATCGCGCATGCGATTTTCGGATACAGTTTGACGTAAACTTGGCACGTAGTATTATTATTACCTTCTATCTATTAGGCGTGAGGGAGAGGAAGCGAGCAAAATTGCTTACTTTGTGTTCCTATTCCACCCCATCAGGCCAGTGTGATACAGAGCGTACTGGAACTAAACATTGTGGGACAATTTTTTTACACAGCGCCGTCTAACCCAAAGTAAGCTAATATAAGCTTGTGTTATGGGATCTAGACGACTGATAAACATACTTATATATTTCTAAATACGAACTTATTATATATAGCAAAACGAGCAAACTCCGAAAAAACATTTATGGATCTCACAAATATTTTTACCGGCTCGGGAATCGAGCCCGGGATCTCAGTCGCGGCAGTCGCATACACTACCACTGCGCACCGAGGCAGTAAAGGTCATGCAGGTCGGATTTTTATTGTGTTATTTAGTTTCTTTTTCTCCAAAAGATTAATCTCACAATATAGCAAATATTGTAAGAGGCCTTCTAGCAATGAACTGTGAATGTCTGATTTCATAGATTGGATTCACAAATACTGCAATGAGATCTCTTCGAATCCCTTTTTATTACGCAGACAGGCGTACTAAAAAGACACCTTATGGAAAGTGGTCACCGTAGCCTATGGACGTTTGCAACACCAGAGGTGCAGTTCCCGCGCTGCCGACCCTTTATAAACCTTCTAAGACCCCTTTTGAAGAACCCCATACTGTAGACATTGGGATAAACCCAGGTAGGGAGTTAATTCCACAATCTAAGCGTTCGATGGAATAATAGTCTAAAACTATGAAATTATATTCCTTTCCGTTCAATTAATTTTAAAGGAAACTTCTACAATGGCAAATAGATTTACATGTGAACAATAAATATATCCAGCGAGAATACTAATCGGACTTCTACTTTAAAATGTTTAATTTTTCTAGAACTTCCGTGATAGTCTATATCACGGAAGTTCTAGAAAACCTAAACTAAACATAATTGTAGTTCTGTGATGTAAAAAAAACATAAACTCATTCCGGTTACTCAGATTTTTTTAGAATATTTTCAAACCATATTTTTTGTGTTTTTTATTTAAACCACGTTATATGTTTTGTTTTCGTAAAAAGTTTTGAGATGATTAAACAAACAATACTTCGTAAAGACCTTGAATTTAACTGAACTCTAGTTACCATGTGGTTTACAGAATAAATAAATATTGTGGCAAACTTTTAACACCTCTACGGCATCTAGTAAGCTTGTGGTATGGTATCTAGATAACTGATAAACATACTTACATATTTCAAAATAATGATATATTAGAATATTCGATATTAGTTAGAATTTTCTATTACTGCGAGATTTCTGCCCATATTTATTTTAATGAATCTAAGTTTTGTCCGCACAATTTTCCTTAGTTATATTTTCAAATACTTAATCGGCTTATCGGTTCATGCTTACTCTACTTTGTGGCTTTAAGAAAACAAAAGAAGCAAAATCCTGACTTGGATCACTCATTCAACCTTTTTAGATAAGTCAATTTAGCTAAAAAAAAGATGACAAAAAACAACATAAATTTAATATAGAGGACGTCTTGATAAAGTAGTAAGTGTCAGATCAGTTTTCCTTGATATGCCTTCAACTTTTTTAACGTGTGAGTCCCTCTAACCTTTGCCTGACCAGAATACAACAAAGTATAAAATTTTGATGAGAAAGGGGAATAAAGGAATCGAAGACATAACCTGCTATCATTCAAAGAATTGTATGAAGTAAAAAAACCTGGTATACATACATACATATTGTCACGCCTTTATCCCCGAAGGGGTAGGCAGAGGCATACTATACGCCCACTTTTCATCGTATGCATTTTTGTCCCACGTAACAGGTGGTGAGCCCATTGCCGTGTTGAAATGGACAGGCCCAGGCTGTGGCGCCCTGCTGTTAAATTTTTTTAAGCCGCTCATAAGGTCTTTAACTAGGCTTAACGACTGCCATTTTACTGGTAACCGGGACCAAGGGCTTAACAAGATACGTTAATAAGGCACGGAAACGCTCGCAAATGTAAATACCACAAAGTGGTCACCCATCCAAGAACCACCTACAACGAATGTTGCTCAACGCAGTAATAACGAACATACTGTTTGCCCTTGAAAAACCACTCGGAAAGCAACGCACATGCCTAACCAGCACCGACTGCTTAATATCCGGTAGAGCGCTTTAAGTGTAATGTTTTTAATAAAAATAAAATTTATAATGTGTTCAAAAAAAAAGAATATTGAACGTTATGAATTATTTATAAATTCTCACCTAATTTGGGTACCTACTTTTGTCGTACGACCTTGATTCAGTTAATAGTTTATTCTTTTACCCCAAGTTAGAGGTTCTTTGGGTCTACCCCTGTCTACCCTCTTCAATTTTCTTTTTTACATTTATTGAGTAGACACAGCACTGGGACAGATAACAGACACCGGGGACTTAGCACATTCTTTGTAATTTTTTTAATAATTCGCTTTAATGAAGGCGCCCGCCGTATGGAAAGCCATGGTGAAAACTTGTAAATTGAGAGTTATTCTCGTTGTCCACTAGACATTGACAATCGATCTCAAGTTCGCGGCCCAACGATGTGCTTCTTCATGATCCAATTGAAAAACCCGGCGAGCGTTCAAAGTTTCTAAGGTCCGACAGAGAAACAATCTTTGAATCCCTCTTCTTGTTTAAATCTAGCTTTGCTTGCTTAAAAGCATTAGCTTGAAAATTTTGAATTTTTGTGTATTTAATAGGCACGGAATGATGCAGTGCTGCATTCAAAATGTGATATTTGATGACCAAGTTATAAAAAATATCAAATACAAAATTTATTTAATTAATATGTTTAGACATGTTAGGATTTATCATATGAATATTAACTTAAAACAAGTCACAATCCTTCATCCTTAATCCATCAGCTTTTCGGGAGGTTTGCTAGAGATTACCAAAAGCCGGTGAAGGCATCCCTGCTTTAAACGGGGAATCACCGAGTGCTTTAACTTTCGAAATAATGTTTGTGCGTATTATTTTAATACACTTTATGTTGGTTAATGCTCTGACGGCAGAGATTATATTTGTGAATATTTATTTAACATTTGTCCTGGGAATTTTGGTTTGAAACAGAATGGTTAAAGATTTTCCTGTGTGCCTGGTGACGGCTATAATATGCTTGCCTTCTATTACGTGAGAGGCTTTACTGCCTAAGCCGCACGTACGATAAATGTCAAAATGCATTCGATAACTTTAAATATATAGTCCCTTGTTATGCTTCGAACTACTTATAGCACATATATACTTATACACACTTCGAATACTTATATTTTGCTGCACCTCTGGTGTTGCAAACGTCCATAGGCTCCGGTGACCTTTTTCCATCAGGTGGGCCCAATACTTTTCTGCCACCTCAGTGGTATAAAAAAAACACCAAGAGGTGGGATCGTCCAAAATTAAATATAATACGTAATACTTTTTACGTTTTAATAACTCTCTATATGCCAAATTTGAATCATTTCATATTCCTACATCGCCCTCGGACATATCATTAGTTTAAGCTTGGTTCGGTAGGTCAGCGCACTAAAGTGATAAAGCCCCAGGATTCGCCAAACATGCGGGTTGAAAACCTGCTCGATCTTGTGAGATTTTTTCCACTTTATCATATATGGCAGAAGATTTCAACCGCGGTGACCACGAGGAGGAACTAGAAGCAGAATGTGGAGGACTGCGTTTTGTGTAATGTCGTGACTGAATTATGGAGCGGCAACAATGTACTACAAATGCAATGGGCTGATTTAAATTGTACATTATAGTTCAGAACGATGTCTATCAATAGTGGAACATAGGAAGTCCAAGAGAAAATTGACTTCTTATACCTCTAGATAACACTATTACCATTTGGCTTGCAGCCAATGAAATTCTCAGAGCTTCTTAGCATCCCTTAGGAGGATACTAATTACTGCAGCTAAGTACCAAAGTTTTAATGCAATAAGTTTTACTACCAGATTCTGGTGCAATTGGTAGCATTGTGAGAAAAGAATCAGGCAAAATAAGTCATACCGCCACTTTTTACCAAAACATAAAATGTGCACTGTGGTTTTTACGAAGTTTTTGCAAAAATTCTCACAGCGACAATAAAAAGTTGAATTGCGTTAGAGAAGCTTTACACGGTTTTTTTTTTTAGAGTAAAGGATTGATATGTATCAATGAGTGAAAACGGCAACGGACGCGAATTCAGTGGTTTTACCCATTTAAAAAATGACAAATTTGCATGTATAATCAATATATATAACGGTAACGGTGACACCCTATCTCAAAAATTACTAAAGAAATTTTCACTTCAAAAAAATTATAAAGTAAGTTTATATAGTCGAAGAACGATTCCAGTTTCGATCCCCATGATGATCATAGTTGTTTCTTCAGTGTCTACTATCAGTTATGCACTAACGTGCAGAACTGACACTCTGTGTTGGTGTGCTTTTAGAGGCATTATTCGGGTGTACAGGGGGCCAAGTCTAGTACTTCAATCAATCTGACACGAACGTCGCTCAATAGCAAGCCACCGGTACAATTTTGACTTTTTTTAGTAGTCTCCTAATACAATCGTACTCCAATAGACTTCTATCGGTCGGCCGATGAGTTCTACGAATACGTACCGCGCCAGTGGGCACTAGTCAGTTGCATTTTTGATAGTCTACTAACATTTTGACAGCTAAAACAGCGATTCTGGTTCTATTCTTCGGCTTGTCAATAGTAGTCTTGGCCCCAGGTCATCAACTCAGTCAACACATTTGATTTATGTAATATAATCACGTAATTGAAGTTTATACAACTACCAATACGGTCACAGAATAAAAAACAACGCCACATTACCAGTGACGCGTAGTCCGGCTACAGATCGCGCCAACTTAACAGCTTCCAGTAAAGATGCGCGAACGCACCGGTATATTAACAATTGGAGCGTGGCCTAACAGAACACTTCAGTAATAAGCCGTTATCAACATTTTTTTACTTATCACTGAGGAAATTGCTACCGTATAATTTATTGTTCAGCCGTCAGTCAATTGCTACTTTCTACGATGACGATAATATGTGTGAGATGTTTATCTGTAGAAAAGTTTGATTAGACTTACGATTTTTTATTGTAATAGAATAGAATATAACTTTATTTGTACACAAAGTTAAATCAAGTTTACAATTATTTTTGCAAGTATATAATGCGGCCTTAATAAAGGCGGTATTATTGCTTGATTTCAAATATCCGCGACATTTGAAATCAATCATATTTATAGTGCAACAAATGTAACAAGTAGGTAGAGTTTATCTGTCTATAATTCATATCTTTTGCTTATATAGTTCTCTCCTTCTTTGGTTGCTATTAGGAGACAGACAGATTATCAAAATATGGCTGTAAAATTTGTTGTACTATAGAAGCTGATGAGATCCGTTCGTAAACTAGAGAAAGAGCCCATGATCTCAAATATCTACATTGAGCTTCATAAATTATAACTAAGAACCCTCTTGATCATGTCAACTTACAAAGCCGGAAGCATTCATTTCTAAGTTATGATTTCATTAACAGTATCATCAAATTTACAACACCCGAGATCCCTATTTTGTTTTGACTGTTGAGGGCGATGCATTTCAAGAGTATGTTTGTCTATTTTTTTGTCAGATTCTGCTGCCAATCGTTTCTCGGATGTCAATATGAATTTTTGAGGGTCTTTAGCTTAGTCTCGTTTCTTTTTTCGCGGGGAATGCGTTTACGCACCGTCATCCCTGCTGCGGGGGCAGTAAGAACAGTGTGTGGGGCTCCCGGCCCGTGAGAGAGAGGCCGTCCTACCCACTAAACCCCGCGGTGTTCCGCCTCACCTTACCTTACCTACTCGCAGAGTAGGCCTGAGGTTAAATCACTGCGTGCCGGCAAGGGGCACCCCAGAATGGAGAGGTCCGTCTCGAGGCGGTCGTTTAAGCGACCACCCCGGAGCTCCCTAAGTAGCTGAAGAACTAGCCCGCACCTCCGGCACTTACGGCAGTTCCACAATTTTTAATTTTATAGAAAATGATGTTTTTTTTAATTGAATTACTTGATCAACGTCTTTTTTTTTTTTGAGAGTGGCGCCTGTCACCGAACAAAATCAGAGGTAACCGTCTGTCTCGGTATGGGCATGTGATGAGAAGCGATGAAAGTCGTGTCACTAAAAGAATAGAATATGAGAGTTGATGGTTGAGGAAGGCCAATGAAAAAATGGATGGACTGAATAAGGAGTGACATGGATACGAAAGAAGTGAATGATCAAATGACGAATAACACGAAAAAAATGGTAGAAGAAGACATACTGCGCCGATCCCAAGTAAATTGGGACAAGGGCAAGAGGATGATGATGACTTGATCAACATCTACGAATACAGTGGAGGAACACGGAAGACTCTCCCACACATAGGGAGGATCACCTTGGGGAGAATCCTCCCTATGTGTCGTTGGTGTTGGGCCCTTGACTATATACTTTTTCCGTGAAAGAACTCTCATAGCGCGATGCAGGATTTAGTGTATATCTTCAGCGGGAGTACTTCCACAGCGCGATGTACCTAACCTAAGCAACACCAGTGGTCAGTACTTTACAAGTTGTAATTAAAACCAAGATAGAGAGAGAGTGAGTTAGCTAACACTATTAATGTTATTTTTGTGAGACCATTATCATATACACGCAAGTGCTCGTTACGCTCTCTTCCCATAATGTCTGTCTACAAGTACCTACATGTATGTGGTCACTTAGTTAATGATTCAATGCATAAAGCCCTCAGTTATTCTCTTTTGCGATGTTATGTAAAGAAAGGTATACCTTCGGATTAAAACAAAACGTATAAAACATGTATAACGTCATACATACTCCTTGCCATACTAATAAACGCAGAGATTTTCAATTTGGTTTAGTGGTGTACAGTGGTCTACAATGTTTCCATTTTCTACCCAAACAAATCAACAAAGAACAATCCACAAACAAATTTGCCATGTTTCGTGAAAAACGATTGAGAAATTCAGTCTTTAGAGGAATTGAAGGTTCTTAGTCATCGCTGGTATTCGCTTGGTCAATGATACATAAGATAAAACCAACGAACTCTAAAGGATTAATTGCATCATCAGATTATATAGTTCTTGTAACAACGTAAAACCTACTTTATTATACCCAGTTGTATTTGATGAACACACCATGAGCTAAGGGAATTTAAAGAATGAATGCAAGGTTAAATTGCACAAAAGTAAAATTCTTATTAGTAGCCATCAGATGTAGTAAAACAAATTGCCTTTTAAAATGACCTACAATACTATACTTTGAAGGCATAATAAGTAATTAGACGGAAACGGAATTACTTTCACAACGCATACACCGGCGTGTCATGCATAATACGTTTGAAAGCAAAATATACAATCCAGACCTCTAATCGCTCCTTGACAGTTAGGTGCAATTTGGTCCCTATGTCATCTAACACGATGGTAAAACATGACATGGGTGTAAAATAGCACCTATGGGAGATGAAACGAAATAGTCAATCAAATTCCTTTATTTTATTCAATTTTTTATCTCCATCGAAAATCGTCGATCAAAAAAATTGTAAGTGCAATCGACGACATTTTTGCTTAGTTTTTTTATAAATCGTTAAGTAACACATACGCAAAAGAACATTTGGCCAACTGGAACTAGAGACCGAGTGCGTTCTCGTGGTCAATTACATTATTTGTTCATGCTAGTGTTTTAACAGATGCTTAAAAACCCTACGCGGATTTGGAGCCTGGGGTTGACTTTTATTAGGCTGCTAGGAGCAGCTATTATTTGGCTTTTAATTTTCAGCATTGTTAGAAGCGAATGCCGTCTGACTTCCCAACCCCAAAAGGGCGCATGTACAGCATGACACGCTTGGCCTCTGCAGGTGAAGTCGCTTGGGCCCCGGAAATCTTGGTGGGGCCCCTTGCATCCAAATGTGAACACACATTTTTCATGTAGCTACTACTCCAGAAATTACATGAATCCTGCGAAAAATTACGTTATAATAACACGTTTAATTTACATGAAAATTTTTTTAAGTAATGCCTCATAAACTTTGGTATGTAATATTGTATTTTAACAACAAAGAAATAATTAAGTATATGTATATTTACCTACAAATATATTTGTTACTTTTTTACTTACAAACGACCTTAATTTTTATAAGTTACGAGCTTTGAAAAGGTAATATTCATAAATTCCTTTCGTAAAAGGTATTATTTATAATGCTATATTCATTCCAGGAAATAGATTAATATTGCAGAGTTTATTATTTTTAATATCAATATTTATTTTGTAAATTAAACAACGTTTGCAACTTTAACCGCGTAAACTCAATTTATTTCAAGTATAAATATATCTACAAGTATAGAAGCGCTCGTGGCCCCGCGGTCTCAGTGTTCTGTAAACGATCACTGAGTTACGCAACTTTCACTATGGCTGGTCCTCGGATGGGTGACCACTTTGTGGCATTTACATTTGCGAGCGTTTCCGTGCTTCGGAAGGCACGTTAAGCCGTTGGTCCCGGTTGCCAGTAAAATGGCAGTCGTTAAGCCTGGTTGAAGGCCTTATGAGCGGCTTGAAAAAATTCAACAGCAGGTACCCACAACCTGCGTCTGTACATTTCAACACGGCAATGGGCTCACCACCTATTACGTGGTACAGGAATCCACACGGTGAAAAGTGGGCATATAATATGCCTCTGCCACCCCTTCGGGGATAAGGCGTGATGGATATTTATTATTTACTTATAAATATATCTAGAGAAAAATAATAGCCAACAAAGCTAGACCTAAAATTATCCTAGATATTATATTAGACCTATAAAAATTTATCTGATGACCCTTATATCCTACGACGAGAAAGAAAAAGTTATTTTTTTTAATATTGTGAGACATTTTTTTTTACACAGCGCGGTCTATCCCAAAGTAAGCTAATATAAATAAAAAGTAATAGTAGTAAAAGTAAAATAAATTAACACACTTTTACACTTTAAAATATAATAAAGTATGTAAGTGGCGATAATGTCTTTTCAATACCTACGCTCACACGGTCAATTTTATGAGGTATTAAAATACAAAAATTTCTAGAAAAATGGACTCAGGGTGGTGTGGGATAGCGATTGAACCGGCTAGCAATGCACCTGGGGCCAAGTCTATTAATGCAATCGCGTCAGAAGAGAATAGAAATCGTCGTCGTAGTTTACTATTACAATAAATTGCGCTCCAATAGAATTCTATCGACCGACCATAGAGTATTATTAACACGTGTAGGCGCCTGTAAGGAGCTCTTGCATGTTTGGTAGTCTTTATTAATATGTTGATATATTGCTATATATTAGCTATTTTGTCTCTATTCTGCAACTTTAGAAGTGCGATTGTGAAATATATAATAGTTTTGGTAGACTAGCTAGTTTTGGACTAGAACTAGTAAGACTTTCTATTGGAAAATAGTAGACTAGGCCCCCTGATGGCTAACTGACGGAGCTACGACGCAGGTATAAAAATGTTATGAGGTCGGACGGCAGTCGCTCCCAACAATGCCAAATATAAAAACCGGTCAAGCACGAGTCGAACTTGTGCGAAAAGGGTTCCGTAAAAAAATAGATAAAGGTCCAGCTAAGCTAAGCCTCCAAATTGTATGAGTGCTCATACAACTCAGAGTCTATGTCTATGTTAATTGGTTAATACTATGTATGGATGGTAATAATAATTTTCAACTTATTAGATTTTTTCTTAGACCTCAGTATTTTATATAAATTTCAACTTGCTAGATCCGCCCGTTTCTGAGGTAATCGATGGCGACATACAGACAGACAGACAGACAAGAAAGTGATCGATCTTATATGGATCTTTAATGTTACACTTGTAGTATTTCACATTGTTAGGAATAGTACAAGTGTTATCATTAAAGATGTGTAGCAAGTTCCACCAAGTGCCATCAATCAACACTATAAACAAATCTTATATGGGTTCCGTTTTATTTTATTTTGAGGTGCGGGACCCTTAAATCTATTCATTAAGACAACTTATTAGATTTTTTCTTAGACCTCAGTATTTGATATAAATTTCAACTTGCTAGATCCGCCCTTTTCTGAGGTAATCGATGGCGACATACAGACAGACAGACAGACAAGAAAGTGATCGATCTTATATGGATCTTTAATGTTACACTTGTAGTATTTCACATTGTTAGGAATAGTACAAGTGTTATCATTAAAGATGTGTAGCAAGTTCCACCAAGTGCCATCAATCAACAGTATAAACAAATCTTATATGGGTTCCGTTTTATTTTATTTTGAGCCAGAGGTTATAGATTTAAGGGTCCCCCTTAAATCTGTAACCTCTGGCTCCAAATCCACATACGGTATGGCGTAACTGTGAATGCACTTAGATGACGAAGAATGAACAAGTCCCATTTTGCTAAAGTGCGTTAGTTAAATCGAATTGGCAGGCTCTGAACAAGAAGGAAGTTGCTTTGTATCAATACTTGCCGTAGCCGCTGCGAATTGAACGGACTATAAACTTATATTTGGTTATACCACCTATTGTACTATTTGCCATAGTCTCCCTTCAGTGCGACGACCCTAAGTATGTTTGGCGATAGTTCGGGTGTCGTCGTGATAGGGAGGCACTGGTAAATTAGGATTGATTTTGAACTACGAATTGAGAGAACCAGATTGAGAACAGATTTCTTGGGAACTGAATTGGGCGGTTTGAGACAAAAATATTTCTAGATTTTGATAACTTTTAAAACTCACTTACCACAGTACTAGTTATTCAGCGCTAAACGTTGTTTACTCATTTTTACAGAGTGATAACAATTCTAAATGGAAAATCGTACCATTACAAGACTTGGTAAAATTATCGCGTCGTAAAACCTAGCAATAACGGTACCTAAATGAGTTCTCTTAACGTCGCAATCATTGGAGCGATAATAACAAACGTCTTCATTAAGCATTTATAAAAACATGTGAAAGATATTAGTATTTTTATACCACAAGGTGACAGACAATTATACGGACCACGTAATCGAAGAAAGCGCTCGTAGCCCCGCTCTCTTAGAGCCGTATTATAAGAACGTTTCTCAATACTCAAGAAACGCTTGAGGCTAGTTTTTGCCTTACAATAATACTCTCAAGTGTTTCTTGAGTATTGATAAACGTTCTGGAATACGGCCCTTAGTGTTCTACCGCGTAAACGACCACTGTGTTATGCAATTGTATGTTTATTTATTTATCTATCACGCCTTATCTACGAAGGTATGGCAGAGGCATATTATATGCCCACTTTTCACAACGTTTGTATGTGTTCTATCTATTATAGGTTTGAAGTCGGTGCCAAGCTCAAAACAAAATAAACTTAAAATTATAAACAGCTCATTTGCTGTTTATAAAATTCCTACACTATAGATTAACTTACGTAAATAAACCTAAAGAACAATGTGAATGAATATGAAACAGATGAAAACTTTTTGAAAAAAAGTATTAATACCTTTATATCATCACGCTACTACCAAGGAGAACAGAGCCGTAGACATATTTTCACACAGTAAATATAGTAAAATATTCATAAAATGAAAACTGCTGGGCCAACATATGTTAATTTTTTATGGAACCAAATGGTAACTATCCTGCATCAAACTAAAGAAGAATCACGTAAATCGGATCACAAATCTCAGCGTAATCGATGTACAATGTAAAAAAAATATACCAATCGAATACATAACCTCGTTTTTAGAAGTCGGTTAAAATAAAATAAAATTACAACTGGAACTGATAGACATCTAGCCCGAACGTTTAAACGAATCGCAATGCTTACTAGTGTCTCTATTAGTTCTATTACCACCTATTCTAATTAGTACAAACATTTACTCATAATCAGATATTACTGCCGGTGACGAAGTAGTTTAAAGATTTGTGACGTAGCTGCCTTTCGACTTTGTATCTGTTTTAATAGACAGCTGAGTTAAATACAAACGGAAGAATCAGGTCATGTTTCTGAGATATGGCCAAGATGAGCACGTGACTCCTATATTTATATACCTGTCTTTATTTCGTAGTCTGTGGTCCTCAAAGAGTGATTCAACACGGACGGGGGTAGAAATAATGGGGTTCAACATGGACTAAACTGACTTGCTGTCCGAGAGAAACATTATTATGCTTTATCATGGAAACCTAAATATAGCAAATTTAAAATTCGAACTGGCAAAGTATAAGAACGAGAGTGTGTTTCATACTTTATGCTCAGTTTAAGCGAGCTTTAGCCTATTGTTCAAAATTCTAAACTTTGTATTATACGATGCTGCATAGCACTTTGTTCGGAACAGAACGCTTTCACACAAAATATTACCGGAGCAGACAGTAGATTATGATTTACATCCCTAAAACGTTGTATGCAGATGAAATTTTTAAATATGCATCGTAGCTATGCACCTCCTAACCTAGTCACTAGACACTTTCCACGAACTAGGCTAACACGGCTTTGGCCTTCATGTTCATCTCGTAGTGAGGACCAAGGTCCTTTATAAAGAGACTGCTGAGTCCGGGGACGAGCTCAACTCAACAACACCGTCTTCTAGTATACCTGCTATTTGTAAAAAAAAAAACCTAACCACTCCGGGAGTGCCGACAGAAGTGAAAACTCAATTTATTAATAATTTATTTATCTAGACGCGTTGGTACATGCATATATGCACACACTATAGCTGCGTATCGTAACGGGGTGTAGCGAGTCCAGAGATTTATCTCATCTAAAAAATTGCGTACCGCGCTAAAAGAAGTTTTTCCTTCAAAAATTGACCGGGATCGACGTTAATGATGATGATGATGAAAAATAAATCTACACTGAAAGACTCCTAATTGATTACACAGCATTATTTAATAAGACCTGTAGATGACCGGAATCAACGTTAGATGATGATGATGATAATGGTCGCGAGTCCAGAGATTTTATCTCATCTAAAAATAAGCGTACCGCGCTAAAAGAATATTCACTTCAAAAATTGACCGGGATGGACGTTAATGATGATGATGAAAAAAAAATTCTACTCTGAAAGAGTCTTAATTGATTACACAATATTATTTAATAAGACCTGTAGATGACCGGGTTCAACATTAGATGATGATGATGATTATAGTCGCAAATCCAGAGATTTCATCTCCTCTAAAAATATGTGTACCACGCTAAGAGGCGTTTTCACTTAAAAAACTCAATTAATTAATAATTTATTTATCTAGTCGCGTTGGTACATGCATATATGCACACACTATAGCTGCGTATCGTAACGGGGAGTAGCGAGTCCAACTTTATCTCATCTAAAAAATTGCGTACCGCGCTAAAAGAAGTTTTTACTTCAAAAATTGACCGGGATCGACGTAAAGATGAGAAAAATAAATCTACACTGAAAGAGTCCTAATTGATTACACAGCATTATTTAATAAGACCTGTAGATGACCGGAATCAACGTTTGATGATGATGATGATTATGGTAGCGAGTCCAGAGATTTTATCTCATCTAAAAATATGCGTACCGCGCTAAAAGAAGTTTTTCCTTCAAAAATTGACCGGGATCGACGTAAAGATGATGATGATAAAAAATAATTCTACACTAAAAGAGTCCTAATTGATTACACAGCATTATTTACTAAGACCTGTAGATGACCGGAATCAACGTTTGATGATGATGATGATTATGGTCGCGAGTCCAGAGATTTTATCTCATCTAAAAATATGCGTACCGCGCTAAAAGAAGTTTTTCTTTCAAAAATTGACCGGGATCGACGTAAAGATGATGATGATAAAAAATAATTCTACACTGAAAGAGTCCTAATTGATTACACAGCATTATTTAATAAGACCTGTAGATGACCGGAATCAACGTTAGATGATGATGATGATTATGGTCGCGAGTCCAGAGATTTTATCTCATCTAAAAATATGCGTACCGCGTTAAAAGAAGTTTTTCCTTCAAAAATTGACCGGGATCGACGTAAAGATGATGATGAAAATCTTACGCTTTTTCGATCAGGACACGTGTCCTGACGCCACGTGTCCTGACGCCACGTGTCCTGACGCGAGTTTAAGATTTTATACCCATTACAGAAAAAGTGCTCAACGCCGCTAAAGAAGTTTTCACTTCAAAAAAAAACCTCTGTAGCTCTGTTAAGGCCATAACTACCCTTACTTTATAAATATGTTATGTAAAGTGTCCTATTCCGCGGTAAGCACGCGTTACTAACGTAAATATTCTAAGCGCGATAAGGTCTTTTGCGTACCGTACGCGGCTGTATATTTGCTAATTGTATTGCGATACAAGAGGTATGGTTCCAGTGCATGAATGTATATAAGAGATAACGATAATAGTATTGTTCAATGAATACTGTAAAATTGAAAAAGAAAACAAAGGCTGCGTGTAAAAAGTTGCCTTGCGCGGTAATGCTATAATTTCGAAGTATTATTAGAGTTTTACTTACATGCTTACATGTGATGGCAATTTTTTAAAAATCGTTAGTGCCTCCGATTTTTACACACAATTATAGCGAGCGTTGATCACATAATCGTAAGTTTACACGTGACCATGGACGGTGCAATCCGAACAAAATGTCGGCGAAACCAAAATATATAATGTCCTACTTGATATTTTTAATAATTTGCGTTGGTACTGAAATACTAGGGTACTTAACCTTGCATTTAACTCGCAACAATTATTACCTAACTTTATTCCTACACTCTTGCCGCTATCTATGGGACCACAACCTACTAAGATTATGTACAAAAACGCGCTCAGTAGAGCGTGTACTGTGCTCGCCTCTCTCGCGTTTCTCCACACCACATATTTCTTGATGACACACACTGACACACATGTACTGCTGAATCGCTTCACGCTACGCTTGGTAAACACTTCTTAACTATGAAGATTGGATCGTTATCGAAGATTGTGTTGTTCATTTAAAAATTTCACTTGCACTGATCTGATAGTGCCTACCTACATCACACACAGGTATTTCATGTGTACTTAATTATTCCCAAAAACATCATACATGCCAAGTATGGGAGTAGTTATCTCAATCAATGTTTTGATTCCAAAGAGTCTCTAAACCCGCAATTAGTGGAAATAAGGTGGCTTTCTTGACAATGCCTCTATGGTTCGTCAGTTCTTCGTCCATTTGACCTGTTTCTCCAGCCGCCTATTACTAACCTTATTTACGAGTCTTTGGCCGTTTCTCCCTAACACAGAGGGAAGCGTGATGTAACCTTACAATACCTAATGTAAATTTCAAGGCCATTTTCCAGAAAAATTAAATCCTTTGTCGTGCGTAGAGTAATAGTTTAGTGGATTAGGTACTGCCTGTATTAACTACACACGTTCCGAGAAATCGTTACGATTTTACTGTACCTACAATTTAAACTGAACAGTTTGATTATACGACCCCATAGCCAGAACTGTACAGTTTTTATCATACACATGTTCCGATAATCGGGTACGGTTTAAACGGAATAGTGAAATCGTAACGATTTGTCGTGTAACTACAATTAGGTATTAAACATTTCTGCATTACAGGTCATTTTCTCTTAGGATATCCCATCAACTACTAGTTTTAAAGACCAATAAATTTATTGAGAAATGCTTCCAAGGGTGGTAAAATCTCTATATGGAAAGGGAAAATTGACCCAAGACAAGCAGTCTGTAATCGTCAGGGTTAGAAGTCATGGCTTGTATGGACTTCAAGGACTTGATTCTGTTATGTATATTTTAATCTACAACTAGCAATTCCATGCAATCGCAGTTAGAACATTATGTTACAAAATGACCTCTATCTACCTATTCGATAGTAAAATAAAAGAACCAATATTTTATTTTATAAAGTTTTACTAACTCATTTACTCGTATGTCCAGGTGGAATATCGCAATAGATTTTAAGTAACTTTTCGATGAGCTAGGTACTTGAAATTAAGACCATAGCTCTGAAGTGAATGAAGATTTATGAAAATGTAAAATTAGATTAAGTATGTTTTATTCTTTTTATTTAAGATTGTTATATTTATTTAAATGTAATTTTAAAGTGTTAAAATATATTAAAAGTCTTAGCATTAAGCTGGAAACCGGAGTGCTTAGTTGCTTTGAATGAGTGAGGAACGATCGACGAAGAATATTAATTGTTTGAGAATGGAGAGCAAAAGGAATCAGGATTGACCAAGACTTACATACGAAGACCACGTGATCAGATTGATCATAAAAGGAAAGGTCGAAAGTACTCGAATGCATCTAGAGGAAACGAAAGAATGCATATGCAAGGATGGCGAAAACTGGCGATCTTACTTCTATATATTGTAGTGAAGTATTATTATTATCAAATGAGTTTATATTTGTAAGTACTTGAGTTTAATTATCGTTATACATGGTATGCAGAAGAATAATGAGATTTTGAGATTGAATGGCCACGAGTATCAGCATTACCTCGGTCTGGTAGCTAAATCAATTTGGTAAATATCTTTGGACACAGCAGCAACAGGATGACACATAGCGTAGGTACTAAGTGTAAAATGTATTCCCTTTTTTTGTTTTCTCGTACTTATCAACACAATATCCCATACCACGTTAACTTCATCGCTGCAACCCACAGCATTTTTTTGCTCAGTCTGGTAAAAAATCTTTGAACTCTGTTTCGGATCTTTGAACTAATAAAATAGGATTAGCGCAGTGTTTCCGGGTCGAAGTTCAAAATTGTAGTCGGTCTCAGACACTTATCGCGAGATATACAAAATTAAATTTGAAATATTGTAAAAAAAAAAACATTTAAAACAAAACGACAGGCTACCGAGGCAGTTTTTTTGACTGACCTTTTCTAAGGTATACAGCTTATAGGTATATACGTTAAGTTATATAGCGATAGCGAATATATAAAAATAAAAGTATTTACATAATATTGTTTTGGCGTGTAATATAGACACAGAGTATCTCCCATTTATGCAAGTAATCTAAGTTAATGAGTAAACAAAATGAAATTTGAAATATTGTAAAAAAAAAAACATTTAAAACAAAACGACAGGCTACCAAGGTAGTTTTTTTGGCTGACCTTTTCTAAGGTATACAGTTTATAGGTATATACTTATAGGTAAATGCGGTAACTTATATAGCTATAGCGTATATATAAAAATAAAAGTATTTACATAATATTGTTTTGGCGTGTAATAGAGACACAGAGTATCTCCCATTTATGCAAGTGATCTAAGTTAATGCATAAACATTGGTCATTTTCACTTTCTAAACGTAACGCTTTGATAACAATCACAGTAATTTGTTTCGACACTCATTAAAAAACGATTTTATAATTACATACATTTTGATGAAATTTGTACATTAAATAACGTGCTTACTGGATCACCAATCTATACAGATAAATATAATTGAAGTGACTGTTTGTAATCTATATATATTAAAATGAATCCCTATTTCCCTTAGTCACGCCATCACGCGTGAATGGATAGACCGATTTGAAAAATTATATTTGTATTGGATTGCCCATTTATTGAGGAAGGTTCTAAGCTATATATCATCACGGAACTACACAGGAGAGCGGAGCAGTAATCATAAATGTCAACAAATCGGGGAACCTTTCATACATTTTTAGAAAAGTAATAAGCGACGGGTTTATATGGGTGCCACGGGGTTGGAAGTATGTTACAGACAAAGTCGGGCAGGTCAGCTAGTTTCAAATAAAAAAATAAAATCATAATTTTTTTGCCTGTAGGCACTACGCGAGTGAAATCGCGAGGCGCGTGTTAGTGTAATAGTATGATAAATAACAAAAATAGACGCCTTTGAAGATCTGTAAAATTTGTAGAAGGCACCAATATAACACCACCGGGACAGGAATATATACGGTATATATGCCTCTGCCACCCCTTTGGGGTTAAGGCGTGATTGAGAAACAAACCAATATATCTTCTCCGAATCATGTGTACATATACCTATACCGGAGCCATAACGTCAACAGACACTGACAAAAGAAACAAATATCAATATCCCGGTTTAAGAGAATACAGTCTTTCGACTGGCAACTTATTTGATACACGAGCACCATTTAACAGGATCTACATGACCTATACCGGAAGAACCCTTAAAAGAAAAACTTCGTAATACGGATCAGCTCACAGGTAAGTAATCTATTGAAAAAGACTTTGGAACTAGCAAAAGTTTCAGGAAAATCTAATTATCGTCTATAGAGACATTTAGAGAGTTTTATGACTGCTTAGAACGTGAATCAATGTATGGGGATGGAATTTTGTTGAGCGAATTGATACAAGGATATACAAGGATCTGGATCATGTTAAATTCCCTTCAGGAAGAAGATACAAGGGTCTGGATCCTGTGAAATCCCCTTCAGTCTGTTCAGAGTTCTGTGATCTAAATTACTACGACTATAAAGGCCTGCAACTCAATTGCAAAAGTTCCAGGGTCAGAACGATACAAGAGTACTAGTACTACCAACTGCCACTGTAAAAAAAACTGTAGCTGAAACTCGATGTGGAAAGCATAAGGTTCTTTCATGAGATAGTGAACAAACAGCATAAAGAAAGTCACCATTCTCAAAAGGGCAGATTGTTCTTAAATGTTTATTGACTCCCGCCGGTGTACAGAGGATTGTTATGTATCAAATCGTTAGTGTGGGTGATGTCCTAGTCAAAAGACAACAGAGCATCCATAGTCTAATCACCTATTTTTGTCGTAATTACTGTTTCACTACCGAACAAAGAACATGTAGAGATATAACCTGCTTCTTCTATTCTAAGAATTAGAATGATGACCTTGTGGCATCACATCCTCAAGGCGATGACTGGTTAAACGAATGACATACCTACAAAATACACTATACGAGTATATCGTCAAATTGAAATTAGTTTCTTAATTACTATAAAGTTTTCATTGCGCTAGGGTGCGCACTTTTCATTATCGATTTAGCTTTTTGGAAGTTGTGAAAGTGAGCAGCTGGTATATCAAAAAGAAGTGTTTGTTTTATGTCCTGAAGATCCCATATGCGAAATTTTATTTTACTACCGTTTTTATATCCAGAAATATTACTACAAATGTAATATGAATATTCAAATAGTAACAATTCTGTTAAATATTCATTTGGACACACTGACTTTACACAGGGATTTTCATAATCACTTGTTGAGTCAATTGTCTCTGAAGGACGACCGAGAATCGCTGGTCGAAGTATCTATCAGATTTGGTTAATTCGTTTTGTGTTTGCATTCATAACTTAATTAACTTGAGATACAATAGTATTCCGAGATTCTGAGAGGCTAGTATTATTGCTATTCGGATAGCGTAAGTCGTTATTTGAATCTAAGATAATATAATAGTACTACATATTATATTATTTACCATAGCGCTTGGTAGCCTTTATTCACTGCCTATTTACTGCCTTTATGGCGCAGTCGTAGTGTATGCGACTACCGCGAATGCGGTCCAGGGTTCGATTCCCGGGTCGGAAAAAATATTTGTGTGATCCATAAATGTTTGTTTCGGAATTGGGATGTTTCTTATGTATAATATGTATATATTTAGAAATATATAAGTATGTTTATCAGTCGTCGAGATCCCATAACACAAGCTTATATTAGCTTAATTTGGGCTAGACGGCAAAAAAAAATGTCCCACAATTTTTATTTAAACCAACTAGTAAAAATGCAAGGCTTCCTATTTCATATTGTTTAAGTTTCATCCAATAGAAGTCCTGAATTAGATGTCTCCTCAAAAGAAACCACTTTAGCTAATGGTTAACAGAATGAATTCAAATTCAACAAGCGAATATATTGAAGAGAGGTCAGGCAGTGGTTCAATTCGGGACCATGAATTCGATCTCATAGCGCGACCTTTGTCAATTAGTCATATCATATGTACGTAACGTAGATAGGCCCGTCATACGAGCTATTTATAACCTTCATTGCAAGGCACAGTAGATCCGTATATTCATACATACATATTGTCATGCCTTTATCCCCGAAGAGGTAGGCAGAGGCATACGATCCGCCCACATTTCACTGAATCATTGTCGTGTGCCGACCTGCTGTTGAAATTTTTCAAGCCGCCCATAAGGCCGTGTATTCACCTCGGTTTAACCAATTAAATCTTATAACTTATTCTGTAACAGGACAATAATTTGGCATTTTATTAATAGAAGAATTCATCTTGTGTTTAAGGTAACTCGATCAAAAGGGAATAAGGCTTCCTATTTTGTGCTGGAAGACTTTAAAGACTTAATACACTAAGTCATACTCGGCGGTTTTCTAATAAATTTTATTTCCTTTTATTTTACCCTTACAGTTTTTCAGTTCTGTCATATTCTCCATCTGAACCACACTTCTCGTTACACATAACATCTATATCTACTATTATCGATGCTATATCTAAAGCTAACTTGCTTATTATGTTTTTTTTTTCTTAGTGACAAAATATTCTAGTAGTATCTACAATATTTTGTAATCAAGAAAAAAAAAGAACCAGCTAATAAAGTTGTTTGTCATGGGAATTGGGGAATAAACTTTATTTAATGTTTAATTATCTCTTCAAGAGGAGCATTTTTTAAAGCTTAGTTGGACTTGAGGAGTTTCTACAAACGAACTGAAAACAAAGAGATCCTAGTGTACCCCCAATTTGTCAACAGTGTGACCGTTCAAACTTCTTACTTTTATTTGACTGTTTTATTCGTTATTTTCAACTAAGCGCGCTAAACAATGATCCCCCTCCAGCCATGACAGTCTAAGGCGATCACGAACGTCTAGGCATAATTGGTAGGCGCCATTAGATGGAAGTGTTTCGATGCAGCTGCCATTCGTCCAAAAGTTATTCACGCACATTATCACGATACAGTCTAGCTTTTCTATGGCGATCTCTTTCTAAAGAAAACCTATCATCCACACAAAACAGCGCGTCCCTGAATTTCAAGGTCAACCGAGAGGACACTTGCCATCACCGTCAGAGTCTGAAACACATTTTGTATGAATATCGAGATAGAGATCGGATTTAGAGTGATGTAACTTTATTTTTCGAGTTGTTCGCAGCAACCTTTTTAATTGATAGCCATATTGGAGTAGTGCTTTAAAATAATTAGTTCACTAAATGTAAAATTACTAAACATCTAGTACAAAATTTCAGCTCAATCTGTTGAAGATATCTGCTTTAAAATTGAGTTGCAAGATTCCAGACGAACCAACATACATACTTAGCAAATTAATATAAAGCTTGTAAAATAGGGTTGCAACTTGTAACTAACTCATGTAACAAATTCACGTGGATATAATATGATATGCCACTCGCTCATTCTCTCTTCCACCCACCTAATGTTATAAGTGTAACACGATTCGCACACACTATTAAGATTGATGGAGATAAAGTACTTTTGGAGTAGAAACTTTGTAAGAATATATTTTTTTAGCGCTCGTTGACCTGTTAAACCAAGTTGAAGGCCTTATGAGACGTGTTGAAATTTTCAACAGCACGGCACCACAACTTGAAATAGGCTCGCTACCTGTTACGTGGGACAAAATGCTTAAGGTGAAATGTGGGCGTATAGTATGCTTCTGCCACCCCTTCGGGGATAAAGGTGTGACTGATTAACTGCTATATAGAAGGCGTCCATCTAAATCACTACCTATGGTAATTGACATCAATGTTTTGCGAGCGTCTCCATGCCTCGGATAGCACGTTAAGCAGGTCCCGGTTGCCAGTAACATGGCAGTCATCAAGCCAAGTTGAAGGCCATATGGCGGCTGGAAAAATTTCAACAGCGGGTAGCATATAATTAGGTATCTCCATACCACGCTATCGAATCTAAAGAATGCCGAATGAGTCGGGAGGGACAACTTTCCATCAGGTGAGCCGCATGCTTGTCGGCCACCTCAGTGGTATTAACAAAAAGAAAGATGATACGAGGCCGCTCCCCATCATGGTCATCGGTATCGGCAAAAGTTCTAGAACGTCCCTCCGAAGTTACAAAGAAATTTAACTTGGTTAAGAACAGCAAGAAGTGGTACGGAAGCCAGTAGTGGACTGCAGTAGCTATCCGGTTTTGCGAACTGGCACACTCATATTTCAAAGAAAATGTGTCATACGCTATGAAGAAAGACAATATATCACGTATCTTTTACGATCGGTTTCATTGCACTTCATAATTTCTTCCCCAAAGCTGTACCATTAGTAATATTGTACTACTACTGTAGCTACGCTTTTAGTAATACAAAGGAGAATAGTAAAACTTCTATATATGCAGAAAGAGACGCTTAGCATGCAAGCTTAATTAAAATGGCAAACGAACGGCTAAACGTGCAGCCAATTAGTTAGTGCCAACTGCAATCTACGAATATAAAGGCATAGGTGAACAGAACCAATGGAATTGTTAGTGGATTAGAAACGAACATTTTCTATACGAAAAAACGCAGAGATACAATTTTTGAAGTTGGGTTGAATGATGATGGTTTCTTACGAACTCATACAAACAACGACAAATGTAGGTATATCTATGATAAATAGTCGATTTGTGTACAGGAGCAAGCTGTACTCGTAAATACCAACATTTGAAATTTTTTTATTTTTTTTATTTATTAATGACTGCCGCCACGTTCCCGCCAAGAGTAACGATTTAAGGCCTATCCGCACACAACAGTGCCGACACGTGCCGATCAGTTACGTATACGTCAGTGTCAGTGAAAAATTATATTGTTGCATCTATTTGTACGTTACTGATCGGCACGTGTCGGCACTTTGCCGGCACTGTTGTGTGCGGATTGACCTTTAATAAACATTTCCTTACTAATTAACGAAGATAATCCTCATTAAAGTTAACATAATGATGGAAAAAATCTAGTTAAAAAAATATAATTACACCCATAGGCTACGGTGATCACTTTCGATTAAATGGCCTGTTGCTTGTTTGCTATCTTAGTAGTAAAAAGGATAAAAATGACTACGATTTGTTTTAAGTGGGAATAGAAGTCACGATATTGGGTTTCGTAGACGCACTAACCATTTAATTAACGGGCCAGATATACGGAAATTATTAAAATACATACCACAACATAAAAATATAACTATCTAACTTCTTCACGCTGTATCTTCTGCCTACCCATCAGGGATACAGCGTGAAGATAGTTAAAAATATAACTTTTGTAGAAATATAAATAAATATCCATCACGCCTTATCCCCGAAGGGGTGGCAGAGGCATATTATATGCCCACTTTTCACCGTGTGGATTCCTGTCCCACGTAATAGGTGGTGAGCCCATTGCCGTGTTGAAATAGACAGACGCAGGCTGTGGCTACCCGCTGTTGAAATTTCTTAAGCCGCCTATAAGGCCTTCAACCAGGCTTAACGACTGCCATTTTACTGGCAACCGGGACCAACGGCTTAACGTGCCTTCCGAAGCACGGAAACGCTCGCAAATGTAAATGCCACAAAGTGGTCACCCATCCGACGACCAGCCATAGTGAAAGTTGCGTACCTCAGTGATCGTTTACCGAACACTGAGACCGCGGGGCCACGAGCGCTTCGTAGAAATATAACAAAAAGAAAATGTTATGAAGGCTTGGTATTTCGGCCGTGGTCAGGATTTTGAGTTTTTTAGAACAATCTAAGTCGTAAAAAAAGGGTCTTTTATTCTGAAAAAGAGAATATGTTAGTTAAGGGTTTAGGCTAGTCAAAGTCGCTTTCAGTTACAAAATCGAATGAACTTCACTTGATAGAAAAACATCCTAAAGCTGAGAGAAAGGGGTAATAATATAGGAGGTGGAATAATCTACAAGTTACAATCAGAATGTCGAAACCTCGAAGATTCAGTCGATTCTAAATAATCAGGTGACAAGTCAAGGCAGGAAATTGTGCAAAAGTAAACGGAGTAAGTCAATCTCCGGGAATGAAATTATGCTCACTACCTGCTCAATTTTCTTGCAAATTAAGAACCGATATAGTGTCGATATCTCCAGGAATGTACTTATCATTAACATTTTAATCAGTTCGCTGTTATATGTTGAAATATTTGTTTGTTTAAAGTTCCGTCAAAATAGCCAAGTCATATTTTCTAAAATTAGGGACTTGGAAAACTGTTCCAGCCGTTCCGGACGGCGCGGCGGTGAAAATAGACAGGCACTTCAGTGTTTTTATAATTAACTATTTTCACGCTGTAGACAGATCGCCAGGCTTCGCATCGCATCCATGCATACTTCTTTCGCTTCCTGCAGATTCATACTCGTAAAACGTATAATATATTTTTATCTGAAGTAAATCTACCTAAAGCTGCCGGGCGGTTCAGAGTTCTGTATCATTAAGATACTACATCCATTGACAACGAATTCAATGCATTACCTGTCAAAACATCGTGCTATTTCCTATTGGACGACATTATGACAAATAATGTACTCAATAATTTGTCAAATACAACTTACCGGGCGACATTTTGACAAATAATGTACTTAATAATTTGTCAAATACACCTTACCGGACGACAGTTTGACAAATAACGTACTCAATTATTTGTCAAATACATTTTATCGGATCAATACAAAGCTGAATAGCCCAGCAGATCGGAATCAAGCTTATAAAGCTTCATATCATGAGTTCTTGTGACCGGCGTGCTTGTGATTGATGAGATCAAACCCATGACCTCTGGATTCGTGCTCAAGTATACTAACCACTAAACTACGATGCCGGACTAGTAAAATCTTGAAGCATCTAATTAGGATCAATAGATTTTTCTGTATAAACCGATAATGAATCTGCAGGAAGCGGAAGAAGTATGGCCTGGCGATCTGTCTTCTCTCACTACTCTGTACAGCAGCGTGAAGATGATAGATTTTCTGTTATAGGCTTCCTCGTTTGCATTTTATCTAAGCTCTTCATTGATTTAATATACGCATAATCTAAAGCGAAAAAAATAAAAAGAAATTTCAACCTAAAACATTTTGCGCAGCGATACATTAATATTTCCATTAAATTAAAATATCCATCACGCCTTATCCCCGAAGGGGTGGCAGAGGCATATTGTATGCCCACTTTTCACCGTATGGATTCCTGTCCCACGTAATAGGTGGTGAGCCCATTGCCGTGTTGAAATAGACAGACGCAGGTTGTGGCTACCTGCTGTTGAATTTTTTCAAGCCGCCCATAAGGCCTTCAACCAGGCTTAACGACTGCCATTTTACTGGCAACCGGGACCAACGGCTTAACGTGCCTTCCGAAGCACGGAAACGCTCGCAAATGTAAATGCCACAAAGTGGTCACCCATCGGAGGACCAGCCATAGTGAAAGTTGCGTAACTCAGTGATCGTTTACAGAACACTGAGACCGCGGGGCCACGAGCGCTTCCATCGTATCGGTTATAATAATGACATCATTGAGCCGCAGCCATTTGCCTCAAAATGTAGATACTTTAATAAAAAGCAACCACCCCGGTTATATTTAACGTATCTTGTTATTATAACATATCAGAATTTAAAATCTATGGTAAAATTTTGTATACACAGTTGGTTTGAATGATAGGGTTTGGCGTTTTAGTCAAACCAAATGCCCTAATAAATCAAACCAGCCAAAAGTGTCACATTGACGGACTGTCAATTTAAGATAATCAGAGTACTGTGACTGCCTGATACGGAAAGCAATGTGTAGAACTGACACATGATTAGCAGAAATGGCAATCGCTACGGCATAACCGCATAAATAAACTCGTTAATTTAAACGACATAGTAAGTCGGAATAATAAAATACGTCTTTAGCCTACAGCTTAAAATAAACCTTCATAGCTTATATCAAAATACAAATTTCCTCTTTTACCACTGAGGAACCTGATTATGCAAAGAATTATTAAGACAAAAAATGCAAAATGCCTATAAAAAATAGCGTTTTATTATTTACTTTTAATTATATCGCTTGAAACAGTAAATCAAGTTTGATAGTAATACATCAAAAATATATACAACATGTCATACTAATTTCATACAACATTAACACCTATTTAATATGCATACACTACAGCATAAATACACAATATGCACATGCATACATTATATTAATAACTATATTGTTAGAAGATACAAAAACGGGATTTCACGTCCGAAATTTCAATCACCTGCACGGTCTGAATACTGCATTATATTAGAGTTGTAACCTCGTTCACATAAAAATAAGACGAATTTAAACTAAAATGCAAATTTGATCCTGATCAGAAAAGGCAGAGTCTCGACAAGCTGCCAATCTAGAACCTCGATTTCGTATTTCTTTATTACGGCAGACATGGTGAGCGTGCGTGTGTTCAATTTAAAGACCCGCTATTCGCCAGATGTCGCTATGGCTATCTATCAGGCGGGCAGCATCATTTTAGAGAGATGAATAAAAAAAAGATATACCCTCAAAAGAAATTCCTGCAACCTTGATCAGCCTGGCAATCCCTGCCTGTTGTTTAAGGGTCAATTCTGCCCTATAACCAAAAGTACGCGGAAACAGGTCGCACCGCCACTTTGGGCTGGGCATTTCTAGAAGGACAACTAGGCCAAAACGTTCGCCCAGACTCACGCTGAGATCTTGTACCCTTTCCTAGACTTAAACCCTGTCTATGTCAAATTGTTGTCCAACATAGTAGACAAAGTTGTTTTCGCATTACAGATAAAGATAACAGAAATCATGATAGTGTTATTACTCCACTCGCGATAAAATAGGATATATTTCTATGTAAGGTATGTGCTATGTTACGGTATCTATGTTAGGCCTAGTGTAAATACAAAACATTAAATTTAAAATTAGTACAAATATTTTAAAATATCTGTAAATTTTTTGTATATAATATTAATTTTCAACTAATACATAAAATAAATAAAATTGTAATATAAATTACAATATTAGTATTACAGACAACGATATACGAGTAAATCCGTGCATACGACGACGTACATGCTTATAAAATACCTAAACTTTCTCGATTGGGTGACTTTTCTCGTTTTGGAGATTTTTCTCGTTTCGGTGATTTTTCTCGTTTAGGTGATTTTTCTCGTTTTGGCAATTTTTCTTGTTTTGGCGATTTATCTCGCTTTTTAAAAGCTGCTACACCTGAAATGGTTACAGAACAGAATGTTTTGTTTTATTTAAGTTATTTTAATAGGTTAATATGCGTTTATAAGATGGTGGACTGGACACTCGATTGCGTGAAGATAGTTATATGACATTTTCCTGTATAAACAACGTATAATACTTATGTACTCGTTTCTTGATTCAATATGGTAATCACTCTCAAAAAAACCAGTGTTTAAAAAAGTTTAAATAATTCATATTTAAGTAATATTTTCTGCTTTTAAAAATAACATAAAATAAATTAAATTATCTAAATATATTTACACAAAAACAAATATAATTATAAATTGTTATTTATCTTTTAAAATGGTATCTTCCTTGTTATTTTTATGTATTTCAGCAACCGTAAATAAAAGCCATGTAAAATATATTTGTAAATCAAATTGTGTGTTCTAAGTTTAATAAATGACACTGGCTGTGCGTTGCGTGGAAGCCACACTTCCGTTTCCGCATTGCGTCTGTAGATACTCTGTATTTTATCTCGGCTGTCTATAGTTAGTTGTTTTGTATGTAGAACTAGTAGCGTATCGGTAAAAGAACACATCAAATGATATAAATTGAAACTGGTTAAATTCGAGTAAAAAGTACACGAATTCGGCAAAAGCAAAAAGCAAACAAGAAGGGTAATAAACTGATTGTCTATGTATAATTATGCATTTTTTTTTCAACCTTAGTGTCTAAACTACTCTTTTAAAAAATATAATACTTTTTAGTTCTTATCTACTGAAACGCATTAATAACTACATTTTATACCACCTTTATATAGGAGAATAACATTTGCTATTCACCTATATAAAGGTTTAAAACAAATTGCACACTTTTTGTTGTGATTACATAACAAATATAGAATGAAATTCTTCAGTGACGTGACACTTCATGTCAATGTCTGCACTTGCTGGCTAAAGGACGAAGCAGTGTGCTTGTCAATGGTAGACTCGGCCCCCTGGTACCTTGATGTGTTTGGGAAGTCAGACGTCAATAGCTCCCAACAATGCCGAAAATTAAAAGTCTAACGACTGCTAATAACAGCTAAATAAAAGTGGAATTTATATGATTTCAAATCCGGGTAAAGTTTGGTAGTAACTGGGTATAAACTTAAGATGAAGAAGAACATGACGTTGATGATACCTATTTTAAAAAGAACGTGCTTCTGCCATCTGTAGCAAAATACCATGGCAGATATGCTCTGCTACAGGGTTAATTGAAGAATCTATAGTACACAACATTACACGACAACATCTAGGCATATCAAGGTTAGTGCTAAGACTAAATTTAGTAGATAATATCGCAAGGATATGACATAACCAGAAGGTGCCGTCATCTTTCGGGATTGAAATCTCTACGAGATTTTATGTAATCCCTGGTTACATCACTTCCCTGCGACATAGATGTACCACGAGAGTGGAAAAGTTAATCGGTTTAAAGTTGATTTTCGAATAAAGAAATAAAGATTCGTAAGATACAGGAATTTTAAAATTTCAAACGTTTTCAGACCTTAATCATTCATCTTAATCAACCATCATTTAACACTTCACTTAACACTTAAATAATATCTAAATTACCATACTCTTTTAGGACAGCTTATTTTATAATAAATAAGCTGTCCTAACAGAGTATGGTAATTTAGATATTATTTTCTTATTCACCATGAAATTGATTATTTATCTATTTTATTTTCTACTAGTGCCATTGGTCGAATTTCGACCATAATTTATTTAATATGCAAATATAAACGAATGCATTTTATTCAAAAATATTTTACAGACAATTTTCTTAAAAAGGGCTTTAAAAAGGTACCATGTTTTCGATTCACGTATTCATAGACTTGAATATGACTTTTAAAATTATATAAAATTCATCCAGTGCTCTATTTAATATTAATTATTGCAATTTCACTTTATTTAATGTGAGTAATAAATTTATCCAATTAAAATAATATTATTAAATTTCTATCCTTAAATAATGTACTGATTTTAATATTGTAACTTCACTTTGCATTGGCGTTTAAATCAAAGCTAGTGATAAGAATGTACTTAAATAAATAAATAAATAGAATATAGTAAACATCTATTAAAGTGTCTGTTAAATCGTATTAAGTAGATTTTGTTATTTGAAGGTATAGAAGGTATAGTATTTATATTTGTTTAACAATCAACTGGTCTAAATGCTTATTAGTATTGATTCTACGAACATCGAGCCTACATTGATCACATACATGCTAAATATACCTAGAGATTCTCGCTTTGAAGCCTTTTCACGTTTCTTAACAGCTGGTACACCTGAAAAGTATAATCAGTTTTAAAATCTTAAAATAACTTCAATACTTTCTACGCGCTGTTGTGGTTGACAGCAATTTGAAAGAGGTTTTTGATGAATAAATTATAATAGCGTTTTTTATATGTCTTTGAATATAATAAATACTGATTGTGTTAAATATAGATTGTAAATTATAAATATTGTGTGTTAACATCTATAGTTTCATAATCGATTTAGGATGAGGTGGTCAACTAATTTGTGAATCTAGTTTCAACAATACTCTTAAACTTAACTGAAAACTTAATATGGAGCGGTTAAACTATGTTAAAATTTCAGCATTAGGTACCCTAAACGATAGCCGTGCAACTGACTCTGTGCAGTAGCCTACTTCAAAACCTCTATGTAGATTGTAAATGCCATTGCCTCTGCTAGAACCTCTTCAGTTAGACAGCTGATGCCAGCTTTAGAGGAAAGACTGACCAGGAATAAAGATCGAACTTTTATTCCTTACACTTTATGATTATCAATCACGCCTTTATCCAACAACAATTTCATTTCACCGTGTTTTTCACATTTCAAGAACATTTCACCATGTGCATTCCTGTCCCACCAGTTGCCATTTGACAGACTTAATATACAATTTAAATCTAACCCTATAATTATAACGCGAATCTATACAAATATATAAAGCTGAAGAGTTTGTTTGTTTGGTTCAACGCGCTAATCTCAGGAGCGACTGGTCGGACCTGATTTTTTTTGTGTTGGGTAGCCCATTCATCAAGGAATATATCGTCGAACGTATGCCAATTATGTCACGATTATATCAAGTATGTCACGGGCAAAGCCGGAGGGGTCACCTAGTTTATATATAATAGCTTCGACACCATCATTAGACGTAGAAGGGGTGAGCCTGTGCTTCATATTTCATTCAAGACGTTTTAAGTTCCATGATACTAGCACAGTATAAAGAGTAAATACTAGTTTGTGGTAACAAGGAAAGTTTACAAGAAGTCGGAATGTATAAGAAATCATAAAATTATGTCGCTCTACGTGTTAGTGGAGATATAATGTAGAGTTGTTTTTTTATCTGAAATGGAGTATATTTTGATTGTAAAAAAGGATAAAATCATTATTGAGGACACAAACAAAAAAGTAACCTTCAAAATTACATAGATTTATTAAAAATGACCCACAATATTTATTTATAAACAAAAAAATGTGAAAAAAGACAACTCGGTTCAGACAGGACTTGAACCCTTGATACTAACCTAACGCGGACAATGCCCTTAGTCACTAAGCTACGGAATCGTACCAAAACTAAGTGCACTTGCCGTCCCTGGTATGTCTAAATGGAGCGAAGCGTTTTACCGATTTTCGAGTTCTTTTATCGATGTATATTTTCCTTTCGGTAATTATTCCTGCATGGTATGTCCAATTTACGATTTTATTTTTTCTAAACCACCCATGGCTAGATGTCGTATTATGGGACTAATTTGATCAAAAAGTGTTAAGTGGTTTGGGAGGAGTTCGAGGACAAAGCGAAAATCCGAATCGGGGAACAAGTAAATAGTTTGATTGATGGCTCTGACCTTATACTCTTAAATTGCGCTTACGAATTTAAGAAGAATGTTGTTTCGGTACGATTCTGTAGCTGCGTGGCTTGAAGCATAGTCCTGGTTAGGCTAATGTCAAGGGTACACAAGTCCCATTTTTAACATTATTTTTTTCACTTTAATATAATTTAGCAGTTAAAATGATTGTTTACACTACTTAATTCGTGTCAGTAACAGTTGTTCAGCAGTCATTTTTATACTAATAAGATGGCAGAGAAGCATATATTATTGTCTACCTCATCGAAATCGAACAAAGTAGCTTATGGATGTATATGTAACACTAGAGATGTATTACATTTTTATTTTCTAACCTATTGCCGTGTTAAAACGGATAAGCTGATTTTTATCAAATAATTAATCAAATGTAAATACCATGAATTAAAAAAATAAATATTGCATTGCCGTGATATTTTGCATATACGAGTATTTTGCACTTATTATACCTCCGTTTACAGATCAGGAGAAATGTGATACGAAAGGAGTTTTTCCGTGCCCGGTCTGTCACGAATTTCCCTATAGTAATATTTTATGGTGTAAACCTTTACGATAACATGTAAAAATCCATTTATTACATTTTTAGTGTCTATATAACAGTAATAAAATATTATATGTCCGACACATTGAATGTTTTATCGTCCACATGTAACTACAAAGTATTTTTCTATAGATATATTACAGAGTTGAAGAAAATTACTTCATGTAAGATAGAAAATATATAAGATATGGCCGCCAAATCTTAGCCATACGACATGAAAGCGTAAACGAAAATTTACTGATGAGATGTGCTTTGTCTCAGTCTTTGCCGATTCTAAATATATGACAGAAAGATAACAAGGTGTATACTTCAAATAGAAGAATAAAAATATATTAAATGTATTTGAACTGATGTTCGTAACATGAATGGAAAGTGGTATGAGGTTTCAGGACTTTATGCTCAAAACACTTAGTTAATATTAATATCACATGTCTAAAAAATAATGAAAATAACCTTAAAACTAACTTGTAATATCTTAAACATTATTTGCAATTCTTCTCTCTTCATCTTAGTGGATTCCCAGCTGCTTTTAAACTCAATCGGGGTTTGGAGGCCGGGGTCCACTTCTATTTACCTGCAAGGAGCAGTAATCCTTTGGCTTGTGGTTCTCGGCATTGCTGGGAGCGTCTTGACCTCCCAACCCTATAAAGGCGCCTGCGTCATTGCCTCATTCGTTAGTCAGCAGGCGCACCGATAGCAAGTGACCCACCTTTTCTGACTGCTGTCTAATATTTCAAAATGTTCTAGTCCATGGATACTCGTACAAGAATGAAAGCCGTACGTAATGAGAGAGAGATTAGAAAATGCAATAATTGGATGCATCCTCAACCTATTATTAGTTATTCAACTTTTTATTAACTTGCATAGTGGTGAAGCAGATTTATGTCGCGAGAGGGAATGGGCAAACTAGTAGGGGTCGACCCCGGTGTACGTATGTCAATCAAACCGAAGATATTTTGGAAAAAGGCTAGGTCAAGAGTTCCCCTAACCGGCGAGCGTGTATGAAAACACTCATGAAAGTAGAAGTAGCGAAAGTTGTATATCAGGATCGTAGCAAGTGGAAAGCCATAGTTTCTGCCTACCACGATGGGAGACTGGCGTGATAATATGTATGTATGTATGCAAAGTATGAATATTTGTTGAGGAAGAATTTTGCAACTCTATTTTGGAGTAGATATATCTTCAACTGGTTGAGTCGAAATTTTGTATACACGTTTAGGTTGGATGATAATGCATGATTAGCTTTGCATTATGGGTTTCGGGTCTTTTCCGGGTAATATCATAACTTTTGCTCACCTCTCGACGTTACAGCCATATTGCAATAGACGCGGTGATACGGTCACGAGTAGGCCTGAAAACGCCCGCGTGTAAAACCCGAATACCAAAATGCATTGCATGTTTACAGTACTGCTACAATATGAGTATCAAGAGCTTGCTGAGATTTAGTACTTTAGTGCATAATAAAAACTTGTTCTAGAAAATGTTTTTTTAACTTTAATTTTTTAAACAAAGAACAAGTCGAATTGGCTGAAGTTAAAATTATGAATGGCTTGTTCAAGACCGGGTCACGCGTTGCAGGATGACCCGACCCGAATACATTGCTGCATAGCTCACATTAAATTCAGGACGTCGTTTGTGGACTTCTTTGCCAAACGACCAACATTTTGGCATAATGAGAATAGATAAATTTAAAAATGAATTTATACGAAAAAGAGGTACAATTTTTTTTTTGGAATTTGCTAGTTTATTCAACTTGTCCAGGATGACCGTATGTCCAGCCGACAAATAAGAGTACAATAAAAATAGTATGTAAGCCTGTAAGATTTCAAGTGTAATCAGGAATAATATAATAATATTTGATATACTACTCGGTACTTCACGCGAAACAATTTCGTACTTACATTCACCGACATTACATTAGTACGAAATTGTTTCGCGTGCAGTCCCGAATAGTATATAAAATATGAGTATAAACCTCGAAAGTTTAAAAATAACTTAATAATAATCATATATTCAAGTAACAGCATTTTTTAATTACATTATTATGTTACAGTTCTGTATGTCTTATTTAAAACATAAATATATATTTTGTAATCCACAAATTGGGAGAGATGAGTCCTGTCCCCATAGATGGTCTACAAAGCAACCTGTGGCCCAGAATAAGTAATAATACCTGTGGATAGGAGTTACAATGCTGGTATTATTAGCCCCTTTCTATATTAGTTTGTTTCACGTTTTGTGTTATCAAAAATACATTAGTTATTTTGGGAATAACGTTTGAAAGCATAATAATAGTCATAGAAATTTCCAAAGTCCAAAGTCCAACTACAAGAGATGTCACCTACGCTACCACCTAAAAGCAGCCTGGTGCTTCAGAAATAGGAAATTATGTAAAACAAAATTACTATCATGGCAGAGGCCCAAATATAAACAGAAGTAGTAACATAAACGTGATACACAAGCTGCCCCAAACCGCATCGAACCCAAACGTGGAAAAATAAAATATTAAACATAGCAGAAACTTGCGTACTTTTTATGACACCATCCATTTTTAAGTTGGCTCCAGACACGCATTCTAATATTGCTGGGAACAAATGGAACGGGAATGTTTTTTGAAAACATTTTCTATTTATGATTTCAATCTTAGCATAGTGTAAAAAGTGAGTTTGAATTACTGTTTGAGTATAGCATAACTTGATCCAACTGTTACGCATAACTATATTTAATACTTCGAAAGGCAACAAAGGATCAACGGATCCCATTTGCCAGTAACATGGCAGTCGTTAAGTCATGTTGAAGGACTTAAAAATTTCAACAGCAGGTAGCTTCAACCAGCGTCTGTCTATTTTAACACAGCAATGGGCTCACCACCTATTACGTGGGACAGAAATACACATGGAAAAAAGTAGGCATTAAATATGCATCTGCCACCCCTTCGGGGATTAAGCGTGACAGGTAAATAATTTAAGGTGAATCAATATTATCCATTTATAAGTGTAAATCAAATCTTTGAATTAAACTTAAATATATTCATTTTTAATTTACTCGAATCAGCCTAAAGCAGTCCACTGCTGTCCGTAGGCCTCATCCAGTTCATGCCACAGAGCACCGTCCTGCGCCTTCCGCATCCATTCCCTCCCTGCGACCTTTTCCAGGTCGTCCTACCGTCGGTCCATCTGGCAGGGGGTCATACTACTGTACTATTTTTTTTGCCGAGTCGCGGTCTCCACTCCACTCCAGAATTTTTTATTATTTTCTATAAATCGACATTTTGCAATAATACTATATATTCTTGTAAATATTTAATGAAATGGAAATCTTAAGACTCTGGAATAAATCAAATCATTAATTCCCACTAAAGATTAATATTGCCAGCTAATGAATCGGGGGTGTTAATCAATGGAAATATGCCATTCCCTATACAAAAGGCACAGTATACAGTCTTATACAATTTGAACGTCATTTCAGCTGCGCCCAACCTTTGTACACTTCATTCACAATAATAAATTACTTTTTAAGTTTGTCATAGCGTGTTATACAAACGTAACGCAACGACTTGTACTTGTAGGCACGAAAGCCAATTGTATAAAAATAGAAAATCTCTCATTAACATTACCCACGAAAATCTAAACACGCCAACCGGGAGTAGCGTAAAAGTGTCAACTTTGTTCATATTTACGAGTTTGAAACTTGGTAAAACTTTGGCCATTTTTATCACTGGTGGAGTAGAAATCGTATCAATTTTTTCTTAGGTAATGATTACCAACTCCGGATCACCCGACAGACAGATATGCCGACAGTAGTCGGTTCGAGCCCAGCATGACATCTGTGGCAATTTCCACTCGTTTAAAAAACAAATGAACCTGTATGCTTAAGTTCAATTAAAATTTAATATCAAATATATATTTTTCTTACGTGCAGTCAAAATTCCTTGTATCCCTTAGGTAGTCAATTCAACACGCACCGCGTTATCTCAACTCGGAAACCTTATTTGTTTTATTACCGTTTCAAATATAGAAGTGACTGAGGAAACCACTTGAGATTTCTTAAACATCTGTCTATATTAGTGGAAATACTAAGAAATGTAAGTGAATATGCCCCGGCTGTACCCCGCCAGTATTGATGTTATCCTTAAGAGATAGACTATGCCATTGCGGAAAGTTCTGTAAACCTACTTAAGATTCACAATTCCACAATAAAATATTTTATCTCAAAAGGTTAAGGCAGCGTTTTCGTTGAAAGCTCCCAGAAGGTATTTTTTCCGACACTGGTTTCACTTTACTCGTTATATTTTTAAACAGTAGAAAATCGGTGCAGTAGTTTTTCAGTTAATCTCGAATAGACAAACAGACAGACGAGGCCTTTGTTTCATAATAATGTAGTGATTTCTTCGAATATCTCGGTTTAGTTTATCTTTACCCCATTGGTTTATTTCTTAGGAAGTAGTTACTATTAAACTACATTCAGTACTTTTAGGGTCGCCAATGCGAGTGCCTTACCTCTGGTGTTGGAAACGTCTTTAGGCTATGGTAACCACTTTCCATCAGATGGGCCGTATGCTTGTCTGTGACATTCTCAGTGGTATAAAAAAAAGTACTTACATAAAGGCGAAAGTTATTTTTTGCGAGTTTGTATTGTTTCATAATACATAGTAAATATATCGTATTAACTCGTGTCAATGTTATAAATATAGGTACACAACTAACTATGTCCGTTTAAAATTACTATACTACTAGGTCTTGTACACACTTAATTGCAAAATTAGCTATAGTGATAGCTGTCACCCTGAATTAACACATAGGATTTTTATCCCGAGTTCTGGAGATTATAGACTAGTTAGTTAGTTCACACACATACACACAAATATACAAGCAAAAACCTACTCCAAACGCCCTTTCCATTTATTTTTGTAACTTTTCAACTTATACATTCCTTTTTTTAAAAATAAAATGACCCATTTACTACCAATGTGACACTCTGTCCACTACTAGCGTTTTTTTGTTATACAGATTACCAGACTTCCCACACAAGTCTGGTAATCTGTCTGACAGGATCTTCCTAGTTCAGATACCAGTCTCTCATTAATGTTTATAGTGTTGTAATCATGAGATATATGCTATAGATAATAAGTAACCTTTGTGAAAGACATGAATAAACTTATTTTTATAACGGAAAAGGGAAAATTTCAACCCAAGACGGAGTCGCGGGCGTTTCTAGTATGATCAAAAGATGACCCTAAAGTACTACGACGTTACGTTCGTTATGGAAAGCTCCTTTTCTTTAACTCCAAATATCGGAAAACAAATAAGCTCTAGAGATTTAAAAACATTTACTTTTATAAAACTAACATGGAACATTCCATTGTGAAACGTGTCTAAAGTAAGACAACAACAATCCCCCTCAAGTCGGTTTTATGCCAACTGGCTTAACTCCTAAGGGAAAAAGTCACAGTCTTGTTTAGTTTGAAAAGATAATGCTCGGTCAAAAATAACCTTATTTATAAGGCGTTAAAGGTCAGGTCTTGAACCCGTATAATATAATAAATCCTACAAGAATTATTTTCAGAACGAAGTCTTGGTTTTCAATGTTAGTTCTACTCGAAGCTACAAATTTTTAATGAAACAGAATGATATGAGTATGAGAGAGAATCTTGGGAAAGGTAGAGATACAGATAGTCCAGACAGATACACGATCTAGAGTTCTTGTCTTATTGAGTCATGCCTTAATCTTTGACTTCTTTTCTAGGGTAAACTAGTTTCTAAACTAGAGAGCAAGGAATCAAAATCACTCGCATCTCTAGTAGAGACTCATAAATCTTCTCATACCTATATTTCATACAATCCAAACGTGTCAGGAGCAGTCATCATTTACTCATACGACTAATCAAATTACTACAAACGAATGGCAGACAACTACAGTCCACGAATGAGATTTTCATCTACGGTTGAATGTAAGCTTGGTTCGCGGTATTATTGTTACTATGTCACTATAAGTGTGCAAGGGAGGAAGCAAGAAACGTTTTTGTTTTGTATTCTCAGCCCTATAGAAGTTGAAAATGAGGAGACTGCTCATAGAAGTTGAAAATGATGCAGACTGCTCAAAGAAGTTGAAAATGCGCAGACTGCTCATAGAAGTTGAAAATGAGCACACTGCTCATTATCAACTTCTAGTCGGTATACTTCTGCTTTTAGTCGGTATACTTTCCTAAATACGAAGCGCTCGTAGCCTCGCTAAGTTCAGATTTTATTAAATATTACTGCGTTTAGGATCTTAACAGTGCTCGCTCTGATCGGTCCTGGGATGGGTGAACGTTTGTGACATTTACATTTACGAGCGTTTGCGTGCATCAGAAGGCACGTTATGCGTTGGTCTGGGCTACCAGTATCATGGAAGTGAATATACCAAGTTAATGACTTTAAATGGGCGTTTTAAAAACTACTCCTGCAGATAGTTACAATCTGCGCCTATCTATTTCAATACTGCAATGGGCTAACCACCTATTACGTGGCACAAAATGACAGAAATGTGGGCGTATGGTACGTCTCTGCTTACACATTTCGAGAAACAGATGTATAAACGCTTTACCAGAGTAAAGAAAAAAAGACGTGTGGCACTCGGAGACTGCCGCGGTAAAGCTATTGCATAGCATACCTTTGTTTTTCTTTGATATTAATTTAAGATACACTAAAAAAAAACACAAAAAAAAATACCCTCACCCTCACTCCTCAGGGTCCGTATTGGGTTGCATAAATTTTAGAGGCATAACTTAAAACTGCATAACGTTTTTTGGCATTCTCTTCGTTTCGCATAACGTTCAAACAGAATAAATCATTAGGCATACTTTATTTTTCCATAACTTTTTTATAATAATGATATACCCGCATAAAATGTTTACGCATAATTTTTTTTACTATTTAATAACGATTACTAATCATAACATTTATTGGCATATCACTCACTCTCGCATAAAGATTACAAGCCATACATATAGAATACCATAATGTTAAAGAGTACATATTTTTATATCTAAGTTTGAACTGTTTAAGATTGAAATGCCCACTCATAAAAAATGTCGATAGTCACTGAAGTTCAAAATTTCATTAACACATATATAGTATATATAAATAAAATACAAAAAGAAAGTAGGTAGATTAAAACGAGCGATTCTATACTGGCGAATCGCCGGCCACAAGTGACCTAACACTCCTCCTCGCTTCGCTCGTCGTCGTACCTATTTACGACTTTGCTCAAGACTAGTCTAAAAAATTACCACTTAAAATTTCGTTTTATATGTTACAGCTTAAAAACTTGGCTATGATAGAGATGATTATTTACAATGGTGTCTTATCATTTTTTAAATATTCTTAGTCATATTATTATTCATTTATGATTTAAACGGTTATCCATACCTCCATTATGCGTTTTGTATTTTATGATAAATTATCTTTAGGCGTATAACAATTATACCCCTTACATCTGCTTACAAATAACAATAAAATTTTCTCTACACAAAATAAACTATAAGCTAACTTTCGGAAAGTTGAGATATTTTTCCACAATGTGCAGCGGACTCTATGAACACTTCGGTTGTTTTAATTTATTTTTTCTTGAACCCTAAGGAAGGTTTTTATGGAGAAAAACATTGGAAAAATTGCAACGGGAATGGGAAAGCTTCATTACGCGGGTGGAGTCGCGGGCTTCTACTAGCTGTTTATAGACATTACGTACTTAAATAAATTATATTTCATAACATTATATATACTGTTTAAACAATTTCCAATTATTTAGTAGTATGTTAGAAATTAAATTATTTTATTCGCACCGGATGTTAATTATTGACTAAGCGATGACGTCATGATTGTTACTGACTATTTTAAACGTACGATTACAATGTCAATGCTATTCCGTATTTCCTATAAAAAGGCTGCACATCTTCCTTTTCAAGGGTGACCAACTATATTAGACTGTACCGTTTGCCGACGAAACACTAGACGATCATGTAGTATTTATTTTTAAATACATCAAAATTTTGTATCGTGTCATACCGACAAGACGGGATTGACCAGTTGGCCAACACTGTTTTATAATATACTAGTTGACGCCCGCGGCTTCGCCCGCGTGGAGAAGTTTTCCCTTTTCCGTTTCCCACAGGAACTGGTTCCCGGTATAAAAAGTAGCCTATGTGTTATTCTGATGTATAAGCTACATTGTTGTAAAGTTTCATTAAAATCCGTTCAGTAGTTTTTATGTGAAAGAGTAACAAACATCCATACAAACTTTCACATTTATAATATTATTAAGATTATTCATATATTCGTATGTTGTACTTCACTATGAAGGACAAGCGTGGCGATAGAATCCAAAGTTCTATACAGCGACTGAACGCGTCCCCCGTCACACATTCGGTTGCTGGTCGTATCAATTGTATTAGCAGCAATGCATCTGCGGAACACGAACCAGTTCGAAAAGTGTGAAAAGTTTAACCACGACAACGTACGGTATCGTCGCTGCCCACGAATTCGATACTGCGTTCGGACACAGGAAGTTATGACTTGATGAAATTGAGCAAAATTCATCAAGTCATAAATTCCCGTGTTCCTTTCTAATAAATGCACCATCGATAACATCTCAAAAACGCGCAATTTTGATGCAGAGATCGAACGTATAGATTAGGTTGAAACAGTTGAACGCGTCGAAACAGTCGCAAAATCATCAATCGTAAAGAAAATCTAAATTATTGTTGACAAAAGCCAACATAATAATCCACCTTTTTAATATTAGCACTGTTGATTTCACTTCTACATTTAAAAATCAATAGATGATGTTGTGGGGCCCAAGTGCACGTTTACTATATAAAGATATACCAAAGCGTCTGGTCGATGCTACCCGTGACCAAAAGGCTGGCCTCTTCCTCGCTCAGAGAATAAGCATTGCCATCCCACGTGGCAATGCGGCTAGCCTTATGAGAGAGAACATTACCAGTAGACTTCGGTGCGGAAAAAAATTTTGACGCCTAGACAAGGTTTCGATAATTTTGTATAATACTTTGTCCCCACACCCTTTCTATTCTGAAAATATTTCCTTATTACATTATTAGTATGTATAGGTGTTAAGTCTTTTTTATTATTTTAATAGTTTTTTTTGTTATATTAGATTGTCTCTATAAATAAATACATAACTGACGGTGTGAATATATTTCGAACATACACAAAACGTACGAATCTATGTAAGAAAGCTTAATGCGATCATCCCTTTCGATTTCATACAGGCTAATTTAACATCAAAAAATATTGTATAGAATTTTTACAGTTGTCTCTTCAGTCGGACAGAAAATGTAAGAAACATAAAATCTTATTCAATTTGGGTAGCTTTGAATAAGATTTTTTTTAAAATGAGATAAAGTAAATGTAATCTTGGATTTACCTTTAAAGGTTCTTCTTGGAACGTAAAAGATATTCATAATTCATTTATCAATCACACCCTATCTCCGAGGCATGTTATACGCCCTTATTTTACGTTGTGCTGTCATGCTGTCTCACGTAATTGTTGGTGAGGCCATTGCCCTGTTGAAATAGACAGATGCAGGTTGTGGCGATCTGCTGTTGAAACTTTTCAAGTCACCTTTAAGGCCTTTTACTTGGCTGTATGACTGCCATATTACTGGCAACCGGCACCAGTAGCTTAACGTGTCTTTTCAAAGTACAAAAACGCTCGTAAAATGGAAATATAAAAGCGGTCACAGAATTTTGAATTTTGTAAATGGATATTAACACTATCGAATTAGGTGTAAACTCCTGTAGTGGTAGATGTTTCATGGAAAGATTTAAATAAAAATATCATTTAAATCAAATTTGAACATGAGTAGGTACGATTGTTGACTTAAGGAATTAATAATTCAAAAATAGAAATTAGATTACAAAAAAAATATACATTAATGAAATTTAACATTTTGGTTACAAGTTATGAAATATACTAATTAATTGGGATCATCATACAACATACGTTTATATGTTTACATAATATAAAAGATGAAATAAACAAACAATAAATTAAATTAAATGAGTAAGCGTAGCCAATGAGCCTTCATTTCGGGATAGCCAAATTCATGTGTGTGCTTGTTTGGGTTTCTTTCTACCCACTTTAACTTGAATTACTAAACTACGTACACATTTTTATTAACTAGAGTAAAAACTAAATGACTGCATTCACTTTACACAATAAAAATATATAAAACTATCATAAACTGGTCGCTGGCAATAACTGCGAGCGACTCTTGTTTACAGCAATTTGAGCTTGTGGGTGAAATATAGTTGAAACAAACAGAAAAACTCGGAAACACTGGTTTTGTTTTGAAAAAATATATTCCTTCTTTTTTTATTTTACACAAGCTCCTACTGGTGTGTGTATTTGAGGATTGCTATTTGCGGAACGATATAGAAATTTTCACTAGAAAGTATCAGCAGGATTTATCACACCAAAATTTTATATTAATTATAATCCATAAAGTATGCTCAGAGTTTGAACTATTTTAGAATTTAATATCAGGTTTCACTTTTCACATTGTTTTCATGCCGGTCCAGGAGCGAGTGAACGATGTATCGGGGCGTCAGTCCACTAACGCAACGTAATTGTAAATAGATTATAAGATAATTATGGATGGATTTGGTGCATAAATGCCATCAAAATTCACCTAATCAGCAATTTACGTAAAGACAATTCACTAAGACGTTAACACAAAAAAACAGTATTTAGCAAAAACTTGTTATTTAAATACATATTTACTATCAATCAAATTCTAGCCTGTCACGGTCCACTGCTGGACTGCCTATCCCAATTTCATTTTAGGAGGGTAATGGACTTTACTGTACCCCGATGGCCAAACTGATTGGTACAGGCTTTGTTTCGAGTTCTCCTTCTCTTCGTCATGACCACGTCCTTTAATCAACATATATTATGAAGCTTCGATGGGTTCCTACCGAAATAATCAGGTTGGATCCTGAAAATTTTGGTAGAAAATTTGGTAGAGTCAATACATTTAATGAGACATAGTAAAAAAAAAAAAATAATATCTTTATTTTGCATAGACCATTTTAAAGGCGCTTACAAAATGTCATACACTATTTAAAATATTTAAAGCGACCACCGGTTCGGAACGCGGCCCACCTGAGAAGAACCGGCAAGAAACTTAGGAAGGCTTTTTTTTTGATGGCCTATTTACAATTTAATATTATTTCACTTTGCCAGCAGATCACTTCCAGGCGTCCCTGTCCTGCAAATAGTCTGTAACGGAGTAAAAACCTTTTTCACAAAGCTTGTTTTTAATAAACTTTTTAAATTTATTTAAAGGTAAATTTCTCAGGTCACAGGGAAGCTTGTTGTAAAGCGTATACAGTTACCCTGGAAAGAATCGCCAATCTTATGTAGTCGACTGTGGTGGACTGAAAGATTATTTTTATTTCTAGTGTTTATATTATGTTTATCACAGAGTTTAGAAAACTGTGATAAATTTTTCTGGACATACATAAGATTGGCAAAAATGTATTGTGATGGTACGGTTAGAATATTTACTTCTTTGAATTTTTCTCGGAGAGAAACTCTGGGGCCCAAATTATAAATAGCGCGATAAGCCCGCTTTTGTAGAACAAAAATAATATTTAAATCTGCAGCACTCCCCCAAAGGAGAATACCGTAAGACATAATACTATGAAAATAGCTGAAGTAAACCATTCTAGCCGTATCCACATCTGTTAGAGTCCTGATCTTTTTGACAGCGTATGCAGCCGAACTTAATCTAGAGGCTGTCTTTTCTATGTGTGGGCCCCACTGCAAATTGGCATCAATAGTTATACCTAGGAAAACAGTTGATTCTACAAACTCTAACACTTGTCCATTCAGTTGAACATTGGCCGCAACTTGTTTTACATTTGGTAGAGTAAATTTTATACATTTAGTTTTATTTTCATTAAGGCAAAGATTATTTGAGCTGAACCAATGAACTACTCTTGCAATTGCATTGTTTACATCGTCATAGTTATCTAATTGTCTTTTAATTTTAAAAATTAATGAGGTGTCATCTGCAAACAAAACAATCCTATTCCTGTCCCCTACATAAAATGGTAAATCATTAATATAAATGAGGAACAAGAATTGGAGCTGTGGAGATGCGATCACTTCGAAAGTTGTGCGGCGTTACCTTGGCTGGCCGAATACGTAACGAAGTGATACGCAATTTGGCAGGTTTGAATGAAAGTGTCAGCGTTAAGCTGGAAAAGGGCGTGCTCCGTTGGTTTGGACACGTCCAACGAATGAGTGAGGAACGATTGACGAAGAATATATATTGTTCAAAAGTAGAGGGTAGAAGGAGTCAGGGTAGGCCGAGACTTACATATGAAGACCACGTGAGCAGATTGCTCAAAAACGGAAAGGTCAAAAGTACTCGGATACCCAGACGTGCGTGTATGAAGCGATTGATGAATCTCGAAGAAGCGAAAGAAGTATGCATGGATCGCGAAGCCTGGCGATCTGTCCTCTCTGACTACCCCGTCAGGGATACAGCGTGAAGATAGTTAGTTAGTTAGTTAGGAACAAGAATGGCCCAAGTATCGAGCCTTGCGGCACACCCATTGTAACCATGGATCCTACAGAACGTGTACCATTAATATCGACCCTCTGTATTCTATTGTTCAAATATGAAGACAGAAAGTCGAGAGCTTTGCCTCTTATTCCATAGTGGTGTAATTTTTTGCACAGCGTTTCATGTTGAACGCAATCAAAAGCCTTTGATAGATCGCAAAATATACCTAATGCATCGTGCTTGTCTTCCCATGCTTCATGAATACATTTTAATAACTCAACACCAGCATCGGAAGTTGTGCGCCCTTTCGTAAACCCAAATTGATTCGCATGGAGTATTTTATGACTATTAAAATGGGGTAGCATTTGATTCAAGATTATTTTTTCAAATACTTTGCTCAAAGTTGGCAGCACTGACACTGGTCGGAAATTAGACGGCTCTTAGCGCTGCCAGCCTTGAACAAGGGAACGACTTTGCTGTGTTTCATTAAATCAGGAAATGTACCACTAGAAACACAGTCATTAAACACAGTTGCTAGATGGGGCGCAATTACCTCAATTATACATGATGCAGTTTTGACCGATAATCCCCAAATGTCCGCGGTTTTCTTAATTTCGATACATTTAAATGTTTTTAGATAGGTAATAACGACTAAAACAGCTTAGTATCGTAGACCCAGTATATGAAGATTGACTGCATTATTTTTTTTTAAGTGAAAACTCCTTTTAGCGTGGTACGCATATTTTTTATATGAGATAAAATCTCAGGACTTATAAATAAATTATTAATAAATTGAGTTTTCACTTCTGTCGGGACTCCTGGAGGGCATTTTTTTATTTTACACATTATTTTCCTATAAACATGATCAAAAACTATATATAAATAGTTGTACTTCTATCCAATATGGCTTTAGGAAATGGCTATTAAACTAATTGAAATCCCACATAAGATAACTCACCAATAGGTATGTTTTCATCACGAGTGTTTATTTAACCAACAAAAAGGCTTTCAAGTTGAACCTATTCATCTTTTTAATGGCTTGGTTTATGGAACATGTCTCTATGAATGCACTGGGGAGCGACGTCCTATACATACACGACGTCCGTTTAACATGTGTTGGCACCTTTAGATTAAAGGAACGCATACAACAGAAGGAACCCAGGACTGCGTGTTACGTATCTTAAGTTATTGAGATTCCGATCTTAGTAAGTTAAGATTATTAATATTTAAACACAAAAGATTTGATTCGTATGTTCATACCCTCACTCAAAACTATTAAAATATTTTTTCTGACTAATTGCGTTATCCCTTTAACAAACTAATAAAATACATAAAATTTTTGATTGAAACTAGCTATGCCCCGTGCATTTTCCTGTTACTTCCAACGGCATTACATTTCTTTACCCCAGGCCCGTTTTACAATTATAATGTATCGTTGGTTTGGACACGTCCAACGAATGAGTGAGGAACGATTGACAAAGAATATATAATATGTTAAGAAAACCCTGTCCGATCCGTGAAGGTATTGGTACGTATCGAGATGTGATTCTATTCGTGTAAACCTTTTTAGAAATTACCCCAAAATTTTAACCCCGAATAAAATTAATTAAAAATGAATATAATGTGGTAGCTTACATGGCAACACAGGGAAAGGGCTATTCGGAAATGCAAGGTCAATAGGTCAGCTTACACCTGCCTGCGGTTTTTTTTGATATCACATACACTCGTCGCCGCATGCCAACAAAGAAGTTGTCAGTTTTTGAAAATTTGCTATATTTTAAGGAAATTGGACTAATTCTGATACTAAAATCACGCATTTAAAAAAATGATAACTATTTTATACTTATAAATAATATGATTTTTTTTGCTTACGTTATTGAAGTGCCTATGACCTTTCTGGTCGGACCGGGTTTTCTTAACACATTGTGTATTGTGCGAAAGTAGAGGGTAGAAGGAGTTAGGGTAGGCCGAGACTTACATATGATGACCAAGTGAGTAGATTGCTCAAAAACGGAAAAGTCAAAAGTACTAGGAAACCTAGACGTGCATATATGAAGCGATAAATTAATCTGCAGGAAGCGAAAGAAGTATGCATGGATCGCGAAGCCTGGCAATCAGTCCTCTCTGACTACCCCGTCAGGGATAAAGCGTGAAGATAGTTAGTTGGTCAGTTTTATATATCGATTGCACAACGACATTTAACTTTTAAATTTGTCTAATTAGTAAAATAACCCCCAACGACCATAAATTTTTAAATTTAAACAGATGCATTTTATGCACATCTCCATTATAAACTTTTTATCCATAAAAACTTTAACTGTTTAAAATTTTACATTCATCCGTTCGCGCAATTTTCTTACAAAGGGGTACAAAGTTTTCACTTTACGTATTAATATACAGATAATGTAGAGATGTATAGTTATAACTTGAGTTATTGTACATATATTTTAATAAATCTATACTAATATTTATAAAAAAAATGAGTTTGTTTGTTTGGTTAAACGCGCTAATCTCAGGAACTACTGATCGGATTTGAAAATATCTGTATTGGATAGCCTATTTATCGATGGTGGCTGTAGGTATATGTCATCAACTTCAAGCTATCACCGAGAAGAACGGAGCAGTAATCATAAATGTCGACAAATCGGGCAAATTTTTATACATTAATAAACGACGTCATTAAATAAGTGCGACGGGAGCTCGAAATAAGTCCGGGCGAAGCCCTGAAAGTCATCTAGTCTTACAATATACGTACGAGCGTTGTTTGCTTTTTAGAAAAATAAATATATATAAATTAATCTTAAAGGCTATTCACACTTATATGAATCAAGCATAAGTGGAAAACATTGTAAACACACTATATCAATAGCGTGACGGTATGCGGTAGTGACCATGACCGGATTTATAGAATAACTACTTTTATTACTTAGGTAATTAGGTATGTTTTAATACGTAATAAAAATAACACGTTATGTAGTTCGTGTCGAGGGTAGCGACTATGGAATGTTAACTAAGATTTGATTTAAGGCCATGACGTTACAATTTCTCTTTTCACAAAGTAACCGAGATCATGTGGCTTAAGTTGTTTGCGCTTTGTGTTATTTCCATTTACGAACGGTACGGTTACCGGTAACATGGCAGCATGTGAAAAATTTCACAACCTGCCTCTGTCTATTTCAACACGACACTAGTTCATCGTCGTGTTGAAACACCACCTATTAAGTGGGACAAGAATGCACACGGTGAAATGAGGGCGTATAATGTGCCTCTGCCACCTCTTCGGGGATATGGCAAGTAACAGATGGTGAAATGCACAGGCGCAGGTTGTGGCGACCTGCTGTTAAATTGTATTTAAGCCACCCAAATGGCCTTCAACTGGTCTTAACGACTGCCATGTTACTGGCAACCGTGACCAATGGCTTAACGTGCCTTCCGAAGCACGGAAACGCTTGCAAATGTAAATGCCACAAAGTGGTCACCCATCCAAGGACCAGCTATAGCGAAAGTTGCTTAACGCAGTGATCGTTTACAGAACACTGAGTTAGCGAGGCCACGAGCGGTTCATTTGATCATAGCAATGCATTAGAAATAACTAGTCGGTCATCATGGATGTACCCCCATGTTGGATGTAAAATGACATCACAGCTAACTTTGAATTATCTTCCAAACAAACGTGTATACAAAATTTTAGCTTAACCAGTTGAAGACATCTGTTTTAAAATTGACTTGTAATATTCTACCAGAACAAATATAGGTACTACCATAGAAATCGTAATAACAAAAGAAATGCTGTACGGAAACATTCATATGTCATCGCAACATGCTCAACCTCCTCAACTTATTCGCAAACGGCGCTTAGGACAAAGAGTTCTTTTGATTCCCACCGCAAAGTTTACTTACAGCGTTTTCATGTAATAATTGTATTTAAAACCGCGATTTCAGGGGGCCGAGTCTACTATTTTCCAACAGAAAGCCGTTTTAGTTCTATTCTATAGCGTTTCTATTGCGATAAGTATAAAACTAGGTAGTCTACTAAAACTATTATATATATCGCAATTGACCTTCTCAGGCTGCAGAATAGAGACAAAATAGCTGTTTTTAGCTATCAAAATATTAATTTAGACTACCAAAAATGCAAAATAAGTGCTACTTACAGGCGCTATACGTGTTAATAACATTCTATCGGCCGGCCGATAATTGGAATTCAATTGGAGCACAATTGTATTAGTACACTAAGAAAACTGAACTTTTTTTCTCTCGGCGCTCTATTGAGCGACGATTTCTATTCTCTTCTAACGCGATTGAATAAGTATACTTGGCTCTCTAGACTAGTGAAGGTTTTAATCGCACTTGATCCGTACTTTATTGTTAGGCATGTCCAGGCGACATGCGAATGTTTCCGAGTGCCATTTCTCCTGTTTTTACGACCTTGAAGTCTATTAATTTAAATAAATAAATATCCATCACGCCTTATCCCCGAAGGGGTGGCAGAGGCATATTATATGCCCACTTTTCACCGTGTGGATTCCTGTCCCACGTAATAGGTGGTGAGCCCATTGCCGTGTTGAAATAGACAGACGCAGGTTGTGGCTACCTGCTGTTGAAATTTTCAAGCCGCCCATAAGGCCTTCAACCAGGCTTAACGACTGTCATTTTACTGGCAACCGGGACCAATGGCTTAACGTGCCTTCCGAAGCACGGAAACGCTCGCAAATGTAAATGCCACAAAGTGGTCACCTATCTGAGGACCAGCCATAGTGAAAGTTGCGTAACTCAGTGATCGTTTACAGAACACTGAGACCGCGAGGCCATTAATTTAGGGTATTCAATTGTAGCTATCTGTATATTTTAGTCAAAGTGGTTAAGGGCGTAGAGCGGAATTGAGTAACAAATATTTTCACCAACTTATATACCAATTAATATCAAATAGGATTCATGTTGTGAGCCCCAGTTTACAGGTAAACCTGATACCCTTTGTATATACTTTTAGGCTGTGGTTTTCCTGTGAAAAAGCGTAATGATATATAGCTTTTACGGGTCCTGAAGTAAACAAGGAACCCAATAGGATTATCATGTTGCACCGGTCTGCACTTTGGCTAAATTTTAGAACATGTAAGCTTAAATTTAGCATGGATGGTGATATTATAGATTGCCTTTTTATATGCCTGTCAGTCGTCGGGTTTTATATGTCCGGGTGGAATTTTGTAATAGATTTGAAACTAACTTTCCAATGTGTTAGATACTTGAAATTTAGATCATAGTTCAGAAGTAAATAACAACGTATAAATTTAATACCACTGAAGTGACAGACAAGCATACGTCCACGTGATGCAAAGTGGTCACCGTAGCCTATGGATGTTTCCAACAGAGGTGTGGCACTCGCTAAGAACCTTATTGAAGAACCCCGTATTGTGGAAGTTCGAGAAAACCCGGACAGGGAGTTAATTCCTCAATTTTAGCGTAGTCGGAAGACCGCCTCTTTCGGACCTTACCGTATGCGAGCGCTTCGAATGCAAAGAATGAGGATGAACAGTCTATATGATAGAAAGTCGCCATAGACATTTTATCAAACTATTTCTCAGAGCACTGAAATTTGTACAGGAAATTTAAAATTTTTCTTTTTCTATTAGTTTGTCTGCAAAAATAGTCGTTATATGTTAAAATCTACATATCATCTCACAACTGTATATCTCTGCCTCGCTGTTCAAGGAATTAGAGGGCACAAAATATATTAAAACGTACAAAATATATCCTTCTCTATCATTTATCACGTTACGGAAATGAATAAGTGTGAAGTCTAACCACCCCGTAGACTGCACTGTGGCCAGCGCTTATTCACCGTAGCGCTGCTGAAGCTCGTAGATAACTCTACGAACGTAGCAGGTCTCGTAGCAACGTAAATCATGTTAAAGCACAATTTCATCGCTTTCTTGATTTGAGTAAAATATTACTTAAACGATGTATATTACAGCAGGTAGCCACAACCTGCGTCTGTCTATTTCAATACGGCAATGGGCTCACCACCTATTACGTGGGACAGGAATCCACACGGTGAAAAGTGGGCATATAATATGCCTCTGCCACCCCTTCGGGGATAAGGCGTGATGGATATTTTTTTTTTTTTTATATTTCAGCAATTGTCTTCACTATATTTTATCATGATTTACTTTACGTTAAGTTGGCCTTTTCACCTGTATAGATATTTTACTTTCTATTCAAATTACTACAATTAACGGGATATTTACCATGTTTTATTGTTGAGTTCCGATATTTCGGCACTGTTGCAAGGGCCATGATCACGGATGTACTGAAGAGCTGCGAGCTAGTTGTTTGTTGGCAGACCGTAGCGATCTACCCTCTTTCTGACTCGTTTATTACACAGCACATTAACACTACCACTGTTCGCTGTGTCACCTCGAACTCGATCACGATCCCGACACACAAAACTCACAGTATCGCCTCGCGATATTTTCACGGCTCTTTTATGTTTAGTTGTGTATGTTGTAAATGGCGAATCACTGAATTCCAGACGCTCGACAGTTGAAATCCATCGTCCCTGTTAAAGGTTTTATGCTTTTTTATTTCTATAGCTTCTTTAACCATTCTAGGTATATAGAGGCGTTCTGACGAGAGAATCTGGGGATTGTGTAACTCAATCCAGTGGTTTGTACCTGCCTCTAAGAGATGTTGAGCTATCGCGGATTTATGTGGTTCGTTGTTTTTCACCGCCCTGATGTGCTCTTTTATTCGGCATGAGATACTTCTCTTGGTTTGGCCTATCTACGAGCTCCCACAGCTGCAGTCTATTTTGTAAACACCTGGATTTTCTAAGGGGAAACTATCCTTGGGCGTACGCAGGCATTGTGATAATCCTGAAAGGGGTAAAGACAGTTTTCACTGAAAACTGCTTTAAAGCGTTAGCGACCCTGTCAGTTACACCCTTCACGTTTGGCAAGTACGCATGTTGTCTTTCCACCTTATAGTCCAGACGCTTAGGTGTTCTAGCGTGTCTAGGTGACATGATTCGTCCGTCATAGCCGTTGCTCTAAAGAACGCCCCTTAGATGGTTAATCTCTTCTTCTAAGTGTTCCTCGTCACATAGACTGTATGCGCGGTCAGTAAGTGACGTCACTACAGAGTTCAACTGGCGTGGGTGGTGATGCGAGCTGGCATGCAGATATCGGTCAGTGTGGGTGGGCTTCCTGTATACGGAGTAGCTAATCGAACCGTCCTCCCGAACTCTTACCTTTACGTCCAGAAACGAGATCGTCCTGTCCTTTTCCAAATCGTACGTGAACTGTATTTTCTTGTGAATGCCGTTCAAGAATGCCACGTAATCCCGAACAGCTCTCTCATCACCTTCGAGCACACCAAAAACGTCATCCACATATCTCTTCCACAGTATGATGCTCGTAGCATCATATAGCAGTGGCAATGGCTATGTTTTCAATATGCTCCATCCAGAGGTTAGCAACCCAGGAGCCACAGGGCTGCCCATTGCCACGCCGTCGACTTGGAGGTAGTACTCCCCTCTGTACACGAAGTAATTTGTGGACATACAGTGATGCACAAGCCTGGCGTAGTCCACAGGTTTGCTACTGTCCTGAATTCTGCGCTTAATGACGTCAATGCACTCGGCAACTGGCACGTTTGTAAAAAGTGACTCAACATCAAAACTTACCATTACCTCGTTCTCATTGACATTGGTGCGACGCAAAATCTCAACAAAATGACGGGAGTCCTTCACAAAAGATGTCGATTTTCCTACCAGCTGCTGCAGGACACCAGCTACATGCCTCGCCAGTTCGTACGTCGGTGAGCCGATCTGACTTACAATGGGACGCAAAGGTACGTTCGGCTTGTGAACTTTCGGCAACCTGTAAAGTTTTGGAGGGTGACAGGTTTTTGGTCTCAGAAGGTATGCAATCATGTCCTCACCTATTGCAGTTCCACATTCTTTTATTAATTTTATGGTGCTCCAGTTCGTTCTCGCCGTTGGGTTGTAGTTCACCTTTTGGTAGGTGATACCATCACTTAGTAATTTTTGAATTTTCTGGTCGTATTCAGTGACGCTCATTACCATGGTCGCATTTCCCTTATCAGCCTTTAACACCAAAACGCTCTTATCATTTCGGAGGTCTCGTTATGCGGCAAGTTCGGTGGCTGAAATGTTCGGCTGCGGAGGTCTTGCTTTACGCAAAATAACGGCGATATCTTGTCTTAACACCTCTGCTTCCTCAGTGGGTATTTTATTCCGTCGGACTACCTCTTCTACAGTCCCTATCACTTTTTCGTAGGGAATACGACTCGGTGTTTTGGCAAAATTTAACCCCTTCTCCACATCCAGTGCAGACCGAGTCAACACTTTATTCGACAGATTTATCACCGTTTGTTTATTATCTGTGTTTACAATATCCCGTTAATTGTAGTAATTTGAATAGTAATGACCATGTAAGTTTAAAATCATATTTTACTTTCTTTTTCCATGCGGCCATAACTTTGTTCGTGGGTTGGTAAAATCTATTCAATTCAATTTTCAATAATGGTAATCGGCAACAGATCTAAGCCAGGCGAGGCGACCCTACGTACAATGAAGCGTGTATTTCTAGGGTTTTACCTCTGCCAGTATTTGATTGGACTGAACCCATTGTGAAGCTATTGGAGTTATAGTATAGCAATATATAAATCAGTACTAAAGACTGATGAGAAGCGGTCGTGGCCCCGCTAACTCATTGTTCAGTAATCAAATTAGCTATGGCTGGTCCTCGGATGGGTAACCATTTTGTAGCATTTTCATTTACGAGCGTTTCCGTGCTTTGGAAGGCATATTAAGCCAAGTAAACAGCCACGGCCTCATCTGTACAGCCTATGACTGTATAGATGAGACCGTGGAAAATCGGTGTAGGGCAGGATTGTTAATATTCAATATGTTTTATAAAAAGGGACAATGCACACTCAGAGTGTCGTAACTTCGTTTTATGAGGCTCGTTAAACAAGGCGTAAAACAAAATTTAATCACCCCAGCTTTATGTACTACCCGCAGTTACAACAAGAAGTTCGTAACGATGATAATATGACAAGTTAGAGACGAAGTTTTCATATTGCAGACTGTCTTATTGAGGAGTGCTTGCGCTTTTAGAAAATGTTGTTTTGCCATATAAATAGCCACCCTTATACTTTAGGCGTATAAAAAATAGCCAACGACCTATAAACTGCCTCGGTGGCATAAGTGATACTGTGTGCTGCCGCGCTGAGGTCCCGGGTTCAATTCCCAGATCAGAATGATATTGTGTTATCCATAAATGTCTGTTTCATAGTTTGGGTGTTTCCTATGTATATTATGTATGTATTTAGAAATATGTAAGTATGTTTATCAGTGGTCTAGATCTCATAGCTCAAACTTAAAGTTAAGTTTGGTGGCTAGATGGCGCTGAGTGAAGTATCACACAATAGTTATTTTTTATTTATTATTATTTTCTGACCTGCTAAATACACACTAAAAAAATCATGAGTATAGATAGGTCAAGCCGTTTCGGAAGAAGTAGCTAACAAACACGTGACATCTAATTTTAATAATATTATACTGCAGGACGCCCGCAAGGTAAAGTTTTCACTTTATCGTTACCGTTTTCCACAGGATCCAGTTACGGGAAGAAAAAGTAACCTGTGTTAATCCAGGACGTCAGCTGATTGTACCTTTATCCAATTTTATCTAATTTGGTGCAGCCGTTTGAGCTTGTAGAAGTATTTGTGAAAAAAATACAAACATACACACTCACAAATTATATTTATAAAACTGGCTGATTGATTGACTGATTTAATAACGAACAGCACTAATAGCAGATTTTTTTATTATAGCTATTTATTTTTTGGATTATAAACAGTTATTATGACGTAGACATCGCCTAAGATAAGATTTTAAAAAAATCGAGTTGTTTAACCACACTAGTGGCTATGTGAGAATAAAAATGTGTGCTCGCACCTTTCTCTCTTGCCCCTACAGTAATATACGAACGATTTTTCTATATTCAATAACTTCTCTCTCTCAAATTTCTTTTCCATCACCAGATCATACTTTTCGTAACGCATTCATCAGCTTACGCCGCAAGTCAAGCGAGCGTAAAAAGTTTTACTTCAAAAAATTCACTTCACGTACGCCAGTACTACGTACGTGCTTGATTGAAAATCAGGGTCACATTCGAGATTGAGATATACTAGGTCGATGCAAACGCAAAGCATACAGCTTTCCTAACTAACTGACTTACTATCTTCACGCTGTATCCCTGACGGGGTAGTCAGAGAGGACACATCGCCAAGCTTCGCGATCCCTGCAATCTTCATTCGCTTTTTCAAACGCACTTTTGGGTATCCGAGTACTCTTGACTTTTCCGTTTTTGAGCAATCTGCTCACGTGGTGTTCATATTTATTTATTTATTTATTTATTTGTTCATGTACACACTAATAATAAAGAAAATAACAGTATGAGGAGACATAAGTACAATGGTACTGCTTATTTCTAAAAGAAATATCTCCCAGCAGACCGGCGAGAGGAGAACGTGAAAGTATAAAAAAAAAGTCAAGTAAAAGTGTGTAAATAGAAGAGTAGGATAGGATTTAATTAACACACATACCTAGGAGCGTAGTATAAAAAAATAATTTATCAATAAACTTACATACTTACAAAAATATAAAATATCAATAAAATTACACACTTACAAATATATAAAACATCAATAAACTTACATATATAAATAATTAGGTTTACACTGAAGAGATATAGTGTTCACGGACTTTCCTTTTAAACGTAGTAATAGTTTTACTGTCTCTGATAGCAGGCGGAAGAGAGTTCCACAATCTGACCGCATGTACTGTGAAGGAGTAGGAGTAGAAATCGGTTTTGTGTTTAGGAAATTTGAGATTCGTGCGTAGGTTTGATCTGCAGGGAGCGTCAGGAGAACGAACAAACGAGAACCGCTCCCTCAGATACGAAGGTGAAGATGGATTGTAAAGTATATTAAAAAGGAGGCTGAGAATTCGAGTGTTCATATGTAAGTATCGGCCTACCCTAGCTCCTTCTACCCTCTACTTTCGCACCTATCGCCATATATTCGAACGGAGCGTAATAGTCTTGCCAATAATAGATAATTTTTTAGTAAATGTTACTTATGTTTCAAATTCTACAATCCCGTATACATGATTTGATAATAAGTTTTTTATTTTTCTTAAATTCAAAATTTGAGCTTCCCGTCACGATCTGGTCCTCGCCTTGTTGATGTTAATAAACCCAAAATTTATGGATATCGGTTGGGAACTCTATGAGTAACGGCGTTACATACATTTAGTCATAGAAGAAGATCCATAGGAGCTCTGCTTTAATAATAACTATCTTAACGTATAAGAGCCGTATATTCTCTCATACATACATACATATCGTCACGCCTGTCTCCCGTCGGGGTAGGCAGAGACTACGGCTTTCCACTTGCTACGATCCTGGCATACAACTTTCGCTTCTTCCACTTTCATAAGTGTTTTCATACACACACGCCTGTTAAGGATACTTTTGACCTGACCTTTTTCCAAAATGTCTTTTATTTGATTGACTTATGTACGTCGAGGTCGCCTCTTACCAGTTTGACCATTCACTCTCTTCTGATAAATCCGTTTCGTTAGTATCTCATTTCTAATATACCTACTCGAAAGTACCAAAAGCATCAGACGCTTCGGTAGTTTTTAGTTGGTAATGGATGCATAGATCAGGAGTCGCAATCTTGCAAAGTTCTATAGAATACATTAGTCTAGCGGCGGCGGCGTGAACCTATTTGGGTTAGTTGATGGAGTTAAGAACAATCTTTTACTAGTTTTCGTGGGCACTATTAGACATTATGAAATAAACCGTTTCCCACAGGAACTTGTTCCCGGGATAATAAGCGGCCTATGTGTGAATACAGAGTGTAAGCTCTCTGTATACCCAGTTTAAACTGGAGCCGGATTGGAGCAGGATTGAGTAACACACATCTAAATCTTCACAAGCTTTATCAGCTTTTATATTTATAAAGCAAAGTAGTGTTACTTAAACCATTTATAACTCAAGAAAGAGTGGGTCGATTTTTATGATTCTAGCTTTTTTGCATTTGACTGCACCCAAATAGCAAAAATATAAAAAAAGTTGTCGAAAGTTTCTTTTCTCATACATTTTCTATGGAACCCGTCTCTAAGGCCACTAGTTAAGACCACTAGTTTATAATATACGTTAGATTAATAGTGAAACCGACATGTTTAATTTCTTATTCATTCAAACAGAATTTGAATCAACAATAGTGTCAACACTTTAAGGATTGCGGTTCTTGTTACTTGCGGTTAGAATGTTCTACTAATTGGATGTTTGTGAATTAATGTGTGAGTCTCTTGCGAGTCGAGTCTAACTGAAAACCTTTCCCAAGTATAATAATATATAATTATAATAGCTATATGTGAATACAAATGAATGTAGGTAGAACGATATACCACATTTATGTTCTGTCGGCGGAGTATGTAATCCAGTCGCAATATACGCTTAACTCTGCTAACCTGTAGGTAATTTTAACACAAGATACTTTATAATTTAAAAAAAAAACTATATTTGTATATATTAATCTATATCAATCCGAATATAAACATTGATATATTTTTAATTAGCTCACCCCAAACACATTTGTGTTGCATGCAGCCAAATTAAAAGCAGTACACGTTACCTGCAAAAAATGAAAAATCCAATTAAATTCATATAAAACGAAATGAAACACAGCATCGAAACAAAAGTTCGTTGGATGTGTACATTTTTCGATTGTGTCAAAACTTCATCAGTTTAAAAGCATCCGCAGAAAATGGCAGCCGCGGCATGGTCTCATTTACAACGCACAAAGGAACTTAAATGTACTTGAATTAAGTGGACTTTTGTTTTAGAATTGCACTTTTGTTTGAGATTTGAAAGGAGTGGCGCCAAGATTTGCTTAGCACTAATGGGTATCTTAGTTGACAAAGGTGTGCTTCTGTTTCAAGATAAGTACAGAAACAGAAGATAATTCTGGTTACAAATTGTTTTCGTAAAGCGCTCGTATTAAAACTAAAAATACTTCATCAAATAAGCAATTGTAACGTTGTATCAACAATCAAGACGCTGTACGGGTTATCCAATTTCTAAAAGTTTATTAATTTAACAACTATATAAAATGAAACGACGCCAATGTAAGAATCCTTTAGGGAGTTACATTTAAACTTTTGTCTAAAGGTCTTAACTCCCTAAAGAGTTACCGATTACCAAGGTTAGGGACTATGTATTTTTGAATAGTCACTTGTACTTTTCCACAAAATTTACTTTTTAACCTGACCGGTTTTACCTTACGGGATTTTCAGAGGTTGACCTTTAAAAATGCCATAAGATGAAACAGGTCAGGTTAAAAAGTTAATTTTGAGGAAAAAGCCCTAGTTTTTAATCAAAATGTGTAGCAAGTTCCACCAAGTGCCATCAATCAACAGTATAAACAGTTTAGAGACTATGTCCAAATTAAAAGCCAATACATTCACAGAAACGGGCTATCAAACATTATATGGATCGTCATGAGGTGTCCTAATGGGTATTTGCACGATTAAAATCCTCGAGTGGCTATTGGCTGAAGATCGATTGTCGTTTATTCAAGTGCCTATAAGCCAAGAAGAATGGAGAGCTTCGATTACTCCGTCTTTGTAGAAGTAAATAGTTCAGGACACCTTCCGCAAATGTACATAAACAGATGACTAATCATTAATGAAGGGTTAGGCTCGCTAATGTTTTCCCAAGATAAAATATAATCTTTTATAACTAGCTTTTGTCCCGTAGTTTCATTCTCGACATGCTGAACGACTTGACGTTTTTAAATTTGAATTCTTAACAAATTATTTTGTTATTGAAGTGAAACAGCTACGGAATCGTTGTGGTTTTAAAAGTTTTGAATAAAAATACAAAAAAGAAACAAACATATTCATAACAAATAACACGCCCTTCATTATCATGGCGATTTGAAGACTTCTAAATCGATTATGCAATAATACCAAAACGGGTGGTAGAAACCTCAAAATCGCCTATACACACGTATTCATGGTGTCCTGAATAGAATGCCGCAAACCATTTGTCTCTAGCTTCCTGAGAATTAGATGCTATTATATATATTATATGAATTAGATATGTCTTTTCCTGGGGCTATCCTCCTGAAGGGCTTGCCCGGGACTCCTGGCCATAGACAAATGGAAGGGCGCCGTGTGGTTTTAGTCGGTAAGAGTCCGGCATAACATCCATGAGGATTTCCACACGTGTAAAATAAAAAAAAAGATATGTCTTTTCTACACTTTAGGGTTTAGAAGTTAGGATTTAGAGGTTGATGTTTATGATCATTGATTTGTTGGATTCATTACTTGCCCCGGAATAAGTTATAAAAAAAATACAATGAAATAAGATAGCGTTATATTACTTAATCATTTTCTATACAGTCTAATTCTGAGGTGATGCAAAGCATTACATAATAATAGAGGTAGATAGTCCTGACATGAAACCTTTTTAATCTTGAGAAGGGTTACGCCGAGAATGATTGACAATGAGCGATATTCTACTCAATGTATTTGACGCAACACAAATTGATAACGCAAATCTTGTCTAGGTTGATTGATGGATTTACCCATTCCTTCCGCGTGGTGAAGTTTTCTCGTTCCCGGTTCCCATAGGAACTTGTTCCCGGGATAAAAAGTAACCTATGTGTTATTCTGACGTTTAAGCTATATTATTGTAAAGTTTCATCCAAATCTACTTAGTGTTTTTTGCGTGAAAGAGTAACAAAGATACAAGATATTGCGTATATTCTTGCAAACTTTTGCATTTATTATATTAGTAAGATTGTACAATAGAAATATGTAGTAAAAGGAATAGATTATATTTATAGATTTATCGGTAACACAATTGGCGGCCTTATGACACAAAGTAATCTCTTATAGGCAAGCTTTAGCTTTTAATATTTATTGGCACTTCTGTTATGCACCTTTAAGGTGGAAGTCTTTACAAATAGTTTTTTAAGAGATACCTTCGTCATGTTACTATCAAAATGATAAATTTTATCTAAACTTGTTCAGCCGTTTGAGCTGTAATTGAGCCCCTTATTCACAACCATTTATAGTTTCCGACAAACATGTAAGAACTCATATGACATTTTATCGTATTTGACCACGAGATTTACTTTGCCTATACGATACTCACAGATACAACAGCAACTTTCCGAAGATTTGTTGAATGTTGATCGGAAGTTTAAGAATTGTTGTAAATAAAGGGTTTGACTGTCTTTGTTAGCTATAGGAAGACACCAGTTAAAAAAATTGCTTATGATTGTTTTCAAAGGGCTTCTCTATCAAAATTGTTACAGTAATTTTAAAGCGAAAGCGTCTTAAACAAATTCCCTTTTGCATTTATAGTATTAGGTAACTCGGCAATAAATGTATCCCAATATTACAGCATAAAAGAAGGCAAGTTAAGCCGTTGGTCCCGGTTGCCAGTAACATGGCAGTAGCTAAGTCAAGTTGAAAGCCTTATGGGCGGTTTGAAAATTTCAACAGCAGGTCGCCATAACCTGTGCCTGACCATTTTCAACACGGTAAAGGGCTCACCACCTGTTTTTTGGATTTGAGTCTACCCCGAATATCATGTAAAAAAAAACAGAAAAATAGAAAAAATAATAGGTTTTTTTCTCATACATTTTTTATAGAACTTAACTCTTAGGCAGTTAGTTCTCGCTGGGGCCACTAGATTTTCATGAATAATACATTTAAGTTTAAGATAGTTTGTATTTACGTACGAAAATCTCAGTACATACAGTCTCATTATTCTTTAAAAGGTTGTCTCTTTGTTGCAGGTACTGATTCCTGATACAGCATTCTTGAAGCAACGAAAGCGTAAAATACACACAAACACTGAGTTCCTAACAAAGTCTCCTTGCACACGTAAATATTTGTCTTGCAAATGCATGTAGGTAGACAAATACTACAAATTTAATACTGATGTTTTGAACTGAAAAATTGGAAAAAAAAATAGCTTATGTAGAGCTCTTTCTTTCTCAGTCATCCATCCAGTCGACTGAGGTCCAGGGTTCGATTCCCGGGACGGAAAAATATTTGTGTGATCCACAAATGTTTGTTTTGGAGTTTGGGTGTTTCTTATGTATAATATTTATGTATTTAGATATATGTAAGTATTTTTATCAGTCGTCTAGATCCCATAACACAAGCTTAATTTGGGCTAAACGGCACTGTGTAAAAAACTGTCCCATCTTTATATTATCACGCTATTTTTCCGATGGTAAGATAGCGACTTTTTTTTCCCACGTTATATCTAGGTAGTTATAGCAATCAACCTTATCAATTTAACTCATAATTTCGGGTGCTCTCCTTCTGAAGTTAATCGATCTATTATAAAAACAAACATGTCCACCATCATCCGAGCGTCTGTCCCAGTTGCGTCTCGCGACGCCCGGGGTCCGCTTTCCTACATTTTCTCCTCCACTTCTCACGGTCGTCGGCATCCCCTGTAGTGAGACCATTGGCACGCATGTCATCCCTTACGACGTCAAGCCAGCACTTCTTGGGTCTTCCCCTCTTACTGGGACCCGGCGGGGCTGACATGGTCAGAAATTTGTTACCTACGTAGCCCGGCGGTTGCCGCAAGACGTGACCATACCAGCGAAGGCGACACTCTTGCAACTTGTCTGCAATGTCACGGACGTGAAGGCTGCCGCGGATGCGAGAGTTCCTCACGCGGTCCATCCGCGTGACTCCACACATCCACCGCAGCATCTTCATTTCCGTGACACGCAGCTCCTGCTTGTGTCGCTCCAATATCGGCCACGTCTCACTGCTATGTAAAAGGACAGGTCTAATAATGGTTTTGTAGACCTGTCCCTTCAACCGGATCGGCATTTTAGGGTCACAAATGACAGCGGTCATCTCCCGCCATTTGGCCCACGCGGCATCAATGCGTGACTTGACATCGCAATCGTTGTCACTGGACGTGTGAAAAACAGATCCCAGGTATTTAACCTGGTCCGTGCGCTCGACCAAATCACCGCCTATGCGGACGGATGTGGGATCTGTCGAGTTTAGGGCCAAGTACTCGGTCTTCGCCACATTTAGTTTCAGACCGCCGTTCTCAAGCGTCTCCTTCCACGCCTTTACACGTCGCACCAATCTGCCCCTGTCCGCGTCTGCCAGCGCAATAATGTCAGCATACATGAGCAACCATGGAGGCTGCTCATGCGGGTTTCTGATGCTGTCCGACAATTCGTCTAATATTACACTGAACAGAACAGGACTAAGGACAGAATCCTGGTGTACCGCGACGGTGATGGGGAAGGGTTTCGTGTCGCCAACAGCAGTCCGAACCATTGAATCGGAGTCACAGTACATGTCCCGGATAGTGTCAATATAGACCTCTGGAACCCCTTTGGACCGCAGTGCCCACCAGATCATCGCACGAGGAACACAGTCGAAGCATGTCTAAAAACAAACAGTGCAGAGGCGTGTTCTTCGACCTGTATTTCTCTGCGACAACTCTCAGGGCAAAAACAGGGTCCGTGGTCCCATGACCAGGGCGAAACCCATATTGACATTCCGAGAGAGTACACTCCTGCCGGATCCGAGAGTCTATAATCCTCTCGAAGATCTTCATGGTGTGGGACATCACCTTTATACCGCGGTAGCTCCCGCACTCCTGCACTGACCCTTTACCTTTGAAGACTGGAGTAATAATACTCAGTCTCCATTGGTTTGGGATCTGCCCGCTGAGGAGTATGCGGTTAAAAATGTTTACTAAGATGCCCACACCGCGAGGACCCATCGCCTTCCAGGCTTCGATGGGGACTCCATCGGGTCCGACAGCTTTCCGATTCTTCATGCGGCGAAGCGCAGTCAGGACTTCTCCAGGCGTTACCGGTGGCACTAGTCCCTGATTCGGAGGAAGGTCCGGAGGCTGCACCTCTTTGTGCTGTTTATTAAGCAGCTCGTGGAAGTACGAGCGCCATCTCTCCTTTACCGCGAGGTCTTCGTCTTCGCTTAACAGGTTGCCCTCAGGGTCTTTTACACAGCGACACTTGGATATATCCTGTGCCGCTTTGACCTTGGAGCGCGCCAGCTTATAGATGAGCTTCTGCCCCTCAGACGATTCCAGCTTATCATACAAAGGTTGTAAGTGGTCTCGTCTGGCTCTGGCTACAGCTCTCTTTGTGGCGCGCTTGGCAGCCCTGTACGCGTCGCGGTCTTCGAGAGATCCGGTCGCTTACCACTTTTTAAAGAGGGCTTTCTTCTCCTTGGTCTCCCTCAGGACTGCGTCGTTCCACCACCAAGTTTCCTTGTCACATTTGCGTCCACCCTTAGACTCATCGAGCACCACCCTCGCCGCTCCAAGGATGGCCGCCTGAACTTTGTCCCAGTAATCTTGAACTGGTTCGCCTTCAGTGTCGGTGCACTTGTCACCGACAGCTGAGACAAACTCCTGGGACCTAGTTTCATCAACCAGCCACCATCTGATGCGGTGCTGGCACCGCTCGATGCGTTTGCCTTTAGGCTTCACGCAGAGGTCCATGACAAGGAGACGGTGTTGTGCAGTAAGACTCTCACCGGGTATGACCTTGCAGTTGGCCACCTTGCCGATGCTGTATCGCCTAGTGAGTAGGAAATCGATCTGAGTTGTACGCCTCCCGCTCTTGTAGGTGATGAGATGTTCGGATTTCTTTTTGAAATACGTGTTCACAATGGCCAGATCGGCAGCCGCACACGTTCTGAGGATAGTTTCTCCTTCAGCGTTGCGGGTGCCGTATCCAAAACCACCATGAACACGCTCAAACTCCTCACACCTCTCACCCACATGACCGTTTAGGTCGCCGCTCAAAACGATTCCCTGTGACAACGGAATGCTCCGAAGCACTCCCTCGAGTTGGCCCCAAAACGACATCTTATCGGCGTCGCTACAACCGGCCTGTGGCGCGTAGGCACTTATCAGGTGGATAATAATCCCATCGATCCCACGATCATAAGCCGGTCGCTACAGCGTTTCACCTCCAAGATGCCGCTCTGCAGCCCTTCGGAGAGCACCACGGCCACCCCGTTCTCCCCACCAGGCGCACCCGTGTAGTACAGCTTGTAGCCTTTCTGCAAAGGCCGGGCCCTGTTGCCCTTCCACCGAGTCTCCTGCAGGAACGCCACGTCCACCCTCCGCCTGGAGAGTACTTCGGCCAACTCTACCGCACGCCCAGTCAACGTGCCAATGTTCCAAGATGCGAAGCGGGTTCGGGTTGGGGCTAACTTCTTTAGCCGTGCTGGCCCGACACACGGCAGCCCTAGCCCACTTGCCACAGGAGTCGGGCGGGGCTCCTGCGCGCCGTTTTGCGGCGGCGCCCTATCCCTAGCAGCTTTCCTATTATACTTTTCCATTATGTTTTGGCGGGTGGCTTTTATGGGAGCGACGCCCTCAGACCTCCCAACCCCAGAGGGGAAAGCCAGCGCCAGAGCCTCTTCCGTTAGTCAGCAGGTGCACGCACTAGCACGGGAGGTTGACTTGGGCCCCGAAGATCTTGGTGGGGCCCCTTACACCCTGGTGGGGCCCCTTACATCCTATAAAAAGATATATGTATTGGCGCTAAAACCTTATCAAGACTCGATACAAATACAAGACACATATAGCTGAGATATTAAAACAAAATATAATTCTACATTTACCCGAATGTAGCATCGAGATTGTTTTCTAGTATCGTTTGGAAATGCGATGCTACATTTAACACAATGTGAATACACTGGTAATGTGCATTTTTCAATAGGTATTTGATAAGCATAATATGAAAAGGTGATAGATTCTTATCTAAATAGCCGTTTACACAATTATATACTGATTAGGCCTATTTACTTACGATAAGTTTAGAAAACAGTTATTGCTGAAAGTCACGCAGTCTATGCTAATATAGAAAGAAAACATAATTAGATAGCTGGGTTAGTTGGAAAATAACTACTTGGTACAAGTATACTCCTACTAAAATTGTAGGGTTAAAAGACTTGTATGTTTATAATGGACAAACAAATAAAACCTTAAAATTTTGCCGTTCGAAAGCTAAATGATCCAGTAAGAACAAATATCTTAGTGTTATTGAAGTGAAAACTTATTTTAGCGCGGTACGCATATTTTTAGATGAGATAAAATCTCTGGGCTCGCGACACCGTTACGATACGCAGCTATAGTATGTGCATGTGCATTGCAGACCACGAACGCTTCTAGATAAATAAATTATTCATAAATTTAGTTTTCTTCCCTTCTTCTGTCTGCAGTCCTGAAGTGCAACCCGTATTTTTTCGCTTAGGTACATTCTGGTTAGCGAATTAATTGTATTTACGAGCAGAAACAATTTTAGTATAGTAACTTTTCTGATTTTTGGTCATTGCTGTAGATCTTGGTTTACAGAAGTCACAGTAATGGGAATGCGGGTGAGATTAGTCTCAAAAACGAACCAATAACACAAATACTGTACATACCAATCTATAGCTACGTATGGTATTGTCGTACTGTACGATCTCCGCGTCGCGCGTCGTCCTGTAAAGAATGAATACACCTCTTTCCGTCTTAGGGCCATATTCCAGAACGTTTTTCAATACTCAAGAAACACTTGAGAATAGTATTTATAAAGGCAAAAACTAGCCTCAAGCATTTCTAGAGTATTGAGAAACGTTCTGGAATACGGCCCTTAAAGAGACGAAAGACGAATTGCACCTATAATCATTCGATTTGTGAGGTTTAGGTCAGGCGTCATGTCAATTTATAATTTTCACATTAACATCGCCCGCCTCAAGGCCTCTTACACATTCAAATAGACTATGACAGTGTTCCTGTTGATGCCCATTAGATACCTATAGCTCTTTACGCTCAACTTTAAGAGCCCGGATATGACCTACAAGAGAAACAAACGTGTGCTAGTAAAGTGTTCTTAATTTTTATGGTACGCCAAAAAATGGAAGGATTACAGCTACTTTCTAGAATCAATTCGTTCACTATTTACAAAAAATAAATGATTTTTTTTAATATATGTATATAATACTTTATATTATGTTTTATAATTTTTAATATATAATGTTTTTACTCGGGCGTTAGATAAATTATGTTAAATCATGCCGAGTCACATACTTTGAGAAAACTCATGACATGTTTTACATATCATCATTATAATTATCTGAGTAAAGTTTTTTCATTAGAGCGCAAACTCTTAATCTTTTTTATATTATTTTTGTAAAGTTGTAACGATATATCAAATTCACAGGTACAAGAAAATCTTCAAAAAGATTGTTAACAAGCCAAAAATTATTGTGAATTTCTTACAAAGGGAAAACGAAGTTTACAATTTGTAGGTTTTCCATTTGTCCCTATTCAGTCTTTGTGAAGTGTGGCTTTGTATTGACTTGCGACAATACGTATTGTGATTGAGCTGCTTTATTTACACTTTATTATGTAAAGTCACCGGAACGTTATGTTTGAGAGTCAGTTCATTATTTTTTGACAATCTGATTTGTACAAAATTATCGATATTTATTGAAAAAGAAAAAGGTTGTTACATTAACCATAAATGAATAGACTCTAGACATTAAAAGGATACTAAATATTTTTGATAATGGGATGCCGAATGCCACATGCATATTTTTAAACTGCTTCTATTTCGGATGCAACGGGGAATACCGCTCGTATGATGATGATTAATACAAGTATCAATGGCAATGGGGTCTTCAAGCACAACTCGGTTACATTCAAAGACCATGCTTGACCTCAAGTATTCCTGTGTAACATTTGCTAAAGATGTCACCCCTCTGCAGACTAGCTTCTTTTAGAATCCGCAAATTGCAGCTTTTTAGAAGCCAGATGCGGCGTCCGAGCACTAAAGCCCCCTGCCTTACTTACAGCATCAATACCCGCGGGCTGGTGTTTAATTTAAAAATTATTTTGTTGCGATTCACACCAACTTTGGATTAATTGTATTTTTTTTGTATTAGTAAAGAGCCTGGCGGACGGGTGAGGTCCCGGATGACTGGCGAGCAGCAGTTGTAGTACCTATTTCCAAAGGGAAAGGCTCGCGCCTAAACTGCTCCAGCTACAGGGCGATCAGCTTGGTCAGCTTAGCTAGTAAGGTGTATGCAAAGGTTATAACGGCACGAATACAAGAAAAGTCTGAAAGGTATTTATGGGAGGGTCAATGCGGATTCTGACGTGGAAGAGGTTGCATGGATCAAGTGTTTTCTCTCCACATGATCGCGGAAAAGTTTCTGGCTGTTAGCCAGATTTTCTGCGCTTTTGTGGATCTAGAGAAAGCATTTGATAACGTTGTGAGAGAAACGCTGTGGGACTTGCTGCCCGGATATGGTGTGGACGGCTCGCTACTGCGGGCAATACAGTCGCTTTATAGGGACTGTAAGGCTTGCGTGCGAGTAGGAGGGGATGTGTCACCTCTTTTTGATATCTGTACAGGCGTCAAACAGGGATGTGTCATGTCCGCCTGGCTGTTCATAGTGTATCTGGACAGTTGCCTGAAGAAGTTGAAAGATTTTAATATGGGTGTGAATTTGGGTGACTTTACAGGAAACTGTCTGCTGTACGCTGATGATGCGGTGCTCATGGCCTCATCAGAAGCCGACCTTCAGGCATTAGTCACTAATTTGAAAGAGGAAAGTGAAAGTAAGGGTCTTCGCTTGAATGCAAGTAAAACTAAGGTTCTAGTATTTGAAAGAGGTGACGTAAGAACTAAATGCGAGATTAGGGTAAACCAGGAACGTCTAGAGCAAGTGAATGAAATTGTGTATTTAGGAAGTATGTTTAGCGCGGATGGAAGATGTGATTCGGATGTAGAACGGCGAGTAGCTGCCGGAAACACAGTTAACGGTGCTTTATCCCAGTTAGTAAAGCGACAAAGCATCGTAAAAGAAGCACGCATGGCGATTCATAACGCAGTGCTAGTGCCAACTTTGCTTTACGGTAGTGAAACCTGGGTATGTCAGCAGATGCATGAAAGTAAATTGAATGCTGTGGAGCTGCGATCACTTCGAAAATTGTGCGGCGTTACCTTGGCCGACCGAATACGTAACGAAGTGATACGCAATATGGCAGGTTTGAATGAAAGTGTCAGCGTTAAGCTGGAAAAGGGCGTGCTCCGATGGTTTGGACACGTCCAACGAATGAGTGAGGAACGATTGACGAAGAATATATATTGTTCAAAAGTAGAGGGTAGAAGAAGTCAGGGTAGGCCGAGACTTACATATGAAGACCACGTAAGCAGATTGCTCAAAAACGGAAAGGTCAAAAGTACTCGGATACCCAGACGTGCGTGTATGAAGTGATTGATGAATCTCGAAGAAGCGAAAGAAGTATGTATGGATCGCGAAGCCTGGCGATCTATCCTCTCTGACTACCCCGTCAGGGATACAGCGTGAAGATAGTTAGTTTTAGTTTTTTAGTAAAGAGCCAAGTAAGCATCGTCGTCAACCTACCTAATAGAAAGTGATCACCGTAGTCAATGGATGTTTGTAATTTGCAACACCAAAAGTGTTACACTCGCGTTACAAACGTTATGTTAAAACAGACAGTACGTAGTTTAAATTTTACAAACCACTTGTAAGGTCTCCTCAACTTGACTTAAGGACTTAAAATGTTATTAGCAGTTGCCACCAGCGGTAACGATTGAGGAAGAATATATATTGTGCAAAAATTGAGGGTAGAAGGAGTCAGGGTAGGCCGAGACTTACATATGAGGACCACGTGAGCAGATCGCGAAGCCTGGCGATCCGTCCTCTGTGACTACCCCGTCAGAGATACAGCGAGCAGATAGTTTAGTTTTTTTTATAATGCCGCACCATCACTTATTCCACAACTCAAATACAAGTACTTGAACTCTATAATCGTCCCAATCTCATGTAAACCGTCCGTATATTGGATGTGTCACGCTATTCATACGATAATATATTGACACGCCAAGTATATTTACTGTTAGAAAACGTAAATAATACATTAATTACATGCATTACTTGTAGATTATACTGTTCAATTAACATCGTATTGTGTTAAATAAAACGTTTATTTTTTTTCTGAACAAAGGTCTGGAATTCACAATCGTCAAGTACTGGCATCGGCAAACAGGGGGCCGACTCTACTATTGACAAGCCGTAGAATAGTACCTGAATCGCTGTTTTTAGCTGTCAAAATGTTAGTAGACTATCAAAAATGCAACTGACTAGCGGCCACTGGCGCAGTACGTGTAAGTAGAATTCTATTGGCCGACCGATAGAAGTCTATTGGAGGACAATTGTAATAGAAGACTACTATTGAGCGACGATTTCGTTTCTATTTCGACCAGATTGAAATAGCAGACTCGGCCCCTAGGTCAGCATAGCAATTGTATACACTCACCACTGCGCCACCGAAACAGTAAAGGCAGGAATGTCGCTCTTAATCTCATGATGAATTTACCATTACCCTTAACGAGTCGTGTCTCAGTTTTCCACCTTAGTAATTAGAAAGACAGTTCAACATGAATAAACTGAAGTGAAATAATAGTACTAATCAATTTGAGTGGTGCGCGGTGTATTGAGGCCCTCGACCTGTGACTCTAAAGTTCATTGAAGTTACAAGTCAATGACCTTTTACTACACTTCGGATTCCATTAATTTCAAATAGTTCTATCGGTCATTTCGATTACTGATAGGTTGCTTGACAAGTTTTATACATAAAATATATTTTTAATGAATTTATTTTTTATATTGGACTACAGGTCCCAGCGTGCTTTCACGGCCTTAAATCAGATTTCATAGTTTATGTGTAAATCTTCTTTATTGTAACTTTTTCGGCTTTTTTAATTACTTTTCAGTCTAGAATCAAATCCAATAAATCTACCCGCACGTTCATAAAACAGTTATTCCACTCTAACGCTCCATTTTCCCTTGGTACTGATAAACATACTTACTATATTTTTAATAGTATCCATACTACTTGCATATAAACAAAATCCAATCTCTGTAACAAACTTTTGTGGATCGCATGAATATTTGGACCCAAGATTCAACCCGAGACAATAACACGACAGTGGTATATACTACCACTGAACCAGCGAGGTTATACTTTCTTACTTTAGAAGCGACTATTTCATAAAGTTCCAAAATTAACACCTTTTAAGCAAAAACCTATTTGTGATTGCGTGATTATTTATTACACTTCTTTAAATTTCAGGCACAAATTAGTTTCCCGAGTTTTTAACGCTTTTGCCAACCACCTAATGATGTCGATTATATAATTATGTAAGAAAGTTCGAAGTTTTTAATCGACGCTTGTAAACACGCACTGATTATTTTTTAAGATACGTGACTGATGAATATTTGAACCCGTAGTAATTAGTAGGGTCTCACAATGGCAATGGTGTTGGAATTTTCGGGATAAGTGTACGAAGATAATTGTGTTTAATGAAGTTGTATTGAGAGTATTGCATTTGTAATTAAATCATAAAAAAAACTCCAGTTGTATTTCAACAATGAAGTTTACAGGGTAGAAGGAAACTTCCCCTAGAATCACCCTCTGTATTCACTAACGGTGCCTTTACCATGTCCTTTGCTGGTAGTAAAGTCACTAACCCTTCAACGCCATGAATGATTTGGATGAAATTTTGTGGGTATATTTCAATGGGTTACTGATTTTTTGTAAATACAGTTGAACCCGGTAGGTGGCGCTGCGGTCGATATGCCATCTTATTTGCTGACTATCATACTCTGACTGACATATTCTGATCAGACATCTGACTTCATAGATTTTTTACTCTAACCGTAGTTGTGTTTAAAATTATTTGTTTTTTTATACAACCGAGGTGGCAGACCAGCTTCTAATAAAAAAATGGTCATCGTAGCCGTAGGCTGTTTACTGTAGACATTCAGTTCGGTAAAATACCGTACCATTATTCATAAAAAAATAAAAAATAAAGCAAACCTGTTGTATGGAGCCTCACTAAAATATTTATTTATCTTCTGTTTTTAGTGTTTATTGTTATAGTGACCATATCATGAGATACAGCCTGGTGTCGAATCGACGGATATTGGAGTCTTAGTAATAGGGTCGCGTTTAACCCTTTGGATATCGAATTCTAAAAAAATAATGGTTCAATTTAAAATGTCATATTTAATCTCAAGCTGTTTATTTTCTCTCATTATTATGTTATTTTTTACTTTAATGTAATAGAAAGTTAATGTAACACTAAATTTATTAATTTAAAGGCGGGTCGAAGTCCGCACTGGGTCAGCTAGATACATATTAAAAACATCGCATAATGTAATACTATAGACATTTACACCGCTATTGTCTCCTCGAGGCAAGGAGAACTATAATACCATATATTATGGAAGTCATACTAACTGTCAAATAAACGATCCCTTTATTTCCCTCCCACCCTTTGTACGTTATAGATATCTTCATCGCATATAATATCCATTTAGATAAGTATATGTTTTAATAAAATATACAGATTTCCAAGTTATTGTAATGGAATAATTGGTTTCCAGATACGCCTCAAGGTCTGAAGTATTCTGTACCACCTTTTAATCTTCAGAAACGCCTAAGTCTGACAAAGATTTTCTGATTTTCAGCAACACACTCACGTTCTGATAACTTCACACCACTTTGAAAGGGATCAACCGCATCTAACGTCATACAGAGGCAGATGATTCCTTTCAAATTGGTTTCTACTTGGTGGTGGAACTTTCTACTGTTGGCATTTATGCTTTTACTCATAACACTTGAAGGATTTACTAAGTCTAGGTGATGATGGTGTGTGGTCCAGTTTGGAGAGTTGTTTATAGTATTTCTCTTAACCTTCTTAGGTCACAAATTTCAAAGATCATTATTAAATTCACTCTTTGTGGCATTTACATTTGCGAGCGTTTCCGTGCTTCGGAAGGCACGTTAAGCCGTTGGTCCCGGTTGCCAGTAACATGGCAGTCGTTAAGTCAAGTCGAAGGCCTTATGAGCGGCTTGAAAAATTTCAACAGCAGGTAGCCACAACCTGCGTCTATATATTTCAACACGGCAATGGGCTCACCGCCTATTAAGTGAAAAAAAAAGAAGAACGGAATGTGGGCATTTAATATGCCTCTGCCACCCCATCGGGGATAAAGGCGTGATAGATAACAATATAAATAAATAAAATTATTAACTCCTTTGTAGAGTAGAACATTCAAAATTCCTGTGATGTTTCGAATCGACTACGCCAAATTAATAATTAACCGAATTTCTCAATTATTCGGCTTTGTTCTTTTTGTATTAAAGACCTTGAAATACCTTGTTATACTCGACTTTTTAAATATACGACTGTAGAATGAAATAAAAAAATACACCAGACTGCCGATAAAGTTTTAGATATGAACATGAATGACCGAGCGTGGGCGTCCCTAGCGGTGATAGTGGGCGGACTCGGCATTCGAAAAATTCTGACGCAACTTTACCTGCATTTTTTCTTCGGCTTCGGCACGAAGAAATTAATGAAGAAAATTCTAGAACCCCGCATTTATAAATTCCACCGAAAGGCAAAATTAAATTTCTGCTTAGAGGTATGGTGAATGAGATTGCTTTTTATCAATAATGCGGCCTAACGTACACTTATAAATTTGTAATATGAATATTTTACATCATACCGAAGTCAAAAATAAATGTTTCGCCATAATCTATCGTAAAAAAAAAAAAAAAAAAAAAAGACAAAGACAGTAAGATAAGACAGTAAGATAGGCCCAGATAGGCCACCTTTCAAAGCTACGGTGCGTGATAGTCTTTAGCTGTGTCCATCACCACAGTGATCTATTAACATTTTTTTGAATGATATTATTGATTGTTTTTTTTAATAAAGTGAAAAAGACAATTCGATTCTAGGCGGGGATTGAACACGTGACCTTTGCCTAACCAGTGCAATGTTCTAGCCACTAACCTTAAAATTATCTCAAAATGACGATTAAAATATGGTGAAGAATTTCAACTTGATTCGATACGGTTCGGGTAGTTCAGTGACTAGAACACTGCCCTGTTTGGGCAAAGGTCACGGGTTTAATTCCTGTCTCGAATCGAACAGTCTTTTTTCATTTTATTAAAAAAATATGATAAATTGAGCAAAATAATTGCTTTAAAACATTATCCAATTATTGATTGTGCTTGTCGGATCGGACGTCCAAAGGTTATTTATTACTATTCAGCATTCATCGTTATAGGTAATCGTCTAGTTAACATCGATTGGGTATAATTTTGGGACAAATAAATTCTAGTTTTTATATTACTAGCGATCCGGCCTGACTTTGCACGCGTATAATATAAATATTAATATGTATGTATTATACATATAAACCTTCGTCTTGAATCTCTATCTATTGCTGAAAACTAAATTTACTTCATTTTATAAGTACTACGTGAAGTTTATTGTAAAGTTTTAAGTAATATTACGATATTTTAGTTTTAAGTCTTGTTTATCAATCTTTATCATCTTGTTGGTAGAAGCATTTTATACGCCCACATTTCACCGTGTGCATTCCTTGTCCCACGTAAAAGGCCGTGAGCCCATTGCCGTGTTGAAATAGACAGACGCAAGTTGTGACTACCTGGTGTTGTGCCACCTTACTGGCAACCGGGACAAACGCTCGAAAATTGAAAAAGCCACCCATTCGTAAACAACCATAGCGAAACACAAAAAAACTTTACGCAGTGATCGTTTAGAGAACACTGAGACAGCGGGGCCACAATCTCTTTTAGTAGTTCCAAGTCATTTACTTAAATTATATCCGCAACATAAAACATATTATAGTTTAAAAAAAACAAAAAAAACACGCTTTAATAGCAAAACGAACTAAAAAAACAGAAAATAACTTTTAATTTATATTTTATTCAACTGTTATAAAATGTATACTAACTCAATATGTTTCAATAATTTACAAAAACTCTAAAATATTAATAAAGTTATGAAAAGAAAATTAATTACATTGTAAAAAAGCGTGGGGTGCTTTTTATATGAAATTTCTACACTAACTCTATTTTTACAAATAACTACTAATTATATATTTACAACAATCAATATCGAGCACCCCACGCTTTTTTACAATGAAATTAATTTTCTTTTCATAACCTTATTTTTACTTTAGAATTTTTGAAAATTATTGAAACAATTTGAGTTAGTATACTTTTTAAAGCAGTTGAATAAAATATAAAAAATTAGTTATTTTCTGATTTTTAGTTCGATTTGCTATTAGAGCGTGTTTTTACAGTTTATTTAAACTATTTTTATTTTTCACTTTTTACTTCGATTTGCTACAAAACCAACTAACACTATAACAAAAAAAAATTAAATTAAATTATTTTTTTTTTGTTTGTGGTTTTTAAATTATTGTATTGTCATCGAGCGTTGATAAGTCTACAACGTTTAAAGTAAATCTGATCGCTTAGTTGGGCAAAATCGAGTCCAAACGAGTCAGTTACATACATACAAACAAACAAACAAAAATACAGGGGAAACTAATAAAAGCGTGTTAAAAAAATAACTGTACATCGCAACCAATTTCATTATTTCTTACACTTCCAATTAAAAGGTTATGTTTAAATTCAATACGGGTTCCGAAAATAACCTTTGAATATATATTAACAAATTATAGAAAATTTGCCTTCATGTGAATTAGCCGTTGAGGTCATTCGGAAAATTAGGCTTTAGAAAAGTCGCCATTATAATTAGGCTTTTGGAGAAGTTGTAATTTTGAAAATTAGTCCTTTTGCAACTCTGTTGCAATTTTGTAAATTAGGTCTTTTCTTTTATCAGATAACGCAGCTTATAGCTTAGTTAAAAGGGTTTTTTTCTAAATGTCTACTAAATATCCCTAAGCGGGTGAAATGGGCAACCAGAATATGACACAGAAGAATCCATGGGCCGTCTCGTGTGCCAGTAACATTAATTCAAGTTTTTGTTTTCCTCTTAAGTAGACTGTCTCGGTGGCGCAGTGGTAGTGTATGCGAATGCCGCGACTGAGGTTCCGAGTTCGATTCCCGGGTCAGAAAAAATATTTGTGTGATCCACAAATATTTGTTTCGGAGCTTGGGTGTTTCCTATATGTATGTATTTAGAAATATATAAGTATGTTTATAAGTCATCTAAGTCCCATAACACAAGCTTATATTAGCTTAAATTTGGGCTAGACGGCAATGTGTAAGTAAAAATGTCCCACATTATTTAAAATAAAAAAGTATCGCATTGAAATGATTAAGAACAAACACAGTATGTGTAACGTGGGAACGGGAGAGAATTCTCCCTCTCGAGTACCGCAGTCTGCGGCGGGGTGGCCGCAGACTGATCTACGCCCAGGACCACCGGCCTCCATGACAGGACGGAGAGTGGGCTGCTCGCCGTTTTTACAGAAGCAGGCCTTAGACGGTGGCGTGACGTGAGAACTTCGCGTACGTCTTTCACCCCCTCAAGAAAGTAAGTAGGACAGCACCCAAATCCTCCCTAAAGATATTAGATTAGCGGGATAACACCCGAATTTTCTTACGGTTTTACTATCACATATTTTTCAGTTCGGTCGCGCAGCAAAATCCCTATCTCCTCCAAGCCTGCCGTAAGGAACATCGTTCCAAAAATAATAAAAAAACAGTATGTGTAACGTATCTGAAATGTTTTGTAACAGTTACATTGTTATGTGTCTTTTTGATACACTTGCAACATAGTTTAATGCACTGCCGCAAGATTTAACTTATCTACCGCCATAAATCTAGACATACTTATGAAACTAACTACTGCACTTAGAGAGATTAAATCTTAGAACATCTAACTAATTAATAGAATACTTAAGCGCATCTTTATAGGCGATTTCCTAAATATTCGTAATTACGTAAACTTTTTCTCACTTTGTCAAAATATTAGGTAAGTATGTACCTCTCCCCCTATCTCTATCTCTCTCTTTCTCTTTATCTCCCTCTCTCCATCTATTTATCTTAGCTTATACTTCCAATCCCGTACTTGGATTTGGAGCCCCGGGTCCGCTATAATCAGCCCTTAACACAAGATACCATTACACTCATTATTGTCTGCTTTATTGTGAGCGACTGTCGTCCGACCTCCCAACCCCGTAAGGGCACCTAAGTCGTTAGTCAGCAGGTGTTCCACTTGCAGGTGAGGTCGGTTGGGCCCCGAAGATCTTGGTGGGGCCCCATACATCCAACTCTTTCTCTCTTCCATCTTAGAGTAAAGACCCTATACTTATACCCCGATACTTCAAAATGTTGGTCAAAACTTTAGTTCATGTTCGTATGTTTTAAATTGTTGTATTTGCAACATAATTTGGAATCAAATGTGGCAAATTCTAAGGTATGAAGTACTTATCGGAATTCATTCGACCTGAATACGATCCCTATCCATTACACTTTCGACAGATACCCTCTCGACGGAATATTTAGTTCAGTAGGAATGGTTAGCGGGAATATTAAGGATTACTAATTATCTTTAAATAAACTAATTTAAATAAAGTAATAATAAAGTATTCGCGCATCAATTTCAACACGGCAATAGGCTCCATACCTATTACCTACGTGGGGCAGGAACACACACGGTGAAAATTGGGCTTATAATATGCCTCTTCGGGGATAAGGCGTGATTGATAAACAAATAATAATTAACCGCATAACCCATAATTTGTTAGTAACAAACAATAAAATATTATTATTTTAATAGTATTATCTTTACGGGCTTTAAAAACTTATCCCACTGCAGGTCACCTCACTGGGACATTTTTCCAAGAGGTTGGGCGCTTGGCACCACACACATAGATTTGACCGTGTGTATTTAATTGGTTCGAGTATGGCATAACATCCGCCGGGATTGCAACACATTGCACATGTAGGTGGGATTATTTTAGACCTCAAAAAAGTTATTGCGGTCCTCGTCCATTCTCCGATCAAATAGTACTTTAAAAGAAAATCATGTATTTATCATTAGCAGGCGTTGATTTTAATAAACGCCTGCGCAATGTTAGACAGCAATGTGGTTTGAACGCAAAATAAATCTGTTGTAGTGAGTAGGAATGAGTCATACAGATTTTTAACACAGTAGTATTGACTTTACTAATAATAATAGTACGCAACGGAGTTTTTAACGTTATGAACCACTTTTGAACCGTACTGACTGCTTGACGTAAATACAGACAAGGGGCAGATAGGTAACACACCTTGATTCTATCCTTAAAGAAAATTGTTGATTGCTTAAATTGTCATTTCAGTAAAATATGTAGAAAAGAAGCAAACATGCGAGCAAGAACAAGCGACATGCTAACACAACGCCATCAAACCCAAATTAAGTTAATATTAACTTGTGCTATGAGATCTAGAAAACCGTGAAAAACATGGAGACCGCGACACGGTAAACATAAGTTGCTTAATCCAACTTTCAATATTGTTATTTAGGTATATGCTTAGTATTTTAAATTCTGGTTCGAAATATTCTCCTTTTCGTGTACTACTACTACTATCTTACATAGGTATAATCAATAGAAGTGAACATAAATGAAAAAAAGCTAGCAAAAGCAAAAATGTCTCTCCAGAAATCTGTACAAAACAATTTTATCATAACAAATATTTTATCAGACATCTTCCACATGAATATACTTGTTCAAAAAAGCTTTTTATCTGCGTCAACATAATTATTTTCCAAATTGTCGGTATGTAAACTCATCTTGGGTAAAATGGTGTTAAGAGCGGGGGTAGATATAAATATTCATGGAATGTCGCGGCTGCGCCAGCCTGCCGGCTATGTCGCCTGTGGACAGATTCATACATACTTTATTATATTCTTGATTGAGACATAATGTTAGCTCGAGTTCCTAAAACATTACGAAATCAGACTATGATGGTACCTACATAGCAGTATCGAAATATATATGGAACAACCTGATATTCTTTAAAAACCAGTCGTTTTCCACCAATTTAAAAATTGTAAATAGGCCATCTAAAAAAGTCTTCCTAAGTTTTTTGCCGGTTCTTCTCAGGTAGGCCGCGTTCCGAAATGTGATCACTTTAAAAAAAATTGAATTTATCCTTAGTGTATGACATTTTGTAAGCGCCGTTAAAATGGTCTAATCAAAATAAAGACATTTTTATTTTATTTAATATTTTATCAATCAAACCAGCCTATTTCAATCTACTAGTGGATGCAAGCCTCTACCAATTCACGCCACTACACGTAGTTCTGCGCCTTCCGCAGTAGGTCCCTCTAAATTAATTTGTAAATAGGCCATTAAAAAGGAGCCTTTCCAGTTTCTTGCCGGTTCTTCTCAGGTGAGCCGCGTTCCGAAGCGGTGGCCATGTTAATAAAATAATGCTTTATCTTTAATTAATGTATGACATTTTGGTCTATACAAAATGAAAATATTTTTATTTTCTCTAACCATTTCAAGGTCATCGGTCTATCTGGTTAGTGATGAACCATACGTTTGTCGAGTCGCAATCTCCATTCAGGAATTCGTTTGTTGTATTTCTCCATTTATTATTCTTCATTTTGTGATGACTCTTCGACCTGTAGTAACATTTTTCCCAGTTCCTACATAAAATTGACTCCAAAGTGATACATAATTATATTTAAACCTGATAAAATCTCACTCACAAGTTACTTTTAATTTAATTATTGTACACATTTATTATCAGAAGATGGGTCATCTTCGCACGGGACATACTTCGAACTCCCATCGCTTATAAATTCTACAAAATTGCATAAAAATTTGCCCGATTTGTCGACATTTATGACTACTACTCCGCTCTCCAGGGTAGTAGCGTGATGAAATATAACCTATAGCAAACAGCTTTATAAATTAGTATAGATTAGAGGTTCGCAAACCATGTATATAATCAAATAAGTCAATTATATGTTTTTGAAGCCATAAATATTCAAACGGTGTTAAACTAATACTGTAATTAAATTCAGTTAGTATTGGCACCTATATTGGTGCACTAAATTCAGCAAACAGATTCAAGTATAAACTGCCATTGCTGGCTATTTACTCTTATGATGTATGTCAGCCTGTTACTGGAACGATAAGGCAAGCTGGCACAGGAATAATCCTTATAAGTTGAGGAACAGTTTTAAAAGTTTTCCTAAGACACGCTAAGTCTAAGTAGTTAGTTACGACTTTATCTCGCGCTAATCAAAAGCTGCCGAAAAGTTTTTTCATCAAATGTTTAGTGCCGACTTGTTAGACGTTCGACATGACAAACTTTTTACATACTGTTTCGTAAAGCTGCGGTCATAGAAAAATACAAGTGGCGGAGATATCGGTGGAACATACCTACTTGAAAAAGGTCCTATGAAACATACTTTAATAAGGTCCAATTGATCTGGTTTCATCTAGTTAGACCAGAATGAACACCATGTAGTTTTAATTTGGCAATAACGCGCTTGTGTGAATTATTTTAAGAAAGATATAGCACTGTTCGCCAGGCTTCGCGATTCATGCATACTTCTTTCGCTTCTTGTAGATTACTACAATGTGCCTGAAATAAAGACATACATACATATCATCACGCCTGTCTCCCATCGGGGTAGGCAGAGACTATGGCTTTCCACTTGCTACTCCTGGCATACAACTTTCGCGTCTTCAACTTTCATAATTGTCCTGGTCTTTTGTCAAAAGATCTGAAATAAAGACACACAGAACATGTTCACAGAAAATGAGAAAAAGCATTTCCGTGGTAATTCATTAAAACTGTGAAAAACGCCTTTCAATGGAAATCCCCTAAACATTTTCTACCATATCAAGTAGTCACCGAATGGAATAATTTACCTAAGCATGTTATAGAGGCGCCGACTATTAATGCATTTAAAAACCGACTGTATAATATATGGAGATACACACGCATCAGCTCACTGAGGTGCTAGTGTGGTTATAATACTTATAATAATAATACAAAAACGCATTAGTATATGAGACATCTACATCAATAACCTAGCATTAAATAAAACTCTCCCGCTTCAGGAACAGGAGTCCACTTCCTGATACCGATATTGTCAATTTTGTCTTATTAGGATATATATGGGACTGGCAATAAGACCTTCAAACTTAAAAACCTATTCAAAAAAATACTTAAAGACAGTATTTTTGTAATAACTCGCTATTTAAAGAAAAAAATATACTAATGAATAATTTAGACAAAAATATAATTAATCTTCACACAAATTAATGAATAATAATTAAGATCAAACAACGAATAAAAGTTTTCTTTTATAGAAACAGGTGTTATAATATTTTAGCTTAAATTCTTTGAAAGCCTGAATCTGAATTTCAAAAATATTTCAGTCGTTATTTATATGTGCAGGTCAATTCTATTTATTGCATTTTTCATTTTCTATATTTATGAATAGCTAGTTTTTAAATAAATGATGGTTTTTACTAGTTTCTAAATATGTGTGCTAAGCTTATCAGTTATTTAATACTCGCAACTGCCATCATTTCAAGATTCATGTACAGTAGGCAAATGTATAAAATCTAATCTTTGATGATTATTATAGGAGTGCAATTGCGATCTGTCCTCTCTGACTACCCCGACAGCGATACAGCGTGAAGAAGTTGTAATTAATAAAAATAATATAATATCGTTGAGACAACTCACACCACGCCATCTGATTCCAAACTAAGCAGAGCTTGTACTATGGTAACCAGGTAACTGATAAACATACGTATTTATTTCTAAATACATACATATTATAGATAAATAACACCCAGACACAGAATAAACCACCGTGCTCATCACAATAAGTTTTATCCTGGGTGGGAATCGAACCCACGACCTCTTGCGACCTCTTGCGTAGCAGGCGGATACACTCCCACCATACAAAACTTTATAAATACCTACAATACCCAATTCGAATATAATTAACGCAGCACATACTAACTATCTTGAAGCATAAGAAGTATGCCTTACGATCGAAGCATTCTTCTTATGCTTCCTGCAGATACATTAATCGCTTCATACATGCACATACGACGTACCTCATAGTTTCTTTGCAATTTAAATTGTAGAAACTCTTTACTTTAAGTTAATTCAAACAAAATTAATTAAGTACCTGTAACTCAAACGTTACAATTCAGAACTTTGTATTTAAGTTTTGTAGAGTTTGTTTAAAGTAAAATTTATCATGCACCGTTAATTTATGTCTGACTATTGTTTACAATTAAAAGTTTGAAACAAACGGCAATGACATACAAGCAGACAGCCTACCTGAAGAAGATTTTTCACCGTCGTCAAAGTAGTTTGCAACCATCTCTATGGTTGCAAACGACATTGACGACGGTGAATACCGTGTCTACTTATACATATAATATAGTATATGTATAGTAGACACGGACTTAATATTGAACGCATCGCAATTGCATTAGGCAAAGCGGTCGTGTTTGCGGTTCAGTGAGCGCTAGATTTTGTAGTGCTGAAAATACGTTGGTTGCTATCATAAGCTTGCTGCCTAACTTGAGGGGATAATACATAAAAATTAAGATAAAGCGCTCGTATCGCCACTAACACAGTGTACTGTAAACGATCACTGCATTAAATGCAAGAACTGCGTTGGTTGCGTCCATAAGCTTAATACTTGAGTATCAAATAAATAATTAAGATGAAACGCTCGTAGCCCGCTAACCCTGTACACAAAAATCTGCCCCAGTCCATTCCCATACGGCAATAGGCTATCCGCCTATACCGTGGGATAAAACACTAATTGTGAAATTCGGAGATCAAGAGTATGTTTTACTAATATTAGAGTATATACACAAACTTCAGGGCATTTGTAAAACACCAGCAACTAGGACTAGGTAGCTATAATCATAAAAACATGTTCTACGAATTTTGTTTTCGGTTTTTAAAATGTTTTTTTTTATTTTAGAAACATTTTTTTTTTCAAATTTTACTTTAATTTTATGTACTTATTGAATTACAGTACTACACAACTCGTGAAAATCACAGGGGATGGGGGTGGACCGGTCATAACTCCTGAACCTTGACCTTTTTCAACCGCATTGATGCGCGCACATCCATCGTTCATCGAAGCATACCGTACAAGCATACAGTGTTTCCTATGTATAATATGTATATAATTAGAAATATACTGTCTGGGTATTTTAATATCCGTTTTACAGCCTTTGGCCTCAGCCTTTCAGCCATGTTTAGGAATCCCTAAGGAGTACAGCACCCAAATTTTAATAAACTTATTAAAACATTTTTGTAGAACAGTATTGAAGATAATCTATCCATATTCGATGTTTGAAAACAAATATCGTAAAGATTCTGGAAAACGATGCAAGTTATGCCGTATTCGTTATTTCCATCTTCGAAATTCAAACGAACTCACATAAATTTCAGTTTATTCATTATCTTGAACTTTCTCTAGAGAGATTTGAAAGAATGTTTAGCGAAATTTCGTAAGAAAATGCTTGTCATAATTTTACATTTTGCTTTTCAACACCGTCTTGGAACGATAGCAAACTTTTTTTTCAGACCTACATATTTCTTGTAATGACATTTTTGTTTTATGTTTTTCTAGATCTTTGCCTAGAAGCGCTCGTGGCCCCGCGGTCTCAGTGTTCTGTAAACGATCACTGAGTTGCGCAACTTTCACTATGGCTGGTCCTCGGATGGGTGACCACTTTGTGGCATTTACATTAGCGAGCGTTTCCGTGCTTCGGAAGGCACGTTAAGCCGTTGGTCCCGGTTGCCAGTAAAATGGCAGTCGTTAAGCCTGGTTGAATGCCTTATGGGCGGCTTGAAAATTTTCAACAGCAGGTAGCCACAACCTGCGTCTGTCTATTTCAACACGGCAATGGGCTCACCACCTATTACGTGGGACAGGTAAATCCACACGGTGAAAAGTGGGCATATAATATGCCTCTGCCACCCCTTCGGGGATAAGGCGTGATGGATATTTAATTTTTAATTTTTAATATGCATATATAATAAGTTAATAACACACTTAATCTAGTTAAAGCTTACCGATCAAGAAGAAGTCAAGTCTTAACATGGTCTAAGTGAGGTTTATAGCTGTCTGAATTTTAATTTATTTTGCCTAGATCTTTGTAAATCCTATGATATTGTATTTTTGACATCATAATCAAAAATATTGGTGTTTAATTATCATTTTTGTTCATTTTGGTTAACATGTGTAATAGTTATAAAACCTCACGAGCCTTTATGGTGTTATAAATTTAATTTTATCTGATCAAAACGGCGAAATAATTTTACAATTCTTATATAAGAATAATAAATAAATGCGGCGCTCCTATTGTTTCATGGCTCGAGGTGATGCCTCCGGAACTGTCTATAAAAACCCTCATATTTCGAGATAACTCGAAAAAAATTGAGGTAAAGTACTGTCTCGTGTAATTTGATGTGGCGTTTCAAAATACCTTGACCTCTTACGCTTCAGATTCAGGGATTTTCCGGTTGTGTGATAATCATAACAATGGTTTCTGTCGCTAAGTGACATAATCTATGAGGGGCTGACGAGAGGAGGGCATAACAAGAAGGCCGACACACTAACCTTTTTGTGTTTTTGTGCATACGTGTGTGTGCGTTTAATTTTATAGCTTCGTAGGTACGTAAGTAGTTTCCTTCCTTACAGATAGTGACAGTTAAATTCAAAGGTTTGCACGGTCATGTTAAACCTTCTAACGAAGGTAGTAATACTAGGAATGAAACAAGTAATTAAGCTCTATACGGCTATTTTCGTTTACAACTTTTTTCCTTTCTATCTTGGCACCCCGCCATTCCTTTCCTGTTGCCAAGAACAGTATCTGTTGCAGATTTATGACAAAATCAGACTTTTTTGGTATCTCTATACCAAGAGCCTAAGTTTTATTCAATGGTATTTCATCGGTACCTATGTGCTTAATGATTGGCTTGAAAATTTTCTACGATAGGTGGTCACATTCTGCCCCTGTCAGTCATAAAAATGTGTGGCACATAATTTCACCACGTAAAGATTATAGTATAGGTTTCTCATATCTATAGGTTTCTCTCTTTACACTGTGACTAGCTGATAGCTTCGCCTGCGTGGTGAAGATTTCCTATTCGATATTTCGTACGAAACCCTAAATGTTTTGAAAAGGCAATATAGCCTGTTACTCACCTTTATACAATCGGCCCAGTAGTTTCTGAGTCTATTTATTACAAATCTTCTTTATAATATTAGTATAGATAACACTGTGCGATCAAAAGCTTCACATACTGCTATACATAGCGTAGCTTGGCAATATGCAGGCCAACGGTCTCGGCATATCACGGTATAAATGCTATCCTGATGCAAATATCGTTTATGGTGGTAGTCCTGGCTTCGCATGCAGAGTTGATGGAGTGCTGTGTTACAAATAGCGCACTAATTTTCGCTAAAAATGTGATTGCGATGCTGATGGCATAAGTAAATCGAATGGTACGAGTAGAAAGGAAAAGAAAACATCATTTAACAATAAAGATATCTTGAACAAGCCGAAACACCTACTAGCGGTGCTCTCATCTTTCATTTATACCACTGTGGTGACAGACAAGCATACGGCCTATCTGATAGAAAGTGGTCACCGTAGCCTATCCGTAAGTCACCAGAACTGCGCCCTCGCACTACCGATAATGTAAAAACCTTCTAAGACCCCTTTTGAATAACCCTATACTGTAGACGTTCGGTAAAACCCAGGTAGGGAGTTCATTTCACAATCAAAGCTTACGCGGTATAAAGCCCTTATGGGCCCTAACCGTATGCGAGCGCTGCGGACGCAAAGTGTGATGGTGAACACCTTGTTTATGGCGAGCACCTGCCGATCAACGGGCAATGTAATGACGCAGGCGCTTTTATGGGGTTGGGAGGTCAAACAGCAGTCGTTTCCAACAATGCCCAAAAACAAAACTCAAACAAAAACTGTTCCTAGCAGCCAAATAAACTTCCCAGACTACAAATCTAGCTGGGGTTTGGAAGCAATTGAGAATAAAATGTGATGAAGAAAAGTGTACAATAAGCACCCCTAGTTCACAGCATTACACAATAAAACATTTCTTTAACTGAATCATGACACGCATATGAAAAATTTTATAATTGTTTCTTTAATTCCACATCACGATACAATTGCTTTATTACGTTTATATTTATTTGAAAATGTCACAACAGTTTAAATAAAAGTTATCAAATCAAGTACTATTGTAGAAGGAAGTTCATTGTGCAGAAAACACGTTCCACTCGTGTGTGCTCAGCAGTATTTCATGAGATACGTGACTAGCTCTCCTCGATCTTAAATCTCTTGTAGGATTCTAAACTGCTAAGTGGACGGAAAGGACTGGATATCTTCTGCAAATTCCAATAAACGTGAAAAGTATCTACCATGCGTGCAAAGGGCGCTATTATCTATACAAATAAATTAGATTGTTTAATACTAGTTGACGCCCGCGGCTCCGCACGCGTGGTGAATTTTTGCCGTTTCCCTTTCCCACAGAAACTTGTTCCCGGGATAAATAGTTGCCTATGTGTAATTCTGATGTGTAAACTATATTATTGTACAGTTTCATCAAAATCCATTCCGTAGATTTTGCGTGAAAGAGTAACAAACATCCGTTATAACAAACTTTCGCGTTTATAATATTAGTAGGATTTGTAATTCCAAAATAACAGTTTTTCACTAAATGCATATGAAAGTAGTTACATTTAAAAAAAAAACTGTTTCGGTTAATCAGAAACGACTAGACAGATTTGAACAGGACTTTCACTAGCACATAGCTGATTTTATAAGGAGTAACTTAGACTATATTTTATCCCCGTATTCTCTCGGGGTTGATTCCCATATGAACATTTTCCTGAAATAAAAGTAACTTCTAGCAAGTGCTCAGAAATAATGCACTCATTTTAACATTGTAGGAAATTAGAGGCGGAGCCAAGTGTCCGGAAGCAAACTTTTTATAATAGGTTTAGTAGATCCAGAGCATTGCCCCCCACAATCACACAACGTCACAAACTCACAAACATTACCTATATAATATTAGTATAGATAAGGAAAAAGTGAAACATTATCAATGAATGAAAAACCGCAATCGCTTGACTAGTAACGATTTTCCATTGACTATGTTTAGATTACAGGCAGGATGTTCAGCCTCGCATTTTGCATCCGAAGCGCTCGTATACGGCAATGTCCTTCCTGCCGCGTAGGCTTAGATTGTGGAATGAAATCACTGCTTTTTTTATATCACTGAGGTAGCTGACGAACATACGGTCCTTTTGATCGAAAGCTCGTCACAACCTGCACCTGTACATTTCAACACGGCAATACGCTATTACGTGATAATTCAAAGATTAAATTACATTTTCTCAAACATGCATGGAAATACTGTCATTACTTCGAAAAAAGAATACGCGAATACGCGAAGTATCGCATTTACGGACAATCAAAACGAAATTAATTGCTGGCGCGTTTTTTGAATTTGGAACATTACAACACTAGTAATGTTGTATGAAACGGCGTGCTGGGGTTATTAGATACTCCTTGATTGGATTTCTTTGCAATAATGTACTATTTATTACATTTTAAATAACTGGTGGTATATATATGCCTCTACCTTTAAGGGGAAAATGGCGTGACTGTGCGTGTGTACCTACTTAAGATACAATAACTCGAATCTTCACGGTGCACGTCTTACTACAAACGTAGATAATATTTACGACTTTCCGGTCACGAATATCAGAACTATTCCTAACGTGTGATTTAACATCACAAGACGCATAACGTAATGGCAGATCATTATTAGATTTATGTGTGTTCTGGCCTTGCAGTGATAATAGATCACCTCTCAAGAGCTATTTACTGAGACGTATGACAAAGCAATACGCGACAAATAATCGTTCGTGACAGTAATTTAAGAGGATGAAAAGGTTTGCACTATATGAATCAGTTGACAGTAAACAGATAGGTTTATGTTTAGCTCTCCATATTAATGGTACATATATGGTTTTCGTTTTATTGTGTCGAAATCTTCACGTATATTATGACGGCCTTGAACCAACTAAAAACACACAACCCAACCTATCGATCTAGCGCCGAACGCCCCGGGGAACTCCTCGGAACGAAATCCCAGGGCTTCCGGCAGACTTAGGCTATCACCGCGGTCTCGGCCAGTGTCTGATTATATACTCATTCTGTCCATTCTAGTTACACAACACATCCACCTTTTAGCTACATGCACTCTTCTTTCATCCATTGAGCTAAAAAAACATTAACTAACTAACTATCTTCACGCTGTATCCCTGACGGGGTAGTCAGAGAGGACAGATTTCACGATTTATGCAAACTTCTTCCGCTTCTTGCAGATTCATCAATCGCTACATACATGCACGTCTGGGTATCCTAGTACTTTTGACTTTTCAGTTTTTGAGCAATCTGCTCACGTGGTCTTCATATTTAAGTCTCGGCCTACCCTGACTCCTTCTACCCTCTACTTTCGCACAATATATCTTCTTCATTAATCGTCCCTTACTCATTCATTGAACGTGTCATATCCATTGAGCTTATATGTAATAAAAAAAAATATATAACGCCGACTGAAAAGTACTCCTTGTTTTCTCATTTTCATGTCTTGTCATTCGCTGGAGCTATGGTTGGAATTTCAAGTACCTCATTCATCCAGAAGTTAGTTTCCACACGAACAGACACAAGAAAGCATGTTCATAAAACATGGTAAAATACGGTAAAGATACGTAGAATATAATGAACAAACTCTTTCTGAAATTCATTATTGTTTTCAATTATTTTAATTTAAATGTATTGTTCTTTATACCTACTTTAATTTCTTTAATCTTTCCAATGTTTTATTTTTATTACGGTAGGCTGGCAGATAATGCTGAAGTAATATATCCGAACAAACGCCGGGAATTTTGTTTAACAAGGTAATTAAATTACTGGGAACGTTTCTTAGCAACTCAAGGAAAACAGTAACGGAATCGTTCGCGCGTTTTCTAAATGTTTGCTCAATTTGGGCAAAACTGATGAATTTTGTATAAGGCGGCATGAGGTAACCCGTAAGAAACTGTGGAATACCGCAGGCTGAAACACGAAACGGTAGAAAGTTGTGGGCTTACACTCGCAGTTATCGTCTTAGCTTAATTAAATGGGCTTTAACTATTCCGTAGGGGAAAGTATTGAACTAACTTCTTGAAAACGTGAGCTTAACTTGTACTTATTCTTAAAAGGTATATTTATGAATGGACTGCGAAGAAACCTGGCGATATGTTTTCCATGAATAAACGACAATTTTGTTAGTTTAGTATATTTAGTGAACTATGTTATGTTAAAAGCTTAAGCTTTTCAGAGCTAGGGGCCCAACCGAAATCTTTTGGAACCCGTGAATGCACCTGCTGACTAACAATAGAAGTCATAGGGAAGAGAAGGCCAAACTAAACCAACCCACCTCCTGGGCAGCCCAATAACAGCGAGAATTGGTAGCGTCCAGCAGTGGCATAAGCTGAGTTGATTAAGCTGTAAATCCTATTAATATTATAATCGCGAAAGTTAATAAGTATGGATGTTTATTACTCTTTTACTTCAAATCTACTGAATGGATTTTAATGAAACTTTACAATTATATAGCTTATACATCAGAATAACACATAGGCTACTTTTTATCTCGGGAACAAGTTCCTGTGGGAAAAGCTCGCGTACCGTGATAATCACCCACCACTCCTGCAGCAAGAAAAGCCATGATGTCCAAGGCGATCGACGACTACTCCACAATGGCACGGGTGCCCTGGCACGCAACTGCTCTTTTAGAAATTCTTATTCTATACACTTTAGTGGAATCTATACATATGAAAATGAATCCCTATTTCCCTTGGTCACGCCATCACGCGTGAACAGCTAGACCGATTTGAAAAATCTTTTTGTATTGGGTAGCCCATTTATTTAGGAAGGTTATTAGCTATATATCATCACGCCACTACAAAGGAGAGCGGAGCAGTAGTCTTAAATGTCAACAAATTGGGAAAACATTCATACATTTTTGGAAAAGTAATAAGTGACGGGATTAAGTGGGTGCCACGGGGTCGGAAGTATATCACGGACGAAGTCGAGCAAGTCAGCTAGTCGGATATAAAGGATAACATATAATATTATTTCTTTGACATACGAGTAATAGAAAAACGAAACAAAATGAAACGCGCGTCATGTGGTAGGGTCAACCCACCGGGCCGAACGCCGCCGCGCCGTGTCGCACTGTGACGTCACAATGAGCGCGCCTAATCTCGGAAATTCAAAAAACGGGCTATAACTTCTCACCGTTATAACTTCGAAAATACTGCATGTATTGAAGTGAAATAAAAAGTAATGTAATTTTCATGAGCTACGCTCTAATTTTAGCTGTATTTGATAGTAATATTTTGACCCTTTTTCGTTCTCCATTCAGAGTAATGTCACTTTAATTTTTTTCCGTTATTCTCAACAAGCCATTTCATTGTATTGAATATACATAATTAGTCCGCCATTTTAGGTGTTCCAGCATGTTGCAATTAGAATGACGTCACACGCTAACCATTCATTGTCATCCAAACTAGACGTGTATACAAAATTTCAGCTCAAGTTCAGTTGAGTTTGTTTCTATTAAAATTTAGTTTAAAGATTTCACCCGAACATACAGGGCAATTTAATAAACTTGTAAAATAAGACGCCCGAATTACTTTATTTTATTATTATTCTTTTTTTGTTTGTTTTTTGGATTATTGTATTTTTATTGTTAAAAATTTTTATATTTTCATTAATAAATAAGATGTAATTTTACTAACATATTTATTAGCATTTGTACTAACAATCTATGGATTTAATTCTGAAATAAATAACATATTATTATTATTATTTACTAGCAAGTAGCAACAGTTAGTTGTTGATTTTTACACTAGGTGTAATCTTAACTTCTCCATAGACATAGACATATTGTCACGCCTATATCCCCGAAGGGGTAGACAAATGTATACTAAACGCCCACATTTCACCGTATGCACTTTTGTGCCACGTCATCATCATCATCCGAGCGTCTGTCCCAGTTGCGTCTCGCGACGCCCGGGGTCCGCTTTCCTACATTTTCTCCTCCACTTCGCACGGTCGTCGGCATCCCCTGTAGTGAGACCATTGGCACGCATGTCATCCCTTACGACGTCAAGCCAGCACTTCTTGGGTCTTCCCCTCTTACCGGGACCCGGCGGGGCTGACATGGCCAGACATTTGTTACCTACGTAGCCCGGCGGTTGCCGCAAGACGTGACCATACCAACGAAGGCGACACTCTTGCAACTTGTCTGCAATGTCACGGACGTGAAGGCTGCCGCGGATGCGAGAGTTCCTCACACGGTCCATCCGCGTGACTCCACACATCCACCGCAGCATCTTCATTTCCGTGACACGCAGCTCCTGCTTGTGTCGCTCCAATATCGGCCACGTCTCACTGCCATGTAAAAGGACAGGTCTAATAATGGTTTTATAGACCTGTCCCTTCAACCGGATCGGCATTTTAGGGTCACAAATGACACCGGTCATCTCCCGCCATTTGGCCCACGCGGCAGCAATGCGTGACTTGACATCGCAATCGATGTCACTGGACGTTTGAAAAACAGATCCCAAGTATTTAACCTGGTCCGTGCGCTCGACCAAATCACCGCGTATGCGGACGGATGTGGGATCTGTCGAGTTTAGTGCCAAGTACTCGGTCTTCGCCACATTTAGTTTCAGACCGCCGTTCTCAAGCGTCTCCTTCCACGCCTTTACACGTCGCACCAATCTGCCCCTGTCCGCGTCTGCCAGCGCAATATCGTCAGCATACATGAGCAACCATGGAGGCTGCTCATGCGAGTTTCTGATGCTGTCCGACAATTCGTATAATATTACACTGAACAGAAGCGGACTAAGGACAGAACCCTGGTGTACCTCGACGGTGATGGAGAAGGGTTTCGTGTCGTCAACAGCAGTCCGAACCATTGAATCGGAGTCACAGTACATGTCCCGGATAGTGTCAATATAGACCTCTGGAACCCCTTTGGACCGCAGTGCCCACCAGATCATCGCACGAGGAACACAGTCGAAGGCCTTCTGCATATCTAGAAACAAACAGTGCAGAGGCGTGTTCTTCGACCTGTATTTCTCTGCGACAACCCTCAGGGCAAAAACAGGGTCCGTGGTCCCATGACCAAGGCGAAACCCATATTGACACTCCGAGAGAGTACACTCCTGCCGGATCCGAGAGTCTATAATCCTCTCGAAGATCTTCATCTTCATCATCATCAGGCGTTACCGGTGGCACTAGTCCCTGATTCGGAGGGAGGCCCGGAGGCTGCACCTCTTTATGCTGTTTATTAAGCAGCTCGTGGAAGTACGAGCGCCATCTCTCTTTTACCGCGAGGTCTTCGCTTAACAGGTTGCCCTCAGGGTTTTTTTGTGCCACGTAACAGGTGGTAAGCCCATTGCAGTGTTGAAATGGACAGGCGCAGGTTGTGGCTACCTGCTTAAATTTTTTCAAGCAACTTGACTTAACGAAGATGAAAAATACTGATAGTTAATTAAAGAAAAAATCAAATGCATATATATAATTCTACGTGCCACGGGAACCTTGGTATAGCAGTTAAACCGTGACGAGTCTTGATATTAGGTACTTGTTTAAAATTACACAAAAAAGTAAATTTTACATTTTTTAATAAATACTCAGATTTGTTCAATTTCAATTGGCAGTGCTATCTAGCCACCCTGCTAAGGTTGCCGTACAAGAAAGAAGAATAAATTTTGCAATTTCTTGGTACTCGTATACTCAAAAAACTCTCCTCAAGGGTCAAATTCAAAAAAATCAAAGTTCTCTCTTGCATTTTTTTTCCTCCCGACTAGCTAATAACGTATCTATACTGGGTTATATCTATACTTATTGTTATATTTTCGAACACGCTGTATATTGAGAATATTAATTTTAGGTATGGAAGGATTATGAAGGCCGGATTACGTAGCTCGTTATTTTGATGTTCGATACAGTGTCATTATTCTCTACTCCGTGTTATACATACGGATACGCTAACGTTATTAATAACCATTATCAAGGTATATTAAAATTAAAATGGACAATGATGTCCGATATTGCACCCACAGCCTAGTATATGCGATAATAAATATTTATTTGCAATAATTTAGATACGATTATAATGGAAATATAGAGCTGGACTGGCTACGGTAGAACGAGATTATGGGCATAAGTGAAGCACAGTACTTCATATTATCGGCCATGACAACGAGTAACCTTATTCAAAACTTAAAAGGGATTCAAGACTCTCTGTTTGATACAGTCACCGATACTTACCATAGGAAGATCAATACCCACTTGCTATCACCCGACCAACTATGTAGTGAGCTACAGATCAATTCCAGCCAGTTAATGAAAGATACAACATACAGACAGATCTCAGATACATTTACACCCTGTTGAGGATGAAAGCAAGAATATTAAAAGACTATTTCATATTTGAAATTACGTTTCCGCTCACCAGTCGGGAATCTTATAGCATTCATAAGACTATACCGATTCCTCACCGGACGGCAAATGGTATGATGACTCTCCGGTACAAGCGGCCGATCTCGGGGGTCTAAGAGATCTCACCTACTAGCACGCAGTCGCCCTGACGGGGTTGCGAGGTCGTCAGTCGCTTCCAACATTGCCGAATATTAAAAGCCAAACGACAGCTGCTCGTAGCATGCAAATAAAAGTCAACCCCAGGCACCAAATCCAGGTAGGGTATAGAAGCAATATATGTAATAAACGTAAATTAATACAAAGGTTATCGTAGAATGATAAGTAAATAGACCCCTGATTGTTTATACTGTTGATTGATGGCACTTGGTGTAACTTGCTACACATTTTGAATAAAAAAATACAGTAAAAACTCAATGACTAACTAAGGTCAACCTTTGAAAATGCCGTAAAGCGAAACCGGCCAGGTTATAAAGTAAATTTAGTGGAAAAGTAGTGCTTTAATAAAAAAAAAAGACCGCTGAATTTTCTTCGGAGCTCTCACTTTTTGCAAATGTTTTGACAAAGCTGCCCATGAGAAATCACTACTAGGGTGACTTGTGATTTCTTGTTATTATGCTAAGTAGAACAATTGTTTGCATCATCAGGGCACCCATGTAGGAGAAGTCAAGTCATATATATAGGTTTAATATATGATATTAAACCTATAGATAAAGGTATTGTGGATCCTGTGGAGTCAGATCATCGTGGCCAATGGATAAAATTTCCTAAAAGTAGTAACAAAGTCAGCAAAAAACAAATTAAATATGTACCAATTAACCAAAGTCGTTTGAATAATTTTAAAGAAAATGTATTAAAGAGATTACCATATCTACCTAACTTCACTTGTGTAGACCAGTCATATAAACACTTATTTAATTTGATTAATGATGAGTTTGGCAAAGTTTTTACCTCAAAAACTCTACAGATTGGTGGTCGTCCTGTTTTCAGTGACTGGGCAACACCAGGTATCTTTAAAAGTAGAAATAAATTATTTGAATTATATTCAGAAAAATCATATAATTTTAGGCAAACCTTTCAGGAATATGTTAAAAATTATTCAAAGATATTTAAACAAACGTGTCATCTTGCTAAGTCAAACTTCATTAAAAATAAAATTTCTAATTCTGTAAATAAAATAAAAATGACTTGGAACATCATTAACTCTGAATGCGGTAGATCTTTAGTGACTGAAAGGGATTTCCACTTAAAAGTAAATGGTTGCCATGTTACAGGGGACCTGGAAGTGGCTACGGAGTTTGAACATTTTTTCAAAAATGTACCTATATTGATAACAAAATCTCTCCAAGCATCTTCCAGTTCCGCTGAACTTTTATTAGAAGAATCTGTTCTTTGTTGCAGGGATGCATTTGTATTCACAGATATTTGTGCTCAGGACATTGTAAAGACATTTAAATGTATCGAAATTAAGAAAACCGCGGACATTTGGGGATTATCGGTCAAAACTGCATCATGTATAATTGAGGTAATTGCGCCCCATCTAGCAACTGTGTTTAATGACTGTGTTTCTAGTGGTACATTTCCTGATTTAATGAAACACAGCAAAGTCGTTCCCTTGTTCAAGGCTGGCAGCGCTACAGAGCCGTCTAATTTTCGACCAGTGTCAGTGCTGCCAACTTTGAGCAAAGTATTTGAAAAAATAATCTTGAATCAAATGCTATCCCATTTTAATAGTCATAAAATACTCCATGTGAATCAATTTGGGTTTACGAAAGGGCGCTCAACTTCCGATGCTGGTGTTGAGTTATTAAAATGTATTCATGAAGCTTGGGAAGACAAGCACGATGCATTAGGTATATTTTGCGATCTATCAAAGGCTTTTGATTGCGTTCAACATGAAACGCTGTGCAAAAAATTACACCACTATGGAATAAGAGGCAAAGCTCTCGACCTTCTGTCTTCATATTTGAACAATAGAATACAGAGGGTCGATATTAATGGTACACGTTCTGTAGGATCCATGGTTACAATGGGTGTGCCGCAAGGCTCGATACTTGGGCCATTCTTGTTCCTCATTTATATTAATGATTTACCATTTTATGTAGGGGACAGGAATAGGATTGTTTTGTTTGCAGATGACACCTCATTAATTTTTAAAATTAAAAGACAATTAGATAACTATGACGATGTAAACAATGCAATTGCAAGAGTAGTTCATTGGTTCAGCTCAAATAATCTTTGCCTTAATGAAAATAAAACTAAATGTATAAAATTTACTCTACCAAATGTAAAACAAGTTGCGGCCAATGTTCAACTGAATGGACAAGTGTTAGAGTTTGTAGAATCAACTGTGTTCCTAGGTATAACTATTGATGCCAATTTGCAGTGGGGCCCACACATAGAAAAGACAGCCTCTAGATTAAGTTCGGCTGCATACGCTGTAAAAAAGATCAGGACTCTAACAGATGTGGATACGGCTAGAATGGTTTACTTCAGCTATTTTCATAGTATTATGTCTTACGGTATTCTCCTTTGGGGGAGTGCTGCAGATTTAAATATTATTTTTGTTCTACAAAAGCGGGCTGTACGCGCTATTTATAATTTGGGCCCCAGAGTTTCTCTCCGAGAAAAATTCAAAGAAGTAAATATTCTAACCGTACCATCACAATACATTTTTGCCAATCTTATGTATGTCCAGAAAAATCTATCACAGTTTTCTAAACTCTGTGATAAACATAATATAAACACTAGAAATAAAAATAATCTTTCAGTCCACCACAGTCGACTACATAAGATTGGCGATTCTTTCCAGGGTAACTGTATACGCTTTTACAACAAGCTTCCCTGTGACCTGAGAAATTTACCTTTAAATAAATTTAAAAAGTTTATTAAAAACAAGCTTTGTGAAAAAGGTTTTTACTCCGTTACAGACTATTTGCAGGACAGGGACGCCTGGAAATGATCTGCTGGCAAAGTGAAATAATATTACATTGTAAATAGGCCATCAAAAAAAAGCCTTCCTAAGTTTCTTGCCGGTTCTTCTCAGGTGGGCCGCGTTCCGAACCGGTGGTCGCTTTAAATATTTTAAATAGTGTATGACATTTTGTAAGCGCCGTTAAAATGGTCTATGCAAAATAAAGATATTTTTATTTTATTTTATTTTTTATTTTTATAGCAGTTACGTCAAATAGTGCCCAAGAAATTACAATTGCCAGTCGTGATTCCATGGGTATTATTCATCTTACATAGATACATACATATTGTCAAGCCTTTATCACCGAAGGGGTAGGTAGAGGCATATTAAACTCCCACATGCATTTTTGTCCCACGTAATAGGTGGCGAGCCCATTGCCGTGTTGAATTGAACAGGCGCAGGCTGTGGCGACCTGCTGTTGAAATTTTTGAGACCTTCAACTTGGCTTAACGACTGCCATTTTATTGGCAACGGCTTATTCATCTTAGTGGAAATATTCTCTGCATCATAAAACATCACGCTAAAATGAGATTGTAATGGAGCTTGTTTTATGTCATCAAATTCTGTCATTAAGGAGGTGACAAACATGACTAGTAATTTTTTTTTTGCTATAATGGGCTTCTTTAGTTGTAATTACATTGCCTTTTTAAGGGTTCCGTACCTCAAAACAAAAAATAATGGAATCACTATAAAATCACTTTCTTGTGCGTCTGTCTGTCTATCTGTCCGTGTGCCATCATCGATTTTCTTAGGAGCGGGTGGTAAAATTTCAATTTGCTATGAATTGTAATTTATTCCTGATACTGAGGTCTATAGTTCTTATTAGGTGTATAAAAATCAAGGTCATGAGTCAACACTATAAAAAACCCAAGGGGAAATTTAGATTTTCGTAAAACCTGTAAGTTTTCACAAATTGACGAAAAAAACGAACGTTTTTAACATTTTTATTGTTCGGAATTTTCCCTTTACTTGTGCTATAACACCTTGCTTAATAGTAGGGGAGGTAGCGTTCAGTTTGACAAGGAATTTGATACTGGCTGATATTCTTATTCAGTCTGGTAGAGGTGGAACCAAGTTATATCATGCCAATCTAGACCTCCAAATTGTATAAGCGCCCATACAACTCAAAGTTCTATGTTAATTGGTATTATTATGGCGGTATTATAAAAGTATGCTGAACCATCGAAGCACGAGCTCGACTCTCGCTTAACCGGTTTTTTATTTTTAAATTTTCCAATAGAAAAGAACGATAAATAACAGTTTAACTAGTCACGTTTCTTACAAAATACATAGCAAGTAAACAACAGAAGGCAAAGTGGTATAAAAACGTTGATATGTTTGTCAAATCATATCCGTCTGACTGACCTTTAAACAACGCTGGACAAATGTTCTACAATTTCATAATGTGCGATCGGTAAACAAGTGCAAGTTGCAGCACCTACATGATTCGATTATTCTTTTCAACGTGCCATTACTATTTGACCAGAAATCGTTTGTTTGTTATATAATAATTTTGTAACGAAATGACTTCTTCTATTCGAGAGTATGGCCAACCAAAAAGATAGTTTAAATATTTATTCTTAGTGTCAAACAGAACGGTGAAAACATGCCTAAACATTTAAGAAAAATAAAATAAAAGTAAAACACACAAAGTATACGCAGACATTGATCAACACATCAAGACACGATATGACCTATTTATAACTTTGAATTTGAAAAGAAAATATATGATTCATTTAGAAAGTTTTCCATACATAGATACTACTATTAAGACTTCAAATTTTGACCGTCATGATATGTTAGACGAGATGACTAAGCTGAAACGATTAAAACGTTTTACTAATATAATATCTATGCTATTAGGAAGTCTGAAAGCTTACAACTCAATGCAAGATATAAAAATAAAATGTGAAATACATTGCGAATAAGATCCGAAATATAACTAATTGCGAATAAGATCCGAAATATAACCACAAACTTATTTAAAAATATTTTTTTAAGAGATCTCGATTTTCTCTCATATTTATATTTAACTCGGGTCTACAACAAACTAAACGTCATGTCGGGAAGTACAAGGTATGTTTCCTAGATGCTTTTTACTTGTAGTATAGGTACGTCGCGAATAAGAAAAAAGGGAAAGGTCAAAAGTACTCAGATACCCAGACGTGCATGTATGAAGTGATTTTATGATTTAATTTATTTTATTCTAATGCCTTTGTGATGCGTATAATTATTGATTAATGAATCTGCAGAACCTGGCGATTTGTCCTCTCTTACTACCCCGTCAAGAATTCAGCGTAAATAAGACCCGAGATAGTTATAAATAAGTTGTAGTAAAATATCACGAAAACAAAATAAGTACCAAGTGACGTTTGTTTTGCGTGACAAAAAGTTCCACTAATAGCTAATACCCCATTTACACTCTCGCGCGAGCCACGACACGACCTGCGAGACGAGCCGCGAGTTAAACGCAGTATTTTGGTACATTTCCATTCAAGCTCGCGACTCGTCTCGCAGGTCGTGTCGTGGCTCGCGCAAGAGTCTAAATGGGCGGTATACCAATCAAGAACATAAATTTTAACTATAGAATTTTAATTTTTTTAACCCAGAGTAAGGTGCAACCTTATGCCAACAACTCTGAGATCATCTAGATGTTAACATCTGAATTTTTTTATAAGAAATTTGCTTCATTTTTTTAGAAATATCTACCCTCATATAAGTCTAGTGCTTCTAAATGGAAGAGAACGGTGGAAATACGATTAGTTGGTAAATATTCAATAGTTTTATTTACATAGAAATAATCACTTTTTTACCGTTCCTTAATTTTTTATAAACTTACTTTTACCACTCTTCCGCAATTGAACAAAATAAAATTACCTGAAACAAAAAATATAATTATTAATTGCTAATTTATATATTTATTGTATTGTTACTCCGGCGGACTAGTGAACAATTTTAAACGTCATTTTCTGGACTTTTCGATTTATATAACTACGATATTTCACTCGAAAGTAATGGAATGAAACCAATTAGAACTCCGACACGAGGACAAACGATTTAATCTCTAACAAATACACCTTGGTGACGTTTTATTAGAGCAACCTCCAAAGCATTATTTATTTTGAGAGGACACTCACTGATTAATCCATACGTAGTCGATGTATTTACAATACTCACAAGTTATATTTTTATATGTATTGAATATATTGAATAAAATTTTCTAAAAAATCCTGTAATGCACCCTTCACTATAGAAGCTTAGGATTCAAACGACTTCTGGACACGTTCCGTTCGACACGTTTCATCCGGTTTTAAAACGGTTACAACAAGACTACTCCTACAAAATGTTCTAAAAGATTTTTAAGCTTATTTTACACGTTATAAACAATAATTACGTATTTTATAGTAATTATTATAGGAAAAAATATTGTAAACTGCATAATAAATGTTACTTATTTATTTTATATTTTAAAAAATTGCTTATACCGTTCCGTAAAATGAAAAATATCTGAATGTGTCGCTGTCACTGTGAGTTGTCTATACTATTGAAGACTGTGTCATTTGTAATCACAAATTGCTGAAATTTCCACATTGCTGAAACATCGGCGACGACGTGTTTGAAATTGAAGCGAGTTACAATATGCTTTGCACGTATTAAACTATTAATTCATCACTCGTTTTGATATTTATTAAATGTAAAATGTAATATAATGCTAATTTAGGGTCGGTCACTAAAGAAATGTCCAAAGATTATAGTGATACGACTTCGAAATCTGCGTCTCGACTGCTACCAACCATTCGAAGCAACTCGAGTGGCTTCCCTTCGAGAAAAGACGAGTTCGAGATTTGCAGAATAGCTAAACGTCAATAAAACTCGAATTAAGTTCGAATTCGAGATTTCTCTCGAAATCGAGACTGTTTCGAAGGCATGAGAATCGTTTTCTTCGAAATAATCTCGACTTCGAGTTCACTCTTCGAATCCTTTTTCGACCATAAAATCTCGTAAATCGAGATGGTTTTTTCGAATGTCTTATTCTCACCACTATTCGAACTAAAGTTCGAGATTATTGTGTGAAATGTTGCCATTTAAGAACCATGTCACGTTACGATGCGTTCCGCTCGACACATACAACAAGACTACTCTTACAAAATGTTCTAAAAGATTTTTAAGCTTATTTTACACGTTATAAACAATAATTACGTATTTTATAGTAATTATTATAGGAAAAAATATTGTAAACTGCATAATAAATGTTACTTATTTATTTTATATTTTATAAAATTGCTTATACCGTTCCGTAAAATGAAAAATATCTGAATGTGTCACTGTCACTGTGTGTTGTCTGTATTATTGAAGACTGTGTAATGACAAATTGCTGAAATTTCCACATTGCTGAAACATCGGCGACGACGTGTTTGAAAATGAAGCGAGTTACAATATGTTTTGTACGTATTAAACTATTAATTCATCACTCGTTTTGATATTTATTAAATGTAAAATGTAATATAATGCTAATTTAGGGTCGGTCACTAAAGAAATATCCAAAGATTATAGTGACACGACTTCGAAATCTGCGTATCGACTGCTACCAACCATTCGAAGCAACTTCCCTTCGAGAAAAGACGAGTTCGAGATTTGTAGAATAGCTAAACGTCAATAAAACTCGAATATAGTTCGAATTCGAGATTTATCTCGAAATCGAGACTGTTTCGAAGGCATGAGAATTGAGTCCCGGAGGCAATTCTCGTTTTCTTCGAAATAATCTCGAATTCGAGTTCACTCTTCGAATCCTTTTTCGACCATAAAATCTCGTAAATTGAGATGGTTTTTTCGAATGTCTTATTCTCACCACTATTCGAACTAAAGTTCGAGATTATTGTGTGAAATGTTGCCATTTAAGAACCATGTCACATTACGAGGCGTACCGTTCGACACGTTTCATCCGGTTTTAAAACGTTTACAACAAGACTACTCTTACAAAATGTTCTAAAAGGTTTTTAAGCTGATTTTACACGTTTAAAGAATAATTACGTATTTTATAGTAATTATTAAAGGAAAAAATATTGTAAACTGCATATAGTCCAGTCATTATATACATTTGGAAATGCAAACTAACCGAGAAAGCCAAATCTTTGATAAAACGTGGGGAGGGGGGCTAGAAAAGCTTAAGTTCAAATTGTCGACCAAAATAACCTGATGGGATTACCGCCATCTTGAAAACAGTAAAAAAAATTAAAATAATAAAATTGTAAAAATGAAAACAAAAAAAGAAAAAAAAATGTTCGTATCTCAATGGGGAACCGAGTTATGATGAAAAAACTGAATATAACTTTTTTCAAGATGGCGGAAAACTCATCAGGTTATTTTGGTCGACAATTTGAACTTAAGCTTTTCTAGCGTCCCCCCACGTAATATCCAAAATTTGGCTTTCTCGGTTCATTTGCATTTCTAACCCGATTTTTCCGACGTAATGATGGACTAATAATAAATGTTACTTAATGTATATTTTAAAATATGCTTATACCGTCCCGTAAAATGAAAAATATCTGAATGTGTCACTGTGTGTTGTCTATATTATTGAAGACTGTGTTATTTGTAATCACAAATCAAATTGCTGAAATTTCCACGTTGCTGAAACATCGACGACGACGTGTTTGAAATTGAAGCGAGTTGCAATATGTTTTGCACGTATTAAACTATTAATTCATCACTCATTTTGATAATTATTAAATGTAAAATTTAATATAATGCTAATTTAGGGTCGGTCACTTAAGAAATGTCCAAAGATTATAGTGATTCGACTTCAAAATCTGCGTCTCGACTGCTACCAACCATTCGAAGCAACTCGAGTGGTTTCCCTTCGAGAAAAGTCGAGTTCGAGATTTGCTGAATAGCTAAACGTCAATAAAACTCGAATAAAGTTCGAATTCGAGATTTATCTCGAAATCGAGACTGTTCCGAAGGCATGAGAATTGCGGCCCTGAAACGAAACCAGTTTCAAAACCGAAAATGGTAGGAACTTCAAAATTGCCTAGGCACGTATTCATGGTGTCCTGAATCGAACGCCGCAAACCGTTTGTCTCTATCTCTTATGGTTCTTGAGAAATTGCGTCTACCAGACGAATAGACTGAGCTGTTTTATAAGAGTTTTTTAAAGTAGGAAGTACTGTAGTAAACTTATTTCATTTTACTACAGTACTTCCTACTAATATTATAAATGCGAAAGTTTGTAAGAATGGATAGATGTGACTCTTTCACGCAAAATCTACTGAATGGATATTGATGAAACTTCCCAATAATATAGCTTATACATCAGAATAACACATAGGCTACTTTTTATCCCGGGGACAAGTTCCCGTGGGAAACAGGAACTGGAAAACTTCACCACGCGTGCAGAGCCGCGGGCGTCAACTATTACTAAATACTTCCCTTTTAACATAAGTCAACATGTGATAACAGAAAGGTTCAGACCACAGAGGAGTTTTGAATGTTTCAAAGGATCATTCAAGCGAAACGGGACACAAAAGGCACCACTTTACAATAAATACGAGTAATTTGCCCATAATTAAGCTTGAAAGAGCGGCTAATTAAGACTCAAATACGGGTCGGTCATTCAGCCCTAATCAAACTGCTGAAATGTAATGCAGAAAATTACTCTTGAGAGTTAAGGGTCAAGACTGAATAAATGAGGTTTGAAGTTTATAATATAGCGGATACTTATAATGTGAAGCACAAACGATGCAAATGCGACGCTAAGATAAATTAGTAAATTCGTAGAAAAAAGTGCATACTTGACTAAATCAAGACTTATGGCCGTATTCCAGAACGTTTCTCAATACTCAATCGACGCTTGAAGCTAGTTTTTGCCTTATAAATACTACTCTCAAGTGTTTCTTGAGTATTGATAAACGTTCTGGAATACGGCCCTTAGACCGTATAGAAAGAATGATCTTTTACTCGCACTTTCGTTACTGTGACCCTCTATCTACATACAGCATTGAACAAAATTTGGCGCTGTTGGTTAGGGCTCCAACAAGAATAGTTACACCGATCTCGAATTTGGTAAAGTCCTAGGAGAAGTATCTTGGAACTCGCATCAAAAGATAAAATAAGGGAGATGGACGACGTTCCCTTCGCTGCAAAGCGAAAGATCAGAAAGTTTATCAATCACGCCTCGTCCTCGAAAGGGTGGCAGAGGCTTATTATACGCCCACATTTCCCCGTATGTATTTCTGTCCCACGTAATAAGTGGTGAGCCCATTGCCGTGTTGAAATAGACAGACGCAGGTTATAGTTACCTACTGTTGAAAATTTTCAAGCAGCAATGGCCTTCAACTTGGCTTAACAGAAGATCAAAAAGTTAACTAGGTCTCATAGAAAAAGGAAGCACGGCGGTAATAGAATATTACGGATCCTATGAGAGCGATATATGTTTGATTGCAATAATATGTATGGCAAACACGTCTAAATCTACGAGAATTCACCCCAGACGAGACGAGATCTGCATAATAAGCTACTCTCGATTTTATTTGTAGGTAACCTTGTTACCTTTTACGGTAAGAAAGATAAATTTCGTAAAATCTAACATGCTTAATTGACTAAGTTTCAACATAGACTAACGTATAGAAAGAACAGTGACACTTATTTCTTGGTAATTGTTTTATTAAAGTTCATTTAATTTTATTAAAGCAACTTTTACTTTGTGGCATTTACATTTGCGAGCGTTTCCGTGCTTCGGAAGGCACGTTTCACCGTTGGTCCCTGTTGCCAGTAAAATGGCAGTCGTTAAGCCTGGTTGAAGGCCTTATGGGTAGCTTGAAAAATTTCAACAGCAGGTCGCCACAGCCGGCGCCTGTCCAATTCATTTTTAGCTATAATAAAATTTTTATACGAAAAAGATTTACTAAAAACCAAATTATGGACATTTTAATTTACGAATACCGTTTGATAAAAATAACTAATTTAGTTCCATTATGTTCTAACACAAAGCCTGATTCGTTAACAATAGTTTAAAGCTCTCCACACTGGAGCTTTCAAAGTTTATCACTAAGAACATGAGTCTCAGGCATGTGGAAAATGTTAAGTAAAGTTAAAGTTTGCCTTCTAATCTTTGCGTCTAACTAATAATGAGTAACAATTATTTTTCAACACACTTGCTAGTAAAGTGGGTCTAATTTCATCTGTTTTAGATACATAAAGCAGCTCATAAAGCACGCGTGCGTTATAAATCTATATTCTTTATATATATATAACCCGTTTTCCGTTGTCACGACATCACGAGTAAACGGCTAGACCGATTTGAAAAATTATTTTTGTATTTGATAGCCCATTTATCGAGGAAGGTTCTTAGCTATATATCATCACGCCACTACACAGGAGAGCGGAGCAGTAATCATAAATGTCAACAAATCGGGAAAACTTTAAAACATTTTTGGAAAAGTAATAAGCGACGGGATTTAATGGGTGCCACGGGGTTGGAAGTATGTCGCGGGCGAAGCCGCGCGGGTCAGCTAGTAAATAATAAATATAAATATCGTTGGGACAACACACACAACGAAGTGAAGTTACGAGTATATTCCATAACCCCACTATTGGCTTTTTTTTAATAAACTAAGGGTTGTCATAGAAACCGTACGTAAATATTTTTGTTCATAAATAAACTCTATTCCTTAAAATATAACAAATAAAGGTTTATCTTCATACCATTATTTAGTTTAGTCTAAAAAAAATTACTCGTAACAGTGATTAGTGTTATTTAATTATTTTTTTTTTGTTTTTCCAAAACAATCTGAATGTAGTGTAGTAGCTTTAGTGTACGCAGCTACGGCAGAATATAATGTGCGCGCCATTTTTCTCTAATTTTATTTATTTAATATTTATACATGACTAGCTGACCTGCCCGGCTTCGTCCGTGACATACTTCCAACCATGTATGAAAATGTATGTAAGTTTCCCCGATTTGTTGACATTTATGATTACTGCTCCGCTCTCCTGTGTAGTGGCGTGATGATATATAACTAAGAACCTTCCTTAATAAATGTCCGATACAAAAATATTTTTTTCAAATTTGTCCATCCGTTCACGCGTGATGGCGTGTGACCAAGGGAAATAAGGATTCATATAGATTTTGAAAATGTCAACATCCAATAATTAAGACTAGGTGAGTGTTTTTATAGCATTACACGAGTGTTTTCGTTCTCTTGTGAAAATTACATGTTGGTGTTTTGATGTTATAGTACTAGGTGTGTATTACTTAAGTGGAAAAATAAATAATTTGATTGATTTTTATTGTTTCCTTCCAATTGATTTGAAAAACGTCGTATGATATACGCGCGTATATTGGTATAATGTACTATTACGATGTAGCTAATCTTTGATGGAACTACGAATTCATCACTTTAAATTATTAAAACTTAAGATTGAGTATAAGTTCTGCTCAAACTCAAGTTTTAATCTAAAAATAGAACTTATTTAAAAAGTACCAGCTGAACCCCGTTGCCCGCCCGTGACATATTTTGAACCCCCGTCGCATCCATTTGATACCGTCGCTTTTACTTTTACAAAAATATACGAAAATTAGCCCGATTTGTTGACATTTATGATTACTGCTCCGCTCTCCTAGGTGGAAGCGTGATGATATATAGCTTATAGCCTTCCTTGGACTATCCAACACAAAAATATTTTTTCAATTCTAACTAGTAGTTCCTGAGATTAGCACGTTCAACCAAACAAACAAACTCTACAGCTTTATATATTAGTATCGACTTAGATACAGATATTGAGTATGTATTACAAATTGAAAAGTAAATGTTATTTGAAAATATGTATCATGTTTATTCATTACAGTTTATCTCTTTGTTGCAGGTACTGAAACGAGCAAGAATTATAAGTATTAATAATAAACTCGTTATTTCTTTCTGTGTATGTAACTAATGGACCTTGATAGAAGGTTTAACACGAGACATTATTATTGTCTCAAATATTATTCTCTTGAGTATAATCCAAATTGACTACTGAAGAAACTGGCGATCCTCGTGCTATCTGGATTTCCATTGCGATTTAGCGTGGGAATGCCTGCATCATAGTTACCCTACCGAGAGGACCCGGTTCATATTTTACTAAATAGGTAGTTTATTTTTAGGTATAGCTTTAATTTTTTTTACTAAGATTAATGTAAAATTGATTCATTTTTTGTTATTGAAAATAAATACTAACTCAGAGTCACTCATTCGTTGGATGTGTCCAAACCAACGGAGCACAAATAATAACTGGATAAATAGTAACCAGTTATAAGTAACTACAATAGTCACAATTATGAATTGTTCGTTTGTTACACATTGCTTATTCTTATCCAAACTACTCAATCAATCAAACAGCATTAGACTGCAGTCCACTGATGTGGCAGACCATTCCCAATTTTCGACACACGGTCCCTGCGCCTTTCCCATTCAGTCCCTCCATGCGACCTATTCTAGGTCATCGATCCATCTGGATGGGGCATCACCGGTATCACAATGAAGATGACCTTGGATTTATCTAAGTTCATGCCGAGACCAACACTATGAGAAGCTTTATTTAGGCTGTCCAGGAATTCACTGAACTGTTCCCGACTTCCTCTACTATGACAATGTCACAGACAGATGTTAAATCTAACTAACTAAAAAAACTAACTACCTTCACGCTGTATCCCTGACAGGGTAGTTAGAGAGGACAGACTTTCGCTTCCTACAGATTCATTAATCGCTTCATACATGCACCTCTGTGTATCCGAATGCTTTTGACTTTTCCGTTTTTGAGACATATGCTCACTTGGTCCTCATATTATTAAAGTCTAAGAATACCCTGGCTCCTACTCTTTTGTACAATATATATTCTTCGTTAATCGTTCTTCACTCCCAAAGATATTAAATCAAACTTCTTCATTCACTTTCTCGGTTATACTCGAAAATGCATACAGGCGAGGATTAGCAACTCGACATTAATATAGTCGATTTTGTGAAGTATTGGTTTGGTTATAACCAACTCATTTTCGAAGAACTTTCATAGAACCGTAAGAACGGTTTTCTCTAACGACAACATTTGACCCTTATAATATTTGATAGCTTACAATGGCCCGAGGTGGCCTACGAGTCAGCATAACTCGTATTGCTATCGGCGATAGAGCAAAGACGACAAGAAAGGAAAGATTCAACTAAGCAAGATTTGAAACTAAGCAATTTATTAAATACATTTCATTTTTTATTGATTGAGGAGGCGAGCGAAGCTAGCCGACGAAAGTCTCCCTTTTTAACTCCACTGGTACGGGAAAAATGCTATTGATGTCCGACCGTCCGTCCGTCCATTCAGTCTACAGGTCGCATTTTTCATCGGATTTGCATGCACCTTGGCATGGACAATCCTTGATGTAGCCCACAATTTTTGCGAGAGGTTTTTTAGATCGGCGGTGAAATGGAGGCAGGTGAGGGGAAATGGTCCCGTAGTGGTTGGCAAGAGCGCTCAAAACGATAAAAATAAAACAATTGACTGCCTCTGTGGCGCGGTGGGAGTGCATCCGACTGCTACGCAAGAGGTCGTGGGTTCGATTCCCACCCAGGATAAAACTTTGTGTGATGAGCACGATGATTTATTCTGTGTCTGGGTGTTATTTATCTATAATATGTATGTATTTAGAAAAATATAAGTATGTGTATCAGTTATCTGGTTACTATAGTACAAGCTCGGCTTAATTTGGAATCAGATGGCGTTGTGAGTTGTCCCAACAATGTTATTGTTAATTGAAAAAAAAAGAAAAAATAATACTCCGAAGTCTATGGTTCACAGAACCACTAGTTTAAAGGTTTTATTCTGAAAATAGGGTTACAATATACTGTAGCATATTAACTTGTTTCGATAAGTCACTTCTGTACCTCAACTATAATTATTATAATTACTAAGGTTCCGCTATTCGTCTGTCATGAACCGTGATACTCGTAGTTAGACAAGTTGACATTTTCACAAATGATGTATTTCTGTAGCTGCTATAACAACAAATACTAGAAACAGAATAAAATAAATATTTAAGGGGGCTCGCATTAAAAACATAATTATTTGTTCGATATTGATAACGCTTGAAATATAAATAAAAAAAAAAAGAGTGGTTCCCATTTAACAAACGTAATTTTTTTGCCGTTCTAATTATTATGTTACTGAACCCTTCGTGTACAAGTCCGGCACGCACTTTAAATAAAACGTTATAATCCGTCCGAGACTACCAGGACATTAATTGGTCGTGCTAATTAGTGTCTATCACATAAGACCTTTTAGTCTTTTTGCTACCACCTCACTAAAAAGGCAACGGGTTCAAAATTTCTTCAAAATTTAATATCTAAAATTGACATATTTTATTAAATTTAAATTTTCGTGCTTCGGAAGGCACGTTAAGCCGTTGGTCCCGGTTGCCAGTAAAATGGCAGTCGTTAAGCCTGGTTGAAGGCCTTATGGGCGGCTTGAAAAATTTCAACAGCAGGTCGGTACAGTCTGCACCTGTCCATTTCAACACGACAATGGGCTCACCACCCGTTATGTGGGACAAAAATGCAAACGGTGAAATGTGGGCGTATAGTATGCCTCTGCCTACCCCTTCGGGGATAAAGGTGTGACAATATGTTTATGTTTTTTATGTTAATTTTATTCTTCATTAATTCTCATACTTAAATATGGCCCTATAACAATACACTTCGAAATTTAAAGCAACATAAAGTATTGCTCAATAGTATAGTAAACTTTTAAAGTATTGCTCAATTCATAATCCTTCCCGAAAATGAATGCTGAATAATTAGGATAGCCAGAACTGCTATTCTAACGTTTTAATTACATTGAATTTATAATTACACTGCGAACGATGAAATTGTTTTGAAAAGTATCTCATTAACGTCAAGCAATGGATATTAAATAAATATTGTAAAAAAAAAATAGTCGTCCGTTTTACATTGCTGTTTTTATTTTGTTAAAAGGAAAATGGAATTAAATTATACTATTAAAAAGGAGAACAAATTGTTAAAGCGTAACTATGCTTTTCTCCCGGCTATAGACAAATGGAATGCCAAGTGTCATTATTTTATATACGCATCGCTTCAATTGTAAATGTGTCCGGGATGTTTGACTTTGAAACGTGCATCGGATTCAATTGCAACAACTATGAAGTACCGATTCCAATACAATAATTGGGGAGATATACACATTTTACTCTCTTCGGGAAATGTCATAGTATCAGTTGCTTAGTTACATCCGAATTTTAGCAATTGGAATTCAAATTTTGTTTGCATTTAATATAAGAAAACACCTCACGGTTAGTTTAGCATGCTATTTTCTTTTACTATGTCTTTATCAAAATAAATAAAAAATAAAAATAAATGTGTCGCAAAATATGTTGCTAAGCTTAAACCTCGAACGAAGGTTGGACAAATTTCAGTATTTTTTTATATTTATAATTTATCTTTGGATACTCTAAGGAAGGTTTATATGGAGAAAAAAAATGTAAAACATGAAACGAGAACGAGAAAGCTACATTACGCGAGCGGAGCCGCGGGCATCAACTAGTTAATAATATTAATCGATTCTATTATTAATACCGAATTCTAAACCCTTCGCTCCAAAACGGTAATACATTCAACAAGTATATGTATATATTGATGTCATAATTAACGATAGTGACTGGGTCCACTTATAAGTTGCAGGTAACTCATTCATACAATGACTTCTGGCCGCTCTAATGGGAGTATCCATGGGAAATATTTCATCACTTCTGTAGTACTGGCCTAATAGTATCGTTTCGAATAACTTTCTGTTTGCTCGAACTAACTATATTAAGGGCAGGTAGTCCGAGTTGCCTAGGCAGCAAAACGCTACCTCAGCCCCCGTCAAGATAGATCGACGATGTATTTTCCGTTGGCACGCCAAAGTATAAATTATTGGCAGTTTTAAAAAATATGTTTTAATGAACTCAAAAGTTTGGCCTCAGCAGTAATAGCAAGCCTAAATTTGTTAGACCTCCGTATCCGTTTCTCCGTGTGACATATCTATTATAGTTTTCCTTGTTGATTATTTCGTCATGATCATCTGAGTGTTATTCCGGATATTGTTAACGACCGCACTCTCAATAATAATGACAATAGTTGAATGTGATGTTATTAAGGCCCGGACTCCACCAAAGCAGAGAAGAGACGAGAGGAGAGGAGCTGCGTTTTAAACAATCTATTCACACATCTCGTCTTCGCTCAGCTTCAGTGGGCACCACCGAGAGGCGCAGAAAAATAGCATTGACCATATTAATGCAATTCCGGAAACCTTCAACAAAATTTGACGACTAAATCCACATTATACATAACTATCTTCACGCTGTATCCATTACGTATTTATTATGTATATATTATACACTAGCTGATGCCCCCAGCTTCGCCCGCATGGTGAAGTTTTCCTGCCCAAGATCTCGTACGGAACCCTAAACTTTTTGAAAATCCAATATAGCCTAGATGTTACTCACGAAGAATGTAGCTTTCAGATGGTGAAAAAAAAATTAAAATAGGCGTAGTAGTTTCTGAGTCTATTCATTACAAACAAACTTTCAAATATTTACTCTTTATAATAATTATTAGTATAGATCACCAAATTGCCGAAAAATAAAAACAAAAAAAAAATTACATGTTTATGACACGAGAATTACAAGGTTGAGAACCTTAATATGTATGGATAGCCTCACCGGAACGTTTAAGTTTTTTCAAGACATTTCTACGAGCTTCACCCAATGGAGCCTAACCGCCAATTTTCGAACACGCAACTTGAAAGTAGACAAATACATAAAGGTTACACATTTTTCTCATTTTTCACTTTATATTTCGTCGTATGATTAAGAATTGCGGCACCGACATCTTGTGTGGTTCAATGAGTGGTTAGGCATTTCAGAATAGAAACGACAAACGACATGGATATAAGTATATAATATAATATATGATAAAGAACTAACTAACTAACTAACTATCTTCACGCTGTATCCCTGACGGGGTAGTCAGAGAGGACAGATCGCCAGGCTTCGCGATCCATGCATACTTCTTTCGCTTCTTCGAGATTCATCAATCGCTTCATACACGCACGTCTGGGTATCCGAGTACTTTTGACCTTTCCGTTTTTGAGCAATCTGCTCACGTGGTCTTCATATGTAAGTCTCGGCCTTCCCTGACTCCTTCTACCCTCTACTTTTGAACAATATATATTCTTCGTCAATCGTTCCTCACTCATTCGTTGGACGTGTCCAAACCAACGGAGCACGCCCTTTTCCAGCTTAACGCTGACACTTTCATTCAAACCTGCCATATTGCGTATCACTTCGTTACGTATTCGGTCGGCCAAGGTAACGCCGCACAATTTTCGAAGTGATCGCATCTCCACAGCATTCAATTTACTTTCATGCATCTGCTGACATACCCAGGTTTCACTACCGTAAAGCAAAGTTGGCACTAGCACTGCGTTATGAATCGCCATTCGTGCTTCTTTTACGATGCTTTGTCGCTTTACTAACTGGGACAAAGCACCGTTAACTTTGTTTCCGGCAGCTACTCGCCGTTCTACATCCGAATCACATCTTCCATCCGCGCTAAACATACTTCCTAAATACACAATTTCATTCACTTGCTCTAGACGTTCCTGGTTTACCCTAATCTCGCATTTAGTTCTTACGTCACCTCTTTCAAATACTAGAACCTTAGTTTTACTTGCATTCATGCGGAGACCCTTACTTTCACACCCCTCTTTCATATTAGTGACTAATGCCTGTAGGTCGGCTTCTGATGAGGCCATGAGCACCGCATCATCAGCGTACAGCAGACAGTTTACTGTAAAGTCACCCAAATTCACACCCATATTAAAATCTTTCAACTTCTGCAGGCAACTGTCCAGATACACTATGAACAGCCAGGCGGACATGACACATCCCTGTTTGACGCCTGTACAGACATCAAAAAGAGGTGACACATCCCCCCCTACTCGCACGCAAGCCTTACAGTCCCTATAAAGCGACTGTATTGCCCGCAGTAGCGAGCCGTCCACACCATATCCTGGCAGCAAGTCCCACAGCGTTTCTCTCACAACGTTATCAAATGCTTTCTCTAGATCCACAAAAGCGCAGAAAACCTTCTGGCTAAGAGCCAGAAACTTTTCCGCGATCATGCGGAGAGAAAACACTTGATCCATGCAACCTCTTCCACGTCGGAATCCGCATTGAGCCTCCCATAAATACCTTTCAGACTTTTCTTGCATTCGTGCCGTTATAACCTTTGCATACACCTTACTAGCTAAGCTGACCAAGCTGATCGCCCTGTAGCTGGAGCAGTTTAGGCGCGAGCCTTTCCCTTTGTAAATAGGTACTACAACTGCTACTCGCCAGTCATCTGGGACCTCACCCGTCCGCCAGCACAAGTTGCATAACAGACAAAGTGTGTCCCAGACACGCGACCCACCGTACTTGATCATCTCAGCAGTAACTCTGTCTTTTCCCGCAGCCTTACCACATTTCATACTTCTTATCGCTTGTTCTATTTCTTTCATACTAATGACTTCAATGACATCGGGATCCGGAGCATCGAAGTGAGCTCCACTTCCCGATGTGGCATCTCTGTCTTTTCTTGCATACATCTTTCCATAATATTCACTCCATCTCTGCAGGACGTCACTTTGGTCTGTTAGGACGTCATTGTTAACACTAAGCACTTTATTCATACTGCAGATTGCCGAACAACTCCGGGTCTTGCCTACCTCTTTCCAGAAGAGCTTGGCATTATCCCGGAAATTGGACGACAACCTTTCATCCGCTTTCATTCTGCACCTTTCACGAGCTTCTTCTATCAGTGCCTTCGTGTTAACTTTCTGCAGCTTGTATCTCTCTTTCATATTAAAATCATTCCGCGAGGCTAAGTAGTCTAGCCATGCTTTCTTCTTCATTCGAACTGCTTCTTTCACTTCCTCATTCCACCATGCATTACGCTTATTACTACTGCCTCTTTTCGTTTCTTATTTCTCTTTTCTTATATGATAAAGGACTCTGTATATGAGTTAAATCTTTTCCGTTTTCTATGGTCTACACCTCAGTCTATGGTATAGATTATAATACGTACTACGTACAGTCTACACGCAGCAGTGGCTGCGCATCGCTTGCCATAGACAGCGTCATCATCCTCACACTTTACGTCCGGAGCGCTCGTATTCAGTAAGATTGTTAATTCCGTTTAGATTGTAAGAAGACCTTCTTGTCTCGTTTTTCCTAAACGTCTACAGTATGAGGTTACAAAAGGAGCCTTAGAGAGCGGCAGCACAAGTGCATTAGGTGTTGCAAACATCTATAGGCCTATGTGTGTATGCCTCTGCCACCCCATAGTAGATAAAGGCGTACCTATAGGCTAAGGTAACCATTTAAGATAAGGTGGTCGTATGACAATATGCTTGGTTAAAAAAATAAAGGAATAAAAAGACGTGTGGCACTCGGAGACTGCCGCCGTAAAGCTATTGCATAGCATAAATTTGTTTTTCTTTAATATTAAATTAAGTTACACTAAAAAAAAAAGAAAACAAAAAAATAACAGTAAAAAAAAAAACCCTCACCCCCAACCTCACCCTCACACTCACTATCATCACGTCTAGATCCGTGCGAGCTTCGTACAATCGTACCATATAATATATGTATGTACATACACGTTAAGCCAACGCTCGGCCGTGCTCGGTGAACTTCGTGTGATTAACATCGATCTTAGGTTCTTTTCCTTACGGAATTTCTTGATATTTTATATACTACCCGGGACTTCACGCGAAACAATTTTGTACTTACATTCACCGACGTTTCGAGCGCGTTGCAGCGCCCGTGGTCGCGGCTGGACTCTCTTGGACGCTGAAATTTCTTGATTAAAGCCAACTCAAAGCCCGCGATAAAAACTATGCAATAGCTTAAAAACGTTCGCGTCATTGTTTTAATCCAAAAGACTAATTTAATCACGATTGAAGGAGCCGTGATTATCTTGTTACTTGTCCAATTTTCATTAATTTACCGCCTCAAATACGGCCTTGAATACAAAATGATCAAACGCTTAGACAATTCCTTTGACACTTTATGTAGTTTTATGGAGTAATCTAGGCTTTATATATAGCTGTTTGTTTAACATACTAACAGAGATAGTATAGTTTGTGCATGGTTGTATGTCACCCGATAATGCCGATGATTCAATGTTGCTCTGGTACTCGGTATCTCGCAAAGATTTGCCGTGAATGCACACGGCTCTTTAAAGTTTACAATATTTAGTACAGTATGATCAATAACATGCATTTTAAAAAATTGGTTTCTTGTAATTTATTACTACCATGTTACTGGCAGCTGGAGGCATTATGATTCACGAAAATAGGATACATCTTGAATGAAAACACTCGTATTATTTCACTCATTTGCTTTAAACGTAACTTATGGCATTTTCAAAGTCTAACACATATTATACTTAACCTGGAACAGTGCCAGTGTTTTCATTCAAGAAGTTCCACCATGTGTCATACTTTAACAGTATAAACAGTCTGAATATAGTATACTTTTAATTTCCAATAAACATATAATCCACGAGAAAACACACTCGTGCGATAGTCAAGTATCAAGTATCAACCTTCAAGTTTTACATAGATAGGTACAGTATAACTTAGTTCAAGTTTTATATAAATCTCCGATAATCGTATAATGTAGAATGAGTCTAACTAGTGTGCCAAGGAAAGGAATTTCATCGCACACTGTTACGTCCTCGTTACAGTAAGCCTTTGATAGTGGGTGGATCTTCACGGATTAGGAAATGACGTAACGCCCAACAATATAGCTTAAAGTTAGTTGGAGATTTCGGGATACCTAAATTGGGGCTCTCTTATCAGGTAGACCGTAGACAAGTACTGAAATAGTAGGTATAAACAAACGTTAGTTCCGAGAAGTTATGTTTAGTTAAAAACCCCCATTTTAAACTAGTAACTAAATCGAAATCGACTCGGTTTAATCTAACATCACGTTCTCCAATCCCATCGATCTGCGTTCGGAAACACGTAGACGATTGTAGAATAATTGCTGCCTGCCCACAAACCCTCTTAACTGTGTACATGACGTGAATTATCTCTTGAAAGTGAATTGATTATTTTGCCCTACGTAGGGGCATGGCAGTGCTTCCACCAAAAATTTTAGTCTTATAGATTCGTCTATACATTTTTTGTTATTTTATTTTATTAGTTGACATATTCATCCCTTTGTATGTAATGTGGTATACATTACATACAAAGGGATGAATAATGTGGTATACATAATATACAAACACATTGTTAAATAAAATTTTTATTACCATGTGCTCAGACGTATATTAATCAACTTGACATGGATAACAATCGTTTGTCGTAATTTCTTTTTTATTATTTATGTTCAATATGTGTACTTGATTAGAGTTTGTTATTATGTAAGCACCATGTAGACTAATATATATCACTTTTAAAATTGACATTATCATTGCTGTGCAGTTTGAATAGATATGTCATGCTCGCCTAAATTTCCTGGCAGTGGTGGCGTGTGTCGGGTCGCTCTTTTCCCTAAAATATGGTTCAGTAGCCTTTGGCTGATATATGCGTCATACCCGTGAACGTGTGCCGTCTGTTGGGACTGGTGCTGACCTGTCATAGCTGTTTTAGCAATTATATCAAGTACTAGATGACCCCCACAGCTTCGCCCGTGGAATATTTCGACGTCCCGTCGCACCTATTTAATCCCGTCGCTTATAAATTCTACAATGATGCATACAAATTTGCCCGATTTGTCTACATTTATGACTACTGTTCTGCTCCCCAGTGTAGCAGCGTAATGATATATAGCCTATAAATAAATGGGCTATCTAACACAAAAAGAATTTTTCAAATCCGACCAGTAGTTCCTGAGATTAGCGCGTTCAACCGAACAAACAAACAAACAAACTCTTCAGCTTTATAATATTAGTATAGATTACAAATAGTAGATATTATTTAAATTTGAGGCAAATTAAGTTTAGTTGACTATTCTCACATAACTCCAAAGTACATACATACATATTATTACGCCTTTGATGTAAGTTAATAATTGTAAGTCATCCCTACATTTTAAAAAAGCATCCATGGACTTTCTTGCCTGATTCTTCAACATGGAGGGCAGCCTATGCCCTTGGAGCTGACAACAAGAATCGCTCTTATTTTACATGAATACAAATCTTTTTGAATTTGATTTCGCCTAGACGGTGCTAGAAAGTCAAAATGCTTGGGATATGATTTCAATCAACATACCAAGTTTTAAACCAATAGCAATTACACTTTAGATAACTAGAGAAAAATGCACTCTTAGCCCTGCTAACGGTGTTCTGTAAACTATCACTTCGTTAAGCAACTTTCGCTATGGCTGATCTTCGGATGAGTGAAGGTATGCATGAATCGCAAAGTCTGGCGATCTGTCCTCTCTGACTACCCCGTCAGGGATACAGTGTGAAGATAGTTAGTTTTTATAATTATTGTAATGCAAACAGAATTACAAGTTAAAATTATTATTATATTCAAAACTGTTGTCGTTATAAAAGTAACGTAGGTATATAAACTAGTGACCTAGTGCACATTATATTTCATGCTCTAGCTAGAAAGAAAGAATTCTTATGCCGTAACTAAACTGAAGCTCTTACTAATCTAAATAATTGTTACAAATCAAACGATCAACTGATGGATTATAACATAGCTTGCTACTAATATTTTAGCAACCGCTTTCTATAAAATCCGCATAGACCGAGAATACTAAGCACTGATATTAAGTAAAAAAAAAGCTGAATATATTGCAAAGTAGCCAAAAAATATATGCCCTAGGAAATGACAGTTGTTTTAGTGCCGAATCTCTCTGCTCTGTAAGTGTCGGTGTATGACTGAGGTACAAATTTGTCATTTTTGTAAACGATCACTATTTCTTATTAAAATGAATTTACTTAGAATTATACTTGTTATTTAATCATTATTTTACAAGTATACGTATTTAGTGGATAGATAAAAAAATAGTTTGTACTAAAATATAAGAAACATGAAACTATAGGGATCATCCGTGGACTCAAAGTCCCACCGAGGTACCCACACTCGTATGGAACGATTTTTCAACTCCGATTGTATGTCCGGATCTCAGGGGCTCAATTCTCGACTATACGGCTTAAAAGCGTATACGCAAATTAGAAACAAAAAAAGACATTTCACTTGTAAATTTACGTCTACGCTTTGAAGTCGTATGATTGAGAATAGGGGAACAAGTATTTTTGATGTTATACTTCTTTTGGCGCGTTAGGGAAAAATGATAAAATAAAATAAATAAATATCCATCACGACTTATCCCCGAAGGGGTGGCAGTGGCATATTATATACCCACTTTTCACCGTGTGGATTCCTGTCCCACGTAATAGGTCGTGAGCCCATTGCCGTGTTGAAATAGACAGACGCAGGTTGTGGCTACCTGCTTGTGAAATTTTTAGGCCTTCAACCAGGCTTAACGACTGCCATTTTACTGGCAACCGGGACCAACGGCTTAACGTGCCATCCGAAGCACGGAAACGCTCGCAAATGTAAATGCCACAAAGTGGTCACCCATCCGACGACCAGCCATAGTGAAAGTTGCGTATCTCAGTGATCGTTTACCGAACACTGAGACCGCGGGGCTACGAGCGTTTCTAAAAATGATGAGAGTAAATTTTTACGATGCGCACGCAGGCAGTCAGGTAATAAATACCTACACCTTAAAGTTAGCTGATAAGTGTTTCCATCACAACTTAAAAGTACATTCAAAGTAGTTTTCATTCTTTTGATGTTTTTTTTTCTTTCTAATTTATCATTCCTGTTACAAACAAAGAGTTGAGGTATATGTGATGAAATCTTATTAGAATAAAGCAGTATAACTTCTAACGCGTGTACATAAGTACATCATGTACACGCCTTATAACACTTTTTTATTTTTATAGTGGCTTTTTTAAACACTACATAAATATTACGTGTAAAGTCATACTTACGACATTTACCTTTTATTAGTAGGCTTACACAATTTGCTCTTGACATCCACTTGAGACAATCTACATCTTAGTCAATTTCAGGCCTTATCCTTCAGAGTAAACAGCTTTAAAGGTTAATCTCAAGTTTAGTAAGCAAATATTTGTATGATGTACATAGTTTGTTTCGGGTTTGGATGTATATGAGTGTGTTTATCCACTGATAAACACATTCATATACATCCAAACCCCAATTTTTTTTTTTTAAATATTGAGTGACACTTTTCACACAGCGCCATCTAGCCCAAAGTAAGCTAATATTAGCTTGTGTTATGGGATCTAGATAACTGATAAACATACTTATATATTTCTAAATACATACATATTATAGATAAATAACACCCAGACACAGAATAAACCATCGTGCTCATCACACAAAGTTTTATCCTAGGTGGGAATCGAACCCACGACCTCTTGCGTAGCAGTCGGATACACTCCCACCGCGCCACAGAGGCAGTCAATTCTATTAAAACTGTCCTTTGTTTTTGTTTGCTCAATGGTTGTCATACAGCTCTAAAAAACAGCGACGTAACCTCCCAAATAAAGTCCGAAAATCTAAGCGGCACATGCCTTAACTGGTTCCATACTTCTAACTTAATACCAGAAAAAACACAGTGGGTTTATTTTTCAATTTATACTTTTTTGGAGCTTTAAGAAAAAACATGAGAGTAAATTTTAACGATGCGCGCGCACACCGTCACATAAAACCGACACCCTGAAGGTAGCTGTTAAGTATTTCCATGGCAAGTTATACTACATATAGCTATAGCTATATGTAGTATACTAAATATAACTATATATGTAGTATAATAAATAATACTAAATAATTATTTTGAATTTTAATCCAAATTTATTATATATTATATTTAAATCATCATACTAGGTCGGAATTTCAATAAAACATTTTTCAGAAATTTGCTACTTACATGAAAAACTAATATTGAACACTATTGATTTTTTCTCATATTCATAATACCGGAATTATAACGATTGCAATGATATACGACGTATAGGGGCATTTGAACATAAACATGTCATTATTCTAAATAGCAATTAATTAGACACAAAACAATTAATCACAAAAGCAATAAAAAATCGATGACACGTTAAATGAAATCCGTAAATTTTTAATCGTGGAAAGGGGCACCTATGCACGAACGCTACCTACTTTCAATATTAGTTTAACTTTCATAGTGTGAATCGGACAGTCGGCCTCCCTCAGGATATTTTATAAACGCGAAAATTTTTAAGTATGGATGTTTTTTACTCTTTCACGCAAAATCTACTGAATGGATTTTGATGAAACTTTTCAATAATATAGCTTACACATCAGAATATCACATAGGCTACTTTTTCTCCCGGGAATAAGTACCTGTGGGAAACTGGAACGGAAAAACTTCACCACGCATGCGGAGCCGCGGGCGTCAACTAGAAATAATATATGTCCTGACAACAGGGTCTGATTAATACAGTAATAGTTGAAATAATTTGATATTGAAAATATTGCTTTAAGTGATAGCTATGGCCCCCTCGTATTTATCTACATGGCATAAGGTTCCACTCCTAGGATTGTGAATAAGGACAAGTAGCGGATCTTTAATATACATACAGACATATTGTCACGCCTTTATCTCCGAAGGGGTAGGCAGAGGCATATTATACGCCCACATTTCACCGTATGCATTTTTGTCCCACGTAACAGGTGGTGAGCCCGTTGCCGTGTTGAAATTGACAGGCTCAGGCTGTGGCGTTGAATGCTGCTGTTGAATTTTTTCAAGCCGCCCATAAGGCCTTTAACCAGGCTTAACGACTGCCATTTTACTGGCAACCGGGACCAACGGTTTAACTAACCTATAAATGCCACAAAGTGGTCACCCATCCAAGGACCACCTACAGCGAATGTTGCTTAACGCAGTGTTCGTTTATAGAGTCAGCGGGGCCACGAGCGCTTCATCTTCAGGATCTTTAACCCTTTACGGGAATAATTGTTGGTTGTGTGTATGTCATGCATTCATGAGTAATATTTAGCTTACCAGGGAAACCTTTGCAAAATATTTTTTTGGGTAAAGGTAACAGCATCATTCTCTTTCAAAACTATGACTATTCTACTGTTAAATAAGCAATTACTCTATTATTTGTAGTGAAAGTGATGCGGGCATTGAAGGCAAATGTATTGAAAATCAATGGAACGAGTAAAAACCCTACTGAATGTTCTCACTGCTATTTTAATGCCCCTATACGTCTTTGTAGACCACAGTTTAGAGAAATCTCCGTATTCATTGCTTTTTAATCTAGAGATAGGTTTTACTTTAGCTAAAATGTTTATGAACTATCCGCTTCCTTGATATTTGCTTTCAAACTGCAAGGACATGACCACGGAAGCGCAGGGGTACCCTTTATATTTTTTCAAATCATTTCAACAAATTGTGCCTTTATAGATTAGACCAAAACATGCTAGAAAGTCTTAATTCTCAAAATTCCTGATCTTTTTTATGGAACTTTATGAATTTTTGAAAAAAAAAATGGCTACAGAAAAAAAAAATGGCTTCAGAAAAAAAAATGGCCACAGCACATTCCAAAATTACAAATCAATTTCTTTAATATAGGAATATGTGGAAGGACAGCACCATTCACGATGTTGCTAATTTTAATTTATTTATATACGTAATTTTATATAAAATATGTAGAACAATATACATTTTAATTATTTAAAAAAAAAATACATATTTCAAATCATTAATAGGATAAATCCTTTATGATCAGTAGGCTAGTACCTATTTAGTTATAATTTTAAGTTTGGATAATGCTCTCACAAGTATACAGTTCATTGTTCTCCTGTCTGATATAAATAAATAAAAATAATAAATATTGTGGGACACTTTTCACACAGCGCCATCTAGCCCAAAGTAAGCTAATATTAGCTTGTGTTATGGGATCTAGATAACTGATATACATACTTATATATTTCTAAATACATACATATTATAGATATAGCAGTATTCATCTCATAAATATTGATTTTGGTTGAAGATAAACGACACCAGCCAGCTTTAGACGAATATACCTGGTTAAGAGCAAACAAAGTATGTACCAGATATATCGCCCATTGTAAGCAAAAGAATTCGTCTTTGTCATTCATGGTTTAGTAAAATCTTCGTAATCGTACTTTTTAATCTTTAAGAGAATGGTTATGCTAGAAAATTATGAATACATGGATCGCGACGCCTAGCAATCTATTTCTTCGACTACCTCGTCAGATTTACAGCGTGAAGATAGATAGGTACTCTAATTATTTCAAAAACATCGACATGCTATCCGAATTGAATGACCCCATAAATATTTTCAATCATCATTTTCGGAGATAGAAAATACTTTGATCAAAAAGCACTTGCTTACTAGACGAAATAAATATAATATAAATTGAACTCTACACGTCACGTTAAGGCTTGGCAACATTGACATCAAAGAGATCACTTAATTGGTAAGCTCCACTTACAGCTTATATAAGCTTACTTTGCGCTAGACGGCGCTGTGTAAAAAAAAGTACCACAATATTTATAAACAGTGTACCGCATCGGCCCTCCCATATTTTATTTTCTATTATACTCGTAATGCAATTTCATGTTATTATTATGCATAATAAAATGTCCCATATAAACAAATTCAGTTCCTAAGTCAAAAAAAAAATATCAATGCGAATAATTTATGTAAACTGAAATTCTAGAGAATATAGTTGTAAGCATTGACATAACTAACACAATTTGTTAATCCTAAACCTTTCTACTAATGTCTAATAAAAATGCAATACGTTTCGTAAGACTACGGTAATTTAGTTCAGAGATTGTTGGACCGTGAAAAGTTCCGTTGGTACCGCACTTGACCGCATAGAGCCGGGTTTGATGGCGCCACTTGTGTTCGCACGTGATGTATGCGCGAGCGCAGTCATCAGACACACCGATGCCGCGCAACAGCCTCTCGCGTTCACTTGACAACGCCGCACTAATCGATACTTTACCGCGAGTGACATATAATTGTTTTTTTTTTTTAATAAATTTTGTGTACACTGTGCTACATTAGCTGTGGGAATATGTACATTTTTCTAAAGGTAATAAACTAAGTTATATTTAAGTATAAGTTAGCCTTGACTTTGAATTAAGGACAAGTTATCTATTGGTAAACATCGTTCACATAATAATTAAGTGTGCGATAATATAATTGGTTATTCACATGCTCAACCATGTATATTGTGTTTTTATACTATTGTCACTTAATTATGTAATATTTTAATAGAATACTGTGAATTTTCTTGTATAGGTATGATGACAATGATGAACAGTTTGTCATGGGAGATAGCAATAACCTCAAATACAAACCAAAGTTATATAGTTGACATTCAAACTTTGATAAAAATGTAAATATACAAAGACATTATGTTTATTTTGGCAATGTTCCCCGATTGATGCGAATCTCGATTGTTTATTGCGTCCGCAAATTGCATCATTGCATGTCACGCACGCCGCTAGTAATCTCTAGCCTATCCTGCAACCCGGTTTAGGCGAGTCGGAACATTGTGGTTGTTTAATGTGTAGTCTATCCCCCTACAGGATCGGGACCACAAAGTCACCCACCCCTGCAGCATTCCATTTCGTACATAAAAAAAAACATAACTTATAAGGGTGGCATGATTTGTATAATCAAACCGTGTATAAAAAAAAATTAAAAATAAAAAAAAATCGTTACACGTCACACATAACACGTCAGTTTAGTTCATCATTATTTTTTTTAATCCCTTTCTTGTTGTTTTGAAGGATAGGATAGCAATAGGATACTTAAAGGAGTTATAGTAGTGTTTTCTTGAAATCAATAGAATAAGCACTACCACCCAATTACTCCCTTTCATCTATCTACTAGAATAGATAGATAGAAAAGAGTGGACACGTTCCAATGTCGTCAAACATTTTGGGGTGATAAAATGGATTCCAATTTCGTTTTCACCGAATAAACATTATTCTCTCCTAAGTTTGGATTACAAAATATCTGTTATTGGCACATCGATAATACTGAGTTTTCCGTACCAGATAAGAAGATAGATAATCCTATGATAAAAGATGTGGTATCGTTCAGTGTACCTTTGAGATGGAGATTATCAGTGATTCTTGGTGGCGCAGCGGTAGTGTATGCGACTGACGTTGATAAAGTCTAGTTCGAATCTCGGTTCGAAACAATTATTTGTGTGACCCGCAAAATGTTTATTTCGGAATTTGGGTGATTCTATGTAGCCATAATATGTATTGTATAGGAATACGAGTACCTATATATACAAATGTTTTATTTGGTAGGTGTGAGAATAATTTATAAAGTATTTTTTTAAGATACTATGTGGCTGTAGAACGCTTTCGAGGTCAGGTTTGATGACAAGGGACACCTTTATTTTAAAACTTTAATTCAACTGTTTCATTTATCACATTCATTTTGTCATAGAAAGACAACTTGAAACTATTCAATTCGTCTATTAAATAGAAAATTTGAGTAGTTATTTAGTGAGTAGACTTATCTAATCACTTTATTTCGGTCTCAGTACAGTTATCCCATTTTTATTTGCCACTGCTATGAAATTTAACATCAATATTGTAGGCCATTTCTTTTTATACAGCTCCGTCTAGCCCAAGTTAAGCAATAAGCTTGTGTTATGGAATTTAGACAACTGATATACATACTTATATATATCTAAATACATACTTATTTATACATAGGAAACACCCAAATTTCGAAACAAACATATGTGGATCACACAAATATGTTTCGGGAATCGAACCCGGGACCTCGCGGGTTCGATTCCCGGGTCGGTAACATATTTTTGCAGTCGCATACACTACCACTGCTCCACCGAGGCAGTCAATTACACAAAGTACATTAAGGTTGATTGCTGCTGAACAAATGACGACAATGCAGGTGCTCACACGGAGTTGGGAGGTCAGAAGCATTTGCTCCCAACAATGCCAAAATGATAATTAAAAACCTAAGCTGCTCCTAGCAGCCAGTAAATGCGGGCCCCGAGCTCCAAATCCATGAAGGGGTTTGGAAGTAACTGGGAATCACAGATGTACAAGAGTAAGCAGACCAAACCTTTAAAACTTTTAAATATTCCTTTAGCTTATGGAGCAATACTTCATCCTTTTCACTCTTGCCATTTTTACACTAATATTATAAAGAGGAAAACTTTGTTTGTATGTTTGTTTGTTTGTAATTAATAGGCTCAAAAACTAATGGACCGATTTTAAAAATTCTTTCACCATTTGAAAGCTACATTATCTACGAGTAACATAGGCTATATTTTATTTTGGAAAAAATAGGGTTCCATAAGATATTTGGGGTTTTCGGACACAAGGTGTAAAAAATCAACCAGAAAAGTTACTTATTTTGCGTACGCTGCCTAGAGTATAAAAGATAGATCCAAAAAATGATCTAAATAATTGTAGATTTTATAAATTTTGTATATGCAATTATTATTGGATATAAAAAAACACGTATTAGTAATGGAACACGTGGAAGTATGTCACGGGCGAAGCCGGGGCGACACAGTTAGTGTTTTATAAAGCTATCTTTGTTATTCTTGTGTAGCTACATCTAACTCACACATTGACAGCGAACAGCGCGTAGCCAATTTTTCTACTACAACTAAGCTACAAACTTGTAATAACGCCTAACGGTAGTAATCTGTCATCTTTAAATCAAAGATTTATGTGTGTAAGTGAAAATATTACATAAAATTATTGTAATATGTCACAAAAGTAGACAAAAAATATACAAAGACAAAAAAAGGTGATGTAGTTTGAATGAATGAAATGAAAATGAATAGAGTGATGAAGTTTCAATATCAAGAAATCACCAGATATAACTAAGCTAAGCTACTTATCTATGTGTGTGTAATAGGCTACGCTTTTTTTGCTAACGTTGGGTCTGCTTACTGCCTTATATGTATGTGCTGTGAGTGCTGGGAATACGCAAAAAATTAAGAGGAGAGTGAAATATGGCGCATGTCGGATCTATTAAAATTACTGTTTTAATTGCAAGTTCATTACTGGATTGAAGCAACAACAGATTCTTTAAACCCTCTGACATTTTATTGTAGTGTTATAGGAACTCATAGATACATTAATGTTACACAGTATCCAGGCCCGTTTTCGTGTGCGTATCGCGAAAACTGGGTCATTTCGGTAATCTTCAAACGTTTAGGTTCTAAAGCTATTTAGTATAGATAAACACATAAAGATACAAACAAGTGTCGTTCCCGTTAAGATAAGGGTCAGTACCTATGTTGTATCTTTTAATGGCTACGTTTGTATTCACAGCGTCCTAAAGAAGTTAGTCATTATGTTAAATAGTGGTGTTAGACAAATATTTACATAGTATAAAAAAAAGTCGTCCGCCGCATCTATATGTCTGTCTGATCGCGATATGCTTAAATAATACTGAACGGATTATCATGCTAGGTTTACCAATAGACAGATTTATTCACGAGAAAAGTTTTGGTATATAATTTGTCAAGGTTTTATACAAATTGTTTGAATTATGATAATAGTTCACGGTGTCGGAAAAATTTTGCCGACGAAGGATCTTATCGAAAACGCTTCGTAATCCCTGAGCTATTTATAACAAACTATGTCAAATGATATATTATTCAATTTTATAGGCCTACAGAATAGTCCGCGGTATTGTGTATATTTTTAAGGCTAATTTACCCTGTGGGAAATAGGTACGGAAAAACTTAACCGCGCCAGCGAAGCTGTGAGCATTAGATAGTTTTAATACAAAAAAAGATATATTTGTATTTGATTTTCATTACAACGCCATCTCGTAGCCAGTATCATTAATACGCGCTTCAACAAAAACCAGCATCTGAAAAATGCAAATGTACTTGCTGGGTGCACAGCAAGCACATTTTTCCATTAAAAACAAAAAACTAAACACGCTGTGTGATGACGGGGTAGTCAGAGAGGGCAGACTGCCAGGCTTCGCGATACACGCATATGATTTTTGCTCCCTGGAGATTCATCAATCGTTTCATAATTTTTTTAAAGTGCAAGCAGAAATCTGAACTTTTATACATAAATAACGAATTGTCCATTGCGCAAGTTGTTTTTGCTCAAAATAGATCTAAATAACTGTGTAGGTAACTACAGAGTAACAAAGTGTGCGCAAAGTAATTCGTACAGTCTGTAATGTTGAGATTGATGAATTGTTCCTGACGTAGCGAAATTGATAGAGATCAAGATAAATTGGTGATATTATGTATGTTGAAAAGAAGTTTTTCTAGGCTTAATGGAAAATATGAATTGAATATTGAAGGTTTCTTTATTTTGGTACATGTTTTAGGTACTTTGTAGCATCAGTACGAAACCGAACGCGTGAAAAAATTAAGCACACGATACTTTGCCCATATTGTCGCATATTTAATAAATAAAATGGGTTCAAGGGTTGTCTAAAGCAGTAAATAAAAAAGAAAGTATTAACATTTTATATATACCTACTTATACAGAGAATTGTAATCATTGTGCTATTTAAGCCACACATCGGGTGTAACCAAGATTTTACTCTAGAAGTATCACGGTTTTCTTGGTTCATTAAGGACGTGCCTACCATCAATTTAAATAATAACGTAAAGTCTATCCACTTCTCTCAATCTTTAGCATCTTAGATTGTAACATTTTTTGTCATTAAAAGTGGGAAGGTTACTTCAGAGCTGTTATCAATCTGCCGTGAACTTCCAGACGAGTGAAAACTACTCCCAATGACACTGACATATATAAAACAGTGAGCAAAGATAATACTTGTAAATAGTACTACATACAACTGCTTGCGTTTCTTCAAACATAAAACCATATCCATCAAATGTAAAATACTAGTCGTTCCATACAAACATAATATTTGCATAATACGATATCTTCGTGATGTAACTACAACAATAAGTAAGTAATTTAGAATTAAGTGGTCCGAACGAACAGAAATTACTCGCAGTTTACTATTAATAATGATGAAACACTAAATATTTACGAGATTTAACATTAATTGTTATGAATATGAGCTAAGCCTTGTAGTTGTTCTGTAGTTGGTGTGGTATTTAGTTGTTATATCCACTTCACTTTACCCATTCACCAATACCCTGAAAGCATAAGTTGTATAAAATGTAGATCATTATTTTTCTTGAGTTATTAAATTACAACGAAAAGTAGCCTTATTTTTTATACATATTGATAAGTTGAGCCTATCACTTCTTTAAATAACTAAACTGTAAATTTGACGCTACATATTTTTTAAAAACATTTTACTACACACAACTTCTTAATACGTCACAATGACATAAATATTTAACTTTTTTATAACAGTAACATGTAAAAACCTTCAAAAATATTGTGATATCACGTTTATTGTGGCCCTCTCGTGACATTCGCTTAACCAAATTATCACGATTGTACTTACGTGTCTCCCAAATCACGCACGTATAAGGCAAAGATGTGAGATATTATGAAATGACAACACTTATCTTTATGAAACTGTTCCAAGGTTTGTTGTATGAAACTGTTTACTTGGTATCTAGGTTTTTTTTCTTACTCTTCTTCGCAACTATTATTCCGATTACAAAGAAACAAAATTTGCATAGACTTGTCTCGTTTTGTTTGGTCTACGTAAGAATTTAAAGTCTCCACAGACTACAGATTTGGAGAACCGACGGTCCTCCTAATCTATTACAGACTCTAGCGACATAAAATTTTGAATTCGTCTAGTTTTTTTTTCAGCTACAGTCCGCTTTTTTGAAGTCATGTCTTATTTTTATTTTATAACCTTCAAGGCAAATTATTTTATTTATTTATACGAGTGCGTGTGTATTAAATGTGTTAAGCTCCTTTCTCCGCTGACCGTACGTGTATTGCCTGTTAATCTAGTTTAACATGGACAGACCTTATGTCAAATTGCCCTTTTCCTGACTGCCGCGTTTTGCGTAATCTCATGAGGCAGCGTGAATACAAATGTCTACATAAAGCACGAAATATAGGTCAATTAGTTGCGTGTTACTAATCATTATTGTATATAGCTTAAAGGTTAGTGCCTGTATTAACTAATGTCATAGATGTTAGAGAAACGAACTTTCTAGAGTGATACAGATATTGCTTTGATATTCGTATGTGCTAATATTATGTCTACACATCTCAATATTGAAATTGTGACACAGTGCTTTATCACTCTCTATAAACAGTTGAATAGATTTGGCTGCAGCCCATTAGATATCATGACTCCCGGCATCCATTAAAAATGTTATTCGGGTTGATAAAAATTTGTACGGATAAATGTAAGCAAATAAATAAAATTGAAATGTCATAATTAACAGCGTTATACTAAATGCATAATACGGTATTATTTGTTTTGGATAATTTCTGAAACGGCTGAACTGGTTTTAACAGGATATTCACTGACAGATGGCTGATGTTATAAGGAGTGACTTAGGTTACACTTAATCTCCTTACGACGCGGTTGAATCCGTAGGACGCATGCTAGTAATAAAAAAAAAAAGACGTGTGGCACTAGGAGACTGTCGCGGTAAAGCTATTGCATAGCATACCTTTGTTTTTCTTTGATATTAATTAAAGTTAAACTAAAAAAAACAAAAAAAACTTCGTCACCCTCACCCCTCACACTTACCCTCACCCCACCCTCACCCTCACAGTCACCCTCATCCTCACCCTCACACTCACTATCATCACGTCTCGATCCATGCGAGCTTCGTACAATCGTACCATATAATATATATGTACAGCCAACGCTCGGCCGTGCTCGGTGAACTTCGTGTGACCTCGTCTCGACCTTCGTCTTAGTTTTTTTTCCTTACGGAATTTCTTGATTAAAGCCCACTCAAAGCCCGCGATAAAAACTATGCAATAGCTTAAAAAAAGCCGCGGGTGAATTCAGGGTTAATAAAATAAATTTAAAATATAATCTTGGCAGGTGTGCCTACTCGTCAGCGATAGTGACCTTCCCTATACACCAGGCTCGATGTTGATTGAGGTGATCTGTTTCACGATCTCGGATGGTGAGTGAAGATCGATCACACTCTTGTGGATACGCATCTGAAAACCTGTCCCAGGTCTTCGAACCTTCACCACAGGGACGGGTAGTGATACGGAGAATCTTAGTGGGCATGCGCACTGGTCCCTTAACTCGGAGTTTCTGTTTCTTGGCACCGTTGATCAAGTCCGAGCATACTTTCTTCAGAGCGTACGTTGCGCGATGTCAGCGTGATGCAAATACGATGGATTAGGGAGATCTCAGCCTGGGGCTTCTCGATGCCCTTGCCTGACACGACAGCTGCTGCCATTTTCTTGCTTTATTCCGGTCGAGTTAAACAATTTTATATTAAAATTGCACAGCGCTGAACTGGAGCACAGCTTCACTACACTTGACGTAAAATGGGTTAAGTTAAGCTATCGAAATATAAACCAAATCGAAATAATATAATAATGAAACAATTTAACCATCATAATTATACATACAACTGCTTTTATTACCATTATTTCCGACTGCTTATTCATAACGGCTTATCAAGCTTGAAGTCGTAAATCTCTAAAGAGTTGAGTAATTTATCGCATATTAAACGCTATAGTTTAATTTTATGGCGCTTGAGTTTGCATTGATAGTATCCGTCAACTTTCTTCAAAATTACTGTCAAATGTTGTTATACGAAAGCATTTTGTGTCACATTACGTAAGATTTTTTTTTAAGCAAACAGTTATACTTATTATGCTAACTTACCTTTACCAACCAAAAAACATTGAATAGGACCAAAAGTGATTTGACTTTATTCCGAATTGGACTTAACGCAAAATAGACCAATCGCGCAAAGGTTTTATTTATTTATTTTATTTTCTTACATACAGTTACCATTACAGAAAAAGAAAAACCCCCAAAGCGATGTGAATTGGACTAATCGTGAATTTGAACTTTTTGACAAAATATATTTCTAAATTATAACATTTTTGTATTGAATATTCACAAGAATTAATTCAATGTTATGTCATGAATAAATCTAAGGGTATTTATTCAGTGATTTAATTACCTAGCTCGGTAACCAGATCACCTAGTTGGAGAACGATTGTTGCAGTCTTCTTTATCTTAGTGCTTTTCCAGTTGCTTCCAAACCGACCAGGGGGCCGAGTCTACTATTTTCCAATAGAAAGCAGTTCTCGTTCTATTCTATAGCGGTTCTATTGCGATTGGTCCAAAACTAGGTAGTCTACTAAAACTATTATATATTTCAGAATCACACTTTTCAAGTTGCTGAATAGAGGCTAATAGCTGTTTTTAGCTATCAAAATATCACCTAGACTACCAAAAATGCAAATTAAGAGCTACTTACAGGTGCTGCACGTGTTAATAACATTCTTTCGGCCGGCCGATAAAATTTTATTGGAGCGCAATTGTAATAGTAGACTAAAAAACCGATTGTTTGTCTGTCGGCTCTCTCTTGAGCGGCGATTTCTATTCTCTTCTGACGCGATGGAATTAGTAGACTTGGCCCACTGGATTTGGTGCCTGGCATCCACTGTTGTTTGACTGTTAGGAGCAGCTATCGTTTGGCTTTAAAGTTTAGATGTTTTGAGAGCGAGTGCCGTATGATCTACCATGCGTAGTTGCCGCCTGACGTCGCTTTGGCCGCGGAGATCTTGTTGGGGCCCTTACACCCAACAACGAGTGTTGCAATCAACACTACATACCTGTATTCCCTGACTTTGACAACATGTGGACATATGGTGCGCAATTTTTCAAACCCCTCAGTATTGCAAAGCATAAGTAAATGCCTAATATAATTACGTAAACTAATAACTTAAAACATAAACATAATAATTTGTTAGCGACTTTCCATGCAAGTAATTAAGCAAACATGTCACAGACTAAATAAAATATCGTTGCGGATGAATTGAGCAATGCATTTTTTTTCCTACAGGTCTGTTACAAGAAACCTGGCGACCTTGCCACAGATTACGTAATTAAAATATTTTAATACAAAATTAACACTTCGTACATTACCTAATTACTGAAACGTCAAGTGACTGACAAGGTTTTTAGTCTCGATATTGAGACATTGCTAATCTATATCTCTGAGGACAGAATCTATAATTAATTTATACATCAAATGCTTATCACATTAAGTACTTCTGAAATGAAACTTCTATGTGTGAAATTATTGACAGTCATTATTAATATTTACAGTTTGATTTGCAAAGCTAGTGCTGGTTGGAAAGAACAATAAATTTCAATTTTGGATGAATACACTTGTACTGTTCTATTATTTTTCTTTTAAACCTCACTAGTTACACTTTACGGCTTTTTCAAGTACACAAGTTACACAGTAAATAACTGAAACAGTAGAAGTGTTTACATTCAAGATGTGTAGTTTTACCATGGGTATACATACAGTATAAATTTTAATTATAGGTTCTACATACTGTAGGTGAATATGAAGAATTAAAATATAGTAATTACATGAAAAAAGAAAAAGCTTATGGGAAATGACAAAGAAAAACAAACGCAAATTAATAAAATCGAGTTGGATTATTTTTAATTTAAAGTTTCATCAATAATATATTATCGAAACAATAGATTAAGTACTCATGAAAAAAAGATAGACCACAAAAGAGACCTTTACATAAAGTATTATAGTCATAAAATACTCCGAATAGATAACATAAACATCTTAACAAGAGAAATGAATTAAGTATGCGCCTATAAATATGCAGAGAAGTCACTTTGTCACAATATCACCAGGGACACCTAACCTATTTTTTAATGACACGTTCACACCCTGGTCGCCTGGTTACACTTATTTAAAAAAAAGGCTTAAATATAAAGGCGATTCGTAGTACACGCAAAATTTACACTTGTTTACAATAAAAAGTAGACAGCAAAAACGAGATAATAGATATTGAAATGTTAACTACCTAATTCAGTTTTATAGGAAACCCTTCGACGTTATTTATTCGGTAAGCGAGGACTGTCGGCTGACTCAAACACAAAAGGCCTGGACTTTCATAGCAGTATTTATTATTTTTGGCATGAGCTTGAGTTTAAACTGAATCGAACCTGACAGTGGCAGTGTCCGATAGTTTTAAGCTATAGTGTAAAGTAAAATTTAGCTTGCACAAATGATGCCTTTAGCAGAAGGAGAGCTATAGCATTCACTTGATATATATGAAAGTAGATGATATTTCAAATTAAAAGGCTACTATCTCATTCCACAAAACTATTGACACAGGCCAAAATTATTCTTGATTGACAAAACAATTATATTTTGATTATATATTCATTAGGACTAGTTGACGCCCGCGGCTCTTTAAGAAGAAAAAAAGGCGTAGAGAAGATTTCCCGTTCCCGTTTCCCACAGGAACTTGATCCCAGCTAAGCTATATTATTTATTGTACAGTTTCATAAAAATTCAGTCAGTAGTTTTTGCGTGAAACAGTACCAAACAACACGAATTTTCAAACATTTGGTACCTCCACACCAGCTGAAACCCTGGATTAACTTAGAGGCTACTTTTATCCCGGAACAGGTTCCTGTTGGGGGAAAACTTTACCACGATATTGATCATTGTCCACTCAACTTTAAAATCTGAATCTAAATCGTCATATCATAAAAATATAGGCGTACTGAATCTTTGATATCCTCACATTATTATTTCACTGCAAAGTATGGCACAAATAAATATTACCGCAACCCACTCGTACAACTAAAAAGCCGATTAAATGGAAAGTACTTTAACAAAGAAGATATGACAATAACTCCAAAACGGACTTCTAAACCGAACTTTATAAAGCTCCTGTCATACTTGGAACCCATGTTTCTTACCACGATAGGCTTGTTATGGTTGAAGGTAGTAATCAGAAGTGATAATTACCAGCAAACATAATAAGCCTATTATGGTAAGCAATATTTATTAGCTTTACAGTAAAATGTTAGAAATAAGTGCTACCTACATTTTAATTTCATTCAGTAACCATTACTTTCATTGGGTGTACTTTAGAAGGCGACTTCTGCTTTCATATTACAAGACGTAGGTACTAAAAGCTTTTGTTATGTTTTTGTTTCTGTAGAAATCTCCGAAGAATGTATGAGAACTTTGTTTAATGGCTTAAATACAGTCTCGTGACCGTAATATATTCGTAATATACGTGGGATTTAAACTTTATACATTAATTTTTTTTTTCTATGTCATCCGAATATTTAGTTTTTTTTTCTATTATTTTTCTTGACGTTTTCTTGAGTTGCCATTAATTTATCAATTATTGGTGCTAATTCTGTTGTTGAAATTACTAAACAAAATTTCTCAAAAAAATTGTCAAATGCGATTTATTCTGTTATTACGTCGAACTAAACTTGGTGATATTATAAACAGCACTAAATTTGTATCGGACATCACTAAAATTCCTTTTATGTGATAAAATTAACAAAACATGTATTTAGATGCCGACTAACTTAGTGATTGAACTGTATATGTACATTTTTCACGTCTTGTTCAATTTTATCACATAAAATGAATTTTAGTGACATCAGATACAAATTAAGTGCTATTTATCTATCTTTCTATCGCCAACTTTAGTTCGACTTAATAACAGAATAGCATTTGGCAATCTCTTAAAATTTTAGAGAAATTTAGTTTAGTGATCTCAACAACAGAATAAGCACCACTGTATAGGTGCCGTTGAATTTTGAGCTGTATATGGCTGTACATATTACTCGTACATATTGGTATATGGATTTAAATAAGCCTGAAAGATATTCTTAGAGTTCATCAATAATTTATTTTATCGTCCACTAAGTAAATGAGTACATTAAAGATAAAAAAAATTAATGTATAAAGTTTAAATCCCACGTATATTACGAATATATTACGGTCACGAGACTTTATTTAAGCCATTAAACAAAGTTCTCATACATTCTTCGGAGATTTCTACAGAAACAAAAACAGAACAAAAGCTTTTAGTACCTACGTCTTGTAATATGAAAGCAGAAGTCGCCTTCTAAAGTATGAGATAGCTCTTCAATTATGGTGACATTTCCACTGAAAAATAACTTAACTATCTTCACGCTGTATCCCTGACGGAGTAGTCAGAGAGGACAGATCGCCAGGCTTCGCGATCCGTGCAAACTTCTTTCGCTTCTTCAAGATTCACCAATTGCTTCATACACGCACGTCTGGGTATCCGATTACTTTTGACTTTTCCGTTTTTGAGCAATCTGCTCACGTCTTAATATGTCCTACAACCCTACAAAAAAAAATTTAAAAGTTGTTTGTCAGGATACTTTTTTTCACTGTAAAATACTTACACGAAACCGCTGATACAAACTGAAAATGTTACCAAAAATCCTGCGGTATGTGCTAACAGCAAACAGCTGTTATCGTACTTCACAATCGACGCACGGCGCGTAGTTGTACAGGAGACAATACCACAGGAACTATGCTTAGCAAGCAAGGCACACATTTAGAAACTCTTAAAGTAAAACCACTCTTAGTACCTGCAGATAAGGTTTATTTTTAAGGCAACTAATAATAAATTTGCAGTTCCCATATGCGTCACTTTATTCTAATTTTGATAACTTGTAAAAAATGGGGTCACAAAATTACAATTTCACGTTATTAAATTCTGGGGATTTTGTAGGATTATGCGACCGGTATAATATAGCTTTTGGGATTTTTTGTAATATAGGTGTTTTATCAATTCCTTATACCGATGTTACGAAAGCGTTGCAATGAGATTGCAGCTGGACTCCATATCTTATCGGGAGAAGTCCCAAAAAGTACAATAAGGATACACAAAGCACAAATGTTTAAATATATAAAATTAATTGTTATAAATATGTTGGAAAAAATAATTCTATTCCAAAAGAAGAGACTTCCAACACTGATGGACATTGGAAAAATTCAAAAGTCTTGTCAGTATCCGTTAAAAAGCTAAAAGGCGACCTGTAGAGCAGTAGATGCAAACAAATTATCGATCTACAGATTTACACATAAAATAAAAACCATATAAGTCTATAAACTTTGCAAGATATTAATTTCTGTCTCATCTGTTATTAACATTCTCCAGCAAAGATCAGCGATCTGAATAATATCCATTAGCGATACGAAACTTTCATCTAAATACTGTGACTAGGTGATTAGACATTGAAGCATCGCACTCACTATTAATTTAACCGTGACGACATCAACTGCGATATGACGAGACGAAGTTATGTATACTACAAGTCTATCAAATACTATTAAGTTTTAAACTTGCGCGTTGCATGATTAAAATTAGTGTAAAATACAGGTGTTAACGCGAACATGCTTATTTTCCTTAAATAGCTTGACGTTTCATGGGTTGCACCAGCCGTGGTCACAAGCAGACACCCAGTCGAAGCGTCAAGCTATTTAAGATAAATAAGCATGATCACTAATACTAGCTGATATCCGCAGCTTCGCCCGCATTGTGAAATTTTACCGTACCCGTTTGTCCCAGTGTTGTAGTAAGCTGGTATGTTATCCTTAAGAGATAGACAAGCGTCATCGCGGACTTGTCTGTCGATCTATTTATGATACACAAATTCCTAATATATTATTTTGTTATATCCCGAAGGGTTTACGTAGCGTTTTCGTTAAAAGCCCCCAGATGGTTTGTTTTTTCTGAAACCTCCAATTAATATTGTTATATGTTGCCAATGTTTATAAAAACTTAACAAATTATAAACTAAAATAATCCCCGAGAACATCCATCAATCATCCATTGGTAGAAAAATTATGAAAATCGGTGTAGCAGTTTAAAAACTTATCGGCAATAGACACACAGACGCGCTTTTGTTTTATAATATACTAGATGACCCCCACGGCTTCGCCCGTGGCATAGTTCGAACTCCCGTCGCACCTATTTAATCCCGTCTCTTATAAATTTTACAATAATGCATAAAAAATTGCCCGATTTATGACTACTGCTCCGCTCTCCAGGGTAGTAGCGTGATGATATATAGCCTAAATTTCAAGTTGGATCAAACTGCACACGGTGTGCAAATTTGATTAAAATCGGTTAAGTAGTTTAGGAGTCCATCGCGAACAAACAACGTGACACGTAATTTATATATATTAAGATAGTGAAGACTTTCTTAAGCTGTCTATCTTTTAAGTAAACGTACAAATGATTGTACGTTTACTTAAAAGAAAGATTTGTGTTAAGATTATTATATAATATTATATATTATAGTGACTTGTGTTAAGATTATTTTAAACATATTGGTCTCTTTATTATTGACGATGACGTCAATAATAAGCATAATATTAAATTAAAAGCCGTCCGCAAATACATTTGCATGAAGATCATATCAAAATTACAGCTGTCGTCTTTGTTTATTCTATAACATTCATTTTGCCATTTAATTAGCATTTTACCACACCACACACACAAACATATATATGTTGGCAAGTTATATTTTTATTCAAGCGGACGCCGCGCTTTCACCGGCGTAGTGCTAGTTCCCGTGGGAATACCGAGATAAAATGTAGCCTAAATTATTCCTTTTGACATCAGTTATCTACCTGTGAAAGTCCTGTTAAAACAGTCCAGCCGTTACGACGGACAAAAAAAATGAAAAAATATGTAAGTATCGTATATCATACGCTCAAAAACTGTTAATTAGAAATTACAAACAGACTCAATTTGAAGGTCTTTTTGAAAAAAATCAACACTACAACGGGCTCATTACTTGTTGCGTGGGACAAAAATGCTTATAGTGAAATGTGGGCGTATAGTATGCCTCTGCCACCCCTTTGGGGATAAAGGCGTGATTAATACTACTCGTAGTATAAAATGATGTATGGCCTTTTAATCTGTGCGTAACACAACAACGGCAACGTACCACATAATACATTGGGGCCAGACCCAATAATCAACAAAACTCCCAAACTCAGTGTGAAGTACGGTATTACGTACTACGGAGAGCTGACGTTTTTTAGGTTAATGCCTAATAATATTCTGTACCAAAATGTTCTAGTCTAGATAATCAGTACGCGTGGCACGCCCTGTATAATTACAAGAGAGCAAGCGATTAGAACTTCAGATGCTAGCACGATTACAAATACCAGTGTCGTTTTGGTGAAAATACAGTACGCTTTATCAGGGCTGTTGCGAATACTGATTTTATTCAGGGAGGTTTAGAGTGACGTCATGAGGAAAACTAGATAACAAAGTTATTAGCTCAATATATAGCTAAAATATATCATAGGTACTTATTCTATAAAATGTAATAATATAATTATGGACTGTATTTTACGCACTGTATAATTATTGTGTTATTTGCGTCGTAGATACGTAATCAAGTCGAAACCTTACGAAAAATAAACAACATAAAGCGCAAACAATGTACTATAATATAGCCGTAATCTATACCTACTAATATTATAAAGCTGAAGAGTTTGTTTGTTTGTTTGTTTGGTTGAACACGCTAATCTCAGGAACTATTGGTCGCATTTGAAAAAATATTTTTGTGTTAGATAGCCCATTTATCGAGGAAGGCTATAGGCTATATATCATTAAGCTACTACACTGGGGAACAGAGCAGTAGTTATAAATGTCGACAAATCGGGCAAATTTTTATGCATCATTGTAGAATTTATAAGCGACGGGATTACAGAGGTGCGACGGAAGGTCGAAATATTCCACCGGCGAAGCTGTGGAGGTCATTTAGTATGTAATATAGCCGTATAAACCCTGCCACTTTTTACTCTTTAAGGTGATTTTTGAACTCTTCTCTCTCTTCTCTTCGGGGCAGAATCGTATTGCGTCAGGAGTCAATAAAAATGTCTATGAACTCGATCACATGCCATGTCCGTGCCGGTAACGGACATTTAATTCGGACTCCACAATAAACACGTACCTAATGTGTGGTGATAGATGGATAGACCATAAATGTTATTAGACACAGAGACTAGAAGAAGTTGAAACCGCGTCAAAATCAATCAGCCGATATTTACTGAAATTCGCTTTCGAGCTAGATATGTGTGAATAATCTTAACTAGGCGCTTTCTATTTCACAAAAAGGTAACTCCATTTTGATTGTATTGTTTCAAAACTATTTTTGTTGTAGATATGCCAGGCTTATACTTCTTTTCGGGTCGCTAACAAACCTAAACTGTTTCGTTAGCTTATACTTTATGAAATGAAAGATTTTATATTTGAAGTTTCTCCATGGACATGAAAAAGCTCTAAAGGTTCCGTGCTTGCTATTAAAAAGAAAAGTAATAGTAATAAATCTTTTTTGAATACCAGGATACACATACATTAAACATGTTATAACAAAAAACCTTGAATAAAAAATTAATAAACTACGTTTTCCTGTAATATCAATTGTCTAACACTAATTAATTAGATTCACTATCACCGCTTTATGTAATTAAGGACTAGACTAGACTTGCAACGAATATTCGGTTACTATTCGGTATTCGGCCTATTCGGCTGCTTTTATTATATCCGGCCGAATACCAAATATCTACATATTATTCGGCCGAATACCGAACATTTAAATAATATATTTTGTCATAGAGAAATAATTGGTAAAATAAAATTACAAAATTAAAACCGATTGATTACGTATATATTCATATTTTCATTTCTGTTATATATAATCATTTAAGTAGTCATTGGTACATAAAACAGGTACATGACTAAGATAGAAAAAGGGATGCTCAGATGGTTCGGACACCTGGAGAGGATGGATGAAAGTAGACTGACGAAGCAGATTTATGTGGCGAGAGTGAATGGGCAAACTGGTAGGGGTAGACCTCGGCGTACGTATGTCAATCAAATCGAAGACCTTTTGGAAAAAGGCCAGGTCAAGAGGACCCTTAACCGGCGAGCGTGTACGAAAACACTTATGAAAGTAGAAGAAGCGAAAGTGGTATGTCAGGATCGTAGCAAGTGGAAAACCATAGTCTCTGCCTACCCCGATGGGAAACAGGCGTGATAATATGATGATGATGATGATTGAATTATTTTCATAATCAAAATTTAGAAGGGGAAGGTTATGTTAAGGGTTAGGTTCCAACGCCACCACGAGAAATTTTTATATCACACAGATTACACACGGCACTTTTTGGGTCATTTAAATCATCCTCGATATATAGGCGATTTTTTTTTTAATGGCCATTATAAACGATTTTTTATTATTAAAGTACGTTCGTAATTATTTAATTGTTTATTTGTTAAATTTCACACTATCACACTTACAAACAGATCAAAACTAAGCGAGCACAATAAACTGTACTTAACGTAATACGATATCCACGAAATGAACTTGTCGAAACATGCAGTGCGTTAGCAATATACCGCGCAGAGCAACAGGGGGCGCGCGGGCGATGACTACATTAGAACAAATCATAGGAACGCGAAACAATCACGTCTGTATAAGTTTTTGGCGCTAAAATCCAGCCGAATACTTTTGCCTAATATTCGGCTATTCGGTCAGGGGTCTCGCCGAATATTCGGTATTAGGTATACTGCCGAATATACTATTCGTTGCAAGTCTAGACTAGACTAACCACCGTCTAGCCATAATGAATTATGAACCCCGAGGAGACTTTACGGATAACTTTAAACACGTACTTAAACCATTTTAGACTTTTACATTGATTGACAACCCTGTCAGAAGACTTGTCACATTACGTGAAGTAATAGACAAGTAATTCTCGAACCGAACTACTCAAGCACAAGGATAAGGGTGAGACAATCATGACTACTGTCTAAAGTAAACTAAAATTGTTACAATATACTATTGATACTTATTCTTTTGCACTAAAGGTCAGCACAATGGGATTATTTCACTATTTATTCGCCGAAGAGGTAAATAGAGGCAGATCAAAATTGATAAGAGCATTCTAAGAAACTTACTTAAATATTTTTTGTTATATTTATCGTAATTAATTTTAATTAAATGTTATATTTTAAAACAGTTCATTGACAATGACGCCATAAGAGGGATTAAGCTGTCAGGTCTTTGCCTAAAAAAATACTTAAACAAAATTGTATGACGCTGTGCTCTTTTGGGTTTCATTTCCGTTCTTAGGTAAAGGTGTTAGCGCCAATACCAAAGATTATGTCATTTTAAGATTAAATGAAGGTTGTTCACATTTGACCCGATATACTAAAAATACTACAACTACTAATTTCCATTAAACGTCGCAAGTACGGCAAGTACAAGTAGAGATCAGTGACCCTATCCCTAGATATGGATTTAGTTAATACACTTTTTTTAAAAGTAAACAATGCCCATTGCAGGTATATGATATATGAATATCTCTGGTATTTGAATTTAATCTGATACGATTATTGGCTTTCGGTGTCTTTGTCGTAGTCGCTTGCTCAGTGTACTGTAAACGATTACAGTGTTAAACATCTTACGCTACTCTCAGCCCTCCTGGGGGCCGAGTCTACTATGAACAAGCCGTAGAACAGAACCAGAATCGCTGTTTTTAGACTGTCAAAATGTTAGTAGACTATCAAAAATGCAACTGACTAGCGGCCACTGGCGCGGTACGTGTTAGTAGAACTCATCGGCCGACCGATAGAAGTTGGAGTACGATTGTATTAGAAGACTCCAAAAAAAGTCAAACTTGTACAGGTGGTTTCCTATTGAGCGACGATTACGATTCTTTTCTGATGCGATTGTAATAGTAGACTTGGCCCCCAGATGGAAGACCGTTTGCAGTGTAAATACATGAACGAGCGTATCTGTGCTTTGGAAGAACCGTTAAGCCGATGGTACCAGCTAGCTTAAGTTAATCTAAGTTTAAGGTAATTTAATGTGCTAAAATTCACGAGGACGAGCGGGTATTAAACCTGTATTCTTGCCCAATCCGGGGGCAACATTTTTGTCCGTTAATGTTTAGACCCATGCTCGTAACTAAATATTCCACCTTACCGAGTACGTTTTAGAGAGACGAATTAAAGGCCTTGTCGGGACCATTGAAGTTTTAATACTAATTATAATAGCCTAACTAGTAATAATAGCCACATATGTATTACTAGAGACGCCCGCACGCGTGGTGAAGTTTTCCCGTTCCCGTTGCCAACAGGAACTTGTTCCCGGGATAAAAAGTAGCCTATATGTTATTCTGATGTGTAAGCTATATTATTGTAAAGTTTTATCAATATCCATTCCTTAGATTTTGCGTGAAAGAGTAACAAACATCCATCAATACTTACAAACTTTCGCGTTTATAATATTAGTAGGATATTGTATGTACACACACAAATAAGAAGAGAACAGGAAACCTTTTCATTTGACACGATTTAATTTTATTGACGGTTGGTTTAGTTTTAGTGAAATATGCAACAGAAATCTATTACAATTTTTAATTTTTATATAAATGACGAAGCCCAGTATATTTTAAACAAAAATAAGCATGCTGTGTACATAGTAATGACGCGATATTAACACAAAATTGAATATAATAAATAATTTTAATTTAAAGTCGTAGTCATAAGTTACCTACAATGGAGGCGATTTAAAGGCCCACTTGCATGAATTTAAAGTCGTAGTCATAAATTACCTACAATGGAGGCGATTTAAAGGCCCACTTGCATGAATGCTTGGGTGGGTTAAATAATTAATTATAGAGTTAGTTAACTCGGAAAAACTTTTTAACCCTAATCATGTCTTGCACCATAGAAAAATATCATCGGGTTAACTATCCCAGTGTTTTATGTCACTCTATGTCATCCAACCAAACATTAATGATTGAACAAAGAATGAAACAGGTATGTCTATCTCTTTTACACTGCAGTTTGTACATAACACTTTTTCTTACACGAATGACTGTAACATGACAGCCGAGTGCATTTTAGTTTTATCGTATTATGTTTGCGCGGCGTGGCACTTTGAGGAGTCCGTGTCACGCATGTGTCACGTGCCACTGCATTGTCTGTCAGCTGCTAACCCAAGGTTAGACGTATTAACCCTCAGAAATCGGTGAGTAAAAATTTAGCGACTTAACCCTTGGTTTACCCTTAACTCGGGGATGATGTATGACAAATTAATGATTTAACTCGGGGTTAGTCTATACCTCCGAGTTATAAACGTTAACCCAAGATCGTGCAAGTGGGCCTAAGAGAATGACTGAAAGATAATACTATAGACAATATTACTGTGTTATTGTGTAGTATATAAATGTTACTAAACGAAATAATACGTTGTATGAGTTTGTTAATAATACAATACGGATATACGTTTTCAAAAATACCACAAGCAAAAAAGACATATACATATAGTAATATACGTTATGGATACATGAAATGAGGCGTTATGTGGCAGAAATCTATACAAATATTGTAAAGCTGAATAGTTTGTTTGTTTCGTTAGTTAAACGCTCTAAAAATTTTAAACCGCGCTAACGTTTCCTTGTTAAATATATGAATTTAGAAATATATAAGAATGTTTCATTTGTCTAAATTCCATAGCACAAACTTAAGCTTAGTTTGGACTAAATGACTCTACGCGAATTGTCCCACAATATTTATTTATTTATTAGGGCCATCATGTCCATCCTATTTAAAAAAAAAGAAAAGATCCACATCCACAGGGGGTTAATAGTTTGTTCGTAGGTTACACATAAGGTATTCCTATAGAAACATAGAGGCTCTTTTCATAAGGAGGATGATTTATGACAAACACGTCATCGGCTTTGATAAAGATAAATCAAAGGTTTATCAAATCTTATCTCAGATAAGAAAGATTTGACAAGTCATAAGTCATGGATAAAAATAAGCGACAACGAAACATGATACTATTTCCACTAGGATAAACGGTATTTAGATTATTTCATGACAAAAGCATCACCACCCAGCCAGATATAATTAAAAGGTTTTCACTAATATAATACAAACTATTTAATTTTGATCTATTTGGAGCCACATCCGTTTCATTTTTGGAATGAATTCAATTTCAGAACTAAGACTGAATGAATACACTATTGTTCCGATTTTAATTACCAATAACCTAGAATAGAAAGAGACAGTGCTCTTTTTTATTACTCCAGCTCTAAGTTACAACATGACAGAGACAATTACTTTTGGTCTGAATAATTTGGCATAAAGATATAGTCAATTGACTGTAATGGTAATTTAACCCGTGGCAGTGCTGTTGTATCGACTGAACGTCAGTTCAGTGGCTTTTTTTTTTGAAGTAGGTACGTCTATATATGTCAAAAATTACACCTATGGATAGCATACGGATCAAATAATTTATTACGCTAAGTAACATCGCGCGCGGCGAAGGGGTTAGTGACGTCATTTGAGGTCATTTTGCTGCGTATCAAGATTTCCATTTAGTCAAAACACAACAATAACCTTTTCACTCACCACAGAAGTCACAATGTTTGTTCAAGTTTCTAACTTATGCCTATTTGCGTTCTTCGTTTAAAGAACTTGGGGTTGTAGGAGGAAGGAAACACGTGGTCATGCTTTTACAAATTATTACTAAAAATTACATTAAAAATAAAACTATAACTATTAACGGAATATATTGTTTTTGTCGAGTTGCCAATATTTCGGGACTGTTGCAAGTGCTATAATAGCGTGTTTGCTTATATTTCAATATTTAGTTAGTGTTATACATACATGGGTGTACTTCTTTATTTCTTAAAATTTGTGCATCCGAGCTTTTTATTTTTTCTTTATTTTAATTTTTTTGATATAACATGTATAATGTATCCATCACGCCTTATCCCCGAAGGGGTGGCAGAGGCATATTATATGCCGACTTTTCACCGTGTGGATTCCTGTCCCACGTAATAGGTGGTGAGCCCATTGCCGTGTTGAAATAGACAGACGCAGGTTGTGGCTACCTGCTGTTGAAATTTTCAAGCCGCCCATAAGGCCTTCAACCAGGCTTAACGACTGACATTTTACTGGCAACCGGGACCAACGGCTTAACGTGCCTTCCGAAGCACGGAAACGCTCGCAAATGTAAATGCCACAAAGTCACCCATCCGAGGACCAGCCATAGTGAAAGTTGCGTAACTCAGTGATCGTTTACAGAACACTGAGACCGCGAGGCTACGAGCGCTTAAATATATGTATATAACAATCATATAACATCATCTTATGTACATACTCTACGCTGTATGGTGAGAGCATTGGACACGTTTTAGATGGGTAAAATGTTGTCAGTTCGCTTCACCTTCAGAGACATGCTGTTTTCCCTTCTGTCGGCAATCCGGAAGAAGATTCTGTCTGATCACACGTGTTGAGAATGTTACTTTCGAATGATGTAGCTCTTTAACGATTAAAAAAAGCTCAGCAATTGCAGAGTTAATAAACTGCAAAGAAACAAATAAATGTTTCCTTTCAACTTAAGATAAATTCTGTACCTAAGTTTTGTCTAAGTTTACCTCCGTTTTTGCCACACTATCTTAAGTTTTGTTGTACTTGTTAAAATATATCGGCCACTCGGAACGTACACAATACAAAGTTAGGACGCCTCAGACTTTGAGATTTATTGTTGCGTGGACAATACATAGGTACATAAATGGGCAGGCAGAGGCATGTACGGCCCAAATTTCACGATTGCAGTTTTGTCTTACGTAGCAGGTGGCCTATTGCCGAGTAAAATGGACAGGCGCAGTTTGTGGCTAATGGAGAACACAACGCGGGGTCAAAATATTACTGTCAAATACAGCTAAAATTTGAGCGAAGCTCATGTATATTACATTAGTTTTTATTTCACTTCAATACATGCTATACTTCCGGAGATGATGTCACAGCCTCGCACAGACTGCGCCAAGGCGCAGCGCGGCATTCAGGTGCATTCAGGTGCAAACGAGAGCGCGACTGTTGAATGAGCAGGGTTGTGATGTATGCGGTCACCCGCATTGTACGCACTTTGATCGTAAATATTTCAGCCATTTTTTGAAATATAAAAAAAGTAAAACGCCCTTTGTCTCGTATTTTTTTTTTGTAGATATATTTGTCATTTAAAGAAAAAACACCTTTGTCAGACACATTGGCGTTATATTTTTCAAGACGCCTATTTTTTTAAACTCCTTAGTGCAATTTATAATAAAATTTAGTTACAATGTGTAATTATTGTTTTATTTTGCTACTAGAACTTAATAAATAAACATTCAAAAATTAATTATAAACTTACTAATTCTCTTCGTCCATCGCAGGCGCCTTACGGAGTTGGAAGATCAGACGGCAGTCACTTCCAATAATGCCGAAAATTAAAAGCCAAAGCGATAGCTGCTCCTAGCAGCCAATTATAAGTGGGCCTCGGGCTACAAACTAAAGTAGGATCGGGAAGCGACTGGGAAAACACTTATGATGGAGAAGACTCTTCCTCCGTTAGAGACACATAATTAATATTTACCTGAAACAAAAGAAAATAATTATCAATATTACAATAGCTTAAAATTGCGTCCGCGTGATAACATCAGAACTTCCATTTTACGATGGATTTATTAACTAACTCTTTTGTGTCTATCAAGGACAAATTTTTAATTGATTTTAAACTAGCTTCCTAAATACTTGAAATTGGTTCCATAGCTCTGAAGTGTGAACGGTGACAAAGGACGAAAGTGTGAAAGAAAAAAGGAAATACAGTGGAAGGCCTGGATGGGATGGAATTAAATGTGGATGGAAAAAAATAGGATTGAAGGATGGGCTTGGATGACTTGAAAAATTTCAACAGCATGTCGCCACAGCCTTCGCCTGCCCATTTCAATACGGCAATGGACTCACCACCTGTTACGTGGGACAAAAATAAATACTGTGAAATATGGGCGTATAGTATGCCTCTGCCTACCCCTTCGGGGATAAAAGCGTACTATATGTATGGATATCTATTTATGTGTATAATTAAATATTGTGGGATACACTTTTCACACAGTGCCATCTAAATAAACATGGTGAATTATTAAACTGAAACTTCTTTATCGACGTTGAGAGAAATTTTATAGCTGTAAAAAAATCGTCATGTTTTTCGGTTACGCGCCATATTTTTTTGAAGTGAAACATCTTTACCATAAGTGAAACTTCTTTATCGATGACTAAAATTTTATAGCTGTAAAAAAATGTCGTAAAGAAGTTTTACTTCTTACCTGTGTACTTTGGTACACACACACATACTTTTTTTCTTTGGTATAAGCTTGTTTGAAGTCAGTTTAAAGACAATAAATACGAGTACTGTCTTGATAAATACATACAGTTCCATATTTATCAATGAACAGTAAAATAGACCAACTGTGGTTTCTTCGCTCACATATTATATGAGATGATTAATGCATCATTACCTCTGTATGTTGTGCTGTACCGAGGTTATTAGCATTACAAATCTACGTATACTAGGAAACCGAGAAATGTATTGCTTAGCAAAATGTGTTGAAACGGAACTTATGTATTGTATGCATGCTATGAGTACATTTGTCAAAACGTCGCTATTCGATTGAATAAATTAAGTACGGAAATAAATGTAGTTCATTTACCGGAAAAAAGACATATACTTTCTAACAGGGTATATGATGATAAATAAAAAATATCGTGGAACACTTTTCGCACAATGCCATCTAACCCAAAGTAAGCTAATATAAGCTTGTGGTGTGGGATCTAGATAACTTATAAACAAACTTATATATTTCTAAATACATACATATTATACATAGGAAACACCCAAAATCCGAAACACTTTGTGGATCACACAAATATTTGTTCCTACCAAGCAATCAAACCCGGAACCTCAAGCGCATATATATATCTACTTACCGCCCCCATTATTTTCTACTATATACTGGCAACCTGGCTAACTACATTTTGTGGTTCGCGACCCCAAAACAGAACCTAATTGGATCACAACGTGTCTCAAAGTGCAAGTAATTAATTTGAAGTAAAATGTAGGTATATTTTACGCATCCATCATTCTAGTAAGTAACTTTTCCGCGAAAACTTTATAACTATCAGTCACGCCTTTATTCCCAAAGGAGTGGCAGCAGCGCATAATATACGCCCACATTTTACCGTGTACACCTCTCTCCCACGTAAGATGGTGAGCCCGTTGCCTTGTTGAAATAGACAGACGCAGGTGGTGGCAAAATTTTTCAAGCCGCCTATTAGGCCTTCCTCTACCATTATAATAGCAACCGGGACCAATGATTTACAGAACACTGAGCTAGCGGGGTCACGAGCACTTTTTAACATTATAAGTAACTTATTTCATAAAAACCTATTCAATATTATTACATCTATAACTCGTAAGTTAAGTTTCAGAATTACAGAGAAAGAAACTGTCTTTAGAAATTAGACTGCTCAGCAATACTATTCTGTAACCGGTCAGATGTCAAATTTGACAGCTTAATGCAAACTTCGAAATTTAAAACTTTTATTTCAGAATAGCATTGTCTAGGTATATTATAATAGTAGATAATGACAGATTATCTAAGATTTTATCTCATCTTATTATTAAATTCGGTTAAGGTTAGAATCCCTAGAAAACCCTTTTTGTCATTATTGAAAGTAGTGTACCAGCTTGCAGATTAAACTAGACAGCGTACGTCTTAGTAAGAGCTCCGTTTCATTATAAGATCTTATGCTTAAGCCTTGACATACGGACTGCAATTTAACTGCATAATTGCAGTTCTGATGCAGTTTTGAAAGTGGTTGGTACGACTACATTGAAAATGCAAGTCAACTGCACGTCAACCTGCAGTTGGCTTGCAGTTAGTGTGTAGTTACACCGACTGCACACTGACTGTAAACTTACTGCACGTTGATGAGCAGTTCTAATAGTATAAGTGTTAGGAAAGTAAGAGTTATATAGATATATTATTTACTAGCTGACCCCCACAGTTTCACCCGGGACATATTTTGAACCCACGTCCCAGCTATTTAATCCCGTCGCTTTTACTTTTACACAATGTATGAAAATTTGCCCGATTTGTTGTCATTTATGATTACTGCTCCGCTCGCCTGGGTAGTAGCATTATGATAGCCTATAGCCTTCCTCGATAAAAAACACAAAAATATTTTTTCAATTCTGACCAGTAGTTCCTGAGATTAGCGCGTTCAACCAACCAAACAAACAAACTCTTCAGCTTAATATATTAGTATAGAAGTAATTATACTATTTATTCAAATGCTGATTCTATTTTCTAAAGTGCGTGGGCTACTTTCATTAAGTTATGCTTATTCTATAGCGGAAATGACCATCCTAAAAAAAATATTGACAACCTTAGGTATATGACTATAACTTGCAAAACGTAGCGTCGTACAAAGTAAAATTTAATATATGACTTATATACTAGCACAAAAATATCGAGACTCTATGTCTGTGGAAGTGGTCATCAGAGGATAACGGTGCCCCCAGGTACAGACGGTTCCGTATTGGGTTGCATAAATTTAAGAGGCATAACTTAAAACTGCATAACGTTTTTTGCCATTCTCATCGTTTCGCATAACGTTCAAACATAATAAATTATTAGGCATACTTTATTTTCCCATTACTTCTTATAATAATAATATTCCCGCATAAAATGTTTACGCATAATTCTTTTTACAATAACGATTACTAATCTTAACATTTATTGGCATCTCACTCTGTAGCATAAAGATCGTACATATAGAATACCATAATGTTAACAAGTACATATTTTTATTTTTATATCTAAGCTTGAAATGTCTAAGATTGAAATGCCAACTGATTAAAAATGTCGATAGTCACTATACTGAAGTTCAAAATGTGAACACTTTTATAATATATAAATAAAATACAAAAAGAAGTAGGTAACAATATTAAAACGAGCGATTAAGTCCTGGCGCATAAACTACATTATGCTAAAAAAGATTATGCGATCGAAAGGAGCTCGTACTCGATGGCCAGTTGGACTTTCAAATGCGTTTTAGAACGCTAGAAACTTTCACGACTACTGCCTAGCTTGAAGTGGTCCCACGTCTCCTGTAGAAAGTAATACACAAGGATCGTGCAATGAACTCTTTGTGAAGCTCAGGTATGGACGGAGAACCTTACCATAAGCCACTTTTTAGAAAGGCATGTGTCACTAACAAGTCTTTTAGTAAGAAATAAGATTATTTTATTCAATTGTTTAGTCACTAATAAAGACACGTAAAGACTGTTATTCTGCAGAAGTTTTGACTGACCTGATTCACTTATACTTATTGTACTTAGTTATTTGCTCAAGCAAAAACCCGTTGTTGATTTTCTTCCAAATAAGTTTGTTTTCAGATAATTATATTTGATAGCAAGTAGTTTGCTACGAGAATCATTTTAAATTTGCATCCATATTGAGAAGAGGTTCAAAAAATGTATGCTAATGCTGACAAATTATTTAGCGCCGGCAGCGCGAGTGCTGTATCTTTGGTGTTGCAAACGTCCAGAGGCTACGGTGACTACTTCCCATCAGGTGGGCGGTATGCTTGACTGCCACCTAAGTGGTATAAAAAAGGCTAAAGCTAGTCTTAAATATCATGTAAATCTTTACTAAAACTACAAAGAGGTAAAGTTTGTGAGGTTGTAAAAGGTAGTTCTGATCTACAGATCCGATTTTGATATTTGTTTCATTGTCAGAAAAGTACCTATATTCGCTCGCACTAGAGGCTACTTTATATCTCGAGAACAAGTTTTTATGGGAAACGGGTACTCCACCACGCGGGGCGTAGCCGCGTGCATTAGCTAGGCCAAAATATAATTTCACCACTCTAAGGGAATCTTGTTTCGACTGGCCCGGTGGTAGTGTATCTGCCGTTGCAATATTGAATAATACGATGGCACTCCTATTCTTTTCTAATCTATTTTCCAAGTTGAATATCAAGCAGATCACTTATCTGTCTACCTATGAGCTATGATCAAATCGGATCACCCGTGTGTGATTAATTTTTTTTTTTCTGTTTTTAATTATGGCCGCCCACATTAGTTTTCTTTTTGTCTACGAATAATATGTGCAGACATTGGTGTATTAAAATTATCATTAGTACAAGGTAAACTTTTTCACGTCAACACATTTGAGTAGGCATATTTATACGAGTATATGACGCGACGAAAAACACAATGTTTCATCCAGAATAAAAGATCACATCCACCCACAGAAGTACGAATACCCGTAATTCCCTAGAGACCACATCCTCATAAACGAAAAAGGAAATAATGTCCTTATAGCAAGACATAATGGTGCGTCTCGTAGTTGAATACTTGGTTAGTATAGCCTACAGGCTATACTATATAGAGCATCATTGCGTACACGCAATGATGCTCTAAAAAACTGAAGAAAAATATTTGGTTTTTGTCTGGCAATTTATTGAAGATGACATTCAAGCGCTGTTGAATTTGTCCCCTCTTAAAGAATCACTGATGGCCCTATTCTGGTCTATTAGTAATTTGCTTTTCTATATTAATACGATGTGAGACTTGCTTTAAACAGTCTAGTTTGATTACTCTATTTCGTATAATTCTATGTTTATGATTGATTACTCTGAGCCCTGGGGCTATTCTTCCGAGGGCTTACCGGGACTCCTGGCCATAGACAAATGGAAGGGCACCGTGTGGTTTTAGTCGGTAAGAGTCCGGCATAGCATCCATGAGGATCTCCACACGTAAAAAAAGTCTATTTTGGAATTTGAAATTGTCAAGAACTCATGACATACGAGATACTAGCGAAATATTCGGTTCTCATCGCTCAAAGCCCCGCTAACTCAGTGTTCTGTAAATGATCACTGCTATAAGCAACTTTCGCTGGCTGTTCCTCGGATGGGTGACGGCTTTGTAGCATTTACATTTACCAGCGTTTCCGTGCTTCAGAAGGAACATTAAGCCGTCTCGGTTGCCAGTAACATGGCAGTCGTTAAACCACGTAGAAGGTCTTATGGTAGGCTTGAAATTTTTCATGAACCTGCGCTTGTCCATATTTAACACGGTAATGGGCTCATCACCTATTTCGTGGGACAGGATACACATAGTTAAAAGTGGGCGTATAATATATTTCTGCCACCCCTTTGGGGATAAGGCGTGAATGATAATGACAACTGATTTGGAGTTTTGATATTGTCGAAAGCTCGTGGCAAATTATAGATTTACAATCGAGATATCAGCTGTTTAGTTTGTCTCATGTTTGTATACTATTTAAGTAGAGTTGTTGGTTGAGCTAGAACAAGAGTCGGTAATATATCCTTCTGTGTTTTTATTTAGGCTTGTCTTGCTGCAGGAGCGCTGAGTGAGTGGCACAGTCTAGTTTACTCATTACTTATAATTTCAATATCTACTATAAATAAAAATAAAATAAATATCCATCACGCCTTATCCCCGAAGGGGTGGCAGAGGCATATTATATGCCCACTTTACACCGTGTGGATTCCTGTCCCACGTAATAGGTGGTGAGCCCATTGCCGTGTTGAAATAGACAGACGCAGGTTGTGGCTACCTGCTGTTGAAATTTTCAAGCCGCCCATAAGGCCTTCAACTAGGCTTAACGACTGCCATTTTACTGGCAACCGGGACCAACGGCTTAACGTGCCTTCCGAAGCACGGAAACGCTCGCAAATGTAAATACCACAAAGTGGTCACCCATCCGAGGACCAGCCATAGTGAAAGTTGCGTAACTCCGTGATCGTTTACAGAACACTGAGACCGCGGGGCCACGAGCGCTTCCAGAACACTGAGACCGCGGGGCCACGAGCGCTTATATATAAAATATCTACTAAATGTTAACAAACAATATTTTTTATATTAGCACCTTAAAATATATATAATGAAATTAGAAATGTAATTTAATCTGCAGAGCATATAAAAATATTTGAAATTCTAACTTTTTAGTGGACGATTTCTGTATCTTTAGTTTGTTATAAGATTTTAAATAACCATAATAATGTACTATGTTTTTATAATAAACTAAAAAGTACTTTTTCTTTTTTTTTTCATGCACTGCCATCTACTTGCCATGCATGCATATAATCAGGCAGTTCAAAATCAATTACAAAATTTCTAATACATACAAGTAACTCTGTATATTAGGAGCAATAAAAACATGGTAAAATACAAGAATTTCCATAATGAGACAACCAACGATACACATAACACAACATAAAACTTTTTGTAAGCTTTATTCATCGTTTAAAGTCACAATTGCTCAATTGTCAAGGAAAATTGCATGAAAAAGCCATTTTACGAGATATCGAAACTACGCCATTCACACGCGCTAAACACTTTTTAGATTGAAATTATAATTGTATTTCAACAAGATGTCAAACATAGCTTGTGCTTGATAAATGATAAGCGATGACTATAAAAGCTGATAATTTTGAGGGTTTTACACTTAGTGGTAAAGTGGAAGAGATTTCAGGGCCCTAATTCTTGTACCGCTTTCTTGTATGTCTATGCGGATGAAATTTCTATGGTTTTAAACTTTCGAGTTGGCAAGATACCTACTTGAAATTTGAAACATAGCTCAGAAGAGAATGAGAATGCGTGAAAATGTGAAAAGTGAAGTAGGTACTTTATATTCCGTTTTACAAAAAAATTAACATTTTAACCACAGCTTGTTATTTTAGGGCATGCCACTGTCGCTCTAAAGAAAATACCATTTACTTTGTGAATTTATAAATTCCTGGAATTCCTGGAATATTAATAAATTCCTGGAATTCTTTGTCATTTCCACTCTAAAACTATGATATGCATATCGAGAATTTCACGGTATTTGCTAAGTAAATGCTATTTTTAGGGTACCGTCCCTCAAAAGAAAGAAAAAAAACGGATCCCTTATAGGATCACTATTTTGTCTGTCTGTCACGACCCATTTAATCAAGAATAAAGGAAATACTCTAAAATATTAAAAAAAAAAAATTATGGGTTGCGCCGCCAATTTCCGCAAATTTTCGACACTCGCAAGGGAATCATAACCCACAGGGCACTGCCCGTGAACTCATAATCTTGAAATTTGGTACGAAGCAATATCTTATAGCACAGATAAAGGAAAATTTCCAAAATATAAAATAGTTGAAAATTAAGGGATGTCCCCATACACACACAGAATTACCAATTAACATAGACCTGTGAGTTGTGTGGGCGCTCACACAATTTGCAGGTCTAGCTTAATTGGGTTTCCACTCAAATAAGGTACAAATATTTCACGGAACCCTTGGTGCACGAGTTGGACTCGTGCGTGACCGCTTTTTTAGTTTGAGAGTGCACTTACAATGACTGAGTGAGTGAGCAGAATAAAAGCCTGACAACAGAGTTATTGAGTTACCAAACCATTCAAAAGTCTTTTCTAAGTAACATCAAAAAAACTAAAACCAGTATGTACGTTCTTTTCCTACGACCCCTGTTTATTTTTTTGACGGAACGTAATAAAAAGCATGTGACTTTCAATTTGAGGATCACTTCAATAGGGGTTGTCTTATTGAGCATATCCCTCAACTCAAGAAACGCTTTAACGAAGTTTTTTATAAGGCGAAAATGAACTTTAATCCTTTCTTGAGCATATATTTTGTAAAATGGCCTTAGATTTGGCAACTGTGGAAGTAACCCACAAAGAAGATCTAGCTGTGGCTTTCCATAAGGCGGCCAAACTCTGTTTAAAGAGCAAAACTTTCATACCATATAGTGAACATTATCGATCTCAGTGATATAAATCAAGTGAAAAGCCGACTTTAGATTAATTTTGTTGGAATCCATCAATTATAAACTTTTCCTGTCTCTCTCAATCTAACAGTTCCCTGCGAAAAGTTTCTTTTGATGTTAAGATCACTTTTAAACACATCAAAGTTTTCAAATCCATTAATTCCTAGCTGTTCACCTATCGCGACTTACTCCGATTCCTTTCATTCATACTTTTTCAAAAATCCTGTCTTATTTGTAACTAATTATAAATTTTAAAAAAGTGTGCGTTTACTTATGTACACGCCTTAGAAGTTATACTGCTTTAGTCTAATAAGATTTCATCACATATACCTCAACTCTTTGTCTGTAACAGGAATGATAAATTAGTAAGAAAAAAACATCAAAAGAATGAAAACTACTTTCAATGTAGTTATAAAGTTGTTATGGAAACACTTATCAGCTCACTTCAGGGTGTTTATAAGCAGGCGCGTGCGCTTCATACATGCAAATAAGCACTGCATACCCTAGCCCAATCAATATAATCTAAATCTATTATTTAAAAACAACAAGTTGTATAATAATAAATACGCAATAAAATTATCAGATGTGTGTATTGTGCCCCTGCCATCTATGAGTCCTTCAGCTAACTTAACAAACAACTAGTACATATACTCGTACGTCACGAATCTAGCCCAACGCCACCGTGCCGCGCGACTGTAAGCAGAATGTAATCTTGCCTACTCGGGAGTCGTATGAATACAGTAGATACTTTGTTAGTGTGAGTAAAATATACGATTGTGTGAGAAATTATTACACATGATTTAAGCAGTGCTTCTTTGACAAAGCGACCGATTTAAGGAACTATCAAATACAGAATAATTGGTGGATGTGTTAAGCCTATTTAATTCATTTGCAAAATATTATCGTAATATTGTTTCACTTCACATATCTTTCGAGTGATTTTGAGCGCATCTAATTAATTTGTTAACTTACTAGAATTACTGTGAAATATTTAAAATTATAGCTGTGAGATCTGTGTTGGTGATGTGTGTTTAATAAATAAATCCAAAACTCGTGTTTGATAAAAAAAATGTTAAAGGACGTTAGTTTACGATTTGGATCTGAAGGGTAATACCACTCACTATGTTCTTTTAATAACAAGTATTAAGATAATTACGTAAATCTGGCTGGCAAGCTGTGTACACAAATAAATTATTTTAAAAATTATGTTAAACAAGATCAAAATAAATTTTGGACCTTTAACGGATATTCAGATTTAAATAATTTTTAAGTATGTAAGTAATGTTATTTATTTATTTTTGCTTATTTCGCAAATAACGCGTTACTAGTATGACAGACGTTAAGCCAAGTTAGAAGCCAAGGATTGAATCATTTCAATAGCAGGTCGCCACAACCTGCGCCTGTCCTTTTCAACACGGCTATAGACTCACCACCTGTTACGTGTAAATGTATAAGCCTCTACCACCCCTTTAGAGATAACTCATTAATGATAAGTATAAATAGATAAATATTTGTAGTTTGGTTTTTTTATTTTGAAATGTATATACGCTAGCTTATCTTATTGAGATCACTTTCTTGCAGGGTTTTCGGGTAACGCATACCCTATCCGAAATCCTTGTGCACGCCACTGTTTATAAGTTTTCATGGAGATACTTATTAACTAACTTCATGGCTTCTTAATGATGTCGGTTTGCGTGATTGTCTGCGCGCGCATCGTAAAAATTTACTCTCTTCGTTTTTTCCTAACGCCAAAAAAGTATAACTCCAAATAGTAGTCGTCGTGATACATTTTTGTGCCTTTTATCGTGTGAAAATCCTAATGGATGTTATGCCGGACTCCTACCGACTAAAACCACAAGTTGCTCTTCATCTGCCTATGGCCGGGAGTCACGGGTGAGCCCTCGGAAGGATAGCCCCAGGACTCACATTTTTGTGCTTGTTAGTTCACCTTTTATGCAACATTACTGAAAAGCTTTTAGTTTCAAACCAGAAATCATTTACATTTTGAATATTTCCACTTTGTCGAGCGAAAGAAGCATGCATGGATCGCGAAGCCTGGCGATTAGTCCTCTCTGACTACTCCATCAGGGATACAGCGTGAAGATAGTTAGTTAGTTAGTCTTTATTTATAATATCAACTATGTTATTTCATTTTTTAATATACATTAATCACAAATGTGTTTATAAGAATTCAGACCGGCGCGGCGCCAATGTCTATTTGCAGATTATTGATTTAATCAGTTTCGTTCACTCAAATAAAAGTAGGTATACTCAATCAACCGCAATTTTGTCACGTTCAAGTGCTTTTATATCTAAATTTTGCTAATAGGATGTGATTGCATGTTAATTCATGGTAATAACATTATTATTATTATTTTATATATTTATGAGAGATATTGTCAATTTTCTACATAGTTACGTAGTAAATGTTTTTATAGATTAGTAGATTTACAATGTCACAACCATAGAGTGTAAAATAAATGTGAGTATGACAACCTAGCTCACAGGTAAGTAGACAACGGCGAATTTTTAAAATTTTCAGTGGAAATCTACACATTGATCACAGTGTGTAGATTTCCACGCTGTGTGAAAAGTGTCCCACGATATTTATATGTATTTATTTTTTATTCAGAATATAATTAAGATTAGGAATATAGCAATCACCTTTCCATTCTCATGGATACCATGCCAGACTACTACCGACAACCACACCGTGTCCTTTGGTCAGGCCGGGAGACCTGGGTGAGCCACACAGACTTTGCCCGCCACCGTTAAGCAACCTGGAATACCCTAATACTAGTGGTTCTGTGAACCGTTGACGTCGGAGTAATTTTTTTTTTAAATGGATTTATTTTTTTCGTTTTGAGCGCTCTGGCCAACCACTACGGGACCATTTCGCCTCCCCTGCCTCCATTTCCCCCGAAAAAACCCCTCGCTAAAAGTTGTCTACATCAAGGATTGTCCATGCCAAGTTGCATGCAGATCCGATGAAAAATGCAACCTGTAGACTGAATGGACGGACAATCGGACATCAATAGCATTTTTCCCGTACCAGTGGAGTTAAAACGGAAACTTTCGTCGGCTTGCTTCGCTCGCCTCCTCAATCAATGAAACAGAACCAGATTGCCAGTAAATTACCTATTATCTAAAGAAATAAGTTTCTTAGATTATATTGACCGGTGTCTCAAGTAAATAATAGGTAATATAAATGTGAATGATTAGCGACAACTGTCACAATCATAAGAATAGACCGCTACAAGGTCTGACGCCGGCGTCGTCAGTCAGTATTGTAATGACATAACAGGTGATGGTCGAGGTTGTTATCAGGGTTTTTCTATCCACGACTATGTCATTTTCAGACAGGACAGTTGCCATTATCAGGTTTTTTGAGCGTTTATTACAAAAAAAATAATAAGTAATAAGGTAACACATATCATACGATTAGAGTTGGTGATAAAAGTTTACTATTCGAGAGATTTTTTTTTGACTGGGAATACTTTTTGTGTACTTTCATTCCCTTATCCCTGCGTGGGCAGCAGGAATGGTGTGTGGGACTCCCAGTCCTATTGCATGAGTTTAATAGTTGAATTAGATATACTTATGGAAACTTCTGAACGTATTTGTAATGCTAGTTGTACTGAAGCAATTGGTAGCCAGAAATTGTATCGAAGAGAAAGGTATAGAAACTTGTATGATTGTATTGAAACGATTTTATCCATGAAATGGATTTTTAAATCATTTTAATACAGCTACAATCAATGCATGACTATTGATTAACAGACAGCCTTGTAAAGCCTTCGCTAAATAATATGCTAATCAACCCATCAATGTTAACTCTATTTGCACTGAATAGGGTGAGAGCAAGCACTTGCAATATGCAATTGATATTTACAATACGTATTTAATATATATAAATCGAAAAATAACGACTATTTTCTTTTAAAATTAAATACTATGACGAACAGTTGTGGGTCTCGTGGGGCAGCATTTGTATAACAATTCAAGGTATTTACAGAACCTTCGTATTTACTGTGGTAAACGAGAAGATTTCACAACTGCAACTATTATTTATACATCGATCGACCATACCAGCAAATAGACTATGTATACATAGACTATGTATACATAGTCTATTTGCTGGTTGGTTAAGGCGACGTTATTCATGTCTCTTTTTATGTAAAAGTTTTTTCCTTTTCTGGCATCTCTTCCCAACTTCTTATATCATAGTTTGTCGCCAGAAAGTTTTCTTCGTAAAATAAGCAAGGATGAGTTCTATCCCTGGTATGGTACATGATGATCAGTTTTTTCTTAACCTAAATACACAAATTCGTTCAACTAAAGTATCCATTACAGTATATGTTTATAAAACCATTAGAACGGGAAAAAACTGTAAACAAAATAAGGGGACTCAGAGTGACTTATCGTGTAAATAAATACAAAAACGATAAAAGAGAAAATGCTTTCAGTAGAGTAGTTAATGACTCACTGCGGTAGGCAGAAAATCTTAAAAAAAAATTGAAGTAGAATTGCTTTCTTAACTTTGTATGGATAACAATGTTGCCTTTAAGTTCAATGTTAATATAAACTATCCACAGATATCTGTATATCGTTTTTTCTTTATATCCTTTAAGCTCTTAAGTGTTTCTTGAGTATTGAGAAATGTTCTGGAACACGGCCCTTCGACTTCTACTTAGCATAGCGACACGTTTTTCAAAGAACTAATGGTTGCATACCCAAACCCTTCGTCAACTTCGGCACCTATTTTGGTTCCACTTTCTCTTTCTTCTATTGTAACACCGTACACCGTTGTCATGCATTTCATCGTCTATGAATTCAAGGCCTTTTGAATCACTTTTCGCAACGTCAAGGCTATCCGCAATGTCAAAAATATAAAGTTTGCCGCAAATGCGGGCATTCCAAATCCTTTCATCGTGTCCGTATCAAGTACTATTTACTTGAATAACACTTGTATTAAACCGTACTAATTTATAATTTAACCTTGACATTATTGTGAACCTGTGCGACAATGACACGATATAAACCACTGATGCGGGTATTTTAAGTTTACGCTATTTTTTTAATTTGGCATAACCTTCTTCGACGAATCGATAAATTGAGTACGGCAATTTGAATGTATACTTGATTATAAATCAATGTGGATTGCAGTAAGTAGGAAAAAATTCTAAACAAAGGGTACTGTTCTAATATAGTAGCATTTAGTACCACATATTTAGTGAGGACCATAATTTCTGGAATGTCATTTCCTGACGATTCGATGGACGTATAACCTGAAAAAGAATAGGTAAAGAGTCTAACCATTAGAGTTAACAGGAAATATGCTACTTATTTCTTTTACTATAAACAATGGACACTAGTTTTTGAAGACCACGTGAGCAAATTGCTCAAAAACGGAAAGTCATAAGATACATAGACGTGCATGTATGAAGTGATTGATGAATCTGCAAGAAGCGAAAGAAGTTTGCATGGATTGCGAAGCCTGGCGATCTGACCTGTCTGACTACCCACCAGGGATACAGCGTGAAGATAGTATGTACAAGAATCATAAATTAGTCGGACTAGTCATGATTGGCACTTCATTTATACAAAGTGGATCCGTAGATAAAAGAAGGTGATCTTGACAACAATACACGGCACACAGCTAAACTATACATCGCAACGAATTTTATGAGTGAATTTACAACCAGGCGTGGATAATAAAATACGAGAATTGTGAGGCAAAGGAAACCCAATGCAATGGTCCTCATTTCGCAAAGAAAAGATAGAGGTTTGTTTGAGATAATGTGGGTAAAATCATGTCGTGTGTTTCCGTAGGTAATAAGTACCAATGCTTTTTAAAATATTTCGGCAAACCGGAATGAATGGTAGTTTTAGTATCTCTGAATTTTAGAAAATGGAATGTCCGTAATTGCGTATAAAACAGGCGTTTAAATTACTATGAGCGAATTTCCGTACAAGAAGGCATGAAACGAGAACCGCGGCGGGAAAAAACAAGGCGAAAGTATATTGGTTCCTGGTTTAATACGGAACTCTTGAAACATGTTTAGAAAGAGACTAGCTCTGACTTTATGACGATTAAATAAACTAAAAGTGACAGCCTTGCGTGCGTAGGTTATTATCGCATACCTGAGATCTATTTTTTCTTAAAACTCAGGCAAAGCTTAAGCGTAGTTTTATAAAACTAACCTCTTGCCTTACTTTGCAAAGGAAGGAAGGGACCAACTTTGAGTTCACTGCAGTAGATGGGTCAGCAGAGGAACTGTCATCTACTACGGGACTTATTAGCAACCATTTTTGATAACCACCCATAACAGGTTATAGAAGGTTAGCTGCAAATTAGGCTTACGGCGATTCAAGTCAGGTTGCGATTTTAATATCTACTTAAGCTGCAATAAACCGTATTTATCAACTGCCTGTTGAAATTAAAAATACAAGTTTTGTTGTGCACCTTGTGCTTTATATTCGATCTGGTCAATAAGCAATTTAATTTAATTTCGATGCATGACAAACCTGTATGGGTTGCGACAAAATGGTAGTGCATTATTGAAATTTGAACAGATTTCTTTCGACGTTCTCTTATTATAATTCAATTTCTAATTATATGAAGGACGTTTCAAATTGTTTAGGTATGATAATTGTATAGGTACCATTCATAAGAAATAATTGGTATAGGGTATTTGATTTTTCATGTATAAAACTGTAAAACGCACAATACCGCGTGGTGAATTGGTGACATAGTTAGTGCTACACCAGCAAATGGTTCAGATTGATAGCAAATAGTTTGGTGTATAGTAAATACATATCGGCATGAAAATTGTCATCCACCGCAGCATGAAAATCAAGATGGATGAACAGATTATGCTGTTGTTGTTGTTAAGCGTTTGTATTATATTGTGTCAATATAGAGTTAAAAATAGAGATAGATAGATATTTCTAAATAAAGACTCTACACAACACTGAGGTAGTTTTGCAAACCAGACGCTCAAAGTTTGCAAATGACCTAAAAGAACATAGCGTCTAGAAATACCGTAAGCTCTAAATAGTTTCAGAACCCAGGGGTCCGCTTTCTTGCTGTTGAGACAGAGATATCCCTCCACTTGGGACAGTCTAACCACCAAATATTGTTACAATAAAGCTGTAAACACTGCTACTAAGATTCTAAGCTAAGATTTCAAGGTACTTAAATAAGATACATTCGAAACAGTTCCACTTGAATACCTCTTATACTAGGTAACACCTTCGCCCGTCACATATTTTGAACTCCCGTTTATTTATACTTCTATTACGTGGGACAGGAATGCACGTGGTGAAAAGTGAGCATATATATATGCTTCTGCCACCCCTTCGGGGATAAGGCGTGATAGATAAATAAATAATAAATATTATAATGCCATCGTAATAATGTATAAAAATATGACCGAATTGAAAAAATCTTCCTCGATAAATAGGCAACGCAAAAAGATTTTTTTCTAATCCGACCAGTAGTTCCTGAGATTAGCGCGTTCAACCAAACAAATTCTTCAGCTTTGTATATTAGTACGAGTATAGAAGTCTGAACAAAGGACCGCAGTGTGAAACAACGTTCGTATATAAAAATGTTTACATTTCGTTTAAAAATAGCAATAGCATTCTTGTTCAATACCGTATTTAATCCGCAAATAGCATAAATACTTTAGGAATCCGTATAAAAAGAGTGTGATTAATCTCTAGGACAGACTAAATCACAGTGGTCGAAAAAAAAATGGATTAAGCACAAAAAAGTTTTCTCTTGCTTTGGTTTCCGAGGCACTTGGGTTAGGGTCGACAAATTCAAATAGTGATGATCAATAATTGTAAAAGGTTTCTTTCGACTTCGCGCGTGACTTAGGTCAAATTACAAAAAAAAAATATATGGCCTATATATATTATCCTTCCTCGGTAAATAAGCTATTGAACACAAAAATATTTTTACAATTCAAACCAGTAATGTTCGAGATTAGCGCGTTTATCCAAACATTCATTCATTTATTACACCAGCGGCACGCTATGATGGCCGTTCATTTCACATTTCGTCCCAGGAAAATAATATATTTCAGATTTATATTAATAAAAAGTACCCTCAATATAGTATGCTTAAAACAAAAAATTAAGTATATACGTAAGGTATTATATTTCATTAAAATCGAAATGCTTTGCATTAGTGTAATATGTCAAACGGCCATCATAGCGTGCTGTTAGTATCTTATCTATACTAATATTATAACGCTAAAGAGTTTGTTTGTTTGTTTGGTTGAACGCGCTAATCTCAGGAACTACTAGTCGGATTTTAAAAAATCTTTTTGGGTTAGATAGCCAATTTATCGAGGAATTTATAAGCGAGGGGTTTAAATAGGTGCGACAGGAGGACGAAATATTCCACGGGCGTAGCTGTGGGGGTCATCTAGTAGTATAGATTTGTATTAGATAAATCTTCTGTCATCCGTTGGAATAGGTCATTAATATCCTATCGTCATCACAGGTGGTAACTCCACTATGACAGTGTATTTCGGACGCGTATCTCTCGTTCGCGATCATTAACGTGCTAGCACTTGGCAACTGGACTGTGTTTACATAATGGCGAAGAAAATTTGTGTGGGCATATAATGTATAGGAATTCTGTGAGATTTGCAACTGTTTTGATTATATTAAAACAATATTAGACTAGATGAAATATTACATAGACTTTGCTCAATAACAATATTATTTTTATTTTTAAAGACATCTCCTGAAAAATAATGTTTATAATGTAAGTGTCACATGTAATAATAGTTGTAGAACGTATTTTTTTCTCTACACAGCGCCATGTAGCCCAAAGTAAGCTAATAAAAACCAATAACAAACCAATTACAGGATGGCCAATATAAAACGGAGAGTATGGGCAACTCTGAAACTATATAAGACATAGACAGATCTCTTCTAAGGAACCATGTCACCTATTTTGATAAAAAGAAAAAACTGCATTCATAGATTTAAAATAATACTTGAATAATCGAAGAATAAAACTTTTTAAAATTACTATGTAACATGATATCTAAAATGAATAAAAGGCATCGTTCTTAATATCATTAAATTTAATTTTGTAGGTGTTCGAATTAACCATCCCTTGTTTTCAGTACAACCCTGTATATTACATAGGAAACTCTAAACTCCGAAACAAATACTAGCGGATCACACAAATATTTGTTCCGACCCGAAAGTCGAACCCGAGACCTCAACGCGGCATTCGTATACACTACAACTATCGCCAGCGAGGCAGTCATGGTTGAATTTGTAAACTATTAAGAACGAACTAAGCTTTATTTTATTTTAAGCTTTATAAGGCTCTTTTCAAGAAAATCCAAGTTACTGAAAGAGATAGAAACAATGAAAGTTGCTGTTTACACTGTTGATTGATGGCAATTGGTGAAACTTGCAACACATCTTGAACTAAAACACTTGTGCTGTTCCATTTTTTTTTTACATGTTCATTTATTTTAGCGAACTTTAATTTTAACTTCCAATAAATATCAATCAGTTCAGCCGTACCTGCTGTCTTCAGACTGTTTATACTGTTGATTGATGGCAAATAAGTGAAACAGTACAAGTGTTTTTGTTCAAAATGAAAGATGCATCTGATATCAACAAAGACTCAAAGAGTCATAAGATATTATCACCTTGACAGACCAACGCCTCTGAGTTCATAACTTCCTCGTTTAACTAGCACAAACTAATCAGCGCAGAGAAGTTTGTTTACCGACAATTCGTTAACGGCCCACGCCGGTCCTGGATAGGCCGGTACCATTTTATAACTAATCATGATTGCGGTACACTTTTTTCACAGCGCTATTTAGTCCAAACTAAGCTATACGCTTATACTATGGGATCTAGAGAACTGATATAGATACTTATATATTTCTGAATACATACATTTTATACACTAGATTACTCCTACGGAAACCGTAGGAGTAACCTAGCCGGTGACATACTTCGAACTCCCGTCGCATCAATTACATCCCGTCGCTTATAAATTCTACATTTCAACAGCAGGTCGCCACAACCTGCACCTGTCCATTTCAACACGGCAATGGGCTCACCACCTGTTACGTGGGACAAAAAGCAAAGCATACGGTAAAACGTGGGCGTATAGTACGCCTCTGCCTACCCCTTCGGGGATAAAGGCGTGAAAGTATGTTTATGTTATGTTATGTATGTTAGCAACAATTTGGCAAAAATTACATGCATTGGCTCTATCTACTACAATGAGAGGGATGACGCTGCAGTCCTATAAAAAAATTACATCCAAATTAATTTTGGTTAAAGGTAAGCTTGTGGTGCACAATAATTAATAGTAGGTACTAGTACACTAGTCTATGGTAAGGAAGGGTCCTTAAGGAATAGCCTCTGCCTACCCCATCGGTGGTATAAGCCATGAGTGATAGATAATAATTAATTTCCATTCTGATCCATATGATTAAATAAGCCTTTCAATCAAGTGGTACGAGTACTTGGCTACGAAAACAAAGGACGTGGTTTTAATTTCCAGGACTCATTTCTTTGTGTGATGAGCTTGTTGATATATTGTGTCTATGTGTAATTTAACTAGTGGCCCTGGTGAGCATAGCACCGCCTTAGAATCAGGTTCCATAGAAAATGTAGGTATGAGAAAAAATACTTTACTTTATGTATTTTTTTTGTATCTTTATTTAATTATTCTGCTAAACATTCACAAACCTTCGTTCGATCGACCTACACGTTCTTGAGTTAAATCTGTCGTATACTTAGTTTTATGTAAATAGACATGTTTAGGAATATATGTGTTTTGACCTTTTCGTTTTTAAGCAATCTGCTCACGTGGTCTACGTATGTAAGTTTCGGTGTACCTTGACTCCTTTTGCCTTCTATTTGCGCACATTAAATTTTTTTTGTCATACATATAATTTAATTATGTAACGTCTCAAAAAACAAGTACATAATACTTTTGGTTTTGTAATAAAAGTATGTTACATTGAACAAGAAGACACCTTCTTATTAGATGAACCGTTCTTTCACACTTGGAGACCAACCCTTTTTGCTTTGATATAATTCAACTATGTAATGTTACAAAAGTAGGGTGGATCGTCGTAGATACTGTACGCATAATTTGAAAAACTAGTGGCAGAGTGAGCAGTAGACCGACCTTACGAGAGTCGCGAGAATCTATACAGATAAATAAAATTAAAGTGTCTGTTTGTAATTCCAAACTAACAGCTTGTCACTAAATGCATATGAAAATATATACAGTACTTACAAAAAAAAAATTATGTCTTGTCTATCTGTTGGTTTGTTTCGGCATATTTCAGAAAAAGTTGCAGCGATTTTAACGGGACTATCACTGGCAGTTAGTAGATGTTATAAGGAGTAACTTAGGTTACATTTTATCTCCATATTCTCACGGGACCGCGGGACCTCTACGCGGGTGAAACCGCAAGTCATTTCAAATAATTTACATAGCTACGAGTAGGTTTGCGCCCTAAAAATGATTTTGAAGAAAACAACGCCTATTTTAGAATTGTCAGCAGTTTCGGACACCATTGGCATCTGCTGGTAAATGTCATAACATCATACTTCCCCTTTTTATCCAATTAATTTCCCGCTATCAAAAACCACTGACAATAAAAAAAAAATTAACCAACATGTTTCATAAATATCGGTTGAGAAAGAATAGAACAGACCACACACAAATGGAGAATTTCACATACTACGTAGGGTCGGTCAACGAGGGCGCTCGTAAGGCGTGTAAGGGTAATGGGAAATAGCTGGCTGTTGTCCCGAGGGACGAAAAGGTGTGGTTTTATAAGTTACTAACTTAAACCCCGCAGTTTCGTTCGCGACCTACTTAGAACTTTTGTCGTTTCTCTTTACGGTTGAAGTTACCATTAACTCCAAAAAATTTCGTTGAGTCAATAAATAAGCGGGATTCTTTAAAAGGAATTTTGGAGGGTTTTGAGAGATTGTGACATCACAGGAGACCCAAGAGCTGGCAGCTACCTCGAACAAAGAATTAGTCTAGTTATTCAAAGGGGGAACGCTGCCAGTATCTTCGGATCCTTGCCTAAAGGGACTCCTTTTAATAATATATTTTAGTTATATATCATAACTAAAATATATTATTAAAAGGAGTCCCTTTAGGTAATATATTTTAGTTATGTATCATAACCAAAATATATTATTAAAAGGAGTTAATTATTTTTAAGGTTATATGTATATGAATAGAATGTAGTTAATATGAAATACCTTACTAAATATAATACTAAATATAAATTAACGCAATCATGCAAATTCACCTTGAATTCGCCTTATATTATAGTACTTTGTATAGTTGAAGCGCTCGTGGCCCAGTGGCCCCACTGACTCAGTGTTCTGTAAACGATCACTGCGTTAAGCAACTTTCGCTATGGCTATTTAAATTTACGAGCGTTTCCATTTTTGTTATGATATTACTTAACAAATGTAATAACTTAGTAGTTTCGTTTTTTGAAGAACCAGAAATCCTATCAAAAGAGTTTCACGTAAAAAATCGCAATTTTTGTAGATTTGAATACACAATTTTAAATAGATTCAAGAGAACTCCTGGCTTCTTACAGACTAAATAAGCATGCGGTTCTGTTTATATTACAAACTTTGATCTGTTTAGTATCTCAAAATAATCTCTGACATTGAATCGAGAAAGTTCTATCTTATAAATATATCAGTGGCATCACCACCCGTGGAGACTGTAAATAAGTGTTTTTCTGTCCCAAACTTTAACGTCATGGCTCTTTGAAATCAGGTATATGCAAAAAAAAAAACACTCGCAAATAAAACAAGTAGGTATGACTGATGACATTCGCGCGCTAGAAAATATATTAATTACTAAAAAGTATTTAAAATAGCTGACATGGTTCCATTCGTAAGTACCTAAAAACCTATTTAACATCATAATTTTAGTTATTCCACTATTGAACGTGAACTCATTCCTAACAGAACCTATTTTTACATTAGCTAGATAAATCTAAATAGGTAGCTGTGAAGGTAGGAGAATATTATGTATACAGGAATTTGGACTATAAGGGCCATATTCCAGAACGTTTATCAACACTCAAGAAACACTTGAGGGTAGATTTTATAAGGCAAAATCTAGTCTCAAGCGTTGTCAGCGTTGATCGAGTATTGAGAAACATTCTGGAATATGGACCTTAGTCTCTTTCTGTTTACAAGCGCTTCCGAACTTCGGAAGGCACGGTAAGCCGTTGGTCACGGCTGTAACCGAGTTAAAAGCCTTGAATAAATTCAAAAGCAGCAAATCACAACCTATCACTGTCGAACTCAACATGGCAATAGGCTCACCACGTACTACAGGAAACAAAAATATGTCCGCTATACAAGTGTCCAGCCCAGTTCCCAAGGGGCTATACTATATAATGTGATACGAACAAACAATTTCCACGCACAGGACCTTGTGTTGACGTAAGAAGCAACTGTGAGTGACTTGTTGAATATATTTTATTCAAGTTCCAAATTTCCACACATTTATACATTTTCACTCACGTTACAATTACGTTTTTCAAACGTCTTTAGTACGGGGTTCTTTAGAAGGAATTTTGGAGGGTTTTGAGAGAGTGTGACATCGTTGGTGTTGCTAACATCCATAGACAACAGTAACCAATTTTGATCAGGTGGGCTGTATGTTTGTCGGACACCTTAATGGCATAAAAATTAAAATGCTACTACCTATCAGTTAAAAACATTAAAAAACACCCATTGAATCGCAAGCGCCTGCCTTGAAAATCCTAGCAATGAGTGTCAAAACAAAAACTTGTCAATCAAATACGATTACTTCACTCCGGGACCCGAGTACAAAAGGTTTTAAGACTGTCTATACAAAGTTTATATAATCCCTTAAAAGTCCTAGAACCTTTTTATTGAGTACCAAAGCAGTAAACCCACGGCCTTTTTTTATGTCCCTTAAACCTTAAAACACTTTCGCTTTTTCAAGCTCGCCGGCTAGTTAGTAGAAAAATACGTCCAGGACCTCTATTCTGAAGTGAAGAGTCTTCAGGGACCACCTCTTTGATTGCTATAAATCTCAACAGTTGTATATATTGGCTTAGTACGTGACGTAATAAATAATATTAGTATGTTTGAGTACATTTCCTCTAGTGATCGATCATTAGTTCATTACATTACATGGACAAAGTGAATTAAAGAGAAGGCGATTCTTCTACAAATATACGCCTGTGGTGTTCCTGATATCTTTATTATATTATAGCTAAACTAGCTTAGTCTGAGGCTTCGCCCGTAACCTACTTCGGACCCACGTGACACCCTTTTATTCACCGTTGTTTATTAATTTTACAATAATGTATGAAAACGATTTGTTGACTTTTATGATTACTGCTCTGCTCTCTTGGGTAGTGGCATGATGATATATAGCCTATAGCCTTCGTCTATAAATGCGCTATCTAACACAAAAATAATTTATCCATTGGAACCAGTAGTTCCTGAGATTAGCGCGTTCAACCAAACAAACAAACTTTTGACATAACAATAAGTCTTTTATAATTAAGTCTTTTATCAAACAAAATAGTGTTAAAAAATGAAAACGATGAAAACATCATGAAATCAAATTGACGAATTGACAGACTGGTTTATTAATCTATAATAATCAAAACACGGTTTTTTTTATTTATATCCATCACGCCTTATCCCCGAAGGGGTGGCAGAGGCATATTATATGCCCACTTTTCACCGTGTGGATTCCTGTCCCACGTAATAGGTGGTGAGCCCATTGCCGTGTTGAAATAGACAGACGCAGGCTGTGGCTACCTGCTGTTGAAATTTTTTTTAAGCCGCCTATAAGGCCTTCAACCAGGCTTAACGACTGCCATTTTACTGGCAACCGGGACCAACGGCTTAACGTGCCTTCCGAAGCACGGAAACGCTCGCAAATGTAAATGCCACAAAGTGGTCACCCATCCGACGACCAGCCATAGTGAAAGTTGCGTACCTCAGTGATCGTTTACCGAACACTGAGACCGCGGGGCCACATTTTAGTAGGCACGCTAAAATGACGTCGACCGTGGAAAACCATGGCATGCCTCATCACGCTTCCTTTAAAGGACCCAAGGTTGTAGGAAACGGGAATTTCTTATACCTACTGCTTTAATAATAGGACTCTATCGTTATCTACAGAATTATAAATAGGTACGTTTAGTTTTTGCAATAAAAAGAATTCTCTCTCACACATTTGAGTACACACACAAAACGTAAGTTTAAATTGTTTTCTGTCTAAATATATAGTATAGTATATATTCTTTATGATAGAAAATTAAAGAACTGTTCGATGAGAGAAACTAACAATGGCGCTTATTCGTATATCTCCCTACATTATATTGGTTTCAGAAATGTCAGATTCAGTACTGCCAGTTGCTACCAAACATTATATAAACAAGGATTTGAAGCCCACGTTTATTTGGCTGCAGATTAACTTTCTTCATTCTTTCGTGACGGTGTAAACAAATAAATATTGTGGGACATTTTTTATTACAAACCGCCGTCTAGCCCAAAGTAAGCTAATAAAAGCTTGTGTTATGGGATCGAGACGACTGATAAACATACTTATTTATTTCGAAATACATACATATGAGACACCCAAACTCCGAAACAAACATTCGTGGATCACACAAATATTTTTTCCAATCCAGGAATCGAACCCGCGACCTCAGTCGCGGCAGTCGCAAACACTACCACTGCGCCACCGAGGCAAGGATAGAAAGATTAGATTAGATATTTTTAGGATTAGATTAGAAAAGACCATGGGAGTAAACAATAAATATCTGTATCGCGATAAGGTTGATATATAGGTACATTTAGATAGTTTGCGGTCCATTAAAAGAACCTCATTTAGGTGTCCTTCGTGAACCACAAAAATTTAAATATCGAATGCATAGATGCGGTACTCTATAAAGTCATAAATGTTATTTTCCTCGACGAGCTCGTATATTGTTCTTAAGTAGATGATCGCTACTCGCTACGTAAAGTTGTGATCGTCTGGTATTCTCTATAGGTAGTTGCAGTAATTTCTAAAGTTACAATATAAGCAAACTAATGTGATAAATATTGTCTTAAACCTAAACCTGGATTTGGAGCCTGGGGCTCACTTTTATTGGAGCTCCTAGTTTTGTATCAGCATTCTACTAGAGAGATCCGCATCCAGTATTTGTAGAGTCATATTGGCAATGGACTCACCGACGTGGGACAATAATGCATAAGTACAGTGAAAAGTGGGCGTATGGTGTGCATCTGCCTATCCCTACAGGGATAAATGCGTGACAATTGTTTGTTCCAAAGATCGTTTCTCAAAACTGAAGTTACACTTGAGCGTAGTTTCATAAGTCGAAAAGTAACTTGCGTTTCTTAATTTAAGTGTGGAATACCGTGCGAGATTTTTTTTATACCACTGAGGTGGCATACAAGCATACGGCCCACCTGATGGAAAGTGGTCACCGTAGCCTATGGACGTTTGCAACATCAGAGGTGCAGCACTCGCGCTGCCAAAATTCTTACCAACTAAAACTGCACTTCCAGCCATCTATGGCCGGTGATTCCCGGGATACCATTCAGAACACAGAACCTATAATTAAATTATATTCTAAGCTTCGAAGGGATAACCCCAGGAGGCGTTTCATGGGCATTGCGTATCATTTTGTAATACCGATCTAAAATGGGGCAATAAATATGGTTAAACAAATTATTTAGAAACTGCTATTATTGTATACTTATCAACATATTGTTAAAACATGTAGGTGCCTACTGAAGCAGATAAAATGGTGTTAACATATTTTTCCTCGTTCCCATTAATTTGTGCGCTATTTATAAATTTCCAGTATTTTGTAGAAGCGTTTGGCATTTATGAATTGTTTTAGTATGGAAACTTCATTAAAAAGTAATTTTTTTTCGCGTCCACCTTATTGAAGGTTAATGTATTCACCGTAGCCTATTGGAAATTAGTGTTTCCAATAGGGTACGGTTAGTATACATAAAAGTTTTCTTTGTAATACATAACTAATACACGATTTACATAGTAGATATAGTTACTGAAAAAATTATGGTCAGTCTATGCCACAAAGCACCCATTAGATGACCAGCCATAGCGAAAGATGCTTAACGTGGTGACGGTTTACAAAACACTGAGCAGGGTTACGAGCGTAACTATCTAAGTTTCACCTATTTGTTATAAAATTATTTTAAACAGCAACAAAAACGCAGCTTTGATCTAATAAAAGTCTTACGGCTCCATAAAATTATGTAATGTATTTAATACATTACCTTTTGTGTGTAAGAGGCAGGATAACACCCGAACCCCCCTTAACGAGCCTGCGGTAGCGGACTAAGTCTGTCAGGAGCCCTGGGGCTATCCTTCCGAGGGTTCACCCGGGACTCCTGCCTATAGACAGATGAAGGGAAACGTGTGGTTTTAGTCGGAAGGAGTCCGGCACAGCATCCATGAGGATTTCCAAACGACAAAAAAAAACCTATTTAATTAAACATAAAAAATACTAATGGAACAAGAGTAAAATGAAACATTGCTGGCGCGAGACTTTGAAATCAGCCATCGATGCGATGGCCTAAATTACTCAAATACCCATACGTCTTGCAATCTTAGACGGATGACTATTTTATTTGTCTCGTATTTAATAATGACAAAACGTGAGACAAGTATCTACGCTTTCATAATTGAATACTGAAAGGTTGCCTGTAAGAAATTGCATTTAGCGATAAGGCCGCCCATTGTACATTTCAAAACCTGTATTCCATAGACCTGTAAATATTAATAATTGGTGCACAATAAAGTATATTTCTATTCTATTCTATTCCTGAGAGGAAAGATGGAAAACACACAGAAACTTCTTCCCGGGATAAAATGTAACCTATGTGAATCTACGGCAACGTTTCCCAAAGTGGGCGATAACGCCCCCTTGTTGGCACTGCAGGCCTAAAGGCCCAGAAAAAAAATTGGGGCGTTGTGTAGGCTTCGGGGGGCCATTTGTAATTTCATCTAGCTAGGAGGACTCTTAGACACCGACAGGACTCTCGGCTACAACTTGTGAACATCAACTAATATTAATTAAGAGATTGCTCAAACTCGGTTCGATATTTCTCTCCGCGTGGTTCATGTATCTGTCCTGTTTTATTCAATAAATAGAAGAAAAATCATGTCAATCGGTTGCTCCGTTTCGAAATGAAAGTAGACACAAACAAACAAATAAAAAGGCAATAGACACATTTTCGCATTTTAATAGTTATTAGTATTCCTAGATATGAAATTTTCGTAGATAATAGACCGCGGGCAATCATGTTTTAATAAGTTTTTATTAAATAACCCGATTTGTGCATTCCTGTATCAAGCAGCTGATTTATAGAATACTTGTTCTTACTTGTTGAGTACAATTGGGCGTCGAACTGAGATAAACGAGTTAATGCATGTTTGTCTTATTCCTGTCGGTGCGTGCTGCTTATGCAATCCTATATAAACAACGGAATATTTATTTTATTTTCATTTGCGGTTTCGCGCGTTATAGATAAGCAGTACGTACGTAATAAGCAGTATAACAAAACAATGTAGGAAGTAAAAAAGAAGAGACGACAGTACTCTGTGGAATATATTCAATTCAGATTCATTGAAAATCCCACAAACCCATCGTCGCCTCAGTGCCTTCTATGTCTAAAAACATTTTCAAATGAAGCAATGAAGCCTTCAAGACTGCAAGATCATTTGAATAAAATGCATCCAGATAAGAAATACAAGAATGTAGCATATTTTCAAGACCTAGAGATGAAGCATAATACCCAGCCAAGTGTAGCAAAACTATTTTCGGCAGCTGCTAAGCTTCGACTTCGACTTTCGACTTAAGACTTCGAGCTTCGTAAAATATCTCTTTGTTAATTGCTCAAAAAGGCAAACCACACAACATCGGATAAGAGTTAATTTTGCCAGCAATAAAGGAAGTAATAACTACTGTGCTTCATAAACCGGCCGCAGATATTATCCGAAAAATTCGTTTGAGTAATAATTCTGTGCAAAGACGAATTGATGAAATGGCTGAAAACATTGAAGGATCACTGTGCAATTATCTGAAGACTAGTCCATTCTCAATTCAGCTCGATGAGGCTACTTTACCTACTAATGAAGCATTGTTACTGTCTTACGTGAGGTTTATTAAACATGAGAAAATATGTGTTTGCTAGAAATTTAGAGACCGATACAAAAGGCGAAACCATATTCAATACATTGGAAAAGTTTTGATATACATTGAAAGAGATTCCCTTGGAAAATATTATATCAGTTGCTATGGATGGCGCTCCGGCTATGACAGGGTGCCATAAAGGCATCATAGAGCGTACTTAAAAAATAAAATTCCAGATGTACTTGCTGTACATTGCGTTATTCATAGACAACATTTGGCTGCTAGAAACTTAAGTGAACGACTATTTCAATCACTGCAATATGTCATCAAAGCAGTCAATAAAATCCGTACCAGCTCTTTAAATTATAGATTATTTTATCATCTTCGTCATTAGTAACACAAATTACTAATGACGAAGATTCCAACCGTTTGTTGCTTCATACTGAGGTTCGTTGGCTATCAAGAGGCAATTGTCTGACTCGATTTTACAACCTGTTTGACTCTGTAATAGAGTTCTTGGAAACTAAAATAAAATAATAAAGATACAGAATTGCGCAACAAGCTCATTACATCAAAAAATGATATAGCTTACAAGACAGACTTGTATAAATTGTTAACGACATGAATCTCCAACTGCAAGTCGATGAACTAAATTTGATTAAAACAAAAAATGTCGATGCTGCTATCGCAGCCAAACTGCTTCTACAAGAAAAGAATATGGGCAGACGTGAGTTTCACAATTTTCCGAATTTATCAGTATCCTGCAGTAACGACGACTTGTTTGCCTACTGCCAACATTTGGAAAACCTCCACATTGACTTCACCGAACGATACCAGGACATTTTGAACTTGGAAATACCAGGCTGGGTGTTAGATCCGTTTTCAAATGTCAACACAGCAATCTCACCTCAGCTGGAAGAAGAACTAATAGAATTGACAACAAACAAGGAAATAAAAATCAAATTCAAAAATTGCTATCAAGAATTTTGGCTACAAAAACCGATGCCGCAATTGTACCCTGGATTGTGGTCAATCGTTCAACGATTCTTGATAGCATTCCCATCGTCATATTTGTGTGAACGTGGATTTAGTGCTGTGGCAACGCTGCTTACTAAAAAGAGAAATCGTTTGCATGTTACCGAACGTGGCGACTTGCAAACTTATTAAACAGCATCAGATTCATCCTTCACATTAGTTTTTATATAAGAATCGATTATGTTTGTTTTATTTTGAATAAAAGATACTCAGTCTGAATACTATAAAGTTGCGTTTCAATAATCATTCTCATTGGCAGGTGTAGCCCGTAAGAGTTAACTTGAGACCTGAGCGTCGTTATGTACTACCTACTGTGCTCAGGTCTCAAGTTAACTCTTGCGGATTATAGTAAAAGTATATTTTAGAATGAATGTTTAATCTCCGCTAATATAGCTCACAACAATTAATTAATTTAATTTGAAGCTAGAGTGGTTTTTAAGTAGGTGAAAAAATGGGGGCGTTAAAAATTTATTTAGTCTCAAAGTGGGCAGTAGACAAAATAAGTTTGGGAACCTCAGATCTACAGCGTCGCGTTTTATGTGAATCTTGATGTTATAATTAATAATTTGATTGATGTTATAATAATTAACGCCTGAAAGTCTGAATCAATAATATCTGGCTAAGATAATTAATATTAGTGTTAGTTTAAAGGATAGAAGGAGTCAGTGTAGACCAAGACCACGCGAGAAGGTTGCTCAAAAACAGAATAGTCAAGAGTACTCTGATACCCAGACGTGCATGTAATAATGTATCGGCAAGAAGGTTCTCTCTGACTATATCGTCAAGGATACAGCGAAGATAATATATATTAGACATGTGCCTATAATCGAATAACTTTTATCATAAAGTCTTCAGACATGAAGACATTACATGCTTCTAAATAAATTGGTATGTGTGGATTCAGTACAATATATTATTATTTTTCCATCAAAGTCTGCTTCAATACCTCTATAAACTAAACTCCTAAACTCCCTTGACAATATACAAGAAAATTATTGTTTACATCGTTCTATGGTACTTGGAGTAGTGAATTATGTTACGAGAAAAATGTCTGCATTACCTACCTACATCAGCCTCAAACCATAAAGCGGCTCATTGGTTAGTCATTTTATGATCTCGTAGCAGCTTCTTTGATATCCACGAGACACGACGCGATGTTTACATTACTGAATAGGAAAGTGTTTACAAAAGTAGCAAGAAAAGTAGATCAATCGTTTGCGTTTTATTAATTAATAGTTGTTAGCGCTCTCACCAATGAAGCTACAACTTATGAACTTAGTACCACACTTAGCTAATTTATGCGTATTCCATGAGTTTCATGTCGAAGCCTTTGTTAATATGGTCAGAATATTACCCGGTATTAGGCAATGTCACTGGTTTAGTATTCCCCCTGAAAGGAATTGTCGTAGGTTTAGCATTGTTCGTGAAAGGAAAATCTAATTTTTGACCATTAGATATAAGTCTAGACGATTTTCACAACAATTGTAAGCCAATCGTTATCAAACGCTTTTAACGATTCAATAACCGCTCGCAATCATCTATTATTTTCAGTTCCGATTACTTCAGATATGTCATAAAGGCATTTTCAATCGTGATTTAATTTTAAATTGAAATCTTGAAATCTACGCTGTTAGCAGTATTTGGTTTGGACACAAGGCGCCAGTTCGGTTACTGTTGAACCATTTTGGCACAGGTTCAAATGTCCTCTGCAGTTGTCATGTGTTTTAAGACTCGCTAAAAAATCTGAGTAGAAACTAAACATTTTCTAAGAATAGAATTTATTTTAATTTAAAAAGATACATATTTATGCAATGTGCTAATGTAATATTTTGCGTTGACGCTTAGAAAATTGCAGAACGTATACACTGCAAGTGGTTTTACTAACGGGGCTGCAGATTTTAAGAGAATGGTAAATGTAAAAGCAGCAAAGAGGACACTACTGGGCCTCGAATGCGTTTTTGTTTACAATACTGCTGGATTAGGACGACAAATTATTATTTCGTTCCTTACGTAAATTTATTAGTTATTTGTATTCAGTGATTACTTATGGAAATGCACATTAAGAGTAAATGTAGAGGAATGTGTAGGAATTTAATCCGGAACACAAATTTTAATATATACTTTCTGCTATCCTCCCCTGCGACGTCGTATTCATATAGTTCCTACACACAAAAACACAACATGGTGTTCTTTAGAAATGTCATTACAGGAATAACTAAATTCAATAATCTAGCAGATACACTTCGATAACCAGCAGGTGGGTTCTTTGTTTAAATGCCATGACACCTCAATACGTTCAAAACATTAATCTCGGTTTCATAATACTTAGGCATTCTTTTTATAACCACTATTTGCCGCTATTCTATGAATATTCAAAAATGGTCCTGAAAGTGAAAATAAGCCCACTACATTTAGGCTAACTGAATGAATTTGTATTTTTAATTACAAATGTTACCCGTGTTATTACCGTGTGTGCACAAAACTCCATTAACATGACAAATTATAGACTTACTAAATTAATGTTCATGACTGAATTACATGAACAATTCTGAGTTTACATTGATAATATCAGCATTATAACATATAACACATAACCCTTATTTTTAATAAAGTCATCGCCCCTTTTAATAGCAAAAGGTCGATACGCTATTGTGGTTCAAGACGCAAACAATACTTACACACCCATAAGATGGCTGAAATAAACAACACCAAAATCTATCTCGTTTAAACAGTATTATCAAGAGAATACATTGTAATCTAATCTGTGTTATTTCCGTTTCAGGCACTCGGTGGACTCGGTCGCGTCGTATTCTAGCCAGAATCACGTTGACCGTATAAGGGCACAGAACTTCTCAGGGGCTTCTTGTCAAGACGACTGTGACTTTGGCTCGATCAAAACAAGCCTTTTTCGAAGGTCGACCTCCAATTTGGAATTACCATACAAACGGCCAGAGAGCGTTATCTCTAATACCAGCTCTACAAGAAGCCGCCTTCGAGAACTTGTTGAAAGGAAATCGAGTCAAGACGAGCACAGGTCCGCGGCAAACACCGTCGGTGATATCCAGTATTTTGAGAACCCAACAGAAACTTTGGAGTTTGATAAACCACGAAATTCAATAGGGCCAACAAAAGGCCGTGAAGAACGTCCTAAAAAGAGAAAATTATCAAGATCAAAAGAAAAAGACATAAACATCTGTGAGGGCAAGAACAAAAAACACGAAAAATACCACAGCAAATTAGCTGAGTACTACAAATTACCAGTACAATTACCCCAGGACGAGTTCTACCAACACCTGACCAGATCTAAAGCGGCCGAAGAACTTTTTCAAAAACGATATTCGAATTCCGACACTGAGTTTAGCGGCAGTTACGGTAGATTGTGTAAACACAAAGAGCCTGATGGTGCTAACTTGAGACGCAGTCGAAGCTTAGCAGTAATAAGAGAGGAAACTTTCACTGATCTTCAAATACCAAATCCCGCAAAAAGCAAGAGATCCCAACTGATACCTCGCGCCCGCTTGTTTGACAAACCTTGCTTCAGAGACAGGTAAATATCACTTTAGTTATCGATATACATACATACTCGTACAGTCTCATATTTTACCAGTTGTGTTTAGTACGACCGGTTACGACATAACCCTGAGGTGCTTATTGCCGTGTTAAAACGAACATAGCCCGACTGTGGCTACCTGCTGTTGAAATTTTACAAACCGTCCCTATGTCCTACAACTTGGCTTAAAGTGTATTCTGAAGCATGGAAACGGTAAACCATTTTAAGACGCACCAAAGCTTGATCTAATCATAGCTTAATTGGTCATCTATTCTTGGGCAGACATGGCCACTTGCCACTTTACGTGTTCTGGAACCTTACTTACCTTGCTTACCCAGTGCCTCATCAATATCATCACTCAATAACAATGTTTTCAATATATGTTCCAGGTTGCCAGGACGTGCCAAGTATCAAACTAAAGAGGAAGTTTTAGAAAGTATATACATTGAAAGCACTGCTTCTTGCTTTGGGGATATTAATGCGCAAAAAATTAGCAAACGAACAGAAAGCACCGATGAAAGATTAGAAGAAATTGCTTTACGTAGCGAAAGACATCGTTCCAGGTCAGTAAGTGGTAGTTGGCCTAATCTAAACGATGATATAAAGCATACTAATCATTCTGAAGGTAGTGTCGGTAATTCACGTAACCCAAGCGAAATCGATAGCTTAGATTCCAACTACGTAAGAAAACATTATAATTTTGAAGCCCATAGGACAAAATACAAAGATAGTTCGCCTGAAACTGACCGTTCTATTCCATCGCCTATTCCAAGTAAAGATTTATATGTGACTACAGATGAGCATGGATCTGATAACGAAGGCAAAGATCAATCTAAAAATAACACATTAACATCATTTACACAGGACAGCTTAACAAGAAGCGAAAAGGATAAAGCAGTTGAACCCCAATTGGATAAAAATATAGAAGATTGCGATCAAAATACAATAAAAAGTAAGAAAGGTCAAGAAAAAGATACTTCAGTAAACGCGAATATTACAAGAAATGATAATGATAGACAATCGTTAGCTTCTGAAAACGACGAAATTATATCAAGCCCGGCTGACAGCATAACATCTTATATTTCTATTTCAATTGCATCTTCAGATAAATCTCATAAATTAGAATATTTAGCTAATTCACTTGCTGAAAAAATTGATGAATATTGTGATTCTCAATTTAAAGAAAACACTTCGGTCACTTCCACCAATTTTGACAATCACCAAGAAACTGATCCTATTTACACAAAAGTGAACAAAAAGAAAACATTTGCTGATCTTCGAAAAGATTCTTTCATAAAAAAGAATAATACCTTGTTCAATGAAATATTGAACCAGCAAAACAACGAAGTTTACGTCAGTACCACCTGCATTGATAGTGATACTTTTTCTACAAAGAGTCAGTGCGCATCCCAAAATATAACCAGGGAACCTTTTGTTGCCAGGTTAGTAGAGAACCAATACTATTCCCTTCCTGATATTAACATAAGCAAGTGTTTGCGAAAGTCAGAACGTATAGATGCCCAACTAAGAGAGGAAGATCCAGAAGATATACCTTGTGAAAATACATATGAAATAGCACATACACACTTTAGAGAAATATTGTCATCAAAAAGTACAGAGAATTACGGTCAATTGAAAAGTAGTTTCCAAAAACTTACAAATAATACAAAATTTCAAACTAATAATTGTACTAATCTTCCAGAATATTCAGAACCCCAATTATTACATAATTTCAGTAAACTCGAAGATGATTTGAAATCAATAGTAACTGTTGATAGCTCTAACACTGATGAAAAAGACGCGAACTATTTTCCGTGTGATAATCACCAGAACGAAAGGGAATTAAACGAAATAGAAGGAACAATACGAAACAATAAATTGATTACGAAATCTGAAAGTCTGAAAATATCGAATTCCAGTTATACGCCAGATATAAAGGTATTAAAATCTTTTTCAAACGATAATATTCCTAATTCATCCCATCACAAAAAGTTACGTAGTGCAATCAAAAAACATTATTCTCTTCGTCAGCGGGATCCACCAGAGGACGAAACTGACCGTCTACCTAGCCCTGAATTCTTAGAGAAAACAGCAAATATAATCAAGGATTCTTTAATATCATCACAAACTATAGAACACTGTGACACTCACACCTTGTTATCACGAGTACAATCATTCAAAACATCAGCAGATTCAAATATAGCAATAGTTCCACTAAGTGGTCATCAAACAATAGTGATTGATCCACCTCTCACACAAAACTCAACTGAAAAACTAGCAGTGACTTTAAGGGAAGAACAATCAAAACTCAAAATCACAACAAAATCTGAAGAAAAAGCGCTTCTGGAGACTCTTATCGAAATTCCGAAAGAAGGAGAGAGAACATTGTATGAAAATAGTATTGATACTCCAAGTCAGAGTACAACTAAAGATCCATTTATAAAATTAAAATTAAAGAAAGTAATCAAAACGACTATACCAAAACTGAACCAAGAGACCAGTGATAAAATCGCATTTGTTCAAAATAAGATTGAAAAGTCACCAGTTAAACTTATATCAAAAGATAATCATAAAATATACTCAGAACTACCTATATACACGTTGAAGAAAATTAGTTCAAATATGACTAGACCACAAGTTTTACACGTCATTGATTCTAAGAGCAAAAAACAAAATGCCCCGTTAAAGTTGGAGAGTAATGAGCTAGCTGTAGAAAACCATCAAAAAGTAGCCACCCCCCCAGTTATGGACGTGAAAGAAGATAACAAATACTTTAAAAACGATAATACAGAAAAAGACAAACTAAATAAAGTAATAATGACCGATATTGAATATCAAGAAAAAATTAATTCTGTAAAAAACTATTGGTCCAAACTAGTAGATGACAGAGATAATGTTAAACAAGATTTTGGTAAATTGGAAGACACGACACTCAGTAACAATAATAATGCAAAAGTGGAAAAAGAAGACGAAAATGTTATTGAAGATAGAGATGAAATCAAATGTTTACCAGAAATTTCTGTAGGTAATATAATAAAAACTTTAGAAAGTGTTAAAATAGTTGATAGCATCCGTAAAATCAGTCAAACAAAAATGCAATTATGGAAAGATGAATCCGAAAAGGTTAAAAGTGATTCAGAAATAGAAGAATCTACTTTAGACAAAATTGTAAAAGAATCCTATCCAAATACATACAATAAAACTGAAATAAAGAAATTTGAATTAGAATCATCAAGTAGAGACACGCCAGAAATTGAGATTGTGGAATTGAGTTGTGATGATAACGAAAATCAGAAAACTCAGGCTACACTTATCAAAGCAAAAAGCTATGAAAAAGGTTGCGATGATTTTGATCACGTGCGTTATAAAGTCATGAAATCAGAACTGTTTAAAAATAGCATGATAGCAAACTATCGCAAGGAGGCTCAATTCGATGGATTACTACAGTATTTGCAAGATTACAGATTTCAGGAATTGTTAGTGAATAACAACATTGTTATTATTGAACCAGTAAGAACAAAAGTTGAGCCAGCACCAAGAAAAACCACCGATACTTGCAAAATTTCACCGACTTTGTTAAAGAAACCCGAAACTGCTTGTCACACAGAAAAGCCCAAAAGTTCAGTACGCCGACATTTCTTTTACCATCCCATTCGAGTAAATAAGGAAATCATTGAAGAAGAATTGCCAAATCCCGATACAGTAAAAAAGGTAAGAAATTTATTTGAAGATACATTAAAAATGAAAAGTCCTATGTCACACGACCCACCACTGATTGAAGAAAACGCTGTTTTAACACGACGAGCAACATCTTATCGAAATCTTAGTGAGGAATCTAAAGGAAATAAGAATGGCAGAAAGAAAGTGATACGGCAGTTGACTATAGATACTAATTATGGAACAAAGAAGTGGGATAATGCTAGTCTTTCTAGTGGAGTTTCAAGTGGAGATCTCAGTTCCAATAACGAGTATGATAATGATGCTTTAAGCCCGTGTTCTCAGAAAATTTTAAAGGACACTGTTTACAGCTCAAGTGATGAATATCTATGTGATTCCATGAATCAAGATTTTTGTTGTGAGAGTCAATACGTTAGCCCAGACATCTTGAAGAAAATTAGAGAGTGTGGAACTTCAGTTACATATTATGGAGGAAAGGTTCTAAATTCTAAGACTGGTTCAAATGTGAGTCCTATGACTAAAGCTATAATGGAAGAAATAAAAAGTTTGCAAAAAAACTGCAGTAGAGACTGTTATTCCTGTCAAATTAAATGTCGAGGAGACAAATGTTCGTGTCTTACTACAGACAAACACAGAAAACTTATTTCTGACCAGCCAAATTGTAATGTTGAAGCAAAAAACACGGATAAAAATATAAACAAACACTCCGAGTCATTTCCAGGATTCAAGTTTAGATTAGTAAAATCAAACAGTTGTAGCAGTAGGTTAGAGTTAAGTGGTACTGATGAAAACAAAAGCTCTTATCAGAGACAGTTATCAAGGGAAGATCCACCGCTATTGCAGTACGATGAGGAAAACTCCGTAAAAAATAAGATTTGCAGATTAGAAAGCTATAGTAAGGGCGTATTTAAGACATCAACTGATAAAAAGGACAACGAAATTACAAAAGACATAGTTAAAAATAAGCTGGAGGCTATAAAAAAAATCGAAGCTAATGTGAATAAGCTGGAAGTTATACCTCAACAACAGATTGTCAGTTCAGAGACCAAAAAAGATGAAGCAGAAATAAAAGAATGTACAGAAAGTACTACAAATGACAAACAAGCAGCTAATTCGCACACCTTTGAAAAGAAGTTTTATTATGTAAATGATAATTTAGATCAGGGTAAAGTCACGCCTGGTAAATTTGGAGAAATGGTGTTCGAAGAATTTGAAGTTTTGGAGTCTTGTTACGATAGTTTAAATAGTAATAAGTCATTAAAATAATGCTATATGGATATACATACTATCATAAGCTTTTGTCGACATAAATTGTGATCTGTTTTCAAATATCGATATTAAATTATTGGTAGTAAATATAGTACCTAATATAAATAATTTAGGCTTTAATTTATATACCTAATTTAAATAGTAGACATTATTTTAACATAGGTAGTTGTTATGATTCCTAATCAAAGTGTACCGTATTTTGGTGATGGTCTCTGAATTCTATATTAAATGTATTAATTAGAAATGTGTTTTTGTGTCTTAGACGCTTACCCTCAGATTTTTCTTGAGCGACTGTTGTAGTTGATTTGGACCCATGAGTGCATACGCTTGTGAAAAAGTAGCGGCGTGTAGGCCGCCACCGACGACACCAAGACTCCTGGTAACAAGAAAAGCTTTGTTCACTTATTGGACGTTTACGCTATCATTTACACAATAATACATTCAATTCAAAAGTCCTCGAAGATTTCTTGTAACCGTTTCCTACAGGAACATGTTCTCAGGATAATAAGCCTATAGCATTCAGGGTATTATACACAGGATGTATTATAGACCTCTCAAACAGTATGAGAAATTTTAAAATTGTTTTAATAGATCCTGAGATTATCTCCTATAACCTGACAACATCACAAACTTTACCTCTTTGTGGTCAAGAAAAACAGAGCGGTTCTCATCGTCCCTGACTGTTCATGTTTTGAAGCTTATTATACTATTTGTGGCCCACGGCTTTGCTCGAAACTATATAAAATTACTGTTTCACCCTTTTAAATTGAATTTCATAAAAATTCCGTCTTGTTTCGAACCTTATGGCTTACTATCTGTGTACCATATCGAGGTGGGCTATGGAGGAAGTTAATCACGAAGTTTAAGAGAAAGTTAATATTATCACGCTGCTATCCGAGGGAGCGGAGCAGTAATCATAAATATCAACAAATCTCAATTTCATACATTGTAAAATTTATATTTACGGGATTAAATGACTGCATGTCACGGGGCTCAGCTAGTATAATTATAATCTAATGAAAAGGAAGAAATTTTAGTATTATGGAGGACGCCCGCAGCTCCGTCTACGTGGTAATCTTTTCCCGAACCCGCTTCCAAAAGGAACCTGTCCTCAGGATAAAACTAGCCTATGTATTAATCCAGGATGTCGGCTACCTTTACACCAAATATTGTCCAATTTCGTCCAACCGTTTAAGCATGTGGAAGTAATAAACGTACAAACTTTCGCCGTTATAATATTAGTACTGAGGTCCTCATTGACGTCATTATTACTGACAGTTTAGTTAGTCTAATGAAAAAGTACTATCTTCGCCAAGGGTTCAGGTAACAAATATATTAGAATTTATTGAAGCATATATATCATACCAGGGGGTGGCGTAAAAACTTTTTCTTCGATGTTATTGGCTTTTATGCTTTTTAAATAATAAACTGCAGTGCTCCTGTAAAGCGCTTTCGAAAACTGCATTCCAATAATAATGTAATCGCGACTATAGTCTATTACAATATGCATTTGTATGAAAATAGGTAAGTAAGAGAGGATATGAGTTGAAGAATAGTATAGGGTGCAAGATCATCGGAGCTCAAGATAGCCTTATTAGCAAGTAGTGCATTTGCTGAGTAACAGGTCATGGCAAAAAGGTGTAAGAAAACCCTGTATCGACTCGTCTGGTCAGCTTGGTAAGGTCAATCAACGAACAAATATGATCCACCATATTTCTTTTGGGAGTGCATTTCTGATTGATTTTGGGGCTCTTCTGATTGATGTAAATGGAAATGCCACAAAGTGGTCGCCTATCTGAGAACCAGTCATAGGGAAAGATGCTTAACGCAGTGATCATTTATAGAACATTGAGTTAGCGAGGCTACGAACAATGTGTCCTGAAAAAAATAAAGTGAGATTTGTTTGTAACGTTCTATTTGTCTGATCAATTCGTGTCATGAAGTCAAAAAATGAGTTCGACAATATTGGCACGAACGAGGTACTGGACTCGTAATTTATACCATCCTGTGTACACTATACTCACACTCCAATAAATCAGTCACTATTGGCAGACGAATTTCCTTACTACGTTCTACTATCAACTACTGGTGGCTTACAAAGATCTCGCTATGGATGCCGATATTAACGCTCGCGTTAATTGATTGAACTGGCAAATTAACATCATGTGACTATCATTTGACCTTCCAACCCAGCGAGTCTTTTGAACCAAGCCTCGTATTTAGAAGCTTAGATCTTGACTTTTCTAGAATTCAGAACATGAGACGGTGATAATTTACTTAATAGAAACTATAAATAATAAAATGATAGTTTGGACTTTGTATCCATTGATGTATAAAAAACCTTTTTAATACAGTTGCTCAAAAAGTGACATATTGCAGGGACGTATAGCGTTCGGGATGTGGGCTATAACACACGCGTGTTTTTTCTTTGCCATTCCCGACTATTAAAAAGAAAAAAAACCAACCACGAAGTTTTTCCTCGAAAAAAATCATAGAAGTTTTCATGATTCATGCAAATATTTCTATAAAAAGCTACTAATTTATTTCAATATCCGATTTAAAAGTAATATTAAGTACAAATTTAAACATTAATTAAATTTATATATTAAATTAATGTTGGCGTTGCAGCGCCCGTGGTAGCGGCTGGACATTCCAGCCGCGACCACGGGCGCTGCAACGCGCTCGAAGCGTCGGTGAATGTAAGTACAAAATTGTTTCGTGTGAAGTCCCGAGTAGTATATAAAATATTAATTTAATATTAGTACATATATGTATAGGCCTAATTAAATTTATCAAAAATAAAAAAGTTGGCTGTATGACGTGTACTGCCATAGCCTCTGCTTATATTCTTTTACTGTTGGCGCCATTTTCCAAAAAAAATCTTCTTGAGTTTAGTTGCTTGTTGCACAAAATGAGTAATTTTGACGACAAATTATTTGAATTAACGCCACCGGAACTCAGTTTAATTGCAAAAAATGCTTCGGAGTACATTTTACCTGAAAAGTCTAAAAGTCGCTACATTTCTACATATGACGAATTCATTGTGTGGAGAGAAGAGAAAAAGGCAAATAGTTTTTCAGAAAATGTTATTTTGGCATACTTCTCTGAACTTTCAACAAAATTAAAACCATCTACCTTATGATCGAGGTATTCAATGTTAAAAAGTGTGCTAAAAATCAGGAATAATGTGGATATCAGTGAATACCCCAAACTAAATGCTTTCCTAAAACGACAATCAGACGGCTTTACAACTAAAAAGTCGAAAATATTAACATCGAATGAAGTGGAAAGGTGAACGAAGCTCCCGATGATCGTTATTTAAGCACAAAGGTAATTTATTAATAAGTACTTCTATTTTTCTTTGGTATTCAGTTTACGAAATCGCAAAATACACTCAATATAAAAAAACCTAACCTAACCACTCCGGGAGTGCCGACAGAAGTGAAAACTCAATTTATTAATAATTTATTTATCTAGACGCGTTGGTACATGCATATATGCACACACTATAGCTGCGTATCGTAACGGGGTGTAGCGAGTCCGCAGAGATTTATATCATCTAAAAAATTGCGTACCGCGCTAAAAGAAGTTTTTCCTTCAAAAATTGACCGGGATCGACGTTAATGATGATGATGATGAAAAATAAATCTAAACTGAAAGACTCCTAATTGATTACACAGCATTATTTAATAAGACCTGTAGATGACCGGAATCAACGTTAGATGATGATGATGATAATGGTCGCGAGTCCAGAGATTTTATCTCATCTAAAAATAAGCGTACCGCGCTAAAAGAATATTCACTTCAAAAATTGACCGGGATGGACGTTAATGATGATGATGAAAAAAAAATTTATCTCATCTAAAAAATTGCGTACCGCGCTAAAAGAAGTTTTTCCTTCAAAAATTGTCCGGGATCGACGTAAAGATGATGATGATGAAAAATAAATCTACACTGAAAGAGTCCTAATTGATTACACAGCATTATTTAATAAGACCTGTAGATGACCGGAATCAACGTTAGATGATGATGATGATTATGGTAGCGAGTCCAGAGATTATATCTCATCTAAAAATATGCGTACCGCGCTAAAAGAAGTTTTTCCTTCAAAAATTGACCGGGATCGACGTAAAGATGATGATGATAAAAATAATTCTACACTGAAAGAGTCCTAATTGATTACACAGCATTATTTAATAAGACCTGTAGATGACCGGAATCAACGTTTGATGATGATGATGATTATGGTCGCGAGTCCAGCGATTTTATCTCATCTAAAAATATGCGTACCGCGCTAAAAGAAGTTTTTCCTTCAAAAATTGACCGGGATCGACGTAAAGATGATGATGATAAAAAATAATTCTACACTGAAAGAGTCCTAATTGATTACACAGCATTATTTAATAAGACCTGTAGATGACCGGAATCAACGTTTGATGATGATGATGATTATGGTCGCGAGTCCAGAGATTTTATCTCATCTAAAAATATGCGTACCGCGCTAAAAGAAGTTTTTCCTTCAAAAATTGACCGGGATCGACGTAAAGATGATGATGATAAAATAATTCTACACTGAAAGAGACCTAATTGATTACACAGCATTATTTAATAAGACCTGTAGATGACCGGAATCAACGTTAGATGATGATGATGATTATGGTCGCGAGTCCAGAGATTTTATCTCATCTAAAAATATGCGTACCGCGCTAAAAGAAGTTTTTCCTTCAAAAATTGACCGGGATCGACGTAAAGATGATGATGATAAAAATCTTACGCTTTTTCGATCAGGTCACGTGTCCTGACGCGAGTTTAAGATTTTATACCCATTACAGAAAAAGTGCTCAACGCCGCTACAGAAGTTTTCACTTCAAAAAAAAAAAACCTATCCACTCCGGGAGTGCCGACAGAAGTGAAAACTCAATTTATTAATAATTTATTTATCTAGACGCGTTGGTACATGCATATATGCACACACTATAGCTGCGTATCGTAACGGGGTGTAGCGAGTCCAGAGATTTATCTCATCTAAAAAATTGCGTACCGCGCTAAAAAGAAGTTTTTCCTTCAAAAATTGACCGGGATCGACGTTAATGATGATGATGATGAAAAATAAATCTACACTGAAAGACTCCTAATTGATTACACAGCATTATTTAATAAGACCTGTAGATGACCGGAATCAACGTTAGATGATGATGATGATAATGGTCGCGAGTCCAGAGATTTTATCTCATCTAAAAATAAGCGTACCGCGCTAAAAAAATATTCACTTCAAAAATTGACCGGGATGGACGTTAATGATGATGATGAAAAAAAAAATTATCTCATCTAAAAAATTGCGTACCGCGCTAAAAGAAGTTTTTCCTTCAAAAATTGTCCGGGATCGACGTAAAGATGATGATGATGAAAAATAAATCTACACTGAAAGAGTCCTAATTGATTACACAGCATTATTTAATAAGACCTGTAGATGACCGGAATCAACGTTAGATGATGATGATGATTATGGTAGCGAGTCCAGAGATTTTATCTCATCTAAAAATATGCGTACCGCGCTAAAAGAAGTTTTTCCTTCAAAAATTGACCGGGATCGACGTAAAGATGATGATGATAAAAAATAATTCTACACTGAAAGAGTCCTAATTGATTACACAGCATTATTTAATAAGACCTGTAGATGACCGGAATCAACGTTTGATGATGATGATGATTATGGTCGCGAGTCCAGAGATTTTATCTCATCTAAAAATATGCGTACAGCGCTAAAAGAAGTTTTTCCTTCAAAAATTGACCGGGATCGACGTAAAGATGATGATGATAAAAAATAATTCTACACTGAAAGAGTCCTAATTGATTACACAGCATTATTTAATAAGACCTGTAGATGACCGGAATCAACGTTAGATGATGATGATGATTATGGTCGCGAGTCCAGAGATTTTATCTCATCTAAAAATATGCGTACCGCGCTAAAAGAAGTTTTTCCTTCAAAAATTGACCGGGATCGACGTAAAGATGATGATGATAAAAAATAATTCTACACTGAAAGAGTCCTAATTGATTACACAGCATTATTTAATAAGACCTGTAGATGACCGGAATCAACGTTTGATGATGATGATGATTATGGTCGCGAGTCCAGAGATTTTATCTCATCTAAAAATATGCGTACCGCGCTAAAAGAAGTTTTTCCTTCAAAAATTGACCGGGATCGACGTAAAGATGATGATGATAAAAAATAATTCTACACTGAAAGAGTCCTAATTGATTACACAGCATTATTTAATAAGACCTGTAGATGACCGGAATCAACGTTAGATGATGATGATGATTATGGTCGCGAGTCCAGAGATTTTATCTCATCTAAAAATATGCGTACCGCGCTAAAAGAAGTTTTTCCTTCAAAAATTGACCGGGATCGACGTAAAGATGATGATGATAAAAATCTTACGCTTTTTCGATCAGGACACGTGTCCTGACGCGAGTTTAAGATTTTATACCCAACGCCGCTAAAGAAGTTTTCACTTCAAAAATATTAATCAAAACCCCTTTATTTGTAGGTTGCGCTAATTTTTGGCGTTGCTGGTGCTTGCCGCAGAGAGGAGTTAGCTAATATCACTTTAAAAGATATTGAAATCCATGGAAAAATGCTATGATGATGATTATGGTCGCGAGTCCAGAGATTTTATCTCATCTAAAAATATGCGTACCGCGCTAAAAGAAGTTTTTCCTTCAAAAATTGACCGGGATCGACGTAAAGATGATGATGATAAAAATCTTACGCTTTTTCGATCAGGACACGTGTCCTGACGCGAGTTTAAGATTTTATACCCAACGCCGCTAAAGAAGTTTTCACTTCAAAAATATTAATCAAAACCCCTTTATTTGTAGGTTGCGCTAATTTTTGGCGTTGCTGGTGCTTGCCGCAGAGAGGAGTTAGCTAATATCACTTTAAAAGATATTGAAATCCATGGAAAAATGCTACTAATCAATATTCCGAATACAAAAAATAAGATACCGAGAAGCTTTATTGTTGAAGGAGATTTTCTTAAAATAGTGCAAAATTATATGAATCAGCGGTCCCAAAAAGCAAAAACCGACCGTTATTTCCAAAATTATCAAAAATGGAAGTGTACAGCTCAAGCAATCGGGATAAACAAATTTGGTAACATGCCAAAAGAAATAGCTACGTTTCTTGGTCTGCCGGATGCTGAGTATTATACTGGGCACAGCTTCAGGAGGACCTCTGCTACATTATTGGCAGATTCAGGAGCCAATTTGACGTCCTTAAAGCGACTAGGAGGCTGGAAGTCAGACAAAGTTGCAGAAGGCTATATTGCTGATTCATTAAACAACAAACTCGAAACTGGGAAAAAAATAACACAATCCATTAATTTAAAGTCCAGTCCATCTCCTTCACATGATAATACTGAAGAGAACGTTCGTCCGCCTACCTTCGTTGATAATTATAATTCATCAGATCCAATTCCATCAACTAGCAAACGCCCTTGTTTGACACTTTTGACAAATATACATGAACAATCATATGAAATTAATAATAGTTTGTCTTAAACAGTAAATATGCAACCGAAAACCTCCCCAGTTAATATAAAAAACTGTACCAATTTCAATGTATATGTGAACTATAACTTTTACAAGAAATAAATGATTAGTTACTTTAGTTTATTGTGTTTTTATTATTTTATTAAATTGCTTAATTTTTTCGCAACTGTAATAAAAATAGTTGTTTAATACACGTGCAGAACCGTCGTTACAATGACAGGCATTCCGCACTTGTATCGAAATATACTATTGTATCATGAGACGGTGAACCTAATAGGCACTATGAACAACAAAATAATAGTTCGGACTTCGGACAATTGATGGCTAAGAGGTTTTGGCGAAATAGATTGATGTAGTGGTAAATCGTACAAGCTGATTAGGTTCAACTCTCGCGGCGACTGGGTCTGAAGGTGGCCCTTAACAAATCCGAGGCTCTGTGCTTTCACGGACCTCGGAAGGGGCTCCCCACGGGATCCAGTATTCAAGTAAGGGGCGTTAGCATCGGCATCGAATCTTCGATGAAGTATCTTGGGCTCGTACTCGATAGCCGATGGAACTTCGGATACCATTTCCGAAGTTTGGTCCCTAAGCCGAGGGGGGCCGCAGCCGCGCTCTCGCGACTGTTGCCTAATTTGAAGGGACCCAACGCTCCTTGCAGGAGACTTTACCTCGTGCGGAGCATGGCCCTTTACGGGGCTCCCGTATTGGCGGGAAACCTGACAGCTGCCAACGTGGCTATTTTACATAGCCCGTTGAAGACGATGGCCGTCAGGGTGATTAGAGGGTACCGCACGATCTCCGTCGAGGCAGCATGTCTCCTAGCCGGGACCGACGACGGCCCGTTGCTGGTCTGGGTGTGGACGTCCTCACGCTGGAAACCATGGTAAGAGCCATGATCTCCAGCGGGAGCAAATGGGACGCCGCTGCGTCTTTTTGCGAGCATGTAATGGAGAGGGAGCGGGAGAGAATTCTGACAGACTGATCTACGCCCAGGACCACCGGCCTCCATGACCAGGGGCCTGAGGACGAAGGGTGGGCTGCTCGCTGTCCTTACAGAAGCAGGCCCTAGACTGGCCTAGACAGTGGTGTGACGTGAGAACTTCGCGTACGTCTTTCACGCCCTCAAGAAAGTAGGACAGCACCCGAATCCTCACAAATGGAAGGGCACCGTTTGGTTTTAGTCGGTAAGAGTCCAGCATAGCATCAATGAGGATTTCCACAAGTTAAAAAAAAAAGAAATGTTTAACTCTCGAATGCACATATTTCACCCAGATTGGATTCGTCGACTAATCAAGCCAGGTCTAAAATACTGGTTTTCCTGGTCTTTTGTTAACAACATTGAGAACTGATCGAGTTCATTCTGTATCAACGCTCAATCCAAAAAGAAATGTGTGTACCAAAGTACACAAGTAAGAAGTGAAACTTCTTTACGAAATTTTTTTACAGCTATAGAATTTCTCTTAACGTCGACAAAGACATTTCACTTTGAAAAACAGTACAATAAGATATCCCTATACGGCCTGGTACACCAAGGCATGTCTGGTTAGAAGCGTAATGTATTCAGAAAGCTATAATCGCGTTTACTTGTTACTCTTGTCAGGACTTACTTTGTTTTTTTATTCCAGGTGGAAATCAATTTAAGAATGTTGAAAAACATCCTCAAGGATAGTGGTTAATTATATTGATATCGTCCGTTTGAGATGAGTAATGTCCTCAAGAGTACGTAGCAGAAGGCGTATGCCAATAAATTCAACAGAGTTCGATTCCTACTGCCCGCGTCCAACCCATGATGTTTATGAAGTCATCGGTCCACCTAATTTTATTTTAAAACATAAGATATAATTCTTTCACTTATCTCGTCATTTTCATTCCGGTTTCGATGACGAAGTGTTAAACCAAGCTCACCCATCTTGCCCTTTGGGTGACTGAACTGTAGTCATTACTGATAGCAACACATATTCGTCAAAGACCTACTCTCGGAGCTCTTATTTTGGACAAAAATATTTTCCATGTCTTCCCAAAGTTAGTAGTTAATTTGAATTCGAAGATTGACCTTGACCTCTATCTGAATGGTGTGTCCTACGCGTTTTAAACGCATGCCATTTAGCGTATACACAACGATAATAGTAGCCCATGCCATTATAACAGGACATGCCAGTGATTTACCAGAGCAGAGCAATACAAAACATCAAAGATTTTTAAGTTTGTTGAAAATAAAATAAAAAGTTGATTCATGAACCTAATAAATAAATTGTTTCATAAACCTGATTACGCAAAGGCCCACTGCATATTATGAAGCATACATTACATGCATAGATAACAATAACACTTAATTGTATGTACTACTGATATTTTTATCAAGCACGAATGCATTATTTACAGAGACAGGTTGAAAATGTTCAGTCAGATCATTGAACTGAGAATTGATTGTAAGAGTACATTATAACCTTGGTGGCATACATTTGAATGAATTGTGCGGGTTTGGCCAGTGAACGATTGCTTGGTGGTCGATTTTGTTTGATTTTATCTTTTAACATGCTTCGAAGAAGTTGCTTCTCTATTTATACTATACGGGTTATTTTTAACTTATCAATGATCTCTAACCAGTTCTGTACAGTGAACAGCATTTTTTTATACTGGTCATATCTACAAAGAAAGTTGAGGAATTCTATAAATCTTCATATAATCTATTTCATCAAATACACAAAGAGACCATGAGGATCGACCGACCAAAAATATTGACCCCTATTTTTAATTTAAGATTTAGAAAATATAGGGTATTCTAAGAAAATAATTCGAATAATTCCGTTTTATTCATCGTATTAAATTTTTATGAAATATTTTCAATATGACGTCGCCAGGAGCATGAAATCGCAGGGCCTTTAAAAATATTCAATAAATTAGTTGACATTGTTTTGTTTTCTTTCGTTCGTAGGCAAAGGCGTTAATGCTGTTATGCCAACAATGACGTCATTTGAAGATCAAATGCCTAACTGCATGAAATATTAACATTATTTCCCATCTCTAAAAAATAAGTAGTGATAAGTAACCCGTAAACCCAAAACAGCGAATAATGCCCAGTAAGCAATAGTTAAGTTCAACTTTACATACAACATTAGTGTAGGAAGCCCTAGGATTATTATTCCGTGGTGTCATCGGAGACTCTCGGCCATAGGCAGATGAGAGGAAGGGCAATGTGTGGTTTTGGTTTTAGTCGGCAGAAGTCCGTGATGGCATCCGTGAACATTTCTACACGTAAAAAATAAACATTTATACAGTTCAAAACTCTCGAACATAAGAAATGCAACACCAAAGAGTATAAATTCTGGGCTGGGTAACTGTGTAACCTTAATCTTTAATACATTTGCACTTGGCAGCCATCGGAATTGTCAACGGTTTAATTATATTACTACCGTCTGGGAGAGCAATTTGACATGCATCATGTATCGTTATTGCTGAGTATTGTAAACAAAGATTGAGACTGCATTAATATTTCCCCGATTAATTTTTATGGTAAACATATCTCATTACAAGTAGTTTTCAATTTATTCATAACTACAATCTCCAAAAAAACGCTTATAGTCCCACTAGTACAGCGTTCTGTAAACTATCACTGGGTTGGGTACTGCGTTAAGTATCTAACGCTATGGTTAGTCCGAGATGGGTGACCGTTTGGTGGCATTTCCATTTATGAGCTCTCGCACGAAAAATCTGCTGGTCCCTTTTGAATTGCATTCGTTAAGCAAAGACCGCCATATTGGTCATATAAGCGGTTTGAAAAATTTTAATATAATGTGAAGATTGAAAACTGTGCTTGTCCTTTTCATAAACTTGTTAAAGCACAATAGATTCATCACCTAATCCGTGAGACTAAACTGTGTATCAAAGCCTCATCCCCGAAAGGGTGGCAGTGGTATATTATACGCCCACTTTTCACCGTGCGTATTCCTGTCCCACGTAATAGGTGGTGAGCCCACTACCGTGTTGAAATAGGCAGACGCAGGTTGTGGCTGCCTGCTGTAGAAATTTTCCAAGCCGCCCAAAGGCCTTTCACTTGGTTTAACGACTGCCATGTTACTGGCAACCAGGACCAACGTGAGCTTAACGTGGCTTCCGAAGCACAGAAACGCTCGCAAATGTAAATGCCACAAATGGTCACCCATTCGTGACCAGTCATAGCGAAAGTTGCTTAACGCACTTCTCAGCGCTAAACAGTAAACTAAACAGTGTACTTAGTGAAAATTGGGCGTGGTGTAGGCATGTGGGGAAAATGTGGCACTACGTTGCATGTTCAAACTCCAAATAGAAGGTTGAGTGTGCCGAATTGTCCAAACAGATTGTTGTAATCTATATGTAAATTTGATAAAAATATGATTATTAGTGATTAATCAATTGAATTATTGAAGTATGTAATGTTATTGCTGTTTAATTGTAATTACATGTTACTGAGTTTTTATCGCTGGATCGATAGATGATCACGAGTAGGTAACGATAAGGGCCATAATAGGCCGCGCGTGGTTTATATCAATTAAACCGATCCTATATATTCTAGCTAAATCGTACTTTATTGACTTGTAACTAAGGTCGATTTTTAAGTGTAGTTGAAAGGAGAAAGAATTTAATCGCTTCTAATAATGTTGCGTTTGCTTTTGCTAAGTAAATACTGTAAGCAATTTGACAGGTCTATTTTTTTAACTCAGTTGAATAATCAAATTTGTACAAGGGAAACACTGAACACTGAAGTATACTTAACCACAATAGTTCCGTGATTCAGACAACTATTTTGAACGACTTATGTGTACTGTAGGTACATAACAAGCCAGACTACGCGATTTTACTACACAATACGTTTTGCATCGTTATGTTTAAAAGATTAGGATTAGGGGTCTGTTCGCGGGTTGGCGTCATCGTACCGAGTGTCCTGAACCTGAGCCGACTTATAGCATCAAAAGCTGGAAGCTGCAGGATGCATCCATTAGGGATAAATATAATAAAAGGGTAGCCGAAAAGCTTGGCGACGTCAATGTAAGCAGTGAGAATGTGGAAAGTGTATGGCAGAACCTTACGGACAGTATGATAAATGCCGCTGTGGAAGTGTGTGGAGAAACGAAAAGAGGCAGTAGTAATAAGCGTGATGCATGGTGGAATGAGGAAGTGAAAGAAGCAGTTCGAATGAAGAAGAAAGCATGGCTAGACTACTTAGCCTCGCGGAATGATTTTAATATGAAAGTGAGATACAAGCTGCAGAAAGTTAACATGAAGGCACTGATAGAAGAAGCTCGTGAAAGGTGCAGAATGAAAGCGGATGAAAGGTTGTCGTCCAATTTCCGGGATAATGCCAAGCTCTTCTGGAAAGAGGTAGGCAATCAGCAGTATGAATAAAGTGCTTAGTGTTAACAATGACGTCCTAACAGACCAAAGTGACGTCCTGCAGAGATGGAGTGAATATTATGGAAAGATGTATGCAAGAAAAGACAGAGATGCCACATCGGGAAGTGGAACTCACTTCGATGCTCCGGATCCCGATGTCATTGAAGTCATTAGTATGAAAGAAATAGAACAAGCGATAAGAAGTATGAAATGTGGTAAGGCTGCGGGAAAAGACAGAGTTACTGCTGAGATGATCAAGTACGGCGGGTCGCGTGTCTGGGACACACTATGTCTGTTATGCAACTTGTGCTGGCGGACGGGTGAGGTCCCAGATGACTGGCGAGTAGCAGTTGTAGTACCTATTTACAAAGGGAAAGGCTCGCGCCTAAACTGCTCCAGCTACAGGGCGATCAGCTTGGTCAGCTTAGCTAGTAAGGTGTATGCAAAGGTTATAACGGCACGAATGCAAGAAAAGTCTGAAAGATATTTATGGGAGGCTTAATGCGGATTCCGACGTGGAAGAGGTTGCATGGATCAAGTGTTTTCTCTCCGCATGATCGCGGAAAAGTTTCTGGCTCTTAGCCTAAAGGTTTTCTGCGCTTTTGTGGATCTGGAGAAAGCATTTAATAACGTTGTGAGAGAAACGCTGTGGGACTTGCTGCCAGGATATGGTGTGGACGGCTCGCTACTGCGGGCAATACAGTCGCTTTATAGGGACTGTAAGGCTTGTGTGCGAGTAGGGGGGGATGTGTCACCTCTTTTTGATGTCTGCACAGGCGTCAAACAGGGATGTGTCATGTCCGGCTGGCTGTTCATAGTGTATCTGGACAGTTGCCTGCAGAAGTTGAAAGATTTTAATATGGGTGTGAATTTGGGTGACTTTACAGTAAACTGTCTGCTGTACGCTGATGATGCGGTGCTCATGGCCTCATCAGAAGCCGACCTACAGGCATTAGTCACTAATATGAAAGAGGGGTGTGAAAGTAAGGGTCTCCGCTTGAATGCAAGTAAAACTAAGGTTCTAGTATTTGAAAGAGGTGACGTAAGAACTAAATGCGAGATTAGGGTAAACCAGGAACGTCTAGAGCAAGTGAATGAAATTGTGTATTTAGGAAGTATGTTTAGCGCGGATGGAAGATGTGATTCGGATGTAGAACGGCGAGTAGCTGCCGGAAACAAAGTTAACGGTGCTTTGTCCCAGTTAGTAAAGCGACAAAGCATCGTAAAAGAAGCACGAATGGCGATTTATAACGCAGTGCTAGTGCCAACTTTGCTTTACGGGAGTGAAACCTGGGTATGTCAGCAGATGCATGAAAGTAAATTGAATGCTGTGGAGATGCGATCACTTCGAAAATTGTGCGGCGTTACCTTGGCCGACCGAATACGTAACGAAGTGATACGCAATATGGCAGGTTTGAATGAAAGTGTCAGCGTTAAGCTGGAAAAGAGCGTGCTCCGTTGGTTTGGACACGTCCAACGAATGAGTGAGGAACGATTGACGAAGAATATATATTGTTCAAAAGTAGAGGGTAGAAGGAGTCAGGGAAGGCCGAGACTTACATATGAAGACCACGTGAGCAGATTGCTCAAAAACGGAACGGTCAAAAGTACTCGGATACCCAGACGTGCGTGTATGAAGCGATTGATGAATCTCGAAGAAGCGAAAGAAGTATGCATGGATCGCGAAGCCTGGCGATCTGTCCTCTCTGACTACCCCGTCAGGGATACAGCGTGAAGATAGTTAGTTAGTTAGTTAGTTATGTTTAAAAGAAAAACTGTGGGAACACCTCTGCGTACCTTAAAGAAATTCATGGCGACTCCGCGATGACCCTCGCGGCTTCTCCCGTCGCGTAATTCGAAACGCATGGTACCCGTTTAATTCCGTGGTACAATTTCAAATTCCACCGGTAGGTATAATTTTGACTGTTTTCCGTAGTCTACTATTACAATCGTGCTCCAATAGACTTCTATCGGTCAGCCGATAGAATTCTACTAACACGTACCGCGCCAGTGACCGCTTTTCAATTGCATTTTTGATAGTCTACTAACATTTTGACAGCTAAAAACGGCAATTCTGGTTCTATTCTACGGCTTGTCAATAGTAGACTCGGCCCCCTGATGTATGAAATGTTGCCCGATTTATTGACATTTATGACTGCTTCACTCTCTGGCTTGGTGATGTGTAGCCTATAACCATTCTTTGATAAACTATCCAACACAAAAATATTGTATCAATTCAAACCAGTAGTTCCTGAGATTAGCGCGTTCAACCAAACAAATAAACATACAAACAAACTCTTCAACTTTGAACATAGATTTTTATTTGATCGCATATTGTCCAAAAATAAATATTACAAGAATCCTTATTTCTTCTCTACATGAAGAAACCTATGTACATTTTTTTTAAATTAGATTTATGGTTTAGGTTAGATTCAGGTTAAAACGTGGGTGAGTCAAAGAATGAGTCACTTTTCTTTATACTTTGCAGATTAAACAGACGAATCGATGATACGTTGGTGTAGATCTTGCATATTTTTACTTCTCAAGTGTTTGCGAAGATCTATAAAAAACGTGAGCAATGTTGCGCATTGCCAACTTTAGAGCAAATTAAAATGTTGGTACAGTAACTGTTTGGAACTTGTTGAGGGGTGTTGGTGATGGTGAGTCTATTGATAGAGAGAGAACCACAGAGCAAGAAATGTTCCTGGCTCCCTCTCGCTCGCGCCTAGTAGAGACGAAAGTGTCAAAGTTAAAGTGAGTGTTTAATATGCCTCTGCCTACCCCTTCGGGCATAAAGGCGTGACAATATGTATGCATGTAAGTTTACGTCAAATTGTATGCAAATTTGTTATACTTGACATGTAAGAAGGTCCCGACCTTCTTACATATCAAGTATACCATTTTTGCATACATACTTGGCCTTCTGGCGGCTGGCACTCCTCGTGTTCCGGGGTGCTTTCTAGTGCCCGCTCGATTGCTCTCCACCCCTCTGTTCTCAGAAGGATGTTCGGAGACGGTTCGAAGTGGGCATAGGCTAATCTACTCATCATCAATATCAATAAGTGTCCCACAATATACTCCGGGCGATTGTGGGGGCCAGCACATATAGCCAATCCGGGAACAGCCTCATATAGGGGCATTCCCATAGCCGGGCCGTGGTAAATACCCTCAGGCATATCCTGCAACCCGATTGGGAAGAAGGCGGAACGCCGTGGGGTTTAGTTGGTAGGACCCCAAAGTCCCACACACCGTTCCTGCTGCCCCTACAGCTGGAATGATGGAGCGTAAAAGCATTCCACGCGTCAAAAAAAACCTACTTTCGTCTGTAGTAATAATAATAAATATCCATCACGCCTTATCCCCGAAGGGGTGGCAGAGGCACATTATATGCCCACTTTTCACCGTGTGGATTCCTGTCTCCCACGTAATAGGTGGTGAGCCCATTGCCGTGTTGAAATAGACAGACGCAGGTTGTGGCTACCTGCTGTTCAAATTTTCAAGCCGCCCATAAGGCCTTCAACCAGGCTTAACGACTGCCATTTTACTGGCACCCGGGACCAACGGCTTAACGTGCCTTCCGAAGCACGGAAACGCTCGCAAATGTAAATGCCACAAAGTGGTCACCCATCCGAGGACCGGCCATAGTGAAGTTGCGTAACTATCGTTATAGTAGTAGTAATAGTAATTAGTATAATCGTATGAAAAAAAAGGGTGACACCTCCTGACACGCTTGGTTGTATGAAATATATAGACTAAGGCGCATCTAGTAGAAAGCGCGCGAGTGACATTGATTCCTTGCTCTGTGGAGAGAACCATGAAAATCGAAATGACAAGATATACCTCATTTGTCACATAACGATATCTCAAACAAAATCAATGGAATCACGTACGTTCTCTTCGTAGTATACGGTAGCATACTTTTATTAAGGTTCTAGAAGCTGCTAAAATTTGACTTTTAATTTTCGTTATTGTTGTAGAGACTACGTCGTTGCCTCGTCAGTTAATTAGCAGAAGGCCCCGGAGATCCTGGTGGGCCACTGGGCTCCTTAAACCAGTCTTATGTCCAGAGGCGTCAAGACGACACGCGTGCCTATGAACCTACCCGCCTCAGATCGAGCGGATGTTTTGATTTGATTGACCCGCAACTAATTGGAATGAAATGCCTCAACCATATTTAATTGTTCTTTTTTTGGAGTAGGTACTTAAAGGTAACCTCGGTCTAAGCAGTTCGTTTAGAAGACACGGGTTGTTTCGCCTCAGTAACTCACTCATGTGGTCTCAAGTTGCTTCTCGCAATGAAGATCCAGACACTCACCGCATCACAAAGAACACCAACTTCTAAATTTCATTGATACTACAGTGATTTAAAAATAAAAACTCTCCCGGGCGCCGTTCAGCCAGTACTCGATCAAAGTATGGATATAGACCAAGAACTTGTGAACCCTCCGGGTATCAGTGTGTCTGTAACGGCTAGAAAGAGTTTTTAGCAAGCACAAATGTGATTTGAATTTGGAATATAAATTACTAGCTTTTCCACCCGACTTCGCCCGTGACATACTTCGAACCCCGTGGCACCCATTTAAACCCATCGTTTATCAATTTCACAATTAATATTTTCCTTTACCTCCATATTCATATGGATATTAATTTCTTTGCGCATTATTTTGATTTTGCTATAACTCGTAAGATATTCATTTAATTTGCTTCATGAAATGCTGAAGCCAACTAACGTAGCAAAAATGATAAGGATTAATAGCATATTCGTGTATATAGCCCTCAAATTACTACTTTATAATTGATGGTTTTTTAAAGTATTAAAATGGATATAGTATGTTACTCTTAAAAGATAGACATATACCGCCGTGAACTTTTTTGTAGACCTACATTAGATACACAATTGCACTATATTTATTTAGTTATATCTCAAAGGGTTTAGGCAGCGTTTCAGTTAAAAGCTCCCAGACGGCTTATTTTTTCCGATATCCTCAAAAAATATCGTTATAATGTAGTCAATGTATTTAAAAACTTAACAAATTATACATAAAAACCTTACTAACTTTTAAACTATCGCGTTGCATACTATCAGTATATTTGTTAATAACGGGGCTAAACGCGGTTAGTAACCGCATCTGTGTGACCCTGAACATTTAGAGCAAGAGCTGGACCATGTTCAGGAGGTACTAAAAAGCAACGGGTATCAGGTAAAAGGACAAATGAAGCAGCCGACAAGCAGACAAACATCCAGAAGTGAACCGACAGCCAGCCTACATGCCTTATGTCAAAGGGGTAACGGATAAGATCGGCTCCATCTTAAAGAAATACTCGATAAAGACAATTTATACACCCGGCATAAAGGTTCACAACATCGTGGGTTCGCCAAAGGATGTAGTTCCGTTACAAACCCCAGGTGTTTAAAAGGTGGATTGTTGCTGCAGTAGTTCGTATATAGGCCAAACGAAGCGTACTATAGCTGAAAGGGTCAAGGAACATATCGCAGCTGTAAAGAAATGCAACACTAGTAAATCCGCGATCGCAGAACATTTACTTGAAGCAGGCACTAATCATTGGATTGAATTTCATCACACGCAAGTCCTCTCTACTGAACGGCACTATTATGCAAGAGTTGTACGTGAAACGATTGAGATTAAAAAACATGAAACATTCAATCGGGAACAGGGGTTTAAATTATCAGGAGCGTGGAATCCAGTGATTAGTAACATAAAATCTCGCTTTTGTGCACAGTCGGATAAACACCAGAATAGGCGCGCGTCGGTTAGCTTACAGAATAGGGACACCGTGAGTGTAGTGTGTGACGGTACGTGGAGAAAAAATAACATCAAGAATAACGAAGATGTGCGGGTGGATGGAGAAACTTCTACCTCGCGTACTCGACGACGGAGGGCGTGCGCCGCTGAGCCAGTCAGCCTGTGACCACGGCCGGTGCAACCTGGTCAAAACGTCAGGCACCAAAGGTATGTGGAATAACCGCGTTTACCCCCGTTATTAAAAAATATACATAAAAACCTTCCTTATTAATCACTCTAACTATTAAAAAAACCACATTGTAATTCGTTACGTAGTTTTAAAGATCTAAGCATACATAGGGACAGACAGCGAAAAGCGACTTCGTTTTATAATATGTAGTGATTCATACAGAGGCGTAGCTACCGCCGTATCAGCCGTATCAATGATACGGGGCCCCCGGGCTACAGGGGCCCCCAACGTGTGTAAGCAAAAATGTATAAAATGTTATCTAAAATGTCACTTAATCTCGTGCTTCCCGGAAAAAAAAACATGAAAAAATTGTCATACATGTTTAAAGAGGTTTCACTTCAGAAATAGCCAAAGTCAAAAAAGCAATCTCTTTTTTCCCATGTTAAGCGTGCGTCCAAAAGTAAAAAAGATGAACGTGAAGAATGTAAAAATATAATTAACATTTCTTAGTGCTCGTCACATTTTTTTCTTCACTATTTGATATCATTAATCCGGTTTCTAAAGCTCTACAGCATGAAAATTATGACTTACAGAAAGCTACATGGAAGCAAAGCGGACGGATGTTGAGACTATGAGGGGACAAGTTAAGGCGGAACTTGATTTGCAGTCTGGACCGTATCTCCCGGTGGGGTTCCGATAATCTGGTCGTGTTCAATGCCAGGAAAACGCAGGCGTGTGCGTTCACTGCTATATTGACCCCCTTCCTTACCCTTCCAACTCTTCAGAACACAACACTACCGCTGCAAAATTACCTCAACTTTCTGGGGTTAGACGTTCGTTGAGGGCTTAACAATAACAACTACATCGAGGGGTGCATCAGCTTGGCCTCTCGCGAGCTCGGAGTCCTAGTCCTTAACAGGGTTAGGCGGTTTTTCACGCCAGAACAGAGATGGAAGGATGGAATACTGCTCACATCTCTGGGATGGCATCGCCACGTACTTGCTTGAAGCTCTCGACGCTTTGCAGCGACACGCCATCCGCATAATAGATTGTCCAGAGGTCACTGGCAGACTTGAACCGTTGGAGATGCGCAGAACAGTCGCCAGCTTAGCTGCGTTTTACCGCATCCACTACGGTGAATCGAAAGATTCCGTAGGTCTTTTTTATGTCACACCATATAAACGTGGAACTCTCTGCCGGTGCACGTGTTTCTCTCCTCTTACAGTACTGGGTCCTTTAAGAGAAGCGCCTTAAGAATTCTTTACCTTTAATTGGGGCCCCCAACTAATTTTGATACAGGGCCCCTTCAAGGCACGCTACGCCACTGGATTCATAAAATAAACGAAAACTGTTTTATTCGATTTCTATGAAAATTTACATTTCAAATTCAAAATTCATTCTGTTTTCATTCGATTTCTATGAATAATTCATATTCCAAATTCAAATCATATTTGTGCTTGCTAAAAACTCTCTTGGAGAAAGAGCTACTTTCCTCCCGCTTATAAAGGAACAAACCGGTATTTTTCAATATTTCCTCTTTTCGTGAAGTAGCCCGTTCCGTTTTAAATGGCAAAATTCAGACACCAGGCAACCCTAGTTTACAAATATAATTTAGAGATGCCGTACGCGTTCTGACATTTTAGTCTGATGTTATGCGTCATGGATACATACATAGTAATTTAGTAGTATCAATAAGGCATGTTATCCGGCCACGATTACCAGTTTAATTACAATTCATTAATGCTGTAAACAAAGCAACTGTCTAGCGCCAAATTTACTGTATCGCGGGTAACGCAGGCGCAGTGAAAAAGAAATAACTGGCAGGGGTTGGTTTGATGGTGAAGCATTCTAAAGCTATTTATAATTTTTGAATGGATTTGTTAATATATGTTAAAAAAAACGTTGGAACTTAGTTCCTCAATGACGGAGGCCCTCGACAGCATATTTTTTTAAGAATCAGCTTGTCTGGCTTTATGGACAGTATTTTTGCTCAAACAAACCTATTCTCAAAAGTAATGAAGGATATTTTAATTACGTCAGACGTCATGTGTGTATTCACAGACAATAATGTTGTCACACATGTGACGTGATTGCTGGGTCACGTTCTAATCCTAGATTAGACAAATAATATCTACGAATCAAGTATTGTGTAATGCTTGTACTCGTATCCAAGCCAGTGCTAGTATCACCAAAGATAATAAATAAGATTACTAAATGGATTATCGAAGATCTGCCTATCTCTATACCATAAAATTCTAGTGTCACATATTGGTTGCCCAATCTTCTCCGAAACGACTTAACCGATGTTTATGATTTTTTGTGTAAGTGTTTTTGGTAGGTCTGATGATAAGTCCTACACTATTTTTATACCCCTAGGCAAGGCAGATCTATACTAATATTATAAAGCTGAAGAGTTTGTTTGTTTGTTTGTTTGTTTGTTTGGTTGACCGCGCTAATCTCAGGAACTACTGGTCGGATTCGAAAAAATCTTTTTGTGTTAGATAGCCCATTTATCGAGGAAGGCTATAGGCTATATATCATCACGCTACTACTCTGGGGAGCAGAGCAGTAGTCATAAATGACGACAAATCGGGCAAATTATTATGCAATATTGTAGAACATTTTTTTTTATTTAACCCAAACACCGAAACCAACATTTGTGGATCACACAAATATTTGTTCCACACAGTCATACACTAGAACTAAAAGATAAATTAAATATTTTTAAAGTGACCATGAACCACTACATCTAAATTTGAACCACAAATCTCAGAGCCGCCAGATAGGCCAGATTTGAAATATTTTTGCATTAGATAACCCCTGACAGGAGCAGAGCAGCAATCATATGTGTCAACGTGTCAACAAATCGTGCAACTGCCATATAATATTATACATTCAATCACATATACCGCGTAACGAAGCTTTCTGGTTCCCGTTTCCCACACCAATTTAAATGAAATTTATAGTCAATAGTCATCTCTGTACCAAACTTCATTTAAATTGGTTCAGTAATTTTGGCGCAAAAACGCGACAGACAGTTACTTTCGCATTTATAATATTAGTAAGGATAGTATAGCGACTTGAAGAAGCTACTAACCTGTGCCATAGATCACACTATATAGATTAGGTCGATGCTCCCGACGTATGCTGAAGGACATGTAAATGAACGAGTACACACATGAATAATACATTTTTGCTAAAGTATTAATCGACGCTAACTTTCTTGGATGGTCCCGACATTGATAAGGGTTAGAAGGATGGGAACTAGTCGTGTTACTACTGAGGTAAACAAGTCCAAAATACAGAATTCACACTTAAGCGTATTTAACAGAAAATGCTTGTCAAAAAGTGCCCACGAATGTAGGCGAGTATTTTTTTTTTTATTTGTAACCCTCAACAATATTTGTGAACCTGAGTTTAAGTTGAGCATTTGATATACAATTGAAACGCTTAAGATTACGTACATTATATATCGATGAACTAATTAGAATATTTAAAGTGTACACATATCCACCAACTTCTTGAAAATTCCAAACAACGCGTGCCGGGCAGAGAGTGGCCACTTTCATACAGTGGAGATAATTTTGTACAGAACTGAGAAATTAAATAGATCGTTTCTCTGTAGAAATAAAGGGCCATAGAACGCTCTGCACACGTGTTTCCTTCCTCTTAAAACCTTATGGGTTCTTCAAGCGGAGCGTGAAGAGACACATAATTGAGCCACTAACTTGAAGGACATTGTCAGTATATTTGTGGACTGTGAGACTGGCTTAATATTGCAAAAAAAAATATAGGTGGACCAGCAGAAGACAAAGATCACAATCAGTAAATAGATAACGCTCATCTATTATTGTAAATGAGAGCTCAAAGGGAAGAGGGGACATAATCACCATCGCGATCATAGGCGTGAAGAATCTACGGTAGGTATCTGGGCATAGATTACATAATAGATCATGTCGATAACCGGCTGTATTAGGTACTCTAAGCTCAGGCCAAGCAGCATGACAGAAAAAATATCTTAACACTGTACGGGCCTGCCTTACTAACTGACCTAGGTACGGACTGCGAAGACTCCCACCCCCTAAAATAACCCGCCGTGTGCCTACTTTAGATGAATTCTAACCGGGAGGCCGTGGCAAACCATCACTGGCCCACTCAATACAGTAGCATAGCAGGTACAGGTCGCGCGGCGAATGATGAGCTCTGACAAAAATTTGTGGGGATAGTTTGCGCATGTATAATCGCGCACAATATTATTACACAAAGAATTAAGTTTAATACGACTCTGCTTTGAACCATTAAACATTTTATTTTTATTTTATAAGGTATGTAGGTGGATACGTAAGTAGGTATATATTATTTACAACAAGTGAGTTCAAAGTGTTTTGCGTGAAAATATTAAACCTGATAGGTATTTTATTTATTTTTCAGTGATCGTATTTGAAAAAAAAAACATTTTTCTTGTAATATTTTAATGTAGAAATAGGTATTTAATGTGTGTGACACTGACAATACTTATTAAAGTAAAAGAAGTGGAAGAAGTCTTTGCTTACCCCGGTGAATGGTAGGCGGGATTTTTTTTTTGTATTAAACAAATGATATTGTCGAAAATTTATAACTACGCTAACTATCTTCACGCTGTATCCCTTACGGGGTAGTCAGAGAGGACAGATTGCCAAGCTTCGCGATCCAGGCATACTTATTTCGCTTCCTTAAGATTCATTAACCGCTTCATACACGCACGGCTGGGTATCCGAGTACTTTAGACTTTTCCGTTTTTGAGCAATCTGCTCATGTGATCTTCATAATATGCAAGTCTCGGCCTACCCTGATTCCTTCTACCCTCTACTTTCGCACAATATATATTCTTCGTCAATCGTTCCCCACTCCTTCGTTGGACGTGTCGTAAACCAACGAAGCACGCCCTTTTCCAGCTTAACGCTGACACTTTCATTCAAACCTGCAATATAGCGTATCACTTCGTTACGTATTCGATCGGCCAAAGTTAAGCCGCACAATTTTCGAAGTGATCACATCTCCACAGCATTCAATTTACTTTCATGCATCTGCTGACATACCCAGGTTTCGCTACCGTAAAGCAACGTTGGCACTATCACTGCGTTATGTTTCGCCAATACAAATAATTATAATTGGTATAAATATTTGATCAAACTAATTACATAATAAACCATTTTTCTTTCTTGTCGAGATTGGACAGACAATTTTCTGGTGGCATCAAAACCTCAATACGCTATTAAAAGATTTTCCAAAAAGAGTAGAATATTTTATGTGCATGACAGTACCGAGACTAGTCACAACACGTGCCGACATATCACGGTGTGCCCTAGTGTGCGTGTAGGATTTCGACCACTCCTGCGTCCACGCTCCTACTCTCTCGTCCTTCACCCCCTATCACCCCGCCAATTATACCTAATTTATGAGTTCTGCGCACTCCCCTTCCACTTTCTTACAGAGCTCATCATTCGCCGCGCAACCTATATTCCTGCTGATCGCAAGAAATTTTCGGAATTGGGAAGTTCGACAATATTGTTTTCGTAAGTACACAGTCGATACACAGCTCAACATTCAATCAAAATCAGCCTATGGCAGTCCACTGCTGGACGACTTCTTCTAAATCACGCCACATTACACGGTCCCCTGTGCCTTCCACATCTCTCCCTGCAAACATTTTCAAGTCGTCTGCCCACATCAGAATCAGAATCGCGATCTACAATCTAGAACTCATTCACTCCATCGACCATCGATTCTCGATATTAGAACTTCAAAAATATCGATAATTAATTTCATACTCCATATTAATATACCTATGCTATATAAATAATTTATGCTTAAAATGAGGATTATCTTAATTAGAATTAGATTATCCTTTTTTTTTTTAATTAATTTAAAACGTCAAAATGGCGGCACCCGCCTGATGGAAAGCAGAGACGACGATCCGTGACTGAGGGCCGCTATCCCAGCCGGTAGGGCCCCGATAGCAACCCTCAGGTTGACGGCCCAGAAATATGCCTTTTCACGCTTCTCTTAAAGGACCCAGGATTGAAAGAGGAGGGAAACACGTGCGCTTTTTTTTATATTGCTATTCGGATGGAGCCGCAGAGGTCCTCTGTCCTAATACTATAATTTTAAAAGCGTAGTACAAACATTCTTAAGCTACGGTGACCACTGTCAATCAGGAGGCCAGTATTCTTGTTTGCCTCCTAAGTGGTAGAAAAATTGTGTTTGTTTGTTCTTCCTTCACATCATAAGGCAATAACGGATTAATTATTAAATGGAGATATGATATGACATCCCCTTTTAATAATCGCGAGAGAGGATCGAATGTTTGTCTTCTTGTAAATTATAATTACCTATCTACCTACCCTTATCATGAACCAATTATATATTTCAATGTTTTATAATTTACAAGGAACAAGAAATGTTTATTGCCTTATCTCTCAATGGTGGTCCATAAACAAAACAATAGGTAGGTAAGTACCGACCGTGAGCATTATCGATACTGTTTAGGCTAATTAATTGGTCACATTAATAAAGACTCAAAAATTTAAAAAAATATAAGCATCATATATTCATATATACCAATATATTATATTCATATATAGCAATAGTCCGAGACTACCAGGACTTTAATTGGTCGTGCTAATTCGTGTCTAGCACATACGAACTTTTAGCCTTTTTGTTACCACCTCACTAAAAAGGCAACGGGTTCAAAATTTCTTCCAAATTTAACGTCTAAAATAGACACATTTTATTAAATTTATTCGGCCTTTTAGACCCACCCCAGTTCCGTGCTTCGGAAGGCACGTTAAGCCGTTGGTCCCGGTTGCCAATAAAATGGCAGTCATTAAGCCAAGTTGAAGGCCTTAGAGGCGGCTTGAAAAATTTCAACAGCAAGTCGCCGCAGCCTGCGCCTGTCCATTTCAACATTTCAACGCGGTAATGGACTCACCACCTGTTACGTGGGACAAAAATGCATACGGTGAAATGTGGGCGTTTAATATGCCTCTGCCTACCCCTTCGTGGATAAAGGCGTGACAATATGTATGTATGTATTCAACGTTAAAATAGTACGTAGGTAGGTATATGGACGATAAGATTCTTATTGGATTTTTTGATTTTCGAAAATTATCTTTAATTTATATCACTATTATTACTTACACGCATATTTTGACGTAGATATTGCTAAGTCCGTAATTAAATGAAAAATAAAAGGTCCGGCCGGCTCAAAACAAACTTGTGCACAGAACATCGGCCAGTGATAATGTGCTTAAATAATTTTGTCTACCGTATAATACTCATGTACAATATTACAAAAGATATCGGTAATGATAATCTTCCTCTCCAATGTCATTGACCCTAAACAACTCCAAAGTTTAATAAAAACAAAAAAAATAAAAACAATTATTGACGTTTGACAGCTGCTCTCGATATATTATGGTTAGCTATATGCACGTGCATATCAATTTTTTGTCCGAATTAGTAATCATATATGAAACACTTTCTGATAAGGTTATCTAACCATAGCAAAATATTTATTACTTACCCTACTATTTGACAAATCCCTGAATAACGGTGATAAACACAAACCACGATTTATTTCTAATTTTGCCAAAAGTCGGCATCTAGAAACACACACCGTCGACGCCATCTTTACACTACGTATGTATAACAAAATTGTTATGTATAGTCTATAACGCCGGTCGCCGCTCCGGCAACACTGACAGCGACGCAGCGAACGAAGTTACTCTAATAAGACGAACACGAAGTAGAAAAGTTCGATGATATTAGTCAGTGAAACGAGTCAGTATTGTATTATCACAAGAAAATATGTCTTTTTTTGCTTTAGTACTGGTACCAACCCATCTTCTTCAAATGCATTATTTTAATTTTATCTTTAAAACCCATAATGCAGGTATAATTGCATTATATTATAGTCTTCCTCGTTTTTAATACTATTTTCTTATTAATATCAAAGTAACATATGTAAAACTGTCTAATGTCTAGTGTCATAAATAATTGTATATGTAATTTGACTATGTAGCCCTTGTAACAAAAATACTGCAGTTAAATCTCCCGCGGAATTGTGAGACACTGTGTTTCCAGTATAAAAAAATATGAAGAGTTTCGTTCATAAACAGAGAAAGCTTTTTCAAAAGGGGAATTCCGTAATAAAAATTATAGATCACTTTCACACAATCGGAAAGCTGTCGAAGCCGGTGGAGTCCCCATCGAAGCCTTTAAGGTGATGGGTCCTCGCGGGGTTTACATGTTAGTAAACCAATGGAGGCTAAGTATTATTACTCCAGTCTTCAAGGGTAAGGGGTCAGTGCAGGAATACAGAAGCGACCGCAGTATAAAGGTTATGTCCCACACCATGAAGATCCTCGAGAGGATTATTGACTCTCACTCTCGGATCCGGCAGGAATGTACTCTCTCGGAGTGTCAATATAAGTTTCGCACTGGTCATGGGACCACGGACCCTGTTTTTGCTCCGAGGGTTCCAGAGGCTTTATTAACACTATCCGGGACATGTACCGCGATTCCGATTCCATGGTTCGGACTGCTGTTGGCGACACGAAACCCCTCCCCCATCACCGTCGGGGTACACCATGGTTCGGTCCTTAGTCCGCTTTTGTTTAGTGTGATATTTGACGTATTGTCGGACAGCATCAGGGACTCACATGAGCAGCCTCCATGGTTGCTCATGTATGTTGACGATATCGTGCTGGCAGACGCGGACAGCGGCAAATTGGTGCAACGTGTGAAGGCGCGGAAAGTGACGCTAGAGAACGGTGGTCTGAAACTAAATGTGGCGAAGACCGAGTACTCGGCACTAAACCCAACAGATCCCAAATCCGTCCGCATAGGCGGTGATATAGTCGAGGTACTACTTACTTATCATTCAAGCATTAAACCCCAAAGGGGTTGCAGAGATATACTATACGCCCACATTTCACCGTAAGCATTTTTTCCTCACTTAACAGTTGATGAACTGCGTTGTCGTGTTGAAATAGACAGTCGCAGGTTGTGGCGAATGCTCTGTTGAATGAAATTTTTAATGTTATTCAAAATTTTCAAATTTGGCTTAATGACTGCCATATTACTATCTACCGGGAACAACAGCGTAAAGTCCTTTCCGAAGCACAGAAATATGAAACAATTAATAAATCTGCAGGAAACGAAAAAAGAGTGCAAAGTACGTGATACCAGAAGATCTCTTTGACTACCCCGTGAGATATACGACGTGAAGATGTAAGGTAATTTTAGTTTAAATATGCGCTTTGATTCGTCACAAACTTAGACCATCTAACTAAGGCTTAGACTAAGACTAACCATAAACTAAGACTAACCATCTAAGGAGGTCTAAGGTCACAAAAGTCCAAGATGTCTAGACGGCCCAGTAGAGGTTCTATGTCAATGGCCTATTGACACTTGACTGACAGATACACCTACGTCAACATAGTCAACATGATGTGACAACTTTACGATTCTTCGCCGCGACTGATTTGTGAAAACTTTCGGCGTTTTAAAACAAATATTTTTACAATGGCTGTACCAGATTATAAATTGAGTGCTATTTTATGTGGTCATTCACTCGACGTTAGATGTGTTGCTACAACAAAAGATTTCTGTATATTATCCGCTTCACGCGATCGGACTGCGAAACTGTGGCATCCAGAGGGGTTAGTATAGTTTTTGTTCATATTTCCGATAAATAAATTGTTCAGTACTTACATATAAACTTTCTTTCCAGAGTCAAAGACTTTGTGAACGTTGTGACATACAAAGGCCATACAAATTTTGTATCATCTGTATGCTGGTTGCCACCCTGCGAGGCTTATCCTGATGGGCTTGTGGTGACTGGGGGTAACGATAATATAATTTTAGGATACAATCTGCAAGATGGTACTGTTCAAGTGACATTGGAAGGCCATGAAAATGCTGTTTGCAATGTGCAGCCTGGTAGAGACCCTGGAGTTCTACTGAGGTAGTATTGTTTACTTCTAATTTTATTTACACATACTGGGAACAAATTCTTTAAGAATTTTATGATGTTAGATAATTATTTGCTGTAACTTAATGAACTGTGACTTCTCATTACTTACTTTTCACTAGATACTGATACTGTACTTGTTGCAGTAATTTGTTTAAAATGCACTGAATATACAGGTGAAGTTACTGTAAGCATAAGAAATCTTACCTTAAATATTACATGTAATAATTAGTGATAATGGCTTTTGATTTTAACCTCTGACCTCTTAAGTCTGATATTATTATTGTCCTTAGTCTCGTCAGATATTATTATTGTCCTCAGAGACACATTGAAGTACTTTGGAGGTCATTCACAGGTGTTGCGTAGAGCTCTCGGTAAGAGTACAACGTAATAGATCTAAAGGGTGGAAGTGCTATGGTGAAAGGCAGCCCTGATAAGATAATATGCAGCTGCAGCTTTCAATTTATTTATCAAATATTTTTTTCTGTATTTACAGTTCAAGTTGGGATAGTACAGCAAAAGTATGGCATCTTAATTCACAGAGATCAAACCCTAAGACACTTAAGGGACACCAAGCAGCTGTCTGGGCTGCCATAGAGCTATTCAATGGTACTTATGCAACAGCTTCTGCTGATAAAACCATCAAATTGTGGAAGAAAGATGATGGGTCTATTATAAGTACACTAACAGGTAAACACAAAGTAAAGTTAATAAAGAACAATAATAAACATTTCGGGATCTCAAACAACTTTAACAGAAATAGTCATAACATAATTACTGTGCATGCACTCGATGCGGTCTCTTTTTTTTATTATCTTACGTCTCTTTTTTCTCTAACATACAAATATTACAAACATTTTCAGGACATACAGATTGTGTCAGAGATATTGTTACAGCTACTGCAGAGACTTTCCTCAGTTGCTCCAATGATGCTTCAATTAAGTTATGGACTAACAAAGGGCAGTGCCTTAATACATTTTATGGACATTCTAATTATATTTATAGGTAAGTGTCTAGGTGACTTCTATCCTATCCTATTTACTGGGACACATGACTCAGTTACAATTACTTGCTCAGATCTGACAAATCACTCAGTCGCTTTTTGATTCAGCACCAATTTAGTTTCCAGCAATTTATTGTTTGATGTTAGTATCCAAGAATTTTGGAAACTGCTGATAAATATCCTTGTAAATTTCTAAATACACACTATACATAAAAATTTTAGTCTGACTCGGGAATCAGACTTACCTGCAGCTTCATAAATACTAATATTGTTGAAGGTCTCTTAGGTATCAAGTCTATTACAAAGGCCTGCATAAAATTGGGAACTGGTTTTATTGCAGAAGTGCATTTAGCACACATTTAAAAATTTTCTTTTTATGGTAATATATTACCCTGACAACATCTAGCTGCACACACTCTCTTTCCTATATTGAGTATTAGAGTAAAGGTTAATTAATATTATCTAATGTTAAACAACAGCTTATAACATATAGCAGGAAATATATTAATGCCATTAATGATGTAATATTTCAGCATAAGTATAAACCCTGCCATAGAGCAAGGGTTTGCAACCTGTGGCGAGGATGGCAGTGTCCGCTTGTGGGCAGGCGGAGATTGCGTCCGTGACATCCGCCTGCCTGTGCAGTCTGTGTGGAGTGTCACATGTTTAGACAATGGTGATATTGTCACTGGTATGTACTCTTTTTCTTGTTGTACTGGTTTTTTTCATCCCATTTAAGTATATAAGATAACTCAGTCTGCCAACCTATTTAAAAAAAAATTTTAACTTTTTATAAATTTATTAGTGGACATCTTGCGGTTTCAACCACGTTTTTCGTGTTCTAGTGGGAATATGATACCATCCAATAGCTAATGCCAGTGAAAGTTTCGTTAAAGACGGTCCGGTCCAGCCGTTTCAGATATTAGCCGGAACAAACAGACAAGGCGGACAGACCGATGACAGAGTAAATGTTTAAAACACATGTCGACATATTAAAATCGATATTGAAGCGATTAGTTATATAAAGACAGAGAAACATTTTACATACTTTCATTTGCATTTAGTGAATAACTGTTAATTTGTTGTCTTTACAGATAAATAAAATCAAACAGACACTTTCATTTTATTTATCTATAGAGATATAGATTGTTTCTTCAATTTGCAACTATATTTTTAATGTTTAAGTTTTTCTAAATCCAGGTTCCAGTGACGGTATAGTGCGCGTGTTCACAAAGGATCCGGCGAGATTTGCCGACGAGCCGATATTGAAAGCATTTGAAGATGAGGTGCTAAAAATGCAGGCTGCTCAACAACAGGAAATTGGGGGTTTCAAACTTTCCGAGTATGTCTTCTTTATCTTAACAATAGCTGACCCCCGCGGCTTTCCCCGTGGCGCACTTCTAACTTCCGTCGCGCCCATTTAATCCCGTCGCTTTACTTTTACAAAAATGTATGATAGTTTGCCCGACTTCTTGATATTTATGATTACTGTCCCTCTCTCCTGGATAGTAGCGTGATGATATATAGCTTATAACCTTCCTCGATTAATGGAATATCCAACCCAAAAACAATTTTTCAATTCCGACCAGTAGTTCCTGAGATTATAGCTTAACAACATACCTTTTGATTCATTTTTATATTATACATATTCCGAGTTGATTAAAATCCCTGGATTTATAGGCTGGGCACTGTTTCTATTAGCTACTAGAAGAAGATATAGTTTGTTTTTTTTTCTGCATCTCTGAGACCTACTACTGTCTGACCTTCTAACTTTTTAAGGTGCACTGCTAGGAGGTAAGGTCGCTTAAGTCCTGGAGATATTAGCAGTGCTTTCTACGAAGTGTCCGAGTATTGTTTTATATAATTGCTCATTGACTGCCTCGGTGGCGCATTGGTAGTGTATGCGAATACCGCGACTGAGGTCCAGGGTTCGATTCCAGGGTCGGAAAAAATATTTGTGTGATCCTCAAATGTTTGTTTAGGAGTTTGGGTGTAGCCTGTGTATAATATGTAGGTATATTGAAATATATAAGTATGTTTAACATCGTCATTTAGATCCCATAACACAAGCTTATATTAGCTTACATTGTATATATTATATATAAGTATAGCAAACTTATAGCCTATGGGGTATGGGTTAACTCTACTGCGCAGGTGAAGCTGCATGCATTAGCTAGATTATAATTATATTATATGTGTGTTACAGATTACCCGGACCGGAAGTGCTTTTAGAGCCGGGCAAGAACGATGGTCAAACTAAGTTAGTTCGCCGCGGCACGAACGTCAAGTGCTACTCGTGGAGTGCCGCAGAAAACACGTGGAATGAGATTGGTGACGTCATGGGGGCCAATCCTGCCAGCGAGGGGAAGACTATGTATCAGGGGAAGGTAATACAAAAACCAACTCTTATTCAAAAAGTTTCTATATCACTTAACCCCTTACCGCATGAATTATTACAGAAATGCAATATTTTTTATTTTTTTAATCGTATTTTATTAGGCTTATATAGTGTGATCAAATCAACAAAAAAAAAACTACTTATACATAATTTTTTTTTATTTAACGCCATATATGGCTTCGTATGCACTCTGAGTACCGAATGATCAGTCATAAATAGCTTCGTATGCGTTTAAACAAAGAATAACAATAATGGTTTTTAAAGAATTTAGAAATTGTTTATAACAATTGCGTTTGTCATTATGACACAAAGAACACTACGTTTCTCACATGGTGTGAAAGAACGAATTTTCGAATAATATTTGTTGAGTTTTCTTCTTACACATCGGGTAATCGTTAATTTCATCAAAATTTGTAAAATCCAGAGATATATCTTGATGCATGTCAGGAGTCTTTCGAAACTTTTTCGCGAGTACCTATTGGTGAGTCAGGAAACTGCATGGGGAGCCTTGGACAGTCACGTTTCTTAGGAATAACAGCTTTGCCTTTCTTATGCATATGCTAGGAAACAGAAAGTTTCCAATCTAACAAAGTTTTTATTATATTTAGGCATGAGCATGTAAAAAACCTCTTGATTAAATAATATTTTTTTATTGAGGTAGGCTACTAGGATTAGTTATCAAATGTGAATTATTGTTATACATCACAGGTTTACTGTATGTCTATGTCTGTGCATCTCTTAACGCAGACTCTTTTTTCTTTTTAATAAAATTTGTATGCACCTATTGTCCTTTTTCATTTTCAGGAATACGATTTTGTGTTTAGCGTAGACATAAAAGATGGCGCACCACCAATAAAACTTCCGTTTAATAAGAACGAAGACCCATGGGTAGCAGCTCAAGCATTCATACATCAGTAAGTTAAAAATATAGTTTAATCACGGACCGCAAAGAATTTCGTACAATGACAGTTTACTACCTGTCACTGTCGCTCTTGCGCAAATATATATTGACATTTCACTCTCAAATTAGCATCTGCCACGTCTGGTTTGGGAGTGAAATTCTAATTTAAATTAATGTAAAAGAATGACATTTTATATACAACACCATCAAGCCTAATTTAAGCTACTATAAACCTTGAGCTATGATATCTAGACAATTTTAAAAACATATATATTGTATGTTTTTAAAATTGTCTATTGTCTTGTTCAAAAGTAGAGGGTAGAAGGAGTCAGGGAAGGCCGAGACTTACATATGAAGACCACGTGAGCAGATTGCTCAAAAACGGAAAGGTCAAAAGTACTCGGATACCCAGACGTGCGTGTATGAAGCGATTGATGAATCTCGACGAAGCGAAAGAAGTATGCATGGATCGCGAAGCCTGGCGATCTGTCCTCTCTGACTACCCCGTCAGGGATACAGCGTGAAGATAGTTAGTTAGTTACATATTGTACATAGAAAACATCGAAACCATTCAAACCATCAAAACATTCGACATTTTTGATGAAATATGAAAACATTTTTCGCCTATTAGTTTTATATTAAAAACGCAATTAATCATTATATAATTTTAACAGAAACACAACATATATTGTCTAGTTACACAATATCTTAAAGAAAATCAGAATATAATCAAGTTTCATTCATCATTTTTGGTATTCGCAAATGCACACAAATTTCTACTAATTTCGAACAGCCATCTTGCTGTTCTACTCGCACGGGACGGTGGTGCGGGGCGAGCGACAAAGATAGCGATATGTCAGGGGAACGGCGGTGTTCCCCGCGAATTGAATTTGAACGGCAACTCCGCCGGACTCTTAAGTCGTTGGTCTCGGTTGCCAGTAACGTGGCAGTCGTTAAGCCAAGTTAAAGGCGTTGTGGACTGTTAAAAAGTTTCAACTGCAGGTCGCCACAACCTGCGCCTGTCCAATTTATAACACGGCAATGGGCGCACCACCGGTTACTTGGGACGAAAATTCATACAGTGAAATGTGGGCGTAACCTGGCATACCCTCTGCCTACCCCTTCGAGGATAAAGCTGAGACTGATAATTGTATTTATATTTGTGTATGGAATTTCTTTCCTTGTTGTAATAGTAAGCCTTATTTCAGACATGAACTTCCACAAGTATATTTGGAGCAAGTGGCGAACTTCATTATTACAAACGCCAAATTGGATTCACAGCCAGCTTCTAGTAACGGGTGAGTTCATTACTGATTAAAGAAAAGAACTTTTAAAAAAAGATCAAAGTCAACTAAAAAAGTGCCCAATAGGGAAGCTCTTCTTTTTTGTCACATGTTTAGAAGAACTTTATTACCCTCTTCACGTTTACTTTTAGTTTATGTTAGATTTCTTACTAGGAGTGATCCGCTTACAGACTACCCACTGCTAGCTAAGCAATAGGCTACCTTTCTGCCCCCGTAGAGGTGTATTGGGACCTGTTCAACTCACCAAAACACCTCTAGGCTCTACAGACATAGATGAAAACACGTGGAAATTAAACTCGTAAGCAATTTTGCCGCACGGAACTAAGTAAGCAACAGATGTAACCTCAACTTAACCTCTTATATAGATCGTGCGTGGTCGAGTTTATAAAAATATTGATTTTAGCTGATCTTTTAATTTTCTTATGCTATAAATATGTACTATGGCCTTCAAAATTGCCTGGACAGTTGTAAATTATACAATCGAAAATTAAACAAAATGGCGTTTCAATCGTTGCCTGTAATTATTGTGCCAAGAGTAAGGTGGTAAAATAGATTTAATATTTATTCTTCGAGCTATTTAATTTACAACTGTCCAGGCAATTTTGTAGGCCATAGTACAGTCAGCAGTAATAGCAGCAGCAGTAATAGATGGAGAGAGCAAAAAATATCGCTAGCAGCGGTCACATATACGTACATATACGTCATCAACAGGGTATGTAACTGTGTGAGTCATCACACAGTTACATACCCTGTTGACGTATATGTACGCTAAATTTTATTAGCCATTAAGTTATTTATTTCGACCTTATGTACCTGTCAAAACAGACGAACACAATGGCTCTCAAACTTTTGTAATTCATCAAACTGTTTAAGCTGCAGAGCTTGACAAACATGACATGGCGTTTTTTAAAAATCTGTTTTGTTAAAATTGTCACTTATTTAACACGTATAATTCGACCTATGTTTTTCTCTCTCTTGCAGGTTCGCAGACCCATTCACGGGTGAGGGTCGATACATCCCAGGCTCGGGTTCGGTTCCCGGGCTACCCCCACCTTCATCTGCCGATCCTTTCACCGGCGGAGGTGCCTATATGACATCAGCTGCCACAACTACCGATGAAAACAAGCTTATACCATATAACTCTTATATTAGGTAATGTATGTGAGACTATTGCGCTTTTATTTATAATACCACTGTCATTGTTTTAGAGGGGAAATGGTATTTAATGCCATTTACTTTAGAATTTAGAGTAAAGGGTGTAAGGGGATCGGGACCAAGATCTCCGTAGCCCAAGCGACCGTAGACTAACGGACGAGGCAACGACGCAAGAGACTTTAACGGATTACTAAGGGACTTGGGAGGTCAGGTGGCAGATCGCTCTCTGCAATGCCGAAAAGGTTCCTCGCGGCCAATTCAAAGTGGACCATAGGTTCCAAATGCAGAAGATTAAGATAAAGAAGTAATTGTTTTGTGACTATTGTGCTTTTATTTTTTAAATTCTGGCCGCATGTACAAGCAAAATAAAATATCAAACACGTAATACACGTCATATCATCACGATCTGGAGAGCGGAGCAGTAGTCATAAACGTCGACTAATCAGGCAAATTATTATGCATTATTGTACAATTTATAAGCGATTAAATAGGTGCGACGGGAGTTCGAAGTATGTCACGGGTGAAGCCGGGCGGGATCACCTAGTTAAGTTATCTGTGGTTCCGAAAATAACAGTTCAATTGTTTAATTTACAACTGTTCAGGCAATTTTGGAGGCCATAGTTCATCATAACAATGTACGTACATACAAACAGTAAGTTCCTGGGATAAAAAGTAGTCTATGTGTTATTCTAATGTGTAAACTATATTATTGTAAAGTTTCATCAAAATACATACAGTAGATTTTGCGTAAAAGCATCCATACTTACAAACTTTGGTGTTTATAATATTAGTAGGATTTATTAATTTGGAAAAGGCCTATGATAGAGTGGTGAGGAATGAACTGTGGTCAACATTGTCCATGTATGGAGTAAGCAGCAACTTGATACGAGCACTGAAATCTCTATATGAGGGATCCAGTGCTTGTGTCAGAATCAACGGAGCTTGCACAGACTTTTTTCACATCGAAAAAGGTGTGAGACAGGGTTGTGTAGCGTCACCGTGGCTGTTTAACCTATACATTGACAGTTGCTTGAAAGAACTGCAAGAAAGTGCGTATGGTTTAAAAATGACTGATCTGACTATCAAATGTCTTCTTTACGCTGATGATCAGGTAATACTTGCATCATCAGCGGACGAGTTGCAGTTGATGGTTAATATTATGCATGATGCGCTAAAAGGCAAAGGAATGAAAGTAAATGTAAATAAGACGAAAGTAATGGTTTTTGAAAGAGAGAAAAACATGACAGATTGCTCGATTTTTGTGGAAGGAAAAAGAGTGGAACAAGTGAAAGAATTTATATACTTAGGCTCAAAATTTGCGAGAGATGGAAAGTGTGATGATGACATTGAAAGAAGGGTTTTGGCTGGCAATAAAGTGAATGGAGCAATGTACACCTTTATGGGCACCCAGAACGTGTCTAAAAAGGCAAGACTGGCTGTGCATAGAGGAGTGCTTGTCCCTACACTAACATATGGCAGTGAAAGTTGGGTATGGCAGAAGAAGCATAGAAGCGCTCGTGGCCCCGCGGTCTCAAAGTTCTGTAAACGATCACTGAGTTACGCAACTTTCACTATGGCTGGTCCTCGGATGGGTGACCACTTTGTGGCATTTACATTTGCGAGCGTTTCCGTGCTTCGGAAGGCACGTTAAGCCGTTGGTCCCGGTTGCCAGTAAAATGGCAGTCAATAAGCCTGGTTGAATGCCTTATGGGCGGCATGAAAAATTTCAACAGCAGGTAGCCACAACCTGCGTCTGTTTATTTCAACACGGCAATGGGCTCACCACCTATTACGTGGGACAGGAATCCACATGGTGAAAAGTGGGCATATAATATGCCTCTGCCACCCCTTCGGGGATAAGGCGTGATGGATATTTATTTATTTATTTATAAGCATAGAAGTAAAATTAATGCAGTAGAAACGAGGAGTCTGCGAAGTATAGCTGGAGTGAAATTGATAGATAAAGAAAGGAACAGCGTGATAAAGGAACATTGCGGTATGACAGAAGACGTAGTGACTAAGATAGAAAAAGGGATGCTTAGATGGTTTGGACACGTGGAGAGGATGGATGAAAATAGACTGACGAAGAAAATTTATGCGGTGAGAGTAAATGGGCAAACTGGTAAGGGACGACCTCGACGTACATATACCGATCAAATTGAAGATCTTTTGACAAAAGGCCAGGTCAAGAGTACCCTTAATCGGCGAGCGTGTATGAAAACAATTATGAAAGTTGACGAAGCGAAAGTTGTATGCCAGAATCGTAGTAAGTGGAAAGCCATAGTCTCTGCCTACCCCGATGGGAGACAGGCGTGATGAAATGTATGTATGTATGTATGTATTAATGTATGCCTCGGTGGCGTAAGTGGTAGTGTATGTGACTGCCGCACTGAGGTCCCGGGTTTAATTCCCGAGTCGGAACAAATATTTTTGTGATCCGCAAATGTTTGTTTCATAGTTTGGATGTTTCCTATGTATAATATGTATGTGTTTAGAAATATATAAGTAGATTTATTAGTCGTCTAGATCGTATAACACAAGCTTATAATAGCTTACTTTGGGCTAGATGGCGCTGTGTGTGAAAAAATAATGAAAAAGACTGTCCCGCAATATTTATTTATTTATTTATATCTCCGTTTCAGGTTCGACCAAGCTAATCTGAAAGCGATCTATGACAAATTGAAAGAGTTCAACAGTAAAGCGGGCGATGGTCTTCGCGCTATGACCGACGAGGAGTTGGAGACTGTTGTTAAATTGGGTGAACTGGTAAGTATTTGCCATTTTTATTGCTTACTAGCTGACGCCCGCGACTTCCCCGTGTAGAGAAGTTTTCTCGTTCCCGTTTCCCACAGGAACTTATTCCCGGGATATAAAGTAGCCTATGTGGCATTCTGATGTAAAAGCTTTATTATTGTAAAGTTTTATTAAAATGTATTCAGTAGTTTTTACGTGAAAGAGTAACAAAGATCCACACAAATTTTCGCATTTATAATATTATTAAGATTAAGATATACACCACATTACAGACAGTCTTATATACATCACATTACTGGCGATCTGTCATCTCTGACTACCCCGTCAGGGCTACAGCGTGAAGATAGTTAAGTTTTTAAGTTTTACATTACAGGCGACACAATAGAATAGTTTCTAAAAAGTAAAACAAGTTAACGTTGAAGCGCTCGTGGTCCCGCGGACTCAGTGTTCTGTAAACGATCACTGAGTTACGCAACTTTCACTATGACTGGTCCTCGGGTGGGTGACCACTTTATGGCATTTACATTTGCGAGCGTTTCCGTGCTTGAAGGCACGTTAAGCCGTTGGCCGGTTGCCAGTAACATGGCAGTCGTTAAGTCAAGTTGAAGGCCTTATGGGCGACTTGAAGAATTTCAGCAGCAGGTAGCCACAACATGCGTCTGTCTATTTCAACACGGCAATGGGCTCACCACCTATTACGTGGGACAGAATTACATAGGATGAAAAGTATGCATATTAAATGCCTCTGCCACCCCTTTGGGGATAAGGCGTGATAGATAAATATAAAATAAAGTCATCACCATCCGAGCATTTGTCCCAGTTGCGTCTCGCGACGCCCAGGGTCCATTTGAACACTTCGCGCGGTCGTCGGCATCCTACATAGAGAGCTCATTGACTTGACACGCATATCATCTTCGACGTCAAGCCAGCTCACTTCTTCTGGTCTTCCCCTTTTACCAAGACCCGGTGGTTGACGGCACGATCAGACATTTGTTAAATTGTTACCCACATTGCCGGTTAGGTTGGGGATGAATTTAGGGTGACTTACGCACAGAGATAAGGGAAAGATGCACTTGCGTGGACATAATTATTTATTGCACTAGTTAAATATTATACAAAGCAAAAAGAAAGAACCCGGGTAGCCATGACGTCACAAGCGGCCACACCTCACTGCCGTATAGAAAAATAACATTTTCACTTCTCATGCTCTGAAAGTGTTTATTTATGCAGGATATAGGCTGCACAAAATCGAAACATTACTATTAGCCCTCGCCCTAAAGTGTCGATAAACGATTTTTTGCAGCGCAAATAAGCACTTCCCTCGCAATCGAAGTGAAAAGCAAAGTTTATACCTTGTCTACAGAACCATTTTATCCTCAACATCGTATTTTGGTATACTAGTTCGGTTTCTGGTATTCATAACCCAAACCTGACGATCTATCCTCTCTGACTACCCCGTCAGAGATACAGCGTGAAGATAGTTAGTTAGTTAGACAAGAGATGTCAATAATCGTCCTTATTTTGTTACAGAATAACACATACAATAATGACACTATAGGACTATTGAAGAAAATGTTACAATGGCCCAAAGGTGAGTAGAGTTTTTGTAACTGTGTTTTCATAGTTGTATTTTTATTTAGACCTTTTTATATTGACTGCACCCCATCAGAGCCAACGGCGAGATCAGGAAGTCCAATTTGAACTTACTCGACCAACATTGTGCCCCCTCATTGTTGTAAGTGCTCTGGTAATGATACACGCTCAAACGGTAATTCCTGAGACCTTGTATTAGTCAATAGTTCTGTTATATTCAACGTATTTAATTTTTACAATGACACGCCATCAGTGGCATGAAATCGATGTGCCTTGGCCTAAATAATATTTTAAAAAATTGTGACATTGTGCTTACCGTTCATAGTCAATGGTGTTACTGCCATACTGCCAACGATGACGTCATTTGAAGGCTAATTGTTAACATTTTGCCTGAAATATTAATAATCATTCATTATTTTCCATTTGCAATTCAAAATTAGTGATGAGTAATGCATATTCCTCAAAATGGTTTTTGGTATATAACACACTAGATGAACCCCAAGGCTTGGCCCCAATACATATTTCGACCTCCCGTCGGACCTATTTAATCCCGTCGTTTATTAATTCTGTAATAATGTATTAAAAAAATCCTGATTTGTCGACATTTATGATTACTGCTCCGCTCTCCAGCATAGTGGCTTGATGATATATAGTGTTACTCGATAAATGGACTACCCAAAACAAATATGATTATATCTTTACAGAAATCCTGTTCCCCGTGTTGGACGTGACTAGGTTAGCTGTTAGAAATAAGGAGATCAATGGACTGATGTTTGATGCAGCGTACGGACCGACATTCCTCAAATTTTTACTGTCCCTCCTCGCACCAGGTATGGAAACCGAATTCTATTCTGGTTGAACTAGATAGTTATTAAAGTCGATTGAAGCTGAGAATTTTAGTTCAAGGAATACATAATAAAAGAAGTGTGTGTGCGTGTGTGTGTACTTATGTACACGCGTTAGAAGTTATACTGCTTTAGTCTAATAAGATTTCACCACATATACCACAACTCTTTGTTTGTAACAGGAAAGATAAATTAGTAAGAAAAAAAACATCAAAAGAATAAAAACTACTTTGAATGTAACAATTTTGAAAAGCAATTAGTATCCTAACTTTTTCTAAGTTTTTAACGCACCAGGCGTCTGGTGCTTTGAACCAGAAGACGCTGGTTCGAGTAAAGCTCGTGACTGAAAAATTTTTCCACTTTAAATTTAAAAAAAAATACTTTGAATGTAGTTCTAAGTTGTCATGGAAACACTTATCAGCTAACTTCAGGGTGTTAATGAGTGGTCATGGAAACACTTATCATCTAACTTCAAAGTGTTTATGAGTTGTCAGAGAAATACTTATTTATAAGCTTACTTTATGGTGTTGGTTTTTCGTGACGGACTGCGCGCGCATCATTTTTTCCTTACGCGCCAATGAAGTTTCACCTAAAAAATACTGGAATGGTCCACCCGTCGTCGAGTTTTGCGCTTATCAACATATTTTGAGATTTATTTATTTAGAAGACTAGCTGACCCGCGCAACTTTGTTTTCGCCACTTAAATGAAGAACCGCTCGACCTATTCTGTGCAAACCTCACAAAAACCATTTACTAAATAGTCCAAACAGAGCCTAAACATTTGTTTTGGATAGGGGAGCCCGTTCTTGAGTTATAAAATTACAACGAAAAAGTACAATTGATTTTTATATAAATAGATTATTTATTTGACTTTCAGATAATCTGGCAGCAAACCAGATGCTGGCAATGCGCGTGATGGTGAACGCGTTCGCGGACCTGCCCGGAGAGATGATGGTACTGGCCGCGCGAGACAGGGTTCTACACTCGCTCATCTGTCTCACGCAACTCAACAATAACGCACAGGTATTCACATCTACATACACCCACACTGTCACATCTACACACACACACACACACACACACAGTCACATTTACATAAACACACGCACAGACACACACACATTGTGTTGAAATGGAGAGGCGCCGGCTGTGGCGACCTGCTGTTGAAAATTTTCAAGCCGCCCATAAGGCTTTCAACCAGGCTTAAAACGACTGCCATTTCACTGGCAGCCGGGACCAACGGCTTAATGTGCCTTCCGAAGCACGGATAATATAATTTTTTTGTTATAAGTGTGTTCAAATCTGGCAAATTTTCATACATTATTCTAAATCTAGTTAACGCCCGCAGCTCCAGTATTCGCGTTCCCGTTTGCCACAGGAACTTGTTCCCGGAATAAAAAGTAGCGTATGTGTTATTCTGATGTGTAAGCTATATTATTGTAGTTTCATCAAAATCCATCCAGTAGATTTATCGTGATAACGTAACAAACATCCATCCATACTTACAAACTTTCGCGTTTATAATATTAGTAGGATTAATAAACGACGGGAATCAATTGGTGCCATCGAGGTTCCAAGGGTGTCACGGGTGAAGCCGCGGGGCACTGCTAGTTAAACTCATGAAGCGCGTTTCCGTTGCAGATAGCAGCTACGTCACTGTTGCTGAACCTCTCTGTGGCGTTGGCGCAGCAACCCGACAGCGTCGAACTTGCGGACTGCTTGCTGCAACTGTTCACTAAAGTCACTGATAACGAAGCTTATTTCAGGTACGTACGGTTTATCTCGCTTAAACAATTATAGTACAATAATTGCAAAGACCGAGAAATAGGCAGTTGCAGGTCTAGTAGGCGAGGACTTCACTAATACGAGACAGGCAATTGCCATTCCAGCCGAAGCACATTTAGTGCTTTTCTTAAAAGAATGCATGGAAATAAAACGTATTTTTTAAATTATATATTTAATTTAATTAATATTAAAAGTTACATTAGCCAAGAATCTTGTTAATCTACAAGAAACAACTATGCATGGATCGCGAAGCCTGGCGATCTGTCCTCTCTTGACTACTCCGTCAGGGATACAGCGTGAAGATAGTTATTTTTTAGTTACATTAGCCATATTGGGCAATCACCTAATAAAAGAAAATTATTTTGATTTCCCTTTAGTGGGTAATAAGCAGCAAGATGTAAAATCTAAAAAAAAATTGTATATGCGACCGCTGCGCTCGGTTCGATTATTTAATTCTGAAAATGTTTGTTTCAGAGTTTGAGTGTTTCCTATTTATATAATAGAATAATTTAGAAATATTGAATTTCCTTAATCAGTGTGAAAAAGTGTCCCAGAATATTTATTTATTATTCATAGCATGTTGAAACAACTTTTATGTCCCAGAATCCACCACTCCCACACATAAAACAAAATAAATGCACTTATTTGAGAAAATAATATACTTACGGTAAGCGTCCGCTGAAGAAGAATGATAAAAGAAATCCAATCAAAGAGTACCTAATAACCCGAGCATAAAGAGCAATAAAGCACGCCATTTCATACAATTAATTTTTTTGTCTGTAAATGCGATACTGCGCGTAATCTTTTTTCAAAATAATGCTTTTTTGAGAAAAATAATCTTTATACATTATACAAACTGTTGATTTGTAACTGTACAATAAATGCACAGACACAACATAAAGTATATAACAATAAGACACACGGAAAATGAGATACTTTTTTTATCTTATATTTTTTGCTATTTGCAACGGAATTAGTCCTTATACTGACCCACATTAATACACTATCAACAAAGTACAGGTTAATAAACTTGTCAGCTTTACTTTTTTGGCGCACATTTCATACCTAAGTGCGCATACACAGCGGTCCGTTTCACAGGTTCGTTTAATTGTATAGGTTTTTTTATTTTTTTATATCTAGATTGTTCTTTCTTTCAGGGGCCTGGTCGCCCTCGGCACTCTGCTAGCTGAATCACCCAACAAGTTACAAATACAAACGAGAATAGTCACAAACACACAAATCCATAACAGAATAAAAAAAGATAGCGTTTCCTCCACAGGCGATGCGAACTTAGCCAAAATCGCGTCCTGTTCGCGGCAAATTGTCAGCCTATTATGAACAAACTGTAATTTAAATGTACTCGATAAGGCTGTTATTTATATTAGAATAATATTATTATTTTCGACGTTCTTATTAAGATTGCTACGGATTTCAGTTATGATGGTTTTAATTACGCCCTTTTAGCATTTCAATAAAGATCTTTTGTCATATATTATGTGAATACAATGAAAATTCTACTAACATACTATTATACCTATATCTCCCAAAAAATAAGAAGAGATAAGCAGAAGTAAATCACACATCTACACTTCGTCAGTAGTTTTATTGGTCCCACTTAATAGGCTACTAGCTTATTGCCGTCGCTGGGAACTATACAAGCTGTTCATTTGCAAATGTGCAATAGTTGCAAAGACTACACTTACAAATACTCGTCAATATTGTAATAAAAAACAAGACTTTTCTTCTTGCATTTGCTTTCTATTTGCAACGGGAATGTAGTTGTATGTATTTGTACGATCAAGTTAATATATAATGTAATTTTTATTTGTTCATGTATTATTGGTAGTATAAACAGCAGAGTTCCCGTTGCAGATAGCAGAGTTCCCGTTGCAAACAGCAGGCAAATGCAAGATGAAAAAGAAATTTAAATATACGTGTCTTGTTATTCCATGTAATACTAACGAATTGCAGTAGAGTCGGTCACCATTCTATAATGCGAACCAAAATTCCAACAGTTATATTGAATGTATGTTGGAGACAATGGATTAATCAATGATACTTTCTGACGCAATACTGACTGAATGGGTAGAAAAGACAAAATATGCAGGTATGACGGAACTGATGCAGATATTCCTCCGCACATAGGGAGCCACCCAGGCAAAGTGATCATGACTGGTGAACCGCGGCTCAATGGTTGATGTTAGTTTGTTGTATATATCATTCTTCAGCGCGATTATTGAATTTAATTTGTCGCTAGATTGAATTTAATTTAGATAAATAACTGGACTTTTTTATATTCGAAAATTATCACTGTTTTAGCCATAGGAGAGGCTACTGGACTGATTAGGGTATTCCTTGAGCATGCCTTACTGTACCTACAGGGTTATTTGAAATATATTTTTAACCTTTTGAAAACCGCTTCTGTAGTTACTGAAGTAGTTCTTACCTCAGCAAATGTCATTGAATTCACTATAAATCTTCTATTAAAGCGATCTATCTGATCGTATTCATGAATAAACCCACATTTTTTATAGTAATTACATTTTACATAGTTCAGGGCCGCTTGGTAGCATTAAGATCTTGAACAAACAGCGTCTTTATTTGAATGAGATATATTTTTATTTGTGAACCATTGCGGTAAAACCGGATAGTACCAGGATAGTATACGCAGGAAAAAAATATCCGGCTCGAACGATCATGATGTACGGATGGGAACATAGATTTGATGAATGGAATACCCTAAATGTTAACTATACTGAATGCAGAATCCTTAAAACAACTACTAATGTATTGTTTCAGCGGGAAGATTCGCTTGTCAGCATATAATGGAAACTATAATTAATAACGCGTATTAACTAATAGTTGATACGCGTTGCTACGAGATGTTTCGCACTTCATATAATCTCCACTTTAGATGTTTCAGATCAAAAGAAAATATCGTAGACCCAAAATCCTTAAATGTCTTTTACAGAATGGATATGTAAGAGGTTATTGATATATAACATAATAACCCTGTATATTTCATTTTGAAATGAGGTAAATAAGAGCATATATATATACATCTCATTGCCGGATTCGAATGATAAAATTAAAGTATAAATGCTTCACTGTGACTTTTAGTATCATAGACAACGGGACCTACGACAAAATTAGGGGGTATCGTTCTGCTATTATAGGTACTAAAAAGTAACTTTCAGCTCGTCGACGTCACTTTTGGGCAATACGAGTACAGTGTACCGCGGTATGGGGTTTGATAGTCCCAAGGATAGTGATCGAATCTGTCCTCCAGTAGCGCCTTAAAAAGTTTATTACGAGTATATGTGGATTAAATCTGGACATAGATTAGCGACTATTATTTAAATCTAATTCAAACGTTTCAAGTAATATGTATGAGAAAGTCTTGACTGCAACGGTTTGACCTTCGTGTATATCTGAATGAGTTCAAGCTGAAAACCAGCGCAAGGTGTCTGCTTGATCTACTGATCACGCATTTGGTGCATTTTATGCCGTATTATTCATGTTGGGTACTTTTATGGTGTTCAGAAACTAGACATGAGTAGGTAGGTACATCTATTGTATATGTTTTTTAAAAGAGTTTTGGCTTTGTTACTAGAGCACCAATAAGTGTTTCCTTCTACGGGTTGCCAGTAACATGGCAGTCGTTAAGCCAAGTTGAAGACCGGCGGCTTAAAAAAAAATATTTCGGGTTGTGACAACCTGCGCTTGACCATTTCAACACGCCAATGGGCTCACCAGCTGTTACGTGGGACAAAAATGCATACTATAAAATATGGGCGTAATACATCGGGGATAAATTCGTGACTCTATGTATGTATTCTTTAATAGGTACCTGTATCGCTTAAAAGGTGACGGTTTAAACGTCAGTTATTTCCTGAAACAGTTTATACCTTCAAAGCTTAATTTACTCTGCTCATGTTGGGCTTAGGCCTGTAATCGAACAAGTTCACACAATTGATTCAACAGATTCCCTGACTGTATTACTGAGATCATACCATCTTTAATATGGCAATAATAACGGATATGTACATGTATTTTCTAAATACAATTTATTTGTAAACTGGTTTGTACCGAACGAAAGCAATAAAACTTTTATATCAATTAATGTTGTTTTATTTCTTTAGCCTAAGGCATATGTTTTTGTTATATGTCTACGCCCATCTTGGGCAGGCAAAAGAAACTCAGCCCATAGAGCCTTCTTTTTTTCATCCTTTTTTTGCCTTATCTTTAGTATTCATAGTCCTTTGTCGATGTAGAGTCCTAAGCCCTTGCCACATTAAAGCAGTGGTACCTTTACAGCTTTCTATGTTGGCACAAACACAAAGAACACCGTTATTTACTGCAGTAAATCACTTTCCTTCACTCATGCACATTTTCGCCTTTTATTATAGTAGCGGATCTCTATGCTAAAACCTAGAGTTTAGAGCGGTAGTTCTGATTACAGAATAAAGGGACAATAATCAATTAAAATGCAGATCTCAATATAAAAATATTTTATTTAATTACATACAGTAATCGCTGAAATTATCAACAATTAATTAAACCTAACATAAGTAATATTTTAAAAACAACATTATATTACAAGTTTATAAAAATATATCAACATTATGATTACATACACAATTTATTGGAAAATATCACAAAAATGTACTAACTGTGACTTTAGGTCAACAAGTGACAATTATAAAATACAATAACGGAGCTTGGTATTAAGATCTAGCATTGGAATCAAGCTATAATGCTTAGTTCAGATTTACCCACTAATTTATTTAGTAAAGATGTCTTTGCACACTGACATTGAGTGACAAAGAGAAAAGTATTTCGTGTACAGAGTGAAAGAGATACTATAATGTCAATATTGTTACACAGACAAGTTCTACTACAAAATGAACTACAGCAGTTACTACTATATACAGTTTGAATTTTTCAAGTGGGCCTTCAGGGACAAATCCTTCTATAAGGAATATCATTTTGCGCATTTACTGAGCTAAGGTTTAAATGTAGGTTAAATAAAAAACAAACATTTTGTGAAAAATCATACTTTCCAGAAATCGATTTTTATTAACGAATGGTGTACATACAGGCTGCGATTTCTTATTTCAAAATCTTTCAGTTCGATTCCTGGCTAACATAACTGATTTTTTTTTTAAACAAATTATGCAGTTTATATTTTCATCAAAATCGGGCTCGCGACTCCTTTGAGCATTTTTCGATATTCCTTATAGTTTAGGATTTGACCCTGAAGACCCACTTGAAAAATTCACCTGTATAGGTGTCCTTTTGAAAATATTTTCAAAAGGACTTATTGTATTTACATCTTATTTGATTCAAAATATAAATTTTCCAGATCTTGTGTATACAATTTTACAACAAATATATTAGAATTTTTCTATAAATATTTTTACTTAGGATTAGAACATCCAGATTTTATAGTATTTTTTTTATTCGGGAGTTAAAAGACCCAAATGTTGCCATAGATCCACCTGCGTATTAATATTTTCCTATAGTTATATCTGGACATATCAAATCAAAGTATTATGGCAAATTACTTTTCCCTACTACTTTAGCTCAAAAAATCATCATATTGTATCAGAGTGAGGATAAGGAAATTTATATATTAATAATATTTTATATTTTAATTTCTCGCAATCGTAGCAAAGAGAAGAGACAAAACTCAAACTTGTTTCTATCGTCTCTTCGGGAGTAAAACTACCTCGTGTACAATGAATAATTTTAACACCGTTTAATAATCTACTATTATAGTAGTCATTTTACCAAATGTCACATTTGACATTTTTTATTCCTATTCGAAGGTAAATATTTACTACCTATCTTATTTTGATTTAATGGCCCTTTATCGACAATTCTGCCAGCGTCAAGGTGGAGAGTAGATTTAATAGTTTGAGTAATACATATTTACATAACGCTCTCTCTTTTACTAGCTTTAAGAGACTGACAAATGTTAAATGTGACATTGGACCTACGAAAATAACCCTTCATATGGTTTGAAAAAAAAATATACACATTATATTGTGCACTTACACATTCAATTTTGATTGTTAGACACTACAAAATATCTCATTGGTATGCGATCTCTGTTGCTCATGTTCAGATTGTTGGCACATAGTAGTGAACGCCACTATGAAAAGTAAGATGCCAATATATCTTTGCAAGACAAGCTATTATCTCTTTATGCCTTTCTCAATTGATTTATAAGCGACCTTTATACAAATGCATGATTGAAACAAAGCTGATTTTATTGAGTCCAATATTTTGAAACTTCAATCCTTCCATCAAAGTCATTACTTTTTCTTCTTAAGTTCTTCAAACCTGCGGTTCAAATCGTCGAAATCTATTTCGTCAGATCCGCCTGGCGCTGTGGGTGTGTCGGTAGAAGTGTTCGAGTTGTTACTGTGAGGCACAGACGGTAGAAGCAAGTCGGAGGGAACTGACGGTAACTCCGGGAGTTCCGGGAAATGGTTCGTTGGCATAACTCTAGGGCGCGGTTGTGGCGTTGGTTGATGTGGCGGCGGTGGTGTCGGCTGATGGGTCGGCTGTGAAGTATCATTGAAACATAATTAGATGGTGTTCCAAGTGGCTTACTTTTATCTTGTCAGTTGAATGTTCTTTAAATATTGTCATAAGAATCAACTAGCACTGTTCCCCAGCTTCACTTACGACTAGGGTATTGCGAACCCCTCGTTAATCCTTAAGGGAGTCTTCAAAAATTATCTATCAATGTTCCAGAAGAATTGAATGACTTTATATGGAGCTTCGATACTCATCATATCTATATAAAACGTTTGCTAACATCATAAAAATCAGGTTTTCAATATCAATTCTATCGAATAGAAAATATAACATCATAAGTCACGCCTTTTTTTACCCGTAGGGGAAGAAGCATATTATATGCGCATATTTCACTCAGTGCCATTTTTGTCATATGTAATAGGTTAGCTCATTGTTGTTGAAATACACAGACGCTGGTTATGGCTACCTGCTGTTGAATTTTTTTTCAAGCCGCCCATAAGTCCTTTAACTTGCTATGTTACTAGCAATCGGGCCCAATGAGTTTTGTTATATACAGTCAAGTTTAAGTTTGTATTCTGTTCTATTCTATTCTCTGTCCGCTCCTTCCTACCGTCCTGAGGGTAAACAAACTTCTCTCTGTATAGTAGTCGATAATAGTCCCAATGACGTCACGTGCTATCGACGCACCTGCTGATCTACAGATGAGGCAAAGACGCAGGCGCCTTTACGTGGTCGCTCCCAACAATGCCGGAAATCTAGTCAAATTATAGCTTGATTCAGTCAAATAAAGGTCGACCCCAGATTCCAAATTCAGTATTTGGAACTATACAATGTGTTAAGAAAACCCTGTCCGATCCGTTAAGGTATTGGTAGGTATCGAGATGTGATTTTATTCGTGTGGTTCTTTTTAGAAATTACCCCATAAAATATTACCCCGAATAAAATAAATTAATAATTAAAATAATGTAGTAGCTTACATGGTGACATAGGGGAAGGGCTATTCGGAAATGCAAGGTCAAAAGGTCAGATTACATCTGCCGGCGGTTTCTTTTGATATCACATACACTCGTCGCCCCATGCCAACAAAGATATTGTCAGTTTTTGAAAATTTGTTATATTTTAAGGAAATTAGACTAATTCTGATACTAAAAACACGCATTTCAAAAAATGATAACTATTTCATACTTATAAATACTACGATTTTTAATTTGTTTTGGTTATGTTATTGAAGTGCCTATGTGCCCCTTTCGGGTCGGACAGGGTTTTCTTAACACATTTTATAACTAGCAAGTAACAATTGGGTAAGCTGTGCACAAAAAATAACAAACATGCCTACGTGCATATAACTTATACCATGCAGTCTACCTTTAATATAATAGTCTGTCTTTAAAATAAGTAAACAAAAAAAAAGTACCAAATCATGATGGATGCTGTCATAAGCAGGTGGGAGATTGCTCATTTCCTCCTGTGGAACGGAAATGATATAAGAACATTATATCACATATACATACATAACATGCACTGACAAATTGGACTATAATTTTAATATATCTCAGCGTTTTACTCGCAGAACATACCAAGCAAACTTTACAACGCGTCTATATATACTTCTATCTACATATACTAATACTAGCTGATCCACCCGGCTTCCCCGTGACATATTTCGAACCCCGTGGTACCCATTTAATCACGTTGTTTATTGATTACTTCTCCGTTCTCGAGTAGGGCGTACTCGAGAACGGAGCACGAATTATGGTTACAAAAAATTAATTTATTTGCTCATTATTTTGATTTTATAATATCTCCTAAGATATTCATTTAATTTAGGTTTAAATGGACAAAATAATCTAAATGAAATGCTGATGTCAATTAACGTATTAAAAATGATAAGGATTAATAAAGAATTTGTGTAAATAGCCTTCAAATTACCGTTTTATAATTACTGGTTTTTTATAGAATTAAAATGGATATAGTATGATATAGACAAGAATATGTGTGATGGAATTGATATTAAATACTCAATTCCATCACACATAATCTTGTTATATCTCAAAGGGTTTAGGCAGCATTTTCGTTGAAAGCTTCTAAAATCTAAAATAAGTTGGGAGTCCCAACAAATATCGTTATAATTTAGTCAATGTATAGAAAAACTTAATAAATTATATATAAAAACCTTCCTTATGAATCACTCTATCCAATATATAAAAAAACGCAATAAAATAGAACTAGACTACCCCGTCAGGGATACAGCGTGAAGATAGTTAAGTTTAAAGATCTGAGCATAGACAAGAAAGCGACTTTGTTTTATAATATGTAGTGATATAAAACTGAAGAGCTTTTGTCTGTTTGGTTGATCGCGCTAATCAGAAACCACTGATTCGAATTGAAGAATTCTTTTTGTGTTGGATAGCCCACTTATCGAAGAAAGCTATAGACTATATCACGCTACTACCCAGGAGGGCGGAGCAGTAATCAAAAAGTCAACAAATCAGGCAAATTTTCATACATTTTTGTAAAAGTAAAAGTGACGGGATTAAATGGATGCGACGGGGGTTCAAAATATGTCACGGGCGAAGCCGCGGAGGTCAGTTAGTACGAGTATAGACCGTAACCATTGGTGGGTCCAGCGGAGGTGAAGGAGGTGTAAAGGGGAGGACATACAATAATCAGCCGCGTGCATGTGCGTTTGTTTATTTGTCTGCTTCCATTTTTCTCTATAAGTTCCAGCTGATATCTGTGTAACTGTGGTTTTGCTTTTGTGACATTGTCAGTAGTTGAAGCTGCTTTATACTATTTATAATTAGTTTGTAATTTACAATATTCCGCTTTTTTAAATGTCGACACGTGTTTTGCCTGTGTATGTGACTACACAAGTGTATGCGACTGCCGCGACTGGAGTCCCGGGTTCGAAGCTTTATATTAGCTTACTTTGGGCTAGATGGCGCTATATAAAAAAAATGTGCCACAATATTTATAAAAACAGGACTACTTGGCAGCAAAACTGCTTACAGCTGCGTTCAGTTCAACCTTTTGTAGTTCGAACTTAACGATAACGTGATTCAGGATTCTAGGATGCAGGATTGTAGGATTCTATTGTGTATTTGCCAACAAACTAAGCAATGGCGAAGTGTGGAAGTCCGTTTGTTTGTTCAGCGAACTACTCCCTTCGCACTTTATAAATTACAACTGCTCTAAGACGGACATTCTAAAGACTCTTTTCATATAAATGTAAACTATCAAAACTGTTAATATTTTTTAAATTATGGCATATAACACCTGATTTGATTTGATATATATATATACTCTATGGCTCATTACATATTTAATAACAACATTCAAAGCATTACCTGTAAGAAACTGTTGCTCAAATTCTTAGAGTCAACTCCGGGAGGTAGATTGTATCCCATGGGGGGCTGACTAGGCCCGCCGAATGTAGCCGGAGGAGTAGCAACAAAACCGCCCACTTTGCCACCAGACGGTAGCTAGAATAATAAGTTTTAGTGAGTTGGTTACTCATATAGGGTCAGTGTGTACATGTGGAGTCATAATTTGATACGATATTTCCAAAATTTCTGTTGTATATAAACCAAGCAAGTTAATTAAAAAAATAATCTGCAGCACATGGCGGGCAAGAGACATCTGCTGCTTTCAGTTTGTTAAGGCGTGGTCTCTGTCGCACACTACGTATGTAACATTAGTCAGACTGTTAGTTCGTCCGACAGAGATGACGAACCCGAACCATCGGATATCTCTTTCCAAAGTTCGATGTTATTTATAGCAGTTTACAGTATAAAGTAATGACTGATCAGTGTTCAATCTTTATAAATATTATAAATGCATATTAGTTTAGTTTCTTACTGCCGTATGCACCGCGTGTGCGTTTGAGCACGACGATAATATGTAGCCTATGTTACTCCTTATTTTATAGGTGATCTGCCAGTGAGTCTCGTTAAAATCGGTCCAGCGGTTTCAGAGATTAATTAGCAAGAACAAACAGAAAAAATTACAAAAAATATTAAAGTAGTTATTGTATTTATATGGATTCTTTTTTTGACTCACTCTCTGAACTTTTTTATGAGTAACGCAAAGTTATACTGAGCACATGATGAAGTGAAATAATTAAATATTAAATAATACTTACAGAAGGATAACTAAAGGGTTGAACATTGGAACCTGGAGGATACATAGGAGGCTGTGGGTAGCCAATAAAACCAGGTGGTTGAGGAGGTCCATTGATGTCAATCAACAAAGCATCCTGACCTACAGCTGAAAATGAAATGGTTACAAGGCAAGGCAGTAAATTTTGTCACATCCACAATCGTGAGGATCCTCGTCTGCTCTCGAAGTGATGTTGCCAAGACCAGTCGAATGAAGTAACCAAGCTCTCTAGGGCCCAAGCGTACTCCTCTGCTAGCAATGCACCTGCTGACCAACAAATGAGACAATGATGCAGGACGCCCCTATTGGTTTAGGTCAAATGGCAGACATCCCAAACAATGTCGAAAATCAAAAGTCAAACGATAGCTGCTCTTAGCAGTGAAATAAAGGTGGACCCCAGGCTCCAAGTCCAGGTATGGTTTGGAAGCCACTGGGAATACACTATGATGAAGAAAAAGAGTCCCTAAGTATAATAAGAACTATGTAGTTATGACCCCATCATGATCCACAGGACCCAAGATAGATTACCTGCAGTATTGGACTTATTACAATATATGCAATAGTTGGGAGGTCAAATAGCACTGCAATAAAAGGAATTTATTGGATACTGGTCTTGAAATTAAATACATAGGGTAGTAGTAGCTAGTATTGAGAAAAAAATTTGGTAAGTCAACTCCTACAATTCAAGTAAGTGACTTTTTTAGCTTAATACATTATCAACAATAGCAAGAGGGCTCACTCCACCATACAGTAAGCAGCAGATAATAGCACAAACTATTGCTAGTGATGATTCTACCCCATATAGTTAGCTAGTGACAAATATGTTAAAATAAAGAAAGTAAATGTAATAAAACAATCATTAATTGGGCAACACTGTCAAATTGTTCATAAAGCAAAAGAAATAGATAAAAAACACATACCTTCCCCCTCCCTCATGACTTGCTCATCTGGTGTATACTCAACATTATAATTCTTTGCAATCTCTATCAGATACTTCTCAATTAATATTTTAGGTGGGCTCTGTACTGACATCTTATGTTTTAACTTGTCACTTATTGTATTTACACTTTCGTTCCGACATGCATCAGCGTAAATTTTCCCATACTTGGCTGTCAACAAGTCTGATATTACCTTGAGCTCCTAAAAATAAGGTATTCAATCAGCAGATAAAGTAAAATAAAAGTAAATAATAAAATAAACAATTCATTGATAAATTTAAGTCCACCATAAACAATTTTATGTATGTACATGTAAAAAGATAATGAAACACATTGATAGTAAGTCTAGAGGTATGTACTACTTACTTGAACATCGGTATGCATCCTTGGAGCAACCCATATAAGTGTTGAGATGGCTTCAGCAAGCCCCTCCTCTAACTCCTTCATCTGTGTAACCATTCCAAATCGAGCTAACACTAGATCACAGTACATCTCGACTATTTCCATTGCTTCTACCATATAATCCTCTCTGAAAAAATTATGTTCATTATAGCTAGTTCATACACTATTACTTCACCCATGAGAAACATTAAACATATCTGTTTGCAGCAATTTTCTAAAATAGTTATTGGTGAAGTGAATGCCGAAGTCATTGTGTTTATTCTATGCAATAGTTTAAGCAGTATGTTTATACAACTATCTTTAAGCCAAACTTCATCAATATTGCTTCACCCTTTAAAGTGTAAAACTATAACAAACAAACTCTTTTCACATTTATAATAAAATCTTACCCCACACATTTTATTATAAAGTGCAGCTATTAAAATATGTGTTAATTTATTTGTACAATGTTCGAAGTTTATTAAACGGCCTCTGTGGCGCAGTGGGAGTGCATCTGACTGCTACACTAGAGGTTGTGGGTTCGATTCCCACCCAGGATGAAACTTTGTGTGATGAGCATGATGGTTTATTCTCGGTCTGGGTGTTATTTATCTATAATATGTATGTATTTAGAAATATATAAGTATGGATATCAGTTATCTAGATCCCATAACACAAGCTAATATTAGCTTACTTTGGGCTAGATGGCGCTGTGTGAAAAGTGTCCCACTACATTAAGAAAAAAAAAACCTAACCACTCCGGGAGTGCCGACAGAAGTGAAAACTCAATTTATTAATAATTTATTTATCTAGACGCGTAGGTACATGCATATATGCACACACTATAGCTGCGTATCGTAACGGGGTGTAGCGAGTCCAGAGATTTATCTCATCTAAAAAATTGCGTACCGCGCTAAAAGAAGTTTTTCCTTCAAAAATTGACCGGGATCGACGTTAATGATGATGATGATGAAAAAAAATTGCGTACCGCGCTAAAAGAAGTTTTTCCTTCAAAAATTGACCGGGATCGACGTAAAGATGATGATGATGAAAAATAAATCTACACTGAAAGAGTCCTAATTGATTACACAGCATTATTTAATAAGACCTGCAGATGACCGGAATCAACGTTAGATGATGATGATGATTATGGTAGCGAGTCCAGAGGTTTTATCTCATCTAAAAATATGCGTACCGCGCTAAAAGAAGTTTTTCCTTCAAAAATTGACCGGGATCGACGTAAAGATGATGATGATAAAAAATAATTCTACACTGAAAGAGTCCTAATTGATTACACAGCATTATTTAATAAGACCTGTAGATGACCGGAATCAACGTTTGATGATGATGATGATTATGGTCGCGAGTCCAGAGATTTTATCTCATCTAAAAATATGCGTACCGCGCTAAAAGAAGTTTTTCCTTCAAAAATTGACCGGGATCGACGTAAAGATGATGATGATAAAAAATAATTCTACACTGAAAGAGTCCTAATTGATTACACAGCATTATTTAATAAGACCTGTAGATGACCGGAATCAACGTTAGATGATGATGATGATTATGGTCGCGAGTCCAGAGATTTTATCTCATCTAAAAATATGCCTACCGCGCTAAAAGAAGTTTTTCCTTCAAAAATTGACCGGGATCGACGTAAAGATGATGATGATAAAAAATTATTCTACACTGAAAGAGTCCTAATTGATTACACAGCATTATTTAATAAGACCTGTAGATGACCGGAATCAACGTTAGATGATGATGATGATTATGGTCGCGAGTCCAGAGATTTTATCTCATCTAAAAATATGCGTACCGCGCTAAAAGAAGTTTTTCCTTCAAAAATTGACCGGGATCGACGTAAAGATGATGATGATAAAAAATCTTACGCTTTTTCGATCAGGTCACGTGTCCTGACGCGAGTTTAAGATTTTATAACCATTACAGAAAAAGTGCTCAACGCCGCTAAAGAAGTTTTCACTTCAAAAAAAGTGAAAAAAGACAAGTTGATTTAGGATGAGATTTGAATTTATGACCTTTGCCTAACCGGGGAAATGCTCTATCTAAGCCATTGAGCTATCTGAACCGTACCGACAAAGGTCTCTCTCCACAACTAACTCTTCACTCCACATCTTTGTAACAACCTTTCAAGACTAAGTCTATATCCTACTTATATTATAAACTATTATAAACATGTTTGTAAGTATGGATGGATTTGTTACTCTTTCACGCAAAATCTACTGAATGTATATTGATGAAACTTCACAATAATATAGCTTACACATCAGAATAACACTGGGCTACTTTTAATCCCGCAAACAAGTTCCTGTGGAAAACGGAAAGACTTCACCACGCGTGCGGAGCCGCGGTCGTCAACTAGTATATCATATAGCAAACGACTAAAGGATTGATAGCTTTATGATCATATAAATCTTAATTAACAACATGACGTAATTTAATTGGTCTCAGTGCCGCACAGGAATGACCATGATTCCTTCACAGTGCTTTGTTGTTTTTATAATTATTATCTTAACTAATAGTAAAAAATATGTTCAACTAACCTGATGATATGTTCCACTCGTATTTTAGCTCTTTCGCTTTTGCCAGCTGCTATATATTCAGCAATTTCCTTCCTAGCTTTCTGGGCCAGTTCTGTTTTCTTCTTCTCTAGCAGTTTGAGGCGATTTACAGACAACCTCAAATGAGTTTTTAGCTTGGTATAGTTGGGATTTGTGGAAAACATTATGAATATAATTATTTAGGTATATTTTATATCACACACGAGACAGGATTACGAATGACGAACACAAATTATTTATTGTTTGTATGAATGAAAATGAATCATCACACCGTCAAGTTTTCATTGCGTCATTTGACAGTCTTGACAGCTAAGTTCATTGACACTGACATTGACATTTATAACTAAGGGCGCGTTCCACTTTTCGCCCGCAAAGCCCACGACCGCGACCGCTGAAATTGCCGTTCCACTAATGTAACAAAGCCCGCGGGCGTTGTGGGCGAAAGTTATAAGAGGAACGCACTTCGAGCGCGAAATCGAAATTTAAAACCGAAACTTTAAAATGAAATTTAACCCTTAATTTACCCGTTAGGTCCATTGGACTCCGCACAAACTTTCAATCAAGCTTAAAAACTTTATTACCGCGAATTATACTTCGCGCGTCCGTGTACCTTCATTCGGTAGCGCGCCGGCTACGGGGTGAGGAGGAGGTCCACCTGCACAGCGTGTATAGGTACGTAGCCGCTTGTCATGCGTCCATTGGACTCAAACAGGGTATTTGTGTAACAAAATTTGTAAAATCATGGTTTTGTTATTTGTCGTGTTTTCATGTAATTTATTTTATTTTAGGTTAACAATATGGCGTCAAATAGGAGATCAGTTAATATAATGCAACAGGGTGGTGAATCGATAAGAAACGACTGGCTCCAGGATGATGATGAGGATTCCGATGATAAAGACATTCCATTACTACAATTTAGTCGACGATCCGAAACTGCACGGCATCAAATAATGTCAGATGAAGAAGAAGACTAAGTTGGTAAACGCCCACTCGGGCCCACCTATATTTTGTGGGCGATGTGGGCGTCATGCGGTCTGTTACGTAGCCCTCATGTATGGGATCCGGCTGAACTCAGCATTTCCCACCTACGATGCTAGGTAAGGATGCCCCGCAGGGCAGTTAGTCCGGTCTGAACTTTCGTCTTGAACACTCGCCTTCCAATATCATTTTCTTTTACTTTCTAAAAGTGTATTTTACCAGTTTTCCAAATTGAGTGTTTCTGCGTGTGTGAAATTATAAATAATCTGTGCATTTGTGAACATTCTTTTTTTTAAAAACGGACCACGAGAATTCATTGTAACATTGGTGGCAGCGGTGGGATTTCAAACGGAAATCCAGGTACGCCTCAAAATCCCAAGAAAACACCGTATCCAATCGCCGTATCGTGTAAACTGTGGGTTAAAACCTGTGCCGCTGTTCCTGTGTAACCCCGAATCGCCATATCTAATCGCCGCGTCGCGAAGTGTAGTGCAAAATTGGGGTACTAAATCTACGTATATGCACCTGTATCTTGCTAAGCCGACCTGATACATCGCCGAACCTGCTTACCTTGGTGAAGGTAAATTCCAGCCGCAACATGACCTGTGGTATTTATGCAGTCGCCATGCTCCTGTAAGTTCCTTAAAATTGATAAATTTACTGATTTCAAAGTGATCAGTGCTAGTGAAATATCGCATTTACAACTAACAAAGAAGTGATAAGTGTTTATTACAATTACGAGTATTGTCGCTCATTATACACCGCTGAACACACCATCGAAGTATCATATTGTTTAGTCTAGTCCCGAGGTCAGTGCAACATACTTTCCTTATCGCATTCTTTACCGTCTGCAGCTTATCTCCTTGTTTTAGTCTGTATTAAGCTCAAGTGTGGCATGTCTAAGGAAGCTACAGAAACCAAAGACACGGTCATAACGATGCCTCTCCCCAAAGAAACCAAAGATATCGATATAAATGTATTGATAAAATTTATAAATAAATTTGATGGCAACCGAGAAAAAATAAACGCGTTTCTAAATAATTGCCGAAATGCGATAAATCTCGCAAGTACGGCACAACAAAACATTCTACTAAAATACATATTAAGTCAACTTGAAGGTCGTGCCGAAAGTGCGTGTGCCATAAAAGAATTCGACACATGGGCACAATTAGAAGACTTCTTAAAATCACAATTTGGGGAAAGGAAACATTATGCTGCACTGCTCTCAGATCTCCAAGATTGTCGTCAATCCAATACCGAAACGGTCAACCAGTTCGCCCTGCGTTTGGAATCTTGTTTATCGAAACTTTTAACAGAGATCAATATTTCTATACCTACTAAAAAGAAAGGCGAACTCGCTGGCCGTGTCGCTGCGATGCAAGACCTTGCCTTGCACACTTTTATTAGTGGTTTAAATGTCCGCTTGTCTACTGTAGTCAGATGTCGTGACCCTGAGACATTGAACGACGCCATCAATTTTGCCATGTCTGAGGAGAAAATTTTACAGAGCACTTTTAAGCGTAACACGTCGTCTTTTAATAACAACAATTCATTTAATCAAGGTCGGTCCCTTCAAAGACAATTTCTACCAAATCGAAGCGGTATACAGCATTCGCAAAACACTGCCAGTAGATCCACTAGCCACGGATTGACAACTACTTCAACGCCAGTGTGTCGATATTGCAAAGCGATAGGTCACACTATTGAGAACTGCCGAAAACGTGATTATAACAATAAACGATTTGGCAACCCTCCACACCAACAGCCGTCGAACAGTTCTGCGAGAAATAATCAACCTATTCACGCTGTCGACGTTATTGAAGAATCACAGAACCCTGAGAATATGAACGTCTATCATTTAAACGAGTAATCCGACCCGTTCAGTATCGTGCGGGCATGACAACCGGACAAACCGATACTAAAGCCTTATCTAATCAACTCATTGTTTCCAATTCATCTGCTAACAAACCGGGTAACCAGCCCCAAATTTATAGTGGCCCTTACGATTCCACTGTTTCCAATTCATCCACTAACAAACCGGGTAACCAGCCCCAAATTCATAGTGGCCCTTACAATTCCACTGTTTCCAATTCATCCACTAACGAACCGGGTAACCAGCCCCAAATTCATAGTGGCCCTTACAATTCCACTGTTTCCAATTCATCCACTAACAAACCGGGTAACCAGCCCCAAATTCATAGTGGCCCTTACAATTCCACTGTTTCCAATTCATCCATTCCAAATAAACCGGATAACCGGGTAACCTCCAATTCCACTTCATTTAATAACAAACCGGATAACCGGGTAACCATCAATTCCAATTCCACTTCATTCACCAACGAACCGGATAACCGGGTACACTGACTCCGCCAATACTCCTCCTCCGTCTATTGCCGCATTCCAATCCTTATCCAAATCTTGTCCATCTTGTACGGCATCTGAAAAGGAAAATATATCTCCTAGAACACATAATATTACAAAAAATTGTATAAAAAAATACTTACCTCATGTAGAAATCCTTACTTCCGTTTCCAATAAGCCCCTCAAATTTCTTGTAGACAGTGGTGCCTCTATCAGCTTCCTAAAAATAAACGTCATCGAGAAAATGCCTATGATTACAAATCATTCCATTTCCTTCCATGGATTGGGATCAACCGAAAATCCAATGAAGACTCTAGGTCATATACCAATTGATTTCAATTCGCTTAGTCACCACTTCCGTATGGTTCCAGATATAAGTTTTCCATATGACGGAATAATCGGCAACGACCTCTTCTCTTATTGTGATTGCAAAATTGATTATACCAAAAACACTTTATTTATCAATAACACGGAACTTAGATTAAAATTTAGTGAACCTACATATTTTATTCCACCCCGAACAGAGTCAATTGTAGAATGCTCCGTTCTTAATCCTGAAATAAAAGAAGGCCTAGTTTTGGACCAGCATATAAGTAATACCCTTCTAATAGCTAATTGTATTGTAAAAGTGAAACCAAATTCCAGAATAAATTTAACCGTTGTCAACATATCTGAATCTCCTGTTCAATTTGATTCAAATCTGAACATAGAAATCAAACCAATGGAGAAACCCGAAGAGAACACGATTTTCCATACATCGCACTCCGAAGTAAATCGAGATATATACAATCGAACTGAACAAGTTCTAAATTCCTTGAGAGTTTCTCACCTAAACCCTGAAGAAACAGATGCTCTATGTGACCTCTGTTCTACTTACTCCGACATTTTTCACCTTCCTAGCGACCGATTAACTTCCACAGATGCTTTACAACATGAAATTAATACATCTTCCTCTACTCCAATCAATACTAAATCCTACAGGTTCCCAGAAATTCACAAACAGGAAGTTGAACTCCAGATCAATAAAATGCTTGACGATGGTATAATCAAACCCTCTACCTCTCCATGGTCCTCTCCTATCTGGATAGTCCCAAAGAAAATAGACGCATCAGGTCAGCGCAAGTGGCGTGTAGTAATAGACTACCGGAAGTTGAACGATATCACAATAGGAGACTCTTATCCTATACCGAATATAACAGAGATTTTAGATCAACTCGGTAAATGTAAATATTTTAGTACTCTTGACTTAGCCTCTGGATTTCACCAAGTCAAAATGGCAGAAAAGGATGCACCTAAAACTGCTTTCACTGTCCCACAGGGGCACTTCCAGTTCACTAGAATGCCGATGGGCCTTAAGAACTCTCCATCGACGTTTCAGAGGCTTATGAATACCGTTCTGTCTGGCCTACAAGGAATTCAATGCTTCGTCTATCTAGACGACATTGTGATTCATTCATTCGATCTCAATCTTCACCTAAAACACTTGTCCGACGTCTTTGAAAGGCTGCGTCAATTTAATTTAAAACTCCAACCCGACAAGTGTGAGTTTTTCCGTAAAGAAGTGTCATATCTCGGTCATATTATCACAGACAAAGGGGTAAAACCAAATCCAGAAAAGATCATAGCCGTTTCCGAATTTCCTTTGCCAAAAAGCCCAAAAGATATAAAGTCCTTCTTGGGCTTGGTTTCATATTATCGCCGATTCATACCAAACCTATCTAAAATAGCTAAACCTCTTACCAATCTTTTGAAAAAGAATATTCCATTTCATTGGCAAAATGAACAGCAACTAGCTTTTGAGAGTCTAAAAAATGCTCTAACTACTGCCCCTATCTTAGCATACCCTGATTTTTCTAAACCATTTGTCTTAACATGTGATGCGTCAAATTACGCAATATCGGCTATTCTATCGCAAGGCTCTATAGGGAAAGACCGTCCCATAGCTTACGCATCACGGACATTAAATAAAGCCGAAAATAGTTACAGTGTCACGGAGAAGGAATGCTTAGCAATAGTTTTTGGAACTAAAACTTTCAGGCCATATCTTTATGGCCGTCGATTCAAAATTGTTACCGATCATCGTCCCCTGAAATGGTTATTTAACTGTAAAGACCCAGGCTCGAAACTAGTACGATGGAGACTTAAATTAGAAGAATTTGATTACGAAGTAGAGTATAAAAAAGGAAAAATAAATAGCAATGCTGATGCATTGTCACGATTCCCAGTTAATCCAATTACCGAAGAACAACCCTCTACCAGTGGCATAAACAACAACCCTAACTCCGACCTGACGAATTAATCGATTTGGGTGCATTTGACCCTAGTCCAAACATAGACCTAGAGTTAGGAACTCCCACTACTTCCGCAGACTCTCCAAATCCCTCAACCATTGTCGAGATACCTGAAACAAGTCCTAATAATGAATACTCCGATTTCCTAAAATCCTTTGCGAATAACAACGAAACCTACACAACTCAGATCGCAGAATTCAACGAAACATTACTCAAAAGCAACTCTAAAATAATCATTATCCCCGTGTCAGTAGATCTCGATGAATCCAACCCTTACTTAACAGACATATTCTCTACGCCAGAGGATCTAAACACTTTATTACAAAGTGAGTTAAAACTTTATTCTTTTAAAAGGGTGGAATCAACAGGGAAATTCTACTACTTACTATTCACCAAGGTACACTACTTTGATAACTCTACATACCCCGATATTTTCAAAACCTTAAAATCAGTGAGAGATGACATAATCCTCTGTGGCGACATAAACGAAATATCTATTTCAGATTTTAAGACCGCTTTTAAACGCCACTCATTTGTTAAAGTTTATGGTATGCTTATGTATTTATTTAATAACACTAATATCAAGATTAATGTATATCACAACACTATTATATACCCTGTACCTTCAGAAATTGTCAAGATCCTTAAAGAGAATCACAACATTTCTATAGCAGGGCATCTCGGTTCAAATAGAATGTTTGATCGTAAAAAAGAACGTTATTATTGGAAGAATATGAGATCAGACATCGATAATTTTGTAAAAAATTGCGCTCTGTGTCAGTCTAATAAAGCATATCGTGGCATCAATAGATCTCCTATGCAAATAACATCTACTTCCACCCGTCCTTTTGAAAGAATTAGTCTAGACATCGTGGGCCCCTTACCCGAAGCTGGACTACAGAAGCTTAAATTTATACTCACTCTCCAAGATGATCTGACCAAATTCTCTATAGCTTACCCTATCTCCAATGCAACTGCCGAAGAATCTTGTGAATGTTTAGTACACTTTATTTCATTTTTCGGAATTCCTAAAACAATACTTACGGATCAGGGTACAAATTTCACTGCTGATCTATTTAAACAAACCTGCCAATTTTTAAAGATAAAACAATTATGGTCATCACCTTATCACCCTCAAACGCAGGGGGCTCTTGAACGAAGCCATTCGACCTTGAAAGAATATTTAAAATCATACGTCAACGAAAATCAAACTAATTGGCACAAATTTGTCTACACCGCTATGTTAACTTACAATAGCAGCGTTCATACAACAACTCGCTTTACGCCATATGAGCTCGTTTTTGGACATAAACCATTTATCCCTGATTCAGTTTTCGATCTTTCTCCAGATGTCACCTACCCTGATTACGTCAAAATGCTCCAACACCGTCTTAAAATTTCCCGGGAAAAGGCCCTCGAAAATATCAGAGCTTCAAAAGAAAGGTCCAAAGCTTATTATGATAGGCACACTCGCTCGGTCCAGTACAAGGTTGGTGATTATGTCTATTTGAAAAATCACGTGAGACTACGAAAGGCTTTATCACCGGTTTGGAAGGGCCCGTACAAAATTGTAGAAATTCATGGAAATAACACGTTATCCCTTCTGATAAATAGACGTCACATTAAGCATCATTTCGATGAAGTAAAGCCAGCACATTTGAACGGCTAGAAATATTAGCTATAATATAATAATCATAATTTAGTATAATAATCTTAGGTACTTTTAATAATTAATTAACATAGTTATTATGAATTACGATTACAGACTGGAGGCCGCTTATATCATGGCAACCAGCGAAAATCAATACATTGAATACATCACCCAGGGTCCTGGTATACTCTTCGATCCCGTCGGCACTGTGAAATCAGTAAATGACCAATTTCACGTTGTCATTCCTTTGGATATATCTGCATTTAAAAGCCACATTGAAAATATTCGTGATGTTTTTAATATAATACGCTATCAATGTCGAGAAAGTGAAGAAATCGATGAAAAACAATGCCATAACATACTAGAACCTTTAAATTCATTGTATTCTGACATTTTACGCGATTTTAATTCGTTTTCTCATATAATTTCCAACAATCTTTCAAAAAGATCTGCTTGGATCTCTGGCATCGGTGTAGTTTTTAGACACATATTTGGCACTTTAGATGAGGATGACGCTGAAAATTATAATAACGCAATACAAAGACTTTCTACAAACGAGAAGAAAATTACAGACGCAGTAAAAGAGAGTATTATAGTCTCTCAATCAGCTATATCTAATATAAATAAATCTCTTCATGAAATATATCTCAATCAGGCAAAATTGAACGACGTTGTAGATGAATTGACATTGTCACTTAATAATATGTCTAAAATTGTAGTAGTTAATAGCTTTAAGTTAAGATTTGACAACGTTATAAATATTCTTCAATCCAATCTATATGCTCTATCTTTCAGGATTGAAGATGTACTAAACTCTATTCTGTTTGTTAAGAGTAACACTCTACACCCATCTGTTTTGACGCCTCGCCAATTGTATAACGACATTGTAAATAATCTTAAAATATTGCCTAAATATAAGGAGTTTCCTGTTAAATTAGACTTAAATAATATTCATACATTAATTAACATTGCCGAGTTAATTTGCTACTATTTAGATGATAAATTAATATTTGTAATCAGAATACCTCTAGTTAGTGTATTAGAATATAGTTTATATAAGAGTATTCCATTGCCTATTCCTTATGATTTAGAAAAAACAAATTCTTTTAGCCTGATCTTGCCTACTGAACAGTTCTTAGCTTTAAGTAAAGATAAGTCTTCGTTTACATTTATAAAAGATATGGATAGCTGTAAAGACATATCCTACAATATGTATCTTTGCAAATTGCCCGAAATTTATGCAGTGTCAGGTAACCAATATTGTGAAATAGATATAATTACTAAAGCAGTGACCTCCATTCCCGAAAACTGTCAATACAGGTTCCTTCATGGCAGCATTGACATTTGGCATAAATTAAACAACAATAACTGGATATTTGTACAATCTGAACCTACAAAGCTTACCATTGAATGTTCAGATAGCATCTTTTCAGAAACTGTCATATCTGGCACAGGCACCTTGAACATCCCCTATAATTGCGTAGCATATTGTAAGAATACCATAATTGTAAAAGAAACCGTTCCTACTGTAAAATTACCGATGGTCTCTTCTAGTTTTAATATTATTAATGATAGTTGTTGCAACATTGATCATGTCAAGAAATTAAATTTATCTCTTCTCAAAACTAATAATGTAAAATTAGATAATCTTAAGGATCTTAAAATTATATCCGATCAAATCATAGACGATTTGAATTCTATAGATTCTACAAATGATTTTAAAACACATGTTAGTTTTCCTATCCTCAGTGTATTATCCATAATTGTATGTATATCCTTAGCTTTAGTGTATTTTTGTAAAAAGGGCAAGTGTTCAATGCCAAGGAGGACAACAATTCTAAACGAGCAGAATGAAAATCCGCCTGTTGAGCTAGATACAATCGTCACCCAACCGCGGTTGCGAATAGAGTAATTTTCCGAAAACTTTCCTTAAGGGTAAGTTTCCTCTTAACCGGGGGGCTGTTACGTAGCCCTCATGTATGGGATCCGGCTGATCTCAGCATTTCCCACCTACGATGCTAGGCAAGGATGCCCCGCAGGGCAGTTAGTCCGGTCTGAACTTTCGTCTTGAACACTCGCCTTCCAATATCATTTTCTTTTACCTTCTAAAAGTGTATTTTACCAGTTTTCCAAATTGAGTGTTTCTGCGTGTGTGAAATTATAAATAATCTGTGCATTTGTGAACATTCTTTTTTTTAAAAACGGACCACGAGAATTCATTGTAACAGGTCGCAAACAGTGACGTAATGTATGACGACATACGATCGTCCGCAACGACCGCAAGCCTTAGGTGAAACGACACATTGGGTATTACGATCGTTGCGGGCCTTTAGTGGAACGCGCCCTAAGCTCAAAATCTTAGACGACGTCTTAACTCAAAATAGAACATATGGAATTAAGATCATCACTCCTTTAATTGATCAGTCCATTCGGTTCACTTAGCTCCTCAGTCAGTTTCTATATTCGCACGTTTTTAATATTTCATTAATTGTAGGTACATTTGGTACTTAACTCTCATAATATTGTATTACAGCTCACCACAAAACGCCACAAAAGAGAAAACAAGAACTCACCTCAGTCGAAGGCACAGACATGCCTCAAACGAACTAAAAACTGCAAACTGGCGTTGCAAACGTTCATAGGCTAATTAGGCTACGCTGACCACTTTCCATCACGAACAATGCTTGTCTGCCATGATGCTTGATGACCTGCGACGCAGGTTTCTTCCAAAACCTACTAAACTTCCACTTTACAGATGGGTAAGGACCGTGTGGTTTTAGTCGGTTCGAGTCGGAATAAATATTTGTGTGATCCACAAATGTATGCATTTAGAAATATAAGTATGTTTATCAGTCGTCTAGATCCCATAACACAAGCTTATATTAGCATACTTTGGGCTAGACGGCGGTGTTAAAAAAAGAAGTCCCACAATACCATCCGCAGAGATTTCCACACCTTAAAATAAAAGGCACCTATCTGTTTCACCATTCAAATTTGGTCGTAAATTGTAAACGTTATGTATGTACTAAATAAGGCACTGTTTGTGAAGAGACAAATTATTTTATTTATTTCAACACAGCAATGGGCTAATAACCTGTAAGGTGTGACAAAAATGTGTGCGTAAAGTATGCCTCTGCACACCCCATCGGGGTGAGCACGTGACTATGTATTTGAGTACATAATAGAAAGATGGCATGGCCACATCCTTATTCCTATTATACGTACCTAATCATAAGTATGCAATGCTATTAACGTGCTTACTTATTACAGATCGGTTCACGAAGTTCAGTGTTCAAGCGACTTTAGTTAACGTCTATTGAGCTATGTACTTTACTATTTTTATATACCTTGTAAAATAATAAAGTAAGTATCTGTCCCACTGTCCTCTCTGACTACCCCGTCAGGGATACAGCGTGAAGATAGTTATTTAGTATAATAATAAAATAAAAATGCCTTTATTTTGCGTAGACCATTTTAACGGGGCTTACAAAATGTCTTGGTTGGTGGATGCAAAATACTTCCTTATGAAACACCACTCATCAGTATTCACCCCTGAACATGGGCGTACCCAGGGCAGGGAGGGGCAGTTGTCCTGTACTTTTGTCGATAAAAAAAACCTAACTTTTTGCCATTTGCCATATGACTACAATATACAACTTTAAAAAATAGCGAGGCGCGCTCCTGCTCACCGTTATACTAACTACTAATGTGTGCTTAGCTTTTTTACGAGTAGAAATCCTATATAACTATATCTTAACTTTTAGTTAAGATATAGTTAAGATTTATAATCCCCAAAAATGTTATGCCTGACTATACTACTGCCTCGGTGGCGCAGTGGTAGTGCATGCGACTGCCGCGACTGAGGTCCCCTCTACGATTACCGGGTGTGGATATTTGTGTGATACACAAATGTTTGTTTCGGAGTTCGGGTGTTTCCTATGTAATAATAATAATAATAAGATAATAATAATTAACTCCCATTGGAGATGGTCCATTACTGTTCTTCTACATAAGGCGGACGTGGATTGTCTGCAGTGGGAGTCCCATTCCCTGTTACATTAAAATTCTCAAAAGGCCTCTGCGTGTTGGACCTCTATGTCCCCATTTAAGCCTCCCAAAAGACCGGGTATCTTCGTAAGAAAAAAAAAAGAAGATACCCGTGAAGAAGAAACAAATAATAATATAATGTAATAATATAATATAATGTAATAATATAATATATATAATATAATATAATGTTATATATAATGTCGTTTTGCTGATAATATTTTAAATAATATTATAAATTAATTGAAATTACTGCAGAAACTGTGTATGTATTCACATTAAAGGAACAAAAATGATTTTGATTCATCAAATTAACGGAATAAAACCTATATATAAATACCATAATATTTTAATGATGATGGATAGATATGACGTTTAATGTCATGTTTTATAAGGCAAACGAAAATAAATATAATGCAACGACAAAATGATTACAAGATCCAGGAACAAACTCAAAGCACCAGTAACACCTCCGGACTCGTCGCACAGCTCCGCCTCGCAGCCCACGGTGAGCACATTAGCTACACCGACTGCTGCTGAGGCGTCGAGCTCTAGTTCCAGCGACGAGTTCTTCTCTCCGCCGTCGTCACCAACACCAGCGCGGCGGCGTGGGAGAGGCCGGCCACCGACTTGCTTGGCGTCCCGAGGCCCACAGGCTTCGAATAGGGCTCCCGCTACCGGTGGTGATGTGCGCCGCATGAGATGGACTAATTCTATAAACGAAAACGTCATGCGGGCATATTTTGTGGCTACAGAGGGGGGAATCAACCTTACTGCGTACCGTAGTCGGCTATTAACTGTGTTTCAGGATCTTGAACCAGCTGTTAACGTCTCGGCACAACGATTATCGGATCAGGTACGGGCTATTCAACGTTGTAACATGTTGGATAGTGTTGTACTTGAGCGGCTACGTTCTGAAATAGGAAATAGCCTCGCCTGTCGAACTTCATCTCAGGTTGCAAGTTTAGAGGTACCAAACACACCGCATAATGATGAAGTTGTAGCTGTGGAGGCTATTGCCGTAAGTAACCAGTGCAATGATAAATTAAGGAGTGCTTTGGAAGATGCAATGCTGGAATATCGATCTATGAGTCCAGGCTGTAGACCTAGCCTACCGCGTTTGCCTATGCATAAACGAAATATGGCCCTGGTGTGTGCTCTAGATTCGCTATTATCTGAATATTTGGATAATAGTGAATACCTTTGTGATACGCACTCGATTCTATACTGTGCAGCCGTTGCAGCATGTAGAGTAGCTAGAGTGAATTTTTTTGAAAAGAAACTTGCTTCTCCTCCTAAACCTGCTGTGCCAGCTTGGCAGTATAGAATTGAGCGTCGTATCGCTCGGGCTAGGGCACTCATCGGGAAGCTAAGCTGTTTTAAATCGGGAAATACTCGACCGAGGGTCATGCGCTTTGTGAGACAGGCGTTCTCGGGCACTAACATCACGCCTCAAGAATTTATGAGTATGTCGTGTGTCACAGAGCGCATTGACTTTCTAAAACAGAAAGTTTATGCATGGGCCAACCGGATTCGACGTTATAAAAAACGCGTAGACCGATATACCCAGAATCGCATGTTCCAAAAGGATGAAAGGTGGGTTTATCGAAAATGGGAGAAACCCGATTCCGATGTGGATGATGGACCGCGACCAAATGCTGATGCCACAAATGCATTTTGGCGTGGTATTTGGTCGAGGTCCGTTAGTCATATTGAAGGCGAATGGATGAGAGAGGTTGAGCGGGCATGTGAATCTATTCAAACAATGAACCCAATTAACATAATAGAAGACGATGTAGCAAATGCAGTCCGTTCATTGCCCAACTGGAAATCAGCGGGACCGGACGGACTGCATAATTTTTGGCTAAAGTGGTTCCGTAGTTCACATGCTCGCTTAGCAACTCAATTCCAGTCGTCTGTAGAGTCGGGCTCTCTGCCCGATTTTATAACGACTGGAATAACCCACCTTCTCTATAAATCTGGCGATGCCTTGGATCCCAAAAATTATAGACCAATCACGTGTTTACCAACAGTCTATAAACTTCTAACATCCATTTTGAGAATCAAAATTACTTCACATTTAGATAAAAATTCAGTCTTGTCTTTGTCTCAAAATGGATGTAGAGGTGGGACCCGAGGCACCAAAGAGCTCCTTATTATTGATATGACCATTAACCAACAGGTACGCCGTAATCGTCGCAGTCTGGCGACATGTTGGATTGATTATAAAAAGGCTTTTGACTCTGTGCCTCATACCTGGCTTCTGAGGGTGCTGGAGCTATACAAAGTGGATGCAACTCTTTGTACTTTCCTGCGGTCATGTATGAGGCAATGGAGAACAGACCTTTGCTATCCAGGATGTCGTCAGATTGTAACAAATGGCTTGCCTATTGAACGGGGCATATTCCAGGGCGACAGTCTCAGTCCTTTATGGTTTTGTCTGGCACTGAACCCTCTTAGTACTATACTAGAGAGTTCAGGGCTAGGCTTTCAGTTGCGGAGAGAAGGTCGAGTCATATCCCACCTGCTTTACATGGACGACCTTAAGCTATTTGCCACCACCAAATTGGAACTGATAGAACTATTGAAGTTAACAAAATCCTTCAGTAGTTCTATTAGAATGGAATTTGGCGTTGACAAATGTGCAGTCATGCATGTAAAGAAGGGTGGGATTGTGGAGTCTGAAGGTGTTGAGCTTTCGGATTCCATAATACTCAGATCTCTCTCCACTACTGAGACCTATAAGTATCTGGGTATATCACAGGCATTAGGAATTAATCAATCTGGTCTGAAACAAACATTGAAGGAGCGATTCTTTGGCCGTCTGAAAAAAGTACTGAAAAGTCTTTTATCAGGCGGTAATAAAGTGCGTGCCTTCAATGGGTGGGTCATACCGGTCCTAATGTATTCCTTCGGTATACTTAGATGGACTCAGACTGAATTAGATGCCCTGGATAGGAGAGTGCGGTCCCTGTTGACCACATTTCGAATGCATCATCCTCGTTCATCAGTAATGAGGTTGTATATCCCTCGGAAGTGTGGAGGTCGAGGATTTTTAAATGTCAAGACCCTCCATAACCGTGAGATATGCAACCTCAGAGAATATTTTCTCAATGCTGACACGAGGTTGCATCGCGATGTGGTTGCAGTGGATAATGGACATACCCCGCTCTCATTGGCTAAAGAGAATTGGCATAAACCTATAGTACTTGGTGTTACTGATCGCAAGGAGGTATGGAAGAGTAAGGAGCTGCATGGTCGTTTTTATCAGGCCTTACACAGGCCTGATATAGACTTCAATGCATCAGTATCTTGGCTACGATTTGGTGATCTCTTTGGAGAGACTGAAGGGTTTGTTTTTGCAATTACTGACGAAGTTGTAATGACAAAGAACTACAGGAAATATATCCTGAAGGATGGTACGGTAGACATCTGTCGGGCATGTCATCGTCCCGGAGAATCCCTTAGGCATATTATTTCTGGTTGTTCGAGTCTTGCAAACGGTGAGTATTTGCATCGACACAACCAAGTTGCCAAGATCATTCACCAGCAACTTGCTCTTAAGTACAATCTTGTTGATTTAGAGGTACCATACTATAGATATATGCCCGACCCAGTTCTCGAAAATGGTCATGTCACATTATACTGGGATCGATCTATTATCACGGACAGGACTATTGTCGCCAATAAGCCTGACATAGTGGTAATAGATCGATTAGAACGCCGTGCAATGATTGTTGACATCACCATACCTCACGACGAGAACCTCATGAAAGCCGAGGTAGACAAACAAAAGAAATATTTAGACTTGGCTCATGAGGTTGTCGACGTGTGGGGTGTGGATTCAGCGATCATTGTACCGATAGTCATATCTGTCCATGGACTTATAGCCAAGAGCCTTGACCAACACCTACAAAGGCTCGCGTTAAACAGCTGGATCAAGGGCCTGATACAGAAAGCAGTTCTTCTCGACACGGCACGTATTGTGAGGAAATTCCTTTCTCTGGAGCCCTAACCACCGGTAGCTTGGTCCCTGTACCCGATACCGGTGGGTCACTATTTTTTATATTTTTAAATGTATTTTTCATTTTTTTATAGATATATTTAAAAATGTAATTGATATGTTATATAAATAAATAAAGAGAATAATAATAATAATAATTCGCTTTTTGATTTATCCACTTTCTGATACCAACAAAAAATGTATCAGTAAGTTATTGAAAAGCTCACATCCGCAGGGCAGCTTGTGGCGAGCTGAATGTGCGTGGCTACACATCGGTCCCTATTCCTTAGAGTTTTGTTGCCCTTCTGCACCGGTTAGGATTTAATGGCCTAACGGGAGAGCAGTGAGAGTGCTACTCCCGGAAGTGCAGCAAATCTCAACTCTGGCTTGCCTTAATTGGCCGGTCAGAGGGAGGGAGCCAGAGCTATATGCTCGGGGGTGGAAGTGTCATTTTCAAGGGCATAACTACGTGGAAGCCCGCTCCGGGCCTGTCCCGCGAAGGTGAAACCGGCGCCGCACCGCTCGACACCCCAAGCCGCTCACACCGGTGTTGCCCTCTGTCGCCTTACAGGCTTATTTTGCCTATGGCGATTGTATAGGGGGCCCATCTAGTGAGTTGGCAAGTCACCGTCTGCCATTATTTTGATAATGATATATTAAAAAGGCAGACGCCGTTTTCATCAATAGCTTAAATCACCCAATCCATTCAACACACAACCCAATAGCCCATTTCATATTTAGCACATTTCACAATAGTTTAACTCCCATTGGAGGTGATCCATTACCGTTCTTCTACATAAGGCGGGCGTTGATTGCCTGTAGTGGGGGTCCCATTTCCTATTAGATTAAAATTCTCAAAGGGCCTCTGCGTGTTGGACCAATATGTCCCCATGTAAGCCTGCCAAAAGACCGGGAATCTTCATAAGAAAAAAAATAGAAGATACCCGTGAAGAAGAGACAATAATAATAATAATAATTTTCTTCGTACTGACGTGGGGATGCCTAGGGATATGGTGGCAATAGATAATGGACTGACCCCACTCGCTCTTGCCAAAGAGAACTGGCGCAAACCACTAATACTAAGTACTGACGATCGCAAGGAGATATGGCAGAGTAAAGAACTGCATGGACGGTTTTATCGGGCTTTACATAAGCCCGATGTAGATTTATTAGCTTCTGTCTCCTGGCTACGGTTCGGTGATTTATTTGGCGAAACCGAGGGTTTTGTCTGCGCAATTACTGATGAAGTTGTTATGACGAATAACTATCGGAAGTATATTCTGAGAGATGGTACGGTTGACATATGTCGGGCATGCCAACTACCTGGTGAATCTCTTAGACATATAATATCTGGTTGTTCTCGTCTTGCCAACGGCGAGTATTTGCATAGGCACAACCAAGTAGCCAGGATTGTCCATCAGCAACTTGCACTGAAATATAACCTTGTCGATTCAGAGGTACCGTATTATAGGTATGTGCCCGACCCAGTTCTAGAAAATGGTCGTGTCACATTGTACTGGGACCGATCTATTATCACTGACAGGACTATTGTAGCCAATAAGCCTGATATAGTGGTAATAGATCGGTCAGAACGCCTCGCATTAATCGTTGATATAACCATACCACATGACGAGAATCTCGTAAAAGCCGAAAAAGATAAATAAATAAAATATTTGGACCTTGCTCACGAGATTGTCGACATGTGGGATGTGGATTCAGCGATTATTGTTCCGATAGTTGTATCGGCACATGGTCTGATCGCCAAGAGCCTCGACCAACATCTTAAGAGGCTCGCGTTAGGCAGTTGGGTCAAGGGCTTGATGCAAAAGGCGGTTCTTCTGGGTACGGCACGTATTGTGCGGAAATTCCTGTCTCTGCAGCCCTGACCACTGGTAACTTGGTCCCTGTACCCGATACCGGTGGGATACTATTTTTTATATTTTTAAATAGATTTGTTTTATATAATGTATTTAAAAATGTAATTTATATGTGTATTTATTTAATAAAGGAAATAATAATAAATCTTTATTCATTTAGGTCTCAAAGTAACACTTATGAACGTCAAGAATATTGCTTCTACATTTACATTTACTGCCAGATTCGTAAAGCAATAGGTAGAGCCTGAGGAAGAACCTGGCAATAAAACTCATGGCCACTCTTTTCTAAACGCCAGTAATTACATTAGTTTGATTAACATGATATTTGACCAATTATATAGTAATGAATTTATACAAACAAAAAACAAAATCAATGTTGTGTTTAAATCATATCAAAATTAGAGCGATTATAGTTGCCGGTTCTAAGGGCAGCCTACCCTTGAAGAAGAAGAATCTGGCAAGAAAGTCAATGGATGCCATTTTAAAATGTAGGAATGGCTTACAACATTAAAATTACACTTACATTGTTCCTTTGGATTTATGTGAGAACAGTCGACTAAACTTAAGTTTACCTTAAATATAAATAATATTATTTTTAATAATTGCTATAACAGCTATGAGCTGACCAGTCCCAACAGACGGCACCCGTTCACGGGTATGACGCATTATATCAGCCATCGCCCTACTCAACCGTATTATAGGGAATAAGGCGACCCGATACATACGCCACCACTGCCAGGACACTTAGGCGAGCATGACATACTCAAAAACTACACAGCAACTATCATGTCTATTTCAAAGAAATAAATAAGTCTACATGGTGCTCACACAATAACAAACTCAAATTACATTGTATACCGGGACTAAACGCAGCCAATTTAGAAACCTTTAGTTGTCAGACGTTTCAAATTATTAATAATGTAGAGATGTAAAAATACAACATATATATGCAGATTCAAGGCATATCACAAGATTCATTCGAATCCTAAATAGCTCAAGCGAAGAGCAAGCAACTCATTTCCATTTATTTTTATCGTTCAAATAATCATTAGTTGCGTAATAGGCCCTTTTCAAGAGGTGCGTCTTAATTTCCGCCTTAAATTTGTGTAACGGCAGGTTCATAATGTTTAAAGGAATTTTATTATATAGTCGTACGCCAATTCCTGCAAAAGAGTCGTGAACCTTTTGTAAACGATGATGCGTTCCAATTAATTTATGCTTATTTCTAGTATTTATCGAATGTATGTCACTGTGTCTATTGTATAAATGTATGTTCTGTTTACCTACATTATATTTGCAAATATATACTGTGATGCAACCGTTAAAATGCCAATTTCTTTAAATTTTTCTCTAAGAGACACTCTAGCACTCAATTTATATATTGCACGTATAGCTCTCTTCTGGAGTACAAAAATTACTTGTAGATCAGCTGCTTTGCCCCACAGCAAAATGCCGTAAGACATGACACTATGAAAATAACTAAAGTATACCAGCCTGGCAGTTGCCACATCAGTAAGCTGCCTGACTTTACTAACGGCAAAGGCTGCCGAGCTGAGTTTACCTGCAAGACACGTTATTTGGGCATTCCACTGCAGTTTGCTATCTAAAGTGATCCCCAAAAATACAGTTCATTCTACAAGATTAAGGGTATCACTGTTCAATGTTATATTTGTACCGCAATTAACATTAAAATCCCCACACACCACAACATGTTTTCTACTAGTGAACAAACGCTTCAATACATTTTCCATTACAGTTTCTAATAAATTATAATCCCTATCTGGAGGACTGTAGACACAGAGGACAATGAGTTGCTCAAGCTCAACACAGGACAATTCTGCAGTACGCTCAATAGAAAGGGCCACAATATCTTTACGTTCTTTACATTTTAAATTATTAGATACAAATATAAGAGAGCCACCACGAATAGCTTTCTTTCTAAAGAACGCACTGCTAAGTGAATAGAATTCATTGTTGAACAATAGTTCATGACTTTTAACCAATGTTCTGTAATACAAAAAATGTGAACATTGTGTTCCTTTATATAAAGTTCTATTTGTAGTAGTTTTTCAGATATGCCTTCAATATTTTGGTGAACTAAGTTTAGACTACTAGCAGTATTGTTGATATACTCAGAATTATTACAACAAATATTATATACAGTGTCTTTAAAAAAAAATGACTCAATGGGCTCAATTGACCTATAACCATGGCCAGATTTTATACCTGTTGTCTTACAAACTAGTTTTTTGAGATAATTTCCCAAGTTAGTAAGTCATTCCTAATACGCTCAAAAGGAGCTGGTTTATAAGCCAATAATTTAGCTTGATTCGATAAAAAATTGGATAACAATACAGCTATCTGACGTCGTAAAAAAATTGATAGTAAACAACTATCTAATGTCAAAAAATAATAATTCTGTAATAAAGGATTACAGTCAAATAATTCTACATTCCTACAATATGTGGTCAAGGTATGTAACTTTCTATTTATACTGTATCTAATATTATTTTCAATTTGTGTAAAAGATTTGCTATATGGCAGTGTAGACAGTATAACCTGTTTAACTTGCATGTTTGAAAACTGTTCATAAAACTTTATGATAGTTTTAATTTTCACATTATCTCTTCTGCCAATAAGTATCACGATTGTTGTTTGTGGGCAATGTGTACTGGTTAATACCTTATTAATTATTTGAGAGTAGGATGCCCCAGGAAATGAAAGTGTTATAACCGAGTTACCCAGATGTTGAATTAAGTGATAACCTAAACTCTTGCCAATTTCATCACAATAAACTACAGTCTTTCCAACATTTAATGGTTGCGTATTTTTTGTTACAGGGCTATCACAGTAAATGTTATTTGTGCTTACAATATTGTCACATATACTGCCTACAGAGTCAACCATTGGAGAAGTTGACTCGGACTGCGATGTTATTGATAATGAAGAACATGGAAGGGATTTATCAAAGTCAGGAGTTAGATTATATAATTTTTCAAGTGATAAGAACCTTTGTTCATTGCTGTGACAAGACTCCACTAAGCTATTCAATGCCTTAATGTACTCCCCAATTTCTTTCTGTGATGTTTTGTATTTTAAAGTTATTGACTCCAAGGAATCATTTAAACACATAATTTCAGTCTGTAATTGATGTATATCCATCTCATATTGCTCTGTTTGGGTGTATATATGTTTTTTACTTGTTTCTATTAGTTGTTTTAACTGTACATTTGATTTACAAGTCCTAAGATAATTGTTCATTCCTATTCTAAGCTTTTTAATGTGTTTCTGTGATTTGGAAATAAATTTATTGAGTTTTATGTATTTTTTTAATTTATTCCTGCTGCTACTAACTAATCTTATTGATGTGTTGGTGTTAGTCGATAACAAGTGGTGACCAGTTTTGTCTATTGCTGCAATAGGAATACTCAATGAGTTAACAGTAAGGTGCGAGGTGATGGGCTCATCAAGACAAATAAGATCTGGCTCTGAGCTCCCACACATTAGCTCATTATACAGACTGTTGGAAAGGGCAGCCTGATCAACCGATTTAAGATTTTCCCTAAGAGTGATGGAGTTATGAGCATCACTCAGCTCACACTCTAGAATGCTAATACGTTTAATGTATAATAATGTATAATATGTATGTATTTAGAAAATATATAAGTATGTATATCAGTTGTCTAGATCTTTGAGCTAGACGGCGCTGTGTGAAAAAAAAACTACCTTTAACATTGGGCGCCCCGGGTATCTCCGGATAAGGATGTCTCCGGTTTAGTGGTAGACTTCGGCAACCACCGTGGCCTCGCCGAATGGTTTGTTATCCCACTTGTTTGAAATTTGATTTGGGTGTTATCCCGTTTTTTAAAGCATAAGGCGTGCGTGCATGGGCGTACCCAGGGGGGGGGCAACTGCTCCCCCCCTGGATTCGGTTCATGTCCTCTACTTTCGTCGATAAAAGTTAAACTTCTTGATGTTCTTAAAAAGATAGATTATGGTCGTTTAAGATAGATGCGAAAGGCACCTCCACAGACAACTTTACATCAGGTGGGCCGTATGCTTGTCTGCCACCTATACACCACCTATAAAAAAAAGAAGTAAAAAAAAATATAAATAAAGCGCAGGACCGTGTGTTGTGGTGTGAATAGGGAGAGACCTACGTCCAGCAGTAGACTGCCATAGGCTGATTTGATTGATTTATGGTGTCGTCTACATTGAAATTTGTTACCACTATAAGTTATTCTGCCACGAACACGTCATAAACCTCAAAAGTTACTTTGAATATAGCATTTTTTAAGTGTGTAAATCTCATATATATCTGAACTTTTAGTTATAAGGATCTTCCAAAGGATGTTGTGTGTGATGTGTGTAGGTACGACGTTTAACGCCCGGCGCCCCGGGTAACTCTTCGGAAGGATGTCCCAGATTAGGTGGCAGACTTGGCTGCCACCGTGCCAGATGGTTTGGTGTTATCCCGCTTGCTTAGAGGTACATTTGGGTGTATCCCGCTTGTTGAATCATGAGGCGTGCGTGAATTTCTCTCGTCAAGACGTCATCTTGAGCCCGTTTCTGTAAGGACAGCGGACAGTCTGTCCACCGTACTTTTAAAATACCCGTAATTAAAATAAATAAATAAATATCCATCACGCCTCATCCCCAAAGCGGTGGCAGATGTACCTAAATTATATGCCCGCATTTCACAGTAAGCATTTTTCTCACAACTGGTGAGCCCATTGCCGTGTTGAAATAGACAGAGGCAGGTTGTGGCTACCTGCCGTTGAATTTTTTTAAACCGTCTTTATGACCCTCAACTTGGCTTAAAGAATGCCATGTTACTGGCAACTGAGACCAACGACTTAACGTGCCTTCCGAAGCATGGAAACGCTCGTAAATGGAAATACCATGAAGGTACCCATCCCATCGGTAACCAACCATAGCGAAATATCCTTAACACAGTGATCGTTTACAGAATACAGAGTTAGCGGAACTACGAGCGGTTCATTCTCTTATGAAAATCTGATATGCCACCAACAAATTTTAATTAATTGCTTTGCGACCATTTTTTTTTTCCCCGTTTAAATTAATAGTTTTGATTTTGCTATATCTGCTATTCATTTAATTTGCAAGGTGTATAAGGACAAAATAATCTTCATGAAATGCAGCGTTTTCGTTGAAAGCTACCAGACGGAATTTTTTTCTGACACCCCCAACAGAAATCGTTATAATTTAGTCGATGTATACAAAAACTTAACAAATTATACATCAAAACTTTTCTTATGAATCACACTATAATTATCTAAGCATAGATACGAGTACAAAGGGACAGACAGCGGGAGGCGACTTTGTGTTATAATATTGTTACGTTCGTAGGGTGGGTACCTATACCTACTAATAGAAATTGCACTAATACCACAAAATATAAACAATAACACCACAATTAATAAATGCTACTAAACACACTACACACAAACTCTTCGCTTAGAAAATCGCACTGTAACAGTATCGTAACTATTTAGCTTCGATCTCTTCGATTCGCATTGATTCGCACAGTTCGCTTTCTCAAAGGAGACTGTCCAGTAGCCGCGAGCTCGGCGCTTTACATACGCCTATTATTGTTCTGGAACGTTCAAGAGATTAAGGTATAGGTCGCGCGGCGAATGATGAGCTCTATAAGAAATTGGAAGGGGAATGCGCAGAACACAAAAATTAGGTCTAATTGGAGGGGTGAAGCGGGCTGAAGGGTGGGAGTGTAGGAGCGTGGACGCAGGAGTGGTCGAAATCCTACACGCACACTAGTGCACAGCCGCACACTACTCCGCGATATGTCGGCACGTGTTGTCACTAGTCTCGGTACTGTCACGCACGTAAAATATTCTACTCAAATAAATAAATAAATAAATATCCATCACGCCTTATCCCCGAAGGGGTGGCAGAGGCATATTATATGCCCACTTTTCACCGTGTGGATTTACCTGTCCCACGTAATAGGTGGTGAGCCCATTGCCGTGTTGAAATAGACAGACGCAGATTGTGGCTACCTGCTGTTGAAATTTTTCATGCCGCCCATAAGGCATTCAACCAGGCTTAACGACTGCCATTTTAATGGCAACCGGGACCAACGGCTTAACGTGCCTTCCGAAGCACGGAAACGCTCGCAAATGTAAATACCACAAAGTGGTCACCCATCCGAGGACTAGCCATAGTGAAAGTTGCGTAACTCAGTGATCGTTTACAGAACCCTGAGACCGCGGGGCCACGAGCGCTTCTAATAAATATTTTACTCTTTTTGGCAAATCTTTTAATAGCGTATTGAGGTTTTGATGCCCCGAGAAAATTGTCTGTCCAATCTGGACAAGAAAGAAAAATGGTTGATTATGTAAATTGTTTGATCAAATATTTATACCAATTATAATTATTATTAGATACATAACGCAGTGCTAGTGCCAACGTTGCTTTACGGTAGCGAAAACTATGTATGTCAGCAGATGCATGAAAGTAAATTAAATGCTGTGGAGATGCGATCACTTCAAAACTTGTGCCGCATAACTGTGGCCGACCGAATACGTAACGAAGTGATACGCAATATGGCAGGTTTGGATGAAAGTGTCAGCGTTAAGCTGGAAAACGGCGTGCTTCATTGATTTGGACACGTCCAACGAATGAGTGGGTAACGATTGACGAAAAAAAAGATGTGCGAAAGTAGAGGGTAGAAGGAATCAGGGTAGGCCGAGACTTGCATATGAAGACCACGTGAGCAGATTGCTCAATAACGGAAAAGACTAAAGTACTCGGATACCCAGACGTGCGTGTATGAAGCGATTGATTAATCTTAAGGAAGCGAAATAAGGATGCATGGATCGCGAAGTCTGGCAATCTGTCCTCTCTGACTACCCCGTCAGGGATACAGCGTGAAGATAGTTAGTTTAGTTATAAATTTTCGACAATTTCATGTTTAAAACAAAAAAAATCACGTCTCTCTTTAACCGGGGTAGGCAGAGACTTTTTCCACTTCTTTCACTTTCATAAGTATTGTCAATGTCACACATTATATACCTATTTCTACATTAAAATATTACAATAAAAATGTTTTTTCTAGAAATACGATCACTGAAAACTAAATAAAATACCTATCATGGCTTAATATTTTCACGCAAAACACTTTGAACTCACTTGTTGTAAATAATATAAACCTACTTACGTACCCACCTACCTACGTTATAAAAAAAAACTACTTTGTGTAACAATATTGTGCGCGATTATACATGCTATATATATCCCCGCTAATTTTTGTCAGAGCTCATCATTCGCCGCGCGACCTGTACGTACACTCGGGTACATTCTCTAGAATGTTCCAGACGCCACTAGTTGCTCCTTCGGTATGTGCCGGAAAGTCCCTTCTGGTGCTATCTCTATGACATAGTTCTAAAATGTTCTTAGTGTAGCTATCTCTTTTTAATAGTGATATCCCTGTCCAATAGCTCTGGAATGTTCTGAGTGTAGCTCTCTCTTTCTTAGGGCCGTATTTTAGAACGTTACTCAATACTTAAGAAACGCTTGAGGCTAGTTTTTGCCTTAAAATACTACTCTCAAGTGTTTCTTGAGTATTGAGTAGCGTTCTAAAATACGGCCCTAATACTGTTATCCTTGTCACTCATTCTTGAAATTTCGCTATATACTGAAGTGGGCTTCAAAGGCCCATAAGGGGTCCTGCAGGTGTATTATGTAACTAAAATGGATAAAAGTTTGATTGCGATTTGCGCCAATCAGCTGTCAAAATTTAATTTTGGCATTATTTATGTTCAGTGGGCAACTGAAATGACGTCATAGATGCGATATCCAATATGATTCAAATTTGACAGCTAATTTCGTATCGATAGGTATCGATAATCCTATAAACGCGTGAAATTGGTATTGTCTAAGTATAATGGACTTCAAATTTATAACTAATCTTAGCCTAAAAAACTAATAAATATTGATGTACTTGTAATTTGATGGGATAATATCCTTACACGCTTTGTCGTTGTGGCTTCAGAGATTTACAAGTGTGATAACTGCAAATCTGTACGTTTTTTTAGATTTCAATAAGGCAATGGGGTCACCACCAATACATTTAGGGAAATGTGAGTGTATAATATGCCATTGCCTTCGGGGATCTGCGGGACTAATAAACTTATAAGGTAGCTCGTGCCATATTTTGGGATTTGCCTAGGAAGAAAGTTGGGAGAGTAGGTAGGTATAGTACCTATTATATAAATATTATTAGAAGCTAGGACTTGGGCACAAATTAACGCTTTTGTATAGAAACGATACTTGGGCAATTTTTGATTGATTTTATATGAAGTTGAAACTTAGCATAATTTTGGGCGGTTATGTAGGTTTTTCGAGACGTGTAAATATTTTGCGATTTGGACCCATGTAGTATTGGTAAAAGGGCTCTTGCGTTGTTGGTGGCAATACTAATTTAACCTATGGTTTATCTTACACAAGCAGGTCCATACTTACCTAAACCAACTTTTACACATTTTTTGCCATATCTCCAAAACGGTGCGTCTGAGCTTGAAAATAATGAGATTTTTGGTTCTGAAAACAACGGCAACTGAGGTGAAATTTGGATAATTTGATATGTGATAGAGCCTACTCTGAAACAGCCTGAAACCGCTTTCCAGCCTGCTGAAAACGCTTCCAAGGCCCAGAAAATGACGTTTGAAGTTGTTATCTAGTTCACCGGCGTAACAATATGTAGTGATGTATAGGTAAAAGAAAAGACTATATTACAAAATTAACATTTTAATTCGTTCTTAAACAATCATCTTACCTACTTTATACTGTTAGGTTTCTACCTTTGGTAGACTGCTCACAATAAGTTACCAATGCTACCTACTCTAAGGGCCGTATTTTAGAACGCTACTCAATACTCAAGAAACACTTGAGAGTAGTATTTTAAGGCAAAAACTAGCCTCAAGCGTTTCTTAAGTATTGAGTAACGTTCTAAAATACGGCCCTAAGAATTATTTATTCAGCCAACATTCGATTAGGTACGATATAAAAATCTTACAGTTACAAATGAATCAACTGTTGAGAACAGCGGTCATCAATATGTTATTTATGATACATATCTTATATATAAATTGGCAGATCTTTATACATAACAAAAATATTTGATTCCATTTGTAACAATGTATATTTGTAGCGATATTTAGACAATTGGCACATCTTTATGATAAAAATATTTCATTTATTTTGTAGCTTTACTATATTTAGACCTGTTATGTTATTTAGATAAGGGTTTGCTAATATGGATGCGATGCCAACGATTTACTAAGGCTAAGGCGCAGAATAGTGATTTAAATTAAAAACGAAGTTCTAAAAATATGGCACTATTACGGTGGTTTAGGGTCCGAGGATATATATATATGATAAATCTCATGTAGGGTCGAGTGTCTCACATTGAACCATACAGCTACATTTAACCACTGCTATATTTCCAAAACGCAACGTTGCTGATCTAGGCTAATGTAAGCAAAAGAGAGGCATATAGGTGTCTTGTTTGCTCACTAGTTTGCGCTGTGATCTCGCGGAAGATGGTCAAGTGCGGAGCATTTTTGTGAAAAGTGTAAAAAAGGTAAGTATATAATGCATGTTTCTTTTATTTTTAAAGTTTTTTCGGTGTGAAATTTAGATCTTTTCATATTTTCATTGAATACTAGGATAATTTGGCTGTCTTATGCACAACGATTCGTTTTGTTATGCTTTTTTAAAACAAAGTTATACTTACATTATTGATATAATCACGCCTAAGTACTTTCTCAATAGGCAGAGCTAATACACCCGTTTAGGCTTTTAAGGCATGAAATATATATATATATATATATATATATATATATATATATATAATTGATACATAACAGGTTTACAGTTGACTGTTTAAGAAATCTATGGCCTTATTTAAGTAGGTACCTATCCTTCAATCACGTTTTACGACATCTAATTTGTTTCAGAATGGCACGGAAAAACAGTTTTAGAGAGGAAAAGAGGCGGACATTCAGCTTTCAATATGCTTAAAGCGTTAAAGATGCATAGGTCAGGCGAAAGCATTTGAAAAGCTGCAAAATCTTTCAACATTGCCTATCCCACCTTACGCCGTTATGTACTGCAAAATTTGAACGTCACTGATGAGGATCTTATCGACAAAAGACTGATACCCAATTATGAAAATCATTTGATATTTATTGCAGAACAAGAAGACATTTACAAGACCTAAACCAGTACAAGGTGATTTTATTTTGGTAATTTTCAATGCCAAGAATATTAAAGTTTATTATGTGGCAAAGATTATTGATGACGATGAAGGAGACAATTATGAAGTTTCATTTGTGCGGCTGATTAACAAAAAAGCAATGAAATTCCGGATGCCATTAGAGCCTGATGTGGCACTTGTTCAATTAAAGGATATTAAAATTATTTTACCGTCGCCGAAAATTAATGGAACAGAGAGCCGCAACTCGATTTTTAGTTTCCCGATACGAGCCGTTCCCACTATAAACTTGCGTTAAGAACCTACATTTTGTAAGTTCTTTTTTTTTGGTTTGCTTGATTTTACGTTTGAAAAAACCTTTATTAGTAATACTTATCTCTATTGTCGATCTCTCATTGGTTATTCAATGATAATTTATGTTAAAGAAGCTATATAATTTTATTCAGTTACCTACTTTAATTGTTAAACTTGTTGATTATTTTAGTAGAACATATTATTATGATAGTACATTTCTTGTGATATTTAAGACTGATAATTGTGATAAAGATTATTAAGCTCACAATAAATATGTGTAAGTGAATTATGTATAAGTGATTATGAAAATTATATTTTATTATTTTAATAAGTAATTTCCTTAAAAGTTGATCATAAATGTATACAAAACTAGGTGGTTCAATGTGAATGAAGGTGGTTCAATGTGAAAAGTACCCTGGTTCATTGTGCACGTCCTAGTGTACACATTGAACCAAATCTCATTTTTCACAAAATCTTTTATTTTTCTGAAAGTAACACGAAACTTGTAAATTCATAATAGCACATTTTTAGGTATATAAATTCCCTAGCTACACACAAAATCTTGAACGCTTCGAAGCGTTAACAGTGATGTTATGAGGTTTCGAAATTTACCTGGTTCATTGTGGGACAACTTACCCTATGTAAGTATTAAACTTATTACAAAAGTAGGTACAATACGCGCCACGAAAGATGATATTTGATAGACTATCAGGCAGGGAGCATTGCATCATCTGACACTTAGGGCCGTATTCCAGAACGTTTATCAATACTCAAGAAACACTTGAGAGTAGTATTTATAAGGCAAAAACTAACCTCAAGCGTCGATTGAGTATTGAGAAACGTTCTGGAATACGGCCCTAGAGTAACTACCTACTCTGCTAATTATCTCCGTATCATATATACGTGTAATTATGAGATCACCTTCTATGAAGAAGAGAAACGCTCGAAATCGGTGTCCGTACACGATCACTGCGTTACGTATCGTACGTTAAGGCTGGTCCCGAGATGGGTGCCCGCTTAGTTGTATTTTCATTTATTCCTTTCTGGAATATCTCTTTCATCTTTAGTGACGTGTATTGCATAATTATATAATTATTTGAGCCGTTCCCCTCCCATACTTCGTGTATATTTAATATGGCATTTGTTTAAGTACCTACAAATTGAGCGTGCGACTTTTTACAATGACATTCACAAAGGTACCGACTATTTCATTCTCCCCAAATCCCCATCCGTATGCATAAAAATTTTGACAAATTATAAAGGTTGGTAATTACATATTTCTCTGTCACCTTGTACACTTTCGAGCGATTTTTACTATACCATCAGGAATCAATCTCGTGCCACACAGACAAATAGTATAATGGGCCACTGACAGGTTGCGTATGCGATTTTCGCCTACAGCCTGACGTAAATTTGGCACGCGGTATTATTATTATTCATCTTGTAGTCACTATTGTAATTATTTTTTGTGTCCCCTGTATATTTTCGCCTACAGCCTGACGTAAATTTGGCACGCGGTATTATTATTATTCATCTTGTAGTCACTATTGTAATTATTTTTTGTGTCCCCTGTATACTTCGCAAGTATAAAGTGGATTTTAATGTTAAAGTGTATTTCTATAAACACCTACTTACTTGTATTAGTTACATTGATACATTTTATTAAGTACACAAACAAATACAATGAACGAGACAACATAAACATTAAATACCTATATTAATTATGGCTATTTTAGTACAACATTTTCGACTAAAATAATCTCTTGTTAGGTACCTATCCCTCTATAATACAAGCATATTCAAAGTTCGGGAATAAACACGAGTACGTTTGTATCATCTTGTGACCACGATTGGTAAAACCTCGTCAAATCAGGCAACAAATAAGTATGCCACATTTTTTTTACCACTTATGTGGCAGACAGCCAAACGACCCACCTGATTAAAAGTGGTCACCGTAGCATATGGACATTTGCAACACCAGAGGAGGTGCGGCATCGCGCTGCCTAGAAAACCGCGTTCAGCCCCGTAGAAATAAATATGCTTGTAATTTGGTCTCTTTTATGTAACAATACTATTATTAACAAAAAAAAATACCCAATATTTATGTTCTCAAGTTACTAATTAATGGACATTATTTACTTAGGTATAAAAAGTTTGAATTCTTTGTGCCTTTGAATTGACTTAATTTACAGACTTCTTAGCACATAACATGAATAATACATAGAATACATCAATACATCAATTCTTAACAATGCAAATTAACATTACATACATATCTATACTTAAGTAAGTACATATATAGAATTATAAAATGTAACATCAAGATTACTTAAGTACTTCTTTATTACTTCAGATCATCTTTATAAAGATTTCTTTTTACATTGAGAAAATTGGGGAAATTATCTTATATAGGCAAGCAAAACAATATTAAGCTAAGCTCATTTTGATGTCATATTGTCCCATGTGATTATTTATGTGATAATTATTGTCACATCGATCCTTCTTATATATTGAGTTTATATCAGATTAGTTTATTATTTACAAAGATAAAAAAACAGACCACAGAACAATAAATAAAAATAAGATATAGCACTTAGTAAAAAAATATAAAAATAATACTGATTTGTCATAAAAAATACTTCACAATATTGCCTAATTTGTCTATATTAGAACTAACATTCAGTCATTTTCAGAAACTATGTTAATCATATCACTAGACTTAATATCTTTACTGTGAGAACCTTCGTAATCGTCGTGTAAAACGACGGTTGATGCACTTACGTTGGAGGGCGAATGTGTAACATTAGTTCGATTACTATCAGCTAAATGTTCAAGTTCATGACTCTCCAGATTGGGCACACCTGAGCAAACAGAACTGACTCTCGAAACAGACTTCCTATCCTCTTGTGTAGTTTCTTTCGAAGAAGTACACCCAAAAAATTGGAACAATGAACACAAGAAAAACGTAGCATAGGTCCAGCTTACTACCATAATGAGAGCTAGGAATGTACCTATTTGGGAATATGGAAGAAGGTTTGAGCGCAGGAGAAAAATTCCAGCAAAGCCAGTAGTTAATGCGGCGGCGGCAGTCGGGCCTGCAGATGCCGATAAAGCATACTTTACACGAGCCGACTTTGCGCCTGAAGCATGGGTATAACTAAGAGCATAATGAAGACTAAAATCCACTGCTAAACCAGCTGACGTCGATATCGCAATACTTTCTAATATATTAAGTTTCCACCCATATAATACTAATATGGCAATGGTAACTGTTGCTGAAAACATCATAGCTACCAATGCACAAATACTAACAACAACATTTAGTGTAGCTGGTATAAGGACTATAAAACCTAAAGTAGCCGATAGCCCAAGAGCGATTACAGTGCCACTAGCTAAGGTTTCTTGTAAGTCATAAAATTGCAAATCAGATAAAAACCATCCACCCTGCAACCCTGGTGGAGCATTTTTCAATTCATGTTGAGTCCAATTTTCCACTTGAAGATAAAAGTCATTCATAATTTTATAAGACATTGAGTAAGGTATAACACTCTCAAATTCTACAACCATAGCAGCAACTGTGGGAGGTGTAGCACTTCTCAGAAATTTGGGCCCTGCTACACCTGGCATAAATATTTGGCGTGAGGTTTGATACAATGATTCAATAGCTTTTATAATACAAAATTCAAATACTTCTTTTTTATAAGGAAATTTTGAAGATTCACAACATGGGGTCCTGTTTAATCTGTCTATAGTATCAATACAACGCCTGCTCATGTACATTCTAAAACTTTCAATAAAACAGTTTGGCAATAGGGGACCTAAAGTGGGCAGAAAAAAATTCTGAGCTTTTATTCTAGCACAGAATCCTGATAACCACATTTGAGAATCAAGGTCTGACACAGTGAACCTTTCATCAAATACCAAGTGACCTTTTGATGCAGGATTCATATGATTCCCATTATCTATAGCTTTGACACCCCATATCCATCTTAGAGGCATCTTGCTGCCTGTTCCTATATCTTTACCAAATCTTTCAAATAGGAACTTGCTTCTGTACACAATATCATATTGCTCAAAAGGATGAGAAGTTTGAAAAACTTGAAACTGTCTAGAATCTGGCAGTTGTAATCCTGGTTTATAGAAAACTATAATAATACTAGCAACTCCTATACCACCCATTACTATAATAAATACTATGTGTAATCTTGTCACACATGTTACAATAAACCTATTCATTATTACTCTGATATCATCCCAAAATTCATTAATACTCTTATGAAATAAAACTAGCAGCTTTCGCCGACTTGTACATTTAACATCTACAATAAATACTGATACAGGTAACCAAGTAATCATTAAGAAAAAGTTGACAACAACAGCTGTCCCCGCAAACACACTGAAACAATTAATTGCTGGGATATAGCTCACATACGAGGCATAGAATGCAACTGCAGTTGTCAATGTAGTAATGAACATAGTCACTATTGAGTGCCTCATAGTCTCTTCAAGAATTTGTGCTAGTATAGTCTCCCCAGCACTGGACACATTCTTGATATCACTAAGACCATTATCTTGAGTCGCAACATTGTCTCTAATCAGTTGTTTTCCAGTCATTTTCCACATCTTTACATAAATAAATGCATCATCTGCTCCAATGCCTATCACAACAACTACTACTAACAAATTCATAAAGGGAAAGAATTCTAAATTAAACACATACACATAGACAAAGTATGCTACACCAAGTGAATATGATATAGCTGTAAATAATAGCAAGGTGAGTATGAGAGATTTAGTATACACCCATACACACATAAATACAAACACTCCCCCTAAAGCTATCAACCATGTGTCTTTTATTACCCATAAATCGAAAAGCTCATTGGTCAGACCAAAATCCATAGCAGGTACAGTAAGTGTGTCATAAGATAAATTTGAACTTTGCAATTGATTGTAGTATGGTAATACAGTACTACTCCTGGGCAATGGTAGGAAGACCATCACATTACTGACAAATGTTTGTGTAATATCAGAAGGTGTAAATGCTTCAGAGTCAATTAAGTAAAATAACAAATTATATATTGCATCATGCGGAGTACAATACTTTGGAACTTTACAGCGATCTAAATCACATACTGCCATTAAAGAAAAGTTATGAAAATACCCAGCACACCTTTTCAACAATTCCACTGTGTTGTCCACATCTTCTCTACTTACATTTTCACATGTATTTTTTCCAGACAGTAAAGCTATGTAATTTGGCACACTCCACACTGGACAACATAGCTCTTCAGCATCAAAACTTCTTTGACACATCTTATAATACCCAGCTCCACCTAATTCCACTAATATTGATTGGTATTTACACATTTTTTTTACATTGTCAAATGTTAGTAAAGAAGTGTTTTCTGTATTTACAATAACTAAATGAGCATATTCAGATATCGGTGGGCCGCAGGTCCCAGATGCATAGTTATGGTGGATAGGCTTGTCAGGTTTTCGTTCCATTTCTTTTATTGAGATCCATTGTTTTCTAGTATGCTTTTTCAAAAATACTGTATTTTCATCCTCAAATGTTTTGTTTCTTCCAAATCCCCAATGCACATGCTGATTAGAAATATTTGATTCTATTTGCCATGATTTGTCGTAGATAGTATTATTGGGATTAACTTTTTTTTTCCTATTACGCCCTTTTTTCTTAGAGTGGCCACGACCAGATCTCGGTCTATCTTGCCTTGTTCTATTGTGGTATGTTTGGTTCATGCGAATTTGATCTTCAATTTCTTTAGGGTTAACGGCGAGTCTACGAGATGGTCGCGTTTCGTCGATCAAATTCTCCCAAGCAATAAAGCGATGAGCTAATGTCGTTCCTCGCGTTTCAAAACCAACAAGTGGATCGGAAAACGATGGCCAACTGTGGCATACAAGTGGAATCACAGTTAGAGTTGTTGAGATCACAGTTATTAGAAAAAGAACAAGGTAGGCGTGACGGACGATAAACCTGGCGTAAGCTGACAACATCTTCAAGTAATAATTTCACGGGCTTCATACTCCTCATAGTTACTCACTGGATCATATTTTCAAAGGGCAAAATTACACCTACCCAATTTACTGAAGCTACCTAAATTAGTCAAAAGGGTTTACATTTTGCAACATAAATTATAAACATTGGGAAATGGAAGGACTAAAAAATATCTCGTTTATATTGTTGATGTTGTTGTTGTTTTGTCTTCGCCCATCTTAGGCAGTCAAAGGAAACTATGGTCAATACAGCCTAAATTTAGTATTCAAATTATCTCTGTACCTATTTGGTCACGAAACAGAAAAAACAAGAGGTAGTGTTAAGAAGGCGGGGCACGCGTGCCACAAATAGAGCCTTAATTCAATCGAATTCAACCTCAATCGTGTTCGCCATGAGAACGTCGTGACAGCGTCAGTTTTTTCTTAACAATGCCTCTTTGTTCCATTTTACAGTGCTTTAATAATAGTAGGAATTAAAATCTTAAAAACGGAGGTGTTTCATACTATCGATAAGTAATATTTTATTTTATCCATCACGCCTTATCCCCGAAGGGGTGGCAGAGGCATATATATTATATGCCCACTTTCACCACGTGCATTCCTGCCCCACGTAATAGGTAGTGAGCCCATTGCCGTGTTGAAATAGACAGACGCAGGTTGTTGCTACCTGCTGTTGAAATTATTTAGCCGCCCATAAGGCCTTGAACTTGGTTTAACGACTGCCATTTTATTAGCAATCGGGACCAACGGCTTAACGTGCCTTCCGAAGCACGGAACGGTAGGTCTAAAGGGCCGAATAAATTTGAGCACCCTCCTTCAGCAGGGCAGCGAAGTGCCTAACTGCATTTACGTACGAAAAGATAAGCTGATAAGGGACCGTTCAAGTATTACGTAACGCAATTTTTGAAGATTTCTGATTCCCCCTCTCCCCGGTGTAACGCGCCATAACGTTTTCTGAACCCCCCCCCCCCCCCCCCACCCCTCTCTAAATGTTACGTAACACCCAATAGTCCATTGTTTTGTTACCCGAGGAACCGTTAAATCCTTAAACTACCTTAACGCAAATTGTGATTAAGAATCATACATAATGAAATAACCAACTGTTAAGTTTAAAATAATGATAAAAATACTTTCAATACCAAAAAACTTTTACCTGGCTCCATCGACCTTCTACTTCTTCTATTTAAGTTTCAATTTTAACTCGATTTGGCAATACAGTTAGAAAATTCGAAATATACATAAAAATTTTGCATACAGAAGCGTTTTTTTAATGCCCTATCTTTCTATTATGCAATTTCTAATTCCCGACGTATTCTGCTCTTCTGTCCATGTAACTTGTACAAAATAATTTCGATGTATCACATCTGTCATAATTGTCCCGTGACGGCTCATTCCCTTTTTATTACAATCAACATCATCATCCGAGCAGACGCTCGGCTCGGCTTTTGATCAACGACTCCAGTATCGTCTCCGGACGCCGAGGCTTTTCGTCTGAGTGGTCGACCCCTTCTGGTCGTTCCAGTCCAATTGACCGTTCTGACCGGTCGGACCGTTCGGACCTTTCGTCCTTTGCGTCGTCCTCGTTGATCTGTTCTATAGTCTTGATCTTGAGTGCGGGAGGAGGGTCTGTGTGAACAGATTCCTCGTCGCTGGAGCGTTCGCCCTCCCCCCGTTTTGGTATTAAGGCGGCCTGAAAAGCAGCCCCAGGCGTCGCGAGACGCAACTAGGATAGACGATCTAGTTGCGTCAAGTCAAGTCCAGTCCTAAGTCCATTCAGCAAAGGAACCTTTACTTTCTATGGAGCTCAGCAGGTGTATTATGTAACTAAAATGGATATCAGTTTGATTGCGATTTGCGCCAATCAGCTGTCAAAATTCAGTATTGTCTAAGTTCAGTGGGTAACTGAAATGACGTCATAGATGCGATATCCATAATGATTCAAATTTGACAGCTACTTTCGTATCTATAGTCCTATAAACGCGTGAAATTGGTATAATCTAAGCATAGTGCACTACAAATTTATAACTAAAATCGTTTTCAAAGCAATTCGGTGACTATGCCGAAAGCAGTTGCTAAAGAGATACGTATATGAAGTTTTGATGAAAAGCCAATAGCCTAAAAAGTAATAAATATTGATGTACTTGTAATTTGATGGGATAATATCCTTACACGCTTTGTCGTTGTGGCTTCAGAGATTTACAAGTGTGCTATCTGAAAATCTGTACGTTTTTTTTTAGATTTCAATAAGGTAATGGGCTCACCACCAATGCATATAGGGAAATGTGGGTGTATAATATGCCATATTTTGGGATTTGCCGAGGAAGAAAGTTGGGAGAGTAGGTAGGTATAGTAATGTATATATTTATATAGTATAGTATATATAATATATATGTATATATATATATATATATATTATTAGGAGCTAGGACTTTGGCAAAAATTAACTCTTTTGTATAGAAACGATACTTGGGCAATTTTTGATTGATTTTATATTCAGTTAAAACTTAGCATAATTTTGGGTGGTTATGTAGGTTTATCGAGACATGTAAATATTTCGCGATTTGGACCCATGTAGTATTGTACATGTAGCATGTTACTCACATTATAATATTCAATGAACAGTAGAAAACACAAATACAATAGCTTTCGGATGCCATAAATTTTACAAGGTTTTTAAATATGCCGCAAATAACCAGCATTCCATAAATTCTCGGTGTCTATCAACTATAAACCGTTCACGTTAAAATGTTTGTGAACTCTACAAAGATAATGGCTAAATAGGTATAATTTAACATGGCCGCGTAATGTCGATAAAATGGTAGAGTTGTCAAAAGGTTTAACGAAAGCCACTGTGCCTCGGTCGCTTTGTATTGTGTAAGATAAACCATAGGTTAAATTAGTATTGCCAGCAACAACGCAAGAGCCCTTTTACCAATACTACATGGGTCCAAATCGCGAAATATTTACATGTCTCGATAAACCTACATAACCACCCAAAATTATGCTAAGTTTTAACTGAATATAAAATCAATCAAAAATTGCCCAAGTATCGTTTCTATACAAAAGAGTTAATTTTTGCCAAAGTCCTAGCTCCTAATAATATATATATATATATATATATATATATATATATATATATATATATATATACATATATATTATATATACTATACTATATAAATATATACATTACTATACCTACCTACTCTCCCAACTTTCTTCCTCGGCAAATCCCAAAATATGGCATATTATACACCCACATTTTCCTATATGCATTGGTGGTGAGCCCATTGCCTTATTGAAATCTAAAAAAACGTACAGATTTGCAGTTATCACACTTGTAAATCTCTGAAGCCATAACGACAAAGCGTGTAAGGATATTATCCCATCAAATTACAAGTGTGTAAACAAGTCGAAAGTAATGGTTTTTGAAAGAGAGGCAAGTAAAAGAGTTTGTATATCTAGGTACAAAATTTGCGAGAGATGGAAAGTATGACTATGACATTGAGCGAAGAGTATTGGCAAGAAATAAAGTGAATGGAGCCATGTACACCTTTATGAGCAGTCAGAACGTTTCGAAGAAGGCACGACTGGCTGTACATAGAGGTGTGCTGGTCCCCACACTTGGCAGTGAAAGTTGGGTATGGCAGAAAACGCATAAAAGTAAAATAAATGCAGTGGAAATGAGCAGTCTGCGAAGTATGGCTGGAGTGAAGTTGATGGATAAAGAAAGGAACAGCGCGATAAGGGAACATTGCGGTATGACAGAAGATATAGTGACTAAGATAGAAAAAGGGATACTTAGATGGTTTGGACACGTGGGTAGGATGGATGAAAGTAGACTGACGAAGCAGATTTATGTGGCGAGAATGAATGGGCAAACTGGTAGGGATAGACCTCGGCGTACGTATGTCAATCAAATCGAAGACCTTTTGGAAAAAGGCCAGGTCAAGAGTACCCTTAACCGGCGAGCGTGTACGAAAACACTTATGAAAGTAGAAGAAGCGAAAGTGGTATGTCAGGATCGTAGTAAGTGGAAAAACATAGTCTCTGCCTACCCCGATGGGAAACAGGCGTGATAATATGTATGTATGTATGTAAATTACAAGTACATCAATATTTATTAGCTTTTTAGGCTTTTGACAATTTTTAAATCAACCGCATTATAGTTGCTTTTCATCAAAACTTCATTTACGCATCTCTTTAGCAACCGCTTTCGGCAAAGTCACCAAATTGCTTTGAAAACGATTTTAGTTGTAAATTTTAAGTCCATTATGCTTAGATAATACCAATTTCACGCGTTTATAGGACTATCGATACGAAAGTAGCTGTCAAATTTAAATCATAATGGATATCGCATCTATGACGTCATTTCAGTTGCCCACTGAAATGAATTGAATTTTGACAGATGATTGGCGCAAATCGCAGTCAAACTGTTATCCATTTTAGTTCCATAATACACCAGCTGGAAAGCTTTCTATGGAGATTTGACAATAACACAATTAACACCGCTGTTCACTGCAACATATCACTTTCCATTATTAAACACAAAAACACGAACTATACACTAATTTTGGATGATGAGATGATTGGCGCCAATCTCTCTTCTAAAATAATAACACAAAACTAAAACTGTGATAAACTAACTAACTAACTATCTTCACGCTGTATCCCTGACGGGGTAGTCAGTGAGGACAGATCGCCAGGCTTCGCGATCCATGCATACTTCTTTCGCTTCTTCGAGATTCATCAATCGCTTCATACACGCACGTCTGGGTATCCGAGTACTTTTGACCTTTCCGTTTTTGAGCAATCTGCTCACGTGGTCTTCATATGTAAGTCTCGGCCTACCCTGACTCCTTCTACCCTCTACTTTTGAACAATATATATTCTTCGTCAATCGTTCCTCACTCATTCGTTGGACGTGTCCAAACCAACGGAGCACGCCCTTTTCCAGCTTAACGCTGACACTTTCATTCAAACCTGCCATATTGCGTATCACTTCGTTACGTATTCGGTCGGCCAAGGTAACGCTGCACAATTTTCGAAGTGATCGCATCTCCACAGCATTCAATTTACTTTCATGCATCTGCTGACATACCCAGGTTTCACTACCGTAAAGCAAAGTTGGCACTAGCACTGCGTTATGAATCGCCATTCGTGCTTCTTTTACAATGCTTTGTCGCTTTAAAAACTGGGACAAAGCACCGTTAACTTTGTTTCCGACAGCTACTCGCCGTTCTACATCCGAATCACATCTTCCATCCGCGCTAAACATACTTCCTAGATACACAATTTCATTCACTTGCTCTAGACGTTCCTGGTTTACCCTAATCTCGCATTTAGTTCTTACGTCACCTCTTTCAAATACTAGAACCTTAGTTTTACTTGCATTCAAGCGAAGACCCTTACTTTCACACTCCTCTTTCATATTAGTGACTAATGTCTGAAGGTCGGCTTCTGATGAGGCCATGAGCACCGTATCATCAGCGTACAGCAGACAGTTTACTGTAAAGTCACCCAAATTCACACCCATATTAAAATCTTTCAACTTCTGCAGGCAACTGTCCAGATACACTATGAACAGCCAGGCGGACATGACACATCTCTGTTTGACGCCTGTACAGACATCAAAAAGAGGTGACACATCCCCCCCTACTCGCACGCAAGCCTTACAGTCCCTATAAAGCGACTGTATTGCCCGCAGTAGCGAGCCGTCCACGCCATATCCGGGCAGCAAGTCCCACAGCGTTTCTCTCACAACGTTATCAAATGCTTTCTCTAGATCCACAAAAGCGCAGAAAACCTTCTGGCTAACAGCCAGAAACTTTTCCGCGATCATGCGGAGAGAAAACACTTGATCTATGCAACCTCTTCCACGTCGGAATCCGCATTGAGCCTCCCATAAATACCTTTCAGACTTTTCTTGCATTCGTGCCGTTATAACCTTTGCATACACCTTACTAGCTAAACTGACCAAGCTGATCGCCCTGTAGCTGGAGCAGTTTAGGTGCGAGCCTTTCCCTTTGTACATAGGTACTACAACTGCTACTCGCCAGTCATCTGGGACCTCACCCGTCCGCCAGCACAAGTTGCATAACAGACATAGTGTGTCCCAGACACGCGACCCACCGTACTTGATCATCTCAGCAGTAACTCTGTCCTTTCCCGCAGCCTTACCACATTTCATACTTCTTATCGCTTGTTCTATTTCTTTCATACTAATGACTTCAATGACATCGGGATCCGGAGCATCGAAGTGAGCTCTCATTCATAACATCCATCAACTCATTTATCTTATCTGTCATTCCTCCCCTAACATTACACGCATCTACCCTGCACTCCATCCTCCACTTCCCGCCGTGTCGGGCCGCGCGTGTAGGGTGGCGGTCCCCTACGCCGCTCTGGCTCACACTTTTCGCACCAGCGGGGACGAACTGGTGCGCGTCGCCTCGGGGGCACGCCTTAGCATCATTCGCCCTGGTGGCACTCGTGTTGGAGTAGAATTGCAGCCGTAGCTGGCAGGGATGGCGACGTGCACGCTTCTACTCTTCATCCCCATGTGTAAAGCTGTGATAGAGATTTAAAATATTATTGGACTGACATATTTTTTTAACTCTATGGTTGCAAACTGTGGTAGCTGATACAGACATACAAGAGAAAGTAGACCAAACATATTCGTTTCGAGCTCGAGCAATACTTCATTCCTTACAATCTTGCCACTTGTTGTATAAAGCTATCTTTGTTATTCTTGTGTAGCTACACCTAAGTCACACATTGACAGCGAGCAGCGCGTAGTCAATTTTTGTACTACGAATAAGCTACGAGAACAAACTTGTAATGACAACCACCGCTGTCATCTTTAAGATTTATGTATTGAAGTGAAAATGTTACGTAACTTTTTGAAATTTTTTATAAAAGTAGACAAAAAATATACAAAAAGGTGTTGTGCATAGAGTGATGAAATTTCATTATCAAGAAATAACTAAGCCAAGTTACCTGTGTGTGTAATAAGGCTACGCTATTTTTCGCTAACGTTGGGTCTGCTTACTGTCCTATATGTCTGTGGGTAGCTGAATATCAATAAGGGCGTCCACACACTAGCTTCTTTTAGTATCCTCAACCTGTGACTTAGTAATTTTTTAGCCTGATGCGGCGATCGAGCGCTCCCCCCTCATACTGTCAGATGCCAGAAGCGGCGACTTAACCACTTTTCAGAAGCTGGACACAGCGACTGTTTACCAATCCCAATAATTTTATTTTCAATGTAGACGTACGTCACCAGAAATTTTTTAATGATAGTAACATTTTTTGTCTATGACATCTTGTGATCACAAGACCTCTTGATTTTTGAGTTTTCTGTCAAGGCAAAAATTGGGCGAAAAAGGCCGTCCCGTTCGGGAAAATCGGGTAAAACAGCTCCAATTTGTTCAAAAAATATTCCAAGATGAGGTACTTTCTAACTTACCTACTGGCGTTGCTGCTGATAATTGTGATTCCAATCTTTTCTATGTACTATGTTCTACAAGGAAAGGGTGAGCAAATAAGCTTTGGATGGTTCTTGGAGAATACATCCCCCTACATGTGGGCGACGCTGGGTATAGCTTTTGCCGTCGCATTCTCCGTCGTCGGGGCTGCAATGGGCATTCATACAACTGGTGTGAGCATAGTTGGAGGAGGTGTCAAAGCACCCAGAATCAAGACCAAAAATTTGATCTCCGTCATCTTCTGCGAAGCTGTTGCCATTTACGGATTAATTACTGCCATCGTATTATCTGGAATGTTGGAGAAGTACCAAGAGCCCCTGACTGACGTGAATATCAAGAACCAGAATTTTATGGCAGGTTATGTGATGTTCGGTGCAGGACTTGCTGTGGGTCTCGTTAACCTGTTTTGTGGTATCGCTGTCGGTATTGTCGGCTCAGGAGCCGCCCTGGCTGATGCTGCCAATGCAGCCCTGTTTGTGAAAATCCTAATTGTGGAGATTTTCGGATCAGCCATTGGTCTCTTTGGTTTGATTGTTGGTATCTACATGACATCAAAGGTCAAGATGGGCAGTCAATAATTTAAGAATTAATACCAACTTGGAATCTTAGTGTAAGTAATCAAATTTATTGCATTGAAATACATCTGATGTGTGAGACGTTGCTTAACTATGTGTTGAACAATTTGATTCATTTATCTGAAGAGTTGTATTATTGGCATTGATTCATGTAATTAATTAAATGTTTAATTTGTATTTGTAAGTAAAAACATGTGTATAGCTTTAAAATCTTTTTAAGTTGGGATGGGTTGTAGAATACGAGAAATAAAATAGAAGTGATTTTTTTAATTTTAATGCATTATATTTATTTTTAAAATTACAAGATTAGCTTTACTGAGCTTTATAAAAAAAGAGAAATATACATTTTAGAATAAAACAAACAGGTGCAATCTATATAATCACTTAATCACATGATCTTGAGATTGCTATTTCTATACATCTTTGGTTATAATTTAAAATTGGAATCTTCTAATACTCTAATGATGTTGTAAATAATATATTATTTGTTCCATCATGCATATGAATTATTAATTAAATCTCTTTGTAACTTTAATGTCTTTTTTTTATTTTCAGTGTACACCAGCACTGGGTGCTACCAGCCTTGACCTAAACCTAACAATCAGTTTTCAGTGCTCAATCCATAACTATATATCACAGAAGATACCTCAAGTTATTGCTGTAAAGAACTTGTAATCGTAAAGGTGTAAAATCATGTTTTATCGTCATAACTCAAATATCTGATCTTAGCACTTCATCTATACTATCAAACTGTTTTTAACCTCATGGTTGTATGTGAAATTGACATTAGAAACTTGTGCTAAGATCGCAGATGTTTCAAATGAATTTTCAATATTGTTGCAGTATTTTATTGACCTTTACTATAAGTAATCAGATGAGATTGTGTTGTTTCATAACAGTGATTTAATTACTCTAAATTGACTAGGTATTATTTAAAGTTTAAATGTCCAATTTCATCTTATACCTAGTCACTTCTAACGCTTATACATTCCATACAACCTTATTTCAAGTTTTCTGAAAGGTTTGATTGGTCACTCTGTATCCCATATTATGCTTAGTAATAACATGTACATAATATGTGTAATATTTGGTGTTGCATGTTTTCCAATCGACATAAATGTGTATCTTTGAATTTACCAACATTACTGGTTTTTCTGTCATGTTATAGCACAAATAACTAATAAAGAAACACAATTACAATTCTAATCAATACAATATTGTGATATGTTTATGTCTTCTGGAAAATATCTAAATTATCAATGTTCTAAAGCACTCTCCCATTTTGTATTTATACAAAAAAAATATGCTACAATTTGTAAATATTAGTTTTGCTTCTTTACCTAATTTATTGTATGTAATTGTAAATTCATATCTGCATAAACTTAAATATAGGTGTTGTGAATGCCATAAATCATTGGTACATCAATAATATTGAGTCGTAAGTAAGCAGTGTTCACATTTCGGAACAAATTGATTGGATAAGTATTATATCAGTCTACCAAGTTGCTTACTGATGTAAGTCTAAGTTTAATATATTCTATTTGTGCAAATGTAGATAATATGTATGTTGATGAATAAATAGACAAAAAGTATATCAGATATTTAAATTATTTCAGCAAATGGAAATTATAAACTGTCTAGAATCATGTTCATGGCCTTAAATAGAGAACATTAAAGATGCCCAGGTGTATAGGGGTTAAGATGTGAAGATCAATTATTATAATATTTACTCCGTTCATTTTTGTATTGGGTCAGATGTTTGCATGCAACCAGGAGTTAACAATAGCATAAGACTAATTATTGTGTTCAAACTACTGCTACAACGCTATGCCTGTACCATCGCTGAGTATACCAAGGAATGATTCCACCTAAGCCTGTTTATATTCAGTTTATCAAACAAAGTACCAGTGGTCGTTTATTGCCCAACGTCCACCTGCGTAGTTCACCCATGTGAACCCCAACAAAAGCGAAATATAAACGGGGTGTTATAAGGCTCTACCGAAAATTTGGCCCAAGCCTGCCTTAATTGCAGACTAACGGAAGAGGGTATGGCAGTTGCCGATACTATCGCTGTCCCCGATCACAGTAGCGGTCGGGGTGTCGGTGAAAAAATAAAAGAAGCACCTCTACTTAGCCAGACACCGGAGACCACCCACCTGCGTAGTCCACCCAGACGGGCAATTAACGCGAGTGGTCACTGACTGTGTGACATGCACGCCATCGGCAAAACTGGAGGGGCCTATTCTGGATGGGCCCAGTACCACCTATATAGATAAGTTAGTCGACAAATTCGTCCTTAAACTCAAAAAAACTTGCGCAGAGAGGGTGTTAGGGCGCTGACGGACGGAGTGGCGACAAAGAGCAGTTTACGATTTATCGAGGATGGCTATAGGCTATATAGCATCACGCTACGACTAATAGGTGCGGTACAGAAATGATGAAAGTGGCAAAATCAGAAAAAAAAACCTAACCACTCCGGGAGTGCAGACAGAAGTGAAAACTCAATTTATTAATAATTTATTTATCTAGACGCGTTGGTACATGCATATATGCACACACACTATAGCTGCGTATCGTAACGGGGTGTAGCGAGTCCAGAGATTTATCTCATCTAAAAAATTGCGTACCGCGCTAAAAGAAGTTTTTCCTTCAAAAATTAACCGGGATCGACGTTAATGATGATGATGATGAAAAATAAATCTACACTGAAAGACTCCTAATTGATTACACAGCATTATTTAATAAGACCTGTAGATGACCGGAATCAACGTTAGATGATGATGATGATAATGGTCGCGAGTCCAGAGATTTTATCTCATCTAAAAATAAGCGTACCGCGCTAAAAGAATATTCACTTCAAAAATTGACCGGGATGGACGTTAATGATGATGATGAAAAAAAAATTTATCTCATCTAAAAAATTGCGTACCGCGCTAAAAGAAGTTTTTCCTTCAAAAATTGACCGGGATCGACGTAAAGATGATGATGATGAAAAATAAATCTACACTGAAAGAGTCCTAATTGATTACACAGCATTATTTAATAAGACCTGTAGATGACCGGAATCAACGTTAGATGATGATGATGATTATAGTAGCGAGTCCAGAGATTTTATCTCATCTAAAAATATGCGTACCGCGCTAAAAGAAGTTTTTCCTTCAAAAATTGACCGGGATCGACGTAAAGATGATGATGATAAAAATAATTCTACACTGAAAGAGTCCTAATTGATTACACAGCATTATTTAATAAGACCTGTAGATGACCGGAATCAACGTTTGATGATGATGATGATTATGGTCGCGAGTCCAGAGATTTTATCTCATCTAAAAATATGCGTACCGCGCTAAAAGAAGTTTTTCCTTCGAAAATTGACCGGGATCAACGTAAAGATGATGATGATAAAAAATAATTCTACACTGAAAGAGTCCTAATTGATTACACAGCATTATTTAATAAGACCTGTAGATGACCGGAATCAACGTTAGATGATGATGATGATGATTATGGTCGCGAGTCCAGAGATTTTATCTCATCTAAAAATATGCGTACCGCGCTAAAATAAGTTTTTCCTTCAAAAATTGACCGGGATCGACGTAAAGATGATGATGATAAAAAATAATTCTACACTGAAAGAGTCCTAATTGATTACACAGCATTATTTAATAAGACCTGTAGATGACCGGAATCAACGTTTGATGATGATGATGATTATGGTCGCGAGTCCAGAGATTTTATCTCATCTAAAAATATGCGTACCGCGCTAAAAGAAGTTTTTCCTTCAAAAATTGACCGGGATCGACGTAAAGATGATGATGATAAAAAATAATTCTACACTGAAAGAGTCCTAATTGATTACACGGCATTATTTAATAAGACCTGTAGATGACCGGAATCAACGTTAGATGATGATGATGATTATGGTCGCGAGTCCAGAGATTTTATCTCATCTAAAATATGCGTACCGCGCTAAAAGAAGTTTTTCCTTCAAAAATTGACCGGGATCGACGTAAAGATGATGATGATAAAAAAATCTTACGCTTTTTCGATCAGGTCACGTGTCCTGACGCGAGTTTAAGATTTTATACCCATTACAGAAAAAGTGCTCAACGCCGCTAAAGAAGTTTTCACTTTAAAAATCTTGAAATCTTCCATTACCAATGCTGCCATCGTATATCTGGAATTTTGTCACTTTGATCATTTTATTGCAATTTTTTCTGATTTTTTAGCGTAAAATTCAGTTCATGCATAATGGTGAGAGATCAGCGGAGAGGGTATGCGCGGCGGCCGTTCCAGCCGTTCGTAGTCAGTCGGCGCCATTCGCTAATCGCAGCTCAGACGCGTGATCGGTCGGCTCACTACGAAAAGGTTGTGTGCGTAGAATATATCATCACGCTACTGACCTGGAGAGTAATCATAAATGTCAACAAATCGGACAAATTTTCATACATGATTGTGAAAGGACCTACCTATTAAACGACGGGATTAAGTGGGTGCGACGGGGATAAAGGCGTGACTGATAAACTGACGGGAGTTCGAAGTTTGTCACGGGCGAAGCCGCGCGGGTCAGCTAGTATAATAATATACACAGAGAAATGATCATTAATGCAGGGTGTATCTTATAAGAGTTAAAGCTGTTGGTTCGCCATGGATGAAGATATAAATGCTGATTTCCTTTTTAAAAACGTGTGGTATTCAGTCTATTTCATACTTCCTAGCCACTCCACGTTTACGTAGGTCGGTACCTAATTTGTGATGGTGAAACTCTCCTTGGATGTTACTGTTTGTTTGTATTTGAAAGAGCTTTGCTTCTAGTCTTCCATTTCAGCCATGGTGCTATAAATGGTCTTCTTCTTCTTCTACCTGGCGTTAGTCCCGGCTTTGGCCAGGGTCCGCCTTCCGACTGAGCTTCCTCCACTTTGCCCGATCTTCAACATCCATTTCAGTCAGGCCATTGGCAATCATGTCGGACTTGACGACGTCCAGCCAGCGTTTGCGAGGGCGACCACGGGACCTAGCCCCAAGGACAGCCATATTCATGCATATCCGACCAACGTACTCCATAGGGCGGCGCATGATGTGGCCATACCATCGCAGACGACACTCCTGCAGTTTTTCCCCTACGTCACGGACACCAAGACTACCTCGGATGAATGAGTTGCGTATGCGATCGGATCGCGTTACGCCGCTCATCCACCTTAGTATCTTCATTTCCGTGACGCGAAGCTCCTGAGTGTGTCTGCTTAGTGCTGGCCAACACTCGCCGCCGTACAGGAGGACAGGCCATATGATGCATTTATATATCTGCCCCTTGAGCTTCAGAGGCATTTTGCGGTCGCATACAACGCCCGTAACCTCGCGCTACTTCGCCCAAGCCGCGGTTATACGTGCTTGGACATCGTCATCCACGCTGCCAGACTCGTACAGCACGGATCCAAGGTACCTGAACGTACCGGACTTTGTGATCGGGTCCGAACCTATTCGGATGGTGTTTGAATCCGCACTGCCACAGGACATGTACTCAGTCTTCGCCACATTTAGTCTCAAACCACCGTTTTCCAGCGTGTCCTTCCAAATGTTGACTTTGCGCTCAAGATGGGCTTTGCTCTGATTAACGAGGGCGATGTCATCGGCATACATCATTAGCCATGGCGGCTGATCTTGGATGTTTGCTGTAACTACATGGAGCACCACGTTAAACAAGAACGGGCTGAGAGCCGAGCCTTGGTGAACGCCAACAGATATTGGAAAGCCATTGGATTCGCCAACAGCGGTTTGGACAGAGGACACGGAATAAAAAAATAAAATAAAAAAAATCTTTATTTTGCATAGACCATTTTAACGGCGCTTACAAAATGTCATACACTATTTAAAATATTTAAAGCGACCACCGGTTCGGAACGCGGCCCACCTGAGAAGAACCGGCAAGAAACTTAGGACGGCTTTTTTTTTGATGGCCTATTTACAATTTAATATTATTTCACTTTGCCAGCAGATCATTTCCAGGCGTCCCTGTCCTGCAAATAGTCTGTAACGGAGTAAAAACCTTTTTCACAAAGCTTGCTTTTAATAAACTTTTTAAATTTATTTAAAGGTAAATTTCTCAGGTCACAGGGAAGCTTGTTGTAAAAGCGTATACAGTTACCCTGGAAAGAATCGCCAATCTTATGTAGTCGACTGTGGTGGACTGAAAGATTATTTTTATTTCTAGTGTTTATATTATGTTTATCACAGAGTTTAGAAAACTGTGATAGATTTTTCTGGACATACATAAGATTGGCAAAAATGTATTGTGATGGTACGGTTAGAATATTTACTTCTTTGAATTTTTCTCGGAGAGAAACTCTGGGGCCCAAATTATAAATAGCGGTACATGTCTCTGATACTGTCAATATAGGCCTCGGGAACGCCCCTGAAGCGAAGTGCCCACCAGACGGACTGCCGAGGTATACAGTCGAAGGCCTTCTGCAGGTCTAAAAAGGCCATATGCAAAGTTCTCCTTCTCTCTCTGTAAGTCTCAGCCGGAGTTCGCAAGGCAAACACTGCGTCCATGGTGCTGTTACCCGCCCGGAAGCCATATTGACACCCAGAGACAGTGCACTCGCCACGGCGCCGTGTGTCAATGATGCGCTCGAAGAGCTTCATAGTGTGGCACATGATCTTGATACCGCGGTAGTTACAACAGTCCTGTACGCTACCTTTGCTTTTGTAAACAGGAATAATCAGGCTAAATCGCCACTGGTTCGGCATTTCCTTGGTGATCCATATTTGGAAGCAAACAATCATTTATAAAAAAAGTAATTAATGAGGCCAATGAAATAAGAAGAACTTTAACTACTGGTGTAGCGTAAAGTGGCCTACGTAAAAGTCTGAATATATGTGCAGAAAAAAGGGTGTAAGGGGTCTATCGACATCTTTGGGCCCAAGCCAACCTAACCTGCACGTGGTCCACCTGCTGATCCACAGACGAGGCTACCGCGAGCAGGTACTCATTATGTGTGCCAGGTGGGACAATAATATTTTTCTAACCGGGTGGGTACCACCATGCAGCCCGCGGAAAGCCCCCCAAATAACTCTTGGATTAAGTTCGGGGTTCAGCGGCTGCAAGTTGGGGCTTAGAGCAAGATTTGATGTTGGAGGTGTGGGACCAGTAGGTGTTAAGTGGCGTCTAGTGGCGGTGTCGTATTTATGCTACCCCGGCTATATTGTCGAGGACCGGGTTGGTGCGTATTTGTTACAGCGGATGTTTGTGTTCGCCGTCTGCGCTGTCAGGAAGACCCATCCTTTTCTGTGCTCTGGCTTCACGTGGATCATGGTTCTATTAGCCAGACCTAGGTGTGCCTTTACCGATACCATAAAGGGGATATGGAAATGACTCGGCTCTTTGACTACCTCGGCAGGGCGGCAGATGATCCGCAGGTGCGATTTCCGAACGCGGAATTGAGGTTTTTGGGGGACTTTAACGCACACCATACAGAATGGCTGGGCTCCCTCAAAACTGACCATGCGGGACGAACCGCCCATGCCTTCGCTCTCTCGCATGACTTGACACAGTTGGTACGCCAGATCCCCGGAATACCTCATGTGGCAAGTCATGCTCCCGCTCTGTTGGACCTTCTGGTGACCAACAACCCAGCCGAGTATAGTGTATCGGTAGCCGTTGGGTACTTCCGATCACTGCGTCGCGCGCGCCTAAACGCAGGTGTTATCTCCTGCATGTCCTGCAGTAGCAGCGCGGAGACTGTGGCACTACTCGTCAGCAGATTGACGGCTTACGTGATTTTTTTGCATCCATCCCATGGTGTCAGCGTTGCTTTAGAGAAAAGGCCCCATCGGAGAGCGCCGCTGCTGTTGCTGGAGAGATCAGACTGAGGATGGAATACTACATCCCCTACACTGACGTCGTCAGTGGTGTCACTGGTATCGCCCGAACCAGGTATGGGCTTTGCGGATAAAGCCCATCCCTAGTTCGGGCGTGAGTGCGCTTAATCAGTTCGATATAATCAGTCAGCGTATCGCGCCTGGATCAGAACTAGGGCATCAGATGACCAGAATGTGGCCAACCTCAGAGCCGCTTACAAGGCCTTCATTAGATCGGATACCCAGCGCATAACGCGGCTTGCCCGGTAGCCGAGGATATTGGCAACTGGCCAAAGCCGTGCAAGCTAACTTCTGTCGACCTTCGCTGCCACCGCTGCGGTACCCTAACGGAACCCTGGCTCATAAGGCTCGAGAGAAGGCCGACTTGTTAGCCAACCTCTTCGCGGCCAATTCCCGGATCGATGACCGTGGCAAGCAGCCTCCGACAGTCACGAGTTGTGACAATGCAATGCTTGATATAATCATTAGGCAGTGCGACGGGTTCGTTTTGTCGCCCACTCTCTTTCTTCTGCATATCAATGACATTTTGTCCATGGGCACCATACATTGCTATGCAGATGTAGTACATTACACGGGAGATATGTAAGTCACCCGACGGAAAAGCGGACTGATGTTGAGGCTAAGAGGGGACAAGTTGAGTCGGAACTCGATCGGAGTCTGGACCACATCTCTCGGTGGGGTTCCGATAATCTTATCGAATTCAATGCCAGGAAAACGCATGCACCGCATAATTATCCCCTTTTCGTCCCCTTCCAATTCTTCAGAACACAAATTACCTCAGCATTCTGGGGTTGGACGTTCGTCGATAGCTTAATAATAAAAATTATATCGAGGGGTGCATCAGCTTGGCCTCTCGCAAGCTTGAAGGCGGCTTTTCACGCCGGAACAGAGATGCTTATTTTATAAGTGTCAGATTCAACCGCGCGTGGAATACTGCTCACATCTCTGGGATGGCTCCGCCGAGTACCTGCTTGAAGCTCACGACGCGTTGCAGCGACGTGTCATCCGCATCATAGACTATCCAGAGGTTACTGGCAGTCTTGAACCGATGGAGATGCGCAGAACGGTCGCCAGCTTAGCTGCTTTTTATCGCATCTACCACGGTGAGGGTTCTGAAGAACTCTTCCAACACCCTTCCCTACCGTTCCCAAACAACACGGACGAGGCAGATATGGCATCTTTACACTGTGGACACCATCTTACCCAGAACGGAAAGGCCCTTATTGAAGAGTGGGAAGACTCAATACCGTTTAAGGAACTTGGTTTTTAGTATACCTGATCGCATACAAACCTTGAGAAGAGTCCGTGGAGGAAACACAAGGTACTAAAATAATGACGTGGCCATGTATTCTTATAAAAAAATGTCAAAATGTAAAATATTTTGTTTGAAAGAAGTTCCTTAATTTTAGTTATCTTTTCATTTTTGAATAAATAATAGGATATTTTTAATAAACTGTGGTTTATTTTACAAGTAATAAAAATAACTTTCAGATGCTTTTTAATTCATAGAGATTAGCATGTGTAGTTTTGAGGTTATTTGAAAAATATGAGGTTATCCTTTTTTTGCGGACGAGTGTATTTTTTTATATATCGCTTAAAGAAAAATAAACCTGCGAATTCAATCAAACAAAACAAACTTGCGATGACGACGCGTGAACGTGTCGTGTCGCTCTGGATTAAACCGGTTTATTAAGGTTTTAGGTACCGTTTTCATTTTGGACGCGCTCCGAACGAAACCTTAAGTAAAAACCGGTTTTAACCTTTATTTACCGGTATTTTTAAAACTGGTTTCAAGACCTGGGTCGATATTGTGTGTGGTTTGTCGATGCAGATACTTTGAATGTTACTTTAACGGGAAATACATTATTCTTGTGATCTGAGCTCTCGTGATGTGAAAGCTCAGATCACAAGAATAATTATTATAATAATAATCATTAACAATTTTTTTTACATCAAGAGAAGAGCTCGACATTAAAGACGTAGGAGTTGTCAGCCCTTGAAGGGCTATTTCGATGTTATCTGCAATGCAATACGTTAATATTTGTTTCCAGTAATAAGAGATAATCTACCCGATTGGTGGTTTCCACCTCTAGGCTCTTATATGCTAATAACGGGCATGTTCACTTTTATAAAAGGTTATATTGTTAAAACGATTTCCAAGAATAGGCTTACTCATCAGTACTTATTACTGGGCATTCCCACATTCGTTTAACGTCATGGCATTACCGCCATTAACGTCTTTGACTAGAAACAGAATTATAGCAAAATGTCAAATAATTCATTGAGTATTTTTTTAAGACTAAGGCCAACGCTTTCCTGCAAATTTACCTTCACTTCTCATGGCGGCAGTGCCACAACAGGCCGTAAGGTCTTTTTTTGTATTATATTGCCTAGTGGAGTAATGGTTTGTACGATGTCTTTTAGCACAATAATTACCTGCAATATCTATAGTTGTCTCAGTAGGTACTTGGTGCCTTTTTTTGCAACTGTTTGCTGGGAGGTCTTATGAAGTTTTGTTCACTATCGCAAGTGGTAGAAATTGTGGGTGTTGTCCGATTAACCACTTCTCGATCTGCTTGGTCCAGGATGCAAGGCCTGCTGTGTCTATATTAATTCTAGAACTATGACATTTCTATATCAAGTGTGTTAAAAAAAGATAAATTGAGCAATAAAATATTTTATTTCATTAAAAACAACTACACTATTACAAAATATTGCCTGTAAAAGTACTTTACAAAATACTAGAAAGGTACATTTCGTTCAATATAAGTTGCTCCCTGCTATAATTTTGGTACCATTGCTTGTAACAAGATAAGCTAAGACATCATTAGGTTTGAAACACACTGAATTTACCACCGATTTGTAGGGTTTATGAGTAAAAATTGGTTCTTCTAGTTGTTTACGAGACATGATACATGAAATTAAAGTCTTATCAGGGTTTCATGCGTACCTGTGAACAGGTCGACATGCACTCTGGTGTCAGGGTCTTGATAGACTGAAAAATTTTGGTGCCTAAATGACGCCACGTGACGTCTAGGAACAAGTTATTATGAACGATCTGTATAGTGTCAAAAGATAAGTAGGTAATAATCATCAGAATGAAAATTGGTAGCTTCAAAGTGACAAAATGTCTAAATAGTATAAAAGTGATACCGAACTTGTTTTTTTTAAATATAAATAAAGCACATTTGAGCAAGAATAATTGGAATGTAGGATTACAGGGAATGTGCAATTGTGTATGACATCACAATTGTTAATTTCTTTAATATATTCTATAAATAGGTACTTCAAAAAGAAACCTTTATATAAAGACAGGTTGAATTTTAATCTTCAATTTTGTAGGTAAACATAATAACTAACAAATACGATGCATTATCAAAATTAATAGATATATTTTCAATAGATAGTCACGTGACCAGAGATTCAAGACAAAAAAGCATAGAATATAATAATAACTATGTTCACATTCTTAGTGCATTTCTACAAATTCATTAAAGAATAATTATGGCAATCTGATACTAGAGAATATCTAAATAAAGCTTTCATTTAATATTCCACTATTATCGTACATCCTAATCTAACTGCTAAACGTGTAAAAATCTATTTATTTACAAAATAGGTGGACTCTTCGTTAAAACGCTAGCAATGCACGCAACACTATTTACATACGAAATTCGAAATTCTTGAATTTGCATTGATTCAAATCTAAAACAGCAACCAGAAACAGCTGAACGAAAAAGGGCTTTTATAAATCCCGATTTAAAACGAATACTGCGTAGCGCTGACAATTATACACGTACGCTGGACTAAATATTATCTTCTCTAAAATTTGACAGTTATTATTTTAAGGATTATCAAGGCTCCACTGTGAGCAGCGAGTGTCGCAGGAACTAAAATTTACATTTGATTACATTGCTCAGTTCAGGATTCAGTTGAATATTTTTTCAATGATTTTATCATGACATTACACTTATGATGCGTTATTGCTATTGATGATATAGTGGTCGGAATTACAATGAAAAAATAAAGTAATATTTAGATTATGTATTTTTTATCATTTCTACAATCCAATCACATGTAGGTATTTCGAATTTAATGTTTTTGCTACCTATGTATTTATTACTGATTTGTGCCAGGTGTGCTAAAGTAGGTATTTAGTCCAGCGACCATGTATAATTATTTATCAGTGCTGCAAAGTCATACCGATTAACTATCACACCGCATTCACACATTAAGAAAATTCTAATTAATTTCAAAGATTATCTTACACCTTATAACTTAATACATTGTTTACAAACGATACTTTTGGTTATCTTTTATAAAAATAATAGTTATTCATATTTTGCACTATATAATCTATTCTCAACCAAGTTTCATTTATATTTTTCTAGAATTACTTTATGCTAGCTCCAAAGATCTACACAGCTTATAGCTTAACAGCAGGCGTGTTTAAAAAAAAATGATTTCTAGTATAAACACGTACAGGACAAGATTTGAACTTTTAGCGAAACTGAGTGAAATTGTTGTAATTGTGTTTCCGTCTTATGCGAATTCTTTTCGTCACGAGCTGTGGTACAATAGATGTGAGTACGGTAAGGGCCTATCTATTGAAATCTTTGGACGCATTTTAGTTTACTTGACTAACTTGGAATGTCATTCTTGCTTTTTTATATTTCCTTCCCTTTTTCTTTTATTTCCATCATATGTGCCAAACATTTACAGCATTAACTTAGTACCTAACCAACTAGATAGGAGGTTCCCTTAAAATATACATAGGCACCTTCTCTAAATCAATTGATGACTTTCTGTTCATAGCTGTCAGTTGGTTCAATCGAAATATTATGTGGTATCTAATTTACAATTTATAGCAAAACTCTAGTTTTACTAAATAATCTATTTTTAAAAATAGAAGTAGTTAGGTACACAACGCCAAAGAAATGTCACCCTTTTAAATGAAAAAGTAAATTACTGGGGGTGAGACTTCTCTGGAGCTGTGTGTACTGGGATGACCATTTGAATTTCTCCATAGTACCCAATTTCCAAAAATGTTACAAAAAAAATTACATCCTTATTAAAGATAAATAAAAATACATAGGTAGGTATAATTCAATCAGAAAACTTATAGCTAAAAGCAGACTTTTAAGGCGCTAAAACTCATTAAAAATTATGAGCATTAGTTTACTAACACTACATCAGTTCCACACTATAGTACCTATGATAGCAATCTTAGACCAAAATAAATACGCATTATTCTACACTATGGCAGTGGGTACCGAGTAAGTGACAGTCTTTGTGTAAATTAACACTAATATAATCATTACTATAGTCTAGTATAAAGTATGACGCTATAACTAAATGAGATTCATTGGAAATCTTGTACTAAAATATTATTATACTCTTGTCTCAGCATCGTCTTCAGTAGTAGACTTCCTGTAAAAAGGGTAATAGTTTAATCAACTTACATTCGAGTATTTGCACCGATAGGAATTTAGTTCTTCATGTTTTGATGAGATAAAGATGAGGTAGGGCTCCTAAATTAATCTAGACTACTAATAAACATGCCAATGTACGAGTATTCATTTCTAAACATATACTCGTAGAACATATCCAAGCTAACATTTGCGAAAAGTATGCATCCAAAGTATGTAAGTGGCGATCCATCCTCTCTAACTACCTCACCAGGGATACCTACAGATCGTAAAAATATTTCTTGGTTCCGAAATAGCTTATACTTATGCATAGCTATCTAGAACAAAAAACTTAAATTGGGATGCAGTTGTAAAATTAATTGAAGTCAAGGCAAACTGGAGTCAAGTCTGTGAAGTCAATTAAGTGTTAGAGACATTGCGAAGCGGTTCAGTAGGCCTTGAGCGCGAGTGTCTACATTTTGAGGACTACAAACAAGATGTTTTGGAACTTTGTGAACTCAGTTGCGCTGAAGACATAGCCGAGTCGGTAGAGTACGCGTCGTATACCGCGGCGAAAGTTCTCATAAATTATGACATGAAAATATAAAAAAAAAAAATAGAAATATGTGTGTGTCATATATATACATTTTTTTACAGCTATAAAATTTCTCTCATACGTCGTTAAAGAAGTTTCACTAATGATAAAGAAGTTTCACTTCAAAACAACATGGCGCGTAACCGAAAACGAGGCGATTTTTTTTACAGTAATAAAATTTCTCTGAACGTCGATAAAGTTTCACTTCATAAATAAATAGTTCATCAATATTTCAAGAGATATCAGTAAGTTATTGCCGTAGTATTATTATATTGGACATCTTATTAGACGATCGTATACGTTCACATGTCGAAATTGCAACTAAGTAGAGTTCCTGAGTACAATAAAATCTTGTTTGGACTCCTATAAGTGGAGACATTTCAACGCGCTACAAGCCTATTATATTAGGCCTTATGAAGTAATTATGACTAAAATAAATATATAAGAGATAAAATCAAATATGTAATTAGTCTACAAATAAAAAAAAACAAAAGGTTACCTCTTCCCTAAAATGGTTGAAGATGATTTCGCACGTGGCCACACCACCGGTTAGCAAAGCAAAAGATGATTTATAATGAGTGTTTCTCATACAACCGCCACCATCTATTGACAAGTTCATCACAATGATTATTGTCAACAACAACGTAACACTGACCTCAAATATATTAGAGATACGCTGGACATTCGAATATTAAACTGAAGCCATTTGATATTCGCCATTTTGGCGCTGGTGAACAATGTGACCATATGGGGAACTATTTAAAGGTGTTGCGCTACAATGTCACTTTTAGTACCAGAGACGCTCGTTTGGTTTGCAATGGCGTTTTTATTCGGCATAAAATGCGTACTTTGTATAATGGAGGTCATTGCAACACAATATTGAGACTTGGTATTTGGTACCAAGGGTCATTTATTAACTATTAACAACTAAGATTTTCAGTGACGTGTAATTTTGAAAATGAGTAATACAACGGTTCTATAAGGTTTAAGCATATAACCTAAATATCCCCGAACGTGGAAGGTGGGATTGGTAGAAAAGAGTCGGGCATTTCTTAATTCGTTCTCATTTTTCGAATTAGCTAAATTTCAATTTCAAATAAACTTCATTGTATTTTCTAAAAATTTATCAATTTTCTTATGCCTTTTGGTAGATATATTTTTTATGAAGATGGTAGAAAGTCTTTACGCATTTCGCTACCTTGCTGCGGCGGCTCTATTTATTTATCTAAAAAGTACATCAATAGTAGGCAATAGTCGGAAATACCTAATATTATTATAACAATATCGATTTAGTAAATGACCCTTACTTTAATAATATCTATAAAACCATACAGGATTCCATAGTCCATCCAGTTTTAGATAAAATGTTTAGTAAGAAATCAGTAATAAGTCGGAAAAGTTTTGGCCAGGCATTTGCACTGTCAGCCAATATACCTATTATATCTGTAATTTTTGCGTGGTGAGTGGTGGTATAGTTACACATGTCATAATGTGGTATACACTTTTGAGAATTCCGTGAGATGAAACCGGTTAATTTTAAAAAGTAATAGTGGCACAAGAGTACAAGGGGTATTATTTAATACCTGTGTGTAGAAAGTACCACCAATTGCCATCAAAGAGTATGTTCCTTTAAGTAAATAAAGGACATCGTATTTTTTTGTTTGACATTTTGTTGACAGGGAACAGAACAACCGGGCAATTCAAAGTTTCGTACGATATTTTTTATCGTAGCGGATAGATACCGAATTTCAGTACTATATACCTGAATCAAGCCTGTGTCAAATATTGCGGTAGCTGACATAATTGAGAGATAATTAATTATTCCAGTCGGCTGCAAATGGAACAGTTTTAGTTAAAAACAAATTTAAAAGTAGCAAATTAGTTTTTTTATTGAATAAATGATGCTTTGTCGATAACGGTGTGAAATATGGAATCCCGATTATCATAAGGAAACATGCACATATAACATTCATGCCTTGAAAACAATAATACCTATCAGGACAATTTAATACAACTTACTCGCTTGTCTCTCCCATGCTCGCTAGTGGCGCTCCCATTTGTTGTTGTTGACACTCGCCTAAAACAGTTTAAAATTTCAATTTCATTAATACCAATTTAATAGAATATTATTCGGCAGACAGCCTATTCAAGTGACAGTCAAATGATCTCTCAAATCAGTATATTGCAGACCATTCCAGGACGTAGACTTCTGCCAATTTTCAACATAACACACAGTCCTGAGCACAGTGCAAGCCATTAATGTCACTCACGGCCTGATAGAGACGCCTTACTCTATATATTTAATAAAACCAAGCGTGTCAGGGCGGCATCGTTTACTCACACGATTACAGTAATTATTACAGACGAATGGCAGGCAACTGACAGGCCGCGTATGCGCCTTTCGTCTTCGGACGTAACCTTGGCGCGCGGTATTATTATTACTTTTGTCTCTATTAGGGTGTGAGAGGGATCGAGCAACATTAATTGCTCTGTGGTCCTGCACCTTTCACATTTAGCCAACCCTGCAATCTTGGGGTACAGATGGAATTAAATATTCATAACTAAAGTAGAATACTCTTTAAAAATTGACATAGTTTTTAACTATGTCAATTTTTTATGGGACCAAATGGCAACTATTCTCCATTAAACAAAAGAAGAATCACGTAAATCGGATCATAAATCTCAGCGTAATTGATGTACATACATACAAAATATATATATACCACTTGAACACATAACCTCCTCGTTTTTGGAAGTCGGTTTTTAACTAAAGTAAAATATTCTTTATTTAAAAACGCTCGTCTACTACTCGTACACTGCTATGTTATCAATTATGAGTGAAAAAAAAACCAGTGTGTTTATAAGCGTGTTTACCTGTTTGCGGCTCACTACTATGGAGATGCGGTGACTGGCTGACGGCACGCAAGTGAGCGTGGTCCTCCTCAGCTAAAGCAAGCGAAACAATAATGTCAAAAGCAGCATCTTAAAACAATACTGGGTTTGGGAATTAAAAAATAAATAAAATGAAGCTCACTCGAAATAAAATCACACTGAAAATGAATTTGGTGTTTTTGGGCAATTTCTACTAAGTATATAAATGTCCTGCTACGTCCTTTAAAGCTCCTTATCGATTCAGTACGATAACAAAATTAATGCCGTCAAGGATCTTAGCCGCCGATAGACAGTGTACTTATAGAATTTCCTGCCAAAAGAAATATCGTACGAATCGTTAAGAAAATCTAAATTGACTTTTTATTTATTGACTAAATTATTTCATTAGTCAATTTTTCTCATTAGTCGAATAATCTTATTAGTCGTACTTGAAAAGAATAAAAATTAAAATTATATAACCTAGAGAATACAAATAATATATACACAATAAAATAACAAAAAATAAGCATACAGACTTTGTAAAAGTGTCATGGAATGCAATAAAAAAAGGCTAATTCTATTCACAGCATATGAAATCAGCCAAATGGTACTTAGAGTTATTATGTAGCACAGATAACATTTACTAGTTTATATAATTAATCAAAAGAAATCGAAATCAAATTCGTAACTCCTATATTGCCAGCTGACTAAATTCTTTCTTTACTAATTGTTTGAGTTTTAGCGGTATGTAGCGGTCAACATTAAAATTAACATTAGTTCCATAGTAGTTCCATTGGCCGCTAGAGTAAAGACTAGCGCCCAATTTAGTAAAATAGTCAATAGATGGCAGTGTAAATAATGTTTTTAACTAAATATAACACACTATCAAACCACTCAGTAAAAAAATAATGTCTACAAACCTGTATAAGGGAATAGATATTTATCGTGAGGATGATGCTTATCCGATCCTTCAGACATTCTGTCGTTGTAATCGCCACCATAGTGACTATCCATCTTCCTTTGATAATCGTTCTTCAACATGGTCGCTATCCCCGAATCCCTATAATCTCTCGGTGGGTATCCATCGTGTTCCCTTGTCGACACACCCGAATCTCTAAAATCCCTGGATCCGTAGACATTCGTGTCAGAATTTAAATATTTCGTTGGGCTATATCCATAGTCAGACGTTCTTGAGCCTAAGTATGTTTTGGAGCCGTAAGGATTGCCGGGTAGCCTGTACATTGTGGGGGAAATTGGGTAATTAGGGTCGTAGGGTATTTGTTTTTCTGTATCGTTTGGTAATACGCCGTACATTAGCTCGTCTTCCATTACACCGTATCTGAGGAAAATATAAGTAAGGAAATTATTAGGTAATTAGGTTTTTATTGTCTACCGAAGTATACAACAAACATCTCGTTCACCGAATGTTCAGTTCGACTGCCTCGGTGGCGCAGTGTTAGTGTATGTGACTGCGGCGACCGAGGTCCCGGGTTCGATTCCCGGGTCGGAAAAAAAATGTGTGATTCACAAATGTTTGTTTCGGAGTTTGGGTGTTTCCTATGCATAATATGTATGTATTTAGAAATATATAAGTATGTTTATCAGTCGTCTAGATTCCATAACACAAGCTTAAATTAGCTTACTTTGATTTAGAAGGCGTTTTGTTAAAAAATAAAAAAATGAACTAAAATATTAAAAAAGGGATTTTATGAAGGAATTGATAAAATTTTATGAAGAAATTGACTTGACTACTTTGGTGGAATAGTGTAAACTCTGCCTTATGATGTTTTTATTACGAAAAAAAATAGGGAAACATATCTGGAATGAAGTTTAACAAAACTTGAATACTATTGGTTCAACAAATTTAGTTCAGCAAAGTTTAGCACTCTTATTACAATAAAATTTATTTGACGAGTTCTCTGGCTAGACGGATTGTTTTGTTGGATTGTATGGTTTTAGGCGGCTCTAGCTCACATTTAAAAAAGGTAACGGCTTAAAATTTTATAAAAAAAAATAAAAATATCCTTACCTATTATCAAGTGGTAATCTCGAGGCATCGACACTGGCTACGTAGGTGTCGTGGACATTCTCTAGAATCGAAGGCTTCATACGATGTCGGCTTAACTGGTACACGTCCGACGTGAGATCCGGATTCGGAAGTGGGTTCGGCGATGGAGAAGCTAAGCCGGCGTTCATGCCTTCGTTATCGGAACCCGTTTCTTGTGACCAGCGACCCATTTCTGGTCGGTTCGGATCTAAAGAGAATAAAACCATATGCTATTCCTCTCAAATTACACAAAAGTTCTCTCTCTACATCTGCCAAATCCAACTTGGATCTGACTGCCTGGGGTCCGCTTTTATTTGGCTTTTTATTTTGTTGGAAGCGACTGCCGTCTTACCTTCCAACCGCCTAAAGGTATCTGCGTCGATGCCTCGTCATTAGTCAGGGGGCCAAGTCTACTAATTCAATCGCGTCAGGAGAGAATAGAAATCTTCGCTTCGGAAGGCACGTTAAGTCGTTGGTCCCGGTTGCCAGTAAAATGGCAGTCGTTAAGCCTGGTTGAGGGCCTTATGGGCGGCTTGAAAAAAATCAACAGCAGGTAGCCACAACCTGAGTCTGTCTATTTCAACACAATAGGCAATGGGCTCACCACCTATTACGTGGGACAGGAATCCACACGGTGAAAAGTGAGCATATAATATGCCTCGTGCTACACCTTCGGGGATAAGGCGTGATGGATATTTTTTTATATTAATATTTTGATAGCTAAAATATCAATCTTGTATCTATTCTGCAGCTTGAGAGGTGTGATTGTGAAATATATAATAGTTTTAGTAGACTACCTAGTTTTGGACTAATCGCAATAGAACCGCTATAGAATAGAACTGGAACGGCTTTCTATTGGAAAATAGTAGACTCGGCCCCCATGTGCATCGGTAGCAGGTGAGGTCTCTTAGGCCCCGGATCTCTCGGTAAAGTACACATGCGACATTTTAATATCCTGAAAACGCGAAAAAACGATACCTACTACTTGAAATTCGATCTATCTCGCCAGATTTTGTTATGTATATGTTATTTTAGAGTTCATTTTTAATACTCATATCTCTGCCTTGGGCAAAGTCTATCTATATAAATAAAAATGAATCGCAATATATGTTGCTAAGCTCAAAACCCGAAGACAGCTGGACCAATTCGTGTACTTATTTTTTATTTATTCCTTAAACTCAAAGGAAGGTCAATCTTCATCAACTAGTCCTACTAATATTATAAACGCGAAAGTTTGTAAGTATGGATGTTTGTTACTTTTTCACGTAAAATCTGCTGAATGGATTTTGATGAAACTACAATAATATAGCTTACACATCAGAATAACGAATAGATCCCTTTTCATCCCGGGAACAAGTTTCTGTGGGAAACGGGGACGGGAAAACTTCACTACGCGTGCGTAGCCGCGGACGTCAACTATTTTATAATATAAGTGCATTCTAGCTGCTCTATCTTGAGCAGTAGCCTGTTACACCGCGCTCGCACTATATTTACTGCATTAAGGCAGAACTAAAAGGAGAAGATTAAAAAAGAAGCTAGGCTTCATCGGCCACCGATCTCGCCTGTAGCGCCCTGGACCACTAGCATATCGAACCTATCTTAATTTGTCCTCATTCGATACAATTAAATTTGAAATGAATCAAAATAGTTTTTTATTCAACAAGTGAGCAAAGTAGTCTAAAATTGAATAACGAGTGATTCGCAATTAGACTACTGAGCGCAGTGAGTGATTTATAGGCACGAGTACGAGCACGAGCACGAAATTTGCTCTCGTGTGAAACATACAACTTATCACATCTCCAGCGAGAATACTGTTTATAAGTAACAAATACAAAACAATAATAAGAATGTTTTTATTAGGAAAAAATAATTAAATTACCTAATTGTACCAGCTAGTCTCGGACCGCGCTATTGCTTATTTCAAATTTATTGAAAAAGTTGCTTTGCCTCACGCTCACTGCAAAAGTCGTTTTTACTTCGAGATTTCACGAAGCAAAAGTGCCCTTTTGGTGCTGGAGAGGTGAAAAAATATTAATGCAATTATGTACGTACCTTCTCTAACATGAGCGGGCCACCTCGGCGGAATGGCTAGAGGAGCTCCTTCAGCAATGTTGGGCAGGTAGTTGGACGCGCTCGTGCCGCGATCTCCTGTTCGATACAACAATGTGATCAACCGTCATATAAGGCGTTATTGTGAAACTAAACTAATATGCTACCTCAGTCGCACAGTGAAAGTGAATACAACATCCATTGGCTAAGATGACCACTTTCCAACAGGTGGACCGTAAGCTTGTCAGTTGAGCTATGATCACATTAAATAAGTTTCAAGACAAGATCAAAACTTAAGCATCAATCTTATTATAACCACGTGTCTTAAGTATTGTTCACTTGAAACTAATCTCAAGTACTGATTGTCGATCGATCGTGTCGTTTTCACATGTTCATTATTATTATAAGTATCACGCAGTTTAAAGACGCAGGCTGTGGCGAGCTGCTGTTAAAATTATTACTGGCAACCGGGACTAACGGCTTAACGTACCCTCCGAAGCACGGAAACGATGGCAAATGAAAATGCCACAAAGTCCGCGGGGCCACGAGCACTACTTGGTTCGTACATAATTACAGAATACTTACTGGTGGCGGAAGGCGGATGGCTAGATCGGCGCGTACTAGTCTCGTCGTCATCGGAAGAGTGGCTAGAGGCCAGTTCAAGGCTTCGTGCACTATCCGAGTCGCTATCGGTTCCCTCAGTGGCTTCGCCGCCTGTCTCGCCTGTCGTTTCGCCATTTCTTGCAGACTTTCGCCTTCGACGACTTTCGTCTGGTTTATGAAGAAGGTAGCAGTAACAAATTTGGTAAAGTTGCGAAATAATTACTGACTATTACCAAAATAAACGAAAACTATTACCAAAGATAATTATAATAGTATTATGTATTAGCTAAAATTCGATGAAAAGGCTTCATTATAATGGTATATAATATATATAATAGCCCAGGAGCCCGCGAACCCCGACCTTTGTCAGTTTATAAAAGCTGAAAGTTTGTGGCGAACTTTTACTCAATAAGGCTTTTTTATAACATTTTTATTTAGAAAAGACGAGTAATTTTGAATTATAACTCAAGTATACTTAGCTCAGTTCATCAGTCAGAATACCTACTGTTGAAATTTTCGAGTCGTCCAAAAGTTTGATAACTGCTATTTTACTGACAACCGAGACCAAAGAGCGGCTTAACAAATTTTTTTATGTACAAAAACGCAGGCATGTAACTACGAACATTTCTAGATTAAGGGAAATCATACTATATCAAGGAATGGTAATCTTACCATCTTTCCGAGTGTGTAGCGAGGAGTCGAACCCTCTAAGGTAGGCAGGCATATCACTCGCGCTAGTGTTGTAGTTCGATGTTGAAGTACTTGTGTGTCGTAATTGACCATCACTGCGACTGTGTTTAATATTAAGGATGTGAGAAGAAAAATATTCAACAGCTTCTTTAACACAAAGGAAGGATCCTCAGATTGCGCAAGGCTGATTTAAGGTTTTTCCAGCTCGAAATTTTTCTTATTGCAATACAGGATTTCTAGTGTTGTCTCTTCACTAGACTCCATTTTTATCTAAGTGAGGACTATCCAGATCGAAAACTTGTCGGCTTGTGGATAGAAACTAGTCATAGGGGCATCCCTATGACTAGTTTCTATCCTGCACAAAATATCACACGGAAACAGTCGAGCGCAATCGTTTTTGCAAACAGCGCTCTGACGCCGCTTTATTATTGTAAACTCAACAGTTCTTAGGATTAGGTACACCGTACTTTTCCTTCTGGATCCTTGACACCACCGACTTGCACCATTGGTAGTGCAAAGTGTATTTTTATTGTGACAAAAACATGTGATTTTTTTTGTCTCCAAGTTTCATAAGAGCTACAATGGTGACCCCGACGTGACGTTAGCGACATGTAATACATGTCATTCTGCCTTACAAAAAATATTAAGGAAAAATGTATTGTCTAGAAAATCAACTAGCTAATCACATCCAGTTGTCCCAGATCTAGTGCTCTAGAGCTCCGACGTATGAAGGTCCGGCGTACAAAACAAACATTTTTTTCTCTAAATACATACCTACTCCAGGGCTTATTTTTGTTGTTTTTTATTATTTCTGTGCAACTAAACGGAATATTGCTATATATTTATTTCATTTCTAGAAAATAAATTACCTGGCATTTTATCTTTTTCTGTTTTTGTGCAGGAATATGTCACTATAAAACCCACATTGCCAGCCTTTACGTTATAAAGTACTCGAAGAAAATAACAATTATAAACTTTTAACACCAATAATTATATTAAATTGATAATTATATATTTAATATTTATTTTTTTCGTTTAGTTTTCAGATATTGTTCCTAAAGTTAGGATAGAAAAAGTATAACAGCAATTGGACTGGGATTCAACTGAAATACTATTCTAGTTACTTCTTGATAGCTTACTTTTCCAAAATATCTAATTCGATTCATATTATGTTTGAAGGTCGTATCGGTTCGTTCACATTAATCGATGTTTATAATCATGTCATCTCACTATGAAGCAAAAACTGACACTTGTCAAACGTGGCCTATTATAATGACTCCACTATAAATATCACTTATAGCTATTTTTACAGCACATGTGTCAGTAAGTAGAACAAAAAAAGTGTGTGTGTCCTTATGTTCACGCGTTAGAAGTTCTTCTCAACTTCTCAAGTGAACAAAAGAACTTTTCAAGTGTAATAAGATTTCATCACATATACTCACATATAATCATATACTCATACAACTCTTTGATTGTAACAGAAATGATAAATAAGTAAGAAAAAAATCAAAAGAATGAAAACTACTTTGAATAAACACAAGAAACACTTATCAACTAACTTCAGGGTGTTTATAATGGAATATCATGGAAACACTTATCAGCTAACTTCTCGGTGGCGGTTTTTCATGACGGTCTGCGCGCGCATCTTAAAAGCTTACTTTTATCATTTTTTCCTAACGCGCCAAAAGAAGTATAACTTGAAAAAATAGAATACTGACCTGTAAGGACTAGAACTGGTCTTAGTAGTAGACCTTGACGTGGTTGATGATGCAGATATACCAATATTCCTCAACTGACGGCCTGGTTCCGTACTACTATGATACGCCAAGGCAGACCTGTGTAATATAATATTCTTTTATTTAATAGAAGAGTCAGAGTGGCAGATAAGCATATGGCCCAACTGATTGAAAGTGGACACCGTAGACTTCTATGGACGGTTCTGACATCAGCGGCGTTATACTTGCACTGTAAGCCCATAAGGCAGTGAACTTGGCTTTACGACTTCAATATTACTGGCACACGCGACCGTCGGATTTACGAACTCTTTCGAAGAACGAAAACTCAGTATCGTAGCATAGGTCCTTAACATAGTGATCATTTATAGACTATTGAGCTAGCGAGGCTTCAAGCGCTCTGCCTGTTTGTCCACTTATAAAATTTTTCAACACGGCACGGATTATAATCTGTTACGTGGGACAAAAATGATTACGGTATTGGGCGTATATTCGGACTAATCCAACCCACATTCCCATTACTGTGACTCCTGTAAACCAGGACCTACAGCAATGACCAAGATCAAAAATTACACCGAGATCGGTCTCGTTGAAGTCCCAGGAGAAGTTAAAATGTTTTGGAACCCGCATCGAATTTAATTAGAAATAATTTGAAGGAGTTGGAAAAAGAAATTAACGCCTCTTCCCTACTTTGCAAAGCGGGAAACCTGGAAGGCAACTAGGTGTACATCCTATAGAAAAAGGGAATACATTACGGGTCCTATGTGAGCTATGTTTGATTCCAGTAATATGTTTGGCAGAAACGTCAAAAAGCACGAGAATTCACCCCAGATGCAACGATATACGATATGGGCGTATAGTATACCTCTGCCTCCCCTTCGAGGATAAAGGCGTAAATGATAAAATAATTAAGCATTGTCGATACGATTTAAGATTGAAATCGTAACAAACAAACAACATTATTTAGAATTTAAACTGACCTGTTGATTTGCGACAAATTTTGCGCACTGCTGCTTATTATGACGGAAGTGTCAACCAGCGGTACTTTCTTCCCCATGCATCTTAGTATAGTCCTGTAAAAGAGTGCTTTATAAGTATTGACATTTAAACTTAAGGCTTTAAATGCCTCTGTGGCGCGGTGGGAGTGTATCTGACTGCTACGCAAGAGGTTCGATTACCACCCAGGATAAAACTTTGTGTGATGAGCACGATGGTTTATTCTGTGTCTGGGTGTTATTTATCTATAATATGTATGTATTTAGAAATATATAAGTATGTTTATCAGTTGTCTGGTCACCATAGTACTAGCTCTGCTTAGTTAGGAATCAGATGGCGTTGTGTGAGGTGTCCAAACGATATTTATTAAAAAAAAACGATATTAATTTATTAAAATGATGCTCAGAGATGAGTTCTCAGTGGTAGCCAAAGCCTGCCGGGAGATTCGGTTATCTTTTGACAAGAAATATATGTGCCAAAAGATATCGAATTTGATCGATGCGCTATTCTTATCATGTGTACCGGTGATATGCACAAATCGACTAAATAAAATAATTGTGGGGACACTTTTTTACACACAGCGCCATTTAGCCCAAACTAAGCGATATAAACTTGTGCTATGTAATCTAGACAACTGATTAACATACTTATATATTTCCACTAGGTGTCGGCCGGTAAAGTTTCCCCGTTCGCGTTTCCCACAGGAAATTGTTCCCGGGATAAAAATTAGCCTATGTGTTATTCTGATGTGTAAGCTATATTATTGTAAAGTTTCATCAACATCCGTTCAGTAAATTTTGCGTGAAAGCATAACAAACATCCATCCATACTTACAAACTTTTATACACACATATTATACACTTACGATGTAAGGGGCGTTTCACTGCATATATATTACTGACTTTCACTATAGCACGTTAACACAGTTGTATGTCCAAGAAACCACCACTCCCACACATAAAACAAGATAAATGCACTAGTTTTAGAAAATAATGTGCACCAAGCGCGGGCTCTTGTCATTTTTCCCGCGTAGAATCGTTCTCAGTCAACGAAGTCGTTATTTTAGTTATATACATTTTACATATAGTATTTTTTTTAAATTATTTTATGGCCTGGTTACGAAGACCTGTTAGCAAATTTTATTTTTATATCATATTTCTTCAATTTTATCTTCTAATTTAGGCCTGTCCAGTTCTTTGTCGATGTCAAATCCAGTCATAGGTCTTGTGTCCTTGCCCCAATAACGTGGTAGAGTGTTATTGAGGCTTTCAGTGGAATTTGCACGACAAGTTGTAAAATGGCTTTTCACTGCAATATATCACTGTCTTTCACTATAGCACGATTACACAACTTTTATGTCTAAGAAACTACCATTTTTACACATAAAACAATGTTAATGCACTAGTTTTGGAAAATAATCCCGCGCAAATGCTTTACATAGAGTAAATACATACCTGCGCAGATTGTCCCTCACGCGCACGTTGAAGGCGATGTAGCCAAGTGCAGCGGCAGCTGCGTGGGCGGCCACTGCCGCGGCCAGCACAGCGCTCAGAGCGTCGCGCCGACTGCCCCACTCGCTGCCCAGCAGTAAAGCACTGGCCCACGTCACGCACACTAGTGGCACGCATATCACGCTCACTGCTAGCAGTATCCTGTATGATCACAAATATGTACATACTCGTACAGGAAAAAGGAGTATTTGACAAAAAAAGAAAATAATAGAGGAGTTATGATGCTATTCAAAACATAAACTAATAATAACTACAAAAAAAAACTATCATCACGCTGTATCCCGGACGGGGTAGTCAGAGAGGACAGATCGCCAGGCTTAACGATCCATGCATACTTCTTTCGTTTCTTGCAGATTCATCAATCGCTTCATACATGCACGTCTGGATATCTGATGAGTACTTTAGACTTTTCCGTTTTTGAGCAATCTGCTCACGTGGTCTTCATATGTAAGTCTCGGCATATCCTGACTCCTTCTACCCTCTACTTTCGCACAATATATATTCTTCGTCAATCGTTCCTTACTCATTCGTTGGACGTGTCCAAACCAATAAAACACATAAAAAACAATAAACACATGTTAACTAATAATAACTTTAATATATGTTAAAAATCCGGCTCGAAGGACCAATGTTGGCAATTATGTTACGAAATTGATCAACAGATTGAAAAATATTGACTAATACACATTTTTACAAAACGTACGTATGTTTGAGATATGGATCTCCTCTATATCGAATAGTGCAAACTTAACTACATTTTGTGACGTTTATGTTCAGAGCACCTAGAAACGTTACGTACGAAATGACATCATCACAGCAAGCGCAATTTTTTAAGAGATTTTTTCATTATAATAACTATGGTTTATAAGAATGCCTACAAATTTCTATTAAAAACCACATAGTTTCAAAATAAAATGAATTGTTTTCCTTCTTATAACCTGAAATGTAGTATTTTATGTATAACACAGCAGAATGATAATATATTAGCGGGAATTGAGGATACCTCTAAATGTGACCTCTGTTCAAAAAATGCAAGTGCAACAAATAAAGGAGGCAGTTACCTCAAGTTTCCAAATCCAATAACGTGATCTCGAACAGTGAAGGCGGCCCTCGTGGCTCCGGCGAGGAAGATGATAGCGGCACCCGCGTACAGCGCAGCAGGGACCACGACCCACCATACCACCGGCTCATGGCAGCTCACCCAGCAGCTAAACATAACATTTGTTAGTGTTATAAGACAACTATATCTATATTGCATTTGTGCTTTTTTTGAAGTGAAAACTTCTTTAAATAAAAAATAAATATAAATATTGTGGGACACTTTTTCACACAGCGCCATCTAGCCCAAAGTAAGCTAATATTAGCTTGTGTTATGGGATCTAGATAACTGATAAACATACTTATATATTTCTAAATACATACATATTATAGATAAATAACACCCAGACACAGAATAAACCATCGTGCTCATCACACCAAGTTTTATCCTGGGTGGGAATCGTACCCTCGACCTCTTGCGTAGCAGTCGGATGCACTGCCACCGCGCCACAGAGGCGGTCAAAGGCGATGTGCCCTCTTGGGATTGGTAAAAAATGTTAAACTCACGTCAGGATACGTGACCTGATCGAAAATTCGTAAGACGGAGGCAGAGAACACTGCTGGTGTGACGTAGGAGAGGAAATAATATATAAATTGACATGTTTGTGTACGATAGCGTAATAAATGTATATTGTATTTTACCAATTAAATAATAGTACTTTTATACTGGTAAATAAAGCTAATCGTGCGAAATTATTCCCTAACCATTCCAAAATATTTAAAATGCACAACGTTAAAGTTCAAGTTTTCACTTCTGCCGGCACTCCCGGAGTGTAGCCCATTGTTCTTTATAGCATTGGATCAATGTATAGAAATTGTTGTATTACTGTTCATTGATATCAGAGTTGCAAGTAGATCGATAGATGGGTTGGGTCTTATTATTATAAAAATGAAAATAAGGTATGAATAAGAATAAAAAAAACTAACTATCTTCACGCTGTATCCCTGACGGGGTAGTTAGAGAGGACGGATCTCTAGACTTCGCGATCCATGCATACTTCTTTCGCTTCTTCAAGATTCATCAATCACTTCATATACGCACGTCTGTGTATCCGAGTACTTTACTTTTTATCTATAATATGTGTGTATTTAAAAGTATATAAGTATGTTTATCAGTTATCTGGTTGTCATAGTACAAGCTTTGCTTAGTGTGGAATCAGATGACGTTGTATGAGTTGTTGCAACGATATTTATATGAAAAAAAAAGAAAGGGCAATACTTACAAGAGCGCGTTCCCATACTGATGCTGGTGATGGCTGGCGGCTAAGGCCAGTATGACAGCAGGTGCAGCGTAGGCAGCGGCTAGTTGCGCGCACAGGCCGGCGTGGTTGACGTCGCGCAGCTCGCGCAGCAGGCGCCGCAGCTGCCAGCAGTCGCACGCGCACCACGCCAGCGCCGCCACCCACCAGTAGTGCAGCGACATGCCCACCAGCTTGCACGCGAACTGCACACACACACACACACACACACACGCGTATTAGACCCACATGACACCCACTGGTTTCTTTTTTAAGCTATTGCACAGCTATTATCGCGGGCTTTGAGCGCTGCGACTGAATCAAGAAATTCCGTAACGAAAATAAAGCACGGATCGAGACGAGCTGTATTAATTATATTAATAATTTTATATTTGTATTTATTATATTTTATATTTTATATATTACTAATATATGTATAATACATAATACAGTATAAATAAATAATTATAATTGCATAAGTTGTTAAAAAATGGTATACAAAAGCTTTACCGCGGCAATCTCCGAGTGCCACACGCCAAACTTAAGTAATTTGGTATATTTCCAAAACTCTAGTCATTCACACTTAATCTTTTTCTCTCTAGTCACTAATCTTAATTCAAACCATCTAATATGCAAGAATAAAATAAGTTATGTAGATACTTTCAAATTCTTTAAAAGAAATCAGTACCGACTAATATTATGTGAAAATTTGTGTAGGTATAGGTTTGTTACCTTTACTCGTTGAAATGGCTCGAAATTTGGTGTAAAGGTAGCTGACACCCTATATTAACTTCTTAACTACATTGTGGGAAACAGGTACGCCAAAAAAAATAAAAAAAGGACGAATTTTCGTACATACCTCATTCTGCACCAGTGTAGTTCTAGCCTTCAATGCGATAAAATAAAACAGTTCAGCCATGAACACGCAGAAGATAAGGTGCTTATGTATAGAGTTGGACACCGTGGCCGCTCCACCTCGCATCAGACACAACGCGGCCCACGTCACCAGGAGTAGCGGCAGGGATATACTGAATGCCGTGTATGACGTCACTGACTCCAGGAGTGACGGCTCAGGGACGAACTGTAGATCAGAAAAGGTTATGTTAATAGATTTGCTTTCAATAGGGTTTATTATTATTTATTTCTTTACCTTATATTTAATATTTAAATTCATTTTCCACAATATTAAAGTGAGTTAACATTTATAATATACCTATGTTGTTTTAAGCGCTCGTGGCCCCGCGGTCTCAGTGTTCTGTAAACGATCACTGAGTTACGCAACTTTCACTATGGCTGGTCCTCGGATGGGTGACCACTTTGTGACATTTACATTTGCGAGCGTTTCCGTGCTTCGGAAGGCACGTTAAGCCGTTGGTCCCGGTTGCCAGTAAAATGGCAGTCGTTAAGCCAGGAGGCCTTATGGGCGGCTTGAAAAATTTCAACAGCAGGTAGCCACAACCTGCGTCTGTCTATTTCAACACGGCAATGGGCTCACGACCTATTACGTGGGACAGGAATCCACACGGTGAAAAGTGGGCATATAATATGCCTCTGCCAGCCCTTCGGGGATAAGGCGTGATGGATATTTATTTTTTATTTTATTTTTATGTTGTTTTAGTCACTGCAACATTGACTTTTATGTTATGGGGCCCAACCGATAACTTGGCTGACTAACAAATACGGTCATAGTGAAGAAGGCTACTAGGTATTAAATAAGTGTGTTTGTGTAACCATAAAAACTTCAAAAAAATATATTTTACGGGATGTTCACAAAAAATCGATCCTTGTATTATAATATTCTTTGCCACTTATACATCAATGTGACGATAATACATTTTTATTGACTCTTCGTCACGCCTTTATCCCCGAAGGGGTGGTAGGTACTATACGCCCCATAGGCATTTTTGTATGTACTAACTTTTAAACTTTTGCGTTGCATGATTAAAATAAGTGTAAAATACAGGTATTAACGCGATCATGCTTTTCCAGTCCTTCGCCAGTCTGCTTGTGACCACGGCTGGTGCAACCCAGTCGAAACGTCAAGCTATTAAAGGTAAATAAGCATGATCGCGTTAATACCTGTATTTTACACTTATTTTAATTTTTGTATGTATTAAGTTTATCACTGCTAACTAAAAAGTATCTTAGTTTTGATGCAATACTTCACCTGTTTTTCAATACTTACTTCAATATCCACCTCATCTATAAGTACAGCGAAGGTCGAGAGATGGTTGCACGTGCAGTTGATGAGAAGTGGCTCATTCGAGTAAGGGGACCAGTCGTAGTCTATTTCTGTGTGACACCCAACGCGCGACCATTCGCCAGACCTTTGGAAATGCACAAAAAACCTAGAGTAATTTGGGGACATCTTTGTTAATTCATAGAGGCAAAAAAAAAACTGTAAATGAGCAAAAAGTCATTTAAACCATCAAGTCATAAAAAATAGAGTTCTTCTCTTGTTATTTAAAGCTTGATTGACGGGTAGGTATAGACACACAATATTTATAGTGTTTATTATGGCATCACTGGAGTTGGACGTGATATTCACGATGTATCACGTCCGATTGCCATAACATAATATTATTTAGAAATAGTAAAATATTGTGAATTTCGCACAAATCATTCTTAGGAAAAACGGCACGTGACCTCACTGGAGTATGAAATGTGTATAAATAAACATTTGTATTGTAATTATAGTTAGTTAGTAAATAGTTAGTACTCAGTCAGTAAGTTGTAATAAAGTCAGTTAGAAATATACTAGTGAAATCCACCACAAGATCTTCCATCATACAAATCCGCTATATTTATCAATCACGCCTTATCCCAGAAGGGGCAAATAATAACCAGTATTCCTATACTGTAATTTATGGTGTACTAGTAGTATATATTGTTAGTTCCAACCTGAGATTCGTTTCTAAGACCTTAGTCACGACAGTCTCATCACTGCACCATCGATACATTTAACCAAAAAAATAATCAACAACTACCTACGTTTTTTACCAATTTTTATATTGAAGTATATTGTTTAAAGACTTAGCTAAATATTAAATAATAAATATCGTTGGGACAACTCACACAACGCCGTCTGATTCCAAACTAAGCAGAGCTTGTACTATGGTAACCAGATAACTGATAAACATACTTATATATTTCTAAATACATACATATTATAGATAAATAACACCCAGACACAGAATAAACCATCGTGCTCATCAGACAAAGTTTTATCCTGGGTGGGTATCGAACCCACGACCTCTTGCGTAGCAGTCGGATACACTCACACCGCGCCACAGAGGCAGTCAAATTGCTATTTGATACTAAATAGTACAATGTACGTATAGTTACCTAGTCAGGTCATAAGTATTGTCACACAGTAAAAACTTTTCTTTTAGAATGCTGGCCACAAAAAAGTTTATTGAATTCGAATTTCGAATTGTTCATGAAAATAAAAATGTTTACTTTTTAGAATTTTCCTCTTTTTTAAATATGGAGTGGACGCTTAAAGAAGACCTTGTTGCAGTTATTGCGTTGCATCGTTGCGGTTACGCGCCAATTCAAATTTTTAACATACTGAAAAATTTGAATATAACCAAAAGATTCGTTTATCGTACCATCAAACGATACAATGAAGACACTAGTGTAGATGACAGGTCAAGAAGTGGTCGCCCTCGGTCTGTTAGGACTCCAGCAGTGATAAAAGCTGTGAAGGCGCGAATTCAAAGAAATCCCAAACGTAAGCAGAAACTGTTGGCCCTTCAGATGGGGTTAAGCAGAACCACGGTGAAAAGGGTTTTCACGGTTAAATGAAGACTTGGGCTTCGGTCATATCGAAGAAAAACAGGACATGGTTTAAATGCTCGTCTAATGGACCTGAGACTGAAGAGATGCCGCGCTGTGTTGAAGCGGTACGCGGGAAAAAAATATCGGGAAATTCTTTTTTCGGATGAAAAATTTTTACCGTGGAAGAGAGCTACAACAAACAAAATGATAAGGTGTACGCACACAGTAGTGAAGATGCGAGCAACCGTATTCCGCGTGTCCAACGAGGTCATTTTCCACCCTCGCTCATGGTATGGTTGGGAGTTTCTTATTGGGGCTTAACAGAGGTACATTTTTGTGAGAAAGGTGTAAAAACGAATGCAGTTGTGAATCAAAACAGTCCTGACGAACCTTGTGGAACCTGTTTCTCATACGATGTTTAATAACAGGCACCCCAGTGTTGTGAGCTGGCGCCGAATCTTGTTGGACCCACATTCCAACAAGATTCGGCGCCAGCTCATAGAGCGAAGAGCACACAAGACTGGCTGGCGGCGCGTGAAATCGACTTCATCCGGCGCGAAGACTGGCCCTCCTTCAGTCCAGATTTGAGTCAGTTAGATTACAAGATATGGCAACACTTGGAGGAAAAGGCGTGCTCAAAGCCTCATCCCAATTTGGAGTCACTCAAGACATCCTTGATTAAGGCAGCCGCCGATATTGACATGGACCTCGTTCGTGCTGCGATAGACGACTGGCCGCGCAGATTGAAGGCCTGTATTCAAAATCACGGAGGTAATTTTGAATAAACTTTATTGTCATAAGAATCTATGTTTTATTAAGTTCATTTTGGTATATAAATGGTTACATAATGAATAAACTTGTTTCAATTATTTTATATTTAACATGTGACAGAATTTATGACCTGACTAGGTATATCCTTTTCTTCGAAGAAGTAAGCAGAGGCTATATTAGATTACCTATGGCTACTAGACCATTGAACAAAATAATATAGCTGTCTTATAATATGTATATATATATATATATAATATATATAATCTCTAATAGTCTGGTACTGCACAATTTAGCCAAAATTTAAGAAAAACCACTTACCCTCTTAAAGTAGACCAGTGAACACACTGTGGATTTGTCCTAGACCCAAAGGTTTCTCTGTTAATATCCAACCAGATTTGTAACCGAATCGGTCTATTAAGTCTAATTCCGCTGAGACTTTTATACATCAATTTCTTCTTACTGCCAGTCAAATTTCCACTCTCACTGATCAGCGCCATTGCACTTGGTCCTTCTAAGCTTTCCAGTTTTTCTGCCACGAACAAAGATTCGTTTTCTTGTAAATTTTCGCTTGTATACGATTTGTCTTGTTTCTTGAAAGCTGGTTGTATCAGAACGGGACCGTGGTGGTCTTGATTATGAGTGTGATCCGATGTCCACGTGTTTTGTGGAGGAACTGGATGTGACTGATCGGTTTGGTGATTGCCTTTATTGGCGTATACGATACCTGTGGAATATTGGAAGACTTATATTACTTAAATTGAACAATTATTTTTGTTTCACCTTCATAATCATCATGTCTCCCTCCAAGGATCATACCATTTATTTTTGGGGGAACTTTTGGCCACACTGGTATACAATATTTTCATTGGTAGTTTTATTCCAAATTGTAGTATGATGTAGGGTAATTACTAACATGTCTGGCACCCCAGCCAACCTCACCGGTACTCTCAAGGCTGGGTTCCGACAGCAGGTTTATGCCGAGGGCACCCTTGGAGCGCCCAAATGAAGGTCCGCCGCTTTCAGAGGCTATCGATCGCTGGAGACAGGTTATTCGCGACGATGTCTTCTGGAAGTGGACCCAAAGTTTCCGCCAGAGCATTGCTCGTGAGGATCGACCGACCAGTCCTGGCAGAGGATAGCACCGACTTACTATTTCACTCAGCTTCTCACTTGACAAGGCTGATTTGTCAAATGCGTGATTGGATTAAAACCGGACCCGTGCACAATTACGCCGTAAGACGAAAATTTGCCCCCACAGGCATTTTTGGGTCAGATTTGTCGCTGTCGAACGTAGTCCAGTAGAGAAAAAAATAATATAACAAAATTTGGAAGTATGCGTAGCATACATACAAACCTTCAACATCTTCAACATTATGTTCAAGGGAGTTCTCTTCAGTATTGCCGGTAGCTTCTTTAGCCCACACGTACTCCGGTACGAATAGGACGAGCTGTATGACGGGCGAGCCGATGCTGACGTTGACTCCCCAACGCTGACTCACTGACTCGTCCATGCGCAGTGGCATCAGTTGGGATGTGTTCCGCGAATATTGCAGGTACGAGAATACGGCGCGCGATTCGTAGTTTAGTTCTAGATTTTCTGAAAATTTACTGTGTATTTAAATACTGCGTATGTTATGTGAAAGGTGAATTTATAGGTCCTAGGACCTAGTAAGTTATGATTCCGTATATACTTAGGATTATAAAATAGGTAACGTTCAAATATAAATTTTACTATACAGCTAGTCATGTCTTCTACCCTGGTAGGTAGGCAGAGGCATAGTATTACAACCACATTTCATAATTTTATCAATTCATAAATTACTAGTTGACACCCGTTTTCCCGTTCCCGTTTCCCACAGGAACTTGTTCCCGGGATAAAATGTAGCCTATGTGTTATTCTGATGTGTAAGTTATATTATACTAGTTTCATCAAAATCCATTCAGTAGATTTTGCGTTAAAAGTAACAAACATCCATTCTTACAAACTATCGCGTTTATAATATTAGTAGGATAGACAAACTTACCTTGTATATTATTATTAGTAATTCCAAGTAGATCCAGCGGCAGCAAAACTCTTGTGTATTTGTCAAATTTATTTTTATTCTTCACGTAGTTATTGTATTTCGGGAATGAAACGGTAGGGCTTGAAGGTTTCTTATGCTTGTTTGTTTTACCATTGGTGTAGTAGATAGGAGATTGTATAGGTGAATGTATGAAAGTCGATGTGTCGGGTAAGACGACTCGCTCGGTCGTGAAAGTCTCTTGGTTGTATCTATTAAGTTGGGTAGGTTCGAAGCCGTATATCGATTCTGCTGTTACGATGTCAACTCCGATTACTAGAACAAACACGACAATGGTAAGGGCTAGTACCACTGATTATACTATCTTTACAAAGTTATGTAATTTGTACCATATTTGGTACTAGTCTATGGTACTATGGTCATACAGGGATTTTATTTGTATAGAAGTATTCAAATAAATTCCCTGTATGACTATAGTACCATAGACTAGTACCACCTGTAATTTTTTTTTAAAGTAGGTTGATTATATATTATGACAGCTCAAGCTATGAAGTATCTTATTATTATTACAAAAAAACATTCTTTTTACATTGTATAGAAGTGATACGTATAATGAATATCCACAGACAATCGTTATGGAAATTAAAATTCGAATAAAATTAAATTCGTAATTTGAATTTATCGTGGTGATGTTTACAGCCATCAGGTGTCAAAAAGTCTCGTCAGTTATTCAGCAGGTTTACCGCTAGCAGGTGAGGTTACTTGAGCCCCGAAGATTTTGGTGGAGTTTTTACACCCAAAGGCTTTAGGTTTTAGGTTTAGAGGTGAACTCTAAACCTAAATCTCAAGGCCATATCAGAGTTATAATGAATATGGGAGTGTTTGACTCGAACCGATTTGAACGGCTCTAAGTAAGCTGATTGTAGACAGGTATGTGGCTAGAAAACGTCTACCAATTTTTCGAAGTTTAATTAGTAATTAAGTTTATAAGTGTACCAATTGTTTGCGGATTTCCAGCGCCAACGCCCGCAACGCCCTCGACCGCGACCGCTAAAATTGCCGTTCCACTAACGTAAAAAGGCCTAAGGCGTTGTGGGCAAAAGTTTTAGGTGGAAGGCACATCTCGAACGTTGTAAACTCACTCGGACCCACCAATGTTTTGCGGGGGTAGTGGGAGCGATGTGATTGCGAACAGTGACTTCATATATGACGTCCAGTGAACGCAGGCAGCGACCATGAGCCTTAGGTGGAACGATACAGAGAGTGTTATAATCGTTGAGGGCGTTAAGTAGAACGTAGCTATAGACGTATTCCATTTTTTTTTAATTGGGGCTAATCCCATTCACATTACTGTGACTCCTTTAAACCAGGATCTACAGCAATTACCAAGACCCTAAAAGTTACAACGAGCTCGATCTCGGTGAAGTCCCAGGAGAAGTTAGAATATTTTGGAACCCGCAACGAAATTAATCAGAACATAATTTGAAAAAGTTGGAAAAAGAACGTAACGCCTCTTCCTTCTTTTGCAAAGCGGGAGACCTGGAAAGCAACTAGGTGTAAATCCTATAGAGAAGGGAAGCACCACTGTAATAATATATTACGGGTCCTATGTGAGCTATGTTTGATTCCAGTAATATGTTTGGCAGAAACGTTTAAAAGCACGAAAATTCACTCCTGTTCCAACGAGATCCGCATAGTAAACTACTCCTGATGTTACTTGTAAACATAATGTATATACAACACTTACCTATGTCGTTAGTGACGATCTCGAAAGGGTTGGTGTAGGTATCGTGTTGGCTCTCCGCCAATACACCGATGTACTTATCGAACCTTTCCACCAATACTTCTATTCCATGACCCGTCAGCTCTCTGATGCGACGCCATTCCTTCGCGTATTGTACGTCTAAGATTATGTTTGCTGATTTTATTATGTTCTGGAACAAGTTATTGAGTTCATGATTGAATTCGTGGCATGTTTTAAGATGAGGAATAATGTATATTTCCTAATTGCTGCAAGTTTTGCACACAATTCAGTACATAAATTGGAGTAGGATTCATTAACTAAACATATGTTGACACACACATTTCACAAAACGTATGTTCACACAAAACACAACAGTGTAAGAAGTTCAGTTAAGAGAATATACCAAGTAAGTACGCCACTGTGTTTTCATGATACTATTCCGCTATAGTAGCGTTTTAGAATTCGAACCTAGTGTATAAATTTGTTAATATAAGTTTTAAATGTTAAGCCATATATCACTCCGTTCTGGGTGCTACATCTAAACAACAGAAACGCTTAAAATAAAAGATGTCAGGAAATTCTCTGTGCTCCGCGATCGGATTGATTATTTCAGCTTGCAAAAACAATATGAACCTATTTTGCTATTATGATTGAAAATATACGAACTCGATAAAATAATCGTAGGTTTGCTCAGTATCTTGATTTTAGTCAAAGATATAATCAGTTTATAAGTTCCTTGTACCCGAGCGTAATAAGTTTAGACTTGACCGCAATTACGTGACATTTACATGCTCACACAACGTTAGCATCATCTGGAATACTCTTACCCGAACATAATCCTTGTCCTGGCTGTGAGTGAGATTCAACCCAGCCTGCTTCAGCTCATAGTTAAGAAGCTCTAGCAGTATTCCTTCAGCGATGAGAATGTCGGCGCCATACAGGTGAGGTGTGTTGGTACAAGCTGACGTCACATCCGCGGCCAGGCGAACCCCTACGAATGTGTTCACTGAGAGCTCACCAGATTCAATCTTGCTTAGCTGTGAAAAAGAGGCAACGGTTAGATCATCGAGTCATTTTAAAAAAGTGGGGTTTAGCTATATATATATCTAAAACAGATTTTCAGTTTATAATTACAGTAGGAGAGTTCAAAAAAACAAGTCGTTTTAAAGAATACAATAAGAGTATTTTAAGAATACCTGTTTCCTGAGCTGGTAGAAGGTGGATGTGGTGCAGTTGAACATGTCCGGCTCTTGCCACGGCACCACTTGACTTTCGTCACACATACGAGTGCCCTTGCCGCTAGTGCCTACGCAAGACAATATACTTTGATAAAGTTGTTGCATAAAGTCGACCACAGGTTAACAACATCACACAAACATACAAACAAAACAATAAATCCAAGGCTGATCGATCGCTGTGTTTTACACACTGAACACACAAGTCTCACACGGCAATGGGTTTACCACCTGTTACGTGGGACAAAAATGCATACTGAGAAATGTGGGCGTATAGTATGCCCCTGCCTACCCCTTCGGGGATAAAGGCGTGACAATATGTATGTATTTAACACACAAGTCTTAACTTATTATCATACACATAATGTGCAAATGGAAGATTGATGAATGCTTGCGGCATAACGAAACGTAAGAGGAAAGAGTGAAAGGTATGTATTGGTGAAAAGGAAAGCGATGTATGCAAATGCAACTGTCAAGTCAAGAGTGTGAGACGATGGGAACGAACATAGTAAACGGTGCGCATAGAATAGAAAGGTTAACGAAGTGAAACTTTGATTGACTGGTGTTTCATGTTTTTTTAATTTAGTTTTTTTCATACGTCACATCCTTATACGTTTATACAAGCATTGTAAACAAATTGTAAAAAAATAAAGTTATATTTTGGAAGAGAAATTCAATAAGTAAAAACATTCATACAATTTTGTTTAATAACTTACCTGCAGGACAATCTGTGATGGCTTCAACACCAAACTTTGTTCGCGGCCACCAAACACCGTGTGAGAACGACCGAGGGCATCCGTCGTACACGACTACGGGACAAACATTATAGAAATAATACATTGAAAGACTTGGTTTACAGCCTTTTCTTACTTGCCATCTTTATACCTTTAATTTTCTCGATCAAATCATAGATTGACATGAAAATGGTCATCCACAGTTGCGAATTATAGACTAATAAAAAAGAGTCGCAAATTTTGTTGCTAAGCGCAAAACTCGAAGACGGCTAGACCAATTCGAGTTAAGGTTTTTTTGTTTATTCCTTGAATTCTAAGGTTTTATGAAGAAAAAAAATAGAAAAATTTTATGAAAATCTTGATAAGGGAAGGGGAAAATTTCACCAAGCGGGCGGAGCTGCGGCCATCAACAATAAATATAGCGAGACCTATAGCGTTTGTTAGTACTAGGTATATTTATTTTTACGAAAATTATTTCATGACGTTTAAATAAATTAATATTATTAAAAATTCAACGAATAATCTCCACTCTACGGTTAGAGTGGGATTAATTCGTTGCCAGCTTAGCCATTAAAACATGTAAATTTTTCAAAATATCATTTACTAGGTGACCCCCAGGCTTCGCCCGTGGCATACTTCGAACTCCCGTCGCACGTATTTAATCCCGTCGCTTATAAATTCTACAATATTGCATAAAAAATTGTCCGATTTGTCGACATTTATGACTACTGCTCCGCTCTCCAAAGTAGTAGCGTGATGATATATAGCCTTCATCGATAAATGGGCTATCAAACACTAAAATAATTTTACAAATCCGACCAGTAGTAGTTCATGAGATTAGCGCGTTCAACCAAACAAACAAACTCTTATAATATTAGTATAGATTCGAGTTTCATTACAAAATTTAATTATTTCGTATCTTACCTTCACAGCCAGTATTAGGAGCGACTTCCGCGTACAAGTTGGCGCAGGAGTCACAAGCGCGACCGATGACCCCGTCCCGACAGAAGCACTGGCCCGAGCTGACGTCGCAGGAGCTGTTCAGGGACCCCGCCGCATAGCACGCGCAGGGTAAGCAGGCAGAGGTGCCTTCGGGTTTGTAGTGGTTTTCCTGTAAAGTACAATGACACTATTATAAACTATCTTCCGCGGGTAGGCCCGCGTCATACTTCAGACTCTTGGTTATTTTTTTGTTAGAATGAGTTTATTACTGAGAAAGAAGGAAAAAATTATTTTATTTTGCCAAACAAAATCGACATAAAATAAACGGATAAAAATGAATAAGAAATGACACTATAGATATATATAGATAGGCACCCATATAAAACATAAAATGGTGTAGGCAAAAACGTGAAGTGTTTAATAGTCATTGATGTACCAATGATGACTATTAAACGCTTCCCGTTTTTGCCCCAGCTTCCAGCTCTTTGTAAGAGAATAGCAAACTAGGGGACAGTTATTACACAAATTTCGCGTTCAGGATTGGCTGAAGTACCTGACGACTTAAATCCGTAGGGGCTCATCACACACAAACTAAAATAAAACTACATTTGTATTGGTATATATTGAAATAGTTAAACCTCGCGGTTGCGCCCCGTAGCACCTATTTAATCATGTCGTTTAATCCTTTTACAATACCTACTGTACGAAAATTTGCCCAATTTATTAACATTTATCGTTACTGCTCGGCTCTTCTGGGTATAATAATATATAGCATATAACCTTCATCGACAAATGTGCTATCCAACAACACAAAAATAATGTTTCAATTTGAACTAGTAATTCCTGAAATTATAGCGATTAAGCAAACAAACAAATTAACAAACATACATAATCTGAATAAAAAAAAAAATCATGTAGACCATTTTAAGCACTTATACTTATGAATAGTCCTAATAATAATTAAAAGAGAGCGATTCTAGTTGCCAAGGGCAGCCTACCCGTCATGAAGAAAAATCTGGAAAGAAACTCCATGGATGCTCTTTTAAAATGTAATACAAACACTGTACGGCTTTATATATTACTAGATGACCCCACAGCTTCGCCCGTGGAATATTTCGACCTCCCGTCGCACCTATTTAATCCCGTCGCTTATAAATTCAACAATGATGCATAAAAATTTATACGATTTGTCGAAGTTTATGACTACTGCTCTGCTCTCCAGTGTAGTAGCGTAATGATATATAACCTATAGCCTTCCTCGATAAATGGGCTATCTAACACAAAAAGAATTTTTCAAATCCGACCAGTAGTTCCTGAGATTAGCGCGTTCAACCAAACAATCAAACAAACTCTTCAGCTTTATAATATAAGTATAGATAGAAGTACAGTACCTTGCAGTGACAGTGGCCGGTGGTCACGTGGCAGTGAGGGTGATACCCTCGGGACACGTCGCAGTCACAGGGACCACAGGCGCCGCTCGACCCGCCCCACCACCCACCAGGACACTCCTGGGTTACGGCTTGGACACACCCAGATGCTGGGAAAACCACATAAATTAATTTTATTAATTTTAAAGTAGAAAAAAAATTCAGTCTTCTGGTTCAACGCACCAGACGCGTTTACTAACTACACCACCGTGACCTGCTTTTAATCCACCTCTTTACGCCTTACGTCGTCTTAAGACGTAAAAAGGTGGATAAAAAAAAACACAACGTACAGTTAAAAAAGTTAGCATACTTTAGTTAGGCTTTTCAAAATTGTTTCTAACTACTATAATATATGGTTTGATGGTCTTTTTTTATATTTATGTTTAAGATTAATTGTGTTACAATATATTATGTTACTATTATACGCAATGTGGCAGGTTTGAGTGAAAGTGTCAGTGTTAAGCTGGAAAAGGGAGTGCTCCGTTGGCTTGGACACGTCCAACGAAATACCCCGTCCACGTAAACAAATTGCCTAAAAACGGAAAAGTCAAAAGTATTCGGATACCCAGACGTGCATGTACGAGTATGAAGCGATCGATGAATCTGCAGGAAGCCAAAGAAGTATGCATGGACCGTGAAGCCTGGCGATCTGTCCTCTCTGACTACCCCGTCAAGGATATAGCGTAAAGATAGTTGGTTAGTTATTAATTATGTTTATCAATCACGCCTTATCCTCGAAGGAGTCGCAGAGGCATATTTTAGGTCCCACTTTTCACCGTGTGTATTCCTAACCCACGTAATAGGCGGTGAGCCCATTGCGATGTTGAAATAGACAGACACACGTTGTGGCGACCTACTGTTGAAACTTTTCAAGCAGCCGATAAGTCCTTCAAATGTTACTTGCAAGCTTGCGGAACCAACAGCTTAACATTCCTTCCGAGCACGGAAACGCTCCTAAATGGGAATACCTTAAAGCGGTTACCCATCCGTAACCAGCCATAGCGAAAGTTGCCTAACGCTGCGATCATTTAGAGAACCTCCCAACCCGTAAAGGCACCTGCGTCTTTGCCTCGTCCGTTGGTCAGCAGCGTCACCGTTAGCAAGTGAGGTCGCATGTACCACAGATATCTTGATCCACTTACGCCCAACTATACTACATACATACATATTATTACGCCTGTTTCCCATCGGGGTAGGCAGAGACTATGGTTTTCGACTTGCTACGAACCTGACATACCACTTTTGCTTTCTACTTTCATGAGTGTTTTCATACACACGCACCAGTTAAGGGTTCTCTTGACCTGGGCTTTTTCCAAAAGGTCTTCGATTTGATTGATATACGTAACTCCGAGGTCGACCCCAACCAGTTTGTCCATTCACTATACTATTCCTATTAAGAGCGAAAGATTTAATAGATTTAGAATTAACTTACCAGTAAGCATGTATCCCTCGTCACAAACACAGCGGTAGCCTCTATCGGAGTCATCATGCACACACGTGGAGTGTTTACCGCACGGGTGCAAGTCGCACACCTGGATGCACTGTGGACCCACACGACCTCGTTCGCAAACACACTCGGTGTTATCCCACGAGGTTACGCAAGAGCTCTGGGTAAAAACATTATTACTTACAGTTATGTTTTTTAGATCCTCGACAAGACAGAGTTTTCGAAGTAATTTATAATTGTTCCTGAAAGAGTCCTGTCACGGTCGCCAATTTGACTTAATTTGAGGAATGAATTTAACAGGTTTTTATGCAAAATGAACACAATTTTATTGAGTTAAATAAATGAAAACACGTGCATCGTTCGGTCATTGTTTACCAAGAAATTGATTATGATTAGGGTTCCGTACCTCAAAAGGAACAAAACGGAACCCTTATAGGATTACTTTGAGCACTAAAATAAGGTACTAATTTTTTATGGAACCCTCAGTACACGAGTTTTGCGTTTTTAATTATTTATCAAAGAATAGGTCGCTGTGTGGGTTTTAAATATTTTTTACTTTTTTCAATTTCTCCTTAATTTTTTTTCAATTCAACGTTTCTCCAGGTAGAATACATGTTGTAAAGCTTTTTTCCACCATAAAAAAGAACTTAGAGCGAAAACAAAACGCAACACGAACAGATTAGAAGGTTTTGCTATAAAACTTAACGTTTTCTGTGTAACAAACATACAGCGCCCTCTACATAAAAGTTTTGCGGTTTCTTCCCCATTACTTGGCTGATGATTTGACAGATTATATACTTACGTATGGAGGGCAGATAGAAAGCATACAGTCGGCCCGCGACTGACACCCATCTCTGACATTTTCTCTCACCGTTGGACGATTGAGAAGGGATTGTGCAGTGCCAACCCTTACATCCTGCAAGGACAATAATACTATTTAGATATAACTGTAAGAATATTAAACCACCTTAATTCACCTATATCAAATCTTCTAAGAACGTGGAATTATTACAGCTTTATAGAACATATATCAAGTTACAAGAATTCTCGACAACACATGAATAAACTGTTTGCTTAAGTGGCGTAAGTGGTAGTGTATACGAGTGCCCCACTGAGGTTTGGGTACATATCTCGGGTCGGAACAATATTTGTGTGATACAAAAATGTGTGTTTCGGAGTTCGTTCGGTCCCGTAGCACAAGCTTATATTAGTTTAGCTTGGAATAATTGGCGCTGCATAAAAGTGTCCCACAATATTTGTCAATTCAACTGACTTCATCTTAACAGAAAAGCAGTAAAAATTACTAGACGCATTTTTGGATTTATGTAAATATACTATTTTATGCGAAAAATATACTTATTAGTCTATAGGTTAATTTTTTTAAGATTAAACCTTTATGGTCAAAAAACTGGTTTACATAAAAATCCTACCTGAATACAGCCTTCGAAATATCCAACTTCAGAGGCCAGTAGTCCAGCTGTAGTATCCGCTCCTCCAATCAGGATCTTGCCAATATACTGTCCCTGTATTTTGTTAGCCAGCATAGGCAGTAGCGATGTCTTTAGACCGTAGTCTACGCTCACTGATATGTCTGTCCCGAGCCATTTGATTTCGATTCTGTGCCAATCGCCGTCCGAGAGAGTGGTTGTTGGTAGGAACATAGATTCTCCGTTGTAGGCGTAGTGTAGGTTGCCGGATTTTAGCTGTAAACGACAATATTAGTATTTTTTGTACAACAATGAGAGAGACTTGTAGTCACGACTTCTTACTTGCCGGATGAGATACTTATCCAACTAAGCTATAGGGGACACTCGAACCTAATGAATTTATCAAATTCTTCCGGTGCGATGTAATGTATTAAGCGGAATGGTACGAATGTATAGACTTATATCTATAACCGTTCGATTTCTGATTATATGTACTGTTGGTGTCAATGCTTAAACATTAGATATATTTTTAGGCCAAAATAATAAAAAAAAATAAAAATCTCAAGTAAAATTGTATTTAATATCATTTTATTAGGTATATTAATTAAAGAAGCTCTCGTGGCCCCGCGGTCTCAGTGTTCGGTAAACGATCACTGAGGTACGCAACTTTCACTATGGCTGGTCGTCGCATGGGTGACCACTTTGTGGCATTTACATTTGCGAGCGTTTCCGTGCTTCGGAAGGCACGTTAAGCCGTTGGTCCCGGTTGCCAGTAAAATGGCAGTCGTTAAGCCTGGTTGAAGGCCTAATAGGCGGATTTAAAAATTTCAACAGCAAATAGCCACAGCCTGCGTCTGTCTATTTCAACACGGCAATGGGCTCACCACCTATTGTTTTTTTTATTATAAATGTGGGCATATAATATGCCTCTGCCACCCCTTCGGGCATAAGGCGTGATGGATATTTATTTTATTATTATTTATATTTTTTTTTATTTTTTTTTATTCTTTTATTTATTTATATATTTTTTTTTATTTATTTATTAATTAAATAGGTTTAGAATACAGAAGGTTTAGACAAAATTACCCTATCCTAGTCCCTTTCGTATCTCATCCTTTTTCCTACCCTCTAATCCTTTTCCTACCTTATCCTCTTCCCATCCTTTCTCCGCCAAGCCAAGGTTGCCGTGCCGATGAGCTGCGTGGCTAGGGGCGAGCCTAGTCGTAACGTGCCTGACTGCCCTGGGACCGGGCGACCCCAGAATCCCAGAAATAAGGAAAAAACCCCAGAATAAGAAGGCTAGCTAGACAAGCGGGGCACTGTCTAGGCGGACTTTGAATTTCCCTTGCCACTCGTGGGAACTCGATGGATATTGGAAATTTAAAAGTCCGGAATGGCGGCGATGTGGTTCGCAGCCCGTCACGTCTCGTCTCCCATCGAGGCGGAAAGTGGGCTAGGGATAGCCACTTTGCTACATTGAATGTTAGAGGAGGAATGAAAGACAAAATTGATGAGGTATGCGAGATGATGCGAGCAAGACGACTTGATGTTTTGTGTGTGAATGAAACAAAGAGGAAAGGATGTAACACCACTACACATGGACCCTATACAGGCTACTGGTCAGGTGTAGCCACAACCAGTACAACGAGCCAGGGTGTCGGTGTTCTACTGTCCGCGAGAATGAATGAATGTGTGACTGACTATGAATGTGTGAGCCCAAGACTCCTTTGGTTGAGGTTGAAGGTTGGACTTACCCGCATCTTTGTTTTGGGCGTTTATGCTCCGCAAGATGCGCGGTGGCGCCGATCTTCAAGAGACCAAAGTGAGAGACAGGCATTTTGGGAGAGTGTGAGCGATATTCTGAGTAAATTCAAACGTAACGAGAGAATTGTAATGTTAGGTGATTTTAATGGTTGGGTTGGAGTGAAGCGTGATGGATATGAAAGTGTATTGGGCAAGTTTGGTGACGAACGAGAGAATGAAAATGGTGAGAGTTTGCTTGAAGTATGTTTGGAGAGGAATCTTGTGGTAACTAACACAAACAGATTCATTTGTATACTGGACAAAAGGGAAACCAGAGAAGTACGATTGATTTTGTGATTGTAGATGCAAGACTAAGAAAGAAAGTCTTAGACACCCGGGCATACCGCGGTGCCGGGATCAATACAGATCACTTCTTGGTTATCAGCCGAGTAAGCAGAGGTCTGTTTCAACGGTAGCGGCATCGTGTGTGTGAATCTGTAAGTGTACTAGAGCGCATAAAAGTCGAAAATTTGCAAGAGATGAGCATAAAAGAAGGATTCATAAGTAAATTGAGTAATAAATTTAAAAATTTAGATGAAGTATGTGAATTGATGTGAATTGAAGAATTATGGAAGACTCTTAAGGAAGGTCTAGTGGAAGTTGCGGTGGAAGTGTGTGGGGTAAATAACAGAAGCCAAGGATGTAAGGTGAAGAGAATGTGTGCAGAAGTCATGAAAGCATTGTCCGACAAGAAGAAGGCATGGTTGGACTGGCTGACCTCAAAGGTGGATCAAAAAATGCAGAGGGCAACGGATGAGGATGTAAAAATGGCAAAGAATGAATATAAAAGGTATAAACGAGTTGCAAAAGAAGTTATAAAAAGAGAAAAAGAGAATGATAGGGATAAATTTAATAGTAGGTTATCTGATAATTTCCAGCAGAATATAAAATTATTTTGGAAATCTATAAAATCTGTGAGGGGTCAACAAACATCATTGAAACTCAGTAATATCAGAAACCAGGATGGCAGTTTTCTAAAAGGAGAAGAATGTGTGCTCAAAAGATGGAAAGATTATTTTGAAAGCTTATATGAAAAAGAGGATATGCAACTAAGCAACGAAAGCATCATAAGTATGGAAGAAATTGTGGAAGCATTGAGTAGTATTAAATTGGGTAAGGCTGCTGGATTTGATAGGATTTCTGTCGATATGCTGAAAGCGGGACATGGCGTGGTAGTTTGCCAGCTGTACCGCCATTTTAATCTTTGCTGGAGGAGTGGCAGCGTGCCAGGAGATTGGTGCAAGGCTGTCATCGTGTCGCTTTACAAAGGAAAAGGGTCACAGCAAGAGTGCAAAACCTACCGCGGCATAAGCTTGCTCAGCATCGTCGGCAAATTGTATGCAAAAGTTTTGATAAAAAGAGTGATGAATGAAACTGTAGGAAAAATGTGGGATGTACAAGCAGGATTTATGAAAGGAAGAGAATGCACGGATCAGGTCTTTTCCTTACGATGCATAGCCGAAAAATTTTTGGCGAAATGTCAAAAGGTCTATTGCATATTTGTAGATTTGGAAAAGGCCTGTGACCGGTAAGGCATGAACTATGGACAACACTGGCTTAGTATGGAGTAAGCAGTCACTTGATACGAGCACTGAAATCTCTCTATGAGGGCTCCAGTGCTTGTGTCAGGATCAACGGAGCTTGCACAGACTTTTTTCACATTGAAAAAGGTGTGAGACAGGGTTGTGTAGCGTCACTGGCGCTGTTTAACCTATACATGGACAGTTGTTTGAAAGAACTACAAGAGAGTGCGTATGGTTTAAAAATGAATGAACTAACTGTCAAATGCCTCCTATACGCTGATGACCAGGTAATACTGGCATCATCGGCGGAGGAGTTGCAGTTGATGGTTAACATTATGCATGATACGCTAAAAAGCAAAGGAATGAAAGTGAATGTAAATAAGACAAAAGTAATGGTTTTTGAAATAGAGGAAAGTATGACGGATTGCTTGATTTTGGGGAAAAGAGTGGAACAGGTGAAGGAATTTGTATATTTAGGTTCGAAATTTATGACAGATGGAAAGTGTGATTGTGACATTGAATGAAGAGTTTTGGCTGGAAATCAAGGGAATGGAGCCATGCACGCCTTTATGAGCAGTCAGAACGTGTCTGAGAAGGCAAGACTGGCTGTGCATAGAGGAGTACTTGTTCCTACACTCATGTATGGCAGTGAAAGTTGGGTGTGGCAGAAGAAGCATAGAAGTAAAATTAATGCAGTGGAAATGAGAAGTCTGCGGAGTATAGCTGGAGTGAAATTGATGGACAAAGAAAGGAACAGTGTGATAAGGGAACATTGCAGTATGGTAGAAGAAGTAGTGACTAAGATAGAAAAAGGTATGCTTAGATGGTTTGGACACGTGGAGAGGATGAAAGTAGACTAACGAAACAGATTTATCAGAAGAGAGTGAATGGGCAAACTGGTAATGGGCGACCTCGACGTACATATGTCAATCAAATAGAAGACATTTTGGAAAAAGGTCAGGTCAAGAGTACCCTTAACCCGCGTGTGTGTATGAAAACACTTATGAAAGTGGAAGAAGCGAAAGTTGTATGCCAGGATCGTAGCAAGTGGAAAACCATAGTCTCTGCCTACCCCGATGGGAGACAGGCGTGACGATATGTATGTATGTATGTATTAATTAAATAATATATAATACTTACGGTGATTAATATTGTGCTGTTCTGTCCGACTTGTATCGATATGAGAAAGGCGTCTTGTACCCTCGTTCTGAGGGAGAACGCGTTAAGCCAGGGCAGTTGTATGGGCCGGAGTAAAGGGTTGAATGAGAGCATGCCATCCCCGCTGAATCGCCAGGGTGGACTCGTAGCTGTAATAAATATTTGTTTTAAAGAAAAGAAAGTAAGAAATAATATTTATTTTTGGCAACAAAAGTATATACATCTTAATAATATTATAAATGCAAAAGTTTGTATGGACGTTGGTTACTCGTTCACGTAAAAACTACTGAACGGATTTTAATGAAACTTTACAACAATGTAGCTTATACTTTCAGAAAAACACATAGGCTACTTTTTTTATCCCAGCAACAAGTTCCTGTGGGAAACGGACACGGGAAAACTTCTCTACGTGGGCGAAGCCGCGGGCGTCAACTAGTATTTAATATAAGTACAATGTAGTATGTCAATATTTCCATGCAAATGAAAAAAACATCCGTAAAATAGTTATCTTATTGGGAAATGTTAAGCTTTATTTATTTTATTAAATTGTTACTACTCATAATGTGAATGTTAAAATTTTCACGCCTGAAACACTGAACAGATTCTGATAAAGTTTGGTAGTAAGATGGACTGAGCTTGGTGTGTGACATAGCCGCTTGACGGGGATGAAATTTCAAAATGAGAATGAGATTAATTTTCTACCGAATTTCATCATTGTCAAATATACCTAAAACCACACAAATTAGTATTGAAGCACTTGATAAAAAATAATAAAAATCTTTGTTCTGGCGTTTAGTCTTTGTTTTTGTAAAAGTTTAAAAAAAAATTATACCACGTGTACAAAAGTTAGTACTTACAATCAGCGCAGTCCTTTCCAGTAAATCCTTCAGTACAATCACATACATAAGTGTCCCACAAATCTCTACACTCAGCACCGTTATAACAAGGCGCAGAGTTACATTTGGATCTTTTCTCCGGACATCCGGCTAGTGTCCCGTTATCGGATACGTATGAATTGAGGTCTATAAATTTGTGGTCAATGTGCAAGTCTGATATGCAGCCGACGAAGTCTTTGTTCTTTACTTGAAAGCTGCTAGGGATGTTCGGAAGGCCACCGATTTGCAGAGGTCCTGTTAAGTCGAGGAATCTAGAAAAAGCAAAGATTTTTTTTCTGTAGGTTGGTACTATGTACTTTAAATTTTGCAATATGATGATAACTGCCTTAAAATACAATGAGGAAAAAAATTTAAGAGCACAAACAGATTCTGATTGCGGACACCTGACCTAAAACTGAGGAAATATTCTACATTTTAAGTCTTTGGGCGATGATGCCTTAATAGTCCTGTTTGTTGCTAACTTATGCCTCCTGTGTAGAGGTCGCGAGCGAATTCTTCGCCTATATTCACATTGCACTGAAATATATCTGAGACTTTGGGTTTTTTACTTAATAAATACTTATAAAGGTATGTCAGTCAGCTTGGTGCATAATCGAAGAAACTTTTCAACTAAATTATACAAGTAAAATAAGTCTACCAGTTTTGAAAAGTTTTCACGAGATTCTTGATCGTTAATTGACACGGAAATCTTTACAACACTAGTTTCTAATATTGACAAAAAGAAAGAGAAGCTTCTTAACATATTGTTGGTATACCTATGACAAGTTTCCGTGGGTATATCGCAGCGAGGTGGGAGAACCTTCGTACTGTGATTGGCACACGCATATCTACTGCTCAGTTCTGCGGCACCGGCCAATGCCAGCGCCTTGTCACAATCGTCCAGCACCAGAGTGACAGTCTGTGGAATTAAATATTGCTTTACGTTATCTGTTAAAAAAGTAGTTGTTAGAATTTCCAATACTTATCTTCAATAATATTGACTAATTTCAATGCGTAAGTTTGTTTGTAATGAATAGGCTCAGAAACGAATGGGCCGATTTAAAAAAATGTTTCACTATTATCAAGCTACATTCTTCGTGAGTAACATATGCAGTGTTGGATTTTCAAAAATTATAGGGTTCCATAAGACATTTTGGCAACGAGCGATACCAGTGCCGCCAGTTCTATTATACGGTATACTTTATAAGTTATACTCATACTAATTAATATTACTTAATATTTTTTTTAAATAATAATATTTTACTCAGAGATAATTGCCAAACTCGAACCTAGTAGAACCATACTGTCCCTACCTATTCGTTTAGTGCCGGGTATGCAGTTTCATTTGTAATTTGTAATTATTTTATGATCTGGTTACTAAGACCTTTTAGCCAAATCTTTATTTATATTTCTTCAATTTTCTTTCTCATTATCTATAATGTCCCCGTCCTCTACGTCTTAGTCAAGTCTAGTATTAAGTCAAAGTCAGTCTCACCCCAGTATAATGGTAGTTAATATACTAAGAAGCGCTCGTGACTCCGCGGACTCAGTGTAAACTTCTGTAAACGATGACTGACTACACAACTTTCACTATGGCTGGTCCTCGGATGGGTGACCACTTTGTGGCATTTACATCTGCGAGCGTTTTCGTGCTTCGGAAGGCACGTGGTGAATACACATGGTGAAAAGTAGGCATACAATATGTGTGCCACCCCTTCGGGGATAACGCGTGATAGATAAATAATATACTGAGGTTTTCAGTGGATTTTACGCGGCAAAATAGAAAATAGCATTTTACTGCATATATATCATTGTCTTTCACTATAGAACGTTAGCAAAACTTTTATGTCCAAGAAACCACACACCCTATTACACACTCACCCTATTATAGTACTCAATGTCCACGGTATGCCAGTTCCCGTCAGCCACGATCCCTTCCACGGTGACGTCGACCTTGCTGCCTCCCAGCGCAAAAGTGAACCGCAGACCCGCTTTGCCGTGTGTTCCGGCGCCCGCGTCGATGGTCTCCAGGGCGAGGAAATCGTGGCGCTCGTTGTACCGACCGTTGTATAGCAGTAACCCGTTAGGAGCTATTGTTGAGAATCTGTTGGGAATGTTTTTTTATACCACTGAGGTGGCAGACAAGCGTACGGCCCACCTGATGGAAAGTAGTCACCGTAGCCTATGGACGTTTGCAACCCCAGAGGTGCAGCACTCGCGCTGCCGACCCTTTATAAACCTTCTAAGACCCCTTTTGAAGAACCATACATAAATAAATAAATATCTTTGGGACAACTCACACAACGCCATCTGATTCCAAACTAAGCAGAGCTTGTACTATGGTAACCAGATAACTAACTGATAAACATACTTATATGTTTTAAAATACATACATATTATAGATAAATAACACCCAGACACAAAATTAACCATCGTGCTCATCACACAAAGTTTAATCCTGGGTGGGAATCGAACCCACGACCTCTTGCGTAGCAGTCGGATGCACTCCCACCGCGCCACAGAGGCAGTCATACGTGATTTTTTTTTCACACCGCGGTCTTGCCTAAAGTAAGCTAAGCTTGTGTTATGGGATCAACAACTGATAAACATACTTATATATTTCTAAATACATACATATTGTATATAGGAAACACCCAAACTCCGAAACAAACATTTGTGGATCACACAAATATTTGTTCCGACCCGGAGATCGAACCTGGGACCTCAGTCGCGGCAGTCCATCACTACCACTGCGCCACCTAGGCAGTGATTGCGAGTTTAGACGGTAAGCAATAAATTGTTGTCCATAACAAAATTTTATTCCTTACAAAACAAACTCTTCAGCTTTATAATATTAGTATAGATAAATACTAATATTATAAAGCTGAAGAGTTTGTTTCTTTGTTTGTTAGGTTGAACGCGCTAATCTCAGGAACTACTGGTCCGATTTGAAAAATTCTTTGTGTTAGATAGCCCATTTATCGAGGAAGACTATAGGCTATATATCATTACGCTACTTCACTGGGGAGCAGAGCAGTAGTCATAAATGTCGACAAATCGGGCAAATTTTTATGCATCATTGTAGAATTTATAAGCGACGGGATTTAATAGGTGCGACGGGAGGTCGAAATATTCCACGGGCGAAGCTGTGGGGGTCATCTAGTAATATTATAAATGCGAAAGTAACTCTGTCTGTTTGTCGCGCTTTCACGCCAAAAATACTAAACCGCTTTAAATGTTATTTGCAGCAGAGATAGTCTAGAGCCCGGAAAGGATATAGGCTACTTTTTGTCCTGAGAACCTGTTCCTGTGGGAAAATTGGAACGGGAAAGCTTCATAACGCAGGCGGACCCACCGGCATTAACTAGTGATTTATATATTACAGTTAACAGTATTAAGCCAGTATTTTAAAAGGTTTCCTACGGCTACAAGCTAATATGCAGCAATTTGAAACTATATCCGGAGACTTTTTGAGATACAAAATACATTTAATCTTTGTAAAAATTGTGTAAAATGATTAATACATAAATTAACATTATATACGCTAAATTGTCAATAAGTTGACCGTGTACTTTTTTCATACCACTGAGGTGGCAGACAAGCATACGACCCACCTGATGGAAAGTGGTCGCCGTAGCCTATCGACTACGACAACTAGAGCTACAAATAAGTGATTGCCGACAGCGATTTGTTTTAAGTAGAGTTCTATGTCGCATTATCTTCTAATTAGTTTAGGTCACTAGAAGAGATGGTATGCCGAATGCGAGTGAACGCGTGTTATGGCACTATTTTAGAGGGCTTATATCGATGTATTGAGGTAAGAAGCTTAGCAAGAAGCTCTTACTAACAGGTACCATACGGCTAGCACTTACTTGAGCTTCAAATGAAGTCTATTCCTCCTTTTCAACCCAGGAAACGTCAAGAAAGAAGACGCGGGGAAGCTTCTAGCCCTCAGTTCACACAACGGCGTCGTATGTTCCACGTCCAAGGCGCAAGGTTGACATAGCAATCCCCCTTCCCGGGAAGATATACATTGCGAGCCGCTACGGCAAACAGCAGATGACATGGAGCAAGTGGCTGATTTCAGTTGAGTTTCGCAGTTTACACCTAGATAAGATAATATGACAGTTAAAAACACATGTGTATAAATGTACACAATATAATGGCGGCCCTGCTAACCCGGTGTTCTGTAAATGATCAGTGCGTTAAGCAACTTTCGCTAAGGCTGCTCCTTAGATCATTTGCAGCATTAACATTTGTGAGCGTTTTCGGGCTTCGGAAAGCACTTTAAGCCGTTGGTCCCGGTTGCCAGTAAAATGGCAGTTAAAGGCCATTTGGTCGGCCTGAAAAATTTCAATAGCTGGTCGCCACAACCTGCGCTTGTCCATTTCTACACGGCAATGGACTCACCAACTGTTACATGGGACAAAAATGCATACGGTGAAATGTGGGCGTATAATTTACCTCTGCCTACTCTTTTTGGGGATAAATGGGGATAATGGCGTGACAATAGATTTACATACACTGTATGTATGTAAAAGTGGAACATTCAAATTGTGATGTTAATGTCTAACGATTTATGCTCCTTGTTTGTTTCATCGATTATTAAATAAAAGAGTACAATGCTATATGAGAGAAAGAAAACACGCTAGTTAAAATATATGAATAGTGACAGATACCAAAAATGCATCTTTATAATCCTGTCAGAGAACTATTTCTTTTCTCATTTTACCATTTTTGTATAGGATCTGATACTTTTTAAAGTTCGCCATAGTGAATTTAGAATGACATCATTCAGCTAAACACACAAAAACTGTTATCAAAATTACCTGTATATCCAGCAGGACATACGCAGCTGTATCCACCTTCGCGGCGAATGCAGGTTCCATTGTTGATGCAAGGCGACGAGTAGCACAGGTCCACTTCAGTGTCACACATGTAGTGCTCCCGGGATCCTGTTCAAACAAACACATTGTATTCTCACTTTCTAGAACTTTTTAATGGGGAAGAAAACGCAAAACATTTTTGTAGAGGGCGCAGTGTGTAACAAAGCACAGAAAATGTTAAGTTTCATTGCAATACGTATAGTCTGCTTCGTTTTGCGTCATGTTTTTGCTCTAAGTTTATATTTTGTAGTTAATAAAGCTTTACAACATGTATTCTACTCTTAGACCATCTAACTAAATTCTACATGGCGAGTCGTTGAATTAAAGGAGGAATTAAAAAATAAACATGAGCCACATTTTAAAGCCACAAAGCGACTCATTCTTTCATAAATAATTAAAAACGCTTTTTTTCAAACAAAATAGTATGAACATTGACAATTGCTTTGTAACAAACATTTGGCGCCCTCTACAACGAACTATTTGACAGTTTTCTTTCCCTTGGTTATCTATAGACTAATAGAACAAACATGTAAAGGTTGCCTGTAAGAAATTGCTTTTAGCGATAAGGCCGCCGATTGTACATATCAATATACCTGTATAATCCTTTGCTATTATATTGTGATTAGTGTACAATAAAGAATATTCTATTCTATTCTAATAATAATATATTCGCGTTAAGGATGCAATGACTCATCGTTTATTTGCGACCTAGCCACGTCCCATTACCAAACAGGATTGTTCAAAATGAGAAAGCCGAGCTTACAGTCACTAGTCAAAGGTAAAGACATTATTTAAAAAATGAATAGTCATTGCATTCCTATCGTGAACGAACTATATAGAAACAATCCAACATACGGACTACTGGTCTAAAGTGATCACGGCATAGACGTTTCTAACATCACATGTTTTACACTTGCATTACCGATTTTGTAAATTAATTGAAAAACCACTGTGGCGACCAGCGTCGCTTAATGAAGAGAAGTATTTCTCGCATTTTATCTTTATATTAAATCCTGCATCGCTACAAGACTTTTAACGCTAAGCAATAATGTACATTTATAAACCGTTGGATCGTGGCGCGCCAGACGTGGTCGCTTTGCCTGGTCCAAAGATCCTCTCACCACGCGAAGAACGTCTCATACTGTTCCTCCACACCCTATTCAACAATAATATACTGTGTGTCAGCTTTGGAAAAGGCAGCTCCTTCCACAATCTGAACTTATGCGGAAAGAAGCACTGTACCTACGTAGGCATGTGTAATGATATGTGCAATGATAGATGTTTGAAACTTACCCGTAAAACCATGCGGACACTGGCAGGTGAACGAAGTAACAGGGTATATAGGTCGAAAGAGCACGGAGTCGCTATTGATGAACCCGGATGCGTTGCCGAACTTTAGCACCGTGAGGCACTCTTCGTAGTTTAGGCAAGGCTCGTGCACGCATATGTTGTCGTCAAACGGTAGCACCTAGGATAGAAAAAAAGAATGAAGAAGATACTTACACACCCGTACCGATAGTTTGCAGCGATTGGATTGATTCATAGTACATTACGATATAAGTGCGTTATGGCGGGTATAACGCACGAGGTGGTTTTTAAGCCCGAGTAGAAGGCGAGTGCGTAATGGAGCCGAGTGAGTTTAACCGATATACGCAAGTATATCGTACAACGTTTTTAAACAGACTTGCGAGTAAACAGAATAAAAAATCAATTAAATTAATATTATTTCTACAGCTCGTTTTGTTAGCGGTCATAAATTATTTATTAATAATTATTATATGGCCTGGTTACGAAAACCTTATAGCCAAATCTTATTTTATTATATCATATTTCTTCAATCTTATCTTCTAATTTAGCCCTGTCCAGTCCTTTGTTGATGTCAAGTCCCGTCATAGGTCCTGTGTCCTTGCCCCATTAACGGTGTAGAGCTTTAATGAGGCTTTCAGGGGAATTTGCACAACACATTGTAAAATAGCTTCTCACTGCAATATATCACTGTTTTTCACTATAGCACATTTACACAACTTTTATATCTAAGAAACTACCATTTTTACTGCAATATATCACTGTTTTTCACTATAGCACATTTACACCACTTTTATGTCTAAGAAACTACCATTTTTACACATAAAACAAAGTTAGTAGTTTTAGAAAATAATATACAGCGAGCGGCCGCCATTTTGCAAGATTCAGCGCAAATCCCTAGGTTAGTCCAGTATACGCACCTGTAGAGTGGCGAGGCGCGCCAACGTAGCCCGATGTAGGTACACCCGCTCCCGCAGGTGCGTCGGCGAGTAGTAGGGCGACGGGTCGCCGCTCGCCCCCAGCTCGGGCTCCGGCCTTCGAGCGGAGAACGACACGTTCAGGATGTTGCCTGTCACGTCCGTGTCGTCCTGCACACATACCTTATGTTATATATCTATACTAATATACAGGGTCGTTTGTAAAACACCAGCAACCTCCTACGAGTAGATATCCAAGGTCATATTTGTTACACAGCTAGTACTATCGTACATTGAAACTTCGAGCTTCGTCATAGGCATTGATGCGCGCCCATCTAGCGTTCATCGAAGGCATGCTTCGATGTCCGCGCATCAATGCGGTTGAAAAAGGTCAAGGTTAAAGGTGTTAAGATCGGTCCGCCCCCATCCCCTGTGATTTTTCACAAGTTGTGCATTACTGTAATTCAATCAGTACATTAAATTATAGTTAAATTTGAAAAAAAAAAACCAAAATATATGATTTTATGATGTTAGCTAACTAGTCCTAGCAGGTTGCTGGTGTTTTACAAATGACCCTGGATAAAGCTGAAGAGTTTGTCCATTTTCAACACGGCAATGAGATCAACACCTGTTACGTGGGACAAAAATGCACAGGGTGAAATGTGGGCGTATAATACGCCTCTGTCACCCCTTCGGGAATAAAGGCATGATTGATAAATAAAAAAGTTCGTTTATTTGTTTAGTTGAACGCGCTAATCTTAGGAACTACAGAATAGAAATAAAAATATATGTTTGTGTTGGATAGTCTATTTGCTGAGGAAGGCTACAGGCTATATATCATCACGCTATTACCCTGAAGAGCGGAGCAGTAATCATAAATCTCAACAAATCGGGCAACTTTTTATACATTGTTGTAGAATTTATAAAAGACAGGAATAAATAGATGCGACGGGAGTTCGAGCCGTGAGGGTCACCTAGTTCAATTATAAAAAGGCCTTATATGTTTAGAGGCCTGTTGTGTAATAAAGCTGGGGTCAAAAACCTGTGGAAGTTATTGAGCGAAGCTCCCATGGAGCGACTTCAATGGCGTTTGTAACACCGAGCAAAACTTCGCCATTTCTTATCCGTTATCGGATTTTTTTTCTGCTACGCAAATCTATTCAAATTATGCAAGTCGTGACGAAGCCCGAATTTAAAAATTCGATCTAATTAAAAAGTTATTCGCAAAAATCATGTTGTCTATGGGAACATACTTAGTTAAATTTTACGCTTCGCTCAAATTTATGCTGCTAGCATAGGTTACAACTTTGCGACTGCGGCTACCTAGTATACGAAGCATGGAGTTCATACCTGCACGCTGAATACATAGATGTTCTCTTTAGGACAAGGTATAATAGCCGCTAATCCGTCTACGAAGAAACCAAACAGCGGTGATAGGAAATGCTCAGCAGTCATGTCGTTGAGCCTCACAGTGATGGAGTTGAACAGCATATCTTCGGTGATCAATCGGACGGAGAGCTGCATCATTGCTTTAACTTCGTTTACACCATCTATATGAAAAAAAAAGTGTGTGTGTACTTCTGTACACGCGTCAGAAGTTATACTTCTTTGGCATATCAAGATAAAAATCTTTTTTTAAAATTTTATCTTTCGCCTTATCCTACGTTTGTAGAAAAACTAAAATGTTGACTATTAACTTCAGGGTGTTTAAAAATTACATTGAATCTAGTTATATGTTGTCACGGGAACACTTATCGGCTAACTTCATGGTGTCGGTTTTTCTCAACGGACTGCGCGCGCATCGTAAAAAATTACTTTCATTATGATGGTAAGTGTAATGAAGATGTAAATTTCATGAAAGGTACTTCAAATAACGATGTTAAACTAAACATACTTTAATTTTGCCATATTGGTGCCACTTGTTTGATAGCTGGATACGAGCGAATAAGCGCCCTTATCGGGTTGAGACGTAAGACGGCAGTATGCCGAAAATTAAAAACCTAAAGATAGCTGCTCCTGGCAGATAAGCTCTTAGAAGAAACAAACATGGAACTAATTCTGGGTAGTTATTCAAATACACCAAAAATCAAATAACATTTCTGAGTCAGTTCAGCATCCTTGTATAATGGTTCTTAAGGGTAGGCAGATCTTCATTTTCATAAAGCACCAAAGTTTGTTAGAAACCGGTCAACATGGTTCTTTGTTATGCGTACATGATTTTACGGTCCTTCGAGCCGGATGCCTGATCGCACGCACATTGAGTTGCTTTATATAAAACTATTATAAAATTAACTTTATACAATTACCTGACACTGATATCTCCATAGTAGCTAGCTTAGGTACGTTGGTGTTCAGTTGCGGTGACAATGTCATCTCTCCTGACGTTTCGTTCAGTAGAACTAAGTTCGCGTTGTTACCAGACAGGATTCGGTATTGTAGCTGATGGGGAAGAGCGTGACGAAATTATTAAATATATAGTAACAGGGGAGTCATTGGACATTTTCTTTTTATAATGCTATAATCAGAAACAATTGGGAAGTTTTAGGATCCGGGCGTGGTCCAGTTACATATGAAATTATCCTGTAAAATGAACTCGCGTGGCTTACGTCGCGAAAGCTGCTACTATACTACTCAACTCTCAACAGGTGAGTATTTAGGAAAAGATTTTTTTCCACAAAGGGGTAGTAGGCAGTGGCTGGAGCAACATTTTACCAACAGTATTTTGTCCCATATAATAGGTGGTGAGCCTATTTCTCTGTTGAAAAGGACAGGATATGGTTACTACATTTTCAAATAACTCATGTTAAAGCCTGTGGGCAAATAGGTGTATCATTTACAGGAGAGGTTGACTTGTAGAGGCTTAAGGGCCCGGTGATCTAAGCGGAACTCCATCATACGCAGTGACAGAAGGGGTTTTGGAATTATATAGGATTTTACGAATAGCAATGTGATAGCAATGCGAATAGCAATTTGACTGCCTCTGTGGCGCGGTGGGAGTGTATCCGACTGCTACGCCAGAGATCGTGGGTTCAATTCCCATCCTGGATAAAACTTTGTGTGATGAGCACGATGGTTTATTCTGTGTCTGGGTGTTAATTGTCTATAATATTTATGTATTTAGAAATATATAAGTACTAGTTGACGCCCGCGGCTTCGCCCGCGTATAGAAGTTTTCGCGTTCCCGTTTCCAACAGGAACTCGTTCCCGAAAGAAAAAATAGCCCATTGTAGGGGAATGTATTCTCGACGTTAATAAAAGTTTAACTTTGGTTTCAAACGAAATCACTTTAATGTACACTTACAGAACTTGTACATCGTAAAAGGTAGAAGTTATATCATTTGTTTAGGCATAACTTATCACTAGAAACCATAAATATATTATAACTAATAACACGCGGCACGCGGCGCACATGGGTGCTGCTTTGGCGAGATAGCCAGCGTGGACACAGCGCGGAGTACGGTTGGTGACTGAGGAAAGCGCAGTCGCTCGGGACTTGCGGCCGCGCTGACAGCGAAAGGGGTGAAGAAAAAGGAAGTGCGTGGTAATGGAGCGCTAAGTAAACCGCACCGGACGACGCCGAATGCGTTTCGTGTTACGCACGATATTATTGCACGCTACACCATGTGTTATTCTGATGTATAGGCTATATTATTGTAAAGTTTCATTAAAATCCATTCAGTGGTTTTTACGTGAAAGAGTAACAAACATCCATACAAACTTTCGTATTTATAATATTATTAAGATGTTTATCAGTTATCTGGTTACCATAGTACAAGCTCTGCTTAGTTTGGAATCAGATGGCGTTGTGTGAGTAGTCCCAATGATATTTATTAAAAAAAACGTCAATGGTATTGACAATTACCTTGTCCGTAACATCAGCATCATAAGCAGGTACTCTTCCAAACGGCCCAACAGGGAAACAATCTTTGTAGTTATTGAAGATGACCTGAAAGTCCTTCATCATGGGCGCGTTGTCATTCACGTCAGTCACCATGATCTCCACTCTGACGTCATTCCATAATGGCGGACTGGCTGCTCGGATGATGAGTTCGTATTTCTTTCGGGGACTTTCGTAGTCGAGGTCTACCATTGTCACTAGTTCGGCTTTGTCGGAGCCTTGGCGAGTTTCTAGTGAAAAGCTGTTCGAATCGTCTCCACCTGCACGTAAAAGGTAAAATATGAGATGTAGAAGTGATACTGTATGATAATATCGCATTAGAACAGAATTTTAAAAATCATTTGTTTAGATTCCTTATTTTCTTCCCCCTGTCGTGAAGCGCTTAGCGAGGCAATTACTGAGAGACACTTCCAAAAAAATTAAAATGAATTTTTTATAAACATGTTCTATGGATTAATTTTTAAAGCAATTCGTGTGTTAACTTTGTTCGAGAAAAGAAAACTTAATTCGAGACGAGTATCAAACCCCATCCTTTTTCACTTTAATAAAATGTTAAATCTTTATGTGCAAGTTTCATGCTAATTGCTTTAAAAATTTATCCATAGATTGAGTGGAGTCCCACGCATCAAAGTTTAAAAATGGTTGTAACACTGTTCATTGGTATCAGAGTTGTTAAGTAACTCGAGAGATGGCTTTGGTAATACTCTTAAATGACGATTAAAATATAGTGAAGAATTACAACTTGTTTCGGTACCGTTCGAATAGTTTAGTGGCTAGAACTTTGCCCTGGTTAGGCACTTGTCACTTTAATAAAATATTCATGTTAATTCGATTTTTACAGCATATCTACTATCTTAGGGTGACCACCGACTAGATTCTTTTAGCATGGGTTACTAGCTAAATAGTCGTTTTTAAGAAGTTAAATACTACAACGATACACAATGAAAATCGCTGGCTGTGGGTGCTAAAACTATCTGTGACGTCCCTTACTTATAAAATAGACAAATTTACCTTTAATAGAGTAATGAACTACTGAGTGGGGTCCTTCGTCGGGGTCGTGTGCGTAGATCTCGCCCACGGTGGTGCCGATGGGGCTGTTCTCCGAGATATAGAACGTGAGGCAGTCGCTCTCGAACACCGGCGGGGAGTCATTTATGTCTTCTACCTTTATGTGGACTATCACCTGAAATTGAACTTATTATTAAAGATACTACGAATAGATTTGTCACAGTGTATAATTTGGCCAATCTTTTCTCTACAATATAGAGTTTTAGGAGCGATTATACAATTTTTTTACATAATATTTTAACAGTAGTTAGTCTGCGTATATCTATTTTAACACGACAATGGGTTCCCCACCTATTACGTGGGACAGAAATACACACGGTGAAAAGTGGGCGTATAATATGCTTCTGCCATCCCTACGCGAATAAGGCGTGGTTGATAAAACAAAAAAAGAAGTATTTTTTGATAAATGCAAAAGGGATTCAATTCAACGATTTTAAGTTGTGGATTTGAAAACCAACATTTCTTTTACCTTTTCACCGATACCCTCGTTTCATCTGGGCTGATGTTGTACTTGTGACTAGTATTTCTTTTCAAAGTTAAGTGAAACTGCTACACAACATCTGCCTACATTTAATAAACAATGAATTAAACATTATATATGAACAAAACTCACAGTAGAACTCAACGGAGGACTGCCACCATCGATCGCGAGCGCTCTCAGATCATACGTAGCTACGGACTCCCTGTCCAGAGCCTTGTTGGTGCGGATGACCCCCGACGCAGGGTCGACCACGAATGAACCCTCCTCACGGTCTCTGGGATCCAACTCGTAGTGAACGCGACCGTTGAGACCCACATCGGCGTCGGTCGCGCTTACTTGAGTTACTGAGGTACCTGACAAGAAAAGTTTAAAATATTAAGAACATGTATACAAACTCTTATAAAAATAAGAATAACTGAGACGCACTTTCGCTTCGCTCACTCAATCAATACCAGTTTTTATAAGTACCTATACACTCTATTTAATATACAAAATTTGAGAAATTGATAAAATGAGTTTATTATTTGTTCGGCACTTTATTAATATATTCCATTAGCAACGAACTTACCAACTAACGAATCTTCCACGATGTTGGCGGTATACAGTTGTTGCTTGAACACCGGTGCGTTATCGTTCACGTCCACTACGGATATTTCCACGTCCGTTGTGTCAGAGAGAGAGGGTACGCCGCCATCACGAGCTGTCACTGTCAGTAGGTAGCCTGCGAGAAAGGAAATAGTTATAATGTTTCTGGCCACCATGCTAGTATTGAAATGTTTTTGGTAGCGAAAACGTAGTTGGCTAAATCTAAAACGTTCAATAGGAATTTGCTCCATGACTTGGCAAGTGGTCGGCGGATCATCCAGCTTGAAGGTGAGGTTTTGTATGAGCCCTGAGATCTTGGTTCTGTAGTTGTACCTACCTAGGACTTCGAAAGCATGAAAGCTGGATGGCCTAACGACTCCGGATCAGAATAAAAAATATAATAAATAAATAATAAATAACCATCACGCCTTATCCCCGAAGGGGTGGCAGAGGCATATTATATGCCCACTTTTCACTGTGTGGATTCCTGTCCCACGTAATAGGTGGTGAGGCCATTGCCGTGTTGAAATAGACAGACGCAGGTTGTGGCTAACTGCTGTTGAAATTTTCAAGCCGCCCATAAGGCCTTCAACCAGGCTTAACGACTGCCATTTTACTGGCAACCGGAACCAACGGCTTAACGTATATTTATAAATATAGGGTTATAAAAAATATAGTACAAAATAATGGACTTGACGTATACAAAAAACTATATGACGAATACTGTTGATTGATAGTATTTGGCGGAACTTGCTATACATCTTGAATGAAAACACTTGTACTATTTCACATTATTCATTTTTAAACCTGCCTGGTTGCACTTTACGCTATTTTCAAAGGTTTACTCACGAATCTGCGCGTGTACCCAACAAATATTGACTGCCTCTGTGGCTCGGTGGGAGTGTATCCGACTGCTACGCAAGAGGTCGTGGGTTCGATTCCCACCCAAGATAAAACTTTGTGTGATGAGCACGATGGTTTATTCTGTGTCTGGGTGTGTTATTTACCTATAATATGTATGTATTTAGAAATATATAAGTATGTTTATCAGTTATCTGGTGACAATAGTACAAGCTCTACTTAGTCTGGAATCAGATGGCGTTGTGTAAGTTGTACTAACGATATTTATTTATTTAATATTGATTCCCAAAAATTACCACTCATAGTCTCTCTGTCCAACAGCTTGTTGGTGGTGATTGCTCCGGTCTGCGGATTGATGACGAACTCCAGGTCGTGGTGAGCAACCGCCTCGTTAGATATCTCAGAGCTGAGGCTGTACGTGATCTGGGCGTTGACCCCCACGTCACTGTCTGTGGCCGATACTACCAGTACTGTGGTTCCTACTGGAGCGTCCTCAAATACCTGCATGATATATTTATTATTTACTAGGTGACCCCACGGTTTCGCTCGTGACATACTTCGATCTCCCGTTACACCTATTTAAACCTGTCGCTTATGAATTCTATAATAATGCATAAAAATAATCCCGATTTCTCGACATTTATGATTACTGCTCCTGACTCGGCAAAAGGGCGCCGTGTGATGTCGGGGCTCGTGTCGAGGGAATTGAACTTAATATTGAATAAACGACCATTAATAAACAAGATGTCTAATTAATAGGTTACTAAGCCGATAGATATGCCTATCTTGTATGTAATGTATTGCCTAATTTTTTTTCGTTTTTCTATATCATTTCTTCCAAAAATCAAGCATTTTTTAAATTCTAACTATTTTTTTAAAAAAAAGCAGGTATCCATAATCTGTTCCTGTTTTTATGTACCCGTTTTTTACAGAACTTGCTCCCGGGATACAAAGCATCCTATGTACTATTTTGATGTATCAGCTATATTCCTGTAAAGTTTCATTATAATTCCTTTAGTTGCTTTTGCGTGAAAGAATAACTAACATCCATCCACAAATACTTACAAACTTACACATTTATACTAATATATAAAGCTGAAAAGTTTATTTGTTTGTTTGCTTGTTTGTAAGTTTGTTTGTTTGTATGTTTGTCTGGTTGAACGCGCTAATCTCAGGAAATCTTTTTGTTTAGGATAACCCATTTGTCAAGAAAGGCACCATAAATGTCAACACATCGGGTCAATTTTTATACATTATTGTAGAAGCAATAAACGAAAGGATTAAGGGTGCCACGGAGGTTCAAAATATGTCATGGGCGATGCCTCAGGGGTCAGCTGGTTTATAAAATTAGTTGGATTAGACTGATAAAATTTGATATCTTTTTCTGCGTGTAGAATAAATCATTCATTCGTTCATTTATTCATTCATTCTAACATCAGCAATATATTTAAAAAAATTAAAAAATATTTTATTGCCAAATCGTAAATACAGTATTGTGCGTTTCCCAGTGGCCCCACACTAGGCAAGCCTGTCCTGTGGGTGCCAGGTAATTTACATTGATTGCTCTTGCGACATAAAATTTTTAGACATTTCTATCTTAAATATTAATTATTATAATATTGACATTACTTACCGAAGCAGTGTATGGCGCGTTCTCAAACACGGGCGCGTAGTTGTTCGCGTCGGTGATGTTGATGTGCACCATGGCGGTGTCGGCGCGGCCGCCGCTGTCTGTGGCGGTCACCGTGAGCACGTAGCGGCGCTCCTGCTTGAAGTCCAGCGGCTGCGCAACGGTCACCAGACCGCGTCTATTCTGTGACGTCATGGAGAAGCGACCGCGCGTATTGCCGCCGGAGATCTCGTAGTGTAGTCTGGGGAATGTGTCATAGTGTATTCAAATATATTCTACTAGTGTTCCGCGAACATAGTTCGTGTTCCGGTGGCAATACAGGGATAATTTTACCTTTTTTTGATACCACTGAGGTGGCAGACAAGCATACGGCCCACCTGACGGAAAGTGGTCACCGTAGCCTATGGACGTTTGCAACACCAGAGGTGCAGCACTCGCGCTACCGACCCTTTATAAACCTTCTAAGACCCCTATTGAAGAACCTCATACTGTAAACGACCGTACCGTAGAAGCGCTCGTGGCCCCGCGCTCTCAGTGTTCCGTAAACGATCACTGAGTTACGCAACATTCACTATGGCTGGTCCTCGGATGGGTGACCACTTTGTGGCATTTACATTTGCGAGCTATTCCGTGCTTCGGAAGGCACGTTAAGCCGTTAGTCCTTATGGGCGGCTTGAAAATTTTCAACAGCATGTAGCCACAACCGCGTGCATATAACATCCACCAGCATTAGCCTAATATTAGCATAGTTAAAAAATCAATGATTTCGTAATAAAAGTTGTAAATTCAGTAATAAACTTTTAAACTTCTAGTGCCTCTGTGGCGCGGTGGGAGTGCATCCGACTGCTACGCAAGAGGTCGTGGGTTCGATTCCCACCCAAGATAAAACTTTGTGTGATGAGCACGGTGGTTTATTCTGTGTCTGGGTGTTATTTATCTATAATAATTATGTATTTAGAAATATATAAGTATGTTTATCAGTTATCTGATTACCATAGTACAAGCTCTGCTTACGCACACGCCATCTGATTCCACACGAATCAGATGGCGTGTGCGTTGTCCCAACGATATTAATTTATTTATTTATATCGTATGTACCTATTGTCTTCATCAGCGTCGGTAGCGATGAGTGTAACGACCGGAGTGCCGGGCGGCTCGTCCTCGGCCAGCTCCACGTCGTACTGCGGCGGAGAGAACACCGGGTCGTTGTCGTTCACGTCCTGGACCACCACCACCACGGATGCTGTCGCCGACCGGCCCGGGGAACCCCCGTCTGTTGCTGTCACCTGGTGAAGAGACAATGCATGAAAGGAAATTGAATGTTTGTGAAGATATTATTACTTAGAAAATTGTACAAATGTTTAAATTATATCGGATTCGCGACGCTGAGGCCTGATCAGTCGCGCGCTGGCGCTTACTGAGGTAGGACCTGTGTTAGGTTTTTTCGTTGCGCTCCCCTTGCTATTTTTTCGCAATGGCACAGTATATTTATGAGAGCAGTAAGCATTCCATCATCATCCGATCGTCTGTCCCAGTTGCATCTCGCGACGCCCGGAATTAGCTTTATATAGTGTATATACATATATGAGAGTTATATACGGCAATGGGCTCACCCACCACCCATTACGTGGGACAGGAATACACATGGTGAAAAGTGGGCACATACTAATATGCCACTGCCACCCTTTCGGGAATAAGGCGTGATAGATAAATAAAATATATGAGAGTTTTAATATAAAATAAAGTACCCACACTTCACAGAAGCAGTAGAATTATCCCTGTAAGTAGTATAAATCGAACCCGGTACCCACAGGTTAGAAGGCAGTTATATAAGCAACTAAGCTAGTGGGTCGTTCAATGTATGTTTACCTTTTTATCAGCTAAATGCCGACGAATTAAAAAAAAAATTGTAGCGTATACTTTCAATTGGGTTCTAAACAAATTTGATCAGTAGATTCTGAGGCTTAAACATACCGTCTGCCACTGGCTGAAGTAATCAGTGCAGTTATTATATTGAAGCTTCGCTTCGCTTCGCATAAATTATTAAAATTGTATCCAAGGCCTTTGTTTTATGCTTTCAGTATTAATTATTTAAGTATATTTATAAATTTATTAGCCACGACTTTATCCCCGAAGGCGTGGCAGAGGCATATTCTGGTGAGCCCAATGCCTGTGTTCAAATGGACAGGCTCAGATTGTAGCGACTCGCTGTTGTAATTTTTAAGTCGTTCAAAGAGTATTCACTTGACTTAACGAGTGTCGATTGCAACGTTACTATCAACCGGGACAAACAGCTTAATGTGTCCTTCGAAGCACGATAACTTTGGTAAAGGAAAATGCTACAAAGCGGTCATCCATCCAAAATCCGAAAGAGTTTCTTAAATCAGTGATATTTTACAGAAACCGAGTTACTAGGGCTACGAGCGCTTTTTATTTATGTTTTTACTTCATGTTAGTAGCCTTAAACAATGTATAACATTTCATCTAACTAATAATTAATAATCCCAACATTTTAACGCGAAGGTTTTTTGCGCTTTAGTGGATCTGGAGAAAACATTTGATAACGTTGTGAGAGGAACTCTGTGGTACTCGTCCACTCTATATTCGGGCAGGATATGGTGTGGACGGCCAGCTGTTGCGGGCGATACAGTCTCTTTATACGGACTGTAAAGCTTGCGTGCGACCAAGGGTGATGTTCATCTGGTGCCTATTTTTGACTTCTGTTCGGGTGTCAAACGGGGTTGTGTTATGTCCACCTGGCTTTTCATAGTGTATCTGGATAGTTGTGCAAAAGTGTGGCTGCAAAAGTTAAAAGATTATGATGTGTTGTAAAATTGGAAATTTTACAGTACATTGTCAGTTGTACGCTGATGATGCGATAGTGATGGTCTCATCAGAAGCCGACCTTCTGGCATTAGTCACTAATATAAAAGTTAAGGTCTTCGCTGCATGTTAAACTATGAATCGGGTATTTGATTAACTTAGGGAGAATGTTTAGCGCGGACGGAAGATATGTTCTGATGTACAACGGTGACTAGCTGCCGAAGACAGGATCATAACATTATGATTTTTTGATTTTAATATTTTTTTTTTTTAATAATAATTTTTTGGGACATTTTATTTGGTATATAAAGCCTAAATTTGTTATTAAATATATCATCATTAACTCCTACTAATATTATAAACGCGAAAGTTTGTAAGTATGAATGTTTGTTACTTGCACGTAAAACTACTGAATGGAATTTAAATAAACTTTGCCATAACTATGGAAAACTACATCACGCGGGCGGGGCCGCTGGTGTCAACTAGTATATCATAAACCCAAAATAAAATCCAACACAATAACAGAGATGTTCCATTTCGATTGCAACTGCCAATCATTTTTACTGTGGCGTGCCAGCAAAAAATACATCGTCGATCTATCTTGGCGGGGGCTGAGGAAGCGTTGTGGTGCCTACGCGACTTGGCCTACCGGCCCTTAAGCAGGAAAAGAGTAGGCTCCAGTGGTTGGGACACGTCCAACGAATGAGTAAGGAACTATTGGCGAAGAATATCTATTATTCGAAAGAATATGGTAGAAGGAAGTCAACAACGGAAAAGTCAAAAGTACTTGGATACTCAGTGCATGTTTAAAACCATTAGTGAAAATGTAGTAAGCTTAAGAAGTATGCATGGATCGCGAAGCCTGGCGATCTGTCCTCCCTGACTACCCCGTCAGGGATATAGCGTAAAGATGTTATAAACAACCTGTGCCCCACGGCTTCGTCTATGACATTATTACTGCTCTAGGTACTCCCTTGAGTAGTAACATAATAATACATAGCCTATGTTTTATTGACTCTATGTCTCTAAACCCTTAGTTTTCTTAGGTACGAGTATTTCATCGTCTTAGGGGTGGAATTTCCAAAAAAGTTGATTTTCTTTTTTTAAGAGTACCAAACACTCATTCTTCATCCCATGACCGTAGCCCTGACCAATTAAAAAAAACCACTGTAAAATTATCTTAAAATGTATCCAATATGCTTAGTATTTTTAGTGTGACAACATGAGATGTCTGTGCGAACCCCTTCGAAAAATAGATATAAGAAAAACTAGTTATGTTAATAAAGTGCTCAGGGTTTATTGGTTTCAAAACTTATTTTTACATCGGTTACCTTCAAACCTCTACTCGAGTGCCATACCCTGTTAGATAAAATAACAATTGGCGACCCTATGTCCCGCTTCATAAAAGGCATTTTGAAAATATTTTTTTTAGTAGGTGCCTAAATTACCAGGGTTATCCTAAAAATATTAAGTTTCTAGGTGTAAGGGTTTCGGCTGAGCGTTGATAGATGAGTGAGTCATCCAGTAGTTTTATTATTTATTCATTTAACAGTTTATGTACACACATACACATTACAATAAAATTAAAATTAACTAGGAAAAAAGAGTACAATGGCGCTGTTTATTTCTAAAAGTAATCTCTTCCAGCAGGCCGGCGAGAGGAGAGTAAGAATTGAAATAATTGAAAAATGTAGAAGTGTGAAAGAGAACTATGTTAAACCTAGTGTTTATAGATACTTTACAAACATATATACAAACAAACAAATACATACATACAAATACCTACATGTAACTTGTGCATCTTAGCAGTAAAATACATGTATATGACATTACTATATGAAAAATAAGGACATTAGAAGTCATGAGTGGAAGACAGATAGTATTCACTAACCTTGTTTTTGAATTTCATTTTATCAGTATAGATATTGATTTTAAGATACTTACCATTAACTGGTACTTGGCTTGCACTTCTCTGTCCAACGGAGCGGAGGTGTAGACCCAACCGGACCTGGGGTCTATGGCGATGGGCAGGTCCGTGCTTGTGTAGTATTCTTTATCCGTCAAAGAGTACGTGATTTCGGCGTTCATACCCTCATCTGCGTCGTATGCTTGTACCTGGTAATCAGTGAATAATTGATGTTCATAAGTGTTGTTTTGTGACCTACATGAATAAAAATATTTTCATTTCACTGTTCATTTTATTTATCATTTAATTTGTCATTTCAATTAAAAATGCCTATTTACTTTCTTACGCATCAGTCATGCCTTTATTCCCGAAGGGGTAGGCAGACGCACGTTTCACCGTGTGCATTTTTGTTTAATGTAACAGGTAGTGAACCCATTGCCGTGTTGAAATGGACAGGTACAGTAGTAGTAGTAATGTTGTATCTTGCTATTGAAAATTTCAAGTCGCTCATAAGAACGTCAACTTGGCTTAACGACTACCATGTTACTGGAAATCGGGGCCAACGCCTGAACGGGCATAAAAATGTTCGTAAATGCCATAAAGAGACTAATTATAACTAATAATGGCCTCGGTGGTGCAATGGTGAGAAATATACCTATATGTATTTTTAGGAGTGAAATTCCCACGGATATATAAGTATGAGTTGTCTAGCTAGATCATAGCCATAGCACAAGATTATATTAGCTTATTTGGGCTAAATATAACTAAGTAAAAATATCCCACAATATTAAAAAGATATAATTCTAAAATGATGTTCGCCGCTGTACATAAAGTAGCTCCCACTATGTCAGTTAATATCTTAGGTAATACCTACCTATCTCATTTCTTCAACTAACAAAATGGCTGCTTTTATGGCAGCCATTTTAAGAGCAGCACTATATTAAGTTACATTGTAGTACCCGTCCCGTATAAAGCAGTCACAATTGCAATATAAATTCCTGATAAACGCTTTTATGTGGTTAGACATTGTATTGATATATGACTTCATAAATTTCCAGGTGTAAGTCGTAAATGGTACAAAATGTTGTATAAATGTTTAAAAGGAATAACTCTTTCGTATTTAAAGGCATCCAGAAAAATCGTTTGCGGCTCGGTACTGCCGTTTCCAAGTGCTTGTGTTGCCCTAATAAAAAAAGAAACAGGCGGTGGCCAACCCATAAAAGGAAGGATCCCCTTCCCTAAAAATGAAATAATGAAGAAACATTAATAAGAATGTTTCCTCAATAAGTTTTATAGTAAGCACAACATAACTATAACGATGGACGTTGGCAACACCAGAGGTGCAGCACTCGCGCTGCCTTCTAAACCTTCTAAGACCCCTTTTGAAGAACCCCATACTGTAGAAGTTCGGGAAAACCCAGGCAGGGAATTCATTCCTTAATTCAAGTCCACAATGTTGAACTCGTACGGTTCATGGAGCTACTACCCGCACCTTTTTCGGAGCCTCTTTGACCCTATCATCTCCTAGTAAAACGAGGCACTGAGTGGAGGTACTAAAATTTCTAATCTTGGTTCAGACCAAGATTAGAAATTTTAGTACCTCGACTCAGTGCCTCGTTTTATTAATAATAATAATAATTAAGTACCCGCCTTAACCTTTGTCAAGTCAGCTTGACAAAGGTTAAGACGGGTACTTAATTTTTTTTTTATACCACTGAAGTGGCAGACAAGCGTACGGCCCAACTGATGGAAAGTGGTCACTTTAGCCTATGGACGTTTGCAGCACCAGAGGTGAGCATTTATACATACCCTAACAATACTGTATCCTGTGGGTACGTTTTCACTGACAGATTCCTGGAACAGGCTGGTATAAAATCTAGGAGCATTGTCGTTGACATCTTTCACGTTTACAAGTAGCTGGGTGGTATTTGAGCGTGAGGGACTGCCCCCATCTGTAAGGAAATTTATAGTATAAATATATAATAAATACATAGTGAAATACACAGCCAAGTAAGTACCACGATCGATAAGACTACTAAACTTTTAGCTAAATCTTTGTGTATATAATTTTACTGTACGTGTGTGTCACTGAACTCCTCCTAAGCGGCTGGACCGAATTGAATGAATTTTTGTATGCGTTGGTGTTGCGCCCTGGATATTTTAGACTCACTAATCAAAAAAACAAAATATCAAAATAAAAAGCGCTGAGGTCGGTATATTGTATGACAACGTCTGTCGGGTCCACTAGTAGATTTTTTTTATATTGAATGCCATTTTTGTGCCAATTGGGCGTAACGGAAGATCTCCAGGGCCCATGTGACCTCATCTGCTGGTAGTCCATCTACTAACTGACGTACAAGGCAATGACGAACGCGCCCTTACCGGGTTGGAAGCTCAAACACGAAAATCAAAAGTCACACTATATCTTCTCCTAGCAGTCAACTAATAGTGGACCTTAAGTTCTAAATCCAGGTAAGGTTTGAAAGCAACTTAGGATACACTAATATAAAGGAGATAGCTCCATTACACGCAGTATTCTTTTACAAAGACTTACGACTATAAATGAGTGAGTGCAATTGGCGGACTTATTACTAAGAGGGATCATTTTCAGACAACTTTAATATGGAAAGAGATTAAAGAGATGATTAGAAAAGAAATTCCTTTTCACTGCCTCGGCGGTGTAAGTGGTAATGTATGCGGCAGCCGCGCTAAAGTCCCGGGTTCGATTCCCTGGGTCGGAACAAATATTTGTGTGATCCACAAATATTTCTTTCGGCGTTTGGGTGTTTCCTCTGTAAAAATGTGTATGTATTTAAAAATATATAAGTATTTTTATCAGTTGTCTAGATCCCATACCACAAGCTTATAGCTCAGTTTGAGCTAGATGGCGCCGTGTAAAAAGTGTTTCACACGACTGTAGTACTACACTCACATAATTTATATTATGTAACTAAGGACAAATGTAAAAAAATAACAATAATTAGCAATTGTACCTTGCGCCCTTATAACTAGTCGATAGCTCCTGACTTGCTCATAGTCCAAAGGTTTTACTAAAGACACATCGCCGCTCAAGCTGTCGATGGAGAACTGCATCTGCGTATTGCCACCAATAATTGCGAACCGTATCGCTGCGTTGGATCCCACGTCTGCATCGGTTGCCCTGCAAAAGCGATTATAGTAAACTATTGTCCACAGCTTTAGGTGATGAGGCTTACATACTGTATCAGATCATGATAGGATGTACCTATACTAGCGGCACGCTATGATGGCCGTTTTGACATATTACAATAGTGATGTGAAATCCTTTTGAAAATCCTTTTGTGAATCCTTTTCCAACAGGGACTTTGAACGTAGATGCTGCAGTGTCATCTGTCCAGGATGTACAGTATAGTTAGCATTAAGACATGTTTCATCCAAAAACACAACGTCAAAACGGCCAGCATAGCGTGCCGCTAGTATAGTTAAAGAATTAGTAGGTTTCTCTTGTTTAGGCTCTGGTATATTCTGTTTTAGGGCTCTGTGCCACAAAAGGAAAATACGGCATCCTTATAAAATCACTTTGTTGTTGGATCGTCGCGTCGGTACGTTGGTCCGTTTGTCTGTCAAGCCTGCCTGCCTGCGCTTTATCATGGGAACGCGTGACGGTATCAAGATGAAATTTAAAATATATACTTTGGCCTATGGTACCTTGAAGCTGGAAAAAAAAAAGATTGTGTGCTTAAGACCGCACGGCAGAAATGAAAACTTCATTGGCAATCGCATCAATTATTACGAAGGAATTGCATATATTAAACACAGCGAAAAGCAGCTGGCTGTATCTTTCTCTCTCGGGTACGGATCAGCCTAACTTACTGCGGTGCGCCATAAGAAGTTTTAATTTCAAAATCAAACTTTTAATTAATAAATTTTTAAAGTATAATAATAAATGAAAAAATAATTGCTTTAAAAATTTATCAATATACTCGGTATATTGATAAATTTTTAAAGCAATTATTTTTGCTAAATTTCTCATAAATTTTTATTAAAGTGGAAAAATAAAAATTTATGAGAAAAATTTATCAATATACTGAGTGGAGTCCATTGCATCAATGTTTAAAAATAGTTGTAACACTGTTCATTGGTATCGAGTTGTTCATTAGCTCGATAGATGGCTCTGGTCATACTCTTAAAATGACGATATAAATAAGGTGGAGAATTTCAACTTGATTCGATACGGTTCGGGTAGTTCAGGTGGCTAGAACATTGCCCTGGTTAGGCAAAGGTCACAGGTTCAATCCCTGTCTCGAATCAAGTTGTCTTTTTCCACTTTAATAAAAATTTATGAGAAATTTAGCAAAAATAATTGCTTTAAAAATTTATCAATATACTGAGTGGAGTCCATTGCATCAATGTTTAAAAATAGTTGTAACACTGTTCATTGGTATCGAGTTGTTCATTAGCTCGATAGATGGCTCTGGTCATACTCTTAAAATGACGATATAAATAAGGTGGAGAATTTCAACTTGATTCGATACGGTTCGGGTAGTTCAGGTGGCTAGAACATTGCCCTGGTTAGGCAGAGGTCACAGGTTCAAACTTTTAAGTTAGCGTAAAAACATTATGGCCGTTTACGACACAAAAAAACGTATTTTTACGGAACCCTCAGTGGACGAGTCCGACTCATACTTGTTCTTTTTTTATTTTCTTAGGCTGCATTTTGGACATATTGGTCTAATAAGCATGATGTCTCCCCCGCTAGATAATATAGGAAATCCTAAGAAATCGGAAACAAAGTGTAGCCACTAGCTGAACTGCGGTTGTGTGCTTTACATTAACCTTACAATATAAATCTTAAAATATTTACATTATTTGTTGCTCGCAGGAAATGCATGATTAAAAAGTTAGCAAAACTCTCATAGAGCTGCGTGTAGCGCATGAAAAGACAATTAATTCGGCTGCCCTCGAAGTTCATTATCCTCATACAATGAAAACTAACTGAGAAACTGTACTTTAAGATCGTCTTACAACTTTATATTAAGAAAAATACAATGGTCGCAACTGTTTATTAATTCACCAATGAATTTCTGTTTATGGACCATAAATGTTATAATCATCACTACATATTATAAAACAAAGTCGTTTTTCGCTGTCTGTCCCTATGTATGCTTAGATCTTTAAAACTACGCAACGAAATTCTATGACGTTTTTTTAAATAGAAAGAGTGATTCTTATAGAAGGTTTTTATGTATATTTTGTTAATTTTTGTAAACATTTACTTAATTATAACGATATAATGTTGGCGGTGTCGGAAAAAATGAGCCGTCTGGGAGCTTTTAACGAAAACACTGCCTAAACCCTCGAGATATAACAAAATAATGTACGTGGAATTGTGTACCTAATATAGGTCTACAAAAAAGTCCGCGACGGTATATGTCTACCTCTTAAGGATAACGTACTATATTCATTTTAATACTAAAAAAAACAGCAATAATAAAGCGGTAATTTAAAGGCTATTTACACCAATACTTTAGTAATCCTTATCATTTTTAATATGTTAGTTGGTTTCAGCATTTTATGAAGATTATTTTGTCCCTTTACACTTTGCAAATTAAATGAATATCTTAGACGATATGGCAATTAAAAAAAATGTGCAAATAAATTAATTTCGTGTAACAATAATTCGACCGGGCCGAGTGGGCGCGGGCGTAGGTACTTGAGAAACAAAGTAGTTTTTCGCTGTCTGTCCCTATATATGCTTAGATCTTTAAACTACGCAACGAATTTCGATGCAGCTTTTTTAAATAGATAGAGTGATTCTTATAGAAGGTTTTTATGTATATTTTGTTAAGTTTTTGTAAACATTTACTTAATTATAACGATATATGTTGGCGGTGTCGGAAAAATGAGCCGTCTGGGAGCTTTTAACGAAAACGCTGCCTAAACCATTTAAGATATAGCAAAATAATGTACTGTGAAATTATGTATCTAATATAGGTCTACAAAAAAGTCCGCGACGGTATATGACTATCTCTTAAGGATAACGTACTATATCCATTTTAATACTTAAAAAACCTAACCACTCCGGGAGTGCCGACAGAAGTGAAAACTCAATTTATTAATAATTTATTTATCTAGACGCGTTGGTACATGCATATATGCACACACTATAGCTGCGTATCGTAACGGGGTGTAGCGAGTCCAGAGATTTATCTCATCTAAAAAATTGCGTACCGCGCTAAAAGAAGTTTTTCCTTCAAAAATTGACCGGGATCGACGTTAATGATGATGATGATGAAAAATAAATCTACACTGAAAGACTCCTAATTGATTACACAGCATTATTTAATAAGACCTGTAGATGACCGGAATCAACGTTAGATGATGATGATGATAATGGTCGCGAGTCCAGAGATTTTATCTCATCTAAAAATAAGCGTACCGCGCTAAAAGAATATTCACTTCAATAATTGACCGGGATGGACGTTAATGATGATGATGAAAAAAAAATTCTACTCTGAAAGAGTCTTAATTGATTACACAATATTATTTAATAAGATCTGTAGATGACCGGGTTCAACATTAGATGATGATGATGATTATAGTCGCAAATCCAGAGATTTTATCTCCTCTAAAAATATGTGTACCACGCTAAGAGGCGTTTTCACTTAAAAACTCCATCCGTCTTACGCTTTTTCGATCAGGTCACGTGTCCTGACGCGAGTTTAAGATTTTATACCCATTACAGAAAAAGTGCTCAACGCCGCTAAAGAAGTTTTCACTTCAAAAATTGCGTACCGCGCTAAAAGAAGTTTTTCCTTCAAAAATTGACCGGGATCGACGTAAAGATGATGATGATGAAAAATAAATCTACACTGAAAGAGTCCTAATTGATTACACAGCATTATTTAATAAGACCTGTAGATGACCGGAATCAACGTTAGATGATGATGATGATTATGGTCGCGAGTCCAGAGATTTTATCTTATTCCGCGCCAAAAGAAGTTTTGCCTTCGAAAATTGACCGGGATCGACGTAAAGATGATAATGATGAAAAATAAATCTACACTGAAAGAGTCCTAATTGATTACACAGCATTATTTAATAAGACCTGTAGATGACCGGAATCAACGTTAGATGATGATGATGATTATGGTCGCGAGTCCAGAGATTTTATCTCATCTAAAAATATGCGTACCGCGCTAAAAGAATATTCACTTCAAAAATTGACCGGGATGGACGTTAATGATGATGATAAATCTTACGCTTTTTCGATCAGGTCACGTGTCCTGACGCGAGTTTAAGATTTTATACCCATTACAGAAAAAGTGCTCAACGCCGCTAAAGAAGTTTTCACTTCAAAAATTGCGTACCGCGCTAAAAGAAGTTTTTCCTTCAAAAATTAACCGGGATCGACGTAAAGATGATGATGATGAAAAATAAATCTACACTGAAAGAGTCCTAATTGATTACACAGCATTATTTAATAAGACCTGTAGATGACCGGAATCAACGTTAGATGATGATGATGATTATGGTCGCGAGTCCAGAGATTTTATCTCATACCGCGCCAAAAGAAGTTTTTCCTTCGAAAATTGACCGGGATCGACGTAAAGATGATGATGATGAAAAATAAATCTACACTGAAAGAGTCCTAATTGATTACACAGCATTATTTAATAAGACCTGTAGATGACCGGAATCAACGTTAGATGATGATGATGATTATGGTCGCGAGTCCAGAGATTTTCTCTTCTAAAAATATGCGTACCGCGCTAAAAGAAGTTTTTCCTTCAAAAATTGACCGGGATCGACGTAAAGATGATGATGATAAAAAATAATTCTACACTGAAAGAGTCCTAATTGATTACACAGCATTATTTAATAAGACCTGTAGATGACCGGAATCAACGTTAGATGATGATGATGATTATGGTCGCGAGTCCAGAGATTTTATCTCATCTAAAAATATGCGTACCGCGCTAATAGAAGTTTTTCGTTCAAAAATTGACCGGGATCGACGTAAAGATGATGATGATAAAAAATAATTCTACACTGAAAGAGTCCTAATTGATTACACAGCATTATTTAATAAGACCTGTAGATGACAGGAATCAACGTTTGATGATGATGATGATTATGGTCGCGAGTCCAGAGATTTTATCTCATCTAAAAATATGCGTACCGCGCTAAAAGAAGTTTTTCCTTCAAAAATTGACCGGGATCGACGTAAAGATGATGATGATAAAAAATAATTCTACACTGAAAGAGTCCTAATTGATTACACAGCATTATTTAAAAAGACCTGTAGATGACCGGAATCAACGTTAGATGATGATGATGATGATTATGGTCGCGAGTCCAGAGATTTTATCTCATCTAAAAATATGCGTACCGCGCTAAAAGAAGTTTTTCCTTCAAAAATTGACCGGGATCGACGTAAAGATGATGATGAAAATCTTACGCTTTTTCGATCAGGACACGTGTCCTGACGCCACGTGTCCTGACGCGAGTTTAAGATTTTATACCCATTACAGAATATTATATTTAAAGTGCTCAACGCCGCTAAAGAAGTTTTCACTTCAAAAAATAGGAATAATAAAGCGGTAATTTAAAGGCTATTTACACAAATACATTATTAATCCTTATGATATTTAATATGTTAGTTGGTTTCAGCATTTTATGAAGATTATTTTTCCCATTACAAATTTAATGAATATCTTAGGCGAAATGACAATATAAAAAAAAATGCGCAAAGAAATTAATTTCGTGTAACAAAAAATCGTGGGCGCGGGCGTAGTACTTGAGAGCGGAGAAGTAATCAAGTACCTAATTTGGAAAATGTTCATACATTATCGTGAAATTAATAAACGATGGAATTAAATGGGTGTCACGGGGATCGAAGTATGTCACGGGCGAAGTCGGACGGGTCAGCTAGTAGTCTAATCAAACATAAAATGTTAGTCTTCGAAGTCAGTAGTTATGTATTGTATTCAATACATAACTACTGACTTCGAAGACTAACAATTTATGGTCGAAACAAATTGTAGACTCAAGGCTGTCCGTATATTGTACCTAAGCCAGGAAAAGTAGGAAGCTTGCCAAGATAGTAAAGTTATGGCTTTGTAGGAGTTTGTAAAAAGCTACTTCGAAATTCGAATTACCTGAACAAAAAAATCATAAAGTATTTTATATTTACTATATTGTTTACTTCATGTTAAAGCCCGTCGCACCAAGAGCTATAATCCTACTAATATTATAAAGCGAACGTTTGTAAGTATGGATGGATGTTTGTTACTCTTTCACGAAACTTTACAATACTATAGCTTACACATCAGAAATGAACACGTATTCATGAAACTTTACAATACTATAGCTTACGCATCAGAATAACACTTAGGCTACTAAGGTATCCTAGTGGAACGCGCCCTTTTTATCCCTTAGATCAATTTCCTGTGGGTGGAGTGGAAAGTAGAAAACTTCACCACGCGTGCGGCGGGCGTCAACTACTTAATATAATGGCCCATAAGCGGTCCTGAAAACCCTTTTTCAGGCGTTTTCAGGACCGCTTATGGGCCTTTGAAGCCTACTTTAGTATATAGCGTAACTTCATGAAAGTGTGACAAGGATAGCAGTATTAGAAAGAGAGAGCTACATTCAGAATATTCCAGAGCTATTAGACAGGGATAGCACTATTAAAAAGAGATAGCTACACTAAGAACATTCTAGAACTATGTGATAGAGATAGCACCAGAAGGGACAGCAATAGGTCGAGAACCTTCCGGCATATACCGAAGGAGCAACTAGTATCGTGTGGAACATTCTAGAGATGTACCCGATTGTAGGTACCGAACGAATTCTCTCGAATATTCCAGAACATTACTAGGCGTATATAAAGGGACGAGGTCGCGGCTACAGGACAGTCTCCGTTGAGGAAGCGAACAGTGCGAATCAAAGCGAAGCGAACAGTGCGAATCAAAGCGAATCGAAGTGATCGAAGCTAAATAGTGCGATACTGTTACAGTGCGATTATCTAAGCAAAGAATTTGTGTTTAGTGTGTTCAGTGGCGATTATTAGTAGTGGTTTTACTGTTTTTATTTAGAGTTATTAAAGTATTAGTATTATAATTTGTGGTATTAGTACAACTCCTATTAGTACCTACCCAAGGAACTTAACAATAATATACGGCCAGTCAGCCCACAAACGAAGCTATAATTTTCGTTCTCATTCAATCAGCCGACGAAGTCGGATGCACACGAAAGCAATAGGAATAAGAACGAAAGGAAAGGAAGCATACATATGTACATACATAGCATGTATAATAATATTGTGAAACACAATTTTAAAAACAAGATATGCGACCTGCAATATCGTAGCAAAGGAATCAGACGACTTCTAAACCAAAAACAAATTTATAAATTTTAAAATCGCACATTCATGGTATCCTGAATCGAATGCCTCTATCTCTTTAAGCCGTTTCTCTCTATCACTTCCAGAGAAATAGATGCGTACAGGTGGATGAAGGTACGGACGGACAGATTCAACCGTTTTATAAGACATTTAGTTAAACTTTAGGGTTTCTAAGACTAATAAGTAAATTAAAATTTTAAAGTGGATTTTTTTTTCAATTACGAGCTGTACTCGAACCAGCGTCTTCTGGTTCAACGCACCAGACGCCTTTTACCAACTACACCACCGTCACCTGCTCGAAACTGACGAATGACGCCTTACGTCGACATAAAGAGGTGGATTAATTAATGTAAAATTTTTGCACTTTAAAATTTCAATTTAGAAAAAGTTAGCATACTAATTGCTTTTCAAAATTGTTTCTAATGAGTAAATATTACGTGACTTACTTAATTTTTGCTATTACTGGGTTGTCAGCAACACTGATGTCCTCATCCACGGTAACGGTGTACGTCTTCTCACTGAACTGAGGGTAGTTGTCGTTGTCGTCCAAGATGTTGACATGGACCGTGGCTCTGTGGATAGAAAACGATCATAAGCAATTGATGTAAATGAAATATTGTGCGTAAGTTTAGAAATGGTTGCTCTACTTTAGCCTCATGATGCTGATAGAATATTTAATTATTTCAAATAATCTACCACAGCGAGAACTTTGTCGAGATGTTTTATATTCTACTCGGGAATTCCCGCGATACAAAATTCTAATTACATTCACCGACGTTTCGAACGCTTTGCAGCGTCCGTGGTTGAACGCTATCGAAACGTCGATGAATGTTAGTAGAATTTTGTTTCGCGTGAAGTCTTGAGGAGTATATAAAACGTGAGCATACACTGCAAAAGATTAAAAATAACATTAATCCCATGCTTTCCTTTTCGATTACGAACAACGCGTGCCGAGCAGAGGTGTTCTCTTAAGCCAGGCGGTACCAATGCGGACAAAATATTTTTAATAACATTAAATAATCCCTAGATGATGATAGAATGGTATCAAATTTAAGATTACAAAAAATAAAAATCTTATTAAGCAGTTTAAAGTCCGGTAATTGATTTCTAAAATGAAAACCATATTATAATCTGTAATATTAACATATTAAACTCGTTAATAATACAATTAATGTTAATTAATTAATAATTAACCTATTTTTTTTTACTGCAGAAATTAAACAGTTTTTTTTCTATATCAAAACGTGATGTGGCATCTAAACTTTATCGTAATCAAAACCAATCCAGTGATCCGATCCGCCGAAGTAAACGATATCTCACTAAAAATAAAGTTCAAAATAGAAGCGCGTAATAACTGTCGGTCTCTGTCGACCTAATAATAAGGTTCAAAGTGGTCTGACCGTCTACTCTTACGTCATAATATTATTAGCGCAGCATCGTATCGAACATTGCGCTTTGAAAAGTTAAAAATATAAAAAGCTGGTTGACGGCCGCGACTCCGCTCGCGTGATGGGAACTTGTTCCCGGGATAAAACGTAGCCTATATGTTGTAAATCCATTCAGTATATTTTACGTGAAAGGGTAACAAACATACATACAAATCTTTCCACTTTATAATATTTATATCTTATAATATTTATATTAAACTAGTTGACGCCGGCGGCTTCGCCCGCGTAGAAAAGTTTTCTCGTTCCCGTTTCCCACAGGAACTTGTTGCCGGGATAAAAATTAGTAGTTTTTACGTGAAAGAGTAACAAACATCCATACCAACTTTCATATTTATAATATTATTAAGATTAACATAATGACAATCTATCTACCTAAGTACTTTTCTTTTATTTTGTTTTCTATAATTATAAATTTCACGTTCAGAGGCCTGATGCAATAGATTATCTATACTTATATAATAAAACTTAAGAGTTTGTTTGTTTAGCCCTAATCTCGGGAACTACTGGTCGGAATTGAAAACATATTTTTGTGTGAATAGCCCATTTATCGAGAAAGGCGGTAAGCTATATATCACGCTACTACTCTGGGGAGCGGAGCAGTAATAATAAATGTCGATAAATCGGGCAATTTTTTATGCATTATTGTAGGATTTATAAGCGACGGGATTAAATAGGTGCGACATGAGTTCGACGTATGTCACTGGCGAAGCCGTGGAGGGTCTTCTAGTTATAAATAAATGACTGTGCCTTACACTCCAGGACGATCATGAATCCTCAACTCTAGAGCTTGGCTTGTGGACTTTAGTCCCGGTTACTGTGGCTTGGACTCTGGTCCCCAGGTCCTGGAATCTAAATAAAGGGCCACCTAGACAAGACTCGGAACCTCAACCCTTAGAGCCTGGTCAGTGGACCTTAGGCCTTGAACTAAGGTTCCTAGACCCCTGGTTTCGGTCTTTGTAGCCTGCACTGTAAACAATTGGTATATCTTACAACCTAAATCCCGAGATCTCGACCATAGTCTTATCTACCCCGGAGCCAGGGGCTATAGACATCCATTGACTCTAGACAGTTGACCTTGACCTCAGGATCTAAGGTCTCGGGGCCCTACCGGCTCTAAGCCCACAAATTCAAATTCTAGCCCAGAAGCCTGGACTTCGGATCTAAGACCCGGGAATCTTGACTCAGGACCCTGGACCCCGGATCTCTGGAACAGGATCATGAACCCTAGGCCCTTAACCTTGGGTCCTAGCCCCTGTACTGTGAGGTCTCTAGATCCTCTACTGCAAACCCTCGGTGGAGAACCCAAACCTAAGAACCAACCCTTGACTCTAAACAGAGGATCTGGAGTAGCTGACTTTGGACTCTCGATCTAAGACACAGAAGCCGGAATTAGGGATCACAGATTCCCGGGTCCGGAATATGGGCTCTACGTCCTCGAACCTGGATCCTGGCCCCTGAACATTCATTAACCCTGGAATGGGTTTATCATGTTTATTTTAGAAGTTCCTATGGCCACCTTCCGGTGTTCTCAACAAACAATCTCCATGGAAATTACAAATGGTCACTTACACTGAATGAACTAACTCTATTTTTATAATATTATTATTATTTACCTATAGATAAAATATCCAAATAAGTAAAACCACCACTTGTCGCTTTATTACATGAACTTTATATCATGGCCCCAAAGAACTGAATATTGATAACGTCAATTAGCTAGAAAAAGCATACGGCAGAGTATTTTTGTTTATAGTGACATCTAGTGTAGTGTAGTAGATAATAAGAATAGTTTGCCAAAACATTGTCGCCATCTATATACAAACTCCCGTAGTGCCTCCCTGCCTGCTTGGAAAGTTAAGGCCGTGATCGTTTTTTGTTCCTGTTCGTGCATCTGTATAAGAATTATATTATATTATCTGGGCTTAGGCTGTCTACATACCAAAGCCGGCAGCTTTGGTATGTAGACAGCCCGCAGGCACGACCCCAGGGGACTAGACCGGACCGGTGGGCTGATTTTAACGATCTATCGTTAAAATCAGGGGTACTGCCGGCGGCCGGCTTATGTATGTAGACACCTTTACAGTGAGGAGAATTTTCGTCTGCAACAAGCGATTCAAAATATCGTTTCTATGTGGAACCATAGATACTTGGAACGGTACGCCAATGCACGTATTTCCTATCTATTAAAAATTCAGGTTCATCAAGCGGAGTGTGAAGAGGCACATCACTGGCCCTCCAACCTAAGGGCCACTCACAATAGTCTTTCGCTACAAGACACCGGCTTTCGATCAGGCGGGCCACGTCATTTCGACGCGTTAAATAGTTATAAAAAGTGATCCAGATCCTTGGAGACCAAGCTAATATAATTTGTTATAAACCAACACGCGTTAAACATAACCTTATTCAGCAATAACATTTCGAAACTGTATTTGCTGTGATTAATGATAAAAAGGTATTTTTATCATTAATCGCAGTTTTTATTACTCGACATTACAATAGGGACACTGTAGAACAAACTAATCACACCTGCCACGCATTCTGTTTATAGAAGTAATGGCGCATCATAGGCGCTTGTGAAGAATGCATGGGGTTTAAGGGACCCCACCATGATCTTTGGGGCCATAACAACGTCACCTGCAAGCGGTGCACCTGCTGAGTAACAAAGGAGGCAACGACGTAGGTTGGGAAAGCTGGGGCAGGCAAAACCAAATGAAGGTGCTCGCAGCTAGCTAATAGGAGCTAAATGAATGTGAACCCCTGGGGTCCGATTCTCGACCATACCACTTAACAGCGTAGACGGAAATTAGCTGGTGAAATGTCATTTGTTTCATATTTTCACCAGTAAATTTACGTCTCCGCTTTCAAGTCGATCGAGAATTGGGGTCCTGGCTCCAAATCCAAGTAGGGTTTGGAAGCAATTAAGATGAAGCGGAACTGTGACGAAATATACCTACTTATAAATGATACCTATGTATATTTTTTTCATACCCCTTAATGAAAGTCATCCCCAATAAATATTTCATGGAAAGAGAATAAAAAAAGAATATATTTCTTTTACCCTTTACGGTTATGTAGGCGTACATAAAAACTCCATTCTAAAGGACATCCAAAATGACGGTTAATAATCCTATATTTGACAATTAACATTTAATTTACAAAGCTTTTTATGACAAGGACAACGAGGGAATGGCTTACAAAGAGATCCTCTGAGCACGCTCGCTCCCTGTTATATTATACAGAAAGGTCACGCAGCCTCGTGTATTTAAGGGCTTTATGGAACAGTATTAATTTATTGAGGTAGGTTTTTTTATTCTACTAAATTGGCAGATAAGCATACGGGACCCTTGATCGAAGGTTGTCATTGTAGGCTACGGCAATTGTCTATTGGCTGCGTTCCGTCTGTAGTACGTACTATGTTGTAAACGTCCATATAGGGACGATTACAACATTCTAATCTATGAACACTAGGGACTCCCTCTGACCACCCTGCTGCCGTGTTCAAATCAAGTGGGATAATTGACCAATCACAGTGCTTGAAATTTAAATCGTGAAGATTTGGGGCACGGTGATTGGTTAATTCATGGTCCTCTCCTCTCCACTAAGCCAGGTTCAGCGTCAGTGGAATCGCTCTAAAGATAAACATACTTATATATTTCTAAATACATACATATTATAGATAAATAACACCCAGACACAGAATAAACCATCGTGCTCATCACACAAAGTTTTATCCTGGGTGGGAATCGAACCCACGACCTCTTGCGTAGCAGTGGGATGCACTCCCACCGCGCCACAGAGGCATTCCAGAAATGTAGGCAGATAGTAGCCTCTGCTTACTCCTTCGAAAGAGACATAAGTGTATGCATGTATTAAGGCATTTCATTCCATATACTCACGTGCTGCTAAGCCTGTCAGACACAGGGCTGGCCTGATCCGTCGCCTTTACGATCACGGTGTACCTAGCGACCCTCTCCCTGTCCAAGGGTGCTCTGGTCATCAATGCTCCGCTCCTGCCGTCTATTCGGAACACATCTTGGGACTCAATCGGCTCTTTATCAATGGACTCGTTCGTGTCTTCTGGAGTCAACGTTTCTGCTGTCACTGACTCAATGGAATATTCCACCTGAAAAATGTACCATGACTGTGAGAGTACTCATAAAACAAAGAACGTACTTGTGCTGTCCGGAAGAGTATCATGAAATCTAAATAACCTTGCAATTACCACCCTTATTTCATACATATAGCTGTGGAAGCTCAGAGAGAGTCAAGAGGCCCCACTGAGATCTTCGGGGCCCAAGCAACCCACACCTTTACGGGGTGCAAAGGTTAGACGGCAATCAAAAGGTAGCAGCAGTTCCTAGCAGCCAAATAAAAGCGAGCACTAGACTCCAAATACATGGCTTAGAATACCGTAAGATGAAGAGGGATGTGTGGAAGCTTAGAGCTCGTGAACTTAATAAGCACATCCATAATATTATTTTTGCAATATGGTTGCAATCGAAAAAGGTAAATAACAATAAAATAATATATTTTAAATTAGTGTTGAAGAAACTTACCTCCGCGTTCTTCCCAATGTCCTGATCCGTGGCTTTCAGAGTTAGTACTGTGGTGCCAGCACTGGCGCCTTCTCTTACTGACGATTCGTACTGCTGCATTTCGAATACTGGGGAGTGGTCGTTGCAGTCCAAAACGTTGATCTGAGGACAAATAATATTTGAATGTTGAAGAAATTTACGAATTTCTTTTTTTTCACCAAACCTGAGCGTAATTGGTACCGCAGAGGTGTTAAAATGGCGCTTCTGACGTTATAAACGTATTGAAACGGACAAGGTTAGTCTGTGGCTAGTTGCGGATAGAAATTATCATGCCTTAAAACGGGCTTAATTACTATATGTAACTAACAGTCAGGACAAACGGCTTAACGTGCTTTCCGAGGCACTAAATGAAAAATCTACGACGCAAGCGGAGTCAGTGCGCTCAAAATATGTTTTAGCCTGTAAAGTCCCGATTGCGTCTCACTCTGTAGCTTCATTAGGTACCTAGTAGACTTATCTTAATATCCCCATTAGCCCATTAAAGGTGTTTATTGTATTAAAGCAGAGCCTAATTCGTCCGGCATCAGCAGTAGATGGCACTATCTTGCAGTACGGAATTTGGCTTGAGGCCGAATCACAGTGTGCTCCTGAAGTCTCCTTTACTCCCAATCCATCACTATTAATTTCATTTCTCACCTGTAACGTTGTAGTACCACTTCTAGGCGGGAACGTATCGTCTTGTGCCACAACCCTGAAGTAATGAACATCTAGCCTTTCTCTATCTAGTCTCGCCTGCGTCGTGACCACGCCAGTCCTGGTGTCCACCGCGAACATTCCAGCAGACCGAGAGTCCAAGAGACTGGACATTGAGTATGTCACTGGGCTGTTTTCTGGGTCCCTGTTAAGAGATTATAATATGTTAGGGAAGTTTTCAAAAGTAAGTATACAATACAGTTCAAACTAGGTCACATATCTTTTTACGAAATTGACAGGCAAAGATATTGCCTACCTGATCGCTTTTGGTCACCATAACCTATGTATGCTTTCAACATCAGAACTGCTACACTAGCGATATCTATCCTGCAAAAACTTCTAACACCCTTCTTGATGGACGACATCTGTATATGTGCGGGAAGACTGAGGCGGAGAGTTCGTTCCACAACCCAAGCGGACGCGAAAGAAAGCGGTCCTTATGGTATATAAGCGGTTATATTAGGGCGAAATAAAAAATAATAAGTCAGCAGGTGATACTGACTAGGGCCTCGAAGATTTCAGCAGCGCTTCATTGCATCGCCATCTCATATTCCTAAATTAACACCTGGTACTAATTAAGGAATCTGAATCACTCGCACATACAAATAGCAATAAATCATCAATATTCATATTTTTCTCTACTACACTAATATAAAACCATTCTAAATAAATCATGCCGCGAAAATGAATTAAAACTTTTTGAACGATGAATTATGATTACATTCTTTATTTATGAAACAGGTGTTACTAAACGTAATATAATTCGAAATTCGAAACAAAGTAAAAAAAACAACATTCGTTTTGAACTCATCGCTGTGCGATGGATGGCTACACAACAGCTGCGCTTTTATATTCGAATAGTAGACAGGAAAATGAGATCAATCGCTTCTTCCTCTTTCTTAGCTTCGCTTTGGCTGCGGTTATTTAATTGTCGTTTTTATTTAAATAAAATCCTTAGTTCTCTCTGTGTCCTTTTAAATAAAGGTCCATCCAATCCATTTATTAAAAACCAAACTCAAACTCAAATAGATTTTTTTCAATTATAACCTACAGATCCTGAGATAAGCGCATTTAACCAAACAAACGCTAATTGTGACACAGTTCTAAACTCCTGTTACAATATACGTTTTGTGCCTCATTCTGTCTCTACGTTATTATCAAGATGTGACCTAGGAGAAAATGCTTGTATTATTTGCGTCACAAATAAAACTTATAGATATATCTTATAGTAATCAGCGGACGTGTTTGTTTATTTAAAGCCATAAAGCATAGAAAATAGTAGATTAGCAATAATGCAACGCACGAAGATGAAAAAGGGGTCTTAGAAGGTCTTTACAGCGCGACACCTCTGGTGTTGCAAACGTCCATAGGCTACGGTGACCATTTTCCATAATGTGAACCGTATGGTAGTCTGTCACCTCAGTTCTTATAAACCCCTAATCTAGAAATTACTTTTTAAAAAGCTGTCTATCTTGTTGTGACAGCTCATCATCCTCATAACAACGGTTCCGGAAATCGTAAAAGCGATAAGTTCATAGAACCATGGAGTCAATTAAAATAGACGGTTTATAACTAGGTATCGTGTTCAAATGCACTCTGTGATGTTTGGTAATGATTGCATCCTGTTTACGGTCAGAATAACCGGTTATTAAGAAATGTAACAGTCATTTATACTGATAAATGCTGTCAGTAGGTACATACTAAAAATTGTCTCCAGCTTTTAAATACTTATTAATATGAAGTCCGCTGGTCAGCGGATGAGTGATGACTAGTGGTTAGGGAACGTAGTCCTGTTTTATGATTGACAAAGATATCCTATAGCTAAAACCGCCATTTTGAATGTTAGTGCCGTATCAAACCTTTTCGACGTACGTATGTTACATCCAAATTTAGAAACATCGGGAATTGTCATCTAACAGATAAAAACTAACAAATGCGAGAACCTGATCAAGTACAGTGAACCTGACCCTGATCAAGTACAGTCGTACTACTAAATAAATATTCAAGACTTACCTAGCTCTGACAGTAGTAACAACTACTCCTGAGGGTTGTTCTTCAGCCACTGATGCCACGTACAACGCCTGCTCAAAATAAGGAGACTGGTTCCGCAACTCTCTCTTGACTCTCCTGGCTATATCAGTGTTGTTCAACTCTTGATGATGATACACTATTTTCAGTCGATGATCAGAATCTATTATGCTCACGTTATCACAGTTAAACGTGAAAAGCACCGACACCTTCCACATCGGTTCCTGAATGCAAACATCTTCACTCGCTACCAAGTCACCTTGACTGGATTCAATAATGAATCTTGGATCGCTCACATCCAGAAACTGCACTTTACACATTTTCTGAACAGTCCTCGGCAAAAACGCGGTAAGGGAATTCACGAATTGCGATCGTTTCAGACAAATCCCTTGCCATCGATCCGTTGTCGGTATCGCAAAACTGGCGTACGTTTCCGATATCCACTGCTTTGCTTCAGCTATTTTTACATCTATTGCCATATCAAACGGCACTAAATTGTGAGATCGTTTGCTCCTACTCCTGTTTCTCGCTACGAAGTCTTCGAACATGGCGTTCGACCACGGATATGCCGTGGACAAAACACTATACTGACTAGAGACCAGTTCGTCGGCTTCCAGCAACCTCCAGTCTATATTCTCTTGATATACTACCTCTCTTTTATCTCTAGTAACAATTTGCTCGTCATCATACTGTAACGCTGAATCGCTTTGGTCGTACACACGATCGAAGTCAATATCGTATAAGTCGGCATGTCTTCGGCTGCAGTCTTCCCCGGTGACGAGAATTCGGATAGGAAGACTGTAGTAATCAATACCTCTAATTCGATCTGAAGTAGAATCAACATAGAATGTGAAGAGATTTGGATAGAGAACTCCATCGCATCGGAGTCTTTTACGGAGAGTGACAAGGCCGCTAGTTCTGTTGACTAAAAGTATGTGGTGAACGAAGTTAGCCGTTCGATGGACGTCAATGTTATAGGTTCGTTCAGAGCCGAGTTTGTAGACGGCGGCATCGAGGACTACGTATCCGGCGGGTGCTGAGTCTGGGACGAGGATGAGATAAGCTCGTGTGGTTGCCAGCGCAAGAGCGGCGACCACCGCGTGCAGCCACACCCGCGCCATCTTGCGGCAGGTTCACCTACAGCGGTGCCGCCGCGTCCCCCACCCGCTGTGATTGTCCATCTGAAAGAGAAATACTTTTATTATTGTTTGTTACTTAGCCGCATCCGAAGTTCTAGGTTTCTAACTTAACACGTAAACATTGACATGTTACAAAATATTTCGTCCGCTGCGCCGTTTTGTTAATGTTTATGTTTTGATCAATTAATGGGGTCGGTCGGTCTCTATGCAACGGAAAGATCATTTTACACCTGGGCTAGTGGCTAAATTATATTGAGGGTGTTTAATTAATATCAAAGGTAAACTTCACGTAACATGATTTACAATAAAAGCGAATTTGTATTTTGCCATGCACGTTCTTTTTTCAAAATTGATCTTTGAAGGATTTTACATAGCTAGTTAGTGTTTCACTTCGTCTCGTTGGTTATAATAATGCCAACTGTATTCACATCTCAGAATATGAGGGGCACTATTTTCGGACACCCTGAGGTAAAACTTCCCAATGTCAATTCTCGCATAATATTCGCTATATAGAGCTGCCCCAATACAACAACTATAAATTAATTTTACGTTCTTGTTGAAGCTCATTTTATTCCTATTCTTCTTTTAACAGTACTCTAAAGTTCCAGTACTTCACTATCCCCTGTTAACTAAAAACTGCTCGTACAACGGTCGAGTAATCAAGAGAGTGTATTGCTTTTAAGAATAGTATGGAACCATTTAACGATAAAATATTCCCTGAAATAATTTACCTAAAAGCCATTTGTTTGAAATGCACTCACGTTACACTACATAAAAATTAACTGTTTTACTTTGGTCAGTGGTCTATGGTCGAGGTATGAGTCATCGAGACGTTGTTTGCCGAAAACGTGAGTTCCCTCAATAGAGTATGGGATCGTTGATGACTAGGGTGACAATATTAGAAAAAAGTAAATAACCTCTTTTTAGATTCGACTTTATCAAGGCGTTAAATATGATACTCTTTAGTATTATCGTAGGGAAAAAAGTAACTTTTATTTGTTAACTAGCCTAACCCCTTCGGCCATCCCCCGGGAAGAGCCTCATATTGGGAAATTCCCTTAGACGGGTCGCCGTGAATAGCCCACAGGTCAATCCTCAACTCGGCTGAGAAGAAAGCAGAACACCGAGAGGTTAATTGAGTAGAACGGCCCCCAAGGGCCAACACAAACCGTTCCTGCTGCCCCTGCAGTAGGAATGACGGCGCGTAAACGCATCCCCCGCGTCAACTAAATAAAACTCGGCCATGACGTAATATCCGTAACTTATTACGTTTTAAATAATGTATGGAAGTCTGCCTGAATTTGTCATAGCGTGGTGTCGACCTACAACCTTTCTACGAATGTCAACTACGACAGTCAACTCAACAATAAAAAAAAAAATTAAATTCAAATCACGTCTTTCTGAGATTAGCACAAATAATATAGCTAAAAAGATAATGTATTTAGCACTGTCACCGATTCATATTATTATTTCACTATTCGGGTTAAAGGTTCGTAGGATTCACACACACACGAACTACAAATTAAAACAAATTCAGTTTACAAACATTGGGCCGTTGAGTTGAACGAAAAAGTAACTAACTAACTATTTTCACGCTGTATCCCTGACGGGGTAGTCAGAGAGGACAGATCGCCAGGCTTCGCGATCCATGCATACTTCTTTCGCTTCTTCGAGATTCATTAATCGCTTCATACACGCACGTCTGGGTATCCGAGTACTTTTGACCTTTCCGTTTTTGAGCAATCTACTCACGTGGTCTTCATATGTAAGTCTCGGCCTACCCTGACCTCTTCTACCTTCTGCTTTCGCACAATATATATTCTTCGTTAATCGTTCCTCACCCATTCGTTAGCCGTGTCCAAACCAACGGAGCACGCTCTTTTCCATCTTAACGCTGACACTTTCATTCAAACCTGCCATATTGCGTATCACTTCGTTACGTATTCGGTCGGCCAAGGTAACGCCGCACAATTTTCGAAGTGATCGCATCTCCACAGCATTCAATTTACTTTCATGCATCTGCTGACATACCCAGGTTTCGCTACCGTAAAGCAAAGTTGGCACTAGCACTGCGTTATGAATCGCCAGTCGTGCTTCTTTTACGATGCTTTGTCGCTTTACTAATTGCGACAAAGCACCGTTAACTCTGTTTCCGGCAGCTACTCGCCGTTCTACATCCGAATCACATCTTCCATCCGCGCTAAACATACTCCCTAAATACACAATATCATTCACTTGCTCTAGACGTTCCTGGTTTACCCTAATCTCGCATTTAGTTCTTACGTCATCTCTTTCAAATACTAGAACCTTAGTCTTACTTGCATTCAAGCGAAGACCCTTACTTTCACACTCCTCTTTCATATTAGTGACTAATACCTGAAGGTCGGCTTCTGATGAGGCCATGAGCACCGCATCATCAGCGTACAGCAGACAGTTTACTGAAAAGTCACCCAAATTCACTCCCATATCACAATTTTTCAACTTCTGCAGGCAACTGTCCAGATACACTATGAACAGCCAGGTGGACATGACACAACCCTGTTTGACGCCTGTACAGACATCAAAAAGAGGTGACACATCCCCCCCTACTCGCACGCAAGCCTTACAGTCATTATAAAGCGACTGTATTGCCCGCAGCAGCCAGTCGTCCACACCATATCCGGGCAGCAAATCCCACAGAGTTTCCCTCACAACGTTATCAAATGCTTTCTCCAGATCCACAAAAGCGCAGAAAACCCTCTGGCTAATAGCCAGAAACTTCTCCGCGATCATGCGGAGAGAAAACACTTGATCCATGCAACCTCTTCCACGTCGGAATCCGCATTGAGCCTCCCATAAATACCTTTCAGACTTTTCTTGCATTCTTGTCGTTATAATCTTTGCATACACCTTAGTAGCTAAGCTGACCAAGCTGATCGCCCTGTAGCTGGAGCAGTTTAGGCGTGAGCCTTTCCCTTTGTAAATAGGTACTACAACTGCTATTCGCCAGTCATCTGGGACCTTACCCGTCCGCCAGCACAAGTTGCATAACAGACATAGAGTGTCCCAGACGCACGACCCACCGTACTTGATCATCTCAGCAGTAACTCTGTCTTTTCCCTCAGCCTTACCACATTTCATACTTCTTATCGCTTGTTCAATTTCTTTCATACTAATGACTTCAATGACATCGGGATCCGGAGCATCGAAGTGAGCTCCACTTCCCGACGTGGCATCTCTGTCTTTTCTTGCATACATCTTTCCATAATATTCACTCCATCTCTGCAGGACGTCAGTTTGGTCTGTTAGGACGTCATTGTTAACATTAAGCACTTTTTTCATACTGCAGATTGCCGAACAACTCCGGGTCTTGCCTACCTCTTTCCAGAAGAGCCTGGCATTATCCCGGAAATTGGACGACAACCTTTCATCCGCTTTCATTCTGCACCTTTCACGAGCTTCTTCTATCAGTGCCTTCGTGTTAACTTTTTGCAGCTTGTATCTCTCTTTCATATTAAAATCATTCCGCGAGGCTAAGTAGTCTAACCATGCTTTCTTCTTCATTCGAACTGCTTCTTTCACTTCCTCATTCCACCATGCGTCACGCTTATTACTACTGCCTCTTCTCGTTTCTCCACACACTTCCACAGTGGCATTTACCATACTATCCCTAAGGTTCTGCCATACACTTTCCACATTCTCACTACTAACATTGACGTCGTCAAGCTTTTCGGCTACCCTTTCTTTATATTTATCCCTAATGGATGCATCCTGCAGCTTCCAGCTTTTGATGCTATGAGTCGGCTCAGGTTCAGGACACTCGGTACGATGACGCCAACCCGCGAACAGACCCCTTACCCTAGTTATTACTAGGTAGTGGTCTGATCCTAGTTCAGCGCCTCGATAAACCCTTGTGTCCATCACCTGTTTACGGAGCCGACTATCCATTAGGAATAGATCTATCATGCTTCTCTTTGACTTACATCCCCTCGTATACATATGAATTTGTTTGTGGTTGAACATTGTGTTCGCTACAAACAAATCCTTTTCCTTAAAAAATGCCAGTTTAAGCTTGCCAGCGTCATTCACCCTATTATCCCCATACTTCCCGACTACCGACTCAAAACCATCGCGAGCGGTACCCACCCATTTATTCAAGTCTCCACATACTATAAGTTTTTCATTTCCTTCTATCACATTTAGAGCTTCTCTCATACTCTCCCAGAAGTCCTCTAGCTCACTCGCGTTCGACGAAGATACTGGCGCGTAAGCAGCTACCAGGAAAATCTTCGGCAAACCAAGTTTTAGACCGATCCAGAGGATTCTAGGACCTACCAGTTTATACTCATACATACCGGAGGCCAATTGCGAGGACAACAAAATTCCAACCCCCCGACTGCCATGCTCGCTCTCTGGTACTCCAGACCATAGCGCGAGCACCCCACCCGGGAGCTCCACGACTTCGCTGCCCATGCGCTTGGTCTCTGTCAAGCACAGTACATCTAACTTTCTCTCATTCATAACATCCATCAACTCATTCATCTTATCTGCCATTCCTCCCCTAACATTCCACGCAGCTACCCTGTACTCCGTCCTCCACTTCCCGCTGTGTCGGGCCACGTGTGTAGGGTGGCGGTCCCCTACGCCGCTCTGGCACACACTTTTCGCACCAGCGGGGACGAACTGGTGCGCGTCGCCTCGGGGGCACGCCCTAGCATCACTCGCCCTGGTGGCACTCGTGTTGGAGTAGAATTGCAGCCGTAGCTGGCAGGGATGGCGACGTGCACGCTTCTACTCTTCATCCCCAACGAAAAAGTAGCGTAACATATACTCCTAAACTTAGGTTTATAGCGTAGATACATCTGCAAGGAGCCTTATTATTTGGTTAAACCTTGTCGTCCTCGAAGTTTTGACCAATAACAGAAAATTTAATAATAAAATATGTAATTGTAAAAAAAACCTTTACCGAATTAATAAATCTGATCAGAAACCTATAGATCACCAACCGTCATCGAAAAGCAAATATCCCACATCTACACAAGAAAGTAGACACTGCAGTGCTAATAGCTCTATCAATTAAACGTACCACGAAAAGCCGATTCGATTCCCATCCCCGGTCCCTTTTAGCTATTCCGTTTGGTCCATTTGTACTAGGCATAGGTTATTTATGTATATACGTGTAATTATAGTGTTTTGGTAGTTCCCGCTCAATTTGAAACGCCGCCGAGCCTGATAAGATTTTGCATTCTCTGGCTTCCAGTCATGAGGTTCCTGTGAACTGACTCTTGAAGATCTGTGATCTTTAATAGAAATATGAATAAAAGTGTTGGATATAATTAGAATTGGTTTTATGAGTTTTAAAGGTCACTGTCGAAGATCATCTCTTAACCCAAATATATGCGCTGTTTCATTTTGTATGGCACTGATTTTGTTCAATATTCATCTAAATCATTAAATACAATAATTAATACAAACATTCTATTCTTTATGGTGAAAAGTTGTAATATTGATTGTTTAACACTAGATAAAGGCAAAAGATGACATTCGGGGTATACGAATGAAAGGGGGTGAGGGATGAAAGTTTATTTGGTATCAGTTCTTCAGTACTAATAATATAAAGGCGAAAGTTAGTGAGTGTGTACGTTTGTTACTTTTACATGCTCCAGATGCTCCAGGGCTTTTTTTCAAATCCCACCAGTAGTTTCTGATATTAGCGTTTCAACCAAACAAACGAACTCTTCAGCTTTATATACCTATTAGTAAGTATAGATCTGACCAAATGATTTGCAGGTTATATGTTATGAGTAAGTACTCTATAATATTATAAGACTTATTTTACTGTTTTACACAATGTCATCTAGCCCAAATTAGACTAATATGCTTAGGCAGCGGAGCGGCTGTTGGTAGATTATTATTATATTATTATTTATATGTAAATAAAAAATAATAATAAAATCCATCACGCCTTATCCCCGAAGGGGTGGCAGAGGCATATTATATGCCCACTTTTCACCGTGTGGATTCCTGTCCCACGTAGGTGGTAAGGCCATTCCCGTGTTGAAATAGACAGACGCAGGTTGTGGCTACCTGCTGTTGAAATTTTTCAAGCCGCCCATAAGGCCTTCAACCAGGTTTAATGACTGCCATTTTACTGGCAACCGGGACCAACGGCTTAACGTGCCTTCCGAAGCACGGAAACGCTCGCAAATGTAAATGCCACAAAGTGGTCACCTATCCGAGGACCAGCCATAGTGAAAGTTGCGTAACTCAGTGATCGTTAACAGAACACTGAGACCGCGGGGCCACGAGCGCTTCGGTTGATATATGTTTAAAACTTTTATGTTACGTTGATAAAGTAAGCTCTGGTTTTCAACCAGGAGGCGCCATTCATTAACGAGTTTACATATAGAAATGGTTCCCGCAGTAAATTTAATTACCTACGTGACTACACATTGAGCCCATTTATTTCAAGCCCACACATGCACTTTTATAACCAAATTTAAGATTAGAAAATCACACGTGCTTCAAATGCTTCTTACTCCACTTAAACGCAAGTTATCTATTCTAATTAATCTTTAGATTTTAATTACACATAAAAACATTTTCATGTATATTTAAGTGCATTCGTAGCATTGCCTGTTAACATTGTAATAAAATCAAAACTATTTTTTTAATGTTGTCAGTTAATGAATAAAAAAATTGTTTTTTATCAAAGAAAATGATTAAAAAATTTATAGCTATTTATAAGGTTTTATTTGATCGGTGCTTACTACAACCTATCCTGTGACTATGTAGGAGCTAGGAGGATACCCGTGAGTGAGTTTTAGCGGGTGGTCTAGCCTCGCCAGGGCTGGAAGCTACCCCCGTAACAGAACGGTAACATGCAAAAAAAAGCATAGTATCACGCCAAAAAACTAAAGCTAACTGTCTTTCACTCAAAGATTTCCATAATGTTTATTTCAATTATGGAGCGCTGTTATGTGAGTTGAGTGCATATCGAAATACTATTTATAGTCAAGTTGTCTGCTCATAAACTTAAGACGATAACTTTTATAGCAAATAAAATGTTTTATGAAATTAAATGATTTAATTCTACCAACTGCTAGTCGACGGTGTAGGATGTTATTATAGAAGCTGATGTTTTAGCTAAGAGTAGGCGAGTGAAAAACAACCGTAAATTTAAAAAAAACATAAACAATGTTTTCTTTCTTTCTTCACATTTTTAATTTTAAATTGAAACTTAATGTGGTGTAGACCGAGTACTTGGCACTAAGCACTATAGATCCCACAGCCGTCCGCATAGGCAGAGATTTGATCGAGCGCATGGACCAGGTTAAATATCTAGGATCTGTATTTCACACATCCAGTGACATCGATTGCGATGTCAAGTCACATATTGCTGCCGATACGGTTAAAGGAACTTAAAAAAACACAACATCAACAATCAAAAAACCATCGTTAGACCTGTCCTTTTACATGGCAGTGAGACGTGACCAATATTGAAAACGTGGATAATAAGAGAATGAACAAATTCTTAGGAGTTTTAACTAGAAAACTAACGTTATTATTACACATTATAAATAAGTAAACGGGATTACTCACGTTTTTACGACCAGTAATAGACCGACCGGTTTCAGCTGTATTTAGACAGCCTTTTTCAGAGGTGCGAACCGTTCGCCGAGCACTCTTTACGCACACTGCGCGCATCCGCTCTCGCCGCTCGCGCGCTGCCCGCGTTTTGTTGTTTGGGTATTCGGTGGACGTAGGGTTGCGCCGAGGCACAAGTGAGATCCGCTTCACTATCGCTGCCATCCAAACTATTTGGAGCGTCTCTGCATGCATAGCTCACTGTGTCTTCAACGGACTCGCTTTCCGAATAACAACGAGCACCACGAAGGCACGGCTTCCATGTAGGAGGTAAACTCCAGCCCCCATCTCTATTAAAATTCGGCCGCCTCCCTATCTCTATGGCTTCTCGAATTTTCCGGGGTACAAAGTGCTTCTCCCGCGACAAGATCTTCACCTTATCAAAACGGATAAAGTGACGCGTATCAGAGCTCAGTGCATGCTCCACCACCGCGGATCCGTTGATATCTTGGTTCTTCATGGAACGTATGTGCTCGCCGAGTCTCGTAGAAACGTTCCGCTTTGTCTCCCCGACGTAACATTTTCCACAATCACAGGGAATCATATAAACACCGGGGACACCCAGAGGGTCTCCTTTAACCTTTGGAGAGCGCAGTAGGTGTCGAAGTTGTGTAAGGGGACGGAAGATAGTCTTGATGCTGTATCTTCGGCGTAACAAGTGTCCTACCACATCCGTCACCCCTTTGACATATGGGAGGAAAGCCACCGCTCTCTCCACCGATGCAGGGCGAGTCCGTGCACACGTATTAGCCACCCGCCAACTCTGTCTCCAGTTGTATCCGTTGCTGCACAACACACCCTTCACATGCTCCAGCTCAGTATCCAGGTATTCCGGGTCACACAATCTCAAAGCCCTGTTGATAAGCGTCCGTGGAACTGAAGCGAGATGCGCTGGGTGATGATGTGAATCCGCTCTCAGATACCTATCTGTGTGAGTTGGCTTTCTGTATATCCCGTGAGATAGTCGACCACTCGAATCTCGCTTCACCAGTACGTCCAGAAAAGCCAAGGCTCCGTCTTTCTCGTATTCCACGGTAAATGCAATCTTCTGATGGAGACCATTCAGGTGTTGCAACAATGGCCCTACACTATCCCTCCGAATAATGACAAACACGTCATCCACATAACGCCACCAGTGTCTCGGCTTGTATGGAATGTTAGCCAATGAGGTATCTTCAAACCATTCCATAAATATGTTGGCTACAACTGGAGCTATAGGAGAACCCATGGCTACACCGTCGATCTGAAGGTAGTATTCACCCTTCCACACAAAATAGCCGCTAGTCAGTATGTAGCGTATCAACTCCACATACTCGATAGGTATGCCAGTGTATTCTAATAGGTCGGCTATTATCTCAAGTACGTCCTCTATCGGTATATTTGTAAACAGCGACACGACATCAAAACTCACCAACAATTCATCGTCTATTACTGGTCGTAAAAACGTGAGTAATCCCGTTTACTTATTTATAAAATTCTTAGGAGACATAGCAAATTAAAAAAAAATGCGCATAGTAATTAATTTTGTGTAACCATAATTCAAACGGGACGTAACGCAACTAGGTAATTTGGAAAACATACATATCTACATTATTGTAAAATTAATAAACGACGGGATTAAATGTTATCAGAAAATTTATGTCGTAAAAAATCGATAGAGCGGTGTGTTGACCAATTTTTCCGACATATTTTGGTTGTTGTTACTGCACCTCTGAATATTTCTGGGCCCCACCAATATCACCGGGGCCCCCATATCTCATCTGCTGACTCACGGACGAGGCTATTAGTGCGCTAACTTTTTTATATAAATTTTCATCAAAGCTGTTAGAAGATGTGTAGTATAAAATGAAGTCGCTTCCCGCCGTCGTCTGTATGTAAGTCTGAACATTTAGAACTAAGCAACGGATTTTATGCGGATTTTTATCAAAAATAGAGTTAATTGGAAGGAAATTTTATTATATTGTTTTGTCAATGCCTGACCATAATTGATCAAGAAGTCGAAAAATAACAATAACTTGATCTAAGAAACATAAAACAGGACGTAGTGGTGATCATTAAAGATTTGTATGCCCATCAGTGGACGTCAAATCGGTTGAGATGATGACGATGAACGAAAAAATGCCTTAAAAATAAAATCAAGTATTTGAGATTCTTGAAGTCAAAGTATGTTTGGGATCAGAATTTACTCCAAAGAAATTTATGATAAGCAAGTTTACTTCAACTGAATATAAAATGAAGGTTTCTCGATGGGTAAGCTTTCGAGCTCTTGTGGCGCTTACCTTTTATTTTAGGTAAGATTTCTGCTTTCTCATCCGAGTATCATCTGTAACAAAAAAAAGACATTAAGGCTTCATCTATAGTCAAGAACAATTTGAATTTTACATCTTTGTTTTTACCTAGCGTCTCCTAAAGATTCCCGTAATGGTTATTTCCGGAGGTTTCTGGTAATACTTATGGAGTGCTGTTATGTGAGTTAAGTGCACATTTAGGTTAAGGGCACTATTTATAGTCAAGTCATAAACAATTGACGACATCATGTCAATTTAATTTCGTAAACACGTACAAAATTTGATCATAATGTTCGAGGTTATGACACAGTTATGATCTAAATATAGGTACTATTGTTCCAGCTGATTCCAAACCTTAATTGTATTTATACTACTTTTATTGACTTCTAGGATTAGATTTGGTACGCATATTTTTAGATGAGATATAATCTCTGGACTCGCGACACCGTTACCGATAAAAAGGGTTGAAGTATTAGATTGATAATTTCGAACTCAGTTATCAACCTTCGATAGCTCGCTGGTTCAAATCCGGCTCGGAAAAACTCTTTTTGTGATGCTTTTCGGATTTATTTTTGTCTTGTTCTTAAAGTAATTGAGTTTAAAAATAGTAATTTTTCATCATCATAATTAACGTCGATCCCGGTCAATTTTTGAACTGAATACCGCGATAGCGTCTAGATAAAAAAATTAATAAATTTTGTTTTCACTTCTGTCTGCACTCCCGAAGTGTAACCCAATTTTTTTTCGGCACTATTAAGAACAACTATCATCCGACTTCCCAATCCTGTAACCCTGCCTACGTCAGAGTCCGTTAGTCAACAGGTGGGTACGCCATTTGCAGGTCTGGTTGACTTAAGCCCCAGTGTACCTCAATCCAAAAGAGATAAAATTTAGCCTATGTGAATTTTTCTTAGCTTAAAAAATAAAGAGCTTAAATTAATGATACAGATCTATTCAAATTAGTTAACTGCTTTAAGGTATGGAACTGTTATGGCTTCAAGAAGAAGAACCCACTGAAGCAACCATGGCCAGTAAAAACGCCGTCAGCCAGTTAGGCAAAGCTACCGTTGTGCAGCCAAAACCTACTATAATCAAACCAGACTATCACAGTCCACTCCTTAATTGGCCGTAGACTTTTCTCAATCATTTTTGACAGTGATTGGTTAGATGCACAGGTAGGGAGGGTAGAGACCGTGTGGTTTTATTCTGTCCTTCAATCCTCCAAGACATGGCTAAATGCCTCAATTATGGCAAAATGTATGTTACTGCATATGTATGCTTGCTTTGAACAGATATAAAGATTGAACAAAATCCGAAATTTATATAAATGTATTTGGGTCAGTTTCATTTATTTTTCCATTAATTGGCGGTTACGAAAATAATTGGTTGAAGCAAGACAGCTATAGAGAAGGTAATTGTGACAAATGAGTGAGTGAAACCAATTGTGCAGTTTGTACGGGGCGAAGATTTTGATTAACGAATCCAACACGTTACCTACAAAGGTTATGTAATTATGGGAAGGTTTGCTGGATTGCTGGAAATTTTGTGACGTATTCACATGCGGTTTGTTTATAAGGAGTTCTACTACATTTATACTACTACATCATCTATTTAACTGCTTCCGAGGCGCGGTGGGAGTGTATCCGACTGCTACGCAAGAGATCGTGGGTTCGATTCCCACCCAGGATAAAACTTTGTGTGATGAGCACGATGGTTTATTCTGTGTCTGGGTGTTATTTATCTATAATATGTAATTATTTAGAAATATATCAGTATGTTTATCAGTTATCTGGTTACCATAGTACAAGCTCTGCTTAGTTTGGAATCAGATGGCGTTGTGTGAGTTGTCCCAACGATATTTATTTATTTATTGTTGATTTATGTTGTTCTGTGTGCCACTTGCTACACCCTGACATATTAACTTTCGCCTTCTTTACTTTCAGATTGTTTTATTGGCTAAAATATATCTTAAAATTACTACCCCGACAGACATATCTGGCTTCAGAATAACTCTGCCCGGCCTTGATAAAGACTACTCTATCTCTCAAGTGGGAACGAAACATGCCATAAAAAGAAAAACGTTTAAAACTGATAGAAAGTTTCAGGACCAACATTGTGACACGTGACTTCTATAGATAGTAATAACTCTCCGATTTTCTATTGATATAATAGGTCCGGTTTGCTTTGATGAAAATAATTTAGTTCTTGTACCTTAATAAATGTTTACATTGGAAATAGCAAATAATATATATAATAATGGGGAATAAATAGCAAAAAAATATGATGACAAAATTACACAAAAAAATTGCAAGACGTGAGCGTTGGAAATTCCACTAAACGATTAGCGAACCGCTTTGTATTTATACACTCATTTCTCAAGCGGCGATGTTTCTTTACCCCAGTTACAGATGCAAAAAATTTAATATCATTCCCAAATCCTCACACGTGCTATCCACAGTGTCCTGAAGGTAGCGTATTACCAAGACAAGGCGAGAGGAGAGAAGATGAACTAATCTATATGCAACAGAGCATCCAGGGATCGTTACAGTACCATAGATAAAATGATTACTTTTTTGTTATTAAACTTTTTTATTCACGTCTTTTATTATAATGTTTTATTTATACTTGACATGTATATGTGGATATGTTTGTTCTCGTGGCCCCGGTGACTCAGTGTTCTGTAAACGGTCACTGCGTTAAGCAACATTCGCTATAGGTGGTCCTTGGATGGGTGACCACTTTGTGGAATTTACATTTGCGAGCGTTTCCGTGCTTCGGAAGGCATGTTAAGCCGTTGGTCCAGGTTGCCAGCCTAGTTAAAGGTCTTATAGGCGGCTTGAAAAATTTCAACAGCAGGTCGCCACAGCATGCGCCTGTCCATTTCAAAACGGCAATGTCACGCCACCTGTTACTTGGGACAAGAATTGCGTACGGTGAAATGTGGGCGTATAGTATGCCTCTGCCTACCCCTTCGGGGATAAAGGGGTGGCAATATGTATGTATGTTTGTTCGGGTGGATTCTTGTGACTCAATTCTGAAGATGACTTTAAGCGACGTCATACTTATTCCAAATTGGCGGAACGCCCAAGATAGTGGACTAATTATTTATAATGCACTGCTACAATATGGGCACATATTGAAAGTTTGCTTAAAAAACCTGAATAATGAAGTAACGTGACTCTAATTAATAATTTTTTTATGCTTTCATATAAAATGGGTGTCAAATGAAAGGACTAACTGAGAAAAAACATTGCAAATTTTAGTTAAACCCTATTTTGAAATAACATTTTTAACGTTTATTTATTTTATATCTAAATTATTATGCAGGCAACACATTTATATTCGATTGTTATGTATTGTTAGTCTGCCATAATGGGCAAGCCATGTCAAAGTGGTAGGTTTAATACCGCCTGGAGCGTTGTAAATAAAAGCTTTGTTTATTTTTTAAATGCTTTGTATTTAAAACAATGATGTCTGTCAATTTCATTTTAACGGGTTATAGGTTATTAGACGTGAAAAATGTACATAGGCAGTTCAATCACCAAGTTAGTCGGCATGTATTTACATTCGACTGTCTATGTACATTTTTCACGTCTTGTTCAATTTTATCACATAAAATGAATTTTAGTGACATCAGAAACAAATTAAGTGCTATTTATGATATCTCCAATTTTAGTTCGACTTAATAACAGAATAGCATTTGGCAATCTCTTAATAAATATTAGAAAATTTTAGAGAAATTTAGTTAAGTGATCTCAACGACAGAATTAGCACCATTAACAGTAAACAATGAGGTACTCATGACAATGGGTTTGGGTCTTTTTAATTACATTTTTTAGCTAATAATACAATTCTAAATAAACAACGTCCATAATTATCTAAAAGAAACATTCAACCTTAAACAATGGCGACTACTTTTTATTCTTAATCAAATGAATGTGCTTCAGTTATGTCCGTTAACTTTTAAGGTGGACGCGCACCTATCTCTCTCGCACGCATTTTCATTCTGCAATGTCAATGTTTTGTGTAGCAGAAGCAGCTGGTCCTGGTTTTCCTCCTCTCTGTCGAGGTAGGCCGCGGGGTTTACTGAGTAGACCAGAAAACTGGGGGTCCCACACACGTTCTCTGTCTTCGCAACAAGGTGTATGGTAAGTAAAACCATTTCCCGCGTAAAAAGGTGTGGACGGGTTAACATCGTTGAGCTAATCGTTATTCTCACAGGTACCTTTTCTCGGGATAAAAAGTGAGTGAGCTAGTTCCACACCAAATTTTCTACAAATTGGTCCTGTAGTTTGAGCGTGTAGAAGTAACATACATACACACAAACAAAGTTTAAAATATTAGCATTGATATCGAAGGAATGACTTCCTCAATGGCGCAGTGGTAGTGTATGCGACTGCCGTGACTGAGGTCCCGGGTTCGATTCTAGGGTCGGAAAAAATATTTGTGTGATCGATCCACAAATGTTTGGAATCGGCACATCTGTCAAAACATATCACGCAGTTTTCCGCTTGTAAAACGTTGACAACCACGAGATCAGGGTTGCCAAACAAGCGTAATTGGATTTGTACACCAACCGATATAATTGTGTTACCCAAATGTCCAGGCTATTAGTGAAAACAGTTAGCTAAAAGAGTTAATTCCGCAGAAATCTAATTTATAAGCGAGTTCCTTACAATTCTATGGTCAATGCATTGTAGAGTGTCATGCTAATTAAAATGTTCACCACGTTCCTGGGACATTCTTTTGGGGAATACCTAGTTCTCTGGCCTAGGTTTATATGAATTTGACACACTTTTCGTTTCACATAAGATTGATTCGAAAGGCTTAATATACAAATCTATCGTTATGACAAGTTGGTGTTATGCGGACTTGCTATTGTGACAAATAAGTCCACATATAAAATACTTGGCTTTACGACTACGTTTTACTGGTACCAGAGACCAACGGTTTAAGGTACCTTCTTGTAAATGGAAATACAATTTACGATTACCCATCTCATGTTGTGATCGTTTACAAAATACGGAGCTGGCGGGGTTGCAAGCGCTGTAAACTTTATGCCAATAGAGAACTGTGAATATGAATCCGCATATGATTTTAATCAATCTGGTACGTTCACCACTGGATCTACACAAAAACAATATTATACTTTCATTTCAAAGTGTTAAAAATTAAACTTTTATCTAAAGTGCACACCAGCTGGTGTATTTTTGTAAAGCGCTGAAATGAAATTGAGGCGCAGGTGAATAGTTCACTTTTTAAAATTTACAGTCGTTTGTTATTCTGCTCACACACGTTTTCAGGTAGCGTGTACTGCTGTGGTACGGGTGGAAAGAGATTTAGGTGAAAATCGTATAGTATAGTTATCCATTGGTGCAATTTTATGGAATGTAATGAATTTTATTCAGTAAGAGTTCCAAACAATGGCTTTCTTTCTATGTTATCAGGTCACTACTTAGGACTTTATTGTTTCTTCGTTAAGGCGTAGACTTGTTAGTATCTAATTAAGTCATTAATCCCACAGATTATAAAGAAATAACTGTCGTAACACAAAAAGTAGCTATTCTACTAAAGTCAGAGTCGTCACCTTATGCAGCATGATCGAGGCAGGAGTGACCAACCGGTCGATCGTGACTTTAAGTGCAGTTGATAGTGGTAAAGTATGAATTGAAAGTACTACAGAATTGTGTACATCATTTCAAACTTCAAGCAGTATATAATTGGTATAGACCTACAACGTCTCTTTTGACGTGTGGAAATCTTCATGAATACTATGCCGGAGTCCTACCGACTAAAAATAAAACGATGCCCTTCCATCTGCCTATGGCCAGAAGTCCCAGGCGAGCCCTAAAAAGGATAACCCCTGAGGAGCCCTACGACGTCTATGTAATTGGTAGATCGCACAAGGTTTCACCAGTGAACAGAGTTGGCCATCCCTGATCAAGGTAGATTTAACCGTCTCACGTGCGCGTTTGATGAATTGAAACATTTCTCGAGAATGGCCATACGTGGGGATCTCCGTGATTAAATTACTAGGTACATGATTTACAATTTCATTTCCTCATTATAATGATATGGAGTTAGATTATTAAATTATGGCTTTGGTCTGTTGAGAGAGGATTGAAATTTTGAGTGAATTTATAGTTTCAATGTGAAGTACACAACTACCTACCATGCAAGATGCGAAATTAATTGTATTATTTTTACACAATCAATATTCAATAAAAATATTGCTAGTTGTATTCTTCGATTATTTCGGGTTTGATTTCCCGACTCGAGTATATTATATTATATCCATGAATGCAGTTATTATTTTCATCAAAATCGGCGATATGGTTCCTTAGAAGAGATCTTTCTACATCTTATAGTTTCAGACTTGATCATACTGACCGTTTTAAATGGGCCACCATGTATAATAATATTTCGTTACTGATATCCTTAAATGTCTCACAAGATCACTAATTGAAAAGATTTTTACATTAAAAAAAAAAAAAGATATGTTAGTGTAAACTGCAAATTAACTATTTGGCTGAGTGTAAAAAATCTGTGTTATCTATTAGTTTATAAGCATAAGACACACCTTTATCCACAAAGGGATGGCAGAGGCTATAGGCTTTGGATACGCCCAAATCAGATTTAAATCATGTTCAGTTAACTAGGTAGCAAATTATACAAAGTCCGTAAATCGGGTCCAATACTGGTTTGACATACCATTCCATGGACATATCAGTATAATTGCTGTCTAGTAGGTGAGAATTGGAGGTCCACCTTTCACATTTTACTTGTTTCCGTAGTGTTTTGGTAGCACAGTGCGGAAATTACCCTACTGCTGCCCTCGCACGAAAAAAAAACTTAGGGTCTCTATATGGTTAAATTTGTGCCTTCTGTTTTATGTGTTCCATCCTTGTCAAGGGGAGTGCTAACGGTATCTCCTTTCAATAGACACTGTCTGCACACGTCAGTTGGCGCTGACGTGTGCAGTACAGTCCACCTCGTCTGGGGATTATCTGAGCATACCCAGATAATCCTCCACCGGCGCGGTACCCCGGCAAGGCCGGGCAACCCAGAGGTGTTTTGGTGAGTTTAACAGGTCCCAAAACACCTCCATCAGGGCAGAAAGGTAGCCGGCGAGTTTTAGTATTCCCAGTACCACAACGATCAGGGCGCAGGTGCTGGGCGACCCCCACACAAGCCCATTGCCAGCCAGCAGTGGGTAGCCTATAAGCGAATCTATCCTCGTATAAAAATGGTACTCTATATTGTACCTACTACGACTATAATTTATGTTATACAAGAAAACCGATGATATTGTTATCGCGGACACCGTGGTGGTTTAGTGGATATTCTGGTCCTCCCAGGGTTTGTACTGGAAGTTTCAGTTAAAATTATCCTGCTGCAAAGCTGCCCTCGCAACACAAAAATAATTACTTAATCTATATTGTAGCTATTACTACTTTAATTTAGACGGAGTTGTTATCAAACCGCTCCCGAAAATTTGGGCATCAAATATGTTTGTGAGGGTTAGTGGCTATCTCATCAAGTCTAATGTTTAATAATATTTTAACTATTGAGATAGGATTCAATTATATTATCATTTTCAGCTAAGGGGCAAATTTGGGCCCTCCAATTTTCGTGTTATCAAAGATCCGCCACGTATATTTTGAACGTCAAATTTGGCAGATATTTTAATATTGTTTTTGGTTTATATTTGAAGCATAAATGATATTTCATTGTAAAAGTCATAAAATAAAATTAACAAATTTCAAAAAGACACTCAAAGCTTATTAAGTTAATGGGGATCGCTCAAAAGTTCTTAGAATCAAAACCAAAGTTAATACGGTATTGCTTAACGCATAATTAAAAGCCCTTTTAAACATTAAAATCATATAATGGAATTCAATGGAACTAAATCAGGCCCCCATCAGTTCTCGTTACAGTAAAAAACATAATATTTGGATGTCTTCATACTGGGAACCACTTGTATAGCGCTGTTGAGATACTTACTTTAATAACTAGTTACACCAGTTCGGTAATGACTACATACTGATAACTTGTTTTATGTACCTACATATATATATACTACAGCAGTAATTTAAGGAATGAAATACTACAGTCTAGAACAGGGGTCGCCAACCGGTCGATCAAGGCTGTTAGTTCTGTCGATCGTGGTCAGACAATATAAATAAATAGTATTGAATTGTCCAATGTTTGATTTAATATTTCAAGATGTATGTAATAAGTGGAATACACAAGATTCTAATTGACTTGATTATTCCTGGTCTTGAATAACTCTACACTGTTCACTGATAGCTGATAAATAACTTTGTACGTATTTATATATTTTTACGATACCCTCCACCAGAGCTAACAGTGAAATGCCAATAACATAAGATGCTCATTCACGGCTGGGCTGAGAGATCTTCAATTCGTCAATTTACCTCTCGCCTATAGAGAGGTGTAAGTACTTATCACATAGTGCCACCACCCTGGGCTTGCGTCTGCTAGGGTTATGGCTAAATCATCGTCGCCTCTAGGCTCTATGCTCAAGGATCTCGGCGATAGTTGCACGATACGTTACAGATCACAGTGTGATGTGATGCACAGTGACTTGTTTTGTACATTGCCTTTTCTATACCTCCAAAGCTGGCAGACAAGTATCGACCCATCTTTTTTTCTTATTCTTTCTCGAAAGGAAATCCCAGTGGCACTAACCAGCCCTGGTCGTCAAACCCTGGCGAGTCTGGCGACCCTTAGTATCGAACCACCTGATCGCAATTGACTACCACAGCCTAAGTACATGTATGCATGTTGGTAAAATGATCTTGATGATTAAAAATACCTGTAGTGTTTTTATTCAAGATTTTGTACCAAGTGCCATCAATCGACAGTATAAACAAATTGGTGAAATTTACTTCAGAGTTACTTTTTTGTAAATTTATCTGCATAATTCACTTGCACGTGAGCTTATGAATGAAAAAAAAGCAACCAACGACAATTGAAAACATCTTCCGATTCATTATTACCATTGCAATCAAATATAAAATCGAATGTATAACTTCAAAGGCTACCATAGATTGAATACGTTCCTACTACTTTTTTTACTAGCTTTGTCTGTATAATTCACATGTACGTGAACTAGTTCAAACAATGTAAAAAAAAAAACAACGACAATTGAACATCATCTTCTGATTCATCATTACCGGTTGAATCGAATGTAAAACTATTCGATGATCAATAACGACTGTAGTGAAGGTGAAACCGACAGAAGTTATTATAATATCGACCGATGGGGTCGCCGGCCTATGATTACCGTCGTTCTGTACCTCGATACTTACATTTCAAAGCCCAATTAAGTGTTTATTATTTATGAGTAATTGATTCTAGCAACTCCGTACGCGTGAAGTTTCTTTTAATATATTTCACTCGCCAAAATGATGCCGCCCGCCTGATGAAAAGCCGTAATGACATCGAGCGAATTGAGAGACACTATCACAAGTCCACCAGTCTGGCCCACGATTTGGCGGATTGATGTTATGTGCCCGTTTCAGCGACTCCGGCGCAGTGAAGACGTTGTGGTCCTCATACAGAAACATAATGCAACCCACCCTTGGCCTGCCTCTGCTGAGGAAATGTTAAGCCCAAGTCATGAAGTTACCTGAGATGGGCATATCGGATATAACTCAGTACTCTTATCTTCCGTGCGTTTTATACCTTTACGTTTTTAAGAAGAAATTCAATAATATTTAGAGTTGCGGGTGCTTAAGACCTTTGGAACCATCCGTGAAAGTAAATGCTTTGAGCAAGAAGATAGCGCAGTAAATGCATTGGAATCTCATGTGCAAGTGGTGGACCGACGAACTAGCCGACGAGCTCATGGCGAAGAAAAGCAAAAGCCTGTATCAACCCATCTGGCCAGCTTAGTGCATTAAGGCCAATCGCCCTCCAAAAAAGATTGAGATTTACTTATGAGACTGACTTAGGTCCAGAACTTGAATGTAATAGTCTGATTTGATTAATTCATTGGGCTAAATTGACTTTTAACAATCACGATCAATACAAGATTAATTTCCCTTCTACATACTTAAAGCTCGAAGAAGCTGTGTTCAAATTTTATAACTGCATTATAGCCCAGCTTATTAGGTACCATTACAACTTTATATTACACGGTAGCACAGTACCATATAATCATTAATCCGCAGTAACTGAGAACAAGTCTAATCTTAAAATAATTTCATGTAATCAAGTTGTGGTTTTCGGGTCATTGTCCTAATGACGTTTCAGTGGTTTGCCACCGTTCCTATGTTGTCTGTGGGCACTAGTACCTGAGGTACGAAGCAATAGTGTAAATATTTACAAGAGCTTTTTAACACTGCGTAGCTATTGACTGTTCTGAGAACTTCGTTCACTATTATCACGGTGTACTATACAAATACATTGATTCGAACATGTTTAATGCCATAACTGCTTTAGGCCCTTCAATGGTATGTTAATACACAAACTTTCTTTTTTTTGTTACATATTTAGTATTGTATACTACCACAGATAATATAATATAATTCTTATAATACTACAAAAGAAAATAATAATTAAATCAGGAATCCACACGGTGAAAAGTGGGCATATAATATGCCTCTGCCACCCCTTCGGGGATAAGGCGTGATGGATATTTATTTATTTTATTTTACTACAAAAGAAGAAGCGCTCGTGGCCCCGCGGTCTCAGTGTTCGGTAAACGATCACTGAGGTACGCAACTTTCACTATGGCTGGTCGTCGGATGGGTGACCAAGTTGTGGCATTTACATTTGCGAGCGTTTCTGTGCTTCGGAAGGCACGTTAAGCCGTTGGTCCCGGTTGCCAGTAAAATGGCAGTCGTTAAGCCTGGTTGAAGGCCTTATAGGCGGCTTAAAAAATTTCAACAGCAGGTAGCCACAACCTGCGTCTGTCTATTTCAACACGGCAATGGGCTCACCACCTATTACGTGGGACAGGAATCCACACGGTGAAAAGTGGGCATATAATATGTCTCTGCCACCCCTTCGGGGATAAGGCGTGATGGATATTTATTTATTTTATTTTACTACAAAAGAAGAGGTCCGTAAGTTACCAGATGCAAAAAAATATGATTATTCCACTTCTCAAACCAAAAAGATGGTAACCCAACTCTCAAACCAAGTTTATATGACTCAAGAAGCAATCAACGTTCACAAACGTTCCTGGGTGGTGAAAAAATTGGTTATGTAACCCAAGAAGGTTGTTAGGAGTGGAATTTATGTCGGTAGTGTCATTTAGTCATGCCTATACGGGTCCCTTCCTGCGTTACTTAGGGATCGATCCTCAAGATTGACGTGTTAACTACTAGGTCTGAATCTAAGCAGCCTGTGCATATAATCTGTGGGCATCATATGACATACATAGTTCCATTTATTTCAATAATAATTTATATTTTATCTAGTTGACGCCCGCGTTTTCACCCGCGTAGAGAAGTTTTCCCGTTTCCGATTTCCACAGGTACTTGTTCCCGGGATAAAAAGTTGCCTATGTGTTATTGTGATGTATAAGCTATATTATTGTAAAGTGTAATTAAAATATATTCACTAGTTTTTACGCGAAAGAGTAACAAACATCCATATAAACTTTCGCATTTATAATATTATTAAGATATGTACCTACTAGTGGCGGGAGATGACCGGTGTCATTTGTGACCCTAAAATGCCGATCCGGTTGAAGGGACAGGTCTACAAAACCATTATTAGACCTGTCCTTTTACATGGCAGTGAGACGTGGCCGATATTGGAGCGACACAAGCGGGAGCTGCGTGTCACGGAAATGAAGATGCTGCGGTGGATGTGTGGGGTCACGCGGATGGACCGCGTGAGAAACTCTCGCATCCGCGGCAGCCTTCACGTCCGTGACATTGCAGACAAGTTGCAAGAGTGTCGCCTTCGTTGGTATGGTCACGTCTTGCGGCAACCGCCGGGCTACGTAGGAAACAAATGTCTGGCCATGTCAGCCCCGCCGGGTCCCGGTAAGAGGGTGAAGAAGTGCTGGCTTGACGTCGTAAGGGATGACATGCGTGCCAATGGTCTCACTACAGGGGATGCCGAAGACCGTGCGAAGTGGAGGAGAAAATGTAGGAAAGCGGACCCCGGGCGTCGCGAAACGCAACTGGGACAGACGCTCGGATGATGATGATGATGTACCTACTAGTGATAATGAATTCATTCACCCCCTAATCTAGTAATTGAGAACGTCTCAAATTACGATGTTATACCTAAGACATCCACTTTAAAACAGATTCTAGCAGATAAGACTTCCTACGTGATGCTTGGGTTTGTTTTAATCAAATAGGTCCAGGTATTTGAATAGTAGTAACCCATAACTAACTAACTATCTTCATGCTATATCCCTAATGGGGTAGTCAGAGAGGACAGAACGTCAGGTTTCACGATACATTCTTTCGCTTTCTGCAGATTCATTAATCGCTTCATACATGCACGTCTGGCTATCCGAGTAAGTTGACTTGCCGTTTTAGCAATTTGATCACGTGGTCTATAGTAGTAATAGTAACCTTACCTTAATTAATGACGTCACGATAACAACCTAAGTCCTGATTTCACACGGTGTGCCCAGCAGTATCTCGTGCTCCATGGAACGGAGCTCCTTCTGTTTCTAATCCTAAATCGCAAGGTTTTCAGTTTCCCTAGTACACTAATTCACACATCATCGTTCGTCCCGTCATAAAAAAAACAGTACAGGGTATGTGTTTGAACATGGGTCCATGGGACCAATCGCGTCTTAATATATTCGGTTTGTGTTTTAGATTGTAATTGAAAAACTTTGTTTAATACAGTTCCGGTCCCCACCCCTCCCTACACCAAGTAGATCGCTAAATAACTCAGAGCGCATCTAAGTAGACGGCGTTGTTTTTACGTGACGGGACCTATAGCTAGGCTTCTCTTCATTTAACTCTCCTACTGGGTGATTGGTCGAAAATAAAGTATATTTTTGCCATCGCACCGTAGCAGTAGTGCATGAAAAAACAATGTGCTACGTAGGTAAATGTTAAATGTCATTATGTACCTACGTATAGTTTATTCAGTACTTTTTTAATCAAATCAGTAGTATCTTGGCACAATGCCAAGAGTCATAAAATACATTGGGGAAATTGAAATGAAACTTCCATGGGATCGTATTGTAAGGTGATTGATTGTGTTTGATTAGGAGAAGTGGCCAGCAGATATCATGGCGTTTGTAACTGTTGTTTATCAAATTATTTTATTGGAGTTTTTAAAAAAAATAAAAAATAAAAATATCTTTATTTTGCATAGACCATTTTAACGGCGCTTACAAAATGTCATACCCTATTTAAAATATTTAAAGCGACCACCGGTTCGGAACGCGGCCCACCTGAGAAGAACCGGCAAGAAACTTAGGAAGGCTTTTTTTTTTTTGATGGCCTATTTACAATTTAATATTATTTCACTTTGCCAGCAGATCATTTCCAGGCGTCCCTGTCCTGCAAATAGTCTGTAACGGAGTAAAAACCATTTTCACAAAGCTTGCTTTTAATAAACTTTTTAAATTTATTTAAAGGTAAATTTCTCAGGTCACAGGGAAGCTTGTTGTAAAAGCGTATACAGTTACCCTGGAAAGAATCGCCAATCTTATGTAGTCGACTGTGGTGGACTGAAAGATTATTTTTATTTCTAGTGTTTATATTATGTTTATCACAGAGTTTAGAAAACTGTGATAGATTTTTCTGGACATACATAAGATTGGCAAAAATGTATTGTGATGGTACGGTTAGAATATTTACTTCTTTGAATTTTTCTCGGAGAGAAACTCTGGGGCCCAAATTATAAATAGCGCGTACAGCCCGCTTTTGTAGAACAAAAATAATATTTAAATCTGCAGCACTCCCCCAAAGGAGAATACCGTAAGACATAATACTATGAAAATAGCTGAAGTAAACCATTCTAGCCGTATCCACATCTGTTAGAGTCCTGATCTTTTTTACAGCGTATGCAGCCGAACTTAATCTAGAGGCTGTCTTTTCTATGTCCACACATAGAAAAGACAGCCTCTAGCCCCACTGCAAATTGGCATCAATAGTTATACCTAGGAACACAGTTGATTCTACAAACTCTAACACTTGTCCATTCAGTTGAACATTGGCCGCAACTTGTTTTACATTTGGTAGAGTAAATTTTATACATTTAGTTTTATTTTTATTAAGGCAAAGATTATTTGAGCTGAACCAATGAACTACTCTTGCAATTGCATTGTTTACATCGTCATAGTTATCTAATTGTCTTTTAATTTTAAAAATTAATGAGGTGTCATCTGCAAACAAAACAATCCTATTCCTGTCCCCTACATAAAATGGTAAATCATTAATAAAAATGAGGAACAAGAATGGCCCAAGTATCGAGCCTTGCGGCACACCCATTGTAACCATGGATCCTACAGAACGTATACCATTAATATCGACCCTCTGTATTCTATTGTTCAAATATGAAGACAGAAGGTCGAGAGCTTTGCCTCTTATTCCATAGTGGTGTAGTTTCCTGCACAGCGTTTCATATTGAACGCAATCAAAAGCCTTTGATAGATCGCAAAATATACCTAATGCATCGTGCTTGTCTTCCCTTGCTTCATGAATACATTTTAATAACTCAACACCAGCATCGGAAGTTGAGCGCCCTTTCGTAAACCCAAATTGATTCGCATGGAGTATTTTATGACTATTAAAATGGGATAGCATTTGATTCAAGATTATTTTTTCAAATACTTTGCTCAAAGTTGGCAGCACTGACACTGGTCGGAAATTAGACGGCTCTGTAGCGCTGCCAGCCTTGAACAAGGGAACGACTTTGCTGTGTTTCATTAAATCAGGAAATGTACCACTAGAAACACAGTCATTAAACACAGTTGCTAGATGGGGCGCAATTACCTCAATTATACATGATGCAGTTTTGACCGATAATCCCCAAATGTCTGCGGTTTTCTTAATTTCGATACATTTAAATGTTTTTACAATGTCCTGAGCACAAATATCTGTGAATACAAATGCATCCCTGCAACAAAGAACAGATTCTTCTAATAAAAGTTCAGCGGAACTGGAAGATGCTTGGAGAGATTTTGTTGTCAATATAGGTACATTTTTGAAAAAGTGTTCAAACTCCGTAGCCACTTCCAGGTCCCCTGTAACATGGCAACCATTTACTTTTAAGTGGAAATCCCTTTCAGTCACTAAAGATCTACTTAATGATGTTCCAAGTCATTTTTATTTTATTTACAGAATTAGAAATTTTATTTTAATGAAGTTTGACTTAGCAAGATGACACGTTTGTTTAAATATCTATGAATAATTTTTAACATATTCCTGAAAGGTTTGCCTAAAATTATATGATTTTTCTGAATATAATTCAAATAATTTATTTCTACTTTTAAAGATACCTGGTGTTGCCCAGTCACTGAAAACAGGACGACCACCAATCTGTAGAGTTTTTGAGGTAAAAACTTTGCCAAACTCATCATTAATCAAATTAAATAAGTGTTTATATGAGGTCTGGGGCCTTTCATTTTGACGATGCTACCAAGTTTCTTACACATTCTCAATGATTAAAACTGCTTTCAATACAGGCTTTTATATGAAATCTGGAATTCTATATCAGAAATGTTGTGAATATTTGCATCTGCATCCGCAATTACGAATAGTTCGGTTATTACGTGTTATTGTAAGTATAAGGTAAGCCTTATTCATTACGGGAGATATTTACAGTTTATGTATACTTAAAATTATTTACGTGTGAATTTTAATGTATACCGACATAATAATATTTGGAATTATTATTATAGAATATGACCAAGAACCGCATCCGCATTCACATCCGCGGATATGTGTGTAAAAATGTAAAAAAATCTGCATCCGCAAAATCCCTTCCCTAAATAAATTAATAAATATCCATCACGCCTTATCCCCGAAGGGGTGGCAGAGGCATATTATATGCCCACTTTTCACCGTGTGGATTCCTGTCCCACGTAATAGGTGGTGAGCCCAATGCCGTGTTGAAATAGACAGACGCAGATTGTGGCTACCTGCTGTTGAATTTTTTTAAGCCGCCTAAAAGGCCTTCAACCAGGCTTAACGACTGCCATTTTACCGGCAACCGGGACCAACGGCTTAACGTGCCTTCCGAAGCACGGAGACGCTCGCAAATTTAAATGCCACAAAGTGGTCACCCATCCGACGACCAGCCACAGCGAAAGTTGCTTAACGCAGTGATCGTTTACAGAACACTGAGTCCGCGGGACTACGAGCGCTTCATTCCGAAATAAATTTATTACCAAAATAGGATTTGATGCAAAGTCAATAGGCAAGAGCAAGTTAATAATGATATAAAGAATATCTCCTCTCAGTTCACAGCTACAACAACATCCCGTTTCTCAAGACTATAACGGTATTAAAGCCAGTATTCCATAATAGGTGCCGCAATCCATTGGAACTTTTTCCACTTATTAGTCGAAGTAATCTAGACTTAATTAAAGCGCAATAAGTGCTATAAGAAATGTAATGGGTGATGAAAACGTACAAAGGCGCTCTCACAGATGAGATATGAATTGGATTGGTGATTGTGAGACGAGTCGATAATTATGAAATAAGCTTTTACAATTAAAGAAATTCGAATTATCTTTGACTGAACGTGTATTACTATACTATAGGTAAGGTACTCACTTCGTACATATTAGGTACCGATGGTAACTATTTTGACATTATTTCAGACAATAGTAAAATATAGATAGGTTATTGAGACCGGCCGTTAGTCAAGTATAATCTTAAGTCAAAGTCAGTCTAACTAACTACGTCTGTGGTCTTATCCAATTAAAGTGGTGGAAGCGTTACTGAGGCTTTCAATGGAATTTGCGGAGCAAGATGTAAAATAGCGTTTCACTACGATATATCCCTGTCTTTCGCTATAACATATTTACATAACTTTTAAGTCTAAGAAACTACTATTTCAACACATACAACCATAATGCACTAGTTTTGGAAAAAAATATTCAGCATCAGTATCCTTTCAAGCATAGGTTAAACAGGGACGGCGATGCTGCACCAACTTGCCTCATACCTTTTTCAATGTGGAAAAAGTTTGTGCAAGCTCTGTTGATTCTGAGACAAGCACTGGTCCTCATAGAGAGGACCTCATCCTGCTTGGACATCCCATATTTATCCTTCATCACACTTTTTAACAAAACTTTTGCATACAATTAGCCGACGACGATGCTGAGCAAGCATATGCCGCGGTAGTTTTTGCACTCTTGCTGTGGCCCATTTCCTTTGTAAAGCGGCACGATGACCGCATTACACCAATCTCTTTGCACGCTGCAATAAATAAAAAAACTTCCAATAAATGTTAAAAAGGCGGTACATCTGGCAAGCTACCACTCCTTGTCCTGCTTTCAGCATCTCGACAGAAATCCTATCATATCCAGCAGTCTTACCCAATTTCATACTATTGAATGCTTCCTTTTCATATTAATTTCATATTATTCAATCTTTTTCATAGCGATTTTATAAAGGCTACGGATAAAGCTTGTTCAGCCTGTTCTCAATTGCGAAAATCCTGTTTGAACATCTGAATAAAACGCCGAGGTTCTTTTATTTATGTAGTTTATTAATTAATACATTAATTAAACGGCATTCATGTAAAGCGAGTTGATAAAAGGATTACAATACCGACTCTTACTCTTACTACTTACTCTTACTCCTAAATAACAACTCTCTTTTAATAATAAATTAAAATAATTGAAAGTACCTATTAGGAACAGAGATTAAACAAACCATTACCAAAGAATCCTCCTACAGAGAGAAGCCTGCGGTCAAAAAGGGCCACGAACGAATAAACATAAGCCATTTAACTAACTTCAAAAATATGGATTAGTAAAATCCATTTTCTTTACGGAATACTAAACTAACAGGGTCTCAAGTGGTTCTAAATACTACGTATCTACATAATACAAAATTTTAACATAATAATTTGAATGAATATTTGAGCACATTGATAGATCAAACAGTCGCAGTTGCTTTTTATATATGAAGGAAATAGAAGTAGCTGTAGAAGCGCTCGTGGCCCCGCGGTCTCAGTGTTCTGTAAACGATCACTGAGTTACGCAACTTTCACTATGGCTGGTCCTCGGATGAGTGACCACTTTGTGGCATTCACATTTGCGAGCGTTTCCGTGCTTCGGAAGGCACGTTAAGCCGTTGGTCCCGGTTACCAGTAAAATGGCAGTCGTTAAGCCTGGTTGAATGCCTTATGGGCGGCATGAAATATTTCAACAGCAGGTAGCCACTACCTGCGTCTGTCTATTTCAACACGGTAATGGGCTCCCACCTATTACGTGGGACAGAAATCCACACGGTGAAAATTGGGCATATAATATGCCTCTGCCACCCCTTTGGGGATAAGGCGTGATGGATATATATTATTATTTATTTAAGAAAATAGATGGCATATCTAGAAAGAAAAATAAACTTTAATAAGCGAGAAAGCTTCATTATCTAAACGCAGACGACACGTCTGAATGGACTCATTCGACACCGAGAAGCGTTCGTATCGCCCCTTAATTATGAGCCCCGCAGAGTGGTCTGAAAGCGTAGTTGGTGGTATACAATGCATAGGCACCACGCTTGTGCTAAAGGGGCCTTATTGTTTGTGGATCGCTTTCGCATTTCCACCTGAAATGAGTTTGTAGTTTTTGTTTACAAAGACCTTCACTCGTAGACAACTTTAGGTTTGAGGATGTTTGCGCAAATACTTACTTAATTGGTACTTTACAGATTTTTATTATACAGATGTTTCTTATAATTATCAGATAAAGAGCAGATAAAAAGATCATGCCCTTGTTTGTTTAACTAGTGAAAATTGCGAGGTATTTCTTGCCTTACTCGAACCAACTCAAATTACACGGTTCGTGAGATTTTACTGTTCTATCTCCTGCTAGGGATAGTTATTCTCACAGAAGAAGACAGATAGAGAGATGGATAGAAATGATAGGAATTACTGAGAATTATTCTATTAGTACATTAAAAAATACTTCTTTTTAGAAAAGATTTTAGTTAATAATTTTTAAATGTTGTTGTACAATTTACTCAAAATATGTCAAGATATCGTATAAAGTCTATACGAAGTAAAAAAAGGTATGTAAATAATATCTAACAATGTGTAGGTACAATGGACATAACAATATTTGTTTCCCAGTTTACCCAAAATATGATATAATGTCCGTAAGCGTCAGATATAAATCGGGGTTTCCAACAAAAGCGTCCAATTCCCTTTGTGTTAAGCAATTTTGTGTGAAAATCATATCAGGGGTTCCTTTTGATACGTACTTAGGAGGGTTAAGCAGAACCTATTCATACCTTAGTTACATTTCGCGGTAAACCAATATTGCTGTAGGGTTGTCAAATTTTATTTCTTATTAGTGAAAGATTATTTACAATACTACTCGTATTACATTACTAAATATAGTTCTTCGAAAACAAATATTTGCGCCATTTAACGATGAATTTATTTTTAAAACTCCGGCCATATTACCAAATACAATTTTAATGACATCATAATATATTATTACTGGTATGAGTTGTCGCACGGACAACAGTTGGTATTTCATGAGATCGTTTGTTATTATATAATGTAATATTTTAGTCCGAATTATTTTGTAAAAGTAATAGCCGGTACCCTTAAAATTTTGTAGAAATTAGTTTAGAGATTATAGGTACCTAAGTAATATTTTAACATATTAGCATATTAGAACAGAAAAAAAACAAATTGTAGTTCAGTAAGTAATTGTAGTTCGATCTGTCCTCTCTGACTACCCCGTCAGGGATACAGCGTGAAGATAGATAGATAGATAGATAGATAAGTAATATTTTAACATATTAGCATATTAGAACAGAAAAAAAAACAAATTGTAGTTCAATAAGTAGCAACCCTTGTGAGGTTTGGACAACGATCTCAACGGGATAATGTGTCGTGATGTAGTGAAAGACAGCGTGGTGGAGTGAAAATATTGGGTAAAAGAGATAGTACGCAAGCATGTACGGATTTTTGTAATCGTAGACGCTTTTGTAGAGAATTTTATGTTTAGTGGTTATGAGTTTGTGGCACGATATGGACGCGTTCATAGTAAACTGAGATATCTCGGCAAAGTTTATATTTTCCTTTGTCGTAAACATTAATGTTTGGATGTTGCCTCGAGTTTGAGGGGTAGGAGGCAACAATAGTATCCTACAATGAGCTCGACTAGCCTAAACGTAATCCTTGGAGGTAATAGCCAAAATAGCTCTGGTATTACCGGCGAGACGTATCTCAAGGGATCAAAACCGTCGAACGATTTAGATAACTTCACTTAATATTGGAATACTTTAGTCAATTAATAGCCAAATATAAGGTAAATTGTACAGCGTTATTATCAGCATAATAGCAGGAGTCAATTAGGGAATTTTCGGGGTCTGATAGGACTCACGGTAGATTGTGTTACTAGATATCTCCGTGTGATATTTGCCCAAGGACCGATGTCCGATGAAGTAGACGAGTTTTGTAGTGGAACCCAACTTGGTAAATTAAGGTACACAGCCCAGCTACTTAGTTGGACACACGACCCAATATAAGAAGGATGCGGCACAAGACATGTCGTAGTGTAGCAGAGAACTACAATTTCATCAACCTACCAGCCTGCATTGTCTACGCCTATGACTATCAGCCTCCATAAGGACGGCCCGAAGACGGAGGGTGGCCTCCTCGCCGTCCTTACAAAAGCAGAAACAAGACATTAGGCATTCTCACGTCAGCGCCGCTGCTGACGTGAGAATTACACACACGCCTCACACACCATGAAGAGGGATAACACCCAAACCCGAACCAATACCCAAAGACGCAGGATATCTTCTGAATTCTTAGGCGAAGTCGCGGTGGTGTCCAAAGTCTGCCCCAGCACTGAGACATCTTTCCGAGGTACCCGGGGCGCTTGGCACTGGACCGTGCGGTTTTAGTCCATTCGAGTCCGGCATAATATTCGCGGGGATTTACTGACAACATGCGACTAAAGTCTGGGGTTACGTTTTACGAGAAATTACTACTAGGGATTTAATAAGGCAATATCTATTAAATGTTACGTCCTAATAAAAACATTCTTTTACGGTATAGCAGTTCCATGAACAAAGGAAGTATACGCCTATAAATCTTTCACACCTCGATCTGCAATGATTGGACAAATTACATGACCATATCTCACGTCCAATATAACCAGACATCCTACACAACATACAATTTCTTCTCTTTCTATAGATGTGTTCTGGATCTAAAGGGGAACGGGGAGGCCAACGGTTAATGGTGACAACACGAATGGCTGGCATTCATGAACGGACAATAAGTTCGTTCAATGGGAATCTTTCTTATACGCAAGAAATGAAATCTACAAAGAGCCTTTCGAGATATTTTCAGTTAACATATCTTCGAAAAAATCGTCAGGGTTGGAACTTAATTCTACTAAACTTAATGCTTAACACTTCACTGAAACACGTGAGGCATACTGTTGAAAAATTTACATACATACAAAAACACATTTCATCACATTCTTAATTGTTTTCTCATTACTGTTAAAATAATAAGCAGAAAGCGAAGTATAGAAGATTTGTTTACAAAAAGCCTTTATACAAATGATGGTAAGTATTTGCGTTTGTATGTACCACACGAGTAAAATTTGAATTTTATTCTATTTGCGGGTACGAAGGTTATGATTATCCAATTTAAGCCTTAAATCTATTATTATGAGATATGGTGTCGCATTATCTCTTTAAACCATAATATTATGAGAATTGGCGCTTTATGTAATAGGCATCATTGAAAATATTTTTAAATTTTCTTTCTGATGAAGCGCTCGTGGCCCCGCGGTCTCAGTGTTCGGTAAACGATCACTGAGGTACGCAACTTTCACTATGGCTGGTCGTCGGATGGGTGACCACTTTGTGGCATTTACATTTGCGAGCGTTTCCGTGCTTCGGAAGGCACGTTAAGCCGTTGGTCCCGGTTGCCAGTAAAATGGCAGGCGTTAAGCCTGGTTGAAGGCCTTATAGGCGGCTTAAAAATTTCAACAGCAGGTAGCCACAACCTGCGTCTGTCTATTTCAACACGGCAATGGGCTCACCACCTATTACGTGGGACAGGAATCCACACGGTGAAAAGTGGGCATATAATATGCCTCTGCCACCCCTTCGGGGATAAGGCGTGATGGATATTTATTTATTTATTATTTTTTATTTAAATTTTCTTTCATAATGTGAAACATAAACTTAACATTAATGGCAGTAGTTTATGAAGAAGACTTGTTGTTTTATTTGTGCTTTTAAATTAGTTGTTCTAGGGTTTCTATTCTAGATAACGTTCAAATATAATAATAGTCCTAGGAGCTTTGCATTATTTCGATAATCTCTAAATCTTCTTCGATACTGATTTTAGGACAATCGATTGCCATCATTTACAATAGAACTCGAATGAATCATGAGGGAACGAAGCGTCAGCTGACTCACCCGCGGTAGGTAAGTGTGAGCTTGGGAAAAGAAAGCGATCGAAAAAAATAAATAAAGTAAACGTATATTGGCTGAAACTGTTACATAAAAAGCATTCAATTTCAAATTTTTAACGCCACCTCCTGGACTATAAATGTCGAGAAATTAAAGAGGACTAAGTAGCGTAACATAACATAGGAATTAACTTCAAGAAGTGTGTAATAAAGACATTTCCCAAAGGAAATTAGTGCTAGCGATCTACTTCTTATATTTTTATATTTCTTCTATCTTCTATTTTCATAAGTATTTTGATTTCACGAAGACAAACTCGAGAGTATTTGTTCAACAACAGGTCATTTTCACCATCATCTCAGCCCAATACTAGGCATAGTTGCCTTGCAAAAATCAAACAATCCATTTCTGTGGGGTAATTTTAACCTTACTATAAAATTCTCGCTGCACGGGCATGCCTTACGTATGCCGTGTTGTGATCACCACTGCTCAATCTTCCGTTAAATTTGTCCAATTTATTATATTTAATATTAAATAATTTATTTGCTGACTGTACAAAACAATGTCAAAAACAACATCAATTGTAACAAACAGCAAGGCTCAGGCTACCGGATTATAAAGCCTGTCTACATAGCAAATGTTTTCTCAATAGACACTTCAGTTCTCAGCAGTGGGAATTGCGCAGGTTTTAAGAGGGTGAACCCACACTTGACATCGCGAGAGCCTCTCAATACCCGGCATCCTTTACACTCGAGTGTCTCAGATACTTTGTAAAACCGGCGTTGAAACACTTTGCCAAAGTAGACTTATGTTAATAATGCCACGTTGTGAAGTTTTATTGCTAGAATTTCTTGTAGTTTTTTTTTATATTATGTCTTTGAACATTACTCTGGTAAAAAAAAAGTAAATAAATATTAGAAGAGAGGTCAGGTGGTAGTAGCTTCACTGAAAATTAGCCGAATCTTGAAATGGACTTGAACTCAAGATTAAGTCTCAAGTCCCACGAAATAATTCAGTTGATAATTTTAGGGAGTTGGAAAAAGAACGTAACGCCTTTTCCCTAATTTGCAGAGCGGGAGACCTGGAAAGCAACTAGGTGTGCTCCTACAGAAAAGGTAAACATTACGGTAATAGTATATTAGGGGTCATATGTGACCTACGTTTGATTCCAGTAATATGTATGGCAGAAACGTTTAAAAGCACGAAAATTCACCCCCAATGCCACGAGAACCGCGTAGTAAACTACTCTCGATTTTACTTGTAAGCTGCTTAGCATATTACATCGCGCATTTCGCCAAATGCTACACTCCAAAAGTATGTGATGAGCAGTTTGATTACATTTAGCATCATCCGTTGAACTCTGACGTAACGGTGACTCGACCAGCTTAAACGAATGTAATTTGCTACTTAAGGCTGGTACAGAAACTGGTACAGGTGGCGCCCTTTGATGGAAGTGTTCCAACGCATCATCATCCAAAAGTTCTTCACGTACATTATGACGATACTGTCTAGCAAGTCTATGGCGATCTCTTTCTAACAAATACCTATCATCCATGCCATCCTTAGCCGAATAGTACAAAGCAGCTCGTCTCTGAATTTCAAGGTCAGCCGGAAGAGGACCTGTCATCACCGGCCGAGCTTCCGTGCTTACCGTCCTGTAGGACTTGCACAAAAATATCAAAGCTAGGCGTTGACTTTGCAGCAAATTTAATCGTGCAGCTCTAATAGTAGCCTTATCGGAATAGACTGGCGCCCATAACACATACGGCACAGATAAGTGGCCCCGTAAACGACCTTCAGTATTTTGAACGAAAACCCCAACCTCACCTGTAAGTGGTTCACTTGAGCACTAAAAATCTCTCTCTCACTCATTAATAAATAAAAACGGAAACTAAAGATACCAAGATACCAGTTTTCAAACTTTTCTTTATCAATTATTCGATATGCCAAAATTCTAAATTACATTACCTATCATCCCTTCATAAATTTAAACAATATTTGAAATCAGAACGGCTGTCATCGATGAAATAATTCATTCATCAAAGGTCAACTGTGTTCGAAGGTTCGGTGCGTTCCAGAATATTAAACTGATATTTCATTACGTTGGAAAGTACCTAGATATTTGTCTGTGACAGATCAATGCTAAGAATTTAGTTTTCGAATTACCAATTCTGATACTGGCAACCTTTAATCGTCCTTATTGGTACTTTATGACCTATTAACAATTAAAACTAATAACACAAATGTAGAATACTTCTTATGAGACTTGGCAACTCGATGGTGGGTTTAGATTTTTTTATACTAGTGACGTGGCAGACTAGCATACGGCCCACCTGTTTGAAAGTGGTGTTCGTAGCCTTTGGATGTTTGCAACAGAGATGTTAAATTTGCGCTGCCAACCCTATTGCCGTGTTGAGTAAGACACAAGTTGTGATTACCTGCTGTTGAAAATTTTCAAGTCACCCATAAAGTCTTCAACTATGTTACTGGCAACCGGGGATACCGCATCACAGAAACGCTCTTAAATGGAAATGCTACACACGCTGACATATCTCCTGAATTAGGCTTTTTTTTTTTTCATTGCTCTACTTCCTAATGTAGAAAGATAAAGTAAACTAAAATCATTGAATAAACGTGGATGGTGGCGTTAAAATATTGTAGCTACTATTAAAGCCCAGCCCATTAGTAACTACTAAAACCAGTAGCCAAGAAAAGACAGGCTCAATGCGATCCTCAGTTACATGCAGTGAAAAGGAACCGGTTTCTGGTATACGCGTATTCGAGCTAGGGTTGCTACTGGGGTAAATAGCGCCGTATAGATAAAGCGATATTTCATTATGTAACTATAAGGCAACCAGGAATACCACGACCGACTGATCTTTCAAATCGAATTCGTCGTATATTTCTTTTCACATTACTTTTTTTACTTTTATTGTATGAAGATTTGTTTTTGATATTTATAAGTTATTAATTAACTTATTGATACCGTCATGAACTTTTTCTTTTCTTTTATATCATGAAGTTAGCAATGGTGTATATTCAATATTTATAGTTAGTTCTCTACGTGAATATAATTATGGCTTCATTCATATTCACTGGTTGGAGATTAAGTAAGTACTTCACCTACATTATGCTATACCTACCTATATGTATAATAAGTATATTAATATTATTACAAACTACGGTTATACTCACGGAGGTCCTTTTTCAAGAGGAGCGTCAAGCTACGTCGGAAGCTGCGCTGACACACATTAATATTATATTAAAATAATGAAACACGGCAATGGGCTCACCACCTATTACGTGGGACAGGAAAACACATGGTAAAAAGTGGGCATATAATATGCCTTTGCCAACCCTTCGGGGAAAGGGGTGATAGATATATAAAAAAATATAAAATAATGAAATTTGTAAAGTTTATTTTCTTACAACAAAATGCCCGACTTTAGTTTTGTCGTTTGTTGGTAACGAATCATGGCAGATAGTGAATAAAAAGAAAAAGCCCAAGTACAGATATTTGGGTGAGATTGGTAAAGCAAAGGCATCTTTATCGTCTTTTAAGGCCGCTAATAGGAAAATACCCATTTTCATTACGAATGTGCAGAAGGACACATTAGAGACAGATATTATCGAACACATAAAAATAAAAACTCACGAGAAGGTACACTTAGAAAAATTATTACGAAAAAAATATTAGATCACAAAGCCTACAAATTCTTTGTGTCGGAATCTAAAATATCGATGTTTTTAGACAGAAATATATGACCTGAAGGAATTATATTTAGACGTTTCATACATTATAAAAATCGAAAGGAGGGCAGTGACTCTGTAAATAGCGGTCTAATAGTCTCAACTCATGGATAATAATATTTGTAAGTTTGCCAGTTATAATTGTAAGAACATAAAAAGTTCCGTCCGCGATATTAGGCGGTTGTGCGATGAGTGTGCCATAATAGCACTACAGGAAACGTAGCTGCTACCGGAGGAGTTGGTTTATCTAAATAGCATAGACGGAAGATTTAGTTGTACAGGTAAATCTGCTGTTGACACGACGGCGGGTTTGTTGCGCGGTAGGCCATACGGTGGTACAGCGCTGCTATGGAACTCGAGTGTGTTTCCTAGTGTTACAGTGCTTCACAGTGGTAACCCGCGAGTGTGTGCTATACGCATTGATACGTCAGTCAGTCCATTCATAGTGGCGTGTGTTTATATGCCGACTAACAAAACCGAGAACCTGACACTGTTTACGGACTGCATGGGAACTGTAAGTGCTATTTGTAATGATTTTGAAAACGACCTATTTTTATTTTAGGGGATTTTAATGCTCATCCCGGGCAATTATTTTTTAATGAGCTGACGATTTTATGCGATGACTTCAAATGGATAGTCGTCGATGTAAGTAGGTTAGGGTTGAACTCTGAATCATTCACATTCTTGGATCAAGCATCTGGTTCTAAACGATGGCTTGATCATTGTGTTGTATCACAATCTGCTTCTAATTCTGTGTGCAATGTGTATGTCAAATATGATGTAGTGTGGTCTGATCATTTTCCGCTTATTTGTGAATGTAAGTTGACATATATAAATCCACTAAAAAGGGTTTCGAGTGAAACTGATAGTAAAGTAGGGTGGGGAGATAGAACTGAGGATGATATTACGTCATATCAAATAGAATGTCATAACACTCTCAGACGGATTGATTTTCCTCACAAATTTCAAGAGTGTTGTGACGGTTATTGTAATAATACCACTCACTGTGTTCGCATTGATAAATTGTACTCTGAGATAGTAAGTGCGTTATGTACGGCATCTGCGAGGGGAGGACGAAGCGGACGTAGACAGAGTAAACTTAGGTCAAAAACTGTCGTGGGGTGGAACAAGCATGTTAGCGAGAGTCACAGAGAGGCCAGAGCGAGTTTTCAGGAATGGTTGATGTGTGGGAAGCCCTCTGTTGGCTGTGTTTATTTTAATATGTGTGAGAAAAGAAGAATATTCAAATCGCGTTTGAAATGGTGTCAAAGCCATCAAGAACAAGAAAAAATGGATATTCTGGCCACAAAACATAGCCCAAAAGATTTCAAAGGGTTTTTGGAAAAATACGAACCATCTGAAGGGTCGGCCTGGTATGCCTGTAAGTGTCGATGGGGACTTGCGACTTGAACCTTATCGCCAATAAATTTAAAAATAACTTTTTGGTTAGTTCACCTTTAGGCCCAACGTCGTTACGAAAAGCAAATAGTGCGTATGGTAAAAACATTGAGTTTCGTATTGGTGCTAGGGATGTGTCGAAAGCGGTGAAATCGATCTCAAAAGGTAAATCACCGGGACATGACGGTTTAAGTGTGGAGCATGTTCAACACGCTGGGCCTCATGTGTATAGAGTGTTGGCTATGTTGTACAACCTGTGTGTGTCACACTCATACCTGCCCACCGAGATGATGAGAACTATTGTGGTGCCTGTAGTTAAGAACAAAGCAGGTGATTTGTCGGATATATCTAACTATAGACCTATTTCCTTGGCAACAATAATAGCAAAGGTGTTTGATAGCATTCTTAATGCACAATTGAACAAATACATAAAGTTACACGTTAACCAGTACGGGTTTCGATCACAACTGTCTACAGAAACTGCCATATTGTGTCTTAAGAGTGCTGTCAAATACTACACTGCAAGAAAAACTTCGGTTTACGCCTGCTTCCTCGACCTCTCCAGAGCGTTTGACCTGGTCTCGTATGATATACTGTGGGATAAAATGAGGTCTTCCCATATACCAACTGAACTTATAAACATCTTTTAGTACTGGTATGGCAACCAGGTAAACAGTGTAAAATGGGCGGGAACGATGTCAGACTCCTACAGGCTGCAATGTGGTGTGAGGCAGGGTGGGCTGAGCTCTCCTACTATTTTCAACCTGTACATTAATGCGCTGATTGAGGCGCTCAGTGAGCAACATATCGGTTGTTACATAGACGGCGTTTGTTTTAATAATATTAGCTACGCAGACGATATGGTGCTGCTGAGCGCCTCCGTCTGTGGACTAAGAAGGTAATAAGTATATGTGAGAGTTATGCTATGACTCACGGTCTCTTGTACAACTTAATAAAAAGTAAGTGCATGGTTTTTCAGGGTGGGCATCGAAAAGTTGACAAGGTACCACCTATAAAATTGAACGGCTCAACTTTAGAAAGCGTTAATAAGTTCAAGTACTTAAGGCATATTGTTACACCTTACCTGAGAGATGATGCAGACGTTGAGCGGGAGCGGAGAGCGCTGTCGGTCAGAGCTAATATGGTCATTCGCAGGTTTGCACGGTGCTCATATGAAGTAAAAACAACGCTCTTCAGATCTTTTTGTACTACGTTCTACAACTGTAGTCTATGGGCTGACTACACACAAAAATCGTATAGCGCCCTACGCGTTCAGTTTAACAACGCGTTTAGGATGATGATGATGACCCCCGGTATTGTAGCGCGTCTGCAATGTTTACTGAAGCGGGAGTGGATTGCTTTTACGCAACTATCCGTAAGAGAAGTGCTTCACTAGTGAGAAGAGTGCGGGGTAGCACCAACAGCATGCTGGCGGCGATAGCCGATAGGATGGACTGTCCCTATTTAAATCACTGTTGTAGGCTGCACATTGCACACAGGGCTAATTAAATATATTATGATAATGTAGTGTCAATTATTGTCTGGTTATGTGTGATATTTATTATGAATGACTATATATATGTAATGTGTAAATTATTTTTGATTATGTATGATATTATTAATAACATGGTGTATTATGTATGTAAAATGACTAATAATTATAAATATATGACATTGTATGAGTCTGAGATACTTGAAATAAAATTTATATTATTATTTAGAATAATCTATTAATCCTCTTTTCGGAACTGGCAATAGTGGCAACCCTGACTTGTACCACAACCACACATCCAAAGAAGTCTTTGCACACGTCCGTTCGTCGATGAGCTAAGTATTAAAATAATGTTTCGCGTCTGGATGCCCTGATAATCTTCATGCGCCTAGTTCGGATTATAAAATTATTATAAAAAAAAACTTTAAAAAGAGACATATAGGGTTAGATAACTAAATTATTTGATTTATCTAAACTTCCAGTTGGGAGCAGAGGCATTCATTTCATAAGTGCGTTGGATGATGAAATAATGACGATGACAGCTGAAAATAAAAGTATTTGTAAAACAATGATTACAAACTAAACGGTTTTACTTACGTGTGAATTTCGGGAAAACGGAGGTCCTTTTCAAGAGGAGCGTCAATTACATAGGATTTTTTCATTATTATAATATGATATGAGCATGGGATGCAGTAAAGGTCTTTTTTAAAGGTCGATATTTAAATAAGTGTGTAATAGCTAAGAATTAGATTAACAAGTTGACAATTTTAAAAAAATGTGAGCGCCAAATTGAGCCAAATGTATCACCAAAAGGCAAAAGGAAGTGGTTGGTATAACGGAAGTCAATAATACCTTTGTTTTTTAAATTGTCTAAGCACTGAGGCGAAGACTTTTCGTCATGTAATTTAAGCTTTACAGCACTATGGCTTCTGAGGATCAGGGATAATGTAAGACGAAACTATGAAGTTTAAAACCGTGAATCCGGAATGTAGGTTAAGACTTCCTTTGCGACGAAAAGTTCAAATGGGGCATACTAACCTCTAATTAATTTGTAAACTGGGGCATGCAAATAGTATTATGAATTGTATGAACATTTTTCATAAGGATTTTTAGTAAGGACTTTCCCTCTAGCCTGTCTGCTGGAAGAGATTTCTTTAAGAAAGAAGCAGTACCGTTGTACCATTATCCTACTCTTTTCTTCTTTCTATTATGATATTGTGTACATAAATTGTAAAATAAATAAAATTAATAAATAAGTAAAATAATTTGATTTGACATTTGACCTCAGCTGCTAATGGTGCACCTGCTTATGGACGTCGTTACGTAGTTAGGACGTCAGACGGCAGTCGCTTCCAAAAATGCCGATCAAAAGTCGAACGATAGCTGTTCCTAGCAGACAACTAAAAGGCTCCAAATCTACAAAGGGGTTTGGAAGCAGCTGGGAATACACTAAGATGAGAGATCTAAATAAGTAGAACCGTATTATGAATGACACTAGTAAGTGCAGAATTAATACAGCTAACATTATCCGAGCAGGTTTTCTTTGGCCCAATCTATACTTAATATTATAAAGTTGAATAGTTTGTTTGTTTGCTTGAATGCGCTAATCTCAGGACCTACTGGTCGGATTTGAAAAATGTTTATGTTAGATAGCCCATTCATCGAGAAAGGCTATAGGCTATATATCATCTCGCTTTTACCCTGGAGAGCGGAGCTGTCATAAATGTCGACAAATCGGGCAAATGTTTATGCAATATTGCAGAATTTAGTTATATGCTACGGGAGTTCGAAGTATGTCACGGGCGAAGTTTTGGGGGGGGGGGGGGGGATTCATCTAGTACATGGTAAAGAATATGTGATGTTTAAACTTACACCATCTGTTTAAATTACCCTTAGATGAGATTAATGACACAGATCTACTGTGGCCCCACTACATTTTTAAAAAAGGAGCTATTGCGGTATTTCCTAACTCTAGGAGAAAACTTGCCTACAAGATAAATGACACAAAATTGCAGTAAGAATAAAACAACACAAAGCAAGATACATAGTGGCATGAAGCGACGACCAGCGCGAGGGGTTGTCAAGCTTGACAAATCGGTGCTCCTAAGATTATCCTTTCAATGCGGTAAATTACATACACCCGAGTATTATTCTTGGGAGAAAACATCACAAGGACAATTTGATTGGTCTATTCTTTAGTTTCGGAACATTTCTCGAGATTATTCTTTGTGACGAATATTATTCTAGGGTATTTTTAAAGGTTTTGCATTTTTTACTACATTTAGCCAGCTAATTTAAAAATATAGAATAAGTAAATAAATAAATATCCATCAAGCCTTATCCCCGAAGGGGTGGCAGAGGCATATTATATGCCCACTTTTCACCGTGTGGATTCCTGTCCCACGTAATAGGTGGTGAGCCCATTGCCGTATTGAAATAGACAGACGCAGGTTGTGGCTACCTGCTGTTGAAATTTTTCAAGCCGCTCATAAGCCATTTTACTGGCAACCGGGACCAACGGCTTAACGTGCCTTCCGAAGCACGGAAACGCTCGCAAATGTAAATGCCACAAAGTGGTCACCTAATTGGGTGGAATAAAAGCGTTAAATGAGACGTGCGCAGGCGCGACAGTCGTTTGTTTTGCAAATTGTGTCGATTTTCAAACTGTCTATTTACCTCAGTGAAGTGAACACTAATTTGGATGTGGAATGAATGAAAATGAAAAATAAAATCTACATGGAACCAACAACAGAGCTGGTGTGGCTTGTGAAGCGGCTGAAAAAGCTAAAGCATTCAAATACAGGGGTCTTGGCTCCGAATATGATTTTGTCCCATTCGGTGTCGAGACTCTTGGTCCGTGGGGTCCTAGCACTATAAGGCTTTTTAAGGAAATTGCGATAAGGTTAGTCGACATCACAGAAGACCGAAGAGCTGGCAGCTACCTCGGACAAAGAATTAGTCTAGCTATTCAAAGGGGGAACGCTGCCAGTATCTTCGGAACCTTGCCTAAAGGGACCCTTTTTAATAATATATTTTAGTTATGTATCATATTTTTAAGGTTATATTTAATGTTAACATGAAGTTAATTTATTTATGATATTATGATGGAATGTGTGATTTTTTTGAGTCTATGTTATTAAATACAATTTGTAATTGACATTGCGACATTTGGAAATTGCAGTAACGTAGATGTGTGATTTTACAAACGGTGACTTTTTGTATGATTAATTGAATCGCGATCTTGTTAACTTCGTTCCTACCTGGTGTCCCACGACACCACATAAGTTTTTTATTTCTGTGTTGGGCCCTTTAAATTGCTAGATGATTCCTTTTTCGGATGTATGCAATAATATATTTAATATTAAAAAAAATCTTGAATTATTTGATTAATGGTTCCGCCATTAATCGACAGCTTCATTTAAAATGATCGATAATTTTAACTATTAATAATCTGTGATGTGAAAATGACATCCAATTTTTCAACGTATTATCCGGAAAATGGAAAATCGATATAAATATATCTGTGCAGTACGCTCGCATAACTTTTACGAGAGGTTTATAAGCAGAAAGCGTACTGTTGAAGATTACAATTGTGTAAGTACAGAGTTGTATCATTCACTCTTTTATCCCCGAAGGAGTGGCAGAGGCATACTATATGCCGACATTTCGCCGTCAGCATTTTTGTCCTACGAAACAGGTGGTGAGGCCGTGTTGTACTGGACAGACGTAGTGTGGGGCGACCTTTCAAAACGCCCATAAAGTCTTCAATTTGGCTTAGTGACTGCCATGTTACTGATAACCGGGACCGGGAATTGGTGCAAAATATTCACATTTCCGAAGGCCTGTCATAGCCAAACTTGCTTTAAGCTGAGATCGTTTACAGAACACAGAGGAAGCAAGGCTACGAGCGCTTGATTGTTATCATTGTAGAAAAAATCTATCCAAAATCGCTCTCGCTTCATCTTATCCTTTTCACCGTTTTAATATAGATGACATGTCGTTTGTATAAAAATGTCCTGCGAAAGACCTCGGAGAGGGTCTCGCAGGAAATGAGCCGAGGACTTTGTGACTCCCTAATGTTGCTTGGGATCCTGTCAATCCGGGGTCACTGGCAATCTTGAGCTTCATTTTTCACACATAGGAGATTTATTTGATATTTGGCGTTTGGCACTATTTGATATTACTATTGGGTTGCTTGACGGCATTTGAGTGAAGTGTTTAATAATCTAAAATATGGCCTATGTCTTTAACACATTTTGTTTTTTGAAAATGTGAAAATAATTATAAGCTTTTATCTATTATGATTCAATCCTACTAATATTATTAATGTAGATTTGTAGCTCTTTCACGCAAGAACTACTGTCAGGATTTTATGAAGCTTTGCAATAATATAGCTTACACATCAGAATTATAACACATAGGCTACCTTTTATCCTGGGAACAAGTTAATGTTTGAAACTGAAACTGGAAAAACTTAAACACGCAGGCGGAGCCGCAGGTTTCAACTAGTATTCAATAACGATACAGTTAGCCTCAAAAGTAACAAATTCATAGTTACAAAGTAGATTTGTGAATCAAAATTTGCATGTTTGTCCTTATTTATGTCAAATTGTTTATGAACACTACATTTACTTGTTTAAAATAAATACCTACTAACTTCGCTTTATAGTTTCATAATATTTACGTTTTAGATTTGTAGATAATGTTCTGCCTGTAGACCATAACACAAACACAGTGCAGTTCTACTTTTTATTTAAATTTTATCATATTTGAACTGAAATCAAAACTAACTACGAAACTTTTTGATAGACAATAAAATTATGAGATTGACATATAATTTGTGTTCAAAACCCATTTTACATATTCCAGAGAGAGAACTAATGGCACGGCACGTACATGCCTATAATGATTAGTTCTGACTCCCTGAGGATATTAACAGGTTCTAACTACACGAGCAAGGATTTTGGTTTCCATTAAAATCATCATCCAAAATAAGGCAATTGAAGCACGCGAATCCTTTCGAATCAAGTCAATCATATCTCAACCTTATACTTAAAACAATACGGTATAATTTGCTTTGTGGGTTTGTGGATTGGAGAATGTTTTAAAGATGGTTTTAATGGTAAGGGGTCGGTTACACCTTGCGTTTACCTGCACGCACTATCCATCATTTTTTTAGTAAACATCTCCTTGGATTATTCCAGTTTATTTGGTTTACGGGACGTGAAATGGTTATCGTCGAATAGAATGAGATTTTTTGTTTATGCTGTGGTTTTGAATGCAATCGATTGCGTTGGTTTTCAATATCGATTATTTTATAGTATTGATAGAGGCCTACAGAGAACTTTGCTTATGCCAGAGTATATTAAAGTTGTTGGACCTCCTGACTAAGGGACGAAGTCATTCAAGAGTCCCGTCTGGACAACGTTGACTATTTTTTATCCCCGTATTTTCATTGAAACGGGCACTATGTGGGTAAAACCGCGGGGCATCCGCTAGTTTGGAATAATGGTAATCCGTTGCAATAAACGATGCTTATATTCATAACATTAAATTTCTATAATCTTGTACTTCACAAATAGATACTGCCCAAATAATTGCAGATAATTAAAATTAAATTGAAAGTTCTTACTCCGTAATTGAAAGAAAATTAGGTGATCACCATTACTATAACGCTTAAAATGTCTAACGAAAAGCTAATTCTGTAAATATTTATATTTATCGTAGCCCTGCTAGCTTAGTATTCTCTAAACGATCATTGCGTTAAGAATCTTATTGTATGGTCAGTCTTGAGAGGGGCCACCATCTGTGGCAATTTTATTAACGATCGTTCGGCTTCGAAAAATACGTTATGCTTTTGATACCGGTTGTCACATGGTAGCCGTTAAACCAAGTCGAAGACCGTTTTGTTAGTTTGAAATATATCAACACCAGGTAAGTAGCCACAAACGCATCTGTCTGTTTTAGCATGGCAATAGACTCACCGCCTATTACTTGGGAAAAACCATGGTCGTAGTTAAGTCTATATGGAGGCGCAACTAACCACAATATGACAATCCTTTTAATTGCAGTAATAAACTATTTTATTTATGTAGGTCACAAAGTAACACCTATGAAAGTGAAGATTATTGCTTCTATATTAACATTTACTATCAGATTCGCAAAGCCATAGGTATAGCCTGAGAAAAAGCCTGGCAAAAAAATCATGGCCACTCTTTTCTAATCGCCAGTAATTACATTAGTTTTGTTTACATAATGAAAATTAAAATCTTACTATTCCGCCAAAACACAAAATTCGCCTAGAATCGTCACTTTTTGCGCCCCACCCTACCGAGTATAACCCGACGCGACATACTTTCAACAAAATATATCAAACAAATATTTGGAAAGAAGTTAGGTTGTCATCACAACACAAGTTTTACAATCCATACATAACCCTTACTATCTCATGTGCTCAGACTGAATGATGCGATCTGAATCTTAAAAAAATATACCTAATGGTTATATTAAGTAAAATGTATGAAAAATGCAGCGCAAACAAAATAGAGGGCTTTATCTGGGAGACACAAACTAGTGTTATTGTACTTTTTAAAGTTTATTTAAGTATTTATTGAAATACTGTCAAGTATTTATTGAATCACTGTATTCTTGAAAAGCTAGTCAGAGAAGATAGATCACCAGGCTCCGCGATCCTTCCATACTTCTTTCGCTCCATGCAGATTCATTAATCGTTTCATATTATGCTTCTTGATATTCCCTTTGACGTGAAAGTTGATAAATGTAAATGAGTAGGTACGTAATATTGGGACTAATCTCACCCAATTTCCAATTACTGTGACTCCTTGATGAGTGGATTGATCCTTGAGATGTGGAAAGAAGTGTGTGGGGAAAGAGCATGTCTTATATAATCTAAATCTTTAAAACTGTATATGATGCTCGTAATAATATTAGGCTTTTGACTTTACAACAATCTAATTCAAATACTATTAACCCTTAAACCTAAGCCCGGGATGCGGTCAGACTCTCAACTTTGTTTAAATACGAAGTTGGAATCTAATTTGAAATACATGACATAAATTAAATTCCAAAATCCTGGGTTAGTTTAAATTGATATTAAATTTTCATTACCCACTTATTTCTCGTGTAGAAATAGTCCAAATAGTTTGTATTTAGGCGGCACAAAGAGAGCATCTCAACTACCTATACAAATGATACTATATTAAAACAAGCTTTTTTACCATATAAATGGTCACTTTATAAATAGTCTACGACCTATTTTCAGATACACGAAATTTACATAAAAAAGTAAAAAAAATCGGTTAAAAGGTTTTGTAGGAATTTGATAGAAGAGTAATTCGATAGAATACCACTAGGCACGAGATTTTTATATTTTTATTTACGTTTTTAATTTTCATGGGCTAATCAGGGCCTACCAGATTTTCAACGGATATGATTCTGGTAAGCTAGTAGGCAAGGCTTGGTTACTACTAGGTTACCAGCGAGGTCTGGTAACCTAGTAGTAACCAATAAATGTTAAGATTGTTGTTGAAACCCCTTCGTGTTGCGATTTTTCTTTTATAAATATTCTAGTTTATCTTTTCACTACGCATTGAGACTACACACTAATATTGAAGAGCTCGTGGCCCCACTGACTCAGTGTTCTGTAAACGATCACTGCGTTAAACAACATTCGCTATAGTTGGTCCTTGGATGGGTGACCACTTGGTGGAATTAACATTTGCGAGCGTTTTCGTGTTTCGGAAGGCACGTTAAGCAATTGGTCCCGGTTGCCAGACAATTGGCAGTCGTTAAGCCTGATTGAAGCCTTATGGGCGGCTTGAAAAATTTCAACAGCAGGTCGCAACTGCCTAAATGGACATTTTCAACACGGCAATGGGCTCACCACTTGTTACTTGGGACTAAAATGCATACGGTGATATGTGGGCATGCAGTATGCCTCTACCAACCCCTTCGGGGATAAAGGCGTGACAATGTGTATGTATATATATATATGTGTATGTATATAAATATATTATGTATAAAAATATATATATTTATATATATATATATATATAAATATATATATATATATATATATATATATATATATATATATATATATATATATATATATATATATATATATATTTAAAAAGAAAAAGTTTATTGGGCTCAAGTTAATGTAGACAGTTTTAAATTAGTTCGACATTTTAATTGGTCGAGTACTCGTTCTAATCTCGTCAAATTATCGCCCCAAACAAATACGAAGAACAACTTCACTTGTATCTTCAAGACACAAGTAATCCCGTAAAACTTGGCTAACTTAATCAAAGTTAGGCTCTACGAGACTTCAGTACGAAATGACCAAAAGTAAAGCCTCCACACAGTTGTTTGAAACTTAGGGTGCGGTCTCACTAAACACATATTTAGCCTTTTTTTATTTAAGCCATTTTTCATTCTGTTTTTTTGGTTTCCTTGTCTCCCAATTACTAACGTAGGGATACGACTGGACATTTCAACTCTTGTACACGAATATTAGTAAAGTTTTCGGCGAATATTAAAATAGTCATCAAAAAATTCGTTACGATATGAATACGCTATTCAAATCACGTTTCTGAATACAATGATAGACATTAAGAAGAGTTCTGAAATGTTCGTCGAAAATTTTACGAATAGTTGTGAATATGTCTGATATAAATTCGATGAGAGTTCAAATACAGTAAGTATCTTTTAGAGATATCAGTTGATTTTAAAGTAAGTAGTAATATAATAGACCTTTCCAGGCGTAATATAACGATAACAATTACATATAGTATTATACAAATAAATAATTATTGTGGGACACTTTTCAGGCGTAATATAATGATAACAATTACATATAGTATTATACAAATAAAGAATTATTATGGGACACTTTTCACACCGCGCCATCATAAATAGGAATCAAACATTTGCGGATCATACAAATATTTATTTCGACCCGGGAATCGAACCCGGGACTTTAGCGCATTCGCATACACTACCACTTACGCCACCGAGGCAGTCAATAAAATATGTAATCAATAAATTAAAGAAACTCTGCACCTGATAAATAAGCTTAGTGTGGGTGGCATCAAGCAGCAAAACTAAAATTAAACAGAGATAGCGTAAAGTTAGCTGCCGACTGATCGCATGCCCAGAAATTGTCTTTATGTTATGGAAGGTGGAATGGAACGACCGTTAGAACGTAACATGGTCCATAAACAAGACATGTAATCGACATGCACGGGAGGGACCATTGCCTTTATATGGTACGTACAGTGAACCTCAGAAGTAGATCAACAAAATACAAGGTTACAAAAGACATTGTTGTAACTAATTATAATAGTTACAAATGATCATATTATATAATAATATAATATATTATTTTAAAGAATCTATATCAATATTCAGTTTCTAAACATATACATATATAGTCACGCTAAAGAGGTAAGCAGAGTGGTTGCGCCGGTATACGATTCAAGAGTAGCAGCGTTATATTTTCTATGTTGCATCGCCGATCTCCATTTGGTTTTAATTAATTAGTTGTCGACACTCCCACTCCGCTTCCCTTTATTCCATTTCTCGTTCGTACCTACCTTGTCTCGCATAAAAGAAGAGCGAGACAGCTGTATTACGCGCTGTCAACTCTCAGACAGCGAGGACGGATTGAAAATTAGTTCTGCAATGGCCGCGCGCGCGTTCGCACAAACCACAGAGGCTTACTATACGTCCACATTTAACCACTCAGTTATATATAATAATTAAACTTTATGCCGAATGACTTTTGTTGCTGGCTGTACTAGAGATGAAAATTTTAACAAATAGTTTATAGACAGTCGTAAAGAACTATCTCATGGTCTGTACATTACGCTTTAAATATTCACACCTGAGTATTCCCGAAGGGGTAAACATGTATTTTATAATGGCGGACACCCGCGGTTTCAACCAACGCGGGTTCCCGTTCCCGTGGGATTACAGGAATAAAATATAACCTAGCTAAATCCTTATAAGATTAGCTATTTACCAGTGAACGTCCTGTTAAAATAGATCCAGCCGTTTAGGGATTACCCGAAACAATTAGAAAGAGAAAAAATTTGAAATTTGCATTTTTATGTAGGTACCGAATTTTATTTCAAATGCATTTAGTGAAAAGCTGTTTATGATTGAATGTAATTTGGAATTACAATCAAAGACTTCAATTGTATCATCGCCCGATTAATTGTTTATTATTTGGACCCATTAGGACCCATTGGGACCGCATGCAGCGTGCCGCCAATAAAAGTCCCCGGTACAATTTTGACAGATTTTCGTAGTCTACTATTACAATCGTACTCCAATAGACTTCTAACGGTATCGGTTCGTTGGAATTCTACTAACACGTACTGCGCCAGTGGCAGTTAGTCAGTTGCATTTTTGTTAGTCTACTAACATTTTGACAGCTATAACAGCGATTCTGGTTCAATTTTACAGCTTGTCAATAGTAGACTCGGACCTCTGATCGAATGTGGTCACCGTCTAGAGACGTTTGTAACACCAGAGGTGCTTACAACTGCAAAAACTTACTAAGACATTTTTTTAAGAATTCCACACTCTAGACGTTCGAGAAATCTAAGGTGGGGGTGTTCATTCCACAATCTAAGCGAACGCGGAAGAAAGCTCCTATCGGACCTTACCGTATGTGAGCACTCCGGATGCAAAGTGTAAAGTTTACACTCGGCCTATATCGAGCGGCGTCATTATACGAGTAGAAAGCAACCGAATGCATCATATCAAACAATTCCTCAGAGCACAAAACCGTCGTACAAGCGAAAGCGGATATCTTTAGCTGTGTAGTAGGTACTATTAGTACTAATAGTACCAGAATGTGTATCCTATTAATATTATAAACACGAAAGTTTGTAAGATTGAATGTTTGTTACTATTTCACGCAAAATCTACCAAATGGATTTTGATGAAACTTTACAATAATATAGCTTACACATCAGAATAACACATAGGCTACTTTTTATCCCGGGAACAATCATGTGGGAAACGGGAATCTTCACTACGCGTGCGGAGCCGCGGGCGTCAACTAGTAAAAAAAGTATGTCGTCTACGAAAGCCATGGAGTAATTGGTTTAATCGATCGACTATGTTTGGTATTTGCTGTGACTGTGACTTACGTTTTAATTAAATAATGAAATGGTTTCACAATTTTCCCATGCTACGATTGGAATTTTTGAAGTGAAAGAATCAAAGGAAATAAATGTGTTAGAAAGTGTTAGGCAATCAACAGTGCCAAGCCTTATTCTTGAAATAATTGTCTTTGTTTTAGAGTAAAAATAACAAATAAAATACCGTTCTCAGAAACCATTTGTGATAGAGACTAAAAGTTTGCGGCAGAATACTTGCATGAGCGATTTTGAAGAATTTTACCACTTCCGGTTTTGAAACTGGTTTCGGTTTAAAAGTCGTCTCATTCCTTCTATACCTACGATAGTGAAGAGCGCGTTACTTGTTTGTAATAACGGGTCTTCCAATAGGCACGTCTGAACTTTGGCAGTTGGTAGCGGTCATCTTGTTGAAGCTACATCTGTCAAATTGGTTGTCATTTATTTATTCTGTTTTGCCAAATCATCATGGATTCAACAACACGTGCAAATTATATAATTGTTTTATCAAAATGAGTGTTCAGTTCGGGAAACGCACCGCGCGCTTCGCCCATTTTACGGTCGCCATAATCGTCCTACCGAGAGAACTATTCGTCGTGTGGTGGATAAATTTGAGCCCACTGGTTCGGTAAATGATCGACCAACACCCGTACGTCAACGAAACGCAAGGTCTGCCGAAAACATCGCCGCTGTCCGTGAGAGTGTGCAGGAGAATCCGAGGCAGTCGATTTCGCGTAGCTCACAAGAACTCGGTCTTTCACAGACCACAACTTGACGAATTATGCGTCGTGACTTGGGCCCGTATAAAATTCAACTCACCCAGGAATTGAAGGTAAACGATCATAGACAACGACGTGTGTTCGCTGAATGGGCACTGGAGCAGTTAGCAACTGATCGTAATTTTCACAGAAAAATTATCTTTAGCGATGAGGCCCATTTCTGGATAAATGGATCCGTAAACAAAAAAATTTGTCGAATTTGGGATGATACCAATCCACATGAGATCCAAGAGTGTCCAAAGCATCCCGAAAAAGTTACAGTTTGGTGTGGGTTTTGGGCTGGCGGCGTTATCGGGCCATATTTCTTTGAGAACAACGTTGGCCAGGCCATCATTGTCAACGGCGAGGTCGATGATTACCAACGTTTTTTGGCATGTACTGGATCATCTGAACACCAACCACATGGGGTTTCAACAAGACGGCGCTACGTGCCACACAGCTCATGCCACATTGAATATTCTGCATGAGAGATTTGAGAGCATGGTCATCTCACGTGGAGCTGATGTGAACTGGCCACCGAGATCGTGTGACTTAACCCCGCTAGACTTTTTCTTGTGGGGTTTTCTTAAGTCACAGGTCTATGCGAATAAACTACAAACCACAGCGGCCCTCAAAGTCAACAGAACCTATGCCATAGGTCAAATTCAGCCTGATTTATGCGCAAAAGTCATGGAAAAATGGATATCTCGCATGCGCTCCACCCAGAGAAGCCGTGGCGGACATTTGAATGATGTCATATTCCACACAATGGCATCACTACATCTTTCAAATAAATAAATAATTTAGATAATATCTTACACACACTTTGTTTTATTTAAATTTAAAGATAGGACACGCTTAATGAAAGACCCTTTATATATAGGAACCGTAATTTCAAGTACTCCACCAAACCCCACCGCCTCAGAGTAAATTTACTTAGAAATGGCAACCATTCAAACCTCTTTAAACTAATTGAACCTTAGCTATGAAAAGCTAACCATGAAAACAAAAAGTCGACGTCAATTTTATGCCATCGGGCACCATCCGACACTCGCTATAACATTTCCTCGTAACCCATTAAATATGTACGACTCGAGATTCTCGAGAACTCTATTTACACTGGCCACGGTACGTTTTGGACAGATATGTTGGAATTAGACGAAAGCCTTCATTGCTTGATTGGCTTGGTCCTTTGATTGGCTCTATAATTAAGTAGCTTAGCAAACGTGTTACTGTATTTGAATGGAAGACTGTGACTATTCCGACAAATGAGAAAAAATTGTTAGCATAACGTTTTTGATTTGCCTTTTTCATATTGTGGGATATTTTTTTATACAACTTCGTCTAGCCCAAAGTAAGCTAAGCTTTGATGCGTTACTGGTTCTGAACAGACGATTGCCAAGAGTATGATTCACCACCACCAAGATATTCCACGTTAAAAAAGTAAAGAAAGATACAAAAAATACTTAAAAAAGATACGCATTCCAAAAAAATTATGATGAATTAATTTTATTTTTTACAGATTAACTCGATTTGAAACAGTTCCTCACAATACCCCAAAACCAACCTTGTGATACATTCAAATTAACCGAACAATATCACGCAAGAGTAAAATAATTAAGACTTTTCGTCCGTAATCGATTAATCGGTCAACAACTCGTAATAATTCGAGACAAAACAATATTAAGATTATTATCGGTTAGCCAGTCGGAGCATAAAATTGCATGTTGTATCGTTTTAATATCGTGAAGTCTCGTCAGTTGGTCGTCTAAATGAATGATTACAGAAATCGTAGTTACGCACTCTATTTCGGAGATTTTCAAATAAGATTTGTGGCGTATTGGCGGATCTTAGGTGATATTATGAAAGCGAAATTTGTTTATATGTTTTTTGGAAGCAACATTATCTACATCAGGCGCGGATCTAATCCCTAAAAAAGGTTGTGGGCACAACCACCCGACTCAACTACGAGTCGACATGAACTCGATCATTATCGATATAATGCATTCCTACAATGTCCTAAGGTGAAACATTTCTCAGCCAGCAGACTCGAATCAGCGTCTTTTGACTTGTTGGATCAGATGCTTTAACCAACATGGCTACCGAAACCGACAAATTCGGTGGAAAGGTCGCAATAGACAGATAAAGTGAGATATCACAGGTCAATTGGGTTGTGGGCATGCCAATCGTGCCCACCATATAGTGGATTCGCGCTTGACCTACATAGATTGAGTGCGCGATGGATAGAAACGAAGTTCCTTTACGCGTTAATGTAATTTCATAAAATTACTGTTGCTGTACTTGACTACCATTAAATGCTGTCGTTTGTACGATATTACTTTTTATTTGATCCGTTGAAGCTGTAACTTTCATTCACGTTATAATGGCCGCTTAGGTGTATATACATCAAGCATTATACGCATGCTGATCCGTTCGCGTAAAATTATGCTATTGCGCTGATAATTCGTATTATGATATACCCAAGATGAAAATTTTCTTTATACGCAAAAAAGAAACTGGGAGCTGTGTCTTTCGACATTTTCAGGTCCGAAGTCAGCCTTATCTGTAAAGAAATCTACTGAGGAGCACCTGCTGAGTAAAGGAGGTCGTGGCGAACCTCGAGACTAACCCATCAACCGGTCTGAACAGCGTGGTATGCTAAATTTATGTACTTCTCTAGAAAAAAATGGAAGGAGCTTATGTTAAGCAGTGTACTGTGATATATACTGCAGGTTACTAAACTCAGCTTGGTACAAAATAATCAAGACCCCAAAATCTCCCAATTCACAACTCAAGTTACAAATATACATCTACCCACAAAACTCAGTGAGGCGAACGCCTAACAAAAACATTCAGAGCGTTCCCCATCCGTTAGCGCAAGTGTTACTTCCCCGACATGACATTTGGCAGGCTTGTTCAAAGCCATTGCAGATAATCTCTTCGGTATGACAATTTGTCGGTTCTAAATATAGAATAACGAATATGAAATTGTAGATAATCGCTTCGGTAGGACATAAATTCTAAATTCAGGATATCGAATTGGAATAAATTATGAAGTGAGATCCCTTTGGGAAGGCACCAAAGAGCATAGAATCAATGTCATTCGGGCCCTACTAAAAAGTTTACTCTATATGCTTCATACAAACTGAGCTTGTCAGACGTTTGTTGGACTTCAACGTTTACTCATACGATCATTATACATATATTACAGACGAATGGCCGGCAACTCACAGGCTGCGTATGCGTACTTCGCCAACAGCTGGACGCAAACTTGTCATGCGGTATTGGTTTGGGCACGTTCAACGAATGAGTGAGCAACGATTGACAAAGAATATATATTTTGCGAAAGTAGAGGGTAGAAAGAGTCAGGGTAGGCCGAGACTTTCATGTGAAGATCATGTGAGCAGATTGCTCAAAAACGTCAAAGTCAAAAGTACTCGGATACACGAAGCGATTAATGAATCTGCAGGAAGCAAAAGAAATATGCATGGATCGCGATCAATACAGCGTAAAGATAGTTAGTGAGGGCGCGAGCGAGGGAGTGAGCAATATTGCTCTGTGGTGAATAAACTAAGAACTCTACAAAAACACATTGTTTCCGTAGGCATTTCACCGTGCTATAATTTATGAAAACAGCGAGATTTGTCATCATACTGTTTTTTTTAATCGAATAATAACTACTGAACCGTTTGATGCGAAATCAAAATTTTGAAAAGATGGAAATGAAAAGAATCTTTAAAAATTTTAACATTTTTATAGGCAAAACATTTTTGATGGTAGTACGGACGATATTTTTAATTTCCGAACGCTTTGCCTGCAGGCATCGCGCCACAACTTCGAACGAGGCAAATCGTCCGGAAATAAAGGTCTATTTGCATCTTTGCATCACTTCTGATCCGTGAACAGATGCTTCTAGTCAGACTAATGAACGAAAAAGATCTGTTTTACAATTATACCTTATTTGTTAGAGAAAATAATTTCTGACATCTTACTAATATTATAATCGCGAAAGTTTGTAAGTATGGATGAATGTTTGTTACTATCACGCAAAATCTACAGAATGAATTTTGATGAAACTTTACGTTAATATAGCTTACACATCAGAATAACACATAGGCTACTTTTATTCCCGGGAACAAGTTCCTGTGGGAAACACTAACGGGAAAACTTCACCACGCGTGCTGAGCGGCGGGCGTCACCTAGTATTTACATACATTCGTATCATGTAATTTAACTAAGTGTATCATGTAATTTGACATCTACCCGATGTCGCCTTGGAACATAAAGAGGTGGAACAGTTTGTGAGTTCCAAGTGTCCTAGGTTCGAGTCCCGCTCGAGGTTGAATTTTCCACTTTACACTTTATAACAGAGCCACGCTCAAATCACCAAGCAGAATTTAGAACAAGAAGCAGAAGACACTCAGAAATTCGTCAATTATTTAAGCGGAATCTAAAGATTTTTAAACTTCTTAGTAAAAGCTTCAAACGCAACCATGTCTTCAACTAAAGTATGATTAGTACGGAAATTTAGATGAGAAGCCTCGCACCGCTCCTTCTTCGCAGTAGTTATATACAATTTGTTAGATACGATACGATATATGCTGATTGGCATATCGCTAGAAGGCATCTACAACTAAGTAAATATGTTATCCTTTTACACGGGAGGAAGTCCGAACAAACCTGTTGGCTTGACAGTATTCATCAACGGTAATACTTGTTTCTAGCACTACGAGTTTTAAGTTTTGCGTGCATAGTTGCCTTGTGTGGCATCATTTTGTCTCTAAATCTTATCGATATAAATTTAAAGGTTGGCAACCGATCAGCTAAACAAGAACTTGGAGAAAAAATGTAAGTTTGATATGGTGGAGTTCCCAATGCGTTTTACTGGTTATGAATTGCGGTACCGAAACGAGGACAATTTTGCGAGAGGCTGTTGCTGCTATTTGTGATCTGATTTGATTGTTCAATTGACTAAAATTGTCTTTCTTGTCATCAATGTCATCCTGTTAATTGAAGGCAGAGGTGCCTTTTTATAGTCAAGCTTTTGTCAAGTGTTACAAGATTTTGAGCCTTATTGCGCATTTCTCGTTCATCAAAAGCTGGCTACAAGTTTGTGGCACATTAAAAAATTCATTCGGGAGGAATCAAATGTTTATCGCTTCGCATGATTCTTTAGAGCTAAACACTGTCAAAAATAAGCGTACCAGTATTGTTATTTTTGTTACAACACTGTTAATAGTAACAGCATTAATAAAAAAATATAAATACTTTAAAACACACGCTCTTTATAGTAAAAAAAAAATCTTTTTTACAAATTGAAAAGTGGAATAAATTTATCAAATTAGTGTATTGTCATCAGTCCTCGATAAATCTACAAAGTTTGAACAAAATCTGGCCGTTTAAAGTGGGTCAAAATCGCGCCCAAAGGAGTCGGTTACAGACAAACATACATACAGGTGAAACTAATAAAAGCGTGTTAAAATGGATGTCAATGTCTCTGACAGGGTCTGTCCCAATATAATACGGAAGATTTGTAAGCGTAGAATATTGACAAATTAGGCATTTCACATAACATTTGTTCATCGTACAACACATAATTCAGTGTAGGCATACACATTGCGTCCTTTTAAAATAAACCACCCCTCTTGAGTATTAAAACAATATTCCACAACAAAATTACTTATCATAAACTTCTACAAAACCTCTTATGGTATAGTAGCAGTACTCGCAGTATTGAAACACATCCAAAACTCATATACGAACGTATAATAATGAGTTTATGGCTGTTTACAGACTACCATTTGCATGTTTTAGAGCTGTGCTATATCGAAGCGAAGGCGCTAAACTCTAAAATTATCATTTTACTGGATCGTAAATATGAGAGAATGGGTAACTACATGAATTCTGCAAATGTGTGTGCTGAAGTGTTCCGTGAATTTTGCGACAGTTGACGCGTTTTACTATCGAAACGTGCCCGAATTGTTATATTTGCTCGATTTATTTTTTATTTTTTTCCGATCGATAAATACGACTGCAACTAGGCTTGTCTGATTCTCAGAATTAATATATTGTGTGCTATTACTGAAAGGTTTTATTTGTACGTGGTGGAATACAAGGCACTTCACTACCCTGTTGTGAGGGCAGTAGGGCGGACGGCTCTGTGTGGGACTCCCAGCTCTAGAGACGGGTTGTTTCACTCCGTCCGTATTTTTTAAGGTCTGTGCGAATAGGTTGATATCTGTACTTTATTTATTACAAGCAGTGCATCCCGGCTTCACCCGAACTTAGTAAATGGGCTATCTCAAACAAAAAGATAATTCAAGCAGGGTTAGTAACTGAAATTAGCATGTTCAACCCAAACATGCTATTTGACTTTATAATAGGTATTAGTTGGTAAAGTCCATAGGCTACGGTGATCACTTTCTCAGTCAGACGAGCGGTATGCTTGTCTGCCACTTCAGTTCTATTATAATATAGTAATTTTTATATGAACAAACTTTTCAAATAAAGTTTAAAAGTTTATTTACGGTATTTCGGTAACAATAATATAAATGGGAATATTACGTCTCTGGGACCGTTAATTAATTCTAGTATAATTTTATGCTCACAACGTTTTCTTTTAAGTCATTAACAAAGAACTCTTAGAAAATACAGCTATTTTTATTTAAACTATGACCCTTTGCCTCAATCTAGACGCAACAAGTGGTTTAGTCTCTTAAGTCAATTATTAGCATATCCTGCAATTATACATTACGAGTCTGAGAGCCCGCTGCGATATGAATGGAGTCTAGTACATTAATTTGATACTAATTCTAAGGACACTTTATTTAGCAGCATCCGTTTTATTTTGGACGATAGATACTGTTAATACAAATGACCCTTCAGTCTGCGGAACTGGTGGAATAAAGCAGAATATTATCTTTCGAGTCGTAACAATAGATAGTGATTCATGAAGAAGGTTTATGAAGATACCGATGTAATTAGATAAGTTTCTATTACGCCTTATCCCCGAAGGGTTGGCAGAGGCATATTATATGCCCACTTTTCACCATGTGTATTCCTATCCCACGTATTAGGTAGTGAGCCCATTGCCGTATACAATACGATACTTTTTAATCAATGTCGGCAAAATTAATTTAAAAAATGCTGCCTAACCCCTGAGATATGTAACATATAATAATGTTATTTATTATTCCTTCTGTAGAGATCTACATAAGAGTCCGATGTGGAAAATGTCTATATCTTAAGAATAATTTACACTTTGTGTGAAGCAGGCACAAAAAAACTGGTGCCGTACACTTAATTCACCTGGGTCAATTCACCTAGGTGAACTAACTAAACTTTTACTGGGTGCATTAAAAAAATTCCACTACGCGGGTGCCACTGCGGGCAATAGCTAGCTATAAAGAAACAGCGACGGGACATTATTTTGTCAACACGACATCTGTAATGTAACACTAATTTGCCGGTAATGCTCAATTTGTGTACAAAAGCTAATTCCTGGTCATACAATATGTTCTCAGTAAAATTGTGTGAACCACATCGTGTGTTCCCATCACAGGACTCGGGTACATTCAATTTGCATGTGTGACGGGAATCTTGATACATTGGCAAGCATCAGATAGTTGCAGTAGTTATTCATTAAAGCAGATTCAAAAATGGGTAGTATCTATACTAATATTATAAAGTTGAAGAGTTTGTTTGTTTGTTTGTATGGTTGAACGCGCTAATCTCAGGAACTACTGGACGGTTTTGATTTTTTTTTTGTGTTAGATAGCCCATTTATCTAGGAAGGCTATAGGCTATATATCATCACGCTACTTCCCTGGAGAGCGGAGCAGTAGTCATAAATGTCGTCAAATCGCGTAAATTTAAATACATTATTGTAGAATTCATAAACAACTGGATTAAATAGGTGAGACGGGAGTTCGAATTATGTAACGGGCGAAGCCGGGCGGGTGACCTAGTTTTATCATAACATTCATCTTTGTCCAGAAAATGTGTTTATTGTAGTTATACCTTTTTTGGCGCGTTAGGGGAAAATTATGAGAGTAAATTTATACGACGCGCGCGCGGACCGTCACGAAAAACCGACATCATTAAGTTAGCTGATAAGTGATTCCATGACAGCTTATAAACACCGTGAAGTTAGCTGATAAGTGTTTCCATGACAACTTATAACTACATTCAAAGTAGTTTTAATTCCTTAGAAGTTTTTTTCTTACTAATTTATCATTCCTGTTACAATCAAAGAGTTGTGGTATATGTGCTGAAGCAGTATTACTTCTAACGCGTCAACATAAGCACTCGCACACTTTTTTATTTATAATTTTAGATTTTTATTATAGCAATTGGTATTCCAAATAAATTATAATGGACCAAGACCGCGGGTTCACAATCCGCCCAACTTCGTGAAATGATTTTCATATTAAATTATGGTGAAATCAGTATGCTAATTGCTTTTCTGAATTGTTTCGAGTATCTGTATTTGCGGTTAGCATTTACAGATACTTATACATTTATAAGTATTTACATATACATTTATATTTTTTGTATTATTATTTATTTATATTTTTATTTTTATATTATTTATTATTTATTTATATTTTTATTTATTTATATTTACATATACATTTATATTTACTTATACATTTACTACCATAGATTCGGAAACTATTGAGTTCTTTTGACATATAATCTCTCCACTTCCCACGTAATAATCTAATATAAAACAAGACAGGCGGAATTGTATGAAACAAAACATAATTAATAGCACATACTCGTACTTATTAAAACTATTATAATTAATCGATCATAGATTCCAAGAACTACTTTCTCAATACGAAGATAATTACTAGTACTAATGTCAGATAATATAGGTATATATTTCACTTACATACATATTGTCACTTTATCCCCGAAGAGGTGGGCAGTACTTTGCACTCACTTTTCACCGTATGCATTTTTGTCCGACGTAACAGGTGATGAGTCCATTGCCGTGTTGAAATGGACAGGCGCAGGCTGTGGCGACCTGCTGTTGTACTTTTTCAAGCCGCCCATAAGGCCTTCAACTTGGCTTAATGACTGCCATTTTATTGGCAACCGGGACCAACGGTTTAACGTGCCTTCCGAAGCACAGAAACGCTCGCACATGTAAATGCCACAAAGTGGTCACCAATCCGTGGACGAGCCATAGTGAAAGTTGCGTAACTCAATGATCGTTTACAGAACACTGAGTTCGCAGGGCCACGAGCGCTTCAAACATATTTCACAGGATTTTAATATGACATTTAACAAAAAAGAAAGTGACATGTCACTAACGAGTATCACATATATCTGTATGTGACAAGACAGATGATATCTGCTACGGTAATGAGCGTGAGATGAATTCACGGACGAACGAGATTTACTCATAATATTAACGATGTTAAATGATACCGGTGTCGTTGGCGTTCCGATTATTTAGTTAATTATAACATACTAGCTGATGCCCGCAGCTTCGCCCGCGTGGTGAAGTTTTCCTTTTTGACATTTCGTATGGAAGGAAACCCTAAACTTTTTGAAAATCCAATATAGTCTATGTATGTGTATGAAAGGAGTGAATGATCAGATGACGAATAACAGGGATGAATGGAAGAGGAAAACATACTGCGCCGACCCTAAGTAAATTGGGACAAGGTCAAGAGGATGATGAATATAGTCACATGTTGCTCACGGAGAATGTAGCTTTCTAATGGTGAAATAATTGATTAAAATCGGTAAATAAAAACAAACTTACAAATCTTTCCTTTTTATAATTTTACTATAGATTTAGAAAACATTTATTAACTTGCAATGTATGTATGTTGCAACTCAATTTGAACCAGATACCTTGAAACGATTGAATTGAAATTTTGATATGTTAAGATGTTAAGTTTTGTATTTTACGATATAAGAATTGATGATATAGGATAAAGAACATACAAAATAAATGTTTGCAACCTGTATTCTATCTAAATGATTAATAGTAAGAATTTTTCTCCCCCAATAGTCCACGAGCTGCATAATTTAATTAAAATGAATCAATCCTACTGCAACTGAAATCTACATAATATTGAAACAACTGGTAAAAAATTAAAATATTTTATTAAAGTCTGGTAACAAGAGGTTTAGTGAAATTGTTTTTATTTGAACCTTTTTACACTTTTAGTGCTGCCGGGGTTGCCAGATTCAGATCCTTTAATTTGTTCCGGTGCCGACTACTGCCTTTAAAAAGTGTACTTAACTTTTAATTCCAACGAATCGCATTTTTATTTCCTTTTGTTGAATGAAAATTTCATTAAAATATTTTGATTTGATTTATTTTGTTGTGGGTTTTTCAGTTATAGTTATGCATACTAAGTCCGCGACTTCGCCTGTGACTTAAGTGGAACCCCTGTATAACCTATTCGAGATTTTTTAACATTTATGATTACTACTCCGCTTCCCTGCGTAGTAGCATGATGATATATAGCCTTTAACCTTCCTAGATAAACAAAATATCCAACGCAACAAGAACTTTTGATTTCGAAGCAGTACTTGCTGACATTATAGTGCGTTTAAACTAAGAAGCAAACTCTTATAATATTAGTAACGATAATCATCAAGGATATGCAAGGATGCGGATAGGGTTCTGTCCTGATATTCAGAACCTAAGCCAGCTCGGTCCTAACGAACGAGGTCATGAAGAGACGGTAAACTCCATACAAAACTCTGTGCCAACCTCTCTGACCAGTGCGATACTATTTAAGCACCTTCCCAAAATGATTGATTTGACATTTAACAGTAAACTGCAATAGGCTGATTTGTTTGATTAATAAAGGGTTAAAGGATGTGTAACATTTGGCCTTGTTTGCCCAATGTAGGTATACACCTATGTGACATGTTGTTTAAAAATAATAATGCACATACCTTCAAAGCCGCCAAGCTTGTACTGGTGCAATCTGGAAAAAGGAATAATAATAGTTATAAAAACAAAGTGTCCATTTGCGTGGCTATATTTTTTTACTAATATATCCAAGTTTTCATTAATAAATTGTAGAAGCCCCTAAAACCCTACAAACTCAATGTGCTGTAAATGATCCCTGCATCAAGCATCTTCCGTTATGGCTACTTCGTAGAAGGATGACCGTTGCATTCCATTTACGAGGGATTCCTCAGATGGCACGTCCCAGCAGTAACTTGGTAGTCGTTAAGCCAAGTTGAAGACCTCAAGGGCGGCTTAAAAAATTGCAATAGCATGTCGCCACATCAAGCGCCTATCCATTTCAACACGGCATAGGTCTCACCAGCTATTTCGCCGAAATGAAATCAGAGATAAAGGCTTGAATAAGTAAACTGTAAATGCCAAAGGACAGTTCCTCAAAGCTAAACCACTGCAGCGATTTCAATGAAATTTTTAATAGTGATGGTTGAAACTGAAAGCAAAAAGAAGATGCAGGAGCTTGTGTTATAGCGTAAACTAGGAGAGGCCTGCGTCCAGCAGTACAGTATAGGCTGGTTTGATTAATTGAATATAATACAAGAGTCACGGGCAAATTCAGAATAATAATTACATCGTGAATCACAAGCGCTCGTGGCTCCGCTGACTCAGTGTTCTGTAAACGATCACTGCGATAAGCAACATTCGCTATAGATGGCCCTTTGATGGGTGACTACTTCGTGAAATTTACATTTGCGAGCGTTTTCGTGCTTCGGATGGCACGTCAAGCCGTTGGTCCCGGTTGTCACCAAAGTAGAAGTCGTTAAGCCTGGTTGAAGGACTTATGGACCGCTTTAAAAATTTCAACAGCGGGTCGCCATAGCCTACGCCTGTCCATTTCAGCACGCAATGGGCTCACCACGTATTACGTGGGACAAAATGCATACGGTGAAATGTGGTATATAGTATGCCTCTGCCTACCCCTTCGGGGATAAAGGCGTGACAATATGTATGTATGTAGTGAATCACAAGGCCCACGAGAGACACAATCATTCCATTAAAATCAATTTACTGATAGCAATACAATATTGGCATTAGGAAATGAAAGGGCTCCCTGTACAATCGTTCGGAAATGTCGATAATAGATCATACGAGGCAATATTAGAAAATAATAATAGATCTTCCTAAATATTATTTACGGTATCATCTTCAATTGTAAGTATTTTATGGGCGGCCATTTTAATGCTTTACCAATGTGAAACTTGCAAATGGGTGTTAACGTATTTTGCGTTTGAAGTATAGTTTTTTGTATTTGTATGAGGCTTAGGCAAATAAAATTTAAAAATTCTATTGAAACTTTATGCTATAATCGTGTTACAATTTGTTCAAATTCATTGAATTGTGATTTGATGGCCATTATTCATTACTTTTAAATCGATCGCACCTGTGACTGTCACACTAAGTACTTAAGATAATAAAAAATAACATCCGTAAAAACTTATTTTTATAAATTAAATTTTCTGCTTCTATTAGCGATCAATTTTCTTAAATTAATACCTTCCCCGTTTATTTGGACAAACAAAAATAGCATATCTATTATCTAATATTATGAAAATCGAAAGAAAACCGTTTCAGATGCAAGTATTATAGTTTTCAGAGATCCCCTGCTTTATTTGATAAGTAACTGCCCCCGCGGCTTCACTCGTGACATACTTCAAACCCAGTCGCACCCAATGACACCCATATGATCTCGTCGTTGATTACTGTCAAAATATGTGAAAATTTGAACAATTTGTCGACATAATATATGATTACTGCTCTGCTCTCCGGAGTAGTAGCATAATGGTATAGAGCCTATAGCCTTCCCCGATAAATGGAATCAATTTCATGGCTGAATAATTGGCTAACATGGCTTTATTGTTTGTTTGGACTATTGTAGATAGGCAATCCATAAGTGTATAGACGTTCCGTTCCAATTTACTGTTTTAATTTAACCAGAGGGTATTTATTAGTGAAGTTCGCTGGAATTGTTTAACTTACCAACAACTCTAAATTGGTATTCGAAAACTTGAAAACAATATTGGAATATATGTACACACATAGTTTCATTATATTGATTTAATTCTCGTTGGAATATATTTATCTTATTTCATTTTTAATTCAATATTTACAATAATAGTTCATTCACAATAATCGTCATCCCTGGCATGTATAATCGTCGAACCTTTGTCCAAAAATTGAATGACATTGCGTTTTTTGTGTGCTTAATTTCTATTCTAAGGCAAAGTGTTACGCCGTAATGCTAATGATGACGTCTCGAAGGTTAAATTAAGGTTGTTCACATTTATTCTGTCTGAAGTGCTAATATAACTAACTCACTATCTTCACGCTGTATCCCTGACGGGGTAGTCAGAGAGGACAGATCGCCAGGCTTCGCGATCCATGCATACTTCTTTCGCTTTTTCGAGATTCATCAATCGCTTCATACACGCACGGCTGGGTATCTGAGTACTTTTGACCTTTCCGTTTTTGAGCAATCTGCTCACGTGGTCTTCATATGTAAGTCTCGGCCTTCCCTGACTCCTTCTACCCTCTACTTTTGAACAATATATATTCTTCGTCAATCGTTCCTCACTCATTCGTTGGACGTGTCCAAACCAACGGAGCCCGCCCTTTTTCAGCTTAACGCTGACACTTTCATTCAAACCTGCCATATTGCGTATCACTTCGTTACGTATTCGGTCGGCCAAGGTAACGCCGCACAATTTTCGAAGTGATCACATCTCCACAGCATTCAATTTACTTTTGATGCATCTGCTGACATACCCAGGTTTCACTACCGTAAAGCAAAGTTGGCACTAGCACTGCTTTATGAATCGCCATTCGTGCTTCTTTTACGATGCTTTGTCGCTTTACTAACTGGGACAAAGCACCGTTAACTTTGTTTCCGGCAGCTACTCGCCGTTCTACATCCGAATCACATCTTCCATCCATAACATAACATACTTCCTAAATACACAATTTCATTCACTTGCTCTAGACGTTCCTGGTTTACCCTAATCTCGCATATAGTTCTTACGTCACCTCTTTCAAATACTAGAACCTTAGTTTTACTTGCATTCAAGCGGAGACCCTTACTTTCACACCCCTCTTTCATATTAGTGACTAATGCCTGTAGGTCGGCTTCTGATGAGGCCATGAGCACCGCATCATCAGCGTACAGCAGACAGTTTACTGTAAAGTCACCCAAATTCACACCCATATTAAAATCTTTCAACTTCTGTAGGCAGCTGTCCAGATACACTATGAACAGCCAGGCGGACATGACACATCCCTGTTTGACGCCTGTACAGACATCAAAAAGAGGTGACACATCCCCCCCTACTCGCACGCAAGCCTTACAGTCCCTATAAAGCGACTGTATTGCCCGCAGTAGCGAGCCGTCCACACCATATCCTGGCAGCAAGTCCCACAGAGTTTCTTTCACAACGTTATCAAATGCTTTCTCTAGATCCACAAAAGCGCAGAAAACCTTCTGGCTAAGAGCCAGAAACTTTTCCGCGATCATGCGGAGAGAAAACACTTGATCCATGCAACCTCTTCCACGTCGGAATCCGCATTGAGCCTCCCATAAATACCTTTCAGACTTTTCTTGCATTCGTGCCGTTATAACCTTTGCATACACCTTAGTAGCTAAGCTGACCAAGCTGATCGCCCTGTAGCTGGAGCAGTTTAGGCGCGAGCCTTTCCCTTTGTAAATAGGTACTACAACTGCTACTCGCCAGTCATCTGGGACCTCACCCGTCCGCCAGCACAAGTTGCATAACAGACATAGTGTGTCCCAGACACGCGACCCACCGTACTTGATCATCTCAGCAGTAACTCTGTCTTTTCCCGCAGCCTTACCACATTTCATACTTCTTATCGCTTGTTCTATTTCTTTCATACTAATGACTTCAATGGCATCGGGATCCGGAGCATCGAAGTGAGCTCCACTTCCCGACGTGGCATCTCTGTCTTTTCTTGCATACATCTTTCCATAATATTCACTCCATCTCTGCAGGACGTCACTTTGGTCTGTTAGGACGTCATTGTTAACACTATGCACTTTATTCATACTGCAGATTGCCGAACAACTCCGGGTCTTGCCTACCTCTTTCCAGAAGAGCTTGGCATTATCCCGGAAATTGGACGACAACCTTTCATCCGCTTTCATTCTGCACCTTTCACGAGCTTCTTCTATCAGTGCCTTCGTGTTAACTTTCTGCAGCTTGTATCTCTCTTTCATATTAAAATCATTCCGCGAGGCTAAGTAGTCTAGCCATGCTTTCTTCTTCATTCGAACTGCTTCTTTCACTTCCTCATTCCACCATGCATCACGCTTATTACTACTGCCTCTTTTCGTTTCTCCACACACTTCCACAGCGGCATTTATCATACTGTCCCTAAGGTTCTGCCATACACTTTCCACATTCTCACTGCTTACATTGACGTCGCCAAGCTTTTCGGCTACCCTTTCATTATATTTATCCCTAATGGATGCATCCTGCAGCTTCCAGCTTTTGATGCTATAAGTCGGCCCAGGTTCAGGACACTCGGTACGATGACGCCAACCCGCGAACAGACCCCTAATCCTAGTTATGACTAGGTAGTGGTCTGATACCAGCTCAGCGCCTCGATAAACCCTTGTGTCCATCACCTGTTTACGGAGCCGACTATCCATTAGGAATAGATCTATCATGCTTCTCTTTGACTTACATCTCCTCGTATACATATGAATTTGTTTGTGGTTGAACATTGTGTTCGCCACAAACAAATCCTTTTCCGTACAAAATGCCAGTATTAGCTTGCCAGCGTCGTTCACCCTTTTATCCCCATACTTCCCGAGTACCGACTCAAAACCATCGCGAGCGGTACCCACCCATCCATTCAAGTCTCCACATACTATAAGTCTTTCATTTCCTTCTACCACATTTAGAGCTTCTCTCATACTCTCCCAGAAGTCCTCTAGCTCACTCGCGTTCGACGAAGATACTGGCGCGTAAGCAGCTACCAGGAAAATCTTCGTCAAACCAAGTTTTACACGGATCCAGAGGATTCTAGGACCTACCAGTTTGTACTCATACATACCGGAGGCCAATCGCGAGGACAGCAAAATTCCAACCCCCCGACTGCCATGCTCGCTCTCTGGTACTCCAGACCAAAGCGCGAGCATCCCACCCGGGAGCTCCAAGACTTCGCTGCCCTTGCGCTTGGTCTCTGTCAAGCACACTGCATCTAACTTTCTCTCATTCATAACATCCATCAACTCATTCATCTTATCTGTCATTCCTCCCCTAACATTCCACGCAGCTACCCTGCACTCCATCCTCCACTTCCCGCCGTGTCGGGCCGCGCGTTTAGGGTGGCGGTCCCCTACGCCGCTCTGGCTCACACTTTTTGCACCAGCGGGGACGAACTGGTGCGCGTCGCCTCGGGGCACGCCCTAGCATAGTTCGCCCTGGTGGCACTCGTGTTGGAGTAGAATTGCAGCCGTAGCTGGCAGGGATGGCGACGTGCACGCTTCTACTCTTCATCCCCCAAGTGCTAATATAATTTTTAATTATTTTCAGTTTCTACGTCATAAGTAGTAATCAGTAAGCGTATTCTTGGTAATGGGTCTCTGTACCAGTAATGTAAATACGAATTATTGTGATAAAGGTTGTGTAAGGAATGTTCATTTATCATAGGATGTTTTAATTCGAATTTCACCTAACACTGCATACGTTCGTCAACATATAACAACAGACTTTAATCTTTCAACCTGATGTAAACTTGAGCCGTAAAGGTGATTAATTCCCCCAGGAGGTACGTTTTAGCGTCTGAAATTAGTACCATCATAAATTCAAAACAACATAATCTAACAAATTTACATAATATGAAGATTCCTATTCCTGCATACCTTACGTCGCAAGTGCTGCTTACTGAGGCCTATTCTTAATTAGCGAGTGACAAGAATTACTTTGTAGCTTACCTCGAAAATTTAAGAATTCTTTGTAAATACTTCTGATATTCTGAAGGTAATTTTTTTATATTATATTTATCAGAGGTATTTAAAATCCAAAATTAATACGCTCAGAGTTTGGAGTGTCTTTGAGGCATAAACTCCAAAATGAGTTCATCCGTCAAAGAACCAGAGTAGTCTATAGCTCGCAAAGAAAGCATGTTGAGTTGTGATGCGCTGGCTACATCTGTAGAAGAGCCGATGTTGCCAGGGCAAACAAGTTCTTGAGTAGAGACCGCAACTCGATAAGCTTAAAGTAGACCACCGGCCAGATAGACCGACAACGACCTAGAAAAGGTCGCAGCGAGGGAGTGGTTGCAGGATCATGTGTTGTGGCATGAATTCGTAGAGGCCTGCACCAGCAGTGAACTGCCTTATGCTTATTAGATAGATAGACCGTCAAAGACGTTAGGTGCATTGAGACCACAAAGTGAATCTCATTTGCAAGTGCACCTGCCGCCTTACAGACGAGGTCAAAGCGGAGAGAAAACTCGTAACAAAACTCTGTACCAACCTGTCTAGCCAGCGCGGTTACCCTCACAATATGTTAAGAGAAGCTTAGGTATATCAGAGGGCACTCTGCTTACTTTTATAAGCTGGTATCATTGATTGAATGACCCTCAAAAAAGATAATTATGTAAAACTGATTGATCTTAAAATGTTCCTGAGTCACGAGTATAGGTAGGTACTACTAGTAGATATTTTACGTCAATGAAAACTTAAGTTTAGAATTTACCCTTAAATCAAGCATACAGTTATAAATACACTCCACATAAAAGTATAATACATATGAAAAACAATCCGTGTGACCTGTTGCCGTTGGCTAGTGATAATTTTAATATATTCGATGCAAGTAGAGCAAATTATTATAAATAATAATAAGTAGAGCAATTTTGAAGTCTGTAACAAAGCATACAGACTTATCCATCCGTTATCATCTAGTTAAGTGAGAAAAAATTTATGAGGTGAATGTTTATTTAATTTCCCCCAGACAGTTTATTTAACACCCAGAAATTCATAATTTACCATTGTGAATATCTGGGTGTATATTTTTGGGTTTGTCTCGATATTTTTGTCAAATTCAACACTCAGAACTTAGGCAGCGGAGTTGATTGAAGGCCCAGTATTTTTGACAAAAGTCTTTTACATTGCTTCTATTACAAAATATTTTGTTAGTACAGCATGGACTGAGCTAACTTTTAACTTTTCGGGCACGCACATTGTAATTAAATTATTATTATACCATTATATTGTGTATCTGTGTAATTTTAGTTTTAAACTTTTGGTTGTGTCAAATAAAGAATTCATTCTATTCGTTTTTTCCATAGTAAACAGGTTTGGTGTTACAGCTACATATCATCTTCATCCGGAAATCAACTACACTACTGAATACATGAAAAATATTACGCTGAGTAAGGACTGTGACAATTAGCGCGCATGTTGAGGTCATTTTGCTGCGTATCAAGTATTTTTTAAATCGGTTTTCCACTTTAGACTCGGAGAAGCTATGACTTTCGTTCAAGTCTCAAAAATATGAACCGTTACGAAACGTACAACACCCGTCGGCCATGTCCATGACGCAGCCACACCCCACATTTTATAGTACTAAGGTAGAAGACAAGCTACGTCCACCGTATGGAAAGTGATTACGGTAGCCTCTGAACGTATACAACTCAAGGTGACTCATTGCGCTGCCGAACATCATTTCAATTGGACATGGAAATGATTACCTGCTGTTGAAATTTTCAAGCCACCCGGTTTTCATTTAGCTTAACTTGATTCATTTACAGCACACTACCTGTTACCACGAATAAAAGCTACAAAGCTATAATTACACGATTATGGCACAAACAAGCAAGGCGGAAAATTAAAAAAGAACGGTCCGGTATTCTACAGTATTGTATGAAGGGTTCTTTAGTTTGAGGTTTCTGTGGCGGGGTGTATACAAATTGGTAAGTTTGTTGTATTCGCGACGGGCACGGGCTTTTTCTATAATCAAAGTTTCACGCTGAACGGAAATAAAATACAATTTATTCTAACCATTTGGTAGAATAAATTTTGGGTATTTTTCCCCTTTGGGAGATATTTTGTAGTACTTTTGCTGACGAGAAATTTTGATTAATAATACCAAGTAATTCTGATTATTAAAATTTATTGTACTGTTGTGGGCTTTAATTCTTTTAACTAGTTTTATTAAGCGGGGTTGATCTTACTGAGCAGTAAGGTTTAGGTACCGCCGCACTGTTGGGACTGACTGCCATTTGACCTCCCAACCCTATCCTGAGGATAGGGTCGTCATGAGGAGGACACTATCCTCCTCATGACGACCTCTTTTGGTCATTAGACGAAACACTTGCAGGTGAAACTGACATGAACCCCGAAGACTTTGATTCCAATGAACCCCTCATAAATAAATGTTTACCTACCCGTAAAATACCGGATTCGGCGTTCTTTAAACTGCTACTTGTTTTGAAATTCTTTATCTTATTTATAACACCGGTCATACTATATCACCTCTTAAACTACAAAGAACATCATATTTCTATAAACATGTTAAGATTTGAAAAAGTACACCGCTGTATTTAATTCCAATATAATTTCGTAAGGCGAAACTGGTCAGGTTAAAAAGTAAATATTGTGGGTGTACAAGTGTTATTATTAAAGATGTGTAGCAAGTTCTACCAAGTGTCATCAATCAACAGTACTTGTATAAACAAATATTTACCTAAAAGTGAAATACGTCAACAGACACATTAGGCAGAAGACAATAATATATGTTATTATTATCATCCTAATCACACTCAAACCACGTCAACAAAATCAATCTCATTAAAAACCACCACTTAAGTGATTACTCTAATCAGTTTACATGGCTAATAGTCATTTATAACTCTGCTCGGGCAATTAGCCGGGCATCTGTGCACAGCTGTGACTCGAACCCCACACCCCTAGGGTGGAAAATCGACTGGAAATGTCGTTTGTCAATGTCTGTACCTATTATATGTTTATAATTTGTAACCGTTTGATGAGATTCGATATTTTTCTAAAGTGTAATTTTACGTACTACTTAAGTTACTTTAAGGGACAAGCGTTGTCATAATATATAGCAATGATCATCACAACTTCGTGCAGATTTTACTCGTGTGAACTCAAAAGGTTTTCTAATAGGAAAGACGAAAGAAAAAAGACGTGGGGCACTCGGAGACTGCCGCGGTAAAGCTATTGCATAGAATACCTTTGTTTTTATATGATATTAATTCAAGTTACACTAAAAAAAAACACTCACCCTCACCCCTCACTCTCACCCTCACCCTACCCTCACTCTCACAGTCACCCTCATCCTCACCCACACAGTCACTATCATCACGTCTCGATCCGTGCGAGCTTCGGACAATCGTACCATATAATATATGTACATACACGTTAAGCCAACGCTCGGCCGTGCTCGATGAACTTCGTGTGACCTCGGGTCTTAGGTTTTTTGCGTTACGGAATTTCTTGATTAAAGCCCGCTCAAAGCCCGCGATAAAAACTATGCAATAGCTTAAAAATAAACGTTTTGTTCTGCGGTAACCACAAATACAACGTTATGTGGAACAAAATGTTTACTGTTACTGCCACTCCTTCGGGGATAAAGGCGTGACTAATAAAATACGAAAGATATACAACTTGTCATAACTAACTAATGACGAAATTGAATAAACTTATCCAATTTGACGTGTCAAATAAATTGGAAAAGGTCTACGTCCAGCAGTGGACTGCCATAGGCTGATATTATTTTTTGATTGAAGTAAAAAAAAAAAGTATCTCACCCGATATTTTTAAAACGGTTAATGTAAATTTTCGGTACTTGTTGATGTCGTGGATTCTCACCAAAATTTCATGGGAGCCCTATCAGACATCTGCAAGCTTGTTGGACAGACACTGGAGCAGACGTAAATAGAGAAATTGAGAAGTTGATGACAGTTACTCCTTTAAAAAACTAAGAGCTACTTCTAAATAAAAAAAAAATTAAATACTTAAGTATTTCCTCTTATACACTTTTTATAATTAGAAATTTACCACCATAGCAATCAAAAATGAATTCGGCAATGAAAAAAATACTGGCTATTTGCAAAAAAATATGCCAAAAATGAACTTAGGTAATGGTTATGTGCAAGAAGGTCGTAATTTGTAACGTAAATGCGAAGGGGTTACTTTGTGCCATCTAGCAATTTTGCCACTAATTAGACTCCCGGTTATAAAGAGCTACCAAGGCGGTTACTTGCATATTTTAATACCTTTATCAAGTTGTTCGTGTCGTAATCGCAACGGGACACCACTGGCTGACACATAGCTGTAAATGTTATAATGCTCGACGGATATCAGAATAATCATATTGTCACGCCTTTATCCCCGAAGGGGTAGGCAGAGGCATACTATACGCCCACATTTTACCGTATGCATTTTTGTCCCACGTAACAGATGGTGAGCCCATTGCCGTGTTGAAATGGACAGGCGCAGGCTGTGGCTGCTGTTGAAATTTCTTAAGCCGCCCATAAGGCCTCCAACCAGGCTTAACGACTGCCATTTAACTGACAACATAATAATTATGTCATTACGATTATTTTTAAATGATTGATTGATTGATTTGTTTGATTATTTATTATGATTTTTGATTTGATTGATTGATTATTTTATGCATCTGATTTACCTAATTAAAATTTAGATTGTATTTCAAGCATGACTCTTAATGCTTTCGGAAATTGACTCCAGTATAACCTGCTCTTCACGAAAGAGTAGGTACACTACACTGCTAACTATTACTACAATCCTTTTCAAAGACGTCAAAGAATGCTAGTTAAGCGTATTTTTTTAAAGAACTTGTATTTTCTTTAATGTAGGTATTATAATAACCCTTCGGAAGGGTTCTTCCTACATACCATATACATTTATTTTGTTTATATGTATATGTGTATAATATGTGTGTGAGTATACAGTTCCATATTAATGTTTTTTTTTTGTAATTCATATGTGGAGGCTTGTAAATAGCAATATTTCAACGTTTAAATATACCTAAACATTTTGTAATTAGTCTGTAAGCCTTCCTAAAAGAAATAAATAATTACCAACACGTACACCAACTTGCTGCACGAATTAAACGTCCCTGTGTATTTCAGTTTTCGTAACATGCAGATACAGTTTCCCCCTTCAAAGCCATATTTCATACAGTTTCCTGGTGTGGTATAATGAAGCTATTGGAGAAGATATTTAGGACTACCCCCTTACCTACGCGTATGTAGTTAAGTCTTTCAATATGCAACCAAGTCCTTTCATTACAGCTGTAAACTTCGATCGACTTAAACACAATACTGGAAATTGAAATTACTTGTTAATTACTTGAGTAGTTGAGATTACTTATATACCTACAGTAGTTTAACATTGACGCGTTTTGGATCCGTCATCTCTTTTGATCTCATGCAGACTATGGGCCGTATTCCCGAACGTTTCTCAATACTCAATCGACGCTTGAGGCTAGTTTCTGCCTTCTATATACTACTCTCAAATGTTTCTTGAATTATGACAAACGTTCTGGAATACGGCTCTATATTTTTGGTGAAGAACCTCTTGATTATAGAAGAATGTTTCTTCTTTGCGAAAGCTTATTTGAAATATATATTTACTATTTTAAAAGTCCCGGTTGCTAGACCGGACCAGACTGCTTGAACAAACGGCAGGTAGTACAACAAAGTATTAGACCCACCATCTGTTACGTGGGACAAAATACAATGGATGAATAATATGCATATGCCTACCTTTTAGAAGGAAAAGGCGTGACCTGTATCTTTTAAGTTTCTTCGACTTCTCAAATAGTCAAAGCCTTCATTAATCCTTGTCATTTGCAAGTAGCCGTTTGTTGTCAATGTTTTGTCTTTGTATTATTTAAAACACTTGACGTCGTTTAAAGGCATCAGCTGAAAATCAGTTTCATCACTTCTCATCTTACTACAGCTTGCGCTGAGATGACGACCTTTTTTGCACGTACATTGTAAGTTGAAAAATTGTTTCCCTACTAATATTATAAACACGAAAGTTTGTAAGAATGGATGTTTGTTACTCTTTCACGCATAATCTACTGAATGGATTTTGATGAAACTTTACAATAATATAGCTTACACATCAGAATAACACATAGGCTACTTTTTATCCCGGGAACAAGTTCCTGTGGGAAACGGAAACGGGAAAACTTCACCAAGCGTGCTGAGCCGTGGGCGTTAACTAGTCTTATATAAATGTCTATACTTGAAATTTGTGCGTGTGGAATAAACACTTCTTACGTTCATTTTTACTCATCGATTCAACTTACTCACTTGACTTCAAAAGTATACAATAATATAGCTTATACATCAGAAAAACACATAGGCTACTTATTATCCCAGGAACAAGTACTTGTAGGAAACAAAAACGGGAAAACTTACCACGCGTGCGGAGCCGCGGGCGTCATCTAGTCTTATATAAATGCCTGTACTTGAAATTTGTACGTGTCGAATAAACACTTCTTTAGTTCATTTTTACTCATCTATTGAACTTTTCACTTCACTTCAAAAGTACTGCATATATACATAAGGTATGACTCACAAAACAATTTAGTAGTAAATTCTTTCATGCAGTTGAAAACAGACGTTACAAAATAACACCCACCATTTTACTGGCGCCATTTCTCAAACATTTTAAAGCCGGTAAACGACAATTTATTCTAAGTATACTGCCGCTGCAAGTTGCAAATGAAAATGGACTTCAACTTGTATGAAAATTCATCACTAAAACTTCTTCCTGTAGGTACTCAGTTCTCACTTGCTATCAAAGTCTATAGTTATACGTGTCGAGACAATGTTGATAGTTTTGAATTCTAAGTGCTGTTTTATGTAAGTGTCAACAGTACAATTATCATCATCATTATCTGAGCGTTGGTCCAGCGGACCGAGTCTACTATTGACAAGCAGTTGAATAGAACTCGCTGTTTTTAGCTGTCAAAATGTTAGTGGATTATCAATAATGCAACTGACTAGCGCGATAGCGGCCCCTGGCGCGGTAGCCGATACGTGCTAGTAGGATTCTATGAGCCGACCGATAAAAGTCTATTGGAGTACGATTATAATAGTAGACTACGAAAAAATGACAAAATGGTACCGGTGGCTTTCTATTGAGCGACTATGTCGATTCTATTTCGACACGATTAATATAGCAGACTCGGCTACCAGGTCTCCTATTCTCTGTCCGCTTCGCATGATCTTTTCAGCATTCCTTACAGTTATATCGATAACACGCATATTATCCTGAGCTAAAAGTTACATGTCAGGGATCACCAGTTTCATCCCTCAGACGCTTCCTTAGAGAAAATCAGGTGAAGTGTGAATCTAAACAAATATCCAATTAATAATGTACTATCTAGTCTTCCAGACATCTTACTTTAAATCCGATGTTTAAGTTAACAACTAATTCCAATTTTTTTTAAATAAGTTCAAATTTCATTTTTACGTTGTGATTATTTAACCTTTTTTTTATACCACTGAGGTGCAAGACAAGCATACGGTGCACCTGATGGAAAGTAATCACCGTAGCACTGCACTGCCGACCCTTTATAAAACTTCTAAGACACCTTTTGAAGGACCCCATACGTCTACAACGTTACCTAAATTAATGTAGTCAATTAAATGGCAAAGAGGCTTTAATTTACGAATCACACATTTATGGTTTTGTAAAAACAACTTTGGTAAATCTATTAGCGAAAGTGTATCAAACCTTGGAAAACTGTTTAGAAGTCGCCACTAATCCACTAACCTCCGTGTATAGAACCTTTACGTGCCTTGAATACTAATATTTCGAAGGTAGTAAAATGCAGTCCTTTTTCTTTACGATTGTAATCAGAAGTTTACCGCCCGTAAAAAGTAATAGTGCACCGACTTCAATTGGTGTACGCATAAATAATCTTTTATGAAGACATTCAACGATTATGTTGAATAACATAAAGGATTATAACGCTAAAGTATTAAGTTTAGCCAGTTTATGAGTGGTTTTAAAGTCTCAATTTAATTCTTTGAGATAAATAAAATAAAACTCATTGAATTCTCTTTTTTTGAATAATAAATCTAAACCGTTAAACAAATATTACCAGGGTCCCCGTCTAGTTTACTTGCTGAAAGACATAGGCACCTATTGATAAATTAAGAGGTCAAGTAACAGTTGGGATAACCACTTTTCAACCAAAATAGATTCCGAACTAATAAATGAAGTCAATCAAATCAATCAAATCAAAAATCTTTATTCATGTAGGTCACAAAGTAACACTTATGAACGTCAAGATTACTGCTTCTACATTTACATTTACTGCCAGATTCGCAAAGCAATAGGTAGAGCCAGAGGAAGAACCTGGCAATAAAACTCATGGCCACTCTTTTCTAACCGCCATTTGACACAGTTTGATTAACATGATATTTGACCAATTATACAGTAATAAAGTTTTCCAAAAAAAAAAGAACAAAATAAATGTTGTGTTCATTAAAATTACACTTACATAGTTCCTTTGAATTTATGTGAGAACAGTCGACTAAACTTAGTTTGCCTTAAATTTAAATAATTTTATTTGTAATAATTGCTATAACAGCTATGAGCTGACCAGTCCCAACAGACGGCACCCGTTCACGAATATGACGCATATATCAGCCATCGCATTACTCAACCGTATTGTAGGGAACAAGGCGACCCAATACATACGCCACCACTGTCAGGACACTTAGGCGAGCATGACATACCCAAAAACTACACAGCAACTATCATGTCAATTTCAAAATTATAAATAAGTCTACATATTGCTAACACAATAACAAAGTCAAATTACATATAATTATGTATATTAGTTATTACCGGGACTAAACGCAGCCATACCTTTAGTTGCCTGGCGTTTCAAATTATTTATACTGGAGATGTAAAAAAATACAACATACCTAGTCAGGTCATAAATTCTGTCACATGTTTAATATAAAATAATTGAAACAAGTTTATTCATTATGTAACCATTTATATACCAAAATGAACTTAACAAAACATAGATTCTTATGACAATAAAGTTTATTCAAAATGACCTCCGTGATTTTGAATACAGGCCTTCAATCTGCGCGGCCAGTCGTCTATCGCAGCACGAACGAGATCCATGTCAATATCTGCGGCTGCCTTAATCAAGGATGTCTTGAGTGACTCCAAATTGGGATGAGGCTTTGAGCCCGCCTTTTCCTCCAAGTGTTGCCATATCTTGTAATATAACGGACTCAAATCTGGACTGGATGAGGGCCAGTCTTCGTGCCGGATGAAGTCGATTTCACGCTCTGCCAGCCAGTCTTGTGTGCTCTTCGCTCTATGAGCTGACGCCGAATCTTGTTGGAATACCAAGTGCCTGTTATCGAACATGGTATGAGAAACAGGTTCCACAAGGTTCGTCAGGACTGTATTTTGATACGCAACTGCATTGGTGTTTACACCTTTCTCACAAAAATGTACCTCTGTTAAGCCCCAATAAGAAACTCCCAACCATACCATGAGCGAGGGTGGAAAATGACCTCGTTGGACACGCGGAATAGGGTTGCTCGCTTTTTCACTACTGTGTGCGTAGACCTTATCATTTTGTTTGTTGTAGCTCTCTTCTACAGTAAAAATTATTTCATCCGAAAAAAGAATTTCCCGATATTTTTTTCCCGCGTACCGCTTCAACAAAGCGCGGGATCTCTTCAGTCTCAGGTCCATTAGAGGAGCATTTAAACGATGTCCTGTTTTTCTTCGATATGACCGAAGCCCTAAGTCTTCATTTAACACCCTTTTCACCGTGGTTCTGCTTAACCCCATCTGAAGGGCCAACAGTTTCTGCTTACGTTTGGGATTTCTTTGAATTCGCGCCTTCACAGCTTTTATCACTGCTGGAGTCCTAACAGACCGAGGGCGACCACTTCTTGACCTGTCATCTACACTAGAGTCTTCATTGTATCGTTTGATGGTACGATAAACGAATACTTTGGTTATTTTCAAATTTTTAAGTATGTCAAAAATTTGAATTGGCGCGTAACCGCAACGATGCAACGCAATAAATGCAACACGGTCTCTTTAAGCGTCCACTCCATATTTAAAAATGAGTAAAATTCTAAAAAGTATACATTTATTTTCATGAACAATTCGAAATTCGAATTCAATAAACTTTTTTGTGGCCAGCATTCTAAAAGAAAAGATTTTACTGTGTGACAATACTTATGACCTGACTAGGTATATATGCAGATTCAAGACAAGTAGATAATATAACACAAGATTTTGAAGATTTTGAATATGTAAACTTCACTACATATTATAAAACAAAGTCGTTTTTCGCTGTCTGTCCCTATGTATGCTTAAATCTTTAAAATTACGCAACGAATTTCGATGCAGTTTTTTTAAATATTTAGAGTGATTCTTATAGAAGGTTTTTATGTATATTTCGTTAAGTTTTTGTATACATTAGCTTAATTATAACGATATATGTTGGCGGTGTCGGAAAAAATGAGCCGTCTGGAAGCTTTTAACGAAAACGCTGCCTAAACCCTTTGAGATATAACAAAATAATGTATGGTGGAATTGTGTATCTAATGTAGGTCTACAAAAAAGTCTGCGACGGTATATGTCTATCTCTTAAGGATACCGTACTATATCCATTTTAATACTTAAAAAAAACAGCAATAATAAGCTATTCTGTCCCTTTGCACTTTGCAAATTAAATAAATATCTTAGACGACAGGGCAATATCAAAAAAATGCGCAAAGAAATTAATTTCGTGTAACAAAAATTTGAAGGGGCCTTGCGGGCGCGGGCGTAATACAAGTACTTAAGAGCGGAGAAGTAATCAAGTAATTTGGAAAATATTCATACATTGTCGTGAAATTAATAAACGACGGTATTAAATGGGTGCCACGGGGTTCGAAGTATATCACGGGCGAAGCCGGGCGGGTCAGCTAGTAGCTGATATAAAAGAGTCAAAAAGTATTAAATTTCAGTACCAACTGTTTATTCGTTGATTGATGGCACTTAGTATAACTTGCTACATATATAAAACTTGTACTATTTCACATTATATACTTTTTAACCTATTATTTTTCTTTCTTCTTTTCACGGGTATCTTCTTTTTATTTATGAAGATACCCGGGCTTTTGGTAGGCGTACATGGGGACATACTGGTCCAACACGCAGAGGCCCTTTGAGAATTTTAATCTAAAAGGAAATGGGACCCCCACTGCAGATAGTCCACGCCCGCCTTATGTAGAAGGACGATAATAGACCACCTCCAATGGGAGTTAAACTATTGTAAAATATGCTAACTATAAAATGGGCTATTGGGTTGGGGGTTTGATGAACAATAACCACGTCATTTACTTTTTAACCTATTATTTATTATTAGGTTAAAAAGTAAATAACGTGGAATTTTACAAGTATTTTCACTTGTCCTATTCCACAATATTTTCTTTTTAGCCTATTATTTATTATTAGGTTTAAAAGTAAATAATGTGGAATAGTACAAGTTTTATCATTCAAGATGTATGGTAATAACCTTTCAACCCACCGAAGCAAAGATTTTTGCATAACAGAGAAACATATCTACAGATAAAATTCTGGGTATAAGGGGCCCCATCAGTATCTACGGCCTCACCTGCCGACCAAAGAACAAGGCAACAACGCAAGCGCCTCTACGGGAGTACTTATATAAAACAATAGCTGCTTTTAGCAGCCACATAGAAATGGACGCCAGGTCCCTCATTTAGGAAGGGTTTGGAAATTAATGGGAATACATTAAGATGAAGGGAAGACAATTGGTGCCAATAAAATAAAACGTTTTCAAGATTCTAGATTTAGGTTAGGTTAGTCACCCTCTCCTTCACTATTCTGAACAACATGCATAGCCAAAGAAATTAAAGAAATTGTACAGCGATGTCAAAATTATGACCCATGGTTTAGGCATTATAAAACTAGGTACATAAATTAAAAATATTTTCACAAGATTAGGATGTCTAGATCAGGTTTGTAAAAATATTTTTAAAGTTCCGACTTTTTCACCTTTACGATTTTGTTATAGGTACTTAATAAATATTTAATTAAGTTAAATACAATTTAACATGAGCCTAAAATAATTAACGTTTAAATTTAAGTGCCTCGTATTTTTCTTGCACTTTGCGAACAAGTTTAACTTTATCGGAGTAATCAGGAATTCTGATAAGAGGGGTAACTTAACTGTAACTTAGAGATAACTTGAATGTCAGACGGATAACTTGTAGCGCTATAAATCTCGAGCAGGTTTTCACAAGTTATGTTAAACTTCATGGACATAGCTGTCTATTAGTAAGTTAATACCCTGTTTTTGACAGTAACTTATTGAGGATAGTACTGGCTGGCAATAACACTGAAAAATAACCTAAATAACAGTTACTATTAGTTTTTCCCAATCTTCTTATGCTACCACATCACATGATAATGCATCACATGCGATGCAGAGACAAATGTCTACAATAAAATTATTATCATCATCTGAGTTTTGAACCCGGTCTTCGGTTCGGTCTTCTTCGAACTTCTTCGAACTTCGTTCTTCAGAATTCAAAGTTCAAAGCAGATGTATCAATAAAATGCATGTTTTGCTTCACCATGCACATGACATGATAGGTATGTGGTGGTTTTACTTTTAACACACCTTTATTTTTATTTACTTTATTTTTATTAATTTATATATATTAAAATAATTTTAATATATTATTAAATAATTTTAATTTATTTATTTATTTATATTTATTTATTATTATTTTTTTTTTTATTTTCCTTTTGGCTTTACAGGTATGTTTCATAACGTTATGTTATTTTACTATCAGCGTAATTTTGACTAATTAATACAAGCCTGAATAACTTGAAAATATGCACTTAGGTCAAAGAACGATGACAATATAATTATCCGGAATATAACCAACATAATTATTTGAAAAGTGAACTATATAATTCACCATCAACTTAGATCAGGAACGTTCAACTTGATTAAACCCAGAACTACTGCTGACTGAAGACAAGTTCAGTGCGGTTTTCAAGTTTTATACAGCTCGAAATTTTGTTAAGAATTGTGCAGATTTTTTCATTTTATTAACTAGTTAACCCCCGCGGCTTTGCCCGTGACACACTTCTAACTCCCGTCGCACCCATTTAGTCCAGTCACTTTACTTTTACAAAAATGTATGAAAGTTCGCCCGATTTCTTGACATTTATGATTACTGCCCCGATCTCCTGGGTAGCGTGATGATATATAGCTTACTAGTTGATGCTCGCGGCTTTGTCCGCGTAGAGAAGTTTTCCCGTTCCTGTTTCCCACAGGAACTTGTTCCCGGGATAAAAAGTAGCCTATATGTTATTCTGATGTTTAAGCTATATTATAGTAAAGTTTCATTAAAATCCATTCAGCAGTTTGTACGTGAAAGAGTAACAAACATCCATACAAACTTTCGCGTTTATAATATTATTAAGATAACCTTCCTCGATTAATGGAGTATCCGATAAATAAAAAGATTTATTCAATTCCGATCAGTAGTTCCTGAGATTAGCGCTTAGCAATATTTTTGCGATTCTATTTAATATTATATAGAAGATAAGATAAACATAATGAATACTAAATATGATTCAGAGTTTTATCATAATATTATCTTCTGGTGTGATCATTACGTTCATTGTATTTTTTTATATAACAATATTGTTTATGTATATTTGCCTTCCCATGATCAACTGGGAGGGGTGATCGACCTCGACTTGGACCCCGAGGACCATGGATGCTCTTTTGATATTTAGCGGCTCATGTTTCTCTATTTCAATATTCACTTCGTAAAATCCTCGCTCCATTCTACCAACTGAACAAGCTATTTTAAAATGAGATCATAAAAATCTGCTATTCAAAGCACTCGTAAAAGTTAGTACCTACGTTAATAAAATTGGTATTTGAATAAATTACCTCTCAGTGTGATGCAGCACCTAACTACTTCAGTTTCTTTGAAGAAAGGAGAATAGACAATAACTTTTTTATCTAGAAACTTATGCATATAGTGTTCGTGAATTTTAATTCTTTTGCTAAGTACGTTCAAAGAAACATCAGTAAATTTTAATATTTTTTAATCATTCATTTTAGGCTATAGCAATTCACTACTGGATGTAGCTCTCTTCCAATTCGCGTGACAACACACGGTCCTGCGAATCTGCATACAAACCGTCTCTGCTACCTTTTTAAGGTCGTCGGTTCATCTCCCAGGGCACTCAATTTTTTTGAAGTTATACTACTTCTGGCGCGTTAGGGAAAAATGATGAGAGGGAATTTTTACGATGCGCGCGCAGACCGTCACGAAAAACCGACATCAAGAAGCTGGTAAGTGTTTCTATGACAACTTATAACTACATTCAAAGTAGTTATCATTCCTGTTGCAAACAAAGAGTTGTGGTATATGTGATTAAATCTTATTAGACTAAAGCAGTATAACTTCTAACGCGTGCACACATTTTTTTTTCAAATTTTAATATGTAGAGAATGAATCTGAGTATTATGTTAAAAACGTTATCAAAGATACCGAAAAGCGGAAACTACACTTGGTAAAAGTTCTTTTGAGTTCAAAAAAGAAGTATTCTACAAGAAAGTCGTTTAAAATGGCTTAACTCTGGGATTTGGGAGTTGGGAGTCAGACGGCATTCACTCTCTGAGATGTCTCTTCATTTCAAAAAAATGTCAGTAATAGACGCCTATAAAACCAACCTAGTATAAATACTAATATAATACAGCTAGTAGGATATCTCATTGTTTGAACTCTGCTCTACGTGAACATGTGTGAATCTTGAACTTTTTTAAAGCTAAAACGCAAGTACCTACATCTAACTGGCAAAATTATTAAAAAAAATACAAAGGTTAAAATCTAGGCTTATAATATGCATCTGCCACCCTTTCGGCAATAAGGCGTGCGTGATTGATAAATACATCTAACCAAAAATAGTTTCGCAACTTAAAGAGAAACTGTAAATAGACAATACGGCAAGAGTTCTCTAATCCCGACGAAGACAGTTTGGCTTCCCTAATAGCCAGGAGCGTGAATTGTATTCAGATTTTCCGACATTGCTATGAGACAGGCCTTTGCATATAACGCCACCGACAGTCCACAATATACAGCATTTTAGTCACATAGACCTAAGATAGAAATAAATTCGGCTAATTAAAAATGACAGATTTCTATTAAATTTGAATAAAGTCAAAACATCAAGTGCTTGTTTCTAATGGTTCTTCCTAGTAATGACAAACGGTTTAATTACATTGACTTCATTTTAAAATTACATGTAAATACAACAATAATATCTTTTAAAATTTAAATGACTAGGTATTAAAATACTTAATACTTTGACTGCTTCGGTGGCGTAAGTGGGTTCGAGTTCCCGGGTTCGATTCCAGGGTCGGAATAAATATTTGTGTGATCCACAAATGTTTGTTTCGGAGTTTGGGTGTTTCCTATGTATAATATGTAAATATTTAGAAATATATAAGTATGTCTGGATCCAATAGCACAAGCTTACTTTGAACTAGATGGCGTTGTGTGAAAAATGTCTCACAATATTTAAAAAAAAAAGAAAAAAAAAGCTGTTTATCTACCTATTTATGGACGAGATTTATTAAAACATTCTGTTGAAGAATTGGATCGAGTTTTCGTTTTTCGACTACTAATTGGTCTTAGTTTTAAAGTGTTTTTATTTATATAAAGACCAGAGAATATACGAGTAAATCAGCAAAATTAATCGAAGATCTTGTTTACTAATTGGTATCATTTGTACCTTTATTTTTATTTTACTAATTCGAAGCGCTCGTGGCCCCGCTAACTTAGTGTTCTGTAAACGATCACTGAGTTAAGCAACATTCGCTATAGATGGTCCTTGAATGGGAGATCACTTTGTGGAATTTACATTTGCGAGCGTTTCCGTGCTTCGGAAAGCACGTAAAGCCGTTGGTCCCGGTTGCCAGTAAAATGGCAGTTCTTAAGCCTGGTTGAAGGCCTCGGCTTGAAAATTTCTGTCGCCACAGCATGCGCCTGTCCATTTCAACACGGCAATGGTCTCACCACCTATTACGTGGGACCGGAATCCACACGGTGAAAAGTGGGCATATAATATGCCTCTGCTACCCCTTCGGGGATAAGGCGTGACAGATATTAAGTATTAATGGAAAACACAACTCCGAAACAAACATTTGTGGATAACACAAATATTTATTCCGACCCTGGAATCGAACCCGGGAACTCGAACCCACTTACGCCACCGAAGCAGTCAAAGCATTAAGTATTTTTATACCTAGTCATTTAAATGTTAAAAGATAATATTGTTGTATTTGCATGTAATTTTAGGGCTCACCACCTGTTACGTGGGACCAAAATGCATACGCTGAAATTTAGGCGTATAGTATGCCTCTGTCTACCCCTTCGGGGATAAAGGCGTGACAATATGACAATGACTAATTCATAACACACTCTTCTCTTGCGAATAAGTAATAGTATAATACAAGTCTTCTCTTCATATCCAAATAAAAATAAATGTTTGATACCGTTTCATTTTTTTAAATAGATATTGCGGCCTATAGCATGATTGATCGCATCAATGAAACCGATATTACCGTACCGGTTTACCAGGGGGCTGAGTCTACTATTGAGAAGCCGTAGAATATAACCAACATCGCTGTTTTTAGCTGTCAAAATGTTAGTAGACTATCAAAACTGCAACTGACTAGCGGCCATTGGCGCAGTACTTTTTAATAGAATTCTATCGGCGGAACAATAGAAGTCTATTGGAGTACGACTGTAATAGTAGACTACGAAAAACTATCTAAATATTACCGGTGGTTTTCTATTGAGACGATTTCGGTACGATTGAAATAGCAGACTCGGCCCCCAGGTTTGTAGACAGGCGTGTCTTTCTAGAAGCTAGGGGCTGGTTGAGCCTTTTGAATAGCAATTTACTTGTATAGTTATTGGCAATAACCAAAACCATTACTTTTCTCCGAACACACTAGATCTAGCCAACATTTAAGTTTTTAGAGTTTATGAAAATTGCAGTACAAGTTTACCCATAAATTATGGCGTACGCTAATCTATACTAATATATAAAGCTGAAGTTTGTTCATCCATTTGTTTGGTTGAACGCGCTAATCTCAGAAACTACTGGTTCGAATTGAAAAATATATTTGTGTTAGATAGCCCATTTACGAAGGAAGACTACAGGCTATATATCATCACGCTACGACACAGGAGAGCGGAGCAGTAATCATAAATGTCAATAAATCGGGAAAAAATTATACATTATTGTAAAATATTACTTTTACAATAATGCCACAGCCGAAAGATCATAGTAGGTTTTCTCTTTTTATACTGTGATAATACTTAGGTTAAAAAGAATATGCAAGACAGTAAGATCAGTAGTGTATGTCCCTCCCCTTACGATTCCTTCATTCCCAATTTATTTATCATCCAATATTAAGCTTTTCTCTGACCATGTAACAATGTAAAAAAGTAAAGAGTAATAGCTCTTATGTATCTGTTAGTTTGTCTGTAGGACTTTACACAATGATATTCAATTCTCAAACGTTTGAAGTTTACGCCTTCGAAACTACTGGGTACTTTACTCTCCAGCGTTTATTGAGGTTTGAGAAATGTTCATTAAAACTTGTATGAAATTGTTACTAGACTCTACATTATTTGTGGATATCGACGCATAGTTTACACTAAAGGTAGGTACGTAAATCACTACATATTATAAAACAAAGTTGTTTTTCGCTGTCTGTCCCTATGTATGCTTAGATCTTTAAAACTACGCAACGAATTTCGATGCAGTTAATTTTAAATAGATAGAGTGATTCTTATAGAAGGTTTTTATGTATATTTTGTTAAGTTTTTGTATACATTAACTTAATTTTAACGATATATGTTGGCGGTGTCGGAAAAAAGGAGCCGTCTGGGAGCTTTTAACAAAAACGCTGCCTTTGAGATATAACAAAATAATGTATTGTGGAATTGTGTATCTAATATAGGTCTAGAAAAAAGTCCGCAACGGTATATATCTATCTCTTAAGGATAACGTACTATATTCATTTCAATATTCAAATAAAAACAGCAATAAATAGCGGTAATTTAAAGGCTATTTACACCAATACTTTAGTAATCCTTATCATTTTTAATATGTTAGTTGGTTTCAGCATTTTATGAAGATTATTTTGTCCCTTTACACTTTGCAAATTAAATGAATATCTTAGACGATATGTCAATTTAATAAAATGTGCTAATAAATTAATTTCGTGTAACAATAATTCGACAGGGCCGTGTGGGCGCGGGCGTACTTGAGAAACAAGGTCGTTTTTAGCTGTCTGTCCCTATAAACTACGCAACGAATTTCGATGCAGCTTATTTAAATAGATAGAGTGATTCTTATAGAAGGTTTTTATGTATATTTTGTTAAATTTTTGTATACTTTCACTTAATTATAACGATATATGTCGGCAGTGTCGGAAAAAATGAGCCGTCTGGAAGCTTTTAACAAAAACGCTGCCTAAACCCTTTGTGATATAACAAAATTATGTACAATGGAATTGTGTATCTAATATAGGTCTACAAAAAAGTCCGTGATGGTATATGTTTATCTCTTAAGGTCTCCGTACTAAATCCATTTTAATACTTTAATAAAACAGCAATAATAAAGCGGTAATTTAAAGGCTATTTACACAACTACATTATTAATCCTTATCATTTTTAATATGTTAGTTGGTTTCAGCATTTTATGAAGATTATTTTGTCCCATTACACTTTGCAAATTAAATGAATATCTTAGGCGATATGGTAATATCAAAAAAAAGCGCAAAGAAATTAATGTCTTGTAACAAAAATTCGAACGGGCCGTGCGGGCGCGGGCGTAGTAGGTATTACTTCTCCGCTCTCAAGCGGAGAAGTAATCAAGTAATTTGGAAAATGTTCATACATTATCGTAAAATTAATAAACGACGGGATTAAATGAGTGCCACGGGGTTCGAAGTATTTCACGGGCGAAGCCGGGCGGGTCAGCTAGTTTTTAATAAAGTGGAAAAAGACAATTTGATTCGAGACGGGGATTGAACCCGTGACCTTTGCCTAACCAGGGCAATGTTTTAGCCACCTGAACTACCCGAACCGTATCAAGTTGAAATTCTCCGCCATATTTTAACCGTCATTTTAAGAGTATGACCAGAGCTATCTATCGAGCTAATGAACAACGGTCACAACAAAGGTCACGGGTTCAATCCCCGTCTCGAATCAAATTGTCTTTTCCACTTTATTAAAAATTTATGAGAAAATTAGCAAAATAATTGCTTTAAAAATGTATCTACTAAAGGTACGGTCCAATAAACCGTATCTATGTGAAAGGAATCAGTAGTAAAGACTTTAAACACGAAGGACATTACATACGTTTGTATAATATTATTAGATAAAGTTGTAAGTATATAATCTCAACTATTCGTGTCTGAAGCATGAAAATTGCGACCATTTTGTGTTTGTTTGTTTATAAAATAATCGTGTTTCTAGAAATCTTATTGGTAATGAGAGTAGGGTAGGAAAGCTATCGCTCATATTTTAGGACATTTGTCTTTATTTTTCACGTTTTTGAACTTGTTGACTAGACTAAAAGGGCAGAGTGCAGATCTTGTGAAACAAATTGAATTTTGTCGCAGTTTTAGATTTCTGTATTAATTAATATGACGCTCGGCCCGTAGCTTTTTAGGAACCACGCTGAAAAATATTTATAAAACTTCTAACATATTTTAACCCCATAACCATTGAAACAATGGCGAATTTATTAGCCGGCTTGGTTTTAGTTTCACTAGATTCCTATATTGCCTCTCAAAACCGATAGTTTAAATTATAGTACCTACTCTACTTTAAGGTTGCCTGTAAGAGATTTCTTTATAGCGATAAGGCCGCCCTCTGTACATTAATAAAATTGTTTTCTCTTTGTATGTTTTATTTTTATATTGGTGAGCAATTAAGTTTATTCTATTCTATTATTTACATTAAAAGAATTGTCATCTGTATAGATATACATGATGACAGAAATATTTGTAAAATAATTAGTTGATGCCCTTGGTACAGTGTCCCGTTAGTTTTCAACAGGAACAACAGTCCTATTCTGATGTATAAGCTATATTCATGTAAATTTTCATTAAAATCTATTCAATGGTTTTTGCATGATATCAAAATGACATCAAAAACACTCAAACAAACTTTCACATTCACAATATTAGTAGGCTATATTCCTAAAAAAGGTTATATAGGAATAGGAATGCAGAAAATTGGTACGAAACATATTTGTAAAAAAACAGACTGTAGAAATTTCTAAACATATACTTACGCAATAACAGAATGTAGAAGTGTATATGAAATGAAGCTTCATTATATTAAGAAAGTTCGAGGCCAATATTGAGGAAAATGGTTTAATTAAACCAATAGGGATCCTTCTGTTTCCTTATGAATTTTTGAAAGCATATTTCATATATCCTGACAATACATGAAGAGTTATTGTGTCGAGTAGAGAGAGTAGGATTTTATTTAACATTTGAAATTTGAACGAAGAGATTCGTTGTACTTTGGTATCGAAGTGTAATTTGAAAGTTCTTTTGTTATTACTCCTTGTCCTGAAACTGGTCACTAAGGCTATGTACGTTTACTAAAAATCTTGTAATAGCTAATAATCCCACATTGCAGTTATTTGAAAAAAATAACTCGTTACAATAGCATAAGGTATACAAATGGCTACAGGTGTACAGACGGCTATTGTACACCAGTAGTTGGTTAGGGGCCAAATAGTTACGCAGAAATAGCGTTAAAAATAGGCAAAAAATAATTTCAAAAAAAAAAAGGAAACGAAGAAGAATTAAGTAAAACCGGGACTTCAGATTAAAATGAAATTAGAATTCGTATCAAATGCGATTCGATTGAATTTCAAATGAACCGCTAACAGTTAACAGCTTTATATTTAGATATCAAATTCGTTTTACAACAAAAGGCAACACATCCATTTTTTTTTATAAATTATTTTATGGCCTGGTTTTGAAGACCTTTTAGCCAAATCTTATGTTTTATATCATATTTCTTCAATCTTATCTTCTAATTTAGTCCTGCCCAGTCTTTGTCGATGTCGAGTCCTCAGTCCTAGATCCTGGTACTTGCCCTCAGTATAATGGTGGTTCTTATACTGAGGTTTTCAGTGGACTTTACGCTGCAAGAGAGAAAAAAGAATTTCACTACATATATGTATATCATTGTCTTTCACTATTGCACGTTAACACTTATGTCCTATGTGTATGTGTTAACTTTTATGTCCAAGAAACCACCACTCCGCACATAAAACGAGATAGATGCACTAGTTTTAGAAAAAAATATACAGCAAGCGACCGCACTTGTCACTGTTCCCGCGCAAAGTCCAACACATCCATAATGTCCATAGACTTATAATAGCTAAACCGGGCATGTCAAACAGAATCAACGCAACTCCAAATGACTTCTCATGTCACATTAGGGCCACCAAAGACTACGTACTAACTAGTTTTAGTATCATTCAATCAAACCCGCGATTTTGTCGTATCGAAACTAAACCTACAGTCTCAAAATCTCCGCTTGCGAATACTAAAAGGTCTGCAGAGGCCCTTTTAGAGGGCTGATTTTTAGAATCTATTATTTATGTTCGAGGAGTTTTTTGCCGTATTTTATTTTCCAAAACATGTGTATAATTTGTGATTTTGTGTTTAATAATGGTGGATTATGATACATAAAGTGTTCAAACTAACTCATGCATTATGGAAAGTGAAATGTTGCAGTGAACAGCGGTGTTCTTTGTGTTAGTGCCAAATCTCCATGGAAAGCTCTACGAAAGGGTCCACTGCTTTACTAGGGCAAGGTCCAGAACCTAGGACTGAGGATTTGACATCGACAAAGGACTAGACATGAGTAAATAATAAGAAAATATAAATACTGAAGACAAGGCTGTATTGACCGTGTTTCCTTTGCCTGCCCAAGATGGGCTTAGAAAACTAACAACAACAATATTTACGTTCGAATTACGAATCTGTGATCTAAAAAAATTGGCTCACAGCAATTTTTGTGTCACAAATTTTATAATTAAAACAAGTATTTCTTTTATGTAAAATTTGAAGCGCGCGTTAAACTTTATAAGTAAGTTACATGCAAAGTCTTCGTGGTGACATTTGCAGTACGTAAGTTAATGATATTTATTCTCCTAGTAAAAACGGGGTCAGTCGTGTAAAAGAGTTTAAAAATTTCTTTATATTCTTGAATTAAAACCATTTATCATCCTTTTGCCCTTGTCCCAATTTACTTGGGGTCACAACAGTGTGTCTTCTTCCATTTATCCCTGTTATTCGTCATCTAATAATTCACTCCTTTCTTATCACTCCTTGCACTTTCCAACCAACTAATCTATGGCGCTTGCCACAATGCCGATATAACGGAAACACAATTTAATCACTACATACTCGTATTGTAAAACAATATCGTTTTTTGCTGTCTGTCCGTATGTATACTTAGATCTTTAAAACTAAGCAAAGAATTTCGATGCAGTTTTTTTTAAATAGATAGAGTGACTCATAGAGAAGGTTTTTATGTATATTTTGTTAAGTTTTTGTGTACATTAACTTAATTATAACGATATATGTTGGCGGCGTCGGAAAAAATGAGCCGACTGGGAGCTCTTAACGAAATCGCTGCCGAAACCCAAAACAAAATAATGTATTGTGGAATTATGTATCTAATATAGGTCTAAAAAAAAGTGCGCGACGGTATATGTCTATCTCTTAAGGATACCGTACTATATCCATTTAAATACTTTAAAAAAACAGCATTAATAAAGCAGTAATTTAAACATCGTGTAACAAAAATTCGACCGGGCCGTGTGGGCGCGGGCGTAGTACTTGAGAGCGGAGAAGTAATCAAGCAATTTGGAAAATGTTCATACATTATCGTGAAATTAATAAACGACGGGATTAAATGGGTGTCCCGGGATTCGAAGTATGTCACGGGCGAAGCTGGGCGGGTCAGCTAGTAAATAAATATAGTGGAACATTTATTTACATAACTCCGTCTAGATCTAAGTAAGCTATAATTAGCCAGTGGCATGGGATATAGACAACTGATAAACATACTTATATATATTTTAAAACATTTTATACATAGAAAACACACAAACTTCGAAACAAACATTTGCGGATCACATGAATATTTGATCCCACCCGAGAATCGAACCAGAGACCTCAAAGTCGCAGTCGCATACACACCACTTACGACACCGATGCAGTACTTACATACTATATCTACTACTAAACATTCAACTCGTCCTGAAAGAACGAATTTCGTTTTTAAGTCAAATTCCGGTAGACGACTTCAATAACTCTACCGGGAATTTCTACAACCCCTTATATCACACCAGATAAGTTCTTCAATTTCCGAAGGTGAGATATACAAATTGAATTCAATTGTTAACTGGACCACTCTATGTCACACGTGTGACTAAGATGGAGCCAGTCACGCAAATGAAAAGGGTCTGATTAATCACGTGACCGTGAAATGACGTCAATTGCTCAAGCGACCATTAATATCTTTACCTATCATTAAAGGCTTTATCCCCGAAGGGGTGGCAGAGGCATACTATACATTTCACAGTAAGCATAGTCCCACGTAAAAGGGTGGTAGCTCATTGACGTGTTGAAAATGTACAAGCCCAGGTAGTGGAGATCTGCTAATGAAAATTTTCAAGCCGTCCATAAGACCTAGACTTGGTTTAACAACCGCCATGTTACTGGCAACCGGGACCAACGGCTTAACGTGTCTTACGAAACGGGGATATCTTTCGTTCCAGATAGCGTTGTAAGCTAAGATCAGACTATCGGTTGACTGTTAGCTTACCTGTAGATATATTTTTAGTTTTGTACTTAGCTGGCTAAAATTATTGTCTAGTGGAAAGCCGAGGCGAAATAAAGTACTCGTACCAACACAGATTAGCTACTTTAGAATTCGCAACCGGCGATTTTGAAACTATATCGCTGCATTTAGCTTCTAAATTGCCAGTCGTGGATCTGTAGGGCTGGTGACTACGGCTTATTGGAGGACGTTGTGGCCCTCACCAGTGGTACGCACCACTGCCTCTTCGGTACATCCTCTTCTGAACATAATCTTGCCCAGAACCGAATGATTCTCCAGGTCTTTCTTGTGTCGCACCATAAAAGTATGGAATTCTATGTCTGCGCACGTGTTAACCTCCTCTTAAAATTCTGGGTCCTTCCTGGTTCATTCCTGGAATTTACCGAGAAATCCAAGATTCATCTCAGATTTCTCGGTGTGTCTTCAGAAGCCGGGCAATGCCCACAAAATGAGATCATAGCGTTCCAAGCACTCACACTTTTGACCAAGGCCAATACCATCCATGCTGAACATTCGGCCGGCCGCGTGTAGAGTGACGTGTCCCTAAGATAACCACGGCAGAGGTGATACTTGGATTATGGCTGCCGGACTATGCGATGCAGGTACTCACTGAAGCACCCGTGGCCCGTGGTTGGATGGATCTCACCAATGAATTCGAATCCTTCTCAAGAGTGAAATTTCGTCACACTGTTGTGATAGAGAATTAAACAAAGAAAAAACAGAGATACCGTTCCAAATAAAACTTCGCGAACCAGAAAAAATACGAAAATACTTGAGTCCAGACACCATTTGGCAATTTGTTAATTAAAATTACTCCGTCAACGAACCACTCCGGGATGATACGAGTGGAAATTGCTACACTGCTTTAAGTTACACTGGGGATGCTGTCCTTGAAAAATAGTACTTTTCGGCAAAATTTTTAACTTAGGTAATAAAATTATTTACAGCAAACTCTTTATATATTTGGGCTCTTTACAATTGCAGCCTATCTACAGGCAAATTTATTTCGTATCAACATATACTAATGCTATAAAGGAGTCAGAGTTTGTTTGTACGTCCCGTCAAAGTCTCTAAAACAATTATTCGGATTAAAAATAAAAGTTGAAGCCCCGTAAATTAAGACGTTCATCCACCTAAGGGAGGCTGTATTCATAAATCTCATCAAATTGTACTGGCCATAGTTCCATAATAAATGTAGATATTCTTTAAGACCGTCTCCGTGGAGCTATTTTGAACTTGCTTTGGACAATGGTACATACTCGTTTAACTATGAAATGCTTGCAAATGTATAAATTTATTTAGTTTAAAAATTAAACGACACATTCATAAAATGTCCAGAAAGCTCTAAAAGCTCCTGCACATTGTAAGAAAAATTGTCTTTATCGACGCGGTCACACTGTGAATGACGATTTGTCACTTGTCAGTTCGACAAGGTCAAGTTTTAGGCGAAATTTCTTTAAAACTTCTGTAGTACATGATATGACATTTCTCTGTCGTGACAGTTAATATTTTTTTCTTAAACATACATGGAAATACTGTCATTAATTCGAAAAAAAAAATTATGAGAAGTTTTGCATTTACGGACAATCAAAATGAAATTCATTGCTGGAGCGGTTTTTAAATTTTTAACACTACAACGCTCCAGCAATGTTGTATAAAACGGCGTGCTGGGTGCTGGGGTTATTAGATACTCTTTGATTGGATTTCTTATAAGATTCTTCTTCAGCGGACGCTTACTATGGGTATATTATTTTCTAAAATAAGTGCATTTATCTTGTTTTACGCATGGGAATGTTGGATTCTGGGACATAAAAGTTAAATATTCTGGGATACTGTTTCACACAACACAATCTAGCCCAAACTAAGCTATAAGCTTGTGCTATGGGATCTAGACAACTGATAAAGAAACTTTAATATTTCTAAATACATACATATATTATACATAGGAAACAACTAAACTCCAAAACAAACTTTTATGGATCACACAAAAAATTGTTCTGACCCGGGAATCGAACCCTAGAGCTCAGCGCGGCAGTATTTATTTTTAAATTATTTTTACTATTTATTTTTAGATCTTGCTGCGTATAATCCACTGAAGGAAAATCAAAAATATTTTCTTCTAGTAGGTAATTACCCAATATGGCTCATGTAACTTAATTAATTAAATTAAATTAAATGTATGACACTTTTGTTTTATTTCTGTTTATGATTCTTTTGAGAAAAGCACTATATATGCCTCGGCCGGAATGGCAATTGCCTGTCTCTTATTAGTGAAGTCACGACCTGCAATTGCCTATTTCCCGGCCTTTGCAATAATGTACTATTGAATTGAACTTTGTTTTACTTGATAGGCGATATCATTACCTTTCATGTAAACCTATTTCTATAATGTTAAAGACCTTCAGATCCCTAGACATGATACCTACTTTTTGCATGTTATATAGATAAATAAATAACCTGACCATCTTGTACAAATAACTTCATCGATACATAAATATGTATAAATATCCATAAACAATAGGGTTGCACTACAGAAAGTTAGAATTTTTCTTTCTCGGCATGTTAGTATCAAGTATACACGTTTTAATCGTAGGTCAATCATTGGAGATGGCATATCTCCAATGATTTTAGTACTCAGAGCTCTCACTTGTATCTGCAAGATTTTTGGACATTTGGCGGGAAGAGTGACAAGTGCGGACGCTTGGTCTATATTATTTTCTAAAACTAGTGCATTTATCTTGTTTTATGTGCGGGAGTGGTGGTTCCTTGGACATAAAAGTTGTGTTAACGTGCTATAGTGAAAGACAATGATATATATGCAGTGAAATGCTATTTTCTCTCTTGCCGCGAAACGTCCACTGACAACCTTTGTCTAGTCTAGAATCACCATTATACTGAGGGCAAGGACCAGGACGTAGCCTGAGGACACGACATCGACTGGACAGGACTAATTAGAAGATAAGATTGAAGAAATATGATATAAAAAATAAGATTTGGCTAAAAGGTCTTAGGAACCAGGCCATTAAATAATTATTAAAAAAATATGCAATATTTTTTTTTTCCGTGTGGAAATCCTCATGGATGCTATGCCGTACTCCTACCGACTAAAACCACACGTTACCCTTCTATCTGTCTATGGCCAGGAGACCCGGGTGTATCTGCAAGATAATATATCTATTCAACTTTTGGGTACCAACAGATATTCACATAATCTGCATGAGCTCTAATAAAGATGCTTCACCATCCCCGAAAGAGAAGTTTGATTTAATAGTTCATGACTCGCCGTTTATGAATAATTCATAATTGTCAGTCAGTCATCTCTGTTTTCTTTTTATGAGGGTGTTTTAATGTTTTGTCATAAAATGTTTTAATTGGACAGCAGACTTGTAACATCATTGGATTTGACGATGTATAAAATTGAAGGGTTTTTCATTAAACGTGTGACGAAGATTGAACAATAAATAATTTATGAGTGTGTTGGTATGTTTTTATTTCAAAAAAGTCAAATAAGCAAAATCTATATGAATATTGTACATGTTGAGATGTCCAATGAGAAAAAAGATTTATTAATCAAGCAACATGGAAATGGTCACATTTGAGGTGTCAAGCGTATTTGATCCAGAAGTATTCATGCAGATGTTATAAATAAATAATAGATTAAAAAAACTAAAAAACACGCTTTTATGGAAATCCAACTATAAAGTAGAAAATAAAATTTAATAAGTTTGAATTAAGAATAGTGTAAATAAGAAATTAAATCTGATCGTTCAAAGTTAGACAAAATCGAGCCCAAAATAGTCGGTTACAGACAAACATACAGGTGAAACTAATAAAAGCAAGTTAAAAACAAACAATTCTTGTCACAAAAATTGTGTTGTAATATAACTTGAGCATTATTTATCATCTAACCATTTTAAGGTTTTATTGATTAACAGCTAAAAAGAATTGCTCCCATTTAAGTTACCATCTATAAAATCATAAAAATAAACTTTCAAAATTAATTCAAATCCCTCACTGAAAATTGCTATATTAAAAGCCCTTACCTGTCAAAACTCGTGAATATAGCGGAACATGTCTGGCCATTGCCATACAAAATATGACATTAATATTAAAAGCTATTCAAAACCAGTATAATCTGTATCAACATTGTCCCTTTATTTGGCCGGACTATAGTCTAAAATATGTGTGGTTATAAGTTATAAGTGCTTTCAGAATTAAGCCTGCTTAGTGAGATTTATCTATTTATTTAATTTTTTTATTTATCTATCACGCCTTATCCCCAAAAGGGGTGGCAACGGCATATAACAAAATAATAGTTTTTTTTCCTTTTAAAGTACCTCTGGCCGAAATCTATTTTTTAACTTCTGGCCGAAAGCCCAAATGTCAACTGTTGTGTATTTTCCTTAAAAAATGAATCGATTTCCATACAAAAATTCAGTCCCCATTTCATTCAACCACTTAGGGGTAGAATTCCTAAAAATCAGGTCTTATCCCGTGTCTACAACATAAAAAGAAACTGTGCAAAATTTCAAGTCAAGTCAATGTTCGATTTCAAGTCTAAGTGTAACATCTACTGATGTCCCAACAGATTAGGTACATAAAATTCCTCATGTACTCACACGTATTTGCACTTACTTCAATTACTATATACAACTGGCAGTACCCAACTACCCACAATTACTCAACCACAGAGCCACAAACAGCATTACTAAACACTATTAAAGCCCACTATACGCAAAAGACAACAGCGTCATGGCCATTATTAGACGTGATAATCTATTCAATTTGCAAGCCGACATATGCATTCTGATCACTATCGCGAACAAGACATGGAATAATGAAATGAGGTAGTACGATCCAGTAAGTGCTCTGGATATTAATTCCATTACACCAGAGAGGTATAAAGGGTATACCGTCATTAGATAAAAGCGTCTACTAAAGACATCAAACAAGCCATCGTGGCTGACTGCGAGAGTGTGAGACGTACTTCTGCATATGTGTGGGTGGGAAAAGAAGAAAAGAAACATTTTTTTTTATTTGTGTTCGATTTTCGTTTTATTTTCGAAAGTACTGAATTGAAATATAATCATTTATGGTTGCTACTTTGCGGGTGAATTTATTGGATGGCGGGCACTTTTATTTTCTTAAAAGGCGCTATTATTTTCTTATAGTGTATTACTATTGACCATGTTTATGTTTAAAAATGGTGTTTAGTTAAACATAAAAATGATTAATTTAGCTAAAGCCTCATTTAGCTAGTTCTATAGGATCTAATCGTGCGTACTTTTTATACATTTCTAAATATATACATATTATACATAGAACTGCGATACAAACATTTGTTGATCACCCAAATATTTGTTCCGACCCTACCCCAGACTTCAGTGCGCCGCACGCCACCGAGGCAGTTACATTGGTTAGTAAGTGGTAGGTACAGGGTTTTATTTTACACCGAAATTAATCAGATGGTAATTAATTTAAGGGAGTTATAAAAATAATGCAACGCCTAATTTTTGTTTATAATCTTACGCTTCCATTAAAAGCATTGATAAACCAAAAAGCATTTTTTATATCAATAATATTTATTTATATTTTATTTCGTTAAGTGAAGTTGAAGGCCTTATGAGCGACTAGTAAAATTTCAACCGCAGGTAGCCGCCGTATCCACAGTCTGCGTCTGTCTAGTTCAACACGGCAATGAGCTCACCACCTATTACGTGAATACACATGGTGAAAAGTGGGCATATAATATGCCTCTGACACCACTTCGAGGATAAGGCGTGATAGATAAGTAATATTTAAATGGATATACTCTCTACTTATACAGGTTTTACAAAGACAATTACATGATGTAAAATAAATTGCGCGGTCACGCACGTCATCTACTAAAAGAGATCCCTAAGGAGTAAGTAAGACGGATGGGGTGCAAATTGTGTAGGCATACGAGTCACCGGTTTTCGGAGGGGTTTATGGGGTCTAAAGGGGGTGAGATGGGTTGTTACTGATTTGTTTTACTCTTCATAGGAAAAGAATGGATAAAGTATATTATTTTACTATTCATAATATATGCATACTAAAACATAGTATTAGATGGCACGATCAAATATGTAAATCATCTGTCACAGAATTTCCATAGAAATACGTATTACATAATACTCCAACAGTATTATTATGTATAATATGTATGTATTTATATGTATAATATGTATGTATTTAGAAATTTGTAAAGGTTATTTACATAACCTTATTTCCATAGAAATAAGGTTATGTAAATAACGTAACTAACAGTTAATTTAAACTAATAAAACTGCGGACGCCCGTGATTTTACCCTTAGTTCCCGATCCCGTGGGAATACTAGGAGATAAAATGTAGCCTGAGTACGTTCTTGTGACACCAGCTATCTGCCAGTGAATATCTCTTAAAAATAGATTCAGAGATTTGCCAAAACAAACAGACAGACGGACTTTTTTATGTAAGTACCGTAAATTTACATACAATGAAAAGCATTCAATTTAATTCAATATTTATTTGCTTTATTTGCTGCAATCTTTAGCAAATAAATATAAGCATTTACACTAGCGGCACGCTATGATGGCCGTTTGACATATTACAATAATGCAAACAATTTCGTTTTTACGAAATAAAATAACTTACGTAGTTACTTTTAAAAAAAATGTTTAAGCATACTATATTTAGGGTATAGTATAGGTACTACAAAGCTATCGATAAAAAAAACGAGTATGCATTAAAAGCAAATGACTGAAAAAAAAACTACTTCAATTCCACTATGAAGAAAAGCGAAAGAACATGTGTGCTCACACCTCTTTCTCTTGCCCCTGCAATAATATACGAAACGTAACTCAGCTCTTTCTTTAATATCAATCTGAAATATATTATTTTCCAGAGACGAAAATGTGAAATGAACGGCCATCATAGCGTGCCGCTAGTGTAGGGAATAGCTGTTAATTTGGAATAACAAACAGACACACAACGTGTGGTCGCGTTCAACAAATAACTATCTACAGACTAACAATATATTTTTTTAAATACAAACAGTATGCAAACACTTGTGACAGAAAGCACCAAAACGTATTTAAATACATAGAATCAAAAATTGTTGGCGTTCTAAAGAGTTTTCACGACAAAATAGGACAAAAAGGATACTTACAAAAATCATTTATCATCGTTTTCTTTTGATATGACATGAAAATGTGCCGCCACAACAACATGTCACATAAGAAAATTCAGCCCGGAATCTTATGTAGCCTTTACTGATAGCATGTCGGTTGATACAGTATATATACTCGCGTTGGAAACAATTATTCACCTCCTAAACCAACATCATTAAACTGAAGCATCCTGAATGATAGAACTTGAAATTGTAAGAAAGCATTACGTCAAAAAGATAAATTATACAAAACATAGCGGTACCTCTAAACACTTCCTATCCCCCTGGTACTTTGTCCACGACCCTCCTGTCATGAGGCTTAATTTGAATTATGTTGGGATGGAAGGGCCGTTCAACCGATGTAGTATATAAAACCCGTGTTGCCCCGGTTACCACTCTCACGGTAACTACAAAGCTATCGATAAAAAAAACGAGTATGCATTAAAAGCTAATGACTGAAAAAAAAACTACTTCAATTCCACTATGAGGAAAAGCGAAAGAACATGTGTGCTCACACCTCTTTCTCTTGCCCCTGCAATAATATACGAAACGTAACTCAGCTCTTTCTTTCATCTTCACTATCTCCCTCCGAAATTCCGTTCGCTTCGATCGGTCGAAGCGAACACAGAAACTTTACTTTATTATTTTTCTCCAAAAATACATACTAATGAGGACGAATCGATTTAAATATCATAATAAGATGATATTTTGAACAGTTAAATAATGAAGTAATTTCAAAAAGGTACTCGTTTAAATTCAAGTTATAATGATAATAAAATAACTGAATAATAACATAAAAAGCTTATAATATGTTCAGAAACTTCATCAAAAATTCTGTGATAAAATTAAAGCAGCAAGAACGGATACTATCATAAAAACTGAGACATTTTTAGTGGTAGTGTACAGTTATAAGACTTTTACGATTGATATCGTTAAATGTGAAGACTTAATTTACAAAAACCGGTATAATAGCGGCACACATCGGTAGCTGCGAGCAATCTTGCTTACCGTGAATGAAAATCTGTGTATTTAGTTCGAAATTAGAGGCTTTACATCTAGGCAAAAGTTTCTCAAAGCCGAGGGAATGGAATTTGTAAATTGTGTCGCCTGCTTCCAGGTGTTAGAAACAATTGTAACAAAGAGTTTCATTTCGTTATACCCGGAAAATGAGTTCCTACAACTTTGTCTACCAATGATATTATTTGGGTGTTCGTTGCTTCAGAACATTCGTACATTGTAAGGAAAATGTTCATTATGTGTGTAAAGAAACTGGTAATTTTTATTAGATTTGTTTAGACAATTTAAACTCTTACATTCCTGTATTACTAATTATCGCCAAGACCCGTAAGTGTGTAACCTATGTTTCACAAATAAAATTTATTATTATTATTATCTAAAAAATCTAAATACATACATATTATACATAGGAAACACCCTCCGAAACCAAAAGTTGTGGATCACACAAATATTTGTTCCAACCCGGGAATCGAACCAAGGACCTCGTGTGCGGTAGTCGCATACACTATCACCACACCACCGAGACAGTCAAATAAAACATGCAAGAGTTAAAAATTGCTAAATAGTTGGACTATGATAAAAGAGTACGAGTAAGAGTTTACACACAAAAAACAATACCAACTTAGTTGAATAAGTTTCAATTTGTAGTTTAAGCTGTTAAAATACTGTAATTTATCAAATCAGCCTACGGCAATCCACTGCTGGACCTGTATCAAAATTCACGCCACAATACGCGGTCCTACATCTTCCGTGTCCATTCCCTCGCTGGGACCAGGTGTCGTCGGTAATTTATCCATAAAATTTGATGTTATGGATGGTAGTTGACCCTCTGGATTGACACATAGGATACATTTTATCCTTATATTATATATGTTCTTGTAGGAAACGGGTATATACTTAACCCTTTTCTAACAACACTTACATTCAAGTGATTACGCATTACAAATAAATAGCATTAGAGAAACCAAACACCGTAAAGAAAAAGAAAACCTGATATTCTCCAAACGCACACTTAAGCAAGGGATTTGGGATAATCTACTTTGGAGGATATCCGTATATCCGGCCGTATTCCCGGATAACCAGCCGTGCCCGGTTCGTTAGTCACATATCAGTTAACGGGGATTGAATTTCCCTATCATTATCGGATAATGTCTCAATTTTCTTTGTTATACACATGTATCATGTATGCGGTGGGAGTGCATCCGACTGCTAAGCAAGAGATCGTGGGTTAGATTCCCACCCAGGATAAAACTTTGTGTTGAACCATCGTGTTCATCACACAAAGTTTATTCTGTGTCTGGGTGTTATTTTTCTATAATATGTTTATATTTACAATTTTTTTTTTGTTTTTCCAGCGAAATCTTTTATAGATACCACCCTGTGTTTGGGGCAGGGTGGTTATGTGGGAGTCCCCAAAATTAGTATACCCGCTAAACCCCTGGAGTGTTCCTTCTTAACGCTGGTGTTGGGTTACAGGAAAGGCAGGGGTTCAACTTCTGCGACCCAACAAGCGTTGCCCACTATAGCCTCGACTCTGGTTTATTAGTTATCTGGTTACCATTGTACAAGCTCTGCTTAGTGTGGAATCAGATGGCGTTGTGTGAGTTGTCTCAACATTTTTTTTTTATCTAAAAGAAAGTATGAATGTAATTTTTTTTATTTTTTTTTGTTGTTTTTGCGATGTCCGGCTTGGATTTAGCCACGACGCATATTATATTATTTTTTTCTTAAAGTGATAATTTTCAAGTAGATAATGAATATTCTTCATTTAAAAGTAGTAAATTATTCTTATTGATAGCAGCGTATTCATGTATAGGTTTGTTCAAAGTTCTAATACCTAGGTGACGCGATTGCCAACAACAAAATTTATTGATGTTCTATTATGTATTAAATTTTTTCTTCTAGTGATAATTTTCAAGTAGATAATGAATCTTCTTCATTCAAAGGTAATATATTATTTATTATTGATAGCAGCGTATTCATGTATAGGTTTTTTCAAAGTTCTACTGCAGTAAAATGATGGTAAATTTTACTACAGTTATATGTGGATTTTGGAAGGTAACAGAAAATACCGCGTTCCACTAAGTCATCCAATTTCACAACACTTGTGCACGTTGTCGAAGCTTTTATGTTTAAAACACCATCATTTTTACACACAAACACCCGAAAACACACTAGTTTGAAAAAATTATAACAGAGTGGCGACCGCGTCATTCGCTGTTTACCGCCAAAATCGTATCTTGACTTAAATACTTTATTGTGTCCGACAGGATACTTTAAATACAGAACACTAATATTCTACGGACGTCGACTCTCCGATTCCCACTCTGAATGTTAAAGTATTATTGAAATAATATTGCTTTAAAAAGAATAGAAGTGATTGTAGCCCCTGATTAGAACTAAATCGGTAAATCCAGTTCATTTTTGTTATGCTTGCCTAAAATACCTTTAATGTAATAAAATGGCAATGAAACGCAATTTCTTTCTTCAATATACCTGGGGGCCAAGTCTACTACGTGTCAGAAAAGAATAGAAATCGTCGCTCAATAGAAAGCCGATGGTATAATTTTGACAGCTTTTCGTAGTCTACTATTCCAATCGTACTCCAATAGACTTCTATCGGTCGGCCGATAGAATTCTACTTATACGTACCGCACCAGTGGCCGCTAATCAGTTGCGATTTTGATAGTCTACTAACATTTTGGCAGCAAAAAACAGCGATTTTGGTTGAAACTCGGCCCCCTGAACAAAAGTCAGGTCAGATTGTTCATTATGACGATTAATTAAAATAACTACCCACGTTTATAACCAGAACGTCACTAGAAACAAAATACAGTTATGAACTTTTTCATAGAAACGCGTAATCATGATCTCACACAACTGTCTCGGCAAAGTTTCTTTAATTATTTAAATAATGAATTCCTATATGAAATTTGTAAAGAACACCTACAGTTGTTAGAAACAGCAACAGTTCCCCAAGCGCTACTTAGAAGCTTGAATGTATTTGTACGTAGTACATATTCTAAACTACTAATGTGTTTAATGTTTTGACGATATGTTACAAAACATCTTTCTTCTTCTGAATCTTTGCATATTCCTTCTAAACCTTACCTAGATTAAGAACCTAGGGCCCGTCTCAATTCTCTGCTAGGAAAAGCTTTGATTTGGCGTTTTAGTTTTTATATTGCTGGGAGTGAATGCAGTCTGATCTCCAAACCCCGTTAAGGCGCCTGCATCGTAAACACGTCCGATGATCTGCAGTCTGCAGGTGCGTAGCATGCAGGTGAGGTCGCTTAGGCTCCGGAGGTATTGGTGGTGCCCCCTTACACCTGGAGCTTAGGCATAAAATATATTAAGTTCCTATTGCACGGTCCGTCTAACGGATGAGGCAGTTTTGGGCTCCAGAGAACATGGTTTCTATTCACTAATAAATTTGCTGAACTTAGGCCGCTCCTATTTTTCATTATATCATTATATACATATTGTGCCATAATTTTGTGAGGATGAATGGCCATACTGGCTCTACCCTGGCGAGATTGGTACGGGATTTGTTTTCAGTTTTCATCGGCAGGTTATTTACTTTTGCTTGTACAGTTTATAGATACTCAAGATTTAAAGGTCCAATAGTCCGAGACTACCAGGAGTTTAACTGGTCGTGCTAATTAGTGTCTAGCACATAAGACCTTATAGCCTTTTTGTTACCACCTCACTAAAACGGCAACGTGTTCAAAATTTCTTCCAAATTTAACATCTAAAATAGACACATTTTATTAAATTTATTCGGCCCTTTAGACCCTCCCCAGCTCCGTGCTTCGGAAGGCACGTTAAGCCGTTGGTCCCGGTGGCTAATAAAATGGCAGTCGTTAAGCCAAGTTGAAGGCCTTAAAAACTTTCAACAGCAGGTCGCCGCAGCCTGCCTCCATTTTAACACGGCAATGGGCTCACCACCTGTTACGTTGGACAGGAATACACATGGTGAAAAGTGGGCATACAGAATGTATGCCTCTGTCACCCTTTCGGGGATAAGGCGTGATAGATAAATAAATAAATATGTAATATAAAAGATTTAAGGGTATAATACCTTTGTTCGATGCCTTTTGGCTCTATCTTAATCTGAAATACAAAAGATTTTTTTATTAGAACAGTCATATGATAAATATGTAAGTATATCAAGCGGGATTTGATTGCATTTTCAATTTGCAGCAAGGAACTACGAAACCAAACTAATAGATTGAAAAATATTAACAAAATATCTTTACAATAATATCAAATATGAGACAGCACGTTTACAATATAAAACATTAATAGTTAATTTAATTTTCAATACACCTAGATTGTCTCTGCCGAGACACGGTGACGTCATTTTGTACACATTTAATTTCAGCCATGACTAAGAAACCAAACAAACAAAGCCACACTGAATTTAGTCATGGCAGTCTGTAAGCCTCCCCTTCTTATATCTTGACTTTGATGCTCCCAGTTATTATAGTTATTTATCTATAGACAGTACAGTTAGCAAAGAAATGAAAATTAATATAGGAGGAATTAAAACTTTATTAAAACAATCTTGAAATAGTAAAAATATATTTGCATGATGGTTACGATTACTTAAAACTCTGGCAAAACATCACTTGATATATTTTAAGAAAATTTTAACGTAAAAATTATTCAAATCAATTCAACTTTTTTACTATTAATATGAACTCTATTTTACCAAGCTCTCATAAAAATAACTTAGCGAGCGAATCTCCTTATGTTCGCTAATAAGTAATAACGAAGGGTCAGTCCATTTAGTTCTACTGTTAGTTCTACGATAGAACAAATTTGACAAAAAATGTCCATCTACTCACTGCGGTTAAACAAAATGGACAAATAAATCAGTATGTTACGTATATAGACGCATCTGAAGTATTACTTGTAAGTACTTAAAGTAAAGTTAGTAAGTAAAGTAGTATACAAGCGTTTTCTCGCCTAAGCTTAAAGTCAGCTGCATCCCAGATCTCACGTGGAACTTTGGACACACTTCCTTGTCTGTTATAGGCAGACGTGATTTGACTGTATCGTCATATATCATGTAATCGTCATATTTGGACGCTTGCAAAGTCTCAGCCTGACCGTCAGTTAGCAGAAGCTGCTGGTAGGTGAGCCTGGCTTGAACTCATCTCAAATGAGGAAGGTACATGACCTTTTTATATGGTGAAAAATATGAGGGACCTACGTATAACAGAGCATAATGATCCTACAAATATTATAAACGCGATAGTTTGTAAGTATGGATGGATGTTTGTTACTCTTTCACGCAAAATGTACTGAATGGATTTTGATGAAACTTTACAATAATATAGCTTACACATCAGAATAAAACATAGGCTACTTTTTATTCCGGGAACAAGTTCCTGTGGGAAACGGGAACGGGAAAGCTTCACCACGCGTGCGGAGCCGCGGGCGTCAACTAGTAGGTATATAATTACATATTTTCTTTCCCTATTAAATTACGCTAGAAAATTCATTAGCATTTTTTGTTGACGGTATTTAATTATATTTATTGGTAGATTTTAACCGCTAGATGACGCTACTGTCTGTCAGCCATTTACTTTGTAACTTGGGACAAAGTTAATCATTTTTGTGGATCTACTGCGGAATCAATATGACAACTGCCGCAGGTCAAATGTAAAGTCACTTCTTTCAATTTGTTTTGATGGAGGATATATCTTTAATTTCCTTTTTTATTATTTTGAGAAGTTTGACAAAACTTTGAATGTTAATTTTATTTGAATAACTTACCACTTTCTTTTACGAAGCTTAGGCAAGAATACACACATTGTAATAAAGTCTTAGTAGTTTTTTCGCATATCTTCAGTAAATGTGCTAAACTGCCTAGTTTTATATATTTTTCGGAAGATACATTCATTTTTTTTTCTATTCTATTAATACGATTCTTATTTTGATTACTTCTTCTATTAGGAACACACAATAAATTTGAAAAGCACGATGCATTATGTGGCTGTTTAAAAAAATATAAGCATTTATAACGACAAGAAATTTTAGAACCTTTTTTCAGTACGCGGTTATAGTAATTCCGTGAAAATAATATACTTGCGTATGGAACACTATACCTTAGAAGTTAACCTGCAAACCTACATTCACCTCCGACATAAACCTCCTGCAAAAATCGTCGCAACATTCGATTTGGTAGGTACTGTTCGCATCCAGTAGTTCGCACATTTTTTAATACATCATCAGTCTGCCTTGTAGAAGGCCAGCAATGCCTGGGAAATGTAATAAAAACCTGTATACCTACCGAGTATAACTCAAGTAACCTTTGTTAAAAGTTACGGAACTCTTCTAATAGAACAAAAAATCGGGCAGTATGTTACACATTATCGTGTTGTATGGTTGGCCAGTGGACCGCAACACCCGCTGTACTCGCTCTCAACACCACACCGTGACGCATCGTCCATCAGGCTAGCACGAAGGACGCTTATGACGTCACAACGAGAATGAAGTACTGCATAAGTAGGTATTCAAATTATGTTGCTTAAATAAACCTGCTGCAGAATAAAACTGACTATAACTATCTTCATAAGAAGAGGGTGGAAGGAGTCAGGGTAGGGCGAGACTTACATATGAAGACCACGTGAACAGATTGCTCAAAGACAGAAAAGTCAAAAGTACTCGGATACCCAGAGGTACATGCGTATGAAGCGATTGATGAATCTGCAAGAAGCGAAAGAAGTATGCATGGATCGCGAAGCCTGGCGACCTGTCCTGTCTGACTACCCCGTCAGGGATATAGCGTGAAGATAGTTAAATATCAAGGACCGATTGTCAAGATATTCAATTCATCCCCTAATATCCGACGTATATGTATTAGAAAACAGACCACTACGTATTATCAAGTCCTCTGAAAGTAGTCACCAGGTAGTGAAAGTTGAGTGTGTACTCAATGAGTGAAACTAAGTAGGTATAAAATCTGATATAAAATTTCTCCAAGATTCATATAGACAGCTATTAAAGTAATACGAAATTAAAAGATATAACACAAAGAGATAAAAAATAATTAATATTTTTTATTGAATATAAGTCATTCCAATGGAATATGAAAATATAGGCCAGCAAAGTGAACGATTTTGTTTACATAAGAACATTCTGGAGTCCAATTTCGACGAATTTTAAGGATTCATGTTCTTGAGATACAAAATGAATATCAAAGTGGAGCAATTCTTGCATATATAAATTATTATTCGCACCGAGCCATCTTGGAAACGGCTCCAAAGGTGTTGATGAAACTTGGTATACAGAGAATTTAGATTATTCCAAAAAAGCTATTTAGGCTCTACAGGTTGAATTTTTAGTCGTTTTGGAGCGAAAGATTTTGAATTCGGTATCAAAAATCGATTACTATTATCCTCGATTTATATAATTTTAAAAATGTTATAAATATTATGCCTATCCACCGTCCAGCTGCGACCACGGGCGCTGCAACGCGCTCGAAACGTCGGTAATGTAAGTAGAAAATTGTTTCGCGTGAAGTTCCGAGTAGTATATAAAATATAATTATGCCTATCATCGCTAAAAGAGCAAAATAAATTAAATTGTCAATGTTTACAATTGAACGAGTGAAAATTATTATTATTTAGGTATTGTTCTTCATTTACTCGAGTTAAAGCAATTAAAATTTAAGTGCTATTATTTTCAAACAAATGAATTTTGTGTGTATGTGATTTGTAATCTCTGACCTGTTTTATCTGTCAGCCACTGCACGGGTCAAATAGCGCATGCTTCCCGGTTTCCTGTAACACATTTCCGTCCCTTTTCCAAAGACAGTTTCACAAAAAATATCCAGCAACCGAGAGGTTGACAGATTTTGAAACATCAACAAAACCTTTTCAAAATCCGTTTTACAGTTCCACTAGTTGATGAAGAAACTCGTATGTAATCTGAATAATTGTGTACAAAAGTATGGATATGTCAACAATCAGCTAAGATGATGAAAGGTGAATCTGGTAAATTGGAATATTAGAGGAAAACGAGGGAAAGAAATATTTCAAGGCTACGTAGTGTTGTGACACAGTGAGATGTAACACAGCAGCGGCTCTTGTTTATGTCACTGTATGACACTTTATGATACTTACCAGTAGTTCCCGAGTGCTGTATTTGTCATCTTTATAGAAATATATATTGACTTTTTTTGTCTTTTATTATATTTTGTCTTACTTTGTTTATTTGTACTAAATTACATTAAGGCGCAAGATGAATTTAACTGGAAACACATGTATGAAGTAGGTACGTATTTATGTATTGTATTGATTTGTAATTTTGATAGAAACATCTAGTCGTAAGCTAGTTTAACGTGCGTCAATTAACAAGGTATAGTTGTCATAAGTTCATTACGTATTTTTGATGCTACTTACAATAGATGCAAAAAAAAGTAATGAAAATACGCGCAAAATACAATAGAACTATTAAGTAAGTGTTATGACGTAATATGGAAAGTGGACGTCACGGTCGGGTGGAGATCCGCTAGTAACTGGAAGGTTACGAGAGTCAGACCGTTCTTCGCGATACAATGTGGTAATTGTCATAATTATCGTCATTTACTTCCATATTATTCATAAACTTGATTGGTTTGTTGTGAGGAATTATGTGTGTAGTATGTTTACACTATTATGGTGGTTTTGGGTAGCTACTACAGCGAGGAAGATTATAACATTCTTGTTTTTCGAACCATACCGCGATAATGCAACAGTACGAGTATATTATTTACTAAAATTGTGTGATATTGAGTCTTCAACGCCTACGTGATATTTTTATTTCGGAAAAATTTAATTTTAATACGACTAACGTAACATGGCCCAGCTTATAAAAAAGGCGTCTCCACGGACAACAAGAAACTACAATTCTGTATTCTGTGGGCGTCTTGGGTGAGATGCTTTTACGCCGAATTCAATTATTTTACGGAATATACCACAGCCAGCGTTTTTAAGAACTCTTCAATCTATTCCTACTCTCTCCTTTTCGAGATCATGAGTTGTTCATGATTGAAAAGGAGAGAGTAGGAATAGATGCGTGACGGACAGAGGTGCACTCTCATACAGTGGAGATTTCTTTTCTCCAGAACTGAGCGATTTTAGAGATCGTTTCTCTATCGAAGGAATGCTCTGCTAGCGCACGTGTATCCTATATCTTACAGTTCAGAGTTCTCAAGGCGAAGAGTGGAGAAGCACCTCTTTGCACATATAATAACAATAAATCTAATAGACTTGTAGCCTGTAAGAGTAGCGATGAATTCGTTAGGTGTCGCAATGGAGTTCCAAAAGGCGAACGGCGTCATTTTGGTGAGCTAAATATAAAAAAGGAACTACCGAACTTACAACACACAAGCGTGCTGTAAGTTCGGCAACAACAAACAGCTCTAATAAACCTAAACTAAACTTGTTTGTAATATTAGTTAGCATAATAAACTTATAGATGGCGCCACTAACGCAATTTTCCGGTGCGTTGATTAAAGTGTGGATGTACATTCCACAGTTGCAAACTAGATTGCTATTGCTCATTGCTGCCGCTAACTCCAATGCTATAAAACTTTAGCTGCTAATTTGGAAGTTTACAATTAGTTGAGGTTAGCTCATAAGTTCTAAGTGTTGTGGTAACAGTTAATCTCGTACTCTCACTCACAGAAGAGACATAATGTTACTATATTTAACTGGAAATCTGTCTGTAAATGTCCTTTTAACTAAGCTCGTGGCCCCGCTGATTTATTGTTCTGTAAACGAACTTTTATTTATTTATTAACCAACTTATACTCGTACTAACAGTACAGCACCACACATATATAAGTTATAGGTTACAGACAGAATTATATCTAACTTATGTTTAAGTTAACTTAAATTCAACGGACGGTTTTATATAGTACATCATAAATTATATTTGCAATAAAATTTGTAACAATAAAATATTAAAAATGTACATTATATTATTATTCAATAATGGTACTGGATGTGGTTATACTCTCCAGATAGTGACTAGCTGCAGCCAGGAATCTCGGTTCCGTAAACATGAATATACCTACGGTCTCATCCCGCAGAAGAACTTTCGCTGTGTCTGGTCACGGATGGGTGACCACTTTGTGGTGTTTCCATTTACGAACGTTTCCGTGCTTCAGAAGGCACGTGAAGTCGTTGGTCTCGGTTTACCAGTAACATGGCAGTCGTTAAACCAACCGTTGAGTCTTATGGGCGGCTTGAAAATTTTCAACACTAGAGCCACAACCTATCAGCTATTATGTGGGATTTCTGTCCCACATAATATGGTGAAAACACACGGTGAAATGTGGGTGTATAATGTGCCTCTGCCACCCCATTTAGGGATAAATGCGTGATTGATAAATACCCCTCTAGCGTTACTGCGCTCCACACAGCAGATATGGGACACGCTCCATCGCTTGTGCCATACTAGACACGAATAATTGTGCTTCGGGTTATACCCATTCTCATTACCAGTACAGTGACTCTTGCAAGGGAAAACTTCATCACGCGGGTAAACCCGCAGACATTAAGCTAGTATAAGATATTTTGTAAAGAAACTGTCTCTGTAATTGGCGAACGTTAAGCAAATAAAAGACTTATCGTTGTCCCATCCTAACCATGTGCCTTAACCAATCAGTTTCATCATAAATCAGCAAGTCGAGATCGCAGTGAATCGTCAAAATCGGACTTAGAAATAAAAGGGTTGTATATTTTTTACTAAATGAATACTCACTGTATTCTTAACGCTTATGAGCTATAGCATACACTGCAGAGCAGAAAAAACGGACACTCAACACATCATACAACTTACAGAAATATATACTTGGTAGCAAACTAAGTGCCAATGATTGCGCGTGTTCATTAAATACCATACCTGTTAACAGTGGCTTGTGGATATTCAGGATATAATTTGTATCCGCAAATAGATGGCGCCTCTTATAACCCTGTTCTTAGGTCTGGGCTGTGCAAGCGGCGGACTACCTTCTATTTTATGCATTAAAACTGGAAATCTAGATTGCAAGAGCCGACTGTTGAACAAAGTAGGGTAGTAAAAGGCTTCCTTTAATAACAAATGCTCAAATCTATTATTTAGAGTTTTGTTACTGTACTGAAATTGTGAATGTATAGATGAGATGTTGCTTTGAATATTTTTATATTATTCGAGATTACAAAAAGCTTACAGAGACAGATTAACCAAATAGGTTGAAATTACAATGTAAAACTAAGGACATTTTGATAATTATATTATATTACTAGCTGATACGCGCAGCTTCGCACCTGTGGTGAACTTTCCTATACCCATTTTTCACAGAGTATAGGCAGCATATTCGATTAGTGCATGAATGAATATTGATGAATTTTACAATATCTTGAAAAAATATCGACATATTTTAATCCATTTACACAAATCCTTGACAAATCATAGGTAGGTGAACCTAATCATTTTCTATTTATGAAAGTTGTACGACGTTCAGTAGTTTTTAAGTTAATCTCAAACAGACAGACAGACGCAGTGGACTACTTTGGTTTATAATATGTAAGGATGAATCGGTTACATTATTTAACGTGTATCATCACGGATGCTATGCCGGACTCTTACTGACTAAAATCAACCACACAGTGTCCTGTCATCTATCTGTATGTAGCTGTGAGTCTATGGTGAGGATAATCCCAGGGATGCCGACGAATTTGTATTTTATTGTGTAACTTGAGCTTAATAATGAAATTTAAAGATAGATGGGAGCAAACGGAAATGAAAAAGTTTAAATGAGTTCGAAACACGGTAAGACTTCCATGGTTCACAGATAAATAAGAAAAGTACGATCCTCAATGGATTAACAGCAGAATTACGACTGGAAACTAATAAGTATTAACGACTGGAATGTCCAGCAAAGAGTACAAGAACTGACAACAAAGGGGGAGTAGCCGTATAAAAGCAAAGGGAACGCGATCCAGCCAGCCACTGCACATACGTTTCCATTACATCACGATTCTTTTTAATTTTTTTTTTGGTATGTTGTTTTTATCTACATACATACATATTGTCACGCCTTTATCCCCGAAATGGTAGGCAGAGGTATACATACTCCCACATATCGCTGTATGCATTTTTGTCCCACCCTCACGTAACAAGTGGTGAGCCTATTGCCGTGTTGAAATGGACAGGCGCAGGCTGTGGCGAACTGCTGTTAAATTTTTTAAGGTCGTCAACTTGGCTTAACGACTGCCATGTTACTTGCAACCGGGAACAACTGCTTAGCGTGGCTTACGAAGCACATAAACTCACTCACAAATTTAAATGCCACAAAGTGGGCACCCATCCAAGGATCAGTCATAGCGAAAGTTGCTTAACGCAGTGATCGTTTATAGAACACCGAGTGAGCGGGGCTACGAGCGCTTCAAGCTACTGTTTTTATCTAGCCGGAATTAAACAAATAGATTGGAAATAGATATGGGATCCCAAATTGTGAAACAAATATTTGCAGATCACACAAACATTTGTTTCGACCTGAAATTCGTCTGCAATCTCACTCCACCACCAAGGCAAACAGATGAAAGACAGGAATGCTCTGATATCACAGAGGAAGGAATCAATGATACTCGAGCGCTCTCTACTAGAGGCGCCTTACTCTATATCTATACTAATATTATAAAGCTGAAGAGTTTGTTTGTTTGTTTAGTTGAACGCGCTAATCTCAAGAACTACCGGTCGGATTTCAAAAAATATTTTTGGGTTATATAGCCCATTTATCGAGGAAGGCTACATATCATCACGCTACTACCCTGGAGAGCAAATCAGTATCGGGCAAATTTTTATGCATTATTGTAGAATTTATAAGCGACGGGATTAAATAGGTGCGACGGGAGTTCGAAGTATATAGCACGGGCGAAGCCGCGGGGGTCATCTAGTATTTGACACAACCAAGCGAGTCGAGGGCGTCATCCTTATCTCATACGATAACACTAATTATATTACAGAGGAATAGTAGGCAACTGACAGATTCCGTATCCGATTATTATTACTTTCGTCTCTATTAGGTGCGAGCGAGAGGGAACTAGCAACATTTCTTGCTCTGTATCTAATATGGTTTATGGAAATTAATAAATAAAATTTACATTTTAATTTAAACTTGGCTTACATTTTAAATTATGACTCTCACTTTTATACATTTCTTCGCATAAATAACATCCATATATACTTATTGGGAGTGTCTGCCTTCATGACTTTTATGTATTTGTGTGTTTTAATTTGTTTTTATTTTATCCACATTGATTCAATTCGATCTAACCGTGACAAAATGGAAACAAGCAAAACTGGTTTACTCGTATGCAAATTGACCCCAGCCTTTCCTAAATTCATCCCCGAGGTATTTTAAACCCTGGCATATTAAATTAGGGTTTAAAATAAAACGAAAATGAACCACAGACTGCTTCTTTAGGAGTACAGGTCTGTTGAAAAGTGTTGAGTATCGGTTAATTAAAGTGAAGCCCTCGACGAAAATAAAAGAAACCTTAGTACAGTCGGATGCAATGACTTTAATTCGAATTAAGTGCTAAGTATAATGAGGGTAATGTAACACTAGTTAGTTATAATTTTGACGTTAGCCTTTTCTATGAACGTTATTTTTAGGGTTGATTGCTATTCGGTTGTTCGTTGAAAAATAATATATATTTGTAATGTTCTGGAATTATGGAATATCTTATCTGTTATTCCAGAACTCTATAAAAATGTATGTATACTATTTTTCAAGAAACAACCTTAGAACAGTAAACCATAAAAAATCAATCCCAAACAAATTCTGTAGCGTAAAAAATAATGTAATTTAAAAGTCAACTTCAAATACCTAAAATTAATATGTGAATGAGGGGAGCAAGCAATATTAATTGTGGTACTTAAATATTTACAATTATATCATTTATTATTAACAATTATGACAGACAGCCTTTTTTGGTGGCGCAGTGGTAGTGTATGCAACTGCCGCGACTGAGGTCCCGGGTTCGATTCTCGGGTCGGAAATATTATTGGTGTGGTCTACAAATTTTTGAGTTTGGGTGTTTCCTATGTATAATATGTATCTATTTCGGAATATATAGGTGGGTATGTTTATCAGTCGTCTAGTTCCCATAACACAAGCTTATATTTAGCTTACTTTGAATGTGGACTAGACGGCGCTATGTAACAAAATGGCCCACAAGATTTATTTATTATTTATAGGTCTCTAATTTTCATTCTGTGCCATCTACAAAAACCAAGAAATACAGTTTCCTCGAGAAATTTTATAAATAAAATATTAATATCCATCACGTCTTATCCCCGCATAGGCATATTATATGCCCACTTTTGTGGGACACACCGTGTGGATTCCTGTCCAACGTAATAGGTGGTGAGCCCATTGCCGTGTTTAAATAGACAGACGTAGGTTGTGGCGACCTGCTGTTGGAAGGTTTTCAAGCCGCCCATAAGGCCTTCAACAACCAGGCTTAACGACTGCTATTTTCCTGGCAACCGGGACCAACGGTTTAACGTGCCTTCCGAAGCACGGAAACGCTCGCAAATATAAATGCCACAAAGTGGTCACCCATCCAAGGACCAGCCATAGTGAAAGTTGCGTAACTCAGTGATCGTTTACAGAACACTGCGACCGCAGGGCCGCGAGCGCTTATGGCAACAAAATCTAATAAAATATTGATCCTTCCCATAGGAAACGTGTTTTGTGTTGTTTGTGCTGATATGTGAAATGGATAGTACCTACTTAATCTTTAATATGTGTAGGTTATGAATAGTTTTGAAGTAAAACTTCTTCATCGACATTGAGAGAAATTTTATAGCTATAAAAAAATCATCACGTTGTTCAGTTACGCGCCATGTTGTTTTGAAGTGAAACTTCTTTTTCGACGTATGAGAGAAATTTTATAGCTGCAAAATATGTCTTAAAGAAGTTACACTTCTTACCTGTGTACTCTGGTACACACTCATATTTTTTATATCATTTTTCCTCCTCATGTGGTAAGAAATGGCAACGCCAAAAGGCTTGTAGCATTACCACATGGCATTAGTTTTAAAAAAAATATTTCTACCTTATTTCCCTAAACCTAATTTAATAAACCTTATGTAACAGATGGTGAGAGCATTGCCGTGTTGAAATGGACAAGCGCCGGTTGTTGCGTTACGATTAAAGTTTTCAAGACGATAGGCCTTTAACTTGGTTTAATGACTGCCATGTTACTGGCAACCAGGATAATGGCTTAACTTGACTTCCGAAGCATGGAAACGCTCGCTGAAAGCGAAAGATGCTGTACTTATCTATATAATAATATTAATTTAAATTAAAAAAAAAACCCGTCTCAAAAACCTTAGTTCCCTTTAAAAAGTAAAAATAAACATATTTTTTGTAATGTGCTCGTTCTTTCATTTGAGACCCCACTCGATTATATTTTGCATACATTCAGTTACCCTTTCCCACCTTCACACAAACTTTTAAACGGCTCACCCGATTTTCATCAAACATGTATAAGAACACTCACACGTAAATCGCCTTTAATACAAAAAATACTAAATTGAAATCGCTTCATCCGTTCGGGAGCGTTCGGAAATTGAGTGCCACAGACAGACAGACAGAGCCACAGACACATCAAACTTATAACATCCCTCTTGTTGCGTCGGGGGTTAAAAAAAAACACTATTAACCGACATATATTTAGTACCTCCGTAGTTATTCCCGTACCCATCCATCTAAGTAACGTAAATGATGTTAATAAATAGTAATAGTTACCACTTTCCTTATAACAGCCAGAATCTTGCAGTCACAATTAAAAAATAAATAGCAGTATAGGAAATTCCTGATTAAAAATAATTAAAAATTTCGAAGAAAAAGTAAACAATTTAGAAAATAATTCTTCTTTTAACTTTGTTCTCGCCCACACACAAATGATTCCTTTACAAATTCAGAAACACGCGTAGAACGGCAGAAATAGAATCAAATTCACGTTCCAAGTGATTGATATATTGTATATTTGGGAACCTTCCCTAATGACAGTGAAACACTTCCGAACGTTCCTCGTCGTCGTTCGTCGTCATTCGAAGTCGAGTCAATATGACAAAATATTGCATATTGACTCGACTATATTGAATAGGTTATAAATAATCTCTGAGTCTTCTAGTACCATAAGTTTATGAATGTATATTAATAACAATTCGTAGCATGAGTTAAATTGCCGCAATCTGTTTAGAAATCGGAAGCGCTCGTGGCCCCGCGGTCTGTGTTCTGTAAACGATCACTGAGTTACGCAACTTTCACTATGGCTGGTCCTCGGATGGGTGACCACTTTGTGGTATTTATATTTGCGAGCGTTTCCGTGCTTCGGAAGGCACGTTAAGCCGTTGGTCCCGGTTGCCAGTAAAATGGCAGTCGTTAAGCCTGGTTGAAGGCCTTATAGGCGGCTTGAAAATTTCAACAGCAGGTAGCCACAACCTGCGTCTGTCTATTTCAACACGGCAATGGGCTCGCCACCTATTACGTGGGACAGGAATCCACACGGTGAAAAGTGGGCATATAATATGCCTCTGCCACCCTTCGGGGATAAGGCGTGATGTATATTTACTGTTTATAAATCTGAAGAATTTGTTTGTTTGGTTGAACGTACAGAAACTACTGGTTCGAATTCAAAAATCGTGTTTGTGTTGGATAGACTATTTTTCGAGGAAGGTTGTATTTCATCACGTTACTACCCAGGAGAACGGAGTAGTGATCATAAGTGTCAACAAATCGGACTAATTTTCATACTGTAGTTTTGTAAAATTTACAATTGACAGGATTAAATGGGTACCACGGGGCTCGAAGTACGTCACGAGCGATTTTTTTTTTGTTATATTTTGTTATAGATTGACCTATGATATAAACACTTATGTTGCTATGTCAATGGTTTCCGAACCCTGCCCCTTAAACTAGGCTATGCCTGTATCTTAAGGGACAGTCTTCAGCCTGAGATATACAAAATATAAAATTCTTGTGACTTTTCAGCTGCTGTATCGCCTTATTGTGATCGTGTATATATAGATATGTGTGTGTGTTCGTGTGTTTGTGTGTGGGGGGGGGGGGGGTTTGGTGTTGAAGTTTCGGACATCTTTTATACATATAGGTATTTGTAAAAAAAATATTTTAGTTTCTACCTTATGAATTGTATCAAGGATTCAGTAGCCTCATAATCCATCCCTGATAGCCAATCACTCAATTTCCGTTTGAGGTGGTGTCTATTTAAATTACCAATATTTAGTGTTTTGCACATTTTTTTGTACACATATAGGCTTAGTGTGTAATATTGATGTTCAGCGAAAGAGGTTTTATGAGGAACACTCCCAGCACTACTTCTACGCTTATTTTGATCTGGTGGGGATATAGTATTGTGACATCTGAGAATGGATTGGAGAATATAAAGTTGTCTAACCGTAAGTACTTTGCATTCTGCATACAGTTGCCTAGTGGGATGTCTAAAATGTTCTCGGGTCATCACTTTTAGAATGGCACGCTGCGCCCGCTCCACTTTCAGGATGTGACTTTTTGAAGCACCACCCCATACCGCAATGCAATATCCAATAATGGACTGACATAGTGCAAAGTACACCATTTTAATAGTGTCAATATTAGCGCATCGCCGGAGAGACTTGAAAATATGTATGAGGCGCATAGTTCTAGTTGTAACCAAGTCTAATTGTTTGTCCCATTTCAAACTACTATCTATTAGAACACCTAGGTCAGCAGTACATAATATAGATACGCTTATACACGTTGTGTATTTGTCCTCTTTTATCTAGATAGATAAAAGAGGATAGAAAGTAAGATATTAATATATTATTTTGGGTATACCCTAAAATTGATATAATAAAATCTGATATTTTAAATATTAAGAAAATTATTGCAGAGTACGCACTCAAATCTAGCGAAATTGATAAGCGCCATGTATATTATATTCTTATACATTTGGGTATAAATTTTCAGACGTATATTATAACTGAAGTTGTGTGTTGAAACAAAATCAAATTTATGAAGAACTGCTGCAACGCTTTTAAAAAACTTTTCAGGGTAAGTTGCGTGAAACTTGAAAAAAAATTGATAACAGAGGCTACAGCAAACTTCCGGCTTTCGTCAATTTCTCCTCTAATCAAAAACCGTCGTAAATATAACGATCCGTATAATCAACAAACATCTATACTAAGTATTATTAAAATCACCACAGAGTTATATAAAGCATGGAACGTTCTAAACGTAAGACAACTTTACATTTCACATTTGACTATGCTACAACATCGTAGAACTGCATTTCAAGACACAACCAAGTGTCGGAAAGACAAAATATGTACACTGCCCCCTGCGCGGACTTCATTTTTTCAAAGATTCTCTATTTATCTTGGTCCTTTTATTTATAACAAAATAAACACTAAATGTCCCATATTCGGAATGACTCAATTCAAATTCAAAAGGAATGTAATGAATTTACTATTTAAACTAAATTACGAGGAAACTGAGTCACTCATTGTAAATGAATTTAAATAAATATTATATGTGCCAAGTATACACACACACTCGCTCAAAACACACTCGAACACACAAACACACACACACAAACGCACACACACTACACACCGCACGCTCGCACTTTTTGTTATTGATTGCACCTGCAGATTTTATTTTATTTTTAATTACATGTATTTTTGATAACACAGCACGTGACACAATTTGATATAGAAAGGGGACTAGTACTGTATCTCCTAAACACAGGCTGCTTTGTAGCCTATCTAGGGAGACAGTACTCCACCCTCCCAATTTGTGAATTACAAAAATACTATATATCTAAGTTTTTAATACATACAAAACTGTAACATAATAATGTAATTCAAAAATGCTGTTACTAGAATAAAATTATTATATTATTATCTGTTAATTATTAAGATTTGTAAATAAATATGGCCACTAACGGTTGAACATCGATTGATCAACAAATTCTTGTTTAGTATCGCATTACTCTCGATAGGTTTACACGCAGCAATACATCAAGAACTTATACTATTGAATAACAATCCTCACCGAAACCGCTAGAGGCACTGTATGATTGATTATACAAATATTTTACGTGGTCGGTAAACAAACACGCTAGCGAGTAAAACATCAGTAAAACTTGAAACACAGTTGTTACTACTATCACATTCGAGAACGGAAAATGAAAAATCTTTATTTATGTAGGACACAAAGTAACACTTATGAACGTCAAGATTACTGCTTCAACATTTACATTTATTGCCAGATTCGCAAAACAATAGGTAGAGCCAGAGAAAGAACCTGGCAATAAAACTCATGGCCACTCTTTTCTAATCTTACATTAGTTTGATTTACATGATATTTGACCAATTATACAGTAATGAATTTTTACAAATAAAAAGAAAACATGTGTTCATTAAATTACCCAGCCTGTGCCTGCGTAGCAAAGTTAAAAAAAGTAAAAGCAAACTGCTACAATATACGAGTGCCTACTTTACACACCATAATCACCATTAGATCACAGACATTTTAAAATGTAACGTTCTATATTTATATGCCAAAAATTAATGGTTATTTTCTTTTAAAAGGGGTACACATAAATCCACAGGATCGGGCTTTAATTGTTTTTTTTGGACTGTGTGGAAAGTTAACTTGTAAATCATCCGGTTTAAAATTGTGTAGAAAATATAGAACGTATGTTTCTTTTTTTCATGTATACGTTGAAATTACATTGTATGTTAAAAGGCACGAGTATTCATACCTAATGGTTTGTGTGTATTATTCTCAAGAGATGTTTTCATTTAAGAGCCTCTCACAAGAAACCTAAACAAACTTATTTGTCGAGGGCATTGTCAAATTTGAGGCTCTTTAATGAAAGTCATGTTCAAAGGACGTTGATATTTAAATCATATACTATGTTAATTGGAAGACGGTACAAATTATCATAAATATAGATTTTTTTATAAAACTAAGGGGATAAACTAGTTTTATATAAAAATGCTAAGTCATGACATATAATCTTAAAAACAAAATCGTATGCTTTTAATAAGCGCTAGGTGCTAGGAAGACTATGATTCGCCTTTTTATTTTCGGTATGGTGGGGAGCGATAGCCGTCTAACCATAAAACGCTGTAAGAAGGCAAGCAAGTGAAAATGATCTGCTGGCTTCGTGAAATAATATTAATTTTTAAATAGGCCTTCCAAAAAAAGCTATCCGAGTTTCTTGCCGGAACTTCTCAGGTGGGCCCGCCTTCCGAACCCACCCGGTCACGTTATAATGTTAAATTTATATTTAGTTCTAGTGTATGCTATACATAGTGTACATAGATACACATTGAGAGTTGACTATTGTACAATAGTCAACTCTATTACATGTGTATGTAAGGTTTGATAGAATAAATATTACAACAGTTCAAGCAGAGCTAAGATAGTTCGAAAAGTATGTGTAAAATACGATTACTAAAATCACAGTTACTTACCGTTATTGCTCATACTTCACCGTGTATTCTAATTTAGTCATTAGATAGAGCATTAGTCATGCAGACGTATGTCAAAATCTCACCTAAATACACTGGTTGAACGTGATTTTTTATCTGTGCTATATAAAATATTCTCTAAATAAACATAATAAGCAGTTTGATCACAAAAAAGTTACTGCCTATAACATTAGAGAAAAAAAGGAGATAACAACGTCATTCATCTTAGATTCTCTTTTTGATTTTACATTTATAAAAATAAACAAATCGGAGATCTAGATCTCTAGGTATGAATCTACTACTAATATTATAAATGAGATGTTGTGATTGTGTGTTTGTAACTTTTTCTGGACGTTTGATGAACGACGTAATTTTATGATAATTGTACTACAATTATCATAAAAAGGTCTGGAAAATTTCATAGGATACTATCTTTCAAAGCAAAAAATATCGTATTGCTGCAAATTTTGCCTCTTGGTCCTTTAATATTATCCATAGATAAACTACAATCCATAAATAAACTCCTATCCATAGATAAAATCAATATTACAAGAAGCGTGAATTTTGTATGTTTGTTACTCAATCACGCTCTAACCCCTGAGCCAATTTGGCTGAATTTGGTAGAGAGATAGGGGATACCCTCGATTAACACAGGCTGGTACGCATTCGGGAAACATTTTATCCTACACCTACGGGAAAAATATTAGTGCATTTACTAAATTCCATATTGGTGGAGTCGCACGTGGTCTAAAAGCACAAAAATAATCATTTTTGGTATTGTTTACGCAGATTCAACTAGTGTGTGTACCATAATAATGTTTTTATCGATTTAAAAAATAATTTTAATGTTACCTAAATATTGAATTGTTATAAATATATATTTGGCTGAAATGCAGACCACACAACAAATATTAAAAAAGAGTGGTGTAATTATGTACACGCGAAAGTTATACTTCTTTGGCGTAACAAGATAGACATCTTTTTAAATTTTTTATATTTCGCCTTATCCTACGTTTCTGGAAAAAACTAAAATGTTGACTATAGCTAACTTCAGGGTGTTTGAAAAATACTTTGAATGTAGTTATGTCATGGAAACTCTTATCAGCTAACTTCATGGTGTCGGTTTTCCGTGACATTGTGCGCGCGCATCGCAAAAAAATTACTTTCATAATTTTTGACTAACACGCCAAAAGGAGTATAACTAAAAAAAAAACTAGCAACCAAGGTGCTGTCATTTGGCACATTCCTTTTCTATGGAAAGATACGTATTTATAGTGATGAGTTTGATAAAAAAATACTCATATAATTTACGTTAAGTCACAAGCACACTAAAATTAACATAGATATTTTCTCTGTCAAATAAATCACACTCTAAATGCGTAGATCTGTGTCTGACGTTTAACTACGTATGTATTTCATCTTAATCGTATTAAACTTCTTTCATACCTTGTCTAGTCAAGTTATTTATATGTTTGTTCCTGAAGTCTAATTAAGAAATATGGTTTTATTTTTGGTTTAAAAGAATAACAGCACCTGTTATTCCTAAAATTCTCTTTAACCCTTCCAGCTAATAACCTTGTTTGCGTTAGGAGGGGGATTCACGCCAGTAGTGTAATGACCTGAGATAGAACTTAGACCGCAAGACTGAATTTATGTATCTCCTAGGCTATCACCACTTTATTTACTCTAAATTTAATTCGTTATACTTGAGGGAGTAATACAAAAAAGTTTAATCTTCTTGTCTGTCAGTCCGACAAATTATTAACGATATTAAGGAGGTTCGTTGGAGTGGAAAGATTGCTCGAACGTAGTTATTCTTGTAAAGTAGCTAAAATCGGATTAGGTTCTTGTGAGTCAGTCAAGCGGCTTAAGCCTAGTAAAGGTAGACTTTGTTAACTTTCACCAAGCATATAGCTTATAGTAAGAACTACTGGCATGGAAGAGTTTAATCCTAAGTTGGTAGGATTTAGAGAGAAGCCTTGCTTGCGGCTTGCCACTTCTAGTACTCCTACTTTATTGTAAAATATTGTACGTTACTTAGGATAACTTTTACTAATACTCCAACAGATACTTTTCGCGAACATTACATTACAACTACGCAAAAATACTTTTTTTAAATATTTGACGTCAAAATGATACCACTCGCCTGATGGTGACATTTAGCGAATTGAGGACCACTCTGACAACCCATAACATTTTTGACTTTCAAGGTGACGACCCAATGATGTGCCTCTTCACGTACTGGAAGGACTCGGGGTTAAGGTAAACATGTTTCAGAATTCTATAGTTCGACAGAAAAACTATCTTTTTTATCGCCAGTTTCTAGTGAAGATTCTTTCCACTGTATGTAAGTGTCACCTCTGCCCAGCACGCTATGTTCGAGATCGAAAAGGAGAGGTAGGGTTAAGTAGAAGAGCTCTTCAGACACTCGTCGTGATAGATTCAGTAAAACGCAATGTTAAAATATAATATGCAGCATGATTTACATCGCGAAACATTTAGTCCATCGACTTTCACCACCATTTAATCCCATCGTTTATTAATTTTACAATAATGTATGACAATTTGCCCGAAATGTTTATGACTACTGCTCCGCTTCCTTACGTACCTTCGTTGATGAATGGGCTACCCAGTATTTAGTGAGATTAGCACGTTCAACCAAACAATCAACTTTTCAGCTTTATATATTAGTATAGACTATATTGTAGATATTTCAGCATAAACAATCACTGTACTGGTATTTAGGGCTAAGATGTTGGATTTACAAGTCTACTTCACATGCAAGTAGTCACTGACACCAAGATTAGGAGATCAGACGTCAGTCGCTCCGAAGTATGACGAAAGTATCAACACATATCAACTCCTGGCTGACAAATAGCCGACTCCAAGTTACAAATCCAAGTACGATTTCGGAAGCTAGTTAGAAAACAATAAGATGTTAAATAAGAATCGATAGCTAAACATCGATAGTTTTTACAGCACGCAATAACAATAGTGGCACATCACTGATTCAAACTTGTCGTAAAATACAGTTACTGGACCGGTTTCGAGGCAGCTTGCTTCTATTGTGATACGGGGCTGGGTGTGATATAAGCACTGTAAGCTAGAACGTGCCTCCTTCACGTTTTATAAATCAGTTGAATATAGTGTAGAAAGAGTTTTCTAGTGAAATTGCATAAAGTTTTATGGTATTATAGTCAGTAAAATCTGTATTTATTGCTTTCATTTTTCCCGACTACGGCGAAGAAAATTGTAGGGTTATGATTTTAATATGTTATGAAAAGCATATAGGCTTGTATACCTGTATGTTTATCTGTTCCTTCTTAATATCTAAACTACTTGACAAATTAACAAATGAGGTATCCACAGAGCAAGGACTGTTACTCGCTCCCTCTCGCTCGTACCTAATAGAGACGAAACGAATAATAATACTGCGTAATAGGTAATAGTTTACGTCCAACTGTATGCGATAATAGCACACGCGATCAGTTAGTTGCCTATCATTCGTCGTAAATAGTATAATTGTAAAAAAATGGGCACGCTTGGTCGTATTAAAAATACTAGGTCACAAAACCCCCACCCCTCGGCTTCGCCCGTGACATACTTCGAACTCCCGTCACACCAATTTAATCCCGTCGCTTATATATTCTACAATAATGCATTACAATTTGCCCGATTTGTAGACATTTATGATTACTGCTCCGCTCTCTAGGGATGTAGCGTGATGATATATAGCATATAGCCTTTTTCGATAAATGGGCTATCTAACACGCACGAATTTTTTAATCCACGAAGTTTGTTTCAGAGTTTGGGTGTTGTTCAGTTATCTAGACTAGATCCCATAACACAAGCTCTTATTAACTTCCTTTGGGCTAGATCGCGCTGTGTAAAAAGAAAGTCCCACAATATGTACCTAATGTAATTCCGTGTATATTATGTATGGAGGCTTAAATGCAGTACAAGGTCAAGCGCACAGTCATTGAATACACAAGTTCATTGAATTATGAGGTCATTATACGAGTAACATTACAAACTGAATGAAATAATCTTCGAGATAAAAGAACAGGTGAGAATTTCGTATATTAAATGGCTAAATAACTATCGGGGTAGATAAACCCATATCATAACTGTCAGAGTATGATTGGTCGTTTCGGATGCCATTTGTTTTTGACTTAGCAAATACATTTACATTTATAGTATACGTGTGTATTTTATTATGCTATAAATGTCAATTTATTTGTCAAATAACCGTGTGTTTATGGTGAATATTAGGAAAGCCCTATGTCTAAATTGATTGATACTATTAATTACTAACTGATGCTCGCAGCTTTACCCGCGTGGTGAAATTTTCTAACTAATCTACTGTTTGAAAATAGGCTAAGTTACTCTTTTATTATATCAGCAATCTAATAAACTGCAAATTGTTCCTGCCGACTAACGGACGAGGTCATGGCGGAGAGAAGGGGAACTCGAAACAAAACCCTGTACCAGCCCGTCTGGCGAGCGTGGTAAATTGGTATAGTCCTAATCCCAGCAATGAACTGTTACAGTCTGATTTGAATAATCAGAGATAACCAGGAGCAATTAACTTTTATTTATATGTGGGACTTCAAAATGGCGTCGCCAGGTGATGGTAAGCAAAGACGACGACCCGTAATTGGGGCCGCTATCTCAACCCGCAGCGCTCCGATAGGGACTCCCGCTTTCACGCTTAAAGGACCCAGGATTGTAAGAGGAGGAAACCACGGGGCCAAGTCTTTTATTTTAATCGCGCTGCGTGAGAAAAGAATCGATGTCGTTGTTCAATAGTAAACCGACGGAACAATTTGACAGTTTTCGTAGTCCACAACAATTGCGCTCCAATAGAATTCTATCGGCCCACCAAAAGAATTCCATTAACATGTGTCACGTCAATGGTCGCTCGTATGTTGCATTTTTACTAGAAGAAATTCAACAGCTTTCTATTGTAAAATATTAGACTTGGCCCTAAAAATATTGGTATCTTCGTAAACACACGAATAGCAAACTGCAAGGAAACAAGTTTATTAATGTTGCACAAAGTTACAATACAACAAGACATAGTGAAGATCAAGGATCAACTTTTGCATAGTTTAATGGTCTTACCAACTTGTTCACTTGTTTGTACCAGTTGAGCCAGTCTCAGGATGCACTGCACTGGTTTCGTCAGCTAGTTTGTTTATTAAATTATGCATTTCGAGAACTTGAAGCATCTGTGTAAGATTTGCTTGCTTGTGGCAGTAGAATAATATAGACTTGTATTGTTCTAGTTTTAGCGCTGACGCAAACAATTTGTCTTGTATGTAATTCCTCTTGTATTCTGTTGTTTTGTTTCAGTAAGTTATGAATGAGTGATTCAGTTATTACTCAGGTAGATAGAACTTCAATGTTCAGAACTTTGTCGTATACAACCGGTATCTATGTATCACATTTTTCAAGCTGGTCTACAACAAAGATCATCGCAACATTTGGTTCATCCTGCGGAACTCCACGTTGCTACAAAACCCCATCATTGATCCGAGTCCTCCTTCAAATTTCTTTGTCGCGCTTTCAGTTAAAACGTGACATTCTGAGGAGTGAAGAGTACTGTCAAGAGCCAGGTCTCAGTGCCGTAAATCATCAATAGCATTTTAAGATATTGCAGTAATTTGGTGTAAAGATATATACGTAGCTGCACAACCGAGTTGAATTCTACAATTATTGACCTCTTTCTCGAACTTGCCAGCCTAATTGAGATAAGTAATTCAGTAATTACTGAAGCATGAACTGAACTACATGAACTGAAATGTTTAAACCTAAATAAATTCGAGCATTTATTGTCCGACCGTAACTAGCATGTACACGAGATGAACGTTTCAATTTTCGTCTTGCCCATGTCAATATGTAGCCCAACTAGTTCGGCAGCTGTGCTGAGGTCTTTAAACTGTGTGCTGAGTTCATTCAGGATATCAGCCAAGACTACTATATCATCGGCAAACTGAATATGAGTCAAGTATCACTTTTACACAACTTTAACTATATAAAGTGCAAATATTCTTAATAAGTAATATTAAAAAAAGACGGCCTATAGCGCTCAGACTCTGATGCAGCAAAAGCGAAGGTATGACGCTGCAACCGCCGCCATAATGCCAACACCATTACGCCGATATTACACAGAATAGGCACATTTGTATGCAACGTCAGCCCGTGCACAGACAACGACACTACGTCCTGTCGCGTTGACAATATTCTGAATTTAACTTTGTATAATGAACTTCGTCTGACGTGTGATGCTTTTCTGCATCGAGAACAAGTTTTTGATGCGTTTGTAAATAGTAAATGGACAAAATGCAGTATTAGTAAGATGGAGCAGAATAAATGAGTATGCATTACTAAAGGAATGGCTACGGCAATTGGTAATACAACAAGACTATGATGACTTCTAATTTGAAAGAGAGAGAAAATAATGAAACTCATTTGACTTGTTTATTTCTATAAGAATAACAGATCTTTTAAAAAAAAAAGCTCCAGCTCCATATAGGGACTAGAAGCAACTGGAAATACACTAAGATGAAGAGAGGAGTTTAAACTGAATATTTTAATGAAAAGTTATAATTCTGTCATGATATTATTTAGTTAGAACATATTTTTTCCACATAAGGAAGAACATCTAGGATGAGCGGGATTCAAACCTACGTAGTAGTCTAAAGTAAGAAAGTAACTTCACTAATAAGAAGAGTTTTTCCACGTTAAAATATGGTAGTCAGCGTAGTAATTAATTTTCAAATAAACTAATTATTTATCAAATTATTTCTTCAATAATATGTATGTATTCGTAGAGTAATCATAAATGAATAATTAAACAACACAATGATTAGCTCTCTGTTCTGTCTGTTAATCGCTGGAACATGCCAGTTATTCATTCATGAAATATGTACACAAACAGCCACTACACTAATGGCGGGAGTGTTGAATATTTGATCTAACAAAACAAACCACAAAAGACCTTAACTACGTGAAATTGTTATAATATTGACTGCTTGACTGTCATAAATGTTTTACCGTAGGTAGGTAGTAGCTAAGTATTAGTAATTTGTAGGCTAAACAAAAGTTGCACGTTCGATCGTGACTAGCGTGAACCCTCTCATGCATAATAAGCAATATTTTGAAGGTCAAAGGTGATCAGTGGTGTTTAAGAAAATCACGTATTTTACAGATGAGGACTACAGCGTTCTCCGACGTTTAGCTGAGATCGTTGTACCTACCAGCGAGGATTAGCAAAGAGTCCTGTGGACATCCTCTAAACAAGATCCACACAGGTATTCGGGAACAGGCAGAAAGAAGGAACTGGTCGGTTTAGTCAGTACGACATGACCAGCTCACCTCGCTGATATTACGCGGCGATGTAAAGTCTGTAAGAATATCTGGCATATTTCGAAATCCTGTTGCACCTATTTAATCCCGTCGCTTATAAATCTTTACTAATATTATAAAGCTGAAGAGTTTGTTTATTTGGTTGAAGGCGCTAATCTCAGGAACTACTGGTTGGATTTGAAAAAATCTTTTTGTGTTAGACAGCCCATTTAGCGAGGAAGGCTAATGTTAACTACTAAGGCTATATATTAACACGCTATTACTCTGGGGAGCAGAGCAGTAGTCATAAATGTCGACAAATCGGGCAATTTTGTATGCATTATTGTAGAACTAGATGACCAATATATAAACAACATTTATATATTTGCATACTCAATGAAAAAAAGTTTCGTCTCCTAATTGCATCGAATGTGATGTAATTGAAGACGTGCATAACATCTTGATGGAGTGTGTCAGGAACGTTTCACGGAAGTTTAAACTATCTCCGCTCAAAGTTTTATAAAATTCGTATCAACTAGGTATTTCAGTGAGAAAGCGTACCAAAAAAAAACAAATTTATTTTCGCCATAGTCACTCTTGTAAGCATGCCAGTATAATATAAGTAGGTAATACAGCGTTTGTCGTCTTGATAGTAATTTTGCCTTATTCTTGATATCGGGTTCGCGGTCACGGTAATTTATTAATTTACCTGGATTGTAGGTACTGTTAATTTGTACCAACACAGGAACCATTTACTACTATAAAAAGTATTCCTGTCTCTTTCTCAGGTGTCCTTTTTCAGATCTAATGTTTGAGGAAAACGCGATGGCCAACGAAACAAAATAAAATCTTGTCTTTCGGTTCTGAGTAATCTTTTTTTTCCTTCTTGTTGCGAAACTACTGCTCCTCGTCAACATTTGAAGATGACTTTGCCATAAATTATGTCAAAATTATATACAAATTTAGCGACGTATTTATGCAATAGTCCTGTTCCAATAAATAGGTAAAAACTTAGTTCTTTATCCTTTATATAAAAAAAAATAACAATGCTTTAAAATAAAGAACATTAATTCTAAGAGACGATCGAATTCTAACAAAACTAGTCTTAATTTTTTTTACTCGGCAAAAAGATGATTCACAAGACACAACGTACTCGTATTTATCTATTTTAGACTGCCTTTTTTGCGCATGTAGCTCATGCGTAACGGTTAATCTCTCAATACAAAAGTAAATTAGCATTTCAACTACGGGTTTATCTATGGAATGTCAAAAAAAGGAAAAAATAATCTATTTTATTTTTCCCTTCTGTATGACCTAAGTAAGCCGACAATTGCTACAAAGACAGATGATGTGATGGAGGTTTATGATAGTAGGTAATTGAAAGAAGCTCGACGCTTTCAGTATTAATAAGATTATAGCTATATATTTGAATAATTGTAGTACCTAATATTACATTCCAGATAGTGCCAGGAACTGTCGATAGTATTTGATTGTCAGTGGCAGCAATGAAGAAATGAAGCAACATTTAGATGTAATTAAGATATTTTTCTTCCTTGCTACGATCCAATAACCTCACATAGTATAATATTCATCACGCCTATCTCTTCGACGGGTTAAGCAGCACACCTAAAATTTGTCAGTAGTTTTATTGGATCTCACGTTAGAGGGACCTATTACAATCACCATTCTGAATTTCGATTCAAAATTTCAAGGGTCAGGACAGATTTTTCTGCAGTCTGTCAATGATATTTCTTGAATTTAGTGTTTATGGTACGTAATTAAAACTGGTAGTGTCGGGGGTCTTTGCGCGGGAACTAGATCAATGGCGGTGCTTGCTGTAAATTATTTTTCAAAACTAAGTGCATTAACCTTGTCTTATGTGTAAAAATAGTAGTTTCTTAGATATAAAAGTCGTGTAAACGTGCTATAGTGAAAGACAGTGATATATTGCAGTAAAATGGTATTTTACATCTTGCCGCGCAAATTCCACTGAAAGCCTTAATAACGCTCCACCACGTTAATGGGGCAAGGACACAAGACCTAGGGCTGGACTTGACATCGACAAAGGACTGGTCAGGAATAAATTAAAATAAGTTTAGGCTAAAAGGTCTTAGTTACCTTTTTTTAGGAGCTAGACATATAAACACAATTTAAGCCAAATTAAAACTTGGATTAAAGTCTAGCATGTTACCGGCAACCAGGACCAACGATTTAACATGACTACCGAAGAAAAGTCACTCTATGAAGCAAATCGCAAACAACCGGATACGAGGGGCTATTGAGCAGGTATCTAAATAAAAAGGTGTTTAAATAATACTAATTATATTATGTATGAAGCTAGCTGAATCCCGTAACTTCGCCCGTGTCATTCTTCAAACCCCACGGTACCAATTTAATCTAGTCGTACAATAACGTGAAAAATTTGTTCGATTTGTAAATATTTATGAATACTGCTCCTTTCTCTTGACCAATAGTGTGATGATATATATCCCATAGCCTTCCTAGGTAAATGGGCTATCCAACACAAAAAGATTTTTTCAATTGGAACCATTAGTTCCCGAGATTAGTGCATTCAACCAAAGAGACAATAATACTCTCCTTTATATTAGTATATCAGTAAAGAAAATAAAAACACAACAGTTCATTGATCGATCATTCTTTATTAAAACACCTGCCTTCTAAGTTCATTATACTCTAGATACGTAAAAGGAGATATTCCAGCGGTGATAGGACATACATACAAAGGTGGGCGCCCGTCGCGGTTCGTCGCATGGGAACCACACGACCCTCACCACTCGCGGGAACTTAGATATAATTACATCTTCATTTTTATCACGCAAGCAAACTGATACGTATTGTTGTGTCCGCTATTCTAGGCAACAATATAATAATTACTATTTAAAGATCATATTATTGTAATAAAACGAGATTATTACGCGAAGACGCAAGCTTGTACGTTAATACGCAAAAGTTGAGATAGCTTATCCACTACAAAAGAGTGCACATAATTTATCTATCAGGGTTTAGCTGTCTGAATCAATGTGACCGCTAGATGCAATATTTTTTCTCTCACTGTATCTCGTCGACTATCAGCTAACTTGTACTTATGGAAATAGAGCAATGAGTGCGATGGAGCATTGCCGAATAACATACATAAATATAGTCACGCCTGTCTCCCATCGGGGTAGGCAGAGACTATGGCTTTCCACTTGCTACGATCCTAGCATACAACTTTCGCTTCTTCCACTTTCATACACACACGCCGGTTAAGGGTACTCTTTACCTGACCTTTTTCCAAAATGTCTTCTATTTGATTGATATATGTACGTCGAGGTCGTCCCTTTCCAGTTTGGCCAATCACTCTTTTCTGATAAATCTGTTTCTTTAGTCTACTTTTATCCATCCTCTCCAAAAATTCGACACAAAAATACTGCTAGTCGCATTGCCACATCGAAGTCTATGCATATTCTTTGTGCTCGAAAGATTCCAGCCATCCTTGTGGTACAGAACTCTCCCAATTCTTGTCAGCTAGACGGGTTAGTTTCGAGTTTTCTGTTCGTCATAATATGCACGAGGGGGCCGAGTCTGCTATTTCAATCGTGTCGAAATAGAATCGAAATTGTCGCTCAATAGACAGCCACCGGTACAATTTTGTCTTTACATTAGTCTACTATTACAATCGTACTCCAATAGACTTCTATCGGTCGGTCGATAGAATTCTACTAACACGTTCCGCGCCAGTGGCCGCTAGTCAGTGACATTTTTGATAGCAGATAACATTATAATAGCATTATAATAATATCAGTAACTCTTGTATATTTTTTTGGTTTTAGAATTTACACAGTCATGTTTCTGTAAATACCAGAACGCTTAAAAAATCATGAGCTTATTAGTCCCATTGCCAACTATGTCCAAAAATATAGACATATTTATTATAAAAGTTGTTTCTTAAACATGTAGGTTTCTCTAGGGGCACATCATAACTTCAAGCGCAGTAGTGGGTAGTGGTTTGAAATATCACGTATACTCGGCAGACATGGTCAAAAACGCAATGTCCCCAGAAAAATATTTGTTTCGGGAACTTACTATCATTTTTCCAGCGCCATTCCTCCGGGATTACGATATTCTCTATTTCACAGGTCAAATCTGTGGCGCGGTGAGAGTGTATCCGACTGCTACACAAGAGGTCGTGGGGTTCGACTCCTACCCAGGATAAAACTTTGTGTGATGAGCACGATGTTTCAATTCATTCTGTGTCTGAGTGTTATTTATCTATAATATGTATGTATTTTGTAATATATAAGTATGTTTTTAGTTATCTGGTTACCATAGTACAAGCTCTGCTTAGAATCAGATGGCGTTTTGTGAGTTGTCCCAACGATATTTATTTATTTATTTAAACTAACTAACTAACTAAATATCTTCACGCTGTATCCCTGACGGGGTAGTCAGAGAGGACAGATCGCCAGGCTTCGCGATCCATGCATACTTCTTTCGTTTCTTCAAGATTCATCAATCGCTTCATACACGCACGTCTGGGTATCCGAGTACTTTTAACCTTTCCGTTTTTGAGCAATCTGCTCACGTGGTCTTCATATGTAAGTCTCGGTCTTCCCTGACTCCTTCTACCCTCTACTTTTGAACAATATATATTCTTCGTCAATCGTTCCTCACTCATTCGATGGACGTGTCCAAACCAACGGAGCCCGCCCTTTTCCAGCTTAACGCTGACACTTTCATTCAAACCTGCCATATTGCGTATCACTTCGTTACGTATGCGGTCGGCCAAGGTAACGCCGCACAATTTTCGAAGTGATCGCATCTCCACAGCATTCAATTTACTTTCATGCATTTGCTGACATACCCAGGTTTCACTACCGTAAAGCAAAGTTGGCACTAGCACTGCGTTATGAATCGCCATTCGTGCTTCTTTTACGATGCTTTGTCGCTTTACTAACTGGGACAAAGCACCGTTAACTTTGTTTCCGGCAGCTACTCGCCGTTCTACATCCGAATCACATCTTCCATCCGCGCTAAACATACTTCCTAAATACACAATTTCATTCACTTGCTCTAGACGTTCCTGGTTTACCGTAATCTCGCATTTAGTTCTTACGTCACCTCTTTCAAATACTAGAACCTTAGTTTTACTTGCATTCAAGCGGAGACCCTTACTTTCACACCCCTCTTTCATATTAGTGACTAATGCCTGTAGGTCGGCTACTGATGAGGCCATAAGCACCGCATCATCAGCGTACAGCAGACAGTTTACTGTAAAGTCACCCAAATTCACACCCATATTAAAATCTTTCAACTTCTGCAGGCAACTGTCCAGATTAACTATGAACAGCCAGGCGGACATGACACATCCCTGTTTGACGCCTGTACAGACATCAAAAAGAGGTGACACATCCCCCCCTACTCGCACGAGTTAAGGAACCCCAATCCCCCAACATTTGCTTCACCAGCTAATATCGTTCTAGAACGTTCGATGCACATCAGCAGTTTTTCTAGGACATGCGTCACTTCCGATGAAGTGCCGAGTTAGCAATAAGTTAGTATATAAGATCAATAATTTGTCAAAATTAATTAATTACTGTTTTGTATTACTACGTTGTAACTCTGTCAGTTAAATAAATATTTTTTTATTTAAAATCCGGGTTTTGAGATCTTAAATGGCGCAGCCGTGGTAGGATCTCTGTAGTCAGTTGTCGCGTATACAAATCTACGAAAACAGCCGACGTCCGTATCTACGGTTAGACAGAGAAACTCGAACAAACAAATTCTTTGAGAACCTCACCCTCCGGACAAGCAGAGTTGCAGACGGCAGAACAGCAATTCAAGGGTTATGGAGATAGCTGCGGAATTGTGAGTAAATCTTTTCACCTTCCTTTCAGCTCTTCCTTTTGTACCCTAACCTTGTTTTAAATCTATGTTTTGTGTGTATTATTAGGGATTGGACAACGCCTTGTGATACTATCATAGATTTTGTGTTCAAATATTCATATTATTTTTGTGATATTCGTTTTGTTAATATTTTTAATTTAAAATGGAAGGAATAAACCGTGTCCCACAGGAAATGGTCAAAATCATACCTGTATTTAGTGGCGACGCGAGAACTTTGCCATTGTTTATTAAAAAATGCGAATACATATTGAATACGTTCGGTTCAGGTGGCGTAGAGCAAAATATGTATCTATTTCATGTTATTACTAGTAGGCTTTCAGGTGATGCAGCCAGTCTAATAGGAGAAAGAGACTCCATAGACACATGGCATGACTTAAAAGAACTTTTAAGTCAGCACTTCGGTGATCCACGCACCGAGGATTGCTTAGCATTAGAACTAGAGTCCTGCAAAATAAATAAAGGCGAAAGTTATTTAGATTTTTGTCATAGGATTCAGCACATGAGAAGCGTTTTGTTTGCCAAATTAACGGAAACAATTCACGATGAAAATTTACGTAGAGCAAAACAAACCATTTACAATAATAGGTCAATGCATATCTTTTTATACAGTTTACCACAATATTTAGTTAGGCTAGTTCGTTTGCGCGACGTCTCTACTTTAGAAGACGCGTTAAAAATAGTTTTAGAAGAACAAAATTTTCAAACTGTTTATGACTCCAAGTCAAACGACCGCCGTGGTTTCAATAAACAGAATAAACCAGGTTTTCCTACTTCGGAAAATCAAAGGAATGGTTCGCATAACACACCTAGAACCAATCCACCCCCGAATAATAGTAGGAATAGCTCATTTATACCGAATTCTTCTAACCAATGGAGAAATTTTAGACACAATAATAATTATCAAAATAATTTTAATTCTTATAACAATAATGCGCCACAACAATTTAGTAGGTCATCGTATCCGATTGCTCAACAGAACCATACGACACGTTCGTCACCTTTTGCAACGCAAGCACAAACGCCGGGTTCAAACACCGATGTCACCATGCGTACTGCAAGTTCGCGACGTGTTAATTATATAAACAATAATGAGCCTAATACGAGTAGTTTAAATAACGATTTCCAGCAATTTACACTCGACGATTCTAGGGCGGAAACTAACGAGCATAGGGCGGAAACTAACGAACATAGGGCGGAAAATTTTTGTATAACGGCCTCCTCAATAGGGAGCGAATAAAATTAAATTTTAACAAAAGATTAAATTTACCCCATATAGTGTTACCCGAATTAAAGGCGGTATTTATGATAGATACCGGTAGTGTTAGGTCATTTATTAGCCCGTATTTAGCAAATAAATATTTTAAAAATTATTTGTTACATGAACCGTTCGAAGTTGTTAGTACTCACGCTTCGAGCACTCATAGTCAAACGGCTTCCATACCGTTACCGATTACTTTCAGAAGTAACGAATTCCATAAATTCTACGTTTATAGTGTAGACGATAGGTATGACGGATTAATAGGCAGTAATTTGTTAAAGCAATTACATGCTAAAATTAATATGGAAAGTCAGGTCTTACACTTAAGAAATACTGACATTCCTATTATCTATACACCACCCATGAGAGAGGTATACCATTTACCCTCTCGTAGTGAACTTAGGGTAAGATTACCAGTCAATTTATTAGATGGAGAGGCTATTCTAGATTTTAAACAGTTTACGGAAGGGATTAGAATGCCCACCGCGCTGGTTAGTTGTGTTAAGGGTTACGCGACGACGGTTATTCAGAATTTTAGCAACGAAACTAGAAGTTTAGTAGTTACAGGACCTTTCAAAGTGGAACCTTTTTTACAGAACCCGTCTGTTAGCGTAAATTTTACTGAAAATAATGTACAAATTGATATGTTGCTTAATGAAAATTTAAAAAAATTACAACTAGACCATATGAACACGGAGGAACGTAAAGTTATTGAAGGCATCTGTAGGGAGTATAAAGATGTGTTCTATTGTGAAAATATTCCACTAACCTTCACAAACCAGGTTAAGCACAGAATTAGGACGAAAAACGAGGACCCTATAAACATTAAAGCGTATAGGCTACCCCCTGTTCAGTCTATGGAGATTAGGAAGCAGGTAGATAAGATGTTAAGGGATAACATTATCCAGGAATCACACTCTCCCTGGAGTGCTCCCGTACACTTAGTACCAAAAAAGATAGATTCTTCGGGTCAGCAAAAGTGGAGAATGGTAGTTGATTATAGACGTCTTAATGAAATCACTATCGACGACAAATACCCAGTGCCCAATATCAATGATTTGTTTGATATGCTAGGAAAAAGTACGTATTTTACAACTTTAGATCTAGCTAGTGGATATCATCAAATAGAGGTTGAGGAGGAAGATAGAGATAAAACCGCATTTAGTACTCCTTCAGGACACTATTCCTTTAATCGTATGCCATTTGGATTAAAGACGGCTCCAGCCACCTTTCAAAGGGCTATGGATAATGTTTTGAGAGGTCTTCAAGGTATACATTGCTTGGTATACCTAGATGATGTTATAATCTTCTCCAAAAGTTTACCAGAACACGTAGAGAAACTAAGAGCAGTCTTTGATAGGTTTCGTAAAACAAACTTAAAAGTTCAATTAGATAAATCCCATTTTCTCCGAAAGGAAGTCCTCTATCTTGGACATACCATTACGAATGAGGGTTTAAAACCAAATAGCGACAAAATCGACGTTGTGTTACGTTATCCCATTCCAGAAACAGTTACACAGATCAAAAGCTTTTTGGGACTTATTGGTTATTATAGGAAGTTCATTAAGGACTTCGCGAAAATAACTAGACCTCTAACAGCATGTTTAAAGAAAGGTCGTAAGATAATTATTAACGACGAATATAAAGAATGTTTTGAAACGTGCAAACAACTACTTACGAATGCACCTTTACTACAGTTTCCCGATTTCAGTAAAAGTTTCATACTGACTACTGATGCATCCAATTATGCGATCGGAGCTGTATTGTCACAAGGGCCTATTGGAGCTGATAAGCCAGTAGCATACGCAAGTAGGACGTTAAGTGATACTGAGTCCAAATATAGCACAATAGAGAAAGAACTTTTAGCTATTATTTGGGCAGTTAAACACTTTAGGCCATATCTGTACGGTAATAAATTTACTATCTTTACAGATCATAGGCCACTTGCATGGTTGTATTCTCTAAAAGAACCTAACAGTAAGCTCACTCGTTGGCGCTTAAGATTAGAAGAATACAGTTATGAGGTAAAATATAAGAAAGGGCCACAAAATACAAACGCAGACGCCCTCTCTAGAATTAAAATTAACGCAATCGATGACGATTTAGATTCTATATTTGTAAATGTAGGAAATAGACGAGATCGTGTACAAAAAATTGTTGAGGAACTAGAAAATGATCTTTCGACTAGTGAACCCCCTATAGAAACGATAGAACTTTCAGATTCTGATGACGAGGTCACAGCTAACTCAGTTTCAAATAGGGAACACGTAGGGATTCCAATTCTAAATGAGGCTATAGACACTAAAGCTAGACAGATCTTAGTTCACTCTTGGTTTAAGGACAAATTAATTGTCAAGGATATTTCTAATAATAAACAAAAAATCCTTGAAGTTCATTTACCAGCAAATAAAGATAATTTTGTAAAAGACTTTTTAAAGGAATATATAGACCCTAATCAAAAATATTTCATTTATTTTGAACATCCATCTTTTAGACAATCCTTCTCAAATATGGTTATTAAACTATTTAAAAAGGACTCTGTAAGGTTAACAGAATGTACAGAAAGAGTAATAAACCTAACAGATTCGGAAACAGATCAAAAGGATATCGTCATTAAATACCACGAAGGAAAGACTTGTCATAGGGGTATTAATGAAACTATAGCTAAGCTTAAACGACATTATTGGTGGGTAAATATGAATGAAACTGTTACAGCCATCATTAATAGTTGTGAAGCATGTAGAAAGATGAAGTATGATAGGAAACCTATCAAACCTCATTTACAATTAACTCAGACTCAGGATAGCCCTTTTCAGGAAGTTTTTATGGATTTGTTATATATTGAAGGAAAACATTATTTAACAATAGTAGATGCTTTTAGCAAATTAGCACAGGCAATTGAGGTATCCAATAGGAGTACTCCAACGATAGTTAAGGCTCTTATTAAATATTTTAGTATGTACGGATTACCTAGAAAAATTAGTTGCGACTCAGGCACAGAGTTTAATAATACGTTAATTAAGGAAATGTTAGGGATGTATAAGATAGAACTTCACATAGGGACCCCAAACAATCCAAATTCGATGGCAATAGTAGAGAGATTCCACTCTACAATTATCGAGATGTACCGATTAGCCAAGTATGACAAAACTGATTTAGATGCAGCATCAGTAATGACGTACGCCGTTATGGGATACAATAACAGTATACATTCAGCAACAGGTTTTACGCCCTTCGAATTAGTATTCGGGCACACCGATATTGGAAACGTGTTTGACATCGATAGGGAAAAACAGTTAACTCAAAAGTTATTGTTAGACCATAGGAAACGCCTAAAGGTGCTTTATGAAATTGTTACCGAAAAATTAGGATCAGACAAAATTAAAGTTAGAGACAAGAAAAGTGGCGAGAAAATCCCGACACTTAAAACAGGCGATAAAATTTTTATGAAAACAACTAGAACTAGGAAAGCTAAGGAAAAACCACGATACGAAAAGGCAATCGTAACGGGAGAAGTCCGACGTAATATCGTACCGGTAGAGCTAAATAAACGTGCTACAAAAGTGGCAATAAAAAATGTAAAACGTCCTCCACAGATCGTGCCTAGTACTTCTAGCGATGACAGCGTTCGCGCTGGACCTTCAAAACCTCGGTCTGAACCCGGGGATAGCGTCATTGAAGATGGGAGTGGCAGTGAAGAAGATTAACTATTGGACTATATTTAAAACCTTAGACTTAGAATCCATAGGATTACAGGTAGATAATAATATTCGGGACTTTGAATATCTTAAAATTAGAATAAGGGAAATTAGTTTAGCGAATGAAACGGTAGGAATCGAAAACCAAATAGAGTATTTAATTACCGTAACTAAAGATAGATTATCTCAAATTTACCCATTTAACTTTAGAACTAAAAGAGCAGTGTTCAGTCCGTTAGGTACATTAATCAAAGCTATTTCAGGTAACCTAGACGAGAATGACGCGATTAAATATGATAGGGAAATACACTCCTTAGAAAACAAAGAACATGACGTTGAACTTAAAGTTTCATCAATGCGAAAAGCTTTCGATAAATTGGTAAACGACTCGGAAATAATTAATTCTAATATTAAAAACTTGGGGTTACAGACAAGTGAAATAGAGAAACTTGCCCAAAATGAAAATAGATTTAATAACTTACTACACATGCTCAATGCTATGTACCAAGTTTTAAGTAACTTTCGTTCTTGCTACGAAGATATACAGGAAATAGAAACAGCAATCGCCTTTAGCAAATTAAATATACTTCATCAGTCTATCATAAATAATACAGAACTCTATAATACACTAATAATTATTAACAAACATTCTAAAACTATTTATCCCGTTAGTAAACATAATCTACTTAAACTAGAGCGTAATATTGTAATAAAATCATATATTAATAACGATAGGTTAGTTTTTATTTTAGAAATCCCCTTGATAGAAGACGAAACATATAATTATTACAAGGTTATACCTATCCCTATTTTCCAGTCTCCAAACACCTTTACAATTATTCCAAAATATCCCTACCTAATGGTGAATAGATTGAAATACATGCCCGTAGCAAACCCGTGTGCAGAAATTGAAAATAACAACTTCCTTTGCGCCGAAGATAACCTGGCCCAGGATCCAACAGAGACATGTATCGAACAAATCATGTTGATGAAGAACAATTACAGCAGATGCTTACAGAATCATATCAGGATCGAGAATACCAAGGTGCAGAAGATAACCGATAACCAGTGGTTGGTATATTCTGAAGATAATTTAGTAATCACCGAAAACTGCAACACTGAAATCAGAAAATACAACATCCTTGGAACCTATATGGTGACGCCAAATCAACATTGCGAAACCCAAATTGGAAAAGTATTCGTTGCTCCTACTACGAATCAAGCAATTTCCATTCCTCAGCTTCCATTGATCCAGATGCCAGAACTTCAACACGAAATTCACACGAGAACTCAAGAGGTGGACCTCAGGGACGTCGACTTTAGTGATGTTAAAGAAATTCTGAAAAATGTGAAATATAGTGACAATAGTGACACAAGTACAACCCAAATTGTGACAATAGGAATAAGTGTCTGGACTATACTCTTATATATGGTTGTAATAGTGATAGCTTTTATAATATTCTGGAGATTAAAGTTTTTCTACATTTTTAGTCGAAATTCCCCGAAATCATCTACGATGCCTTCGGATAATTTCACTCTTAAGGAGGGAGGAGTTAAGGAACCCCAATCCCCCAACATTTGCTTCACCAGCTAATATCGTTCTAGAACGTTCGATGCACATCAGCAGTTTTTCTAGGACATGCGTCACTTCCGATGAAGTGCCGAGTTAGCAATAAGTTAGTATATAAGATCAATAATTTGTCAAAATTAATTAATTACTGTTTTGTATTACTACGTTGTAACTCTGTCAGTTAAATAAATATTTTTTTATTTAAAATCCGGGTTTTGAGATCTTAAATCACGCAAGCCTTACAGTCCCTATAAAGCGACTGTAGCAGTAGCGAGCCGTCCACATCCTGGCAGCAAGTCCCGAAGCGTTTCTCTCACAACGTTATCAAATGCTTTCTCTAGATCAGCAAAAGCGCAGAAAACCTTCTGGCTAAGAGCCAGAAACTTTTCCTCGATCATGCGGAGAGAAAACACTTGATCCATGCAACCTCTTCCACTTCGGAATCCGCATTGAGCCTCCCATAACTACCTTTCAGACTTTTCTTGCATTCGTGCCGTTATAACCTTTGCATACACCTTACTAGCTAAGCTGACCAAGCTGATCGCCCTGTAGCTGGAGCAGTTTAGGCGCGAGCCTTTCCCTTTGTAAATAGGTACTACAACTGCTACTCGCCAGTCATCTGGGACCTCACCCGTCCGCCAGCACAAGTTGCATAACAGACATAGTGTGTCCCAGACACGCGACCCACCGTACTTGATCATCTCAGCAGTAACTCTGTCTTTTCCCGCAGCCTTACCACATTTCATACTTCTTATCGCTTGTTCTATTTCTTTCATACTAATGACTTCAATGACATCGGGATCCGGAGCATCGAAGTGAGCTCCACTTCCCGATGTGGCATCTCTGTCTTTTCTTGCACACATCTTTCCATAATATTCACTCCATCTCTGCAGGACGTCACTTTGGTCTGTTAGGACGTCATTGTTAACACTAAGCACTTTATTCATACTGCAGATTGCCGAACAACTCCGGGTCTTGCCTACCTCTTTCCAGAAGAGCTTGGCATTATCCCGGAAATTGGACGACAACCTTTCATCCGCTTTCATTCTGCACCTTTCACGTGCTTCTTCTATCAGTGCCTTCGTGCTAACTTTCTGCAGCTTGTATCTCTCTTTCATATTAAAATCATTCCGCGAGGCTAAGTAGTCCAGCCATGCTTTCTTCTTCATTCGAACTGCTTCTTTCACTTCCTAATTCCACCATGCATCACGCTTATTACTACTGCCTCTTTTCGTTTCTCCACACACTTCCACAGCGGCATTTATCATACTGTCCCTAAGGTTCTGCCATACACTTTCCACATTCTCACTGCTTACATTGACGTCGCCAAGCTTTTCGGCTACCCTTTCATTATATTTATCCCTAATGGATGCATCCTGCAGCTTCCAGCTTTTGATGCTATAAGTCGGCTCAGGTTCAGGACACTCGGTACGATGACGCCAACCCGCGAACAGACCCCTAATCCTAGTTATGACTAGGTAGTGGTCTGATCCCAGCTCAGCGCCTCGATAAACCCTTGTGTCCATCACCTGTTTACGGAGCCGACTATCCATTAGGAATAAATCTATCATGCTTCTCTTTGACTTACATCTCCTCGTATACATATGAATTTGTTTGTGGTTGAACATTGTGTTCGCCACAAACAAATCCTTTTCCTTATAAAATGCCAGTATTAGCTTGCCAGCGTCGTTCACCCTTTTATCCCCATACTTCCCGAGTACCGACTTAAAACCATCGCGAGCGGTACCCACCCATCCATTCAAGTCTCCACATACTATAAGTCTTTCATTTCCTTCTATCACATTTAGAGCTTCTCTCATACTCTCCCAGAAGTCCTCTAGCTCACTCGCGTTCGACGAAGATACTGGCGCGTAAGCAGCTACCAGGAAAATCTTCGTCAAACCAAGTTTTACACGGATCCAGAGGATTCTAGGACCTACCAGTTTGTACTCATACATACCGGAGGCCAATCGCGAGGACAGCAAAATTCCAACCCCCCGACTGCCATGCTCGCTCTCTGGTACTCCAGACCAAAGCGCGAGCATCCCACCTGGGAGCTCCAAGACTTCGCTGCCCTTGCGCTTGGTCTCTGTCAAGCACACTGCATCTAACTTTCTCTCATTCATAACATCCATCAACTCATTCATCTTATCTGTCATTCCTCCCCTAACATTCCACGCAGCTACCCTGCACTCCATCCTCCACTTCCCGCCGTGTCGGGCCGCGCGTTTTGGGTGGCGGTCCCCTACGCCACTCTGGCACACACTTTTCGCACCAGCGGGGACGAACTGGTGCGCGTCGCCTCGGGGGCACGCCCTAGCATCATTCGTCCTGGTGGCACTCGTGTTGGAGTAGAATTGCAGCCGTAGCTGGCAGGGATGGCGACGTGCACGCTTCTACTCTTCATCCCCAATACCTTTAAATACAGTGAAATAACGAAAAGGTAAACAGAATCTGATGCGTTCCGAGTCATTCCAATGATGATATCAATCCATACCTAATTTCCAACAACTATACTCCAACAATATCTGTCACAACGCAACAACTCACTTCCGAAATACTCAAATAAAACCAAGTAACGGGCCGTAAATAAAATTTGCTGCGCATATATTCGTTTTAATGGCCATTAATTAAACCATAGTTCGGCTTTGACTTTCGGCCTCAACTTCTCGTTTTAACCGAAAATGTGCGCTTCACTTCACGCTAAGTTGAGATTACTGTGTTGTGGTTGAAGGCATTCCTGTGCAGCCATGGGAATCTATACTAATATATAAAGCTGAAGAGTTTGTTTGTTTGAACGCGGTAATCACAGGAACTACTGGTTAGTATTAAAAAAAAAAGCATTTTGTGCTGGATAGCCCATTTATCGAGGAAGGTAATAGGCTATATATTATCAAGTTACTAACCTAGAGAGCGGAGCAGTAATGATTAATGTCAATAAATCGGGCAAATTTTCATACATTGTTAAATTTATAAACGACGACGGAATTAAATGGGTGCGACGTGAGTTCAAAGTTATCAAGAGCGAAGCCTCGGGGCTCAGTTTAAATACTTTTTTTTTGTATTCGCGGGGAATGCCTTTACGCACCGTCATCCCTGCTGCGGGGGCAACAGGGACGGTGTGTGGGGCTCCCGGCCCGTGAGAGAGAGGCCGTCCTACCCACTAAACCCCGCGGTGTTACGCCTCACCTAAAAACCGGCTCGCAGGGTAAAATCGACTCGCAGGGTAAAACCGGCTTGCAGGGTAAAACCGGCTCGCAGGGTAAAACCGGCTCGCAGGGTAAAACAGGATCGCAGGGTAAAACCGGCTCTCAGGGTAACCTACTAATATGTAACAAAATAACATGTCTACTTTGAATTGAACTACTCTTGAGTGACATTGTAATATTGTATTCGGTCTTATTCAGATAACTGTTAAATAATAATGCCGTATAATTTAAATAATAACTAATAGTATCTAATGTTTCATCAGAATCAGTTGAGCGATATGTAGATAGAGTTTGAAATCTGATTTACAGACGCGCTGTATGTAGGTGCAATAAAAAGATCAACATGAAATTGTGGAGTTCTAACTTTAAGATTAAAAATTATGAAATTAAACGCGGTCCGAACCGCGTACGACCGCTAGAGAATTAATATGATTACTATAAGAGCACCTTGCGGCGAACAATCGTGTTTTTTAATCTTTCGATTTGATAATCGAAAGATTGATACGATGATTTGAAAATCTTCGATAAATCGAAAGAAAAATGTCATCAAGCAACCCTAATTCATAGATTTTGATGATGGAATCGAGTGGAGGTAGGTAGAGGAACAGTTTAGTTATTACTAGTTTTAAATTTACTTGATTTTTAAAAGAATTTACTTTATATTTAGTTATAAAGTTAAGTAAATAAACAAATCTCCAATTCCGTTAGCAATTAGGAAAGTTCACGTGAACTCATATCGTTGGTTTACTAGGGAAAAAGTTCAAAGGTAAAACGGCTCAGACGAAGCAACAAGCAAAGCAGACGTCTAATTAAAGTACGCATAAAGGTGTTTACACACATTGCAGATATAAGCAAGGTTTGCTCGCTATGCAATAAAATATTAACACCGATTGTTATGAAATTATCTAGTAGTCGGCTTATAAAAACCGCTTATAACTTATGTAATTCCGATCGTCAGGTCACTGAATTTGTTATTTTATTCGTCCAATTGTTTGCGCGTAAAAGAGTAGGTGATAAATAACTATGGTCATAAAATATTAGCATTTAAAAGTTTGTAAATTAAATTTTATTACAAATAAGCTGTTTAAATGCGCTATAAAGTTCCATGTATAAAAAAAACGGACATGCTGAATTTAGATTGACGTCGCTCACGTTACACATTGAGGTATATGGATTTAAGGGTCATCTGGTCAGTTAGGTACGTGTAGGTACTATTACATATTCTGTGTCTGGTCTTATAGACTGGGACTTCAGCTGCAAAGCAACCAAGAATAATATTCGCATGATGATGATTACATGCAAGATTATAAATAAACTAGTTGACACCCGCGGCTCCGTACACGTGGTGAAGTTTTCCGGTTCCCGTTTCCCACAAGCATTTGTTCCCGGGATAAAAAGTAGCCTATGTGTTATTCTAATGTGTAAGTTATAATGTTGTAAAGTTTCATCAAACCATTCAGTAGATTTTGCGTGAAAGAGTAACAAACATCCATACTTGGTTGTGGAATGAGCTCCCTCCTGGGTTTTCCCGAACGTGTACAGTATGGGGTTCTTCAAAAGGGGTCTTAGAAGGGTTTTAAAGTTTTAGTTTTAAAGTGTTTCTGGTGTTTCAAACGTCCATAGGCTACGGTGACCACTTTCCATCAGGTACGGATGTGAGCCAACACAGAGGTATAAAAAAAAATCTTACAAACTTTCGCGTTTATAATATTAGTATGATTTCAATCTGATTAGTGTAAACGTACCCTTAAGCGCTCGCGATAACACCTAAACAGCCTCACAGTCTCGCACTTCCACGGAGTAAATTTCCTTCTCCGAGTTAATACTGGATTAGGGTAGGATTTTCTTTCCTATTAAGACTCCCCTTATTTGACCTTTTACACCTCTCCTCAAAGCGTTTGAGATTTTATCTTTAAGTCATTAGTTACCTTAGAATTGGTATGTATTTACTTTGTATGTGTTTAACTCTACCTATTTGTTCAGTGGGGACTACTACAAACATTTCGACCATTTTATGTGGAATGGTCGAAATGTTTGTAGATCATCAATAAGTAATGTACCGCTCTTATTAGACTAGTAAATTAAAAACATTTCTTAAACAATATGCATTTACAAAAAAAAAGTGTGTTAGTACTTATGTACAGGCGTTAGAAGTTATACTGCTTTAGTCTAATAAGATTTCATCACATATACTTACCAGAAGAACTCTTTGTTTGTAACAGGAATGATAAATTAGTAAGAAAAAAAAACATCAAATGAATGAAAACTACTTTAAGTTGTCATGGAAACACTCATCAGCTAACTTCATGGTGTCGGATTTTCATGACGGTCTGCGCGCGCATTGTAAAAATTTACTCTCATCATTTTACCCTTACGCGCCAAAAGAAGCATAACTACCTAAAGTCTACGTGCTAAAAGTCCCCCGAGGAGAGCCTCGTCTTGGGGCATTCCCTTAGTTGGGCAACAGTGAATAGCCCTCAGACCTATCCTGCGACCCGGTTGGGAAGCAGGACGAACACCGCGGGATTTAGTGGGTAGGACGGGCCCCAAAGGGCCCGGAGGCCCTTTGGGGGCCTCACCATCCCTGCTGCCTCTGCAGTAGGTATGACGGCGCGTAAACGCATTCCCCGCAACAAAAAAAAAGCGTGCTAAAAGTAATCCGGTAACTTAAAATCATACTACTAAAGGTCTGCTCATAAATAAACTAATACGTTTTCAAGTAGCCGAGCTTGAGTAATACATAAAGATTTACTTTACGATAATCAATAACGTGTAACCAAAATTAATGGTTTATTCTGCAAATTAATTGTTTGAGATGTTTATAATTCCTTAAATTATTTAACTAGATACTTAGTTTTTAATGGTGCCACAACTAGGGGATACTGACAGAGACGAAGTGGAGAGAGAATTTCTAGAAAAAGTTAACGGGCGTACTCTATCTGGATTTTGGAGGATGACTTTAGTTACTTTTTAAGATATTTTTATTATTATTCGTTGGATTTGATTTTTAATAAAATACTCATTACGTCATTGTCATTAATAAATACGAAAAATGTATGACATTGTGCTTCTTTTCAATCCATCAATCTGTCTTTATTGCTTAGAATGTAAGTACATTACAATATCATAAGGTACAATAATGCATTAAGGCTGTTCTTGTTCTTCAGGCAAAGGCGTTACTGCTGTAATGCTAATGATGACCTCATTTGAAGGTTAAATGAAGATTGTTTAAATTTTTCATGAAGCACTAATAATAATTCATTATTTTTCATTACTAAATCATAAGTAGTGATCAGTAACCCGAATCCTCGAAATGGTTTTTGCTTTATAGCACATTTTAAGAACATTCTTAGTGAATATCTAGCTGTTATGACTAAAACAATAGGAATCTAATAAGGCAAGCAATGCGAAAAGGACTTGACTTCACACGTGGATCCATAATTCACACCGTGTGATATCGATGAAGCAAATCAAAATAGAACGTAGCCAACGAACAGATTCCCGACAATGGGCGTTTAACATGCAAAGCACGAACCAGGGGTATACGAGCATGCGATATTGCACGAAGACTGAGTCTATTTAAAATTTGTGAACGCTAACGTGTAGACGTTAGCATTCACAAATTTTAAATAGGTTGTTGCTATACGATGAAAGTAGAATCTAGACTTCTCTGCCTTTAATGTATTCTAAATTGCTTCCAAACCCCTCTTCTTTTGTCCCTTCGATTTGGAGTCTGAGGTTCACTGTTATTTACCATTATAATATTTCATTAGACTTTTTAAAATAAAAAAAATATATGTGTGTACCAGAGTATACAGGTAAGATGTGAAACTACGACATTTTTTTACAGCTATAATATTTCTCTCATACGTCGATAAAGAAATTTTACTTATGGTAAAGAAATTACACTTCAAAACAACATGGCGCGTAACCGAAAAACGTGACGTGACGTGAGTGGTCAATTTAATAATACAAAGTATTATATTGACTTGACTACCGTTCTAAACTGAACGCGGTCCACCTGAGAAGAACCGGCAAGAAAGTCGAAGGGTTTTTGTTGATGTCCTATTTACAAATTAATATTATTTCACGCAGCCAGCAGATCATTTGCAGACGTCCCAGTCCTGCATTAGACTTTTGACATTGGTGGTAGCGACTGCCTGACCTCCTAACCTCTTAAAAGTTTGCGCGTTTGTTAAGATTGACGGTAAATAACGTCATGGGAGTTAAATGTTTTCCCTCGTCTACTGATAGCAAGTCCAATGTCAACTGAGACAACAAAAATAATGAGAGTAAATTTATACGATGCGCGCGCAGACTGTTACGAAAAACCGACACTATGAAGTTAACTGATAAGTGTTTCCATGACAACTTATAACATTCAAAGTAGTCTTTTGATGTTTTTTTTCTTACTAATTTATCATTCCTGTTACAAACAAAGAGTTGTGTATTTGTGATGAAATCTTATTAGACTAAAGCAGTATAACTTCTAACGCGTGTACATAAGTACACACATACTTTTTTTCCAGGAGTATGTGCTAACTACATACCTACGTAATGTATGCCATTTATTTTGTACATTGAGATGAAAGTGTTAGCAGTTGCTATTTGTGACTCAATAAAAAACGAATTAGCCAAGGCGCCGACAGTCTGGAAGCTGAAACCGGATTACCGCTCGTGTAAATGCTGCTTAGTCACTGTTGGTATTAAATTTCAATATTTCAAAGGGAAAGTAGAGGGAGGAGTTTTTGACAATCAGCGGTTCGATTCATTTCAATTTTTGAAATGAAGGAATGGAAAAGTTGATTACATTTTCTAGTAATTTCTTTGTGTATTGACCGAACCGATTGTCATCAAATTTAAAACATGTCTCTGACTGTAATGAATCTTGATAAATTCTAATCGAAAAGTGCCGTTTGGTTTGTTTATAAGCGGGAGGAAATAAGATCTTTCCTGAAAGAGACTTTTTAACGGGCAGAAATGAGATTTGAATTTGGAATATGAATGTTGTTCATAGAAATCGAACGAAAACTATATGAATTACTGACTGTGTGTTGGCTGTAAAAAAGCAAAAGTGCCCTAACTACGTTTCTGTTGTTGTAATCGGACTTGATTGTAATTTGACAAAAAAATAGTTCTACGAGTATGTCAATTAACATTAATTACTTAATAGCGTCTTTAATATATTTTCTCAAAGAAGGAGATGAAAAGTAGAGTGTATGACACGAAAGCAAAATTATTTTTCACCTCTCCAGCAGCAAAAGGGCACTTTTGCTTCGTGAAATCTCGAAGGAAAAGCGACTTTTGCTGCGAGCGTGAGGCATATTAATTTTTAAATAATTTTTAAATAAGCAATAGCGCGGTCCGAAACTCAAGACTAGCGCTGGCCGTACAATTATGTAATTTAATTATTATAGTTTATGGTGTAACTATAATAATTTATGGACGGTTTTATTGAAAAATAATAATAACTATATATTTCAGTAAACGATAATGTCTCGTTACAAAAAATATCATTAGTATTTAGTATTCAAAAATTGACATACATTGTAATTTCGGACCGCAGCTCTAAAATAATCTGTGTAATCTGTGGACAAAGCAGGAATTTCAAAAATCTAGATAGTTTTGATTATTCGACTTGTGTTTATGATTGATTGTGATTAACTTAAGGTAACAGAATTCTCGCTGGAGAGGTGATAAGTTGTATGTTTCACACGAGAGCAAAAATTTTTTAAATCCCTCACTGCGCCCAGTAGTCTAATTGCGAATCACTCGCTATGCTCGGGATTCAATTTTAGACTACTTCGCTGGTTCGTGATTTACCACCAGCACTCAGTTCAAAAAATACCTTTGCTCACTTGTTGAACAAATGGTTACACTCTGGATTACAAACCAAGAAGGTTGGTAAACCAGAGATGCAACCCTTTAGTACTGGAGTCTCTCGATCGCTAATCTTATCTAGCACTACTTACTGTAATGTATTAATTTATATAACGGTTGTATTACTCTTAACTTTAGGATTATTATGTTTTTAATAGACTTGTGATAAACGTCGTGGATGTCACAATTACTACTAGGTATGTTAAAACTTAACTATTTTAATCATCTGCTATTGTGATGTTGTTTGTTTATCCAATAAAAAATAAAAAAAATAACTATTTCCTTTAGGCGATGCACTTAGAATCCCACGCTACGCTCAGAATTTTAGGGCCGTATTATAGAACGTTAGAAACACTTGACAGTAGTATTTTAAGGCGATAACTACCCTTAAGCGTTTCTTGAGTATTGAGAAAACTTCTGTAATTTTTCCACAGGAAGCTGCTCCCGGGATAAATATTAGCCTATGTGAACACATTTATACTTACAACATCTAGGGTTTCAGCTACGTCTACACAAAATTTTTATCTAAATTGGTCCGACGTTTGAGCGCATAAAAGTAAAAAACAGACACACACACTAACATTCGCCTTGATATTATTAGTACTGACTGTTAATCAGTCAGTACTAATAATATTCAGGAATTTTGAAAATAAAAACCATGGGTTAACATCTTATTAATTCACTCCCCATAAAAACTATAATTAAATACCTCACCTTCAAACCCAAAATACTAGATCATATTTTAGACATTTATCGTCTCTAAACGTACTAGAATTATAATTAAGTTTTCGAAGGCAAATGTGTTCGATCCGAACTAATTCGAGAGTTAAAGGGAATCCGCATATCCGTATATCTATACTCTATACTAATACATACAGCATACAGCTGAAGAGTTTGTTTGTTTGGTTGGTTGAACGCGCTAATTTCAGGAAGTACTGGTTCGAATTGAACAATTCTTTTTATAACGCTATTACCCAGGTTAGCGAAGCAATAATCATAAATGACAATAAATCGGGTAAATTTTCATACACACGTGATAAACGACGGGATAAAATCTGTTCCACGGGGTTTGAAATACGTCACGGGTGAAGCCAAGGGAGTCAGCTAGTCTTAACATATAAAACAAAGTCGAGTTTATTCAAACACTTATAACTCAGGAATGGGTGGGTTGATTTTTATGGTTCTTGCTTTGTTGAAATAGTCTCTACCCCATAGCAGAATAGGAAAAAAAAAACAGAAAAAATATTAAAATATTTTACTTAAACATTTTATATTCATTAATATTCAATTCAATTCATTTATTTCAGGTTAAAATACCCATCCAATTATAAATATTTTACATCAACACATAAATTGATTACGGCGATGTAAAGCTCGCCTGGACCATTAGTCTCTATAAGTAATACTAAATCAGTTAAGGGCGTATCTCCACAGTCGCAATCGGAGGGTAGTTGTGTTATGAATCATTGGAAATTAGTCACCATATTGTCTACCCTTCTCCCTCTTACGAGAAGATGCCAATAAGTTCTGAACAATCATAGGTTTCAGGAACAAATTACTTTAACTAAATCTTTATGTATATTTATTTCCTTTGTCCACCGCTGCACCGTACGTAATTTATGATTTTTGATATCTTTTTGATTTGTATACTTTTATGAGCCCAATGTACGCACTTACTATCATCAGAATATGAAGAAGCTTAGACAACAGTAACGTAGATATGTCCTGTAAGTATTGCGACTTGATAACAATTAGATAAAACGTCCAAAACTGAGAAGCGAAGTGAGTAAAACTTTTTTGTACACCAATATGAATTAAATTACAACAAATGAAAACATGAAAAATGTGCAAATGGCGGCCTTATCGCTAATAGCAATTTCTTACAGGCAACCTTTTAATGGACGAAATGATCGCCAAATTGTAAGAAATTGGTAGTTAGTGTGAGAAAGTAGAAAACTAATATCAGAAAAACTTTCCTACTCTTAACTTTCCTAAAAACCGAAAGAATAAAATAATATTGAAAGGAACTCATTAGAATATCTAATAAAACCGTACGTAATCATTATCTATTCAAATTTTAGATCATCTATCACGACGTCACGCTCGGAATTTTAATTTCGATAGGGGGTGTTCACCCTTGCATTGACCCACCCGATAATTGTGAATGAGTCACCGCCGACAGCCATATTTCTACTCGTAACGATTGCGTCATAACAATATGGACGATAGACTGGAAAAACAAACTGCAACAAACTTCCTTAGCTACAATTACAGGCTATGAGAGTAAAAGAGAAAGAAAATGCGTGTGAAAATCCTCATGGATGCTATGCCTAAAACCATACGTTACTCTTCCATCTGCTTTAATACGGCCTATGGCCGGGAGTCTCAGGTGAACCCTCGGAAGGATAGCCCCAGGGTTTCTAACAGACTTGGTCCACTGCCGCAGCCTCGTGTGCAGGGGGTTCGGATGATATCCCGCTTCTATGGGAGGTTCTGGCGTTTATTTTGCCGCTACAGTAATATAAAAAACGTAACTCTCTTTATATCGTCACTTAAATATATTGCCCTCTCAAATTTCTTTCACACTATCACACTTTTCGTAACGCATTCACCAACTTAACCCCCAAGTCCGTGAATAAGTTTGGTTCGTTTCCACATGTTTTACTAAACAGTTCTACGGTAGAACTAATGGGACTATTTTTTCTCACTAGTACGATATTAGATGCAACAAAAGAGTAGAACTAGTGGGACTCTTTTTACCCACCTGTTCTATATGTTACTTCAAAAATTACATTTCTATTACTTTGATCAAAGAACAAACGTGGTCACCGTAACCTGTGGGTAGATGTTAGGGGTGTTACTTATCGTAAGTAAGTACAAACTCTAAAATTGTGAAATCTGTGTTATACATGCTTTTCCACACGTTAAAAAAATAGTGTGAAGGAAAAAATAGGGTTGAACGGGTTAATGTTACGATCACTATCTTAACAACTTAATTATGTATGAATAAGGGTATTGTTTGAAGTTAGACGTATAAGATTAGTTCATGCTAAATTCACAATTCCATCCATGTTCTTTAATATTTCTATACTTTAATGCATTAAGCTGTAAAATTAGTTTTTATATTAGCTTGGTTGAACGCGCAAAACACAGGAAAAACTGGTTCGATATTAAAAAAATATATTTGTGTTGTGTTGCCCATTTATCAAGGAAAGCAATTAGTATTAAGTAATGATAAATGTCAGCAATTCGGGCAATTTTTTTTTGTTAAATTAAAAAACGACGGGATTAAATTGGTACCACCAGGTTAGAAGCACGTCACGGGTGAAGCAGCGGGGGTCGACTAGTAATTAATAAAATCATAGACTTATAAATTAGAAGAAGTGCTTTTTGATTTAACAGTAGGTAGATCTTCGTCGGCGGGCAAACTATAAAAAAAGTATGTGTGTACTTATGTACACGCGTTATAATTTATACTGCTTTAGTCTAATAAGATTTTATCACATATACCACAACTCTTTGTTTGTAACAGGAATGATAAATTAAAAAGAAAAAAAAACCTCAAAAGAATGAAAACTACTTGTAGTTTTAAGTCTTATCAGCTAACTTCATAGAGTCGGATTTCCGTGACGGTCTGCGCGCGCATCGTAAAAAATTACGCTCATAATTATTCCCTAACGCGCCAAAAGAAGTATAGCTTCAAAAAATTTTAACCGACTATAATTCTATATCTTATCTTTGTTCTGTACATTACTGAAGAGGCATATTTTACATGTAACAGGTGGTGAGCACAGTGCAAGAAATTTTGGTCGCTGTCTCGCTCAAGCTCCAATAGAGACTAAAGTAATAATAATACCGCATGCTAAGTTAAACCGCGTAGTATGCAATTATCGCGATTCTGATAATATTTCGATATAATGATTATGAAAATCATTTTATATGGTCTAAGTATGCGATTATGTCTATAAATATTTAGTAGCTATCGTTGGGTATAAAAATGTTATTTAAATTATCAGTTCTGTAACTTTGAGATGTTTTCCTATCAAGTGAAGTTCATTCGATTTTGTAACTGAAGGCGACTTTGACTAGCCTAGATCCTTAAGTAACATATATCTTATTTTCAGAATCAGAAACCCTTTTTTCTAAGACTCAGATTGTTATAAAAAGTTCAAAATCGTGACCTCGGCATGAATACCAAGCCTTAAACTTGTTGCGCGGTATTATTGTTACTTTCGTTTCTATTAGGCGCGAGCGAGAGGGAGCGACCAATATTCCTTGCTTTGTCTGTGGTATAAATGTTTAGATACATAAAACAACTTAACTTAACTTAACTATAACTTAACTATCTTCACGCTGTATCCCTGACGGGGTAGTCAGAGAGGACAGATCGCCAGGCTTCGCGATCCATGCATACTTCTTTCGCTTCTTCACGATTCATTAATCGCTTCATACACGCACGTCTGGGTATCCGAGTACATTTGACCTTTCCGATTTTGAGCAATCTGCTCACGTGGTCTTCATATGTAAGTCTCGGCCTACCCTGACTTCTTCTACCCTCTGCTTTCGCACAATATATATTCTTCGTCAATCGTTCCTCACTCATTCGTTGGACGTGTCCAAACCAACGGAGCACGCCCTTTTCCAGCTTAACGCTGACACTTTCATTCAAACCTGCCATAATGCGTATCACTTCGTTACGTATTCGGTCGGCTAAAGTAACGCCGCACAATTTTCGAAGTGATCGCATCTCCACAGCATTCAATTTACTTTCATGCATATGCTGACATACCCAGGTTTCGCTACCGTAAAGCAAAGTTGGCACTAGCACTGCGTTATGAATCGCCAGTCGTGCTTCTTTTACGATGCTTTGTCGCTTTACTAATTGGGACAAAGCACCGTTAACTCTGTTTCCGGCAGCTACTCGCCGTTCTATATCCGAATAACATCTTCCATCCGCGCTAAACATACTCCCTAAATACATAATTTCATTCACTTGCTCTAGACCAACGTTTCCCAACGTAGGCGATAACGCCCCTTGTGGGCGCTGCAGGCCTAAAGGGCGGTAAGAGACCCAGGAAAAGAATGGGGGCGTTGTGTAGGCTTCGGGGGGCGATTTGTAATTTCATCTTGCTAGGAGGACTCTTAGACACCGACAGAGCTCTAGACTCTCGGCTACAACTTTTGAAATAAATAAAATAAATAAATAAATATCCATCACGCCTTATCCCCCAAAGGGGTGGCAGAGGCATATTATATGCCCACTTTTTTAAAGCAATTATTTGCTAACCTGCCTAACCAGGGCAATGTTCTAGCCACCTGAACTACCCGAACCGTAGCAAAGGTCACAGGTTCAATCCCTGTCTCGAATCGGATTGTCTTTTTCCACTTTATTAAAAATTTATGAGAAATTTAGCAAATAATTGCTTTAAAAATTTATCAATATACTGAGTGGAGTCCATTGCATCAATGTTTAAAAATAGTTGTAACACTGTTCATTGGTATCGAGTTGTTCATTAGCTCGATAGATGGCTCTGGTCATACTCTTAAAATGACGATATAAATATGGTGGAGAATTTCAACTTGGTTCGATACGGTTCGGGTAGTTCAGGTGGCTAGAACATTGCCCTGGTTAGGCAAAGGTCACAGGTTCAATCCCTGTCTCGAATCGGATTGTCTTTTTCCACTTTATTAAAAAAAAAAGTTTACTAATATTAATTAAGAGATTGCTCAAACTCGGTTCGATGTTTCTCTCCGCGTAGTTCATGTCTCTGTCCTGTTTTATTCAATAAATAGAAGAAAAATCATGTCAATCGGTCGCTCCGTTTCGAAATGAAAGTAGACACATACAAACAAATAAAAAGGCAATATACACACCTTCGCATTTTAATAGTTATTAGTATTCCTAGATAGGTAATTTTCGTAGATAATAGACCGCGGGCAATCAAGTTTTAACAAGTTTTTGTATATAACCCGATTTGTGCATTCCTGTATCAATCGGCTGATTCATAGAATACTTGTTCTTAATTACATACATACATACATACATATTGTCACGCCTCTATCCCCGAAGGGGTAGGCAGAGGCAAATTAAACGCCCACATTTCACCGTATGCCTTTTTGTCCCACGTAACAGGTGGTGAGCCCATTGCCGTGTTGAAATGGACAGACGCAGGCTGCGGCGACCTGCTGAAGCACGGAACTTGGGACGAACACGAATAAATTTAATAAAAATTTAATAAAATGTGTCTAATTTAGTTGTTAAATTTGGAAGAAATTTTGAACCAGTTGCCTTTTTAGTGAGGTGGTAACAAAAAGGCTAAAAGGTCTTATGTGCTTGACACTAATTAGCACGACCAATTAAAGTCCTGGTAGTCTCGGACTCGTTGTTCTTAATTGTTGAGTGCAATTTAGCGTCGAATAAGATAAACGAGTTAATGCATGTTTGTCTTATTCCTGTCGGTGCGTGCTGCTTATGCAATCCTATATAAACAATGGAATATTTATTTTATTTTCATTTGCGGTTTCGTGCGTAAGAGATAAGCAGTACTTAAGTTCAACACTTACGTATTTCTTAAAACAAAACAATGTCGGAAGTAAAAAAGAAGAGACGGCAATACTCTGTGGAATATATTAAATTCGGATTCATTGAAAATCCCACAAACCCATCGTCGCCTTAGTGCCTTCTATGTCTAAAAACTAAAAACATTTTCGAATGAAGCAATGAAGCCTTCAAGACTGCAAGATCATTTGAAATGCATCCAGATAAGAAAGACAAGAATGTAGCATATTTTCAAGACCTAGAGATGAAGCATAATACTCAGCCAAGTGTAGCAAAACTATTTTCGGCAGCTGCTAAGCAAGATGACGACGGACTTCGAGCTTTGTGCAATATCTCTTTGTTAATTGCTCAAAAAGGCAAACCACGCAACATCGGAGAAGAGTTAATTTTGCCAGCAATAAAGGAAGTAATAACTACTGTGCTTCATAAACCGGCCGCAGATATTATCCGAAAAATTCCTTTGAGTAATAATTCTGTGCAAAGACGGATTGATGAAATGGCTGAAAACATTGAAGGATCATTGTGCAATCATCTGAAGACTAGTCAATTCTCAGTACAGCTCGATGAGTCCACTTTACCTACTAATGAAGCATTGTTGCTGTCTTACGTGAGATTTATTAAACATGAGAAAATATGTGAAGAACTATTGTTTGCTAAAAATTTAGAGACCGATACAAAAGGCGAAACCATATTCAATACATTGGAAAAGTTTTGTGATGAGAAAGAGATTCCCTTGAAAAATAGTATATCAGTTGCTACGGATGGCGCTCCGGCTATGACAGGGTGCCTTAAAGGCTTGATATCGTACTTAAAAAATAAAATTCCAGATGTACTTGCTGTACATTGCGTTATTCATAGACAACATTGGGTTGCTAGAAACTTAAGTTAACGACTATTTCAATCACTGCAATATGTCATCAAAGCAGTCAATAAAATCCGTACCAGGTCTTTAAGTGATAGATTATTTCATCAGCTTTGTGTTACTAATGATGAAGATTCCAACCGTTTGTTGCTTCATACTGAGGTTCGTTGGCTATCAAGAGGCAATTGTCTGACTCGATTTTACAACCTGTTTGACTCTGTGATAGAGTTCTTGGAAACTAAAGATACAGAATTGCGCAACAAACTCATTACATCAAAAAATGATATAGCTTACATGACAGACCTGTATAAATTGTTCAACGACATGAATCTCCAACTGCAAGGCGATGAACTAAATTTAATTATAACAAAAAATGTCGTTGCTGCTTTAGCAGACAAACTGCTTCTACACAAAAAGAATATGGGCAGACGTGAGTTTCACAATTTTCCGAATTTATCAGTATCCTGCACTAACGACGACTTGTTTGCCTACTGCCAACATTTGGAAAACCTCCACATTGACTTCACCGAACGATACCAGGACATTTGGAACTTGGAAAAACCAGCCTGGTGGTTAGATCCGTTTTCAAATGTCAACACACCAATCTCACTTCAGCTGGAAGAAGAACTTACTATAGAATTGACAACAAACGAGGAAATAAAAATTAAGTTCAAAAATGGCTATCAAGAGTTTTGGCTACAAAAACCGATCCCGCAATTGTACCCTGGATTGTGCTCAATCGTTCAACGATTCTTGATAGCATTCCCATCGTCATATTTGTGTGAACGTGGATTTAGTGCTGAGGCAACGCTGCTTACTAAAAAGAGAAATCGTTTGCATGTTACCGAACGTGGCGACTTGCGGCTGTTCTTGAGTAAATTGGAACCTGATATCAACAAACTTATTAAACAGCATCAGATTCATCCTTCACATTGGTTTTTGTATAAGAATCGATTATGTTTGTTTTATTTTGAATAAAAGATACTCTGTCTGAATACTATAAAGTTGCGTTTCAATAATCATTCTCAGTGGCAGGCAACTTGAGACCTGAGCGTCGTTATGTACTACCTACTGTGCTCAGGTCTCAAGGTAACTCTTGCGGATTATAGTAAAAGTCTATTTTAGAATGAATGTTTAATCTCCGCTAATATAGCTCACAACAATTAATTAATTTAATTTGAAGTTATAGTGGTTTTTAAGTAGGTGAAAAAATGGGGGCGCTAAAAATTTATTTAGTCTCAAATTGGGCAGTAGACAAAATAAGTTTGGGAACCTCTGCTCTAGACGTTCTTGGTTTACCCTAATCTCCCATTTAGTTCTTACGTACTTCAAACAAAATTACCCTATATCGACTCTACGAACTAACTTCTAATCCCTAAACGTTCGCATTCTGTCCTCGTACATTAAAAGATGTTTAAAACTATATTATCTACTATTTTAGTTCCTAGGACGCACACTCGTGTGTTTGTGGCGTGTGTAGCTGTCTATTTCAATCATAAAACTTGTACAAAATTCGATGACTATATTAATATTACCGTAAATTTGATTCCGAAGATATAGGTAATATTATGAGAGCCACATCATTTCATCTTCAATCTGTCGTTCCCAAACCAGATTTCAAATTGGAAAACTTGTTTAATTTAAATTCAGCCGAATCTATACAGATAAATAAAGTTGAAGTGTCTGTTTGTAATTCCAAATTAACAGCTTTTCACTAAATACATATAAAACGGCACATATCTACATTAACAGATCGATATTTTATTGTTTCTCTGTCTGTTTGTTTCAGCGTATTTCTGAAACGGATGGACCGATTTTAATGGGTCATTCTCTGGCAGATACATAGAAAGGGTGGGCAGAGTCAGAGCCCCATTTCACCGTTTCCATTTTTGTCCCACGTAACAGGTGGTGAGCCCATTCACGTGTTGAAATAGACAGGCGCAGTCTGTGGCGACCTGCTGTTGAAAATGTTCAAGCCGCCCATAAGGCCTTCAACCAGGCTTATCGACTGCCATTATACTGGCAACCGGGACCAACGGCTTAACGTACCTTCCGAAGCACGGAAACGATCGCAAATGTAAATTGATGAAAGGATTGATGTGATGTTGAGAAAGGGTCATGGCTTCTTATATCACGAGAAAATACATTCCCTCGGTAGCCCCGGATATCTTCTACTAATACCATGACTACTTTACTACAGGCACCCGGGACCAATGGCTTAATGTGCATTCCAAACCTAGATAAACGCCACAAACGATCACCTATCTTAGGATCGAACATAAAACAAGACGCTTAATTCATAACTAATATATTATTACCGTGGTGCTTCCCTTTTTCTACAGAATTTACACCCATTTGCTTTCCTTATCTCACACTTTGCAAAAGATGGAATCTTTTTCCGACTCCTTCAAATTATCTTCTGATTAATTTCGTTGCGGGTTCCGAGATATTCTAACTTCTCCAGGGACTTCACCGAGATCGAGCTCGGTGTAACTTTTCTGGTTTTTGATCATTGCTGTAGATCCTGGTTTACAGGAGTCACATCAATGGGAATGCGGGTGGGATTAGTCCCAAAGACGCTTAACTCCGTGATCTTTTATAAAACTATGAACTAGCGTAACTAAGAGCGCTTCAAAACTATGTTTTGTCTATGGTAACCCGATTAAAATAAGAATAAAAGGCCAGTCTTAATATTAGCTTTATATTAAGACTGGCCTCCTTATAAATACACTAGGTGACCCTTACGGCTTTGCCTGTGACATACTTCGAACTCCCGTCGTAGCTATTTAATACTGTCGTTAATAAAATCTACAATAATGTAAAAATAATTGCCGATTTGTCGACATTTATGATTACTGCTCTCATCTCCAGCGTATTAGCGTGATGATTTATTTTTTTTTTCTTAACTAACACATACATCTATATAAATGAAAATGAATCGCAAAATAAGTTGTTAAGCGCAAAACTCGGAGACGGCTGGACCAATTCGAGTATTTTTTTTAATTTATTCCTTAAACTGTTTAAAGGTTTTTATGGAGAGAATATTTGGAAAAAAAAATCTCTTAATCCGAAAGCCTTTCTTCGATAAATGGGATATCCAACACAAAAATATTTTTTTCAAATTCTACCATATTTCAATTTTCTATTTCAAGTTCCTGTAATTAGGGCGTACAACTAAACAAACAAACAAAAGTTTCTTTAGCTTTATATATGCTTTATATACGACAAGCGTAATCCCTGTCCTTACAAAAGTTACTAAGTACCCACTTAACCCCAGTCCCCAATACCCCAGTATATGTGTGTTACCAGCTTAACCCTATCTCAAGGGCTTTCGAAAACCCAACTGTTCTGTTAAAATCTTGACCTTGACGATAAAAAGAATGAATGAATGCATGAGAGGACAATCTAAACGGTCGCCTTTTTTCTAAAAAATATGAATGTTGGGTTCGAAAGGCAGGTAAATACTTTTATTGGCACGTGTCGTAATTCTAAGGGTATACCTTCGAATTAAGAGATTTATTATCGATACTTACGACGGTAGTTGTTGAATAAAACTGGGAAATACCTGTAACAAAAAAGATTTGTTGTTTATTTTTCATAATATAATGTGAATTTTTATTGCTTAACTGATTTAGGTAAGGCTACGTTCAAAATTTGAGTAGGAGCAACGCTATTTACTCTGTAAAGAACATTTTAAAATCCCTTCCTAGATTTTCCCAAAGGTCTAAAGGGGTCTTAGAATGTTTTTACACGGTCGACAGCGCGAGTGCTGCACCTCTGAGTGTGTCACTTTTCATAATGTGTGACCACGATCCATGGCTGCATAGTTGTCTGCCATCTCAGTGGTATTAAAAATATTTGACGTCATGTCGAATTCTAATTAAAATTTGACATTTCACCGCAAATCCAGTTACGAGATTTTCAAATTTTATGACTGAATGGTGCTATTCTATTTAAAATATGAGCTTAACGGGCTTGCAATGCGAAAGTAATAGTCCTCTAGTTCACAGCCCTAATACATCGAATTACCATTATATCAGTATCTTTATCAGAAAAATAGCTTTAAAAGTATTTACTGGTAGAATGTAGGTATTTGTTCTGCAATTTTTAAATTTTGCTGTTTGAATAACATGGAAAACATTTAGTTGGTAAATTTTGAAACGCATGACATCTTTACTTGCAGTGTTGGCTTTATGTTGGAAAATCCTAGATCACCTGTCATTTATTGCGCCCGCGGTCTCAGTGTTCTATAAACGATCACTGAGTTACGCAACTTTCACTATGGCTGGTCCTCGGATGGGGGACCACTTTGTGGCATTTACATTTGCGAGCGTTTCCGTGCTTCGGAAGGTACGTTAAGCCGTTGGTCCCGGTTGCCAGTAAAATGACAGTCGTTAAGCCTGGTTGAAGGCCTTATGGGCGGCTTGAAAATTTCAACAGCAGGTATCCACAACCAGCGTCTGTCAATTTTAACACGGCAATGGGCTCACCACCTATTACGTGGGACAGGAATCCACACGGTGAAAAGTGGGCATATAGTATGCCTCTGCCACCCCTTCGGGGATAAGGCGTGATGGATATTTATTTTATTTTATCTGTCATTTAATTAGTAGGACATTTTGAAGTGAAACTTCTGTATCGACGTTGAGAGAAATTTTATAGCTGTAAATAAGATCGTCACACTTTTTGATTACGCGCCATGTTGTTTTGAAGTTAAACTTCTTTTTCATAAGTGAAACTTCTTTATCGACGTATGAGAGAAATGTTATAGCTGTAAAAAATTTCGCAAAGTAGTTTCTTTTCTTACCTGTGTACTCTGGTATTTTTACATAGTGCCATCTAGTCCATAGTAAGCTAATATAAGCTTGTGATATGGGATCTAGACAACTAATAAACATAGTTATATATTTCTAAATACATACATATTAAAGGTACATAGGAAAATTAGTAATAGAAGACAAGCAAAACATAAAATGAACAAAACGTCTAATTAAAATCCATAGGTTTTTGTTACCTATAAAAAAAAAATATTCGCCATTTTATTTGTATACCAAAAGAGCCTGTCATGAACTTAAAGTTCGATAATCCTATAAAAAGGTTTTATACACAAACGGACAAACTTTTCAATATTTACCACAAAACTGACGTCAACAAAGTTATTCAAACTTAAGCAGAATGTTGGAGGAAATAGGATTGGCTGGCCAAAATATTGGTAGGCGTTTAGGCATGATAACAAAAACAGGAACTTCCTTAGATTTTCAGTGAACGTAGCGTTAGGGTTGCCCTCTATACACAAAACCAATATGTTTTATGTACAGACGGTACGGTAACCATAATTTGCTAGAATTAGGAGATCAAAGCTAGTTTACTGTCTATAATAAAACGTCCCCGATGCATGAAATATGATAAAGTTCTTACTAAAATTTCTATCTTAATTAATCTGTGACAGTTTTGGTACCTCCTCATTTGACTCACGAACATACTGGCACGAAGAACTCTACTGTGGTAATGAAATTTTAGGGTTATATAGACAAACGAAAATCTATTATTTTCGACTAACCCTTCCGTCCTTCTATACAAATTTGCTACGCTTACATTAAGAGAGAGTGGCTGAATACGCACTTGATCGTTTTTTAGGGTTTCGTAATCAAAAGGTAAAAACGTGACCCTAATGCTAAGATTCACTGTCCGTCTGTCTGTCTGTCACCAGGCTGGTTCTCATGAACCGTTATAGATATACAGTGATTTTTTTTACAGATGATGTATTTCTGTTGCCGCTATAACAACAAATACTAAAAACAGAATAAAATTAATATTTAAGGGGAGCTCCCTTACAACAAACATGATATTTTCGTCGTTTTTGGTTCGATATTAATAACGGCAGTAGGTAGGCACTGGAACAATTAATAGAATATTTAGTTTTTTATTCACTGTAAAATAAATACCTACTTAAATTAAAATAAAATATATATTTATAATGGGCTCCCATACAATAAATGTGATTATATTATGAAAAATTAAGATAATGGTATGGAACCCGGTAATGGTGCACGAGTCTGACTCGCAAATGGCTGGTTTTTTATTTTTTTCTATAGGAGTAGCATAATTCACGGGCTAAAAGTCAAGAACATTCTTAAAAAAGATTTTTTGTCATTGTGGCGATACTATAGCTACGCCAATAAAAAATTTTGACTTAAATGTCAGTAAGTCATTCAGTATTCAATGAGACGGTCAAATTTTCACTCACTGGTTCATTTCAAGCAGATCTGACGCTGGCCTAATCGTATTTAGGTTCAAACCAAATCGATGATCATTCAAACTAAGTTATGGACCGTTCAACTCAGGGTACGTGGACTAAAAGCTACGGATGTCTTTTGTCAAACCGTCACACGTAGGGGGTCCATTTGAGCGAGTGCTCGCGGGACGTTAATCTCATTAGCGCATATTCAGGAGGGTGCACTAGGGCGAATTAACGCAACTAGAAACTGTTTATGAATCTAGTTTGACTTTTTATGCAAAAAAAAGTGAATTTCATATTTTTTTGATTTTGTATTCTGCAGTTTAAATTTAATTAAAAGTGAGTAATCTCCAAAAAAAATACAGAATTAATATTAAAGATTTTTTTAAATGACAGTATTTTTGTCAACACTCGATATTTATATTATGGACTATCTCGTTGGTGCAGGTGGTGCTACTGTCGTTCCTGAGGTCTCTAGTTGGAATCCCGGGTCAGGACAAATATTTGTGTGATCCGTAAATGTTTTGTTAGGTTTATTAGTACGTAATGTATGTAAATATGTACATATTTAAAATTATATACATATGTATGTTTATCAGTTGTCTAGATCCTAATTATAACTTAATTTGGGCAAACGGTGGCGCTGTGTTTTCAGCTTCTCACACAGCGCACTCTAGTCTACCTAAATAACCCAAAAATATTTATATTTATTTATAGATACTTATTAAATGTGATTATAAATCGGAATAAGCTACACATATTTGTGGACAATAACGACTTAAACATATTTCTTTCTTAGATTCAGTACCACAGCCCTAACAAGATGCAATGTATTCAGTGACTCATCCCGTCGGATGTTCACTCGTAAAATTTATACAAAAACCCTTCGGAACTCGACTGAAACATCCAGTTAAACTTGTAAAGAGGTTCCGCCGTACGACAGAATTATGAGCCAAGTTTACGCGTAACTGCAAAAGTAGTCTGACAAGAAAACAAAAATATATTGCTCCAAGTAAATTGATACGAAACTTTAATGTCCGCCATCTTTAAAATTCACAAGTCATTGCACTGTAATAGAAGTTTGAACGGGGATGTTGAATAGAGTCGCTGATTTACGACGTCCTGTTGAAATTCTTTATCTCTTTCTGATTAATTGCAAAGGAAAGCGATACGGCAAGATAGGGTTTTGGGACTTTTGGGTTCAAATCAACTTTCCTATTTCGTTTTGCACGTTACTAATATACAGGCTAAATATATCACTAATCGCATCCTTTATCAAAATTTATTCCAAATAGCGATGAAAAAATAGCTAATTTCGATGGAGCGGTGAAGTTTAATCGTATCCCACAGGATATTTATATGATACAACGGGGTTTTATGTAGACCTATAAAAAAGATATAAGTAATATCGTTGTCCATTATTTTGTTTTATCTCTTAGGGTTTAGGCAGTAATTTCAATGAAAGTTCTCAATTGGCGACATATTTTCCGACATATTGAACTATAACACAAATACAATATTAAACTATATGAATAAACCTTCATCTTAAATCACCCTATCTAATGATAAAACTACACACGACACGATTTTATTTTGTACCATGGATAATATAGAGCGAATTATAAGCACATTAGTTAAGATCACATAAGAAAAGGTACTAAAACCTAACTTAGTTCTCTATCGCTTACTCTGTTTGTGTTCTCATTAACATTAGCTCACCGCACCACTTGCCTCCTCAGATGCTTCAAACTAATAACAATGCTGAGTGAATATACAGCTTTGGGTTGATTCTTGAACTTTCGTCCAAAATAAAATCGTTCCAATGTTTACTATATGAGCTAGAGTCACCTTATCTTTCATCCACGTACGTAAAATGAAAATAAAAAATCTTTATTCATGTAGGTCACAAAGTAACACTTATGAACGTCAAGATTATTGTTTCTACTTTTACATTTACTGCCATTTTCACAAAGCAATAGGTAGAGCCTGGGGAAGAACCTGGCAATAAAACTCATGGCCACTCTTTTCTAACCGCCAGTAATTACATTAGTATTATTTACGTGATATTTGACCAACTTATGTAGTAATGAGTTAATACAAAAGAAACAAAATTTAAATCAAAACAAAATGAGAGCGATTCCAGTTGCTAGTTCTATGGGCAGCCAACCCTTATGTCAAAGAATCTAGCAAGAAACTCCATGGATGCTCTTTTAAAATGTAGGTATGGCTTACAAAATTAAACTTACATTATTCTCTTGGAGTTATGTGAGAACAGTCGACTAAACTTAACTTTAGCTGTTCTTAACTTCTATAACAAGCTACAAATAAATAATTAAGTGATAATTTTCGTAACAAAGTTTAATAACAAGCTATGACAGAAGATTTATAAATACATTTTCGTAATTGGGTAAGTATTATTGAAGAAAATTTCTTACAATCACACACATATACAGTTTTGGTACGCTGTTTGTGCCGAAAGTTTATAATGGTAAGAAAAAAAAACTTTTAAAGCGCATTTTACTGGCAACCGGGACCAACGGCTTAACGTGCCTTCCGAAGCACGGAAACGCTCGCAAATGTAAATGCCACAAAGTGGTCACCCATCCGACGACCAGCCATAGTGAAAGTTGCGTACCTCTGTGATCGTTTACCGAACACTGAGACCGCGGGGCCACGAGCGCTTCGCCTTATAGGCGGCTTAAAAAATTTCAACAGCAGGTGGCCACAGCCTGCGTCTGTCTATTTCAACACGGCAATGGGCTCACCACCTATTACGTGGGACAGGAATCCACACGGTGAAAAGTGGGCATATAATATGCCTCTGCCACCCCTTCGGGGATAAGGCGTGATGGATATTTATTTATTTATTTTATTTTTAAAATTCGAACTAAACTCCATTTACTACTAATATAAATGTCAGTAAAACCACTTTGCGTAACAAAAAGAGTCGGTAACCACCATGCAAGGGGTGGCTTGCACTTAGGGGAGAATATCCCCTAACAAAAGACGGCTGCCAACGCATTTGTATCGATTCGCGCCCGACGCCTCCTTTACAATGTATAATAAACTGTTGTTTGTATTCGTAAATTGGAATTTATATCAATGATCATTAAAGCATTAATATATAAATAAGTACAGATTTATTCACGAAAGGTGACCACTGCGCAAAGGGAATTCCCGGTCTTTCGGTAGTCTCACATGGGGAAATACTGGTTCAACACGCAGAGGCCCTTTGAGAAATTTAATCTAATAGAAAATGGGACCTCCACTGAAGACAAACCACGCCCACCTTATGTAGAAGAACAGTAATGGACCACCTCCAATGGGAGAAACTATCGTAAGTGAAATGGGCTATTGGGTAGAGGGTTAAATGGATTGGGTAATTAAAACTATGGATGAAGACGGTGTCAGCCATTTTAATATGTTATTATCAAAATACTGGCAGACGGTGTCCGCCATTTTAATATGTTATTATCAAAATACTGGCAGACGGTGTCTCGCCAACTTACTAGATAAGTCTGTAAGGCGTCAGAGGGCATCACCGGTGTGAGCGGCTAGGGGTGTCGAGCGGTGCGGCGCCGGTTGCACCATCGCGGGTCAGAAATGTAGTTATGCCTTTGAAAATGACACTTCCACCCCCGCAGCTTCCACCATATAGCTTTGACTCCTTCCCTCTGAATGGCCAATTAAGGCAAGCCAGAGTTGAGATTTGCTGCACTTCCGGGAGTAGCGCATTGCTCTCCCGTTAGCCTATTAAATGCTAACTGGTGCAGAAGTGCAACAAAACTCTGAAGAATCGGGACCGATGTCTAACCAAGCACATTCAGCTCGCCACAAACTGCCGTGCGGATGTGTGCTTTTCGTTAACTTTCTGAAACATTTTTTTGTTGATATCGCAAGGTGGATGACTTAAAAAGCAAATCTACTCCTAGCTAATCCCTCATAGGGTTGCGTTAATCCTATAAAAAGATAACGACTGTCCTCATCAATATTAACATTATTATAAGGCATTTACGGCCGCAATTTGTGGTCATCTTTAGTGAACCGATCTGTACAATTTACAGACTGTATGAATATTTATTTAAGTAATTTACTGTGTGTTCGCAATGTGTCTGTTTGCTCACGTCAATAAAATAAATGTTCAAAATTTTACAAACTCACGCTTATTTTTAACTGCGATAAAAAAATCGAAATTTTCTTCCAAAATACTACCGTGTAAAAAAAAATCTCGATAAACTCCAAAATCTAGTTTTTATAAAATAAGCTTTTAAATGCGCTAAAAAGAAACTCCTTTCATTTGATATCCATACACACCCTTTTGATTATGTCTGGTGAGTATTATATGTTATTTGGAATATTTTTATCATAAACGTATGCGTATTTTGTGGAACTTGCCATCAAATAATAAAGTAAAACAATCAAAATTAGCTCTATCGTCGTACACTGCTAAAATGGCAAAAACCAAATGGGTTGTTTACCTGCGAGTGTATGAAGTACATATAAAAAATATCAGGATGCTTCGATTGTTTTTCAGATTGGAGTTCGGCGACTGGTGACGAATTACTGCTTCTGCCCAAACGGCAACTGATATAACCGCTTCTGATATCCAGCTTACGTTACGGCTCTGAGAGCTTTGTCTGATAATTTATATTTATCTATTACGCCGTATCCCCGAAGGGGTGGCAGAGGCATACATATTATATACCCACTTTTCACCATGTGTATTCCTGTCCCACGTAAAAGGTGGTGAGCCCATTGCCGTGTTCAAATAGACAGACGCAGGTTGTGGCTACCTACTGTTGATTTCTTTCAAGTCACGCATAAAGTCTTCAACTTGACTTAACGACTGTCATGTTACTGGCAACCGGGACCAACGGCTTAACGTGCCTTCCGAAGCACGGAAACGCTCGCAAATGTAAATGCCACAAAGTCACCCATCTGAGGAACAGCCATAGTGAAAGTTGCGTAACTCAGTGATCGTTTACAGAACACTGAGACTGCGGGGCCACGAGCGCTTCAAGCTTCAGCTTTCTTGTCTGATAATTAATCTAATTATTTAATTTTGGTAACAATGTCATAAAAGAACAACACAAAACAGTTTAAAAAAGTGTTTTCTATGTATACTGCGACTGACTGTTCATTTAAACGATGGCCAAGGTCGCGTCGCATGATGCTGATGCGGTGGCCGGTGGGTGTTCACGGTCATGTATATAAGCCAGTAACTACAAAATTACGCTAAGTAGTACAATGGCAACTCTAACGATCGGTGTGTTGATGATCTGTGCTTTGGCGGGAATCGGGGCGGCACCTCCACCGCAAAATGATCGTGAGTTTTAATTTTTTTTTTTTAGAATACGCTAGTCCATTGGATTTTTATATACTCACTATTAAGTAGACAGACAAGCAGACTGCCAACCTTATAGAAAGTAGTTACTGTAGCCTCTAGAGCTTTGCAACACTACAAAGACAGGTTACACTATAAGACTTTCAACTTGGCTTCACAACTGACAATAATACTAGCTCCCGGGACCAACGTGCTAGCTTTGGAAAACGGAAACGCTGGTAAATAGAGATACCGTAGCGTATGATGTTTAACGCAGTGATAGATTACAGAAGACTGCCGCTGAGCTAGCAGGGTTACGGTGCTTCAAACTTTATTTTGAGTTGTCCTTAACCAGTACGTGGCTCACGGAATACGCTATTCCGTGAGCCACCCATGGTGTCGGGCTCTCTTCACTCGATCTGGCACAGCGACTGTGCATCTCAGAAAGCTCTTTCTGTTCTTAAGGCGTGAACCGGGCATAATTAGGATGTTGATAAAGAGGGTGGCGTGCCACCGCCGTCGCACCGCTGGTGGGGCGATGTCAGAAAGTGGGTACAATTTGTTTTTTGGTAATAGGTCAGCCCGTGATTATGCAGAATGTGTCATTCAGTGCGACATCAACTTCCTTGGCATGTGCTGATCGATGCCATACTGGACAAGCGTATTCGCTTGTCGAGAAAATGCGAGGCGAGTGAATTTTACAAAAATGGAGCTGCCCCGAAGGACGAGGATGTTTAACGTTGAACTAAATTATTCCAGCTCGCAACTTTACTAAAATTGTACTACTGGACCAGTACACAGTCTTCTCTCAAATATTTACAATTAAATAAGTGTGTACCTACCTATCTGTTTGTAAAGCTCGCTCTGCTCATATATTAGTTTGGGTTCAAATGAAATAGTATATTCAGTATTCAGATACGAAGTCAAAGATCGATGGTATAAAGCCGTTCAATCTATAAATAACTTGAGTGAAACAATCCTTACAATCCTCCCTTGAGTGAAACAAAACTGCTTTATTTAAGCGGATTGAAATTCAGATTCAACTTGTGAAATAGTAAGTGCTAAGATTTGTTTTTGTTTATTTTGTTCGTGGAAAGTATTTTAACTGTTTCTTATGTTGGTTAGAAGAGTATGCTCGGAATAGAATATACATAATTTCTTTGTAACGTGAAGTCCCTTGAATAATATCAGAATGTTTGCTTAAATTGTTAGAAGTTTCCACCTGTTTGTTTGCAAAATTTGATTAGAATTTTTGACATATGAAGCCATTTGACCTACCTACCTTCCCACGGAAGTGTGCGGAAGCAGTTATTCTGCACCAACTTGTAACAACTTGTGAAAACACACACAGTGTCTTCATACACGCAGTTGCTTCCGTTGCACTCGTACACCGTAACATCCCATAAGGCGTAAGTATGCGCTTCGCATACGCTAATCTATACTAATAATAATAATTTCGGCGGTCTTAAGTTCTTATTATTATGTATGCTCTCTATCTATCCACCACATGAGCTCTTTAAGAGGAATCATGAGCTTAAATAGCTTAAAATTAAAATCGTCACAATATTGTTATATTATACGATCATAATGGTACGTAATATCCGCTGATATTCACGAACAAAACAGAATAATTGTACTGGGTGATTTGGCACTTTGAAAACAACACAGTATGTTGTGTGTATCAATATGAAGCCTATATTATATTTTCATTGCTAATGAACAAACTGAAAACTGGGTTCCAAAGTTCGGATGAGCAACATTTCATCCTATTACGATCTATTCAGAAAATGGGTTAACAGTTAAGGGTAATCTCAGGATCTATAGAACCGAATTTGAAAATTCTTTCACTGTACTATCATAACCGAAAGAAATCGATTTTGTTGTGTAATGGTCATGACGTTCAAATGAACCTCAACCGTAGGACGTAAATTACATTTTTGGCTGACTCTACTTATTGATCTAGATGTTTCTGAAAATCTTTTCGCGGTTTATGCTTATTTAGAATATATTTTTAACATCTTACTAGCGATATATTATGATACTTATTTGTACTCAACGTTTCAAACTAACGTATGTGGTACAGCCGCTTGAATTTTTTATGCTTTATTGTAGAATTTATAAGCGACGGGATTAAATAGGTGTGACGGGAATTCGAACTATGATTCCTCGCTCTGTGTTTAGAACCATTTACAAGTTTTAATAAACTGATTATGACAACCAACTGTGAAGGTAGCCCCAAAAAAGGTAGGAACACAAAAAAAGCAAAGTAAATGATTTTTAAAAAACTTTGGACAAACTTGATAAAACTTTACCGGGGCGAGGGATAATTATAACCCCAAACGTTCACTTATTTTATATAAACCACCGCATTTTGATGGAGAAATACATTAATCCGACCCGAACAATTCCTCAATGCACAAGTTCGTTATTATCAAAAGGGTTTTTAGGTTCGGAAACCCTGTAAAAAGTGAAGGCGTAACGCTAAAAAATTGTTCTACAGTGGCTTTATGAGTTTGAATCGAAACTTTCTGCTAAGTGAATTTTTGTCGGCGATGATAAAGTATGTTCGAGATTACGTGTTAGATTAATATGTATAATAATTCAGGATTTTAATTTAAGTGTAATATTGTATTGCTTAGCATCCCATTATGAGCGGGAGCCCACACCCCGCCCAGTAGCTACAAAATTAAATATTAAATATACACCGAACCAAAATGGAGACCGTTCCTCTAAAGCTAAACGTGATAAAGTGCTATAATTTTCTGAGGAATTAGGTATACCGCAGACAAATAGCAGCAGTAGGTGTACCATCAACCTAACAGTATAGCAAATTTCAGATCAATCACAAGGACCAGTCGATATTAGTGGGATTCTTTCATTGCCTGGGTCGTGAGCTGATGATCTTCAAAATTTATAGCTAAAAATCATCTTGATCACATCGGCTTTCGAAAGTGGTCTATCCGTTCGGGAACCATGATATCACACACAAACAGCTACACAGAATAAACTTGCACGCCAAGCCTTGTTTTACAAGGAGGGTTAAAAAAAATTAAAATACATGACCCGTTCAGAGTACTGGTACAAAACATACTTACATATTGTCACGCTTTTATCCTCCAAGGGGTAGGCAAAGGCATACTGTGCGTCCACATTTCAACGTATGTACTTTTGTCCCACGAAACAGGTGGTGAGCCCATTGCTGTGTTGAAATGGACAGGCGCAGGTAGTGGCGACCTGGTAGGTTCATAAGGCCTTAAACTGGGCTTAACGACTGCCATGTTACTGGCAACCGGGCAAACCGGCAATGATATAACCGCATAAAATGTTTACGCATAATTTTTTTTACAATAACGATTACTAATCATAACATTTATTGACATATCACTCACTCTCGCATAAAGATTACAAGCCATACATTTAGAATACCCTGTTGTTTAGAATACCATATTAACGAGTACATATTTTTATTTTTATATCTAAGCTTGAACTGTCTAAGATTGAAATGCCCACTGATTAAAAATGTCGATAGTCACTATACTGAAGTTCAAAACACTTATATATAGAATATATAAATAAAATACAAAAAGAAAGTAGGTAGATTAAAACGAGCGATTCTATTCTGGCGCATCGCCGGCCGCTGCCGCGGCCCGCTCGCTTCGCTCGCTCGGCTCGCGCGTTGTGGTCACAAGTGACCTAACACTCCTCCTCGCTTCGCTCGCCGTTGTACCTATTTATGACTTTGCTCAAGACTAGTCTAAAAAAAAGAACACCTAAAATATCGTTTTATATGTTACAGCTTAAAAACTTGGCTATGAGTGAGATTATTATTTACAATGGTGTCTTATAATTTCTTAAATATTCTTAGTCAAATTATTATTCATTAATGATTTAAACGGTTATCCATACCTCCATTATGCGTTTTGTATTTTATGATAAATTATCTTTAGGCGTATAACAATTATACCCTTTACATTTATGCTGATTAAAAAAAATTAGAGTAAGTTAATGTTATGTCAATACAACCACTATGCGTTTATAACACTCTGCCTATCATAATTTATGCGAGAAAACTTTATGCTGAAACTGTTATGCCAAACTACATTAAGCTGAAAAAAAGTATGCGATCGAAAGGGCACACCCATCCGAGGACCAGCAGCCATAGGGACCGTGTAGTTTAAATTGGTACAAGTCTTGTAAAAAAAGCTTTTGGCCTTCAAAGTCCATATTTATAACGAAACAACGTGTATTGAAAAAAGAAAAAAAGTGTATTGAAAAAAGTAGATCTACGACCTCAGTAGCTACTTCAAGCTTCGTCAGTTCAGAACCAGTTTATCCACGAAGATATTCATTTAATTAAACCAATATCACTTACAATACATTTTCTACTTTATAATCTTAATTTTAGGGTTCATATTTATGTTATCTGTAGAGATTCACGTCCTGTGATACAGTCTTTTGTAATTGTTGGTAGGTACAAAATATATGGATCTCTAAGGGACACGTAATATTTTATTTACTTTACTGCAGGAGTCGGCAATTTGTGAGCGAAGGAGATGATACATGGATAACGTGGGTAGCTTTGAGTGGCGATCAAGGAATAAGATAAGTGTATGAGTTCGTTGTATTAATAGCGCCACCTGTTTCTCTTGCAAGAGTGTCCATTAAAACCAATTAGCAATGGCCTCTGTATTCTCTGTATTAAGTGTAAAATTAATTCTATACTGCAATGAAAAACGAATGTAATATAAACAAGGGTAGCTAATTTAGAAGAAGAAAACGTAAAAAGTAAAGCTTTTTTTCAGAATACATTAATATTTTTGTAACCAGGAGTTATGTTCTCAGTATTTTCTCATTTAACCATAATTATATTTTGAAGAAACAAAACTTGGTTTACAAGAATACTTTTAACCCGTGGTCGGGAGAAAAAAAATTAACCACATAAATTTGAAAAGGTGCCGCTTGTTCCATAGTATTTTTTGTAGGCATTCCCGCCCTAAAACGACCCAAATCAAAGTTAATTATAATCTAAAGCAGTTTGTACATGCCTGGAGATCGTGTAGATTATAAAACGAATATATAGATTTGTATTTCTAAAAACAGGCTCGTTTAAAATGGTAATTTAGAATAATAATTGAAAGCTATTTATGTGTTTATCGTATCTTGGATATTTGAACTGGAATTTTTGAAATGACCCGTAAAACGGGAGCGAAGAAGAAGGGAGATAACTTGTAACATATTGTTATCTAAACGATCTTCACAACTGGTATCCAAGTACCTAAACATCTAGATATCCTATAGCTCAGGTTACATCATTATGATTGTGAAACGGACGCTGGGGCCTTTAACCCGTGTATTAAAATGTGGCCCAGAACCTCAATTCTGCGATTAATAGTTAGCGCAAGCAACTGTCATTAAGTTGCCACTTTAAAAAAATGCCATTATCTTTGTGAATTTATCAAAATACCGACAATTTTTTAACGTAAATGGCATTTTTTGTCCATTTTCACTACAACAATGCTATTATTTTGAGAATTTATCGATATTTCTCACAATTTGTTTTTAGGGTGTGGAATTTCAGTGGTTTAATTACGAAGTTACTAGCAGAATTGAGGTACTTAGCGTGTGACTCCTAAGAACCTTTTAATGGAATAGATGGTATCCTATGACGTCATCCAGTGGGCATATAATATGCCTCTGCCACCCCTTCGTTGATAAGGCGTGATGGATATTGATGGATATTAGTCGCTTAAAATAATTTGCTATACTCTATGTGGAAATATTATTCCCCATAGTTAACTGATTAGTTTTAGGTTATTTGAAATCTTTCAAAAGATTTTTTGAAGTCGATTTTATAAATTAATAAAATAATAGTTTGAAAATATTCGTTAGTGAATTGCAAATGCATAGGCTCAACCGGGACTTCTGGTCATAGGCAGATGGTAGGGCACCGTGTGGTTTTAGTCGGTGGGAGTCCGGCTTAGCTAATAGCATCCATGAGGATATCCATACGAAAAATAAAATCTTAAAAATAGTTAACGTTACGTCTAAATGCTATACTTCGTCCTAATTTGTTAATCAAAGAGGTTGCAAAATCTTTAGGGCAAGCGTTCCTAGAAAGATTTATGATGAACTTCTTGAGATCCATAAAAATACCTAGTAAAATAAATGTACTAGTGATTTTTGTGGACTGTATGAACCACGTGATGTTACTATGTAGTAGCCAAATAAAGTGGACCCCAGGCTACAAATCCATATAGGGTTTAGTAGCTATCGTACTGGGAATACACAGATATAAAGAAGAAGAAGCATGACCCAAAAGATATTGTCAACAAATACCCTACACCTCAGTATAAATTTATGCCGCGGGATGCACAGACAGAATCTCTCTGGCCCTTCACTACTTACCTACTATATTTCCCAACCAAGATAATCCATATTTACCAAGTTGTGCTATTTGTTTTCAAATTCAACGTAAAGCTATAAACAGGCATAAATCACCATAATGAAACGTATACTAAAGTTGAACATGTTGCAAGTGCCAACAGTAAGCACACCGCTGTGTTGCGTGACAAGACGCTGAACTTATTAGACATGCTAGACACCTTTCAGGCACGCAACTGTCTCGTAGACTTTGAGGCTCCATTTTAGATTGTTAAATTTAATATAGGTATTATATTAGGGTATGCCCGCAGCTCCACCCTTCAGCTCCACCAGCTTGGTTTACTTTTCTTGAACTCGTTTCCCACAGGAACCTAATCCCGGAATAAAAAGTAGGCTACAGAGTGTCAGCTATCCCCACAACAAATTGAAAAAATCCACTAAAATAAGTAGTTCCATACAAACTTTGTAACTCCTTTACACCTCCGTAGGAGAAAAACTATCAATAATCCTTTCTTAGATCAAATTTTCATGGTTTTTCATGGTTGGTGGTATAATCGATCAGTTTGTGTTTTTATTTGTTTAGATACTGTATCTATATGGGTAGTCAGCGCGTAATATAGTTTTCGAAGGCAGTGACAAAAAATGCGCACTTCCCATCTAGGGCATTTGATGCATTTAGCATAATAGGCATATATCAAAACGCGGATTTCGTTGTAAGAATCCTCTTATCAGAAAGACAGCTCACAACAGATTTCATATACGAATTCGTCATTGAAAAAAAAAGCCCTTTAAAAAAATCCAATTCGTAAAATCCCATTCAGGCATAAGCTACGTAAAATACTTAATTTATTTTTGCATGAGTTTTCCTATTTTATATTAACCTTTGCCAACGTAATTCAACAGTCACTCTTAAAAATGCATTTACTTTGATGAATACCGAAATGTTCTTATAATAAATGCCATTGTTTTAGAGTGAAAATGGCTAAAAATGCCACCAATTTGAACGTTATCGATATTTCGATAAATTCGCAAAATGGAAATTTTGTAACTGTTAGTGGAATGACAGTGGCTTGCTCTAACATAAATTGAAACCCAAGTATATTATATACCCTGTGACATATAATGAAAGTAAGCAGTGGGTGCATAGCATTACGCTACTTTATATACTCTCGTTTGATAGGTATATAAATGTAAAGAAAACGTAATAAACTACGTATTATCTGGGTAACAAATAAGGGTCTATATTTGAACCATATACTTAATTTATGATTAAGGAGAATTAAATAATAATCCGCGCTGAAAAGGTAATCAAAAAGCTATCTTCAGGTACACACGCATTAGCTCTTACAAATATATTACAATTTGATTGTCTTTTAATGATGTTAAAGCCCACCCATTTAAAGACTGTTTTCATTACAGTCGTATGAAGGTTGTGATTTAATAAGTTTTAATGTGTCAAACTGTAATTATAGTTTGAAAAGAAGATACGTGTTTAAACTTAAGGAGAGCCTTAAGTCGCAAAAGGGGCGTTCAGTGCTTAGTAAGAAGTGCCAGTCGCTGTATTATCGTAAGAAGTTTGTAAAATAGTCTATACAATTTTATGTAATTACACCTTGAGTAAAATATATGATAATACTAGTTATCTACCACCACATTGCATTGCAAGTTTTTCCCACAGGAACTTGTTCCCGTTATAAAAAGTTGCCTATATATCTGATATATAAACTATATTATTGTAAAGTTTCATCAAAATCCATTCAGTAGATTTTCCGTAAAAGAGTTACAAACATTCATTCTTACAAACTTTCGCGTTTATAATTAGTAGGATTTATTATTTATATAAATTATAGATTTAGTAGACTATCGTGTTATATAGTATATAGTGTTTTTTTTTGTTGTTTAATATTAAACTCGAGTATAAGGACTGTTGGTATAACCCAACCCAACATAGCAGAAATTGTCATGATACACCGTGTTAAAATTCCGTGCATATATTTTCGTACGAGTATAATACGTAAATGAAGGCTGCACCGTAAAAGGCTTTTTTATTTTTTATACAGCGAGACGAGGCCGCCTTGCTACGGAAGCAGTCGTAACATCAGATACAAGTATAACGTGTTTTTTCTTAATTAACATATACGTCAAAGAAATAACCTGCCATGAGAATCTGAAATATTTTTGTAAGAGATTTTTGGTGTAAATCCTTTTTGTCTATTTATCTATCACGTCTTATCCCCGAAGGGGTGGCAGAGGCATATTGTATGTCCACTTTCACCATGTGTATTCCTGTCCCACATAATAGGTGGTGAGCCTATTGCCGTGTTGAAATAGACAGACGCAGGTTGTGGCTACCTGCTGAAGACGACTTGAAAAATTATGACTTTTATAACATTTTTTGGGGATGAAGAGTAGAAGCGTGCACGTCGCCATCCCTGCCAGCTACGGCTGCAATTCTACTCCAACACGAGTGCCACCAGGGCGATTACTGCTAGGGCGTGCCCCCGAGGCGACGCGCACCAGTTCATCCCCGCTGGTGCGAAAAGTGTGTGCCAGAGCGGCGTAGGGGACCGCCACCCTACACGCGCGGCCCGACACGGCGGGAAGTGGAGGATGGAGTGCAGGGTAGCTGCGTGGAATGTTAGGGGAGGAATGACAGATAAGATGAATGAGTTGATGGATGTTATGAATAAGAGAAAGTTAGATGCAGTGTGCTTGACAGAGACCAAGCGCAAGGGCAGCGAAGTCTTGGAGCTCACGGGTGGGATGCTCGCGCTTTGGTCTGGAGTACCAGAGAGCGAGCATGGCAGTCGGGGGGTTGCAATTTTGCTGTCCTCGCGATTGGCCTCCGGTATGTAAGAGTACAAACTGGTAGGTCCTAGAATCCTCTGGATCCGTGTAAAACTTGGTTTGACGAAGATTTTCCTGGTAGCTGCCTACGCGCCAGTATCTTCGTCAAACGCGAGTGAGCTAGAGGACTTCTGGGAGAGTATGAGAGAAGCTCTAAATGTGATAGAAGGAAATGAAAGACTTATAGTATGTGGAGACTTGAATGGATGGGTGGGTACCGCTCGCGATGGTTTTGAGTCGGTACTCCGGAAGTATGGGGATAAAAGGGTGAACGACGCTGGCAAGCTAATACTGGCATTTTGTAAGGAAAAGGATTTGTTTGTGGCGAACACAATGTTCAACCACAAACAAATTCATATGTATACGAGGAGATGTAAGTCAAAGAGAAGCATGATAGATCTATTCCTAATGGATAGTCGGCTCCGTAAACAGGTGATGGACACGAGGGTTTATCGAGGCGCTGAGCTGGGATTAGACCACTACCTAGTCATAACTAGGATTAGGGGTCTGTTCGCGGGTTGGCGTCATCGTACCGAGTGTCCTGAACCTGGGCCGACTATTAGCATCAAAAGCTGGAAGCTGCAGGATGCATCCATTAGGGATAAATATAATGAAAGGGTAGCCGAAAAGCTTGACGACGTCAATGTAAGCAGTGAGAATGTGGAAAGTGTATGGCAGAACCTTAGGGACAGTATGATAAATGCCGCTGTGGAAGTGTGTGGACAAACGAAAAGAGGCAGTAGTAATAAGCGTGATGCATGGTGGAATGAGGAAGTGAAAGAAGCAGTTCGAATGAAGAAGAAAGCATGGCTAGACTACTTAGCCTCGCGGAATGATTTTAATATGAAAGAGAGATACAAGCTGCAGAAAGTTAACACGAAGGCACTGATAGAAGAAGCTCGTGAAAGGTGCAGAATGAAAGCGGATGAAAGGTTGTCGTCCAATTTCCGGGATAATGCCAAGCTCTTCTGGAAAGAGGTAGGCAAGACCCGGAGTTGTTCGGCAATCTGCAGTATGAATAAAGTGCTTAGTGTTAACAATGACGTCCTAACAGACCAAAGTGACGTCCTGCAGAGATGGAGTGAATATTATGGAAAGATGTATGCAAGGAAAGACAGAGATGCCACAACGGGAAGTGGAGCTCACTTCGATGCTCCGGATCCTGATGTCATTGAAGTCATTAGTATGAAAGAAATAGAACAAGCGATAAGAAGTATGAAATGTGGTAAGGCTGCGGGAAAAGACAGAGTTACTGCTGAGATGATCAAGTACGGTAGACTGTAAGGCTTGCGTGCGAGTAGGGGGGGATGTGTCACCTCTTTTTGATGTCTGTACAGACGTCAAACAGGGATGTGTCATGTCCGCCTGGCTGTTCATAGTGTATCTGGACAGTTGCCTGCAGAAGTTGAAAGATTTTAATATGGGTGTGAATTTGGGTGACTTTACAGTAAACTGTCTGCTGTACGCTGATGATGCGGTGCTCATGGCCTCATCAGAAGCCGACCTACAGGCATTAGTCACTAATATGAAAGAGGGGTGTGAAAGTAAGGGTCTCCGCATGAATGCAAGTAAAACTAAGGTTCTAGTATTTGAAAGAGGTGACGTAAGAACTAAATGCGAGATTAGGGTAAACCAGAAACGTCTAGAGCAAGTGAATGAAATTGTGTATTTAGGAAGTATGTTTAGCGCGGATGGAAGATGTGATTCGGATGTAGAACGGCGAGTAGCTGCCGGAAACAAAGTTAACGGTGCTTTGTCCCAGTTAGTAAAGCGACAAAGCATCGTAAAAGAAGCACGAATGGCGATTCATAACGCAGTGCTAGTGCCAACTTTGCTTTACGGTAGTGAAACCTGGGTATGTCAGCAGATACATGAAAGTAAATTGAATGCTGTGGAGATGCGATCACTTCGAAAATTGTGCGGCGTTACCTTGGCCGACCGAATACGTAACGAAGTGATACGCAATATGGCAGGTTTGAATGAAAGTGTCAGCGTTAAGCTGGAAAAGGGCGTGCTCCGTTGGTTTGGACACGTCCAACGAATAAGTGAGGAACGATTAACGAAGAATATATATTGTTCAAAAGTAGAGGGTAGAAGGAGTCAGGGAAGGCCGAGACTTACATATGAAGACCACGTGAGCAGATTGCTCAAAAACGGAAAGGTCAAAAGCACTCGGATACACAGACGTGCGTGTATGAAGCGATTGATGAATCTCGACGAAGCGAAAGAAGTATGCATGGATCGCGAAGCCTGGCGATCTGTCCTCTCTGACTACCCCGTCAGGGATACAGCGTGAAGATAGTTAGTTAGTTAGTATAACATTTTTAAATAAGGCCTTCAACTTGACCTAACGACTGCCATGTTACAGGCACCTGGGACCAACGGCCTAACGTGCCTTCCGAAGCACGGAAACGCGCGCAAATGTAAGTGCCACAAAGTGGTCACCCATCCGAGGACCAGCCATATTGAAAGTTGCGTAACTCAGTGATCGTTTACAGAACACTGAGACCGCGGGGCCACGAGCGCTCCTTTTTTGTCAAAATAGGGAAATAGTTTCTAGACAGATGGAATGAACCTTTGCAACACGAGGTGTTACATTTGCGCTGCAGATTCTATAGCCGTGCTAAAACGGACAGGAAGAGGCTGTGGCTACTTGCAGTTGACATTTTAAATCCGGCCATAAAGCCTACAACTTGTTTAACGACTACCATGTTACTGGCAGCCAAAACCAACGGCTCGGAATATTCCAAACGGTCACCCATGTAAGTCCTGATTACGTATATCTGATTACATTTCGATAAAACTTGATGTCTAGAAAGGATATGTAAAGACTGTTGTCTATTTTCTAGATATTCTAGATATTGACTGCCTCTGTGGCGCGGTGGGAGTGCATCCGACTGCTACGCAAGAGGTCGTGGGTTCGATTCCCACCCAGGATAAAACATTGTGTGATGAGCACGATGGTTTATTCTGTGTCTGGGTGTTATTTATCTATAATATGTATGTATTTAGAAATATATATAAGTATGTTTATCAGTTATCTGGTTACCATAGTACAAGCTCTGCTTAGTTTGGAATCAGAGGGCGTTGTGTGAGTTGTCCCAACAATATTTATATTTATTAAAAAAAAAAAGATATGCTACTACACCGATGTGACACTTCGTCCGACCAGATAATTATAATTATCTGTATGGGATACGAGTAACAAATACAAATAAAAAGTAAAATTAACTTTATCGAGGGCAGTTGAATTAAAAATATTTTCTCTAAACCATTTCGCAAACATTTTATGTAGATTTTTAAGGGACGTGTTTAAAAAAGAACTGCCATGTGTTTGTGTGTTTCGAATGGTTAGTTCATTTATTTCACTTGTTCTATGTTTGAAATATATTATGAGCAGAAAGTAGGGTCCCTAAAATTTGAAAAAACTAGAATGATATGTGTATGAATTTCATCCTAATGCCAGCAGTATTGCCCGCGTGGTGAAATGAAGAGAAGGGGATTCGGGTATTACCCGTAAAATGGGTAGATACGGGCAAACGAGTAGTAATACATAATGCCACCGCAAATGTTTATGTAGAATTATATAAAAAAATGAATAATATCGTTATTTTATATCTCAGGGTTTAGGCAGCGTTTTTGATAAAAGACCTCAGGTAGTTTTATTTTTCAATATCTTGAACAATTATTGTTATATTTCAACCAATTCCTCTTGCCCCTTACTGGTCAGTAAGGGGCACTTATAATAAAGAAGTTTCATTTCAGGACATGGCGCGTTACCAAAAATCGGGTCGATTTTTTTACAGCTATAAAAATTTTCTCTCATTTAATTGATAAAGAAGTTTCACTTTAATAAAATACTCTCTAAAACCTAAATCTAAATGTCCAATTTCTAATACGAACGCAATCAACCCTCACGCTACCGCATAATCCTAGGCTATAAATTTTATAAATTTTAATTCCTTTATCGTGCGAGCCCGTACAACTCTTTGTTGGACTAGCCACTCAAACGTGTACAAGCGGGATTAGGACGGGTGGTCTAATGTTTCAGGGTTTAACCCGCCGCACTCGTACATCGACCGGGGTCGCAAAGGCCCGTAATGCGAATATCGTGACGCAAATGGATATACAATTGGATTTATTTGAAATTCTTTCAATATGTTCTTGCTTGACGTAATACTTTTTGTTCTTAAACGGAGATTAATAAGGGTGGTTGATAAATCTTCTACTACTATATTGATAAATCATTATTTCTACAAGCGAAACGGTATGAAAGTGTAAATGGTTTTCCAATGTAAAAAATTGACGTTAAGCTAGAAAAGGGCGTGCCCCGTAGGTTTGGACACGTTCAACGAATGAGTGAGGAAGATATATACATACATACATACATATCATCACGCCTGTCTCCCATCGGGGTAGGCAGAGACTATGGCTTTCCACTTGCTACGATTCTGGCATACAACTTTCGCTTCGTCAACTTTCATAATTGTTTTCATACACGCTCGCCGATTAAGGAGAGTAAAGAGTACTTACCTGGCCTTTTGACAAAGATCTTCAATTTGATCGGTATATGTACGTCGACCCTTACCAGTTTGCCCATTTACACTCACCGCATAAATTTTCTTCGTCAGTCTATTTTCATCCATACTCTCCACGTGTCCAAACTTCTATCTTCTCTCTCTTATTTCTACTTCTATCTTAGTCAGTACGTCTTCTGTCATACCGCAATGTTCCTTTATCACGCTTTTCCTTTCTTTATCTATCAATTTCACTCCAGCTATACTTCGCAGACTCCTCATTTCTACTGCATTAATTTTACTTCTATGCTTCTTCTGCCATACCCAACTTTCACTGCCATATGTTAGTGTAGGGACAAGCACTCCTCTATGCACAGCCAGTCTTGCCTTTTTGGACACGTTCTGGGTGCCCATAAAGGTGTACATTGCTCCATTCACTTGATTGCCAGCCAAAACTCTTCTTTCAATGTCATCATCACACTTTCCATCTCTCACAAATTTTGAGCCTAGGTATATAAATTCTTTCACTTGTTCCACTCTTATTCCTTCCACAAAAATCGAGCAATCTGTCATGTTTTTCTCTCTTTCAAAAACCATTACTTTCGTCTTATTTACATCCACTTTCATTCCTTTGCCTTTCAGCGCATCATGCATAATATTAACCATCAACTGCAACTCGTCCGCTGATGATGCAAGTATTACCTGATCATCAGCGTAAAGAAGGCATTTGATAGTCAGATAAGTCATTTTTAAACCATACGCACTTTCTTGCAGTTCTTTCAAGCAACTGTCAATCTTCAGCTGTTCAGTTGCCAACCTTATGATCTGGATATCAACAAGTTGTTATGGTAATAGATCTGCATCACCATGATGCAGTTGCAGCTTCAACAAATTCCAGTTCAATTGAATCTAGTGGTAGTTTGCGCAAATAGTCAACGCCTATTATAAAACCATGAAGATTGTATGTATAAAGCGATTATTGAATCTACAGAAAGCGTAAGAAGTTTGTATGAATCGCGAAGCCTGGCAATCTGACCTCTCTGACTATCCCGTCAGGAATATAGCGTGAACATTAAGACTTTTTTTTATATTCTATGGATTTTCCCAGGTCCTAGTCTATCTTCTTACATAACTGAATTACCCACCACCCGTCCACATCATCACACTTTCCATCTCTCACAAATTTTGAGCCTAGGTATATAAATTCTTTCACTTGTTCCACTCTTATTCCTTCCACAAAAATCGAGCAATCTGTCATGTTTTTCTCTCTTTCAAAAACCATTACTTTCGTCTTATTTACATCCACTTTCATTCCTTTGCCTTTCAGCGCATCATGCATAATATTAACCATCAACTGCAACTCGTCCGCTGATGATGCAAGTATTACCTGATCATCAGCGTAAAGAAGGCATTTGATAGTCAGATAAGTCATTTTTAAACCATACGCACTTTCTTGCAGTTCTTTCAAGCAACTGTCAATCTTCAGCTGTTCAGTTGCCAACCTTATGATCTGGATATCAACAAGTTGTTATGGTAATAGATCTGCATCACCATGATGCAGTTGCAGCTTCAACAAATTCCAGTTCAATTGAATCTAGTGGTAGTTTGCGCAAATAGTCAACGCCTATTATAAAACCATGAAGATTGTATGTATAAAGCGATTATTGAATCTACAGAAAGCGTAAGAAGTTTGTATGAATCGCGAAGCCTGGCAATCTGACCTCTCTGACTATCCCGTCAGGAATATAGCGTGAACATTAAGACTTTTTTTTTTATATTCTATGGATTTTCCCAGGTCCTAGTCTATCTTCTTACATAACTGAATTACCCACCACCCGTCCACCCGTAAAAATGTCAAATTTCCGTCCATATTCGTGAAAATGTCAAAAACAAACAGATATTTTGCATTTTTAATATTAGAATGGATTATAATAATAGAAGCGCTCGTGGCCCCGTGGTCTCAGTGTTCTGTAAACGATCACTGAGTTACGCAACTTTCACTATGGCTGGTCCTCGGATGGGTGACCACTTTGTGGCATTTACATTTGCGAGCGTTTCCGTGCTTCGGAAGGCACGTTAAGCCGTTGGTCCCGGTTGCCAGTAAAATGGCAGTCGTTAAGCCTGGTTGAATGCCTTATGGGCGGCATGAAAAATTTCAACAGCAGGTAGCCACAACCTGCGTCTGTCTATTTCAACACGGCAATGGGCTCACCACCTATTACGTGGGACAGGAATCCACACGGTGAAATTTTTTAAGCCGCCTATAAGGCCTTAAACTAGGCTTAACGACTGCCATTTTACTGGAAACCGGGACCAACGGCTTAACGTGCCTTCCGAAGCACGGAAACGCTCGCAAATGTAAATGCCACAAAGTGGTCACCCATCCGACGACCAGCCATAGTGAAAGTTGCGTACCTCAGTGATCGTTTACCGAACACTGAGACCGCGGGGCCACGAGCGCTTCTATAGAATGGATTACTGCATTATCTAGTCAGACGGAACAACTCACATCGCTAAATGTAGGTATAAATTACAGTATTAATCACATAAAGTGTCTCACAGTTCTCATAGGTGAATACATTAATTTTAAAATCCATTTACAAATGGATATCCAACGCCCTTTGAGACCCTCTCAGTTACTTTACGGACATACCAATAAAATATCCAAATGAATAATACTCAAAGATGGGGGTGATATATAATATATATCTATACTAATATATATAAAGCTGAAGAGTTCGTTTGTTTGTTAGGTTGAACGCGGTAATCTCAGGAATTACTGGTTCGAATAGAAAAAATATTTTTGTTGAATAGCACATTTATCGAAGAAGGCTATAGGCTATATATCATCACGCTACTACCCAGGAGAGTGGAGCAGTAATCATAAATGTCAATAATACCGGCAAATTTTCATACATTATTTTTAAAGTAATAAGCGACGGGATTAAATTAGTGCCATGGGGTCCCAAATACGTCACGGACGAAGCCGCGGGTATTAAGTAATAACTTATAAAAAAATTACGACGGTGTCGTGGGACACCAGGTAGAAACGAAGTTCGTTCGGCTAATGTAGAATCGACACAATTTGCAAAAAAAAGTCGTGCTTTAAGTACAGGAAGGTTTTTATTTAAGTACAGGAAAGTATTTAGGAAATTCAGTATTTTAGGAAATAATAAATTACGTAAAATTAAAAAAAATCGTAATTCAACTCATCAACTAAAATAACAAAATATGTCTCTTTATTTTTGTTTGACAACATAAAATTACATAGAAATAGAAATAATTACAAAATAATCACACAAAAAGTCACCGTTTGTACTAGGATTCGAACTTGCGTCTCAGCCGAGCAGATTAGTATTCACTTCACTGAGGTAAATAGACAGTTTGAACATCGACACAATTTGCAAAACAAACGACTGTCGCGCCAGCGCACGTCTCATTTAACGGTTTTATTCCACGGACTTTTTCTTACGGTTTTACTAACACATTTTTTTCAGTTCGGTCGCGCAGCAAAATCCCTATCTCCTCCAAGCCTGCCGTAAGGAACTTCGTTCCAATAAAACTTAATTAGGTTCATTATTTACACTGAAGATATATTCAAAATTATAAAATCGATACTGATGACAAAAAATGTATTTAAAATGCTTTTTTTTCTTCAGTAAGTTCTCTCGCATCACAGTGATCTTCTTTATCAATTGAAATCAAACTTGATTAAGGACATACTCTGAGACTATAGGGCACTTTTTACCCCAATATTCAACGCGGTTCCATTAGGAGGGCTGAGGAAATTCTAAATGTGTATTAGTTGTGTCTATATCATCAACGTATTATCTGATTTTATTCATTTATTTTTTTGTTATAAAGAAGGTTAGAAATAACACATCCAAATCGTGTATAGGTATATCGATTTAGTAGGTATGATATACAAAGACAGAAACGATGCCAGAAAAGAACCTTACACTGATACAGAATAGATACAAGTAGTAGGTAGATAGAAAGAATAATGCAATGAGTTCAACATACAAAGAACGAAACGAAAACATGCATAAATTCTGAATTAAAATTTGCCTGCCGATGACACAGTATAAAATCGCAGCAGCACAACCCAGGGACCCAATAAGCGTTAATTACGTTTTTAACACGCTTTTACGCGCCTACTGGCGGCATCACGTGTAAAAAGATAATATTCCTTTGATTAACTGCTGCGAAACAGATTAATTTTGCTTTCAAACACCTTTTTTTTATTAATTTTAATAAATTATAAGAGAGGGGAGAAGAGAATTGAAAGTTGATTTAGAACAGCGTAACTTTTGTAGGTACAACCTTCTCAGCGGGTTTCAGACGACGGGCGGTCTTGCTTCCTATGGTCAGTGTTTTATGTGCTTTTGTACTGACCGCTGTATTCGTAGTTTTTTTTTTGTTTTGATGTTTCCTACAGTGCACACAAAAAGTAAAACACAAAAAAAATGTAAAATGGTCTATGCAAAATAAAGATATTTTTTTTTTTATTTTTTATTTTTTTATATATAAAGCTGAAGAGTTCGTTTGTTTGTTAGGTTGAACGCGGTAATCTCAGGAATTACTGGTTCGAATAGAAAAAATATTTTTGTTGAATAGCACATTTATCGAAGAAGGCTATAGGCTATATATCATCACGCTACTACCCAGGAGAGTGGAGCAGTAATCATAAATGTCAATAATACCGGCAAATTTTCATACATTATTTTTAAAGTAATAAGCGACGGGATTAAATTAGTGCCATGGGGTCCCAAATACGTCACGGACGAAGCCGCGGGTATTAAGTAATAATTAAATTTCCTTTGATTAACTGCTGCGAAACAGATTAATTTTGCTTTCAAACACCTGTTTTTTATTAATTTTAATAAATTATAAGAGAGGGGAGAAGAGAATTGAAAGTTGATTTAGAACAGCGTAACTTTTGTAGGTACAACCTTCTCAGCGGGTTTCAGAAGACGGGCGGTCTTGCTTCCTATGGTCAGTGTTTTATGTGCTTTTGTACTGACCGCTGTATTCGTAGTTTTTTTTTTTTTTTGTTTTGATGTTTCCTACAGTGCACACAAAAAGTAAAACTTGGAGCTTTGATAGCTAGATTACTGCATGTAACGCCAAAAACTTTACTCTGAATGAACACTAGCAATCAATATCATTATTTGTACCTACCAAATAAACGAATTTGTCACCGCCTGCTAATAAAAGGAAATGTTTTATTAAAGTTGAAGAGTTGATTTGAATGTTTGGTTGAACGCCCTATTTTCAGAAAATACTGGATTTTTTTTCTGTTGGATAGCCCATTTGTCAAGGATGGCTATTGGCACATCACGCTGCTACCCTGGACAGCGGAGCAGTTATCATAAATGTCGACAAATCGGGAATCATTTTAAATACATTATTGTTGAAATAATATATATTGTTCAAAAGTAGAGGGTAGAAGGAGTCAGGGTAGGCCGAGACTTACATATGAAGACCACGTGAGCAGATTGCTCAAAAACGGAAAGGTCAAAAGTACTCGGATACCCAGACGTGCGTGTATGAAGCGATTGATGAATCTCGAAGAAGCGAAAGAAGTATGCATGGATCGCGAATCCTGGCGATCTGTCCTCTCTGTCTACCCCGTCAGGGATACAGCGTGATGATAGTTAGTTAGTTTAGTTAGTTGAATTTGTAAGCGACGGGATTAAATAGGTGCGATGGGAGTTCAAAGTAAGTCACGGATGAAGCCGTGGGGTTCGCCTAGTAGGTATATACAATATACATATACAAAAAGAAACTTTCGTATACCTTAGACTCCTCCATGTTCGTATACCTACTGGGCTGTGTCTGGTACACACAAAAATTCCTGTAAGTGTTGATTTCAGATAGAAGAACGAGAATCGCTGATTTTAGCTGACAAAATGTTAGACTATCAAAAATACAATGCCACTGGCGCGGTACATGCTAGTAGAATCCTATCGGCTGATCGATAGAAGTCTTTTGGAGTACGATTGTAATAGTGGACTACAAAAACTGTATTTTTTTTCTGTCGGCTCGCTTTTGAGCGACGATATCTATTTTATTTCGAAACGATTGAAATAGCAGACTTGGCTCGCTATAAATCCATCCAAGTTAGCGAGTAGGTACAAAATACCTATTTGGTGTTAGAAACATTGGTTTTGCAAAGTTTGCGTTGCCCTGTGCGTTCAGTCTTACCCTCTGTTTGCTGAAGGGAAGAAATTTGTTTGGAGGGAGAATGAGTAATACTCGTTAGCCGTATAGCGTGTTCGTACTGGTTAAAGATAGGCCGGTAAAACAGAGCAAGAAATCAATGGTAATCGCGCCCTACTAGAGACGCCTTACTTTATTTCTATTTATTCGGTTTCGCCCGCGTAGAGAAGTTTTCTCGTTCCCGTTTCCCCCAGGAACTTGTTCCTGGGATAAAACTAGCCTATGTGTTATTCTGATGTATAAGCTATATTATTGTAAAGTTTTATTAAAATCCATTCAGTTGTTTTACGTTAAAGAGTAACAAACATCCACACAAACCTTCGCATTTTTAATATTACTAGTTGACGCCCGTGGCTTCGCACGCGTAGAGAAGTTTTTCCGTTCCCGTTTACCACAGGAACTTTTTACTGGGATAAAAAGTAGCCTATGTGTTATTCTGATGTATAGCTATACTATTGTAGGTTTCATTAAAATCTATTCAGTAGTTTTTACGTGAAAGAGTCATCCATACAAACTTTCGCATTTATAATATTATTAAGATTAATATTATAAAGCTGAAGAGTTTGTTTGTTTGCTTGGTTGGTTGAAAGCGTTAATCTCAGGAACTACTGGTTAAATGTGAAAAAGATATTTTTGCATTGGATAGCCCATTTATCGATGAAGGCTATAGGCTATATATCATCACGCTACTAACCTGGAGAGCGGAGCAGTAGTCATAAATGTCGACAAATCGGGCATTTTATTATACATTTTGGTAGAATTTATAAGCGACGGGATTAAATAGGTGCGACGGGAAGTCGAGCGGGTCATCAATAAACTGAGATTTGTAACAAATAGTTAACTATACTCCACAGGTCGGTTCTGCAAAGACTCTTGTCTAGTGGGACAAGATGTAGTAGTATTCCAGACAAGTACTACGTCTCTGGAAATAACCTGTTTGCCGGGTGTCACAGTCTTACAGCTCTCCATTTTGGGCAAACACTAAACCGAAAATCACGGTCTCGAAGACACTTTGCATAAAACTGGGAACGTTAAGGTAATGATGATTATAATGTCAAACCCAAGGGATTACATATGGTATCCACATAGCCTCAGTAGAGTGTGCGTCGTCGATAAAAAAAAACTACTATGCACTAGTATGAAAGTGTCCTCTAGCTACAAGCAGAACTTAAACGTATTATTCTAAATATTCACCACAACAAGATCAACATCGAAAGAAAAAAAAAGACTTGTATTCAACAGGAAGGGACTCATTTTGAGCATTTGATAGATTGATTAATTTTGTATTAAAAATGTTAAAATTCATGGTCTTCCTTTTATTTCCGACACCATTGTTATTTAGCAAAAAATAATCATTGTGATGAAGCCTTTAGATCGGTAAGATAAAGCTACAGGTATAAATTTTCTAACAGGTATATATCTACCGGGGGCGGTACGGTCTCGATCGTAAATCCTAATATAAATAAATAACGGGACGCAGATAGGGTCAGGGGTCGACAACCATTCGATTCTCATATATGTGTGAGATTCGAATAAATCGATCGAAATAACTTACAGCCTAGAGGCTTGATTACTAGGAAATTCAATCCTTTTAACACCTATTTTAATGTATAGTTATTGTACAGTATAGTGTATTGTATAGTATAGTATTGTTCTACGGCCACTTGCATTGCACTAAATTTTTTTAGCGTTTCTTCTTATTTCACTTCAGTTCAGAATATTTATTTAAATGGTCTAAGCTTCAGGTAATTTGTAGCATTCTTTTTTTGGTTTGTAGTTATACATCTTTTGGCGCGTTAGGGAAAAAAATATGAGAGTAATTATTTTACGATGCGCGCGCAGACCGTCACGAAAAACCGACATCATGAAGTTAGCTGATAAGTGTTTCAATGAAAACTTATAAACACTCTGAAGTTAGCTGATAATTGTTTCCATGACAACTTATAACTACATTCAAAGTAGTTATAAGTTGTAGTCGTAGAACGGTTGTAGTAGTTTCTTATGACGTATTTTTTCTTTCAAATTTGGCATTCCTGTTTCAAACAAAGAGTTTTGGTATATGTGATGAAATCTTATTAGACTAAAGCAGTATAACTTCTAACCAGTGTACATAAGTACACACACACACACACTTTTTTTTTTATTGATTTTTTTTATATATACACTATTTATTTTAAGCACGATAAGATAAGATAAGATCATATATAATAATATTTATATACTTAACGTAACAGTACCCACTGGACAGGTCGGTATGTAGTTTCAAAGTCGTATAAGGAGAATATAAGACGTTATTCCGTACCTAAATAGCTAACACGATAGATATAAAAGTTTAACGTGTGTAGAGGCAGAGGTAGCTATAATTTTCATGGAAGTCGTAAAAAGACTGACTCAACCGATCCACCATGTTGAAAAAAACATGGCGAATGTTTTGGCGGGAAGCTGTCACAAACTAAGAATGTTGGAGGCTATTTCAACCTTGGAGATTTTATTTATAATTTTTGACCGGGTTATTTGAAAAAAAAAAAAGCGTTTGCACATAAGCCTCAGTTTATGTTATTAAAGCCTATACTACAGTTGCTTAGTACTCAAAATAAGTAATAAAAGGAAGTCCTGTTCAAATATATTCTACAAACAATATTTATTTACACAGTATTTTAACAAACGTTCACTTTGTGTGTTTAAGAATACACCCGGCTAAACAAATAAATACCTAATTGACTAGATCCAAAGTACAAGTTTATATATAGCTTAGTTTGAGCTGGATGGCGATGTGTGAAAACTTTATTTTACACAATATTTATTTTATTTATTTAAGATGTAAAATTTTCAATCAATAAATCTATTATTCTTGTCTTAGCAGTTTTACAGACTTTCACTTGTATAGTTTTTAAATCATTAATTAAGTAGGTATTAAGAGTACACCCGGCTATTAACAAAATAGCAAATTGTCAATGGTATTGCGATGTTTATATTTGATAAATGCATTATAATGGTATTCTTTATGTAGGTATTAGCTTTCAAAATAGTAACATCTCAAACTAAAGACAATAGAAGTTTCCGTGTCAAATAACACTTGAATGTTACAAACATTCAATAAAAATATGCGGTCTCTCGAGTAAAATGTTTTAAAGTTCACTGCAATTCTGCTCCCCTAGAGTTGGTAAAATAAATTGCCACGTCACATGGAAAGTTTTTTGTCCCGCTACGAGTTGGAAGGTGTATTTTGGTTCGACTGACTGGCATTAAAGAACGAAGCACCGTGAATTTGTGGTTTTGAACTTTGCTGCAAATCAATCATGAATTTATATAATAAATTTTATATTATAGAAATATTATGTATACCATCAAAGTTTGGATTAGTCTACAGACGTAAAACAATAAACTTTTGATTAAATTCGGATTCAAACTATAAATTTATTTATATAAAACAAAACTGAAATCAAATATAATACAGTAGATAGGTTGAATAGCAGTAGGTATTTCTTTATATTTAGCCCGCTAAATGACGACGTATAACGCTGCCCTCGATGCACTCTCATAGAAAACTGCGAATTTGCATGGCATCGCAAATATCTTCGCCATATTGAATTTGTTTTAACATTAATATTCGCAGATATTTGCGATTTAGTTCCAAAGAAATAAGGTACTACAATACTAAATTACCAAACGCTGAAAGCGCATATAAAAGTGCATTCGATCTTTGAAGTCGCTTATAATAGTGTAAAATGTAGATTTTACAAGCATATTACATAAATTGGTACAATTTAAACAAATCGAATGGAGATAAGATTTCATTTGTTCAAAACAGGTACTATGTTTTTTTAACCCATTCCTTCACAGTACATGTTAATATTTTTACGCGAATTTTATAACTTTATACTAATACTGGATCAGTTAAACCCCCGATCGATAGATACGAGTGTTGTAGTGCATGCCATACACTGAGTGTACTAAGGGTAGTACCGCAATATCTACGTGCAAGGGTGTTCCCCTCTGACTCATAAAGAGGGTGGCCGGTCTCCCTCTCACTTTTGAGAGTTTGGTCGATACTGCTCTCTTTTGTTTTCGCACTCCAAATGTAATGTGTACTGTTCCAACTTGATTTCGTGATAGCACTTTAAGTATTAATAAGGTTGCTTCTACGAATTTGATACACTGAATTTGAGTACATTTCATGTGAAAAATTAAAAGGCAATTATAATTTACTAGTTGACACCCGCGGCTCCGCACGCGTGGTGAAGTTTTCCCGTTCCGTTTTCCACAAGATTTTGATCCCGAGATAAAAAAGTAGCCTATGTGTTATTCTGATGTGTAAGCTATATTATTGTAAAGTTTCATCAAAATCCATTCATTGTGAAAGAGTAACAAACATCCATTCTTACAAACTTTCGCGTTTATAATATTAGTAGGATATTGAAAGATAACAGTATTTATGCGCCAACTACATATTTATGTATGAGAAAGTACAAAAATAAACAAAAGTGGTAAGTAAATGAAATTTTACTAAGTATTTATATATACAATTTATCTATTGCCATCCAAAGAGGTAATGCGACCAGTGTGATGGGCACTTTTGCACCAGGCACGGTTGGGCTCTTCGAATAAAAATTGACAGAGGTATGAGTAATACTGTTTTTGTGATTATATTTATCTATTCATATTCATAATTGAGATAAATATCGTGCTTGTTAAGGCAAAAGCAATTTTTTCACAGTGCCACGCGCCATCTAGCCTAAATTAAGCTAAAACAATATGCATGGACCGCGCAACCTGGCGCTCTGTCCTCTATTACTACTCCGTCAGGGTTGGTACTTGGTACAGCGGCAGCGTGAAGAAAGTATAGTTTTATCAACAGTTTACGAAGTAAATAAATTAGAATTTTAGTAGTAATATAAATTACTACTAAAATTCTAGTAGTAATATAATAATATTTATTGTTTATTTTTTGTTTGTATAGCCAGCAATACAGCTCTCTAGGTTATGTTATTAATAGGTTTAATATATAGGTTTAGTTTTAATAGTTAAACTCACGACGAACGTCTATGCCGAGGATGTCTAAATTGTCCTTCATTGGTATTGTAGTGTGGTATTGTTTGTTGTAGTTTGTACATTTTAGCTGTGAATGCACAGGCCTGTGTTTAAAAAAAAAACGACCAGATTTTCAGAACCCCATTTGGAAATGCGGTTCAGATCCCGGTCGATATCAGCTACCCTTTGCCGTCTTCTTTCCTCAATGTCGCACAATGATGCACGTGCAAAAAATGAAGAAAATAAGAGGATAAGAATGACTAATTCACTCTACACACTATAAAATACTTTGTTTTAGGCATTAGTAAAGATAATCCTACTAAAATTATAAACGTGAAAGTTTGTAAGTATGGACGGATGTTTGTTACTCTTTTACGCAAAATCTACAGAATGAATTTTGATAAAACTTTACAGTATATATAGCTTATAGCTTACACATCAGAATAACACATAGGCTACTTTTTATCCCGGAAACAAGTTCCTGTGTACGGGAAAACTTAAAATTATAGCATATTTAATATGTACATTTTGTATATGTATGTATCGGAGTCAATAAACCTTGGGGTGAACCATATGAAATATGGACACAGTATACTTAAGTTACTGATAATTAACACTTACTTGAAATATTGATTGAAGATATAATATAAACGTCCTTGATTTCTCAAGACTACTTCCTTGATCTTCATCCAAAAGCATATTTATAGAAAATTTTAATATTTTCAGAACTAAAGGTGGATTCACAAATCCACACGGTGAAAAGTGGGCATATAATATGCCTCTGCCACCCCTTCGGGGATAAGGCGTGATAGATATTATAATATAAGATAAGATATTTATATTTATTTAGAACGAAAGGTGACAAATCTTCGAAAGCTGATAGTTTTACTCGTCTTCATCAAATCAGTGTAACTAATTAAGCTTTATACATAAAATGTATTAGAAATGTCTGCGTGCATACCTGACGAAGTGCAACGAATAGAGTGAGAAGTCACTGCACATGGTTTTTGGTTTTGGTATAGTAAAGAACAATTAAATAAATGTGTTTAAAACTCAATAAAACACTATATACACTACTACACTACATACAATAAAACAAATAAATACTATTTGCTTTTCAGATTCAAACGTTTAAATATAGTAGATTTAAAAAAAAAAGTTGTAGTCGGTATTATCAACTAATATGCGTAAATATATTATAATCACTAGATGACCCCCACAGCTTCACACGTGGAATATTTCGACCTCCCGTCGCTTATAAATTATACAATGATGCATAAAATTTTGCCCGATTTGTTAATATTTATGACAACTGCTCTGCTCCCCAGTGTAGTAGCGTAATGATATATAACCTATAGCCTTCCTTGATAAATGGGCTATCTAACACAAAATGAATTTTTCAATTCCAACCAGTAGTTCCTGAGATTAGCACGTTCAACCAAACAAACAAACTCTTCAGCTTTATAATATTAAAGTATAGATTGAACTTTAAATTTATTTTCATCGTGTTTTTCTATAGATAGTGGAATTTTGCACAATACTGACTTTGTTATTTGCTTTGTAAAGTAAAACGCCACAAATTAAATCTTGAAACGAACACCAACCTAAGTATTTTGTAAATACACAATGTCAAAAATAAAACACATGGCGAAAAGTGGGCATACAATATGTATGCCTATGCCACCCTTTCGCGGATAAGGCGTGATGGATAAATAATAATAATAATAAATTTAAAATCGTCGCAGTCTGGCGACATGTTGGATTGATTATAAAAAGGCTTTTGACTCTGTGCTGGAGTTGTACAAAGTGGATGCAACTCTTTGTACTTTCCTGCGGTCATGTATGAGGCAATGGAGCCTTTGCTATCCAGGATGTCGTCAGATTGTAACAAATGGCTTGCCTATTGAGCGGGGCATATTCCAGGGCGACAGTCTCAGTCCTTTATGGTTTTGTCTGGCACTGAACCCTCTTAGTACTATACTAGAGAGTTCAGGGCTAGGCTTTCAGTTGCGGAGAGAAGGTCGAGTTATATCCCACCTGCTTTACATGGACGACCTTAAGCTATTTGCCACCACTAAATTGGCACTGATAGAACTATTGGTGACAAATCTTGAAAGGTGACAAATCTTCGAAAGCTGCTAGTTTTACTCGTCTTCATCAAATCAGTGTAACTATTTAAGCTTTATATATAAAATGTATTAGAAATGTCTGCGTGCATACCTGACGAAGTGCAACGAATAGAGTGAGAAGTCACTGCACATGGTTTTTGGTTTTAGTATAGTAAAGAACAATTAAATAAATGTGTTTAAAACTCAATAAAACACTATATACACTACTACACTACATACAATAAAACAAATAAATACTATTTGCTTTTCAGATTCAAACGTTTAAATATAGTAGATTTAAAAAAAAAAGTTGTAGTCGGTATTATCAACTAATATGCGTAAATATATTATAATCACTAGATGACCCCCACAGCTTCACACGTGGAATATTTCGACCTCCCGTCGCTTATAAATTATACAATGATGCATAAAATTTTGCCCGATTTGTTAATATTTATGACTACTGCTCTGCTCCCCAGTGTAGTAGCGTAATGATATATAACCTATAGCCTTCCTTGATAAATGGGCTATCTAACACAAAATGAATTTTTCAATTCCAACCAGTAGTTCCTGAGATTAGCACGTTCAACCAAACAAACAAACTCTTCAGCTTTATAATATTAAAGTATAGATTGAACTTTAATTTATTTTCATCGTGTTTTTCTATAGATAGTGGAATTTTGCACAATACTGACTTTGTAATTTGCTTTGTAAAGTAAAACGCCACAAATTAAATCTTGAAACGAACACCAACCTAAGTATTTTGTAAATACACAATGTCAAAAATAAAACACATGGCGAAAAGTGGGCATACAATATGTATGCCTATGCCACCCTTTCGCGGATAAGGCGTGATGGATAAATAATAATAATAATAAATTTAAAATCGTCGCAGTCTGGCGACATGTTGGATTGATTATAAAAAGGCTTTTGACTATGTGCTGGAGTTGTACAAAGTGGATGCAACTCTTTGTACTTTCCTGCGGTCATGTATGAGGCAATGGAGCCTTTGCTATCCAGGATGTCGTCAGAATGTAACAAATGGCTTGCCTATTGAGCGGGGCATATTCCAGGGCGACAGTCACAGTCCTTTATGGTTTTGTCTGGCACTGAACCCTCTTAGTACTATACTAGAGAGTTCAGGGCTAGGCTTTCAGTTGCGGAGAGAAGGTCGAGTTATATCCCACCTGCTTTACATGGACGACCTTAAGCTATTTGCCACCACTAAATTGGCACTGATAGAACTATTGAAGTTAACAAAATCCTTCAGTAGTTCTATTAGAATGGAATTTGGCGTTGACAAATGTGCAGTCATGCATGTACAGAAGGGTGGGATTGTGGAGTCTGAAGGTGTTGAGCTTTCGGATTCCATAATACTCAGATCTCTCTCCACTACTGAGACCTATAAGTATCTGGGTATATCACAGGCATTGGTAATTAACCAATCTGGTCTGAAACAAACATTGAAAGAGCGATTCTTTGGCCGTCTGAAAAAAGTACTGAAAAGTCTTATATCAGGCGGTAATAAAGTGCGTGCCTTCAATGGGTGGGTCATACCGGTCCTAATGTATTCCTTCGGTATACTTAGATGGACTCAGACTGAATTAGATGCCCTGGATAGGAGATTGCGGTCCTTGTTGACCACATTTCGAATGCATCATCCTCGTTCATCAGTAATGAGGTTGTATATCCCTCGGAAGTGTGGAGGTCGAGGCTTTTTAAATGTCAAGACCCTCCATAACAGTGAGATATGCAACCTCAGAGAATATTTTCTCAATGCTGACACGAGGTTGCATCGCGATGTGGTTGCAGTGGATAATGGACATACCCCGCTCTCGTTGGCTAAAGAGAATTGGCATAAACCTATAGTACTTGGTGTTACTAATCGCAAGGAGGTATGGAAGAGTAAGGAGCTGCATGGTCGTTTTTATCAGGCCTTACACAGGCCTGATATAGACTTCAATGCATCAGTATCTTGGCTAAGATTTGGTGATCTCTTTGGAGAGACTGAAGGGTTTGTTTTTGCAATTACTGATGAAGTTGTAATGACGAAGAACTACAGGAAGTATATCCTGAAGGATGGTACGGTGGACATCTGTCGGGCATGTCATTGTCCCGGAGAATCCCTTAGGCATATTATTTCTGGTTGTTCGAGTCTTGCAAACGGTGAGTATTTGCATCGACACAACCAAGTAGCCAAGATCATTCACCAGCAACTTGCTCTTAAGTACAATCTTGTTGATTTAGAGGTACCAAACTATAGATATGTGCCCGACCCAGTTCTCGAAAAAGGTTATGTTACATTATACTGGGATCGATCTATTATCACGGACAGGACTATTGTCGCCAGTAAGCCTGACATAGTGGTAATAGATCGATTAGAACGCGGTGCAATGATTGTTGACATCACCATACCTCACGACGAGAACCTCATGAAAGCCGAGGTAGACAAACAAAAAAAATATTTAGACTTGGCTCATGAGGTTGTCGACGTGTGGGAAGAGGATTCAGCGATCATTGTACCGATAGTCATATCTGTCCATGGACTTATAGCCAAGAGCCTTGACCAACACCTACAAAGGCTCGCGTTAAACAGCTGGATCAAGGGCCTGATACAGAAAGCAGTTCTTCTCGACACGGCACGTATTGTGAGGAAATTCCTTTCTCTGGAGCCCTAACCACCGGTAGCTTGGTCCCTGTACCCGATACCGGTGGGCCACTATTTTTTATATTTTTAAATGTATTTATTTATTTTTTATAGATATATTTAAAATTGTAATTGATACGTTGTATAAATGAATAAAAAGAATAATAATAAAAATATTATAAGGACTCTTTTCCACACGATAATGATACTTACTTTATATTGATATCAACATCTTCCAGGTATACAGAAGTGTTTAATAAATAAAATATTTTAAGACTAAATCATAACATTTTATTTCAAATAACATTGTAGCCTGAATCGAATAAAGCAACATAAGAAAGCTTTCAACAACTTTGCGCTAAATACACACGGGCTCCACAACACAAACAACAAAACATGTATAAACCGTCTCCACACTTTCACTAGTTTAATGAAATGTGGAAAAATCCCTGGCCACAAGCAAATAACTAAAGAGTACGGCTTACTTAGTAAGGATGGTATATCTAAATGACTAACGTGTAAGTCACCAGGATTGCTGCATAACGGCACAGGTTTTGGAAGTTCCTTCTCTTGATTTGTATTTTTTATATGTCTAATGCAATTTAGATACTTGAGATTAGGTTTACGAACGGTACCTTTTATAGCCCTAGCACATTTTTGTGGAATTAGTTTTACACGCTTTGAATGCTGGCAAGTATGATTTGCATCCAATACACCTTTTTTACCATGTAGTAGGTTTTTAAAACTTGATAGCTTCATCTTATTCAGAAAAATCAAAAGCTTGGCCCTAAACAGGTTCGGATGTGTTGTTAATATTTCTGCTTTTAAACACTCCGGTTCCAATTTTGCATACTCTAATTTTGTTAGATTTTCTGGTTCAATTTTTTGTTTACTAATACCAGTTGTACAAATGTTACTTCCAAATATATTACTTTTAATAAGTTGTATATTTTTCTCTACACAGTCTTTTCGAATTTCGGTTTTAGAGCTTCTATATTTAACATTCGTTAACGTTAATTTACATTTCACTTTTCTCTTCAATGCGGTATACTTTGAAATGCCCTTTTTCTGACAATAAAAACAGGGACACTGCTTTTTCCGACGTTTTAATAACTTGTCGTAGAAAATTCGGTCGTTGAATTTTCTTAATGTTAAGTTACTTTTTAAATTACTCTTAAGCGATGATTGAATTCTCCCAGTCTTATAATTATACAATTGATCCGATGAACCTTTAAAAATGAAACGTTTGGATATTTTTGTTTGTCCTTGGAATGGATCAGTACCTATTCCAAATTTTCCTCTACCACATTGATAACATATATGTTTAGTATTATCATCAAAGTCACACAGCAATGAAACGAATTGCTTCTTGTGCGAAGTTTTTGATGATAGTCTTGTGTCTTGTTTGCGTTGAGATTTTTGATCCACGTCGGATACATACGTATTGATTTTAGAATAAATGCGCTCATATTGTTCTGGATAGCAGGTATGGCTTTTTTCCACAAATTTCATACGCATTTTATGCATATTGGCTAAATGCACTTTAGCAGCGTTTTCAAACTGTCGCGGATAATTTCTACAAATAATAAACTTTTTGCGATATGATGTATTATACGTGCATCTGTCATTTAGGTCTTTGAATTTTTTAAAACATTGATTAGTTGCTATACGTTTGACGGCATCGGATGTTTTAAAAGTACGTCTATTCGAATGATTTTCATGTATCGTTGACGATATATGCGTTAATGGTGATGTAAATGAACTTGAATTAGAAGTATCCCATAGGTCTACATTAATTGAATTCATATTCAATTTATTTTCTGTTACTTGTGAGCTTTTATTATCGCTCCCATGAAGATAGTTTAGACATAACCGATTATTCAGTTCATCCGGTGAATATGTGCTGCTCAAATCAGATACATATTCTTTTGAAGATGTTGAGTTAGAACTACATTTATTATTACGATTAATTTTAAACAACATCGAACTTTGAGTTTTATAAAAATTACGTGGAATGTATGGCATAATAGTTTCTAGTTTAGCACTTTCTGTCTGATTTTGGTTAGAGTGTCTTTGTTTATTTTGATCACATTTACGTAATTTAGAATACTGAATATTATATTGTACCCAATATTCTTTTGGGGTAAATATCGATATAGGATTGATTTTATCTAAACGTGTTATAGTTACTAGCGATCTACATTGGTCAGTTTTTGTTTTCAGCAGTTGCGTAGTACAAAAGCATATTTCTTGTAAATGATCACATGTTGATTGTTTATATCTGCTTTGTTTCGTACTGATAGACTTTTTAGGGTACGTAGATAAAATAGCATAATATCTACAGTCATCAGATTTTGTTTTCCTTATGTTCAGATTTGACGGCATTTTAGAGTCTTGGGTTTTCTTGACAGCAGGTAATATTTTGTAGGAATGTGGTTCACGAGATGTATATAGTTGAGAGGATTTATATTTCAGCTTTCGTACTTTTTCAGCAATTCGAATAATATCAGTTTCAGACTGGCGATATTGTTTCTTATTTTCAGTAGAATTCTCTCTATCCGTGTGTGCACTTGATTTACTAATAGAAATAGTGGTAAAGGAATTGTTTTTACTCAGTTTAGATGTTGATGCCAACGACAATGACTTGGGCCAAATTGAAGAGGTTACTTTGAATTTAATTTGTTCAGACATAGCTACGGACGATTTTGTACCTAATGGCTTATCTCTTTTAATTTTTAAAGCTGTTATTTGTAGACTGTCAGTCAGATCAGTTTGTCGTTTAGAATTTTGTTCAGATATTGATTTACATAAACTATTTTCTGAAGATCGTTGCCTAATCGGCTGTCTAGTACCTACTAATTTTGACTTTTGCTTATGAAACATTTCAACTCGTGCAACAGTAATGGCTTTATTAACGAATACATTTTCAGGGTCTTTATTTTTTAACTTTTTACTTCGACATGTACCTTGTTTTGCGCTAGCACAGTGCGGACATTCTCTACGAACAACGCCGGGCTCAACAGAGGGACACAAGCATTTCAATTTTTTATTAACTTTCGTAACTTTAACTGCATTACTGTCTTTTGAAACTTTCGGTGCATTGCCGTCTGTTGTAACATTAGGCGTATTAGCGTCTGTTGAAACTTTATGTGCATTGCAGTCACAACATAAGCATTCGTTTTGAGTTGAGGGTTTACTGGAATATAAGCATTTAAAGAACTTATTTAACGGTCTAATGTTTTTTTTATTAGGTTGACTATGTTCCATAGGCTCTTTTCCATTTTTCGTTTTCTTGGTATCTTCATCTGGTTGTTTACTAGGTTTAGTATTTTTGCTAAGCTCATCTGGTTCTTTTCCGGATTTTGATTTCATTGATTTTGATTTCAGACTTTTACTAAGTTCGTCTTGAATTTTATCAGATTTAGTTTTTTTACTTTGTTTTTCATTACATATAGAACATGCTTCGCAAGTTTTAGATTTTCTACTGTGCTCACCTAATTCTTTTAAAAATTTTGTTTTCTTACTAAGATTGTCAGATTCTTTTCCACTTTTAGAAATTTTCCTGTTCTCGTGGTTTTTCGTAGAGATCGATCTGTCACCACCGTAAAACGGTTGTAATTCGTCTTCACGGTATCTTTTGTATCTATGACGTGGATATATTACCTGCTGAAGTTTTGTAATTGCCGACATTTCATCTGACTCTTCTTCCACGTCGTCGGACTCTGGGAAAATAATATCTTTAAAGACTTCTATATTAAAATTGCAATTTGAGCTAATTCTCACAGTGTGTTTAGTATTAGGCCTATTGAACATTTGAAAACGGGGTTCTTCTACAATTGTCTCTTCTCTTTCACACGGATTTCTATCATACCAACGAGATCTCCGTTGCGTATCATTTGAAGTAAATCTTGACGCTAATTCACCTCCAGATACATCTCGCGACCTCGCCATGTACGAACCGGTTGTTCTAGAGAAACGTCTAAGTCCTCTTTTTTTCCAAATAGACTCTGAACAATTTGAATCACAATCACTCATAGATAAATCAGGACAATAATAATCGTAGGAAAGATCGGATTGCTGTTTGAAGTCTGAATTAAAATATTTATTTTTTGTTAATGTGGATTGGTCGTGAGAATTGGCGATAAATGGATTCATAAATTTAACTTCAGCTCGTTGCAATGTCAAGGTACAAAAACAACGTTTTAACATAGGAGCTCCAGAACCTTTCGATTCTGTTCTTCCACCTCTTGCTTGTAATCTTCTATCATGGCCTCCGCCGCGATATTGAAGGTTCCTACTACGTTGATTTTTGATGGGACATGATGTACTACAAGAAGACGTTTTACATTTTAATGTTGTACAATCGGGTTCTTTGCATATTGCAGGCTGGCATGTGCTTCGCGGTCTTTGTGCTTTTCTATCTTTGTAAAATTCTATATTAAAACTGAAGCTAGAACCCAACCGCACTGCTTGGCGGTTATGAATATTTTCTAAGGCTCGGGAAGGACGAGGTGGTGGTTGTCTTCTTCTTGGTGGTGGTTGTTTTCTTCGTGGTGGAGGCCCTGTTTGTTTCCCGTGATATTTTTTTCTAGGCTCTCTATACATTGCCGTATTCATAGATCTACTTCTATAATATTGAGGAGTAAGATTAGACATGGACCTAGTATCGGGATAACTCATGCCAGTTCCTGAATGTCTCAGGTATCTACCTTTTATGCGGTCCAAGCATTCGTAAGGGTCACATTGACCAGGTATACACATACCAGGTTCACATTCATAAGGTAGTAATTTATGGTGACGCTTTCTAGTCCGAGTGCCAAATTCTCGATACTGGGGAACAATATCGCGTTTTTGCTTTATTTGTGCACCAGCTGTTCTATAAACTGTACCAATCGTTGTGCTACTTTCTTGTGTTTCTCTTTGGCGAGTTCCTATTTTTTGGAGTTTTAAAGTACAAAAACACCTTTTTAATAATGTTTTCGAATTAGCCTGTTGACCACGGTTTTTGTAACGATTTTTGTAAGAAGATGACATGTTCCTACCTCTAGCAGATATTGGACCACTTCCGGTGCTATCTGTTCGTATTCTTCTGCCAGGTACAGGTCTTTTGATATACTTAACATTGGTAGGCCGCTCTCGTATCGCTGAACGACTAGTCATACCCTGTTCATTTCGATCCTTATAGAACTCGATATTAAAACTGAAACTCGAGCCAATACGTACTGCTTGCCGTCCAGCTGGAGCGGGGCTGACTTTAGGACGGGGAGCATGTTCTTTTACTATTTTACTAGGACGTTCCATTCTTCCAGGCCTGTAATTTTTTTGAGTTTTTACAGGTCGGGGAGGCCTTTTTTTGGCTAACATAGAACTAGAAACTGAACGATTTCGTTGTCGTTTTTCAGGACTCGTTACAGAACTAGAAACTGACCTAATTCTATTTCGACTAGTACCTGCGTGTTTTGAGAGCATTTCTCGTCTTTTGATTCTTTCTAAACAAACATAGGGGTCGCATTGGCCAGGCACACATACACCAGGTTCACATTCATTAGGATCAAGTGTACTTCCGTGATATCGCTGCTTTCTTCTAGGACGAGTACCTTGTTCTCTATATTGCACCGGAGGACGGTACTTTCCCGTTTCTGTACCGATTGAACTACTTTCTGAATCATATTTCTGGCCTCTAGTTGGTATTTCTTTTTGATTACGTTTTTGCAGTTGTAATGTACAAAAACATCGCTTAAGGAAGGGGCCTACCCCCGTCATAGTGGATCGCATTTTACGACCCCATACCTGCGAGTCCCTATTTTGTGTATGTCCATGTTTGCGTTGGGCTTTCTTATTTCTATAAGGAACGCTGTAAGCATCGGTACCACTATTTGCAAAACGTTTTGGACATGTTTTAGGACACTCTGCAGGACATGGTTTGGGACATGGTCTATCTGGACATGGTTGTGCACAAGTTTTACGTTCCCCTTGTGATCTATCTTTGTAAAATTCAACATTAAAACTAAAATTAGAACCAATTTTTACAGCCTGCCTAGTTGCAGTAGATGGCCTTGCTTTTTGGCGAACTTCAATACCACCATGACGTGGTCTTGAAACTGGTTGAGGTCTAGTATGTCCTTCTCGAGTCCTTGGTTTTTTTTCTCTTGGTGAAAATTGTACTCTATTATCTCGGTGTCTGCCGCCGGGTACTGTCATACTCAGAGCAGATTTCGTCGAATAGCCATCTGTACTCGAGCCCGCATGTCGTCTGTCCATTCGCTTTAAGCATTCATATGGATCACATTCACCAGGAACGCATACACCTGGCTCACATTCACCGGGCGCTAATTTATACGGATATGTTTTTAATTTATAGACTGTTACTGTACCTCTATCGTGTAAATTTACAATGGGACAGCAAAAGGGTGTTCCTGTTCCCCTGTCTATAGAATGTACAGATTTAGAATGATCGGGATGCACTGATCGATTATCTTGTAGCTTTAAGGTGCAAAAACATCTTCGCAACATTGGGCCTACTTTCCCTGGTCCATTAAGACCATTTATTTCAGAAGAAATACTATTAAAAAGACTTCTAATACTTTTACTTTTAGGTCTTGAAATACGGTGTACAGCATGCATTTTATCCCTAGTTGATTTAATAGCTTCAGCAGCACCTTGAACTTTTCCGTCAAGTGGAAATAGTTGATCTTTATGAAACTCAATATCAAAGCTAAAAGTTGAACCAATTCGGACAGATTGTCTGCCTAGAGAGTCTTCTTTTGAGCCATCTGTTTTTATTATCTCTGGCGACGGAGTTCTTTTTGCGTCTATAATATTTGAAGATCGTATATTATGGTGTTTTGACTGTGTGATTTGTGCTTTTACCAACTGTCTTTCAGTCTCAGATCCTTTAGCTTTGTGTCGTTTGTAACTAGATTGTTTTGGTAATAAATGTCGTGCATTTACATTTGATCCAGAGTTTCTATATATGATGCTATTGTTACACATACATTTTAAGCAATCACATTGGCTTTGAACAAAACTACGTATGCATTGACATTCATTGGACCGAGTTTGTATTTTAACTGGCCTTTGTATTATTGCTGTTTCTTGCAGTACTTCTGAGGTTGGAGGATGTGTTCCGATACTAACATTTTTGTAAATTTTCGCGGGCGGTCGTTTTCTTTTATTTCCTTGTAAACGTGCAGTACAAAAACAACGTTTTAAAATGGATCGTGTCATACCAGTTTGAGTACTTCGTAGTGACTCTATATGGGAATTAGCTTTATTAACTTTATTCGAATCTGGGATAGATCCTTTTTTTAAGTTCTCTGTTTGGGAAATTACATTACGTGAACCTAGTTTGGGATTTTTTGTTTTACTCTTTAGATAACCTTGTTGATATCCTTTTTGTGCAGGCTTTTTCTCACCTTCATAAATCGATGTTTTATTATCTTTATAAAACTCTACACTGAAGTGAAAACTTGAGCCTACTTTGACTGCTTGTCTTGTCGAAGACGGGTTCTTTGGTACCATATGTTTAGATATTACATCTTTCAATTTGACAGATTCTCGAGCTCTTACCGATTTATTTGAATTTTTATATTGAATTCGCGAATGTTTTTTGATTTTAGGTTTACTTAATATTCCGGAAACAGAGTCAGATGTGCCAATTCCATTTTTCTTTTTGCTGTTTTTGAACTCTAGACATTCACACTGATCAACATTAGCTAATTTTTGTATCTTACGAGTGTTCTTGTTTCTGTTTTTAATATGACTACTTCTATATTCCATTTTCGATGGCGGTATAGTGGAACTTATAGTTTCAAAATCTGCTAATCTATTATTTTCTTGTGCTTTCTGAAATTTCATTGTACAAAAGCATCGTTTTAATAATGGTGAGACTGATGATGGTTTATGATGAATATTTCCTATGCTGGATTGTGTTTCTAAAGCGATACATTTGGGATTTCTACATTTATATCGTAAAGGTTCATCAGAAGTATGAAAATGTGCCTTATTTTTAGAAATATCTGCATGTGAACTAAGTTTAGAACCACGTACTGCTTTTTTACATCGACAATCAATCATACGATTACAGCCACAAGAATGAAGTTGTTTGGATATATTGCTTGAACTAGATTTTTTGTTTTTTACAGCAGTTATATTTGATCTCTTTCGCATTAATCGTTTCATTAACTTCTGACACTCGTAAGGATCGCATTCATATGGGACAAAATCGTACGGAGAACTAGGGTAGTTTATCGGTTCTCTTTCACGACCTACGTGTATGTTCATAGTATAAAAACTCCTTCTTAACAGTGATGAAACACCAGTAAGTTGCCGATTTCTAGGTTTAAAATCATGCGAGGTAGAAATATCGTTGCTTTTTAAGGATGTAATTTCACCGTTTGCCTTGTCCAGAAAGTAATCTTCAAATGACTTTGCGTTTATATTTTTAGAAGAAGTACATGTTATACTAGTTAAATTTGATTGAACTTGGATAAGTTGCTTTTGGAATAATTGAAATGATAGCAAATTTTTGTCAGAATGAGATTGTTTATTTTCACTTTTAGTTGCAATCGTTGGTGACAATGACATGAAACTAGAAGTCTCGTCAAAGTGCTCTTGGTGTTTAGAGTATTTGAATACGCTAGAAGTTCTATTGTTTGCGATTTTGAAGTCAATCTCTCGATGTTTTAATTTTCTATCTTTAACCATGGTATCCTGTTCCAGTGTGTGAATTGAATTAAAATTACTATGGATTTCATGTGACGCTGCCTTAATTAATAACTTCGACAGTTTGTCATGAATATGTTTCTCTAAATATTTACTAGCGTTGTTATTATCTATCATATCCTTGCCGTAATTTAAAGCCTGTAGACGGTATTCAGAACAAGAGCTGACCACCAAATACACTTCTTTCAGAATTTTCATTAAATTATAATTTCTTGGAAGTAGATTTTTTGACGAGTTAGTCGAGATATCGTGTCCCTGACTAAAATTTAGTATATTATGCGCAGATTCAAAGCTTTTTTTTAACATTTGAATGCAATCCGTATAATTTAGTTGTTTGTTAAGATTATCGCTAAGACGTTTTAGTTTATAGGCTTTAATAAAATTTTTGGTTGTGTCTATACAGGAGTTTAATTTTTTAGTTGTGAGTAATGGACTGAAATCAGATTGGGGTCTAAGAGTGGCAGTAGATTTTGTTTTTCGAGTTACGGGAAATTTAGATTTTGTATCAGTACTATAAATAGTCAATTCTTCAAAAGGCTTACTAAAAATCCCTTTCCTAAGGAAATAGGCCAGCGAACTTTCACTCAATGAAGATCTATTGACATTCATAAATTCGGATAGACTTTCATGACCCACACAAATGCGGTCTAAAAATATCATAGTAGCTTTAAAAAAATTGGGGGTAGGTTTTAAAATACTGTTTTCTGTACATTTATTAATTGCAGCGCATCGTGTTTTTGAGTTCTGAATGGGTTTATATTCCACATATGAAGGTTTCAGTTGCCGCGGAAAAGACATAATACAGCTTTGCTTAATTCCAGTTAGGGATTTGAAAGTTAAATTAGATTTATTACATGAAATCTGCGTTCCCCTTGAATTATTTTTTTTGGAAACGTGTTTATGAAACGGACATAGCACATCGATCGATCGACAAGGTAATGTCGTTTTGTCAACTTTTAGCGGAGTTGGCTTACAAAACTGAAAAGTTTTAGAGTGCATGAGGGTTTTTTCTTTCACGTGTTTATTCCATTCATCATTAATGGCCGTATGTTTGGATATACAAATGCATCCCTTACCAATTCTATTCTTTACATGTTTACTCACTTGTTTCTGTCCGTATTCACTATGCTTTTTTTCAAAGTTTTGTTTGTTTTTGTACTGTTGAGGCAAGGTAATATTAATTATGATTTTATCATATCTTTTTGATTTCTTATTACTATTACGACTAGTTTTCATTCGGCTTTTACCTTGATCCGGATTTAAGGATTTAATTATTTTCTTTGATGGTTTTTCTATCTCCGTTGTCTTTTGACCTGAGTTTTTTGATATATTTTGGTACATACACATCTTTTCGGGAGTACTTAAATGGGGCCCTTTACAAGCCGTTTGAAAATTGGACGATTTTCTAATATTACTTTTATCCGAATTCAACGGTTTGTCGATCGTATGCTGTTTCTGAACCTCCCTACTAAATTTAACTGCCGGCCTCCGAGTTTTACATTTAGTTTCACTTAATAATAATCCTGAATCGAGTGTGGATACAAGTGACGATTGTGGTATAGACGATTTAGAACTCGTTAACGGCAAATGGGTTTGTGTTGCGAACTGTATATCCTCTAATTGCAAAAGACCAAAACAATTTTGATTCATTTCTACAATCTGGCTTAATCCTAATAATTTAAGATTTTCATTTAGCTCTTTATTGTGAGATTCATTTTCTGCTTGCGTTTTGTTCTCTAAATTCGCAGGTAAGGTTTTCTTAAAACAGTCTGCGATTCTGTTATCGGTTTGTTTCAAACTATTCCGAGAATTTTTATAATTCCATGTTTCCACGTAATAATTTTCATTATGATGTATGCTTTCTCTTTTATCAGTCTTCATGTGAACATTGGCAATCATAGTCTTATGAGTAGAGTTTGATGAACAGCTAGGATTGGGTTCGAAGGACTTTTTTACCATAGATTGTATTCTTTTTACGTCTACTATCGCCTGCTCTTTTATTTTTAGAGCAGATATTTTAACTTCGTACTTGCACTGGAGTTTGGAGAGCTTTGCTTTCGGATGAGAATTCTTATTAAATATTTTGAGCATGTTTATAGATGATTTGCCACGATCTCTCGTAAGAGCATCTCTCGATTTTGGTTTGATTAATTCCCTAAATTGAAAAGTACACGGGTCAGATTTAATGTTCTTTGTTTTAAGCTTAGTATCTAAACGCCATTCTCCTATTGTTGTTTTCTTTGACATTACACTTGATTTTGATGTTAAACATCCGGTAGCATGGATTTGTTTATGCCTACGTTCTTTTGGGCCATATTTGTATTTTGATTCAGAGTTATAACAGGAACAGTCACAACATGTACACAATTTATCTGGTCTTAAGATTACACCTTTATCTACTAAATCAACCAGCTTAATAATTTGACTTTTATTTGATTTTAAGATACAATTACCCGACGCTGATGATTGTTTTCCCGTTATCAAATTTGATTTGCTAGTACTGCTGCACAAAATTTGATGTCTGAGCTCCTCGTACAATACTCTGGTTTTCACCAGTTTTTCCAATAAATTGTTTTTTTTTAGTGGTATACATTTGTCGTGTAAAATTTGTTCGGCTCTTGTACCTTGGAGAGTTGATAAATTTCTAAAGGATACGCCTGATTGGTTGCTATACTTGCTATAATTGCACCAAGTACTCGAAGAACAATCGTTTGAAGCGGTGTCCCCGTGCACTGGTTTCATTGCTGTAATGGTTTTCAAAAACCGCCATCAAATTGGTGTGAGCTGTGTTAAAACGTCAACGCGATTTAATAGACGCCCACAACTTCAAGATGCGTGTATCAATTTGATGCGTTACAACATTTTAATCTGAAAACAAGTTTATAATCATTTCGGATAAAAAATTGAGTAAGTGATCTAATGACTTTTATTTTGGGCAGTAAGGGACTTTTAAGTCAGTTTTCCTTCATAACCAGCGATTATTTTTATTTGGGTTATGGATTTTTTTTTTGGAATGAGTGATATTTCACGTGGCCAGGAAAAATTCGACAGACTCATACTAGACTTTACGATTTAGAAGGGGCATTTTTACATAGATAAATACATATGCGTTTCCGTGCTTCGGAAGGCACGTTAAGCCGTTGGTCCCGGTTGCCAGTAAAATGGCAGTCGTTAAGCCTGGTTGAATGCCTTATTGGCGGCTTGTAAAATTTCAACAGCAGGTATCCACAACTTGAGTCTGTCTATTTCAACACGGCAATAAGGCCTTCAACCTGCCTTAAAGACTGCCATGTTACTGGTTACTAAGTTGCTTAACGTAGTAATCGTTTACAGAACACCGAGTCCGCGGGGCCACGAACTCTTTAATAACTGTTGTGTTCTCTTTGCTCTTACATAAATAAAGTTATGATCATAAAAATGAATGCTCAAACGATCGACTTATTTATACACCGATATAAATAAGTTGTTCGTTTCATAACGGCTTTATTTATCAGTGTAGTAATAAATCGGCAGCTAGATCTGCTACTATTTAAAAGATAAGTTAATAGCATTATAATCTGTAAATACACAATACGAATCTACTCTATAAACAAATTCACTTACTGTGTAAGTAGCTCGCTTCACCAATATCAGCCCAACAGGCCGTAAGCAAGACCAGTATACATACACTATTTTACATTTTTATTCCCTTTACTTCTGTGCATTTTAGCATCGACGGTCATCCAACAAAAAAATTTCCAATTTATTCACATTGAAATTTTCAGCAAACGCCACAAAAGTATAGTAAAAATAAAGGTGACAATGTCAAAAATAGTTACGGTTCTTAAACATTTTAAACAGCCAGATAACAAATAGGCGACGTTGATTACATCCTTTTTTAAAAATCGCGGTATATTAACCGATTTTAAAAGGTGTAAAAGGTCCTTTTGACTGTTTTGGCAGTATAGATTGCCCTAGAAAAGTAGCAGATCCAAACTATTGTATCCGCGCGTGCGCCTTTTTATAGAGAAGGGGGAAAAGGGAGAAATTGGCCCTCAAATAATAACTAGAGGTCGACGACTAAAGCTGGTCAACATTCAAGGGATTTCCTTTTAAAGGTTATACCCAATTATACCTGATTCCCTGAACCCATACAGACGTGAAAATTTTTCCTTCACGTCTGTATGGGTTCAGGGACTGATTCCCTGATTTCCCCGTCTGCGACTGTAAAGTCGGTTCGAGTTCCACATGCCCATATCACCGTTTGGTTCCGGTGGGGAAAGGTCCGTTTGTTGTCCACGAGTAAAGCTGCTAGTTATAAATATTATATAGGTAAATAAATATTGTGGGACAATTGTGGGGTCATTGTCACGCCTTTATCCCCAAAGGGGTAGGCAGAAGTGAAGTTGAAGTTCAAGGAGTCACTGCCGTCTGACCTTCGTCTCTCATCTGCTGAAGGTGCACCACTAATAGGTGAGGTCGCTTAGGCCCCGGAGATCTTGGTTAAGGGGCCCCCTTACACAGATCCGACAACCGTAATAATAGAACCAAACGTTACGAAGGTTCTATCCTTGAGAACCTCTTATTTTTAAGTCGGTAAAACATAATTTGTAAAATTAACACTGTCAAAATTAGAATTATTAAAGAGGTAGCAGATAAGCATACGGCCAACCTGATGTAAAGTGGTCAGGGTAGCTAATGGACCTTAGGTGTTTATACAATCTAAGCTATGGACGTTTACAACAACAAAGGTGCAGCACTCGCGCTGTCGACCCTGTAAAAACCTTCTGAGACACCTTTTGGAGACTCCATACTGTAGGCGTTTGGGAATACCCAGGCAGGGTACTCATTCCATAATCTATGATGAATACCTTAGGTACTTATAATGCAATGAGTACTGATACCGAAGATTTCAAGAAGTCTGAATACGGTTTATCAAAATCAATTGTTTCCTAAGCTATCATACCTACCACAAGTTACATACCGCATCGTTATAAGTACCTAACTCCTATGGGTTTATTTCATGGTCATTTTGAATAAACGAGTTACTTTCGCTGTGTACCTGTAGGTACAAATTATTTTAACATAGGTATACTCGTACACGTACCTTACTTTTAAGTTGAGAAACAAGCATATTATGCTTGCTTCTCAACCAAATGATATCGGTATAAATTTAATAGAGTTAACATCATAAGCTATGATCACTCGCGTTAACACGAATTACCTACCTAAGTTAGTAAGTAAATTTTTTTCTGTGAAAACATGAGCTAAAGCCGCTTCGGGCAGCCTTTGGCGCTATTTAGGTATTTAAGTAAATTATCTAATAGCCTCAGGACAGTCAGGACACAGATATTTTAGGCAATAACACCGGTATAGGTCCTACCTATTCATCAGAGGTTAGTGACTTGCGATTTACGAGACACCTGCGTGACAGGTTGCATTACAGTCAACGGGCAAACTTACCGAAGTTCTTGATGAAGTTAGCCTCTAGAAGTCCACAGTGCTAAAAAGTATCCACACATCCAACACACACTACACACTTGGATAACACACACCGATCACTCAAAAAGTAAGTTGCTAATAAATAAGTTATTCCGCGAGTTTCTATTCACTACTGCACGAAACAACAATCAACTCATACACTCGAACGGCAAAAGCAAACTAAGCCAAAGCCAGCCAGCGAAAAACGAAACTTGAACCCCACTCGTGAACTCAAAACTTTTAAACAAATTCTAAAAGCGCCACCTATCGAAAGCTCTAAGTAACTATTCAGAAATGTAATAGTATGCTTCTAATGTTAGCAGTAGCTCTTGTAGTTACCATTAAAGGTACATAGAGGGCGCTTATGACATATTTTTACAACGTTTATTTTCTTGACTATTAGGTGTTAAAATTAAATTATTATTATATTATATAATGGAATTAAACAACAAAGGATATTTATTACATATTTTCTTTATACTTATATACACATACATCATTAAATTTGTAATCATTAAATTTATATATATATATATCCATCACGCCTTATCCCCGAAGGGGTGGCAGAGGCATATTATATGCCCACTTTTCACCGTATGGATTCCTGTCCCACGTAATAGGTGGTGAGCCCATTGCCGTTTTGAAATAGACAGACGCAGGTTGTGGCTACCTGCTGTTGAATTTTTTCATGCCGCCCATAAGGCATTCAACCAGGCTTAACGACTGCCATTTTACTGGCAACCGGGACCAACAGCTTAACGTGCCTTCCGAAGCACGGAAACGCTCGCAAATGTTAATGCCAAAAAGTGGTCACCCATCCGAGGACCAGCCATAGTGAAAGTTGCGTAACTCAGTGATCGTTTACAGAACACTGAGACCACGGGGCCACGAGCGCTTCAATATTGCTTCAAATTTGTAATTAAATTATTATTATATTATATAATGAAATTAAACAACAAAGGATATTTATTACATATTTTCTTTATACTTATATACACATACATCATTTTACATAAATATTTTTTTTAATACCTTACTAGTTACCTCACATAGATACATACACACATATTATCACGCCGGTTTCCCATCGGGATAGACTAGACTATGGCTTTCCACTTGCTATGATCCTGACCTGCAGCTTTTGCTTCTTCTACTTTCATGAGTGTTTTCATACACACTCGCCCGTTAAGGGTACTCTTGGTCTGGCCTTTTTCCAAAAGGTGGTCGATTTGATTGACATATGTACGCCGATGTTGACCCCTAGTAATTATCATCATGCAGGTCGCCAGGTTATGCTTTTTGATGCATACTTTTATTGTTTGTCGCATAATAATAACTAATCATGTATGTACATACTTGTTAACTTGCAGTTTATGAGCAATCTTCTCATGTGGTCTTTACATTTAAATAATAAATAAATAAATATCCATCACGCCTTATCCCCGAAGGGGTGGCAGAGGCATATTATATGCCCACTTTTCACCGTGTGGATTCCTGTACCACGTAATAGGTGGTGAGCCCATTGCCGTGTTGAAATGTACAGACGCAGGTTGTGGGTACCTGCTGTTGAATTTTTTCAAGCCGCCCATAAGGCTTTCAACCAGGCTTAACGACTGCCATTTTACTGGCAACCGGGACCAACGGCTTAACGTGCCTTCCGAAGCACGGAAACGCTCGCAAATGTAAATGCCACAAAGTGGTCACCCATCCGAGGACCAGCCATAGTGAAAGTTGCGTAACTCAGTGATCGTTTACAGAACACTGAGACCGCGAGGCCACGAGCGCTTCGACTTCTTCGTCTTTACATTTAGTTAGCCCCAAAATAGTCTAGTATTGGCAAAGGGTTCATTTTGAATGGTAATATAAAAACTCAATCTCAATCTATTTAGTAACAAAAAGTAGTGCAAATCCTGCTCCTTTAGAGACCATGTAAGCAAATCTTTGAAAATTTAAGTAATGACACATTTTGGACTCTTCCGATATTATAGTATGCAGAGTATGTTCTTTCTCATATTAGAGTATGAAGTCTTGATAAGTTGCACACACCAAGGATATCTATTTAAAATAAATAAAAATATCTTTATTATGCATAGACCATTTCAACGGCGCTTACAAACTAAAGAAAAAATAATATATTTAAAGTGACCACCATTGCTATGAGTCTTCTGATTCTGTGTCGGATTCACTTGGAGGCCACATAGGTCTATCATCCTTATCATTTTGAGCCAACACTAAGAACTTTTCTTGAGCTTCTAAAACACTTTTACTATCAGTACATGCCACATACATATTTAACGCTTCAGAATTAAGTTCTAAAAATGAATGGCCCCACGAAAACTTTGATAGGTAATATTGAGCTTCTTTCTTATGTCCAGTAATTACCATAGCTGCTGCTAAAGCTTCAACACAGCTTAACTGGTAAGGTTTGCCGTAATTTATAGGGTTTGCTGCCACTAGGAAAGGCAATAATCTTGGATGATGCGATTTCATTCTGCCAAATGGTGTCTCATCTATTTTTGCCCATGAACAGTCAATAACTGCTAAACCAGACTTTTCAATAATACCTTTATCGTTTGGACTAACACATTGTGTGCCTACAGGTGATAAAACTAATCCTTGAAAACGTTGACCAAGTTTGAGGTTTTTAATTAGATTGTGTCTCAGAAGTTTCCTTCCCGAACATTTTTTTGGATCGCAGTGGTTTAGGTCCCACATGCTTACAGGAAAAGCAGCTTCTATACCTTCAGTGTCACTTCCATCTGATTCACTTTCTTCAGATGATTGAATACTCAAATCGTTTAATCGCTCGGCATAATCTCGTTTAACGTGGTGGTTTGAGCGCTTCCCGTGTATACCACCTCTTTTGCCTGGTGCCATTTTGCTTTAAGTTATGTTAGTATTATTGCCTTTTCTGCAGTATATAATCATCAAAGAGAAAAATCATTTTAAAATTATTTTTTTAGTTGTTTTCGCCCATCTTGGGCAAGCATCCATACAGCCTAGTCTTCAGTATTTATTTTTCTTGTAAATAGTCTAGTCTAGTCGTTTGTCGATGTCAAGTCCTCAGTCCTAGGTCCTAGTCCATGCCCCAATAAGGCAGTGGATCCCTTATTGCAGCTCTCTTTGGAAATTTGGCACTAACAAATGTTTGTGTTAGTGCCAAATTCGCCGATATTCTTTGCAATATATCACTTTCGTTCACTAATGCACTTTACCGAACTCTTTATGTATAATATTACACCATTATTAAACACAAAAACACGAATTTTACACTAGTGTTTGAAAATAATATACAACAAACGTGCGTCACCGCTCGCGTTGGCGCCAAAACCATCACTTTGTAAATTGTAAACTTTCAACATTTATGTGTCAGTTGGCGGACGGACAATTCATTTTTTTTGTAGTCTTCGCCCATATTGGGCAGGCAAAGGAAACTTTGTCCATACAGCCTAGTCTTCGGTATTTATATTTTCTTAGTATATAGTCCTGTCCAGTCTTTGTCGATGTCGAGTCCTCATTCCTAGGTCCTTGTCCTTGCCCTCAGTATAATGGTCATTCTTATACTGAGGTTTTCAGTGGACTTTTCGCGTCAAGAGAGAAAATAGCATTTCACTGCATATATATCATTGTCTATCACTATAGCACGTTAACACAACTTTTATGTACAAGAAACCACCACTCCCACACATAAAACAAGATAAATGCACTAGTTTTAGAAAATAATATACAGCAAGCGTCCGCACTTGTCACTCTCCCGGCAAAACCCCGGACGGACAAGTGATATATATCATTTGACTTGACACTGGCACAATTGACATTTTTTTTAATAATTATTTAATGGCCTGGTTACCTTTTAGCCAAATCATATTTTTATATCACATTTCTTCAATCTTATCTTCTAATTAGCCCTGTCCAGTCGATGTCGTGTCCTCAGGCTACGTCCTGGTCCTTGCCCTCAGTATAATGGTGATTTTTATACTAAGGTTGTCAGTGGAGAAAATAGCATTTCACTGCATATATATCTTGTCTTTCACTATAGCACGTTAACACAACTTTTATGTCCACGAAACCACCACTCCCGCACATAAAACAAGAAATGCACTAGTTTTAGAAAATAATATAAAGCAAGCGTCCGCACTTGTCACTCTTCCTGCCAAATGACGGCACAATTGACATTTTTTTTTAATAATTATTTAATGGTCTGGTTTCTAAGACCTTTTAGCCAAATCTTATTTTTTATATCATATTTCTTCAATCTTATCTTCTAATTAGTCCCGTCCAGTCGATGTCGTGTCCTCAGGCTACGTCCTTGTCCTTGCCCTCAGTATAGTGGTGATTCTTATACTAACGTTGTCAGTGGACGTTTCGCGGCAAGAGAGAAAATAGCATTTCACTGCATATATATCATTGTCTTTCACTATAGCACGTTAACACAACTTTTATGTCCAAGAAACCACCACTCCCGCACATAAAACAAGATAAATGCACTAGTTTTAGAAAATAATATAAAGCAAGCGTCCGCACTTGTCACTCTTCCCGCCAAATGTCCGGCACAATTGACAGTAGTTGTCCTAATTTTAGAGCTGCTCGATTAGGTACTAGATTTCGATATCGACATTTAAATTAAGTATGCTGTTTCTAGTCTCTGCTCAATTTCCAAAAGCATTTAAGTATAAGCTAACTAAATCTAGTCCAGGAAAGTCTTAGCTAAACCCCAGCTCAGTCTAGTCAAATTTTACCAAGATATAATAAGAATAAACTTAGCTGGGGCATCCGGCGATAGACAATAATGAAAAAGGTAAAAACATATATTTTTCTATTATGTTACTACTTTAGAGTTCAAATTACCGTTATTTTTGACTGTGATTATACATTTTTAATTTAACTAGGAAATGCATAACATTTAGAGTTCTAATACTAATATTGAAAAAGGTACATTAATTGACACTGCATCGGCATTCTGCTAACTGAGAGTTACAGATGATAAGCCTAGTCCCCGACCAAATTTGGAAATAAGATTGATAGTATCGGCGGGTTATAAATATTCTGATACACCTTATTGTCCTTATGGTTGTACATAATTTAGTTTAAGTTCATTTAATCATCGTATATGAATGAATGAACAAACTTTTATTTGTAGGTATGAACGTGGACAGATTAATTTATTAGTTAGTTTGTGATTCAATATAAATAATAGTTATTTTATACAACATAGTCAAAGCATATTGAGACAAAATGTGTACACGAATAGTTTTTAAGTACCAGAAAAAAAATTAGGGTGATCAGTAAACGCTACTAAACCGAAATATGTAGCTTTTAAAAAAAAACAATCTTGCCTAATTTGTCCTCGAACAAATTAGGCAAGATTGTTTTTTTTCAACAGTATTAGATTAGATTAAAATCAACAGTATGTAGATACGTAAACATTATTTAACTAAAGTTTTAATGACTTACTCGTAGATCAAGCGGGGGTGATGTACCCAGGGTTAAGACGCGCTGGCGCATCATCGCTGGCAGATGCGCGCGGCTCGTTTGCTCGTGTTCCACAGTTCGCGAGTCGTAGTGCCGAGCGCGTACGATAATTAATACACTTGTGTATTATCACAGCGGCACCGTGACAATCAATTTACGATATGGCATACCTACTACTTCAAAAATTGTTAATACGTAAAAACTCATGTTGTATGCATATTTTCTATCAATAGAAAATGTGAGTGGCGGTTCCCGTTCTATGTAACACGAGGATTATCTAAACGCTTGGTAGCTCAAAATTACCCTACGATAACCATCGTGGACCAGCGCTTGTTAGAACGCGGTTCATTATACCTAGTCAGGTCATAAATTCTATCACATGTTTAATATAAAATAATTAAAACAAGTTTATTCATAATGTAACAAAAAATGAACTTAACAAAACATAGATTCTTATGACAATAAAGTTTATTCAAAATGACCTCCGTGATTTTGAATACAGGCCTTCAATCTGCGCGGCCAGTCGTCTATCGCAGCACGAACGAGGTCCATGTCAATATCGGCGGCTGCCTTAATCAAGGATATCTTGAGTAAATCCAAATTGGGATGAGGCTTTGAGCACGCCTTTTCCTCCAAGTGTTGTCATATCTTGTAATCTAACGGACTCAAATCTGGACTGGAGGAGGGCCAGTCTTCGTGCCGGATGAGGTCGATTTCACGCGCCGCCAGCCAGTCTTGTGTGCTCTTCGCTCTATGAACTGGCGCCGAATCTTGTTGGAATACCCAGTGCCTGTTATTGAACATGGTATGAGAAACAGGTTCCACTAGGTTCGTCAGGACTGTATTTTGATACACAACTGCATTCGTTTTTACACCTTTCTCACAAAAATGTACCTCTGTTAAGCCCCAATAAGAAGGGAGTTTCTTATTGGGGCTTAAAAGAGGTACATTTTTGTCCAAAACAACCATACTATGAGCGAGGGTGGAAAATGACCTCGTTGGACACGCGGAATACGGTTGCTCGCTTCTTCACTACTGTGTGCGTATACCTTATCATTTTGTTTGTTGTAGCTACGAGTATCTTCTACGGTAAAAATTTTTTCATCCCAAAAAAGAATTTCCCGATATTTTTTTCCCGCGTACCGCTTCAACAAAGCGCGGCATCTCTTCAGTCTCAGGTCCATTAGGTGAGCATTTAAACGATGTCCTGTTTTTCTTCGATATAACCGATGCCCTAAGTCTTTATTTAACACCCTTTTCACCGTGGTTCTGCTTAACCCCATCTGAAGGGCCAACAATTTCTGCTTACGTTTGGGATTTCTTTGAATTCGCGCCTTCACAGCTTTTATCACTGCTAGAGTCCTAACAGACCGAGGGCGACCCATCTTGACCTGTCATCTACACTAGAGTCTTCATTGTGTCGTTTGATGGTACGATAAACGAATCTTTTGGTTATATTCAAATTTTTCAGTATGTCAAAAATTTGAATTGGCGCGTAACCGCAACGATGCAACGCAATAACTGCAACACGGTCTTCTTTAAGCGTCCTCTCCATATTTAAAAATGAGTAAAATTCTAAAAAGTATACATTTTTATTTTCATGAACAATTCGAAATTCGAATTCAATAAACTTTTATGTGGCCAGCATTCTAAAAGAAAAGTTTTTACTGTGTGACAATACTTATGACCTGACTAGGTACACAAGCATGCACAATGCCGAGGAAAACCAGCTCTCTCACCGAACTGTCCCCATTGGTGTTCAGTAACCCTGACATGAATGTCCTGTATACGAATGAATGTTTGTTTACAAGGATCGGACTGTTCAACCAACACAACGATCGCTGGGAGTTGTATCGAAATTCCAAATTCAATATAGATTGAGTATGAACATGTGGATTGGGAATACTGAGATCTGCTGGGATCCTAAACTAGCACGTTGTCGGTCCATACTTCATAAAGGGTCGACTCACAGGTGAGACTTACCTTCCTAAATCTTCTTGGTACTCGTACTACGCTGAACAGCATGCTAGACTACATTTTGCTAGTAAACCTAAAAGGGTTATGGTTACAGCAACACGGGGCTCCAACGCAATACCATAATACGGTACAAGAGTTCCTGAATGCGGAGTTCGGAGATAGATGGACCGGTCGCGGAAGAACACTCACGTAGCCATTTTTTTTGGCCTGCGTATTATTCTGATTTAACACCAATGGACTTGTTCATGTGGAGTGAAATAAAACAAGAAGTGTATGTCAGTAAAACAAATACCCGGAATATTTTTTAAAACATTTAAAACATCATAAATTTTACATTTCACTTTTGAAAAAGTTCGAGAACTAACAGATAGGTATTTAGTTTAAAAAACGATAAACGTACATGTGTTTGTGTTCAAAATAATGGTGTTTCGAATAACATTCTATTGAAGCATTTGTAGGTAAGTTGAGTGTACTTAATTAACTATTTACTTAAATATTTGATATTAGCTCTTTGATCATGTACCTACTTTCCTATACCTATACCTAAGAATGTAAAGCGTATGAGCGAGCACCCGGTTGGTCCGCACAAAGGTCGGGCGCTAGGTGAACCATGATTTCTTCATTTCTTTTGAAAACTATAAATGGTAATAACTTTTTAAAATTAATTAAGATATCATCTGTTTGTGGCATGGGTAAAGTATGTTATGCCTGCTTCTGTCCTTAATTTTTCTCTGGTACTTAAAAACTTTTCGTATATAATGTCATAATAGTACCTTAACTGAGCTGTGTTAAATCCTCCAAGTAAATCAGCGCCGGTTGGGTTGGGTTAGTAGTTCAGCAGCTGCACAGTTGAGGTGGTGATATCACAAAAGGTATCCCAAATAAATTTCGAGGTCTCCAATAGTATGTGTTTACCAAGTGTTAAGTTAACGTTCTTGTTGGGTAGTGAACACACCTTATTCAGTGGTACAAATTAAAGTCATCATTTGTAAACTCTAAATATATATTATATACTTTATAAAACTTTCATCACATGCAATCACTCTTATAAAACACTATTTCAACACATTCAGTACATCTTCTACAAAATCTAACACTAATAACTTTAATAAATCGGCCATCACTGACTGCCTGAAACAACACCTTCCTTCAGAAACATCTCATCTTCAACTGTGTAAAATTTCTTTCATCTGTTTAAATAAAATGATTTTCATTGAAATAATACATACATACACACATGTTTCCCATCGGGGTAGGCAGAGACTATGGCTTTCCACTTGCTACGATCCTGACGTACAGCTTTCGCTTCTTCTACTTTCATGAGTGTTTTCATTCACAATTTCACATATATTTGCTTCGTCAGATTATTTTCATCCATCCTCTCCACGTGTCCGAACCATCTAAGCATCCCTTTTTCTATCTTAGTCACTACATCTTCTGTCATACCGCAATGTTCCCTTATCACGCTGTTCCTTTCTTTATCCATCAACTTCACACCAGCTATACTTCGCAGACTTCTCATTTCCACGGCATTAATTTTACTTTTATGCGTCTTCTGCCATACCCAGCTTTCACTGCCATACATAAGTGTGGGGACCAGCACTCCTCTATGTACAGCCAGTCTTGCCTTCTTAGACACGTTTTGACTGCTCATAAAGGCGTACATGTCTCCATTCACTTTATTTCCTGCCAAAACTCTTCGCTCAATGCCATAGTCACACTTTCCATCTCTCGTAAATTTTGTACCCAGATATACAAACTCTTTCACTTGTTCTACTCTTTCTCCTTCCACAAGAATTGAGCAATCCGTCGTACTTCTCTCTTTCAAAAACCATTACTTTCGACTTGTTTACATTCACTTTCATTCCTTTGTTTATTAACGAATCATGCATAATGTTTACCATCAACTGCAACTCCTCCGCCGATGATGCTAGTATTGATCATCAGCGTATAGACTGTTTTTATTGAAATAATATGTTCTTTTATTACGTTTTAGAGAAACATTTAAAATTTCCATTAAAACCTGTTCAACAAAAGTGTCGTCCGAAGCTCCGGAACGCTCGTCGTTAGAAATGCCACAGTGGTCACCCTTCCGAGGACCAGCCATAGCGAAAATTGCTTTACGCAATGATTGTTTACAGAACACTGTTTTAACGGGGCTACAAAAAAATTTTATTTTCACACTAATATACACATAGTAGTGCGAAAATATCCCCGTCTTCTATGTTTAGTTTCTTAGTCAAGTCTAGTCTTAAGTCAAAGACTGACTGTTGATTGCCTCTGTGGCGCGGTGGGAGTGTATCCGACTGCTACGCAAGAGGTCGTGGGTTCGATTCCCACCCAGGATAAAACTTGATGTGTGATGAGCACGATGGTTTTATCTGTGTCTGGGTGTTATTTATCTATAATATGTTTGTATTTAGAAATATATAAGTATGTTTATCAGTTATCTGGTTACTATAATACAAGCTCTGCTTAGTGTGGAATCAGTGGCGTAGTGTGAGTTGTAACAACAATATTAAAAAAAAGACAGTTTCACCTCAGTATAATAGTGATTGTTATACTGAGGATTTCAGTGGATTTTACGCGGCAAGATAGAAAACAGTATTCCACTGCATATATATCATTGTCTTTCACTATAGCACGTTAACATAACTTTTATGTTCAAGAAACTACCACTCCCACACATAAAACAAGATAAATGCACTAGTTTTAGAAAATAATACACAGCAAGCATCCGCACTTGTCAATTTAACCGCGTAGAATCATTGATTAGTTTAGATTGATTGGAATAGAGTTGTGAAAAATAAACATAACTTAATGATTACGTTACCAATTTTTAAAGATAACTTAAAAATTGTCCGTTAAAAAATGTTCGTTGAATAACTATTAACTTGCATAATATGTGAAACGGTCACGGCGGCGGTGTGGCGTATCCTGATTATCGACCAATCTAGTCCAAATGTGGCTCATCTCTATTTACAACTATTACAGCTTTTTAATATAATGGCGGTTATTAATTAAATTAGGTAATCTCTTCTACCAAAAACATTTCAAATAATATTATATTATTAGTTTACAGCAGTAAAGTTAGTAGCAGCTAATAACACTAATAACGAGAAATAAGAATATATACAAAAATACGCAATGTATGAACTTACCTATGCATAACACTGGCATAATTTAATTATAGTGCATGTCATTTTTTTCTGAATAATACAATGAAATATTTTATTTAACTGTCAATCAAGTTACCAACAAAATATTTTACTGTGTTTTTAGTTATTTAATAATCGTGTTTAATAAATCGCCAAAATTGATTTTACACGCGGAAGAATGAGCAGTGCCTCTATGGCCGGTAAGTTTAAAAATCAATAATATTTACCTGATAAAAATCTTTTTGACTTTTATAATAATGTTTCATTTCTATTTTATTTTAGTGTCTACTAAAGTAGTTAAGCATGAAGATAATGCTAGAAGCCCGTTTCTATCTATAGTTACTAACCGTTAAAAATATAGACGCAACCCGACTGTTCAAAGTTCACCTACCTATTGTAACTAATACTGATAGATACTGCTTTAGAAAAAAAAGCATTAGCCGTAAGGCCCGTAAGCATAATAATTGTGTGTGTTATCTTCAGTATGTCTGTACATATGCTATATGAGGCTGTACACATGTCATATGAGACTGTACATATGCCATATGAGGCTTTACATTATGCCATATGAGGCTTTACATATGCCATTATGAGGCTTTACATATGACATATGAGGCTGTATATATGAAGCTAACTAACTGTTTAAAATAATCCTAACAAAAATAAATAATTCTATGCTAATAATTCAATGCCACCTTGAATGTTTCAGTAGCTCTTCTGAAATTATCTTTATCCAAATGAGATATGGTTTGGTTTTCATGTTTGCTAGGGTCATTGTGAATGGTAGACTTAGAATCAGGATTAATTTGGCAATCAAATCTGTATTATCTGTGATATTACTGAAGCTGACTGTCCGGATAGGGTATTTTTTTCTGAAAATCTTTACATATCTATATGGAATTTTTGCTATGGGGTACATGAGTGTAATTATGTAACCACAAAATCTCATAAAAATATACACAAGTTTCTAAAAAAATATAATCCTTATAGAGCGGCCCTTTGCATACTGGACTTTCACCGTTAGAACATCAACTGCTTTAAAGGTCTATGGAGTCCGCCTTGTACTCTGTGCTAAGTTTGAAATAAATAATTAAAGGTCTTGGCAACCGGGCGGTAAAAATTAAACTAGTTTTGATAATAGCCCTATACTAGTACAAAATAAAAGTAGCAAAGGTACGTGTAAAAATGCTTTGCATTATTACAGGTTCCTTTACTACCGATTAACCGGCTTACCCCAATAATAGACTTTATTTGAAATTGGGTTATTTATGAACATTGTAGGTTTTTGGTGACTGTCATTAAGTACCTATACATAATCATTGTTTTTTAAATTAAAAATGAACATTGGAGGATTCTTATCTGTGGAAATTATAAGCTCAAGTCCATACATGACATTAATATATCACCATTAGGCTCAAACTAAGCTGTACTTGTATTACGAGAACTATACTTAAAACTTTTTGATTGCGTATGGCACTTAAATAAGGAACTAATATTTGTAGATAATACCCTTGATTCTTGGTATTTTATTGGTTCTTGGTGACTTCAAAGCTTGATCCAAGGCTTAGGGTTCCTGAGGTAACCTTAGCATGTATAATAATCATAATATTGTTTTGTACAGGCATAATGTCACACTCTCAGTATGACACTTGCACAATGTCACTCTCTCAGTATAGTACCTACTCTCACTTAACACATTCACCCTAGACCTTCTGCTATAATGATGATGATAGAACCCTTAGCTGTCTTGATTGGACCAGTTGTGCCAATTACAAAATATTTTGTTAACATTTTTTTAAAATTTATTAAGGAAAGCAATAAAATAGTTATTACTACACAAACCTACGATATTTTGGCAAGAAATCAAGACATTTCGTGACATTTTGAGAACATGACTTTTTCCGAATGTAACATTTTGTGAAAGTGACATTTTTACACATGATGACAAAGTTAATAAATTCTTAAACTATAGACACAAATAAAAAAAAATCTCCTTTGGAAAGTCAAGGTTTTCAGAAGTTATTTATAATCTTCTTAGGCGGACACTCTTGTCAGAGTGGTCATGGCTGTAGTTAAAGAATATAGTGGCGGGTTGCCTTCATTAGTCGCTGTAAGACTAGCTGCACATTGTGCAATGTGTCTCCATTTACGCATATTTACAGTAAATATGCGAGTACCTTCTACTGCGGTCGATTTAGTACAGGATTTGATAAGATCGGTCCAGCGGTTTGGAGACCGACCCCGTGGTCTAGTACACGACCTTGCACCACAAGTCTCTCCGATCGAGTTCTCATTTCTGGAAACGTGTCCAAAGAATTTCAGAATTTGGAATTGAACAATCGACGATAATCTATTTCGTATTTGAAGTTCTTTGAGGATGGAATTATTTGAGTACACGACCTTGCACCACAAGTCTCTCCGATCGAGTTCTCATTTCTGGAAACGTGTCCAAAGAATTTCAGAATTTGGAATTAAACAATCGACGATAATCTATTTCGTATTTGAAGTTCTTTGAGGATGGAATTATTTGTGCAGAACGCAGTCCAGGGTATTTTAACACGCGTCTCCAATACCACATCTCCAGTGCATCAATTTTTCGCCGATCTTGTAACTTAAGTGACCCGCTTTCGGCTCCGTACAAAAATATTGGGAATACGAGATACTTCATTAAACGGACCTTTGTGTTCTTCGTGATCCTTCTGTCTTTTCAAACCTTTTTAATCGCTCCAACGCTGATCTGGTTATAGCGCATCGGCGTTTGATCTCATTCTCGCATCCCCCAGCGATCGAGATAGTGGAACCAAGGTATATAACAGTGTTCAACTACTTCGCAGTTTGCTATACCTATTTGGTACGACTGTAGTGTTGTGTTCCGTTCGGTTCACTATCATAACCTTCCTCTTGTCTCTATTCAAGACAACACCGAAGCGGAGGCTAATGGTTTCCCGGCAAGTCAAAAGCTTCTCCAAATCCTCCTTGGTACTAGCAAGAAGTGTGGTGTCGTCGGCGTATCGTAAGTTATTAATCACACGGCGTTCTACTGAAACACTTCCTGTTCCAGCCATCCAAGACAATACGCATGATGTGTTCAGTGTAGATATGGCTGCTCGTATTTCATCGGTAGGATATAAATAAATAAAAATAAATATCCATCACGCCTTATCCCCAAAGGGGTGGCAGAGGCATATTATATGCCCACTTTTCACCGTGTGGATTCCTGTCCAACGTAATAGGTGGTGAGCCAATTGCCGTGTTGAAATAGACAGACGCAGGTTGTGGCTACCTGCTGTTGAAATTTTTTAAGCCGCCTATAAGGCCTTCAACCAGGCTTAACGACTGCCATTTTACTGGCAACCAGGACCAACGGCTTAACGTGCCTTCCGAAGCACGGAAACGCTCGCAAATGTAAATGCCACAAAGTGGTCACCCATCCGACGACCAGCCATAGTGAAAGATGCGTACCTCAGTGATCGTTTACCGAACACTGAGACCGCGGGGCCACGAGCGCTTCTAGATAATATATTGTTGGCTGCTGAGTAATTAGCAAAGAGTGTTTTGCAGTATTCCTTCCAAACTTTAACTATGCTCTTGATTTTAGTAACCGGTAGTCCAGACGCATCCTCTATTGCTCATATCCTAGGCTTAAACTGTCGAGTTAATAGACGTATCTTATTATAGAGATATTTGGTTTGTAATCTCTCAGAATGCCGCTCTAGTTCTTTACATATGTTGGCAATAGCGCTGTTGCGATCTCTTCTGGACGCCGCTTGTATTGCAGAAGTTTTGGCCTTCAATTCGGTACCAGTCAATCCTCTGACTTTTAATGTTCTTCTATCTTCTATCAGTAGCCAGGTGACAGCTGACATCCAATGTTGACGTTTGACTGATACCTTACTTGGTTGGGACTCTTTCAATGCATCGACAATACATTTCTTTGCAGATATCCACAAGCAGTTTGAGTTCTTGTTTAGAGTATCCGCTCTCCAAGCAGAATGTTTATACTCCATGAAAGAACTGAGAGAGTCCTTATTCACTATCTGCATTCGTGGGGGCTTTTTGCAGTTTGAGCCATAGTGTTTCAACAAGCATTTCATGGTCCGATTCGCAATCTGCACCAGGCAAGGTGTGTGTGTTGGTTATAGAGCTTCTCCGTCTTGATCTAAGATGTAGTCTATCTGGTTCCGAACTCCATTATCAGGGGATGTTCAGGTATATAAACGTCTCGGATGATGCTTGAAAGTACTGTTCATAATAGTCAAGTCAATATTTATCATTATGTTCCCCCAAATCCTTTATCTACAATCTGTAATATTGAAGACAGTTTTATGGCGTAGGTTGCGTACCTGTATTGAACGCTTGGAGTATTCAATATTTCAGTACCTGTGTATGACAGTGTCTTTAACCTTGAAAACCACTGTCAAGTAGACAGCAGAACATCTGGCGATCGATAGATCTAACTACACGAAACGTTGAATGACAAAATAAATGACTTCGTTTTAAAATGTAATCATAATTTTATAAAAATAAAATTGGCTTTATTTTCTCTGCTTACATATTCTGTGAAATCCCCGGCCATCTGGCACCTGAACTTTAAGCACAACCATAGTACCCCCTCTGCTTTCAATGGGGCCATCGAGAACGACGCGGCACGAGTATAAATTATTACTAGTGGCCCTGAACTTGGAGGGTCGCCCATCTGGACCCTCCGAGGAGGAACCCATTTTGTGCGTTCTGTTGTTGGGCAACCCAGTGAGTTCAGCTCTGGCCCATCCTGCGGCTCAGTATAGGTTAGACGGCATCTTTAGTGGGGAGTCTGGTCATCATCCTGTCGCTGTTGCGTATAATGGAACTTCCATGTTGATTTTCTGACCTAACTCCGCCATAATATGTGTAATAAATATTTACAATGTGTTTCTGATAAATGCATAGATATCTAAATAAATGTCAATTTTAGTTAAGATATTTATGAAAAATGGTATTGTTATAAGCGCGGAGGAACTATTCCTTCACGATCGTGGCGCTTTCAGTCCCGAAGTATCGGAAACACAAAAACATTTATGGTAAACTAAGTGACAGCTTCCCCCGTGACGTATTTCGAACTCCCGTCGCACCTATTTAATCCCATCTCTTACAAATTCTTCAATAAAGTAAAAACTAAAAACATTTGCCCGATTTGTCGACATTTATGATTACTGCTCTGCTCTCCAGGTAAGTAGCTTAATGATATATAGCCTACTAGTTGACGCCCGCGGCTTCGCCCGCGTAGAGAAGTTTTCCAGTTCCCGTTTCCCACAGGAACTTGTTCCCGGTATAAAAAGTAGCCTATGTGTTATTCAGATGTATAAGCTATATTATTGCAAAGTTTCATTAAAATCTATTCAGTAGTTTTTACGTGAAAGAGTAACAAACATTCATACAAACTTTCGCATTTATAATATTATTAAGATATAGCCTTCCTCGAAAAATGGGATCCAACACAAAAATATTTTATTAAATCCGACCAGTAGTTCCTGAGATTAGCGCGTTCAACAAAACACTCTTTTTTATTTATTTATTTTTATGTGTGTGTGTGTGTGGCCGCTTTCCTGGTTCGGTTTCCTCTTATCCTACTTCTATTCTACTGTCACAATGATATAATGTCATCTAGACTTCGTATTTGTTTTTTGTTTATCAGTCACCTCCTTTACCCTCGAAGGAGCGGCAGAGGCGTTTTATAACGCCCACAATTCACAGTGTGGATTTTGGTGGTGAGCCCATTGGCGTGTTTAAATAGACAAACGTAGGCTGTGGCGCTCGCCTTTAATAAGGTCTTCAACTTGGCTTAGTAATAATAATATAATGATAATAAAACCTTTTATATTTCCTATCACATAGGTTTTACAGAACTAGTTAGTCTATATCTTTATTATATCCTATTCTATCGTTCATTTGTGTTGTGCTTAGTCTTCTTGGATAGGAACCCCTACTTAGGTACAGGCCTCCTCCAATAGATTCCACTTTTTCCAATCTTTAGCTCGTTCGATGTACTCCTTTACCGCCACATTAACGATGTCTTCACTCCATCTTTTTATGGGTCGACCTTTCTGTTTATTCCCGATAAGTAGAATAAGACATCGATTATCTTTTTTTTCTTTTGTATGAACCCGTTTCTGATTTTGTTTTTTTATTTTATTATCATAATGCTTCTTTCCATGACTTTTGTCAGGTTACTAATTTTGTCTTTATTTTGGTGCTGTATGTCCTTGTGAAGTGGAGGAAAAAAGGTAGAAAAGCGGACCCCAGGTGTCGCGTGACGGGACGACTGGGACAGGCACTCGGATGATTATGATGATGGTGCTGTATGTCCTTGCCTGACAGCCATTCAACTTGGCTTAACGACTGCTATCTTGCTGGCAACCGGGACTAACGGTTTAACGTGGATACTGAAGCATGGAAACGCTTGTAAATGAAAATGCCACAAAGCGGTCACCCATCCGAGGAACAGCCATAGTGAAAGTTGCTGCGGGGCTATCAGCGCTTCCTTATTATGAATATGATAGCTATAAATGCACAGACGAACACTGTATGCTAGTTTATACATAATTAATGTGTAATTTTACTATGGATCGATTTTACTTTGGATGGCGACAGGCATTGTGAGCCTAGAAGCATTATTGTGTCATTGCCTGAAGGTGATAGTTCTCTAATACTGTAGTGCGACTGTCTAGGTAAGTTTAAAAAATAAAATTTTGAATTTCATTGATCAATACTCATAATGATTTTTTTTTATAAAATTGTCTCGATTGCGTAAGTGGTAGTGTATGCGACTGCCGCACTGACGTCTCTGGTTCTATTCCGTGTTCGGAACATATATTTGTGTGATCTATAAATGTTTGTTTCGGAGTTTAGGTGTTTCCTATGTATATATAATCTATATCAATAATTTAAAGTGGAAAGATTTGTAAGTTTGTTTGTAACGAATATGCTCAGAAACTGCTGGGCTGATTTTAAAAATTATTTCCCCATTAGAAAGCTACTTTCTTCGTGAGTAACATAGGCTACTACATTAGATTTAAAAAAAGTTAAGGGTTCCGTACAAAATCTCGGAAAGGAAAACTTCACCACGCGGGCAAAGCTGCGGGTGTAAAGTCATGAAATATGTCTAAATACAGAAATATATGAGAATATTTGTCAATTGTCTAGATCCCATACCACAACGTTATATTGCTTACCTTAGGGAACATGAAGCTGTGTAAATAAAATGTCCCAAAGTAGGTATTTTAGACATTGTGTATGTAATGCTTTCATTCAAGAAATAATCGTAATAATTGTTAAGTTTGACTGAAATAAGCATAAGTATAACAGTCACATTAGCTAAATGTAAAATTGATGCTGAGTACTGCGTAGTATAGGATTATCTATATACTAGTTGAAGCCCGCGGCTTCGCCCGCAAAGATAAGTTTTCCCATTCCCGTTTCCCACAGGAACTTATTCCCAGGATAAAAAGCTTTTTTCCCAGGACACAAATTTTCAGCCAAATCGATACAGCCGTTGTTGAGTTATAAATAGTGTAACTAACACGACTGTCTTTTAAATACATATTGGGACTAATCCCACCCACATTCCCATTACTGTGACTCCTGTAAACCAGGATCTACAGCAATGACCAAAACACCAGAAAAGTTACACCGAGCTCGATCTCGGTGATGTCTCAGGAAAAGTTAGCATGTCTTGGAACCCGCAACGAAATTAATCAGAAGATAATGTGAGGAAGTAAGAAAAGAACGTAATGCCTCTTCCCTCCTTTGCAAAGCGGGAGACCTGGAAAGCAACTAGGTGTAAATCCTATAGAAATAGGGAAGCACCACGGTAATAGTATATTACGGGTCCCATGTGAGCTATGTTTGATTCCAGTAATATGTATGGCAGAAACGTTTAAAAGCACGAAAATTCACCCATGATGCCACGAGATCCGTATAGTATAGTTTACTATATATATATATACTCCCGACGTTACTTGTAAACAATTAAGCATATTATATCGCTCATTTTGCCAAATGCTACACTCCCAAAGTATATGATGGGCGGTCTGATCATATTGTTCCATAAGAAATTGAGCAACACAGTGATCAACCTCCAGCCAGGACATTCCCAGGCGTTCACGAACGTCTGGGAAAAACTGGTAGAGGTGGCGCCCTTTGATGGAAGTGTTCCAACGCAGCTGCCATTCGTCTAAAAGTTCTTTACGTACATTATCACGATACAGTCTGGCAATTCTATGGCGATCTCTTTCTAACAAAAACCTATCATCCATGCCATCCTTAGCCGAAAAGTATAAAGCCGCGCGTCTCTGAATTTCGGGGTCAACCGGGAGGACCCCTGCCATCAACGGCAGAGCCGCCGTGCTAACCGTCCTATAGGCCTTGCATAAAATTATCAATGCAAGGCGTTGACTTTGCAGTAACTTTAAACGTGCAGCACCAATAGTAGCCTTATCTACCCATACCGGCACTCCGTAACACATACAGCCTAGATAAGAGGCCCGGTAAACGACCTTCAGTGTTTTGAACGGTAGTCCCCATGTAGCAGTAGATATTCTCGACAACGCATAAAAGCCATTTTTAGCCTTTTAACCTACAGTTTTATGTGCTCAACGAATGCAAAATTTCTCTCTAAAATCAATCCTAAATAGCAAACCGATGTTTTATTTTTAATGTAAACGTTATTGAATTTAATGCGCGGTGGTACTTTCAAACTTCCTTTTAAAAGCAACTGAAATGTTTTGTTAGGTGCAAAAAATAAACTGTTGCGTACGCCCCACTCCGCAACGACGCGCAAACACGTGTGGGCCAAGCTCTCGAGTCCCGCACGAGTATTCGACTGAACGAGCAACATACCGTCATCGGCGTATCCTATCATTGAACAGCCCTCCGGTAATGGTAAACTGAAAAAGTCATCAAATCCTAAGTTCCACAAGTGTGGGCCTAGCACAGACCCCTGAGGACAGCCTATTGTTAACGTTTTGGTAGCAGAATAATGACCTAATTTTAAAGTTGTTGTACTTTGTGAAAAATATGAATAAATAAGAGAGTAAATATTTCTATAACAACCGCGAGACTTTAATTTCATTAATAGCATTGGCCACCAAGCGTCATCTAAAGCCCCGGAAATATCTAGGAAGATGGCCAGCACATATGAGAAACCGATGAAGTGACAGTCTTGCGCACTGATATCGCTGCGTCAATAGTAGATTTTCCTACTGTAAATCCAAATTGATTTTCGTGAAATTTAGTACCGCCCGGCAGGAGCCGGGGTACTATGAGACGCTCTAAAAGCTTTCCCAAGGAGGTCAACAATGTGATCGGTCGGTACGACTTAGGGATATCAAATCGATACAGCCGTTGTTGAGTTATAAATAGTGTAACTAACACGACTTTCTTTTATATACATATATAGATAGGTGAAACCGAGACTAACAGGACTTTAATTGGTCGTGTTAATTAGTGTCTAGCACATAAGACCTTTTAGCCTTTTTGTTACCACCTCACTAAAAAGGCAACGGGTTCAAAATTTCTTCCGAATTTAACATCTAAAATAGACACATTTTATTTTATTAAATTTATTCGGCCCTTTAGACCCACCCCAGTTCCGTGCTTCGGAAGGCACGTTAAGCTGTTGGTCCCGGTTGCTAATAAAATGGCAGTCGTTAAGCCAAGTTGAAGGCCATATGGGCGGCTTAAAAAATTTCAACAGCAGGGCGATGCAGCCTGCGCCTGTCCATATCAACACGGCAATGGGCTCACCACCTGTTACGTGGGACGAAAGTGCATACGGTGAAACGTGGGCGTTTAATATGCCTCTGCCTACCCCTTCGGGGATAAAGGCGTGACAATATGTATGTATATAGATAGGTACCTACATACGTTCATAGGCTACGGTGATCACTTTCTATCTGGTAGGCCGTATAATTGTTTGCTACCTTAGTGGTACCAATACCAATTCTAAAATGTAATTTAAAAAAATATACCTTTAACAAAGTTATCTTTACGTAGTATAAAATAAAGTCGCGTCCGCTGTCTGTGTACTTAGATCAACCACTCAACCGTTTTTAATTCAGTTTTCTGCAATATACAGATTATTTCAAGAGGAAAGTTTATATTTATATGCATATTGGTGTCTACCATGAAGTAGAGAATAACATTCTTTCTGTCCTCCGTGGTGTCTACATTGCACATGTGCGGAGCCGGGCCGGATCGCTGTGTCACTAGTCTCTTACCTAATTAACAAGAGATTTATTCCAAAGGTTGATGAAATGTTAGTAATCCTTCACAGAAAAAAAAATTGTAGAGCCATGGGCATTGGGCCATAACTTTTATCAATAATGAATTGCTCTGCGGCCGCACCCGCGTCATACTTATTCTTATCTTGTACTTTTCAAAAATTCTTACAGAATCCAAATTTGAGCGAAATATGTCAGCGGTTTGAGCAGTGCGTTGTCATGGCTGCCTTTTAATAAATATAAGTAGATTCACACTTCACACGATATCAGTCGCGTGAAACTAGTATGTAACTTCTAGGTATTCTATAACTGCTTTTAAGGTTATTACGTTTATTATGCGGGCGATGACACAATTCATTACTTAAATTATATATTTTCTTTTGTGTAGGTTTGGCAGCCTAAATTACTTAGGTACTTAATACTAAAGTAATCTAGTTCTGAATTTTGAATTCTACACTGACAAAGGTGACGCGTAACACTAGAATGTTGAGGTGACCACTAGGTAGAGAAGATTGCTGTAGAAGTCGCAAGATTTCTTTAATCCCCATAAAAGAATCTACCGGGCGATTCAAAGTTAATGTTCTTTTTTCTTTTTGTTATGGACCGGTGTCGCTACCGGCAATTCCGCCACTGTCTAACGTGCAATGGAGCTTTCCGTGTGTATACTATTAATAAGCACCGTTAATAATTTTGTATTGACTATTTGATCCGATAGTAAACGATAGACAGCTAAAACAGTAGGTACCTACCTACATTACTTGTCAATATTGACATCTAATGTAATGAATTAGCGGCAGTGTGGAGACGTTCGATTTGACCTAGATCGATAACTTGACAAGTACTTAATGTACTGAATTGTAAAAACATCGTACTGGATCGATATGGAAATTGGAATCGCTCTGCAGGCCAAATTCGTATGAAGAATTGGCAAACAGAGGTATAAAGATAAGCGAAGGTTATCATTTTCCCAATTGCTAAGGCTTATGGGGAGTGGCTCAAGTGACGGAGCAATACAGTGTTGTTTTCCTTGCTTCTTTTTCGAAAAGATATTCTTAAGGCTACTGTATTGTTTTCTTATATCTATTACCTCGTTCGTACATATATTCAGTCAGTGTTTTCAGATTTAAAAGCTTATGATTTGGACAACAGAACCATGTACAGGTATTAACGCAGTCCTGCTTATTTAGTCTGGTTGCACCGTTACACCAGCCGTCACAACCAGACTTCTTGTCTTGAGGAGTCTGCTGAGTGGCCATGAGAATTCAATGTAAATAAGGATGATGATCGCGCTAATACCTGTATTTTATACTAGTGGACGACCGCAGCTTCGTCCGCGTAACCAAGTTTTCCCGTTCCCGTTTACCACAGGAACTTGTTTCCGGGATAAAAAGTAACCTACACACACCGGCCATAATTAGCGGAACATAAAAAAAGCTAAATATTGTTCAAAACAATTTCATTTCAAAAACCAATAAACGCCAGTAGCTGTCATAAATAAAATGCCATATTTTAAAATTAAAAGGTACTTTGTTTGGTGCAATTTAATTGAGAAAAATAAACATTACGGAAAAATAAACATTGTTGAATTTAAAGCGCTCGTGGCCCCGCGGTCTCAGTGTTCTGTAAACGATCACTGAGTTACGCAACTTTCACTATGGCTGGTCCTCGGATGGGTGACCACTTTGTGGCATTTACATTTGCGAGCGTTTCCGTGCTTCGGAAGGCACGTTAAGCCGTTGGTCCCGGTTGCCAGTAAAATGGCAGTCTTTAAGCCTGGTTGAAGAACATATGGGCGGCTTAAAAAATTTCAACAGCAGGTAGCCACAACCTGCGTATGTCTATTTCAACACGGCAATGGGCTCACCACCTATAACGTGGGACAGGAATCCACACGGTGAAAAGTGGGCATATAATATGCCTCTGCCACCCCTTCGGGGAAAAGGCGTGATGGATATTTATTTATTTATTTATTGAATTTTCATGGTGACTAAAAAAAATTAAAAAAACAAACAAACATTTTATTTTTCATTGGAATAAGGAGATATCTAATAATATATCGAGTATTTCCTCCACGTGCCCTTATCAAAGTTTCTGCGCGTCTTGGCATGCTAAGAATGATGTTGTCTATCGTTTCTTGGGAAACTGTCTGCCATTCCTCCAATACGGCATTTCGCAGTTCATCCTAAGTCACAGGAGCGGGTATTCTGGATTTCATCTCACGTTTTAGTAAGTCCCAGACATGTTTAATCGGATTCATGTCTAGTGACCTTGCTGGCCACTCCATTACTGCGATGTTCACATAATTAAGGTACTCGCGAGTTCGCAGTGCGGTATGAGGCCGAGCATTATCTTGCATCAACACAAAGCCGTCACCGATAAAGGGGGCAAAAGATACCACGTTTTCTTCAAGAACCTCCCTTATGTATCGATCAGCAGTCAGAGTCCCTCTATCGAACACCACTAAGTCCGTGTGAGCTCCCAAACATATCGCCCCCTAAACCATTGTGGACCATCCGCCGTATGCTACCGTAGTTTCAAAATTTAACTGATTGTATCGTTCGCCTTCACGTCTCCATAATCTTTGCCGTCCATCAATTTGATTTAAAAGAATTCTACACTGAACAAAACTTTACTCCATTGGTCCGTGCTCCAAAGAAAAATATTTAGCATTTTTTAATGTTCCGCTAAAATTGTGCCGGAGTGTGTATGTATATTATTGTAAAGCTTCATTAAAATACATTCAGTAATTTTTACGTGAAAGAGTAACAAACATCCATACTTAGGAACTTTCGCGTTTATAATATTAGTAGGATTTATTTGTATCATACAATGTGGAAGGTGTAAAGTTAGCAGATTCAATACCTATCGCAGTAATTGAAGAGTAAAAATAACAAATTAGACCAAAGATTTCATTTTTTTACAACAGAATTTTGATTTTGAATAATATATAAATCAATGTAGACGTTGCTTTGTACGTACCTACTTAAAAAAGACTTGAAATAGTTTTGAATATAAGAAACTTGTAGGGAAAAAAAGCAAGATTAATTACAGAAAGTAAATTATTTAAACAAAATTTCAGACTACATGGAATCCATTTAAATTGATAAAAAGGTTGTTTTCATGGTAACTTACTAAAGTGTGTCAAACGTATGACTCACTATTTTGCCCTACTGTTACAAATAAAAATAGTTTGTTTAGATAGTAATGGGTGTGTTTAATGATACTGGCACACTGTCATGTCACCTTTAACTCGTATTATTTCTTTGTTGTAATTATGTTATCTGTGGCCCACATCTTGTATCAGAATTCAGTGGTTTTTGTAAATAGAGAAGTATACTCGCAGTGCATTGTATCCGTTTGTTAGGTTACTTAGCTCGTGTATTATGTCTATGAAATTACTTACTACAGAATCGACTGAATTATTAAAAAGTTTATAAGTATCACTTGACGATCAATATCTTCATAATATCGATTCACTGATTCACTTGATTTGAGATCGAGATTTGATGATTGATGATTTTAGCCTACTGCAATAGGCTATTTAGAATAAGTAAGATGGGATTGGCATCGTCGATTTTGTACGAAAATCCTTAAATTAACATAGAATAAAAAAAGAAGCCTGACCTATGGACCCCCTAAATAAATAATAGACAGGTCATGCACACAGTTCGTTAGCCCTGTAAACAAGATTTTTCTTTGTTTCCAGCCTGCTTCAACTACGACAACGCGCCTGCTAAAGACGCTAAGGGCAACTTGGCTTCTTCGAAAGGAGCTAAAGGCGACAAAAGCGACACCATGGACAACTGTAAGTATATCTACTGTTTAGTAACGGACCAGTTATAAAACTCTTTTATCACCAGGAAAAAAATACGTTCTATCTCTGTTCGTTCGTTTTCTAGTGCCGAAAGTATGGCAAGGATGCATCCAATATTAATATCTCTACCAAATACTTCATATGGCGCGCCCTAAATATTACGTCGCGGCCATCAACGACATGCGTAATGCGTACCATTGGTTCGCCATCCCCGTTCAAGCTGCGTGCGTAAATCGATTTTCTCCATATTCTTGGTTTAAGTACCGTCCTTGACCTCTTTAGTCAACAAATCCTGCAAGAACGACTATGTACTAAAGCACGAAGGGCTCCGTACCATTATATATAAAATGTATAAAAACGGCAAAAAAAAAACATGTCTGTTGTATGGGAGCGCCTTATATATTTTTTTAACATTTTAAGATAAATATTTATGTTTAATTTGAAAATTTAACTAATTATTCTGTGAATATTTCAAGCGTCATTGCCGTTATCAATATCGACCAAAAACATGCACGTTTTATTGTATGGGAGCCCCCCTTAAATATTAATTTTATTCTGTTTTAGTATTAGCTGTTATAGTGGCAACAGAAATACTTAAACTGTGAAAATTTCATTTGTCTAACTATCACGATTCATGACATACAGACTGGTGACAGACGGACAGCAGAGTCTTGAATGAAATCACAAGCGCTTGTACTGTTCCACATATTTACTTTTGAAACCTGACTGCTTTCGCCTTACTTAAAATATACCTTTCTTAATAAAAAAGTAGAACAGTATGTACAAGTGTTTTCACTCAAGATGTTTAGCAGGCTCCACCAAGTGCCATCAAACAACAGCATAAACAGGACAGCGGAGTCTTAGTAAAAGGGTCCCATTTTACCCTTTTGGTACGGAACCCTAAAAATTTATGAAAACGTAATTTTTCTCATACATTTGTTATGGAATCTCATTCTATGGCGGTGCTAAGCTCGCTACATCCTCTCTCTAGAATATATAAATACTTTATTGAACACCAATAAATATTGACAAATATATGGAATACAGTTTTTTAAATGAACAATGGGCGGCCTTATCTCTAGTTGATGATAAAAAAAGTATAGAAGCGCTCGTGGCTCCGCGGTCTCAGTGTTCTGTAAACGATCACTGAGTTACGCAACTTTCACTATGGCTGGTACTCGGATGGGTGACCACTTTGTGGCATTTACATTTGCGAGCGTTTCCGTGCTTCGGAAGGCACGTTAAGCCGTTGGTCTCGGTTGCCAGTAAAATGGCAGTCGTTAAGCCTGGTTGAAGGCCTTATGGGCGGCTTAAAAATTTCAACAGCAGGTAGCCACAACCTGCGTCTGTCTATTTCAACACGGCAATGGGCTCACCACCTATAACGTGGGACAGGAATCCACACGGTGAAAAGTGGGCATATAATATGCCTCTGCCACCCCTTCGGGGATAAGGCGTGATGGATGATAAAAAAAATGGCCATAACAATGATCCTGTCTTTCAGGATCCTGTTTCTTTCAATAATTTTCGCCATGACAATGATCCTGTCCTTCAGCATCCTGTTCCTCTCTGCGAGCTTTTCTACGTCGTCGGTCCATCTGGTTGGGGCCCTTACCTCTTGCCGACTTGTGGTTACCAAATCAGACCTCGTCTGCTCCATCGGCCAACAGAGGGTTACATCCAGCGTAAGATTTTGATGGACAGTTTTGATTGTTTGATCATCAATTATTTCTTATACCATTGCTAGTGACCGACTTGATCAAAGTCAAGTTATTATCGTAGCAAATAGCAGTCAATTATAACAATAATATTAGATACCTAAATACCAATGTTTCATCACGAGTTAGAGTACATTGCTATTTCCTTTGCACGGTCCATTTGCTGCAACACAGATGGCTCAGTGTCCATTGTTTTGATATGGCAGCCAGTAATTTGACATCTTGTTTAGGATGTAGATTTTAAAAGAATACCATTGAATAAGTACAGTGACTTATTATCTGAGCGTGTACACAAGTATGAGAATTTTGGGGCACCCCACCTCTCTCAGATAGTCTCTTACGTGAACTAGAATAATAACAGACTTAGTAGATGAGCCCCCGTGACATATTTACTTCGAAACTCCGTGGCTTCCTTTAAAGATTGTCGTTGATTAATTTTACAGTAATGTAATTACCGCCCACGCTCCTGGGTACGTGGCTGGTACCCAGGAGCTGGTGGCTGGTGTGATGATATAGCCTTCCTCGATAAACAGGCTATCCAAGTTATTTTTATGATGGGTAAAATGTTAAACTCGCGTCAAGTCTCAGGAGTAGTCAGGACACGTGACCTGATCGAAAATTTGTAAGATGAAGAAAGAAGGAGAGTAGATCGCCGTTGCGGCGCGGCGTCCCTAGGAGAGGATGTAATATCCTAACTTTCTACCGCGTGGCGAAAATGTATGCAAAAGTTCTGAAGTTTTAAATTTTTAATGTATGCAATATAGATTGTCATGTTTGTGTCCGATAGCGCAATAAATGAATATTGTATTTTACCACATATGATAGCAACTTATACTGATAAATAACCTAACCTAACCATTCCAAAATATTCAAATACGCACAACGTAAATGTCAAGTTTTGACTTCTGTCGGTACTTTCGGAGTGCAAACCGTTTTCTTTTTTCGAACCACTCGTTCGTTAAGCTGGAAAAGGGCGTGCTCCGTTGGTTTGCACACGTTCAACGAATGACTAACGAGATTGACGAAGAATATATATTGTGCGAAAGTAAAGGGTAGAACCCAGACGTGCATGTATGAAACGATTGATGAATCTGCAAGAAGCGATAGAAGTAGGCATGGATCGTAAAGCCTGGCGATCTGTCCTCTCTTACTACCCCGTCAGGGATACAGCGTGAAGTTAGTTAGTTCCTAAAATGAACGCATTCAACTAAACAAGCTCTTCATTTTACATATATAGTATTGATTTTAATACTTTTAATTTATCTTCATTATTTTAACAGTTACGGACAAAGTAGATGTGCAGTTAAACAAAGGATTAAGCGGGTAGGTATGATAATAAAGTTAAGATAAGCCGGCTAATCTTAGGTTTAGCCGTACTGCAGCCCGCTTGTCTATATAACATTAGCCCCGTAACACGTGTGGCCGGTAAGCATATACGCGCCACGTGAACAAGAGTGGCCAACGAAACCTAAGAATATTAGCAATATCAGGGTGTTGGATGGTAGTAGCACAGTATAAAGAGTAAACCTATCAGTAGCGTTACGCCTTTGAAGTTGACAAAAATGCCGACAACGTCTAGACAGTGATGCTTGTAGGGTTGTCACAAGTTTACAAGGCTGATGTTTTTTATAATTTATTTATTAACTCGTACTCGCAATCAACTATAAACATTATAATATAATATCTTAATCTTAATAATTATAAATGTGAAAGTTTGTAGAGATGTTTGTTACTCTTTCACGTAAAAACTACTGAATAGATTTTAATGAAACTTTACAATAATATAGCTTATACATCGGAATAACACATATACTTTTTATCCCGGGAACAAGTACTTATGGGAAACGGGAACGGGAAAACTTCTCTACACGGGCGAAGCCGCGGGTGTCAACTAGTATGTATATATAATAAATCAATAATATAAATACCGATTTAAAAATGGATCTGAGATTTCATCAATTGCCGCACACGGAAGTAAATAAGGTTCATTTCATGTCGAATCGATAGATTTTTTTATGAGAAAGCGTTTACGAAATGGCTGCCGCGTAGTAGATATAAAATTATGGAGTTTCTAGCAATCAATATGGCCGCCGAACTATTCTTATAAAATTTCATGTTGGGAATCGTATAAAGGGTATTTTGGTATGCTGAGTACGAATTTCGTGTTAATTTTGCTATCCAATATGGCCGCCGCGTAGTGGTCGTCAAATTTCATGTTGGGTATCGAATAAGGGGTTTTTTGGTATGCTGAGTACGAATTTAGTATTAATTTTGCAATCCAATATGGCCGCCGCACCGTGGTTATAAAATTTCATGTTGGGTATCGTATAAGGGGCTTTATGGTATGCTGAGCACGAATTTCGTGTTAATTTCGCAATCCATAATGGCCACAAAAATCAAGGGAATGGGAGCATGAACCAGGAATGAGAATTGACGATGAGAACTAGGGATGAGAAATGGGAACTGGAAGCTGGGGATGGGAACTGGAAATTCAAACAAGGGTGAGCTGACATGTGTGATCACATATTAATATGTTTCTTCTTTTCACGGGTATCTTCTTTTTTTTTATGAAGATACCCGGGTTTTTGGTAGGCGTACATGGGGACATACTGGTCCAACACGCAGAGGCCCTTTGAGAATTTTAATCTAAAAGGAAATGGGACCCCCACTGCAGACAGTCCACGCCCGCCTTATGTAGAAGAACGATAATGGATCACCTCCAATGGGAGTTAAACTATTGTAAAATATGCTAACTAAGAAATGGGCTATTGGGTTGGGGGTTTGATGAACTAGTTGATTATAACTATGGATAAAGGCGGCGTCTGCCATTTTAATATCTGATTATCCTAATTTTGGCAGACGGTGACTCGCCAACCCAATAGATGGGCCCCCTATACAATCGCCATAGGCATGATAAGCCTGTAAGGCGACAGGAGGCAACACCGGTGTGAGCGGCTTGGGGTGTCGAGCGGTGCGGCGCCGGTTTCACCATAGCGGGTCAGACCCGGAGCGGGCTTCCCCGTAGTTATGCCCTTGAAAATGACACTTCCACCCCCGAGCATATAGCTCTGGCTCCCTCCCTCTGACCGGCCAATTAAGGCAAGCCAAAGTTGAGATTTGCTGCACTCCCGGGAGTAGCACTCTCACTGCTTACCCGTTAGCCCATTAAATGCTAACCGGTGCAGAAGGGTAACAAAACTCTGAGGAATCGGGACCGATGTGTAGCCACGCACATTCAGCTCGCCACAAGCTGCCCTGCAGATGTGAGCTTTTCAATAACTTTCTGATACATTTTTTTGTTGGTATCAGAAAGTGGATGACTCAAAAAGCGAATCTACTATACCCTCATAGGGTTGCGTTAATCCTATAAAAGATAACGACTGTCCTCGAGGGGTATATATTATTAATAATATAATTTTTAATAATTGTTCAATTTGTCACCGCCCCAATGAGCACTCTAAGAAAAAAAAACAAATTCTATGGAGATACGAAGTTCGTCGGGTATATTAGGTATATTATTAGTAGTAAATGAGTTAATGATAAATGTTTTCGGTTTTTGACTAACTGGACTTAATGCTACTGTTGTTTTCAACAAAAAAATATTGGTTACGCTTTGAACAAGTTTAAATATTAATTATGACGAAAAACTTGAACACAGGATAACATAGTATAGAGTATAGTTATAATCCCACATGTGTGACTCCGCATACCATAATAATCTTTTGCGATACCCAACATGAAATTTATAACAGTTGGCGCGGCGGCCATATTGGATTGCAAAATAAACACGAAATTCGTACTCAGCATACCAAAAAACCCCTTATACGATACCCAACATGAAATTTTATAACCACGGCGCGGCGGACATAGTGGATTGCAAAATTAACACGAAATTCGTACTCAGCATACCAAAAAACCCCTTATACGATACCCAGCATGACATTTTAAAACCACGGCGCGGTGGCCATATTGGATTGCAAAATTAACACTAAATTCGTACTCAGCATACCAAAAAACCCCTTACACGATACCCAGCATGAAATTTTAAAGTCACGGCGCGGCGGCCATGTTGGATTGCAAAATTAACACTAAATTCGTACTCTGCATACCAAAAAACCCCTTATAAGATACCCAACATGAAGTTTTATAACCACGGCTCGGCGGCCATATTGGATTGCAAAATTAACACGAAATTCGTACTTAGTATACTAAAAAACCCCTTATACGATACCCAACATGAAATTTTATATCCATGGCGCGGCGGCCATATTGGATTGCAAAATGAACACGAAATTTGTATTTAGAATATTAAAAACCCCATGAATTAAAGAAATCTATACAAAAATTCAAAAATCATAGCAAGCGGTCGTGAATGCGTCAGCCCTGAAAGACTGTCCCGAGCCACTAACAACATTTTATTCGCAGCTCGGGACAAACCCTCCCGCGTCTCGTCCCTTGTCCCCCGCACGATTGCTCTGTCTAGACAGCTTCGTCGACCGACTGTATGTCTTTCGGCTGTGGTAGTAGATTGTAGTTAAGTTTCCCTCTGTCGTTAAAACAGTTTGAGTACATAGGTGTAATTATATATTTTTTATGCGTCTCATATCTTTATCTTATAGTGTACTAGCTGAATCCTGCGGCTACGCCCGTTATATACGTAGTAACGTCATGACATATAGCCTATAGTCTTCCTCGATAAATGGGCTGTTCAACACAAAACTAATTACGCTACTACCCTGGAGCGGAGCAGTGACCATAAATGTGAACAAATGGGGCAAATTTTCTCACATTATTGTAAAAGTATTAATCGACAGGATTCAATAGGTGCGACGTGGGTTCAAAATATGTCACGGGCGAGGCCGCGGGGGTCAGTTTGTGATTGTATGTATTATAAGAAGTCCAATAATTTTTAAAATAATTAATTAAAAATTATTTATATATATGTTTTTTAATAAAATATTATTTTATTTTAAATCATAATTTATTACTTTTTTATTTTTTAAATTGTACAACGCTCTCTCTTTTCAATTTTTTTAATGTCGTACTTTGTTTTCTAAATATCGAGCGCTAACATAAAAATATATAAAAAAATTTTTTTTTTTTGTCTGTTTCGGTCATAACTTTTTCAGTTTTTTCTTTCTCGAATAATTCTTTTTAACCCCTGACGCAAAAAGAGGGGTGTTATAAGTTTGATGTCGATGTCGGTGTGCGTGTGTCTGTGGCATCGTAACTCTCAAACGGATAGATTGATTTCGATGCGGTTATTTTCATTTGAAAGCTAGTTTCCTGGCGGTGGTTCTTAGCTATGTTTGGTTAATACCGGTCCCGCAGTGTAAGAGTTACAGCTCTTTTCTAAAATAATGTAAGGCATATTTGGCGTATGATTATTTGATTAGTGCTTAACACGTGCCAGTATAATCGTTAAATGACAATTCATTGATAACTTCGAGCTGATGCTGCAACTAGAATGATCTCCAGAGAACCCGTATTTTTGAAAACATTTTGGATTCAATAATACTTTTTCATGGTTGTTCCTAAAAGTATAAGTATTTCTAAAAGGGTTTTTTTAAAATTTTAATTGCACCGTAGCTCTCGTAAATACGCGCCTTTTGAGTATCACATTTTTTTTTAAAAAGACATTTCCAATGTTAAAAAAAATACCTATTAATTTATATCAATGTCTCATAATATACTCGTAGGGTCAAAAAAACGCAGCGAAATGTGCGTGCGACACACACATGCCCCTCCCTTCGCCCTGTCCGCTCATAAATAATACTGATCGCTGATGTGTAGTGCACAAGCATAAACACAAAACCAGAAAACCCTTGCAGGAATAGGAAAAAGTAAAATGTCTAAACTAGTAATACATTAATATGGCCTGCCATATTAGACTGGGAAAAAACGAGCTGCCGGACAGAATGATTCATTTCAACGCCCTTAGTGGTTTGCACCAAAGAAAAAAGATGTATCTGGTGGGTTTCCTTCAATTACTGTTGTTTTATAATCATCTATTTAGATACTACTACCTCGATATAGATCAACCAAGATGAAGAAAAGTTCGCAAAGTCTTTTCGCATATACACTCCCGGATTGAAAGTTGCTTTTGAAGAAATTTAATGTCGATTTGGTTTGAATTTTTGCAATTGTTGTTAACCAAAGTTTAGTTTAGTTATTTTTCTATAATTTGAACCGTTTTTGGCTATAAAATTATGGATACTTCACCTGAAGTAGCCGCGCAAGCTGTAGCACTTCTTCAATCTGGGCTAAGTCAGCGAGATGTGAGTTCACAACTTCACATAAGTCGTTCCGCTGTTCAAAGAGTGTACCACCGATACCTGGAGACTGGCGGCTTCGTTCGGCGAACAGGAGGACCTCGTTACCGAGTGACAACGGCAAGACAAGATCGATACATTGTCACTACTAGCTTACGAAATCGACTCCTTAACTCTGTTCAGATACAAGAACAGCTCAGGGACTTTCACGGAGTGGCTGTAAGTGCTCGGACCGTTAGAAGGCGACCTATAAGCCCTATAAGCCAGCCAATGGACCCAAATTGACACGAGCACACCGAATAGCCCGTCTAGAGTTTGCGCGCGAACATCTAAATTGGACTCGACATCAATGGAGCCAGGTTCTCTTCACAGATGAGTCCAAGATAATGCTATACGGTAATGACGGAAGGAGTAAGGTGTACCGACATAACGAGCGTTTCGCGCAATGCTGTATTGACGAGAAAGTGAGTTATGGTGGAGGATCATGGACAGTCTGGGGAGGAATCTCTATGGATGGCAAAACTGAGCTAGAGGTAGTGACGGGACCACGACTGCCGCCCCTAGATGGCTATAGATACATTCGCCAATGTTTAGAGAACCACGTGATGCCATGTGCTGGATTTATTGGCCAAGATTTCGTTTTAATGCATGATAATGCAAGGGCCCATACTGCGGGAATCGTCAGGGAGTACTTAAATGACATTGGTATCACTGTTATGAGATGGCCAGCGCGAAGTCCTGATATTAATCCTATAGAACATCTATGGGATGAGCTGAAGAGGCGTGTTCGAGCTCATCATCCTGCCCCGCAAACCATGCAGGAGCTGAAAAATGTAATTTTGGAAGAATGGGAGGACATTCCTCAACATGTCATAACGAAATTGATTAATTCTATGCCAAACCGTATGAGAGCTGTCATAAATGCACTGGGAGGCAATACATGTAAAACATGTCTTTATTTAAAAATCGATTAGATTTTTTTCCTTGAAAAAAGCAAATATGGACTTGTTTCAACGTAACTCGACTTTTTTACTAAACTGTAGTTCAAATTTAGAACAGTGGCACTCTAAATGAATGATGAGTATACCAGCTCCAAAACTGCATCAAAACATTTTCCTTCTACATACATCTTTTATAAGTTACAGTACTCCAAACCAAAAAAATCAAGGTGGCTCGATTTAGGTGTCCCGAGTGTAGTATGTATGAACCATTTGCATCTGGCTTGTTTTAGTATCATTAAAAAGTTTGAATTTTGCAGTTTTCTAAATTCTAATGTGTGATTTTAATTTGTTTTTCTTACTGTCAAGAAGAGTGAATGAAAGTAATGCAACGCAAGCTGCGAAAAAAAATGTGACGTCGTGTATGGACTAGTGCAGTGTCTGTAAGAGTAGCACAAATTTGGTTTAAGCGTTTTCAATCCGGATATTTTGACGTCTCTCTGGTCGCCCTGTAACCGATAAAATAGATGCCATTTTTGAAAAAGTGCAACTTGAACGGCTTATCAGTAGTAACGCCGGCGACGTAGCTGAATAACTGAGAATTGAACACAAAACAGTTTTGGTGCATTTGAAAAAAGCTGGGTACCGTAACCATATGAGAGCTGTCATAAATGCACTGGGAGGCAATACAAGTTACTAAATAAACATTTATTTTCATGTAAAACATGTCTTTATTTAAAAATTGATTAGATTTTTTTCCTTGAAAAAAGCAAATATGGACTTGTTTCAACGTAACTCGACTTTTTTACTAAACTGTAGTTCAAATTTAGAACAGTGGCACTCTAAATGAATGATGAGTATACCAGCTCCAAAACTGCATCAAAACATTTTCCTTCTACATACATCTTTTATAAGTTACAGTACTCCAAACCAAAAAAATCAAGGTGGTTCGATTTAGGTGTCCCGAGTGTAGTATGTATGAACCATTTGCATCTGGCTTGTTTTAGTATCATTAAAAAATTTGAATTTTGCAGTTTTCCAAATTCTAATGTGTGATTTTAATTTGTTTTTCTTACTGTCAAGAAGAGTGAATGAAAGTAATGCAACGCAAGCTGCGAAAAAAAATGTGACGTCGTGTATGGACTAGTGCAGTGTCTGTAAGAGTAGCACAAATTTGGTTTAAGCGTTTTCAATCCGGATATTTTGACGTCTCTCTGGTCGCCCTGTAACCGATAAAATAGATGCCATTTTTGAAAAAGTGCAACTTGAACGGCTTATCAGTAGTAACGCCGGCGACGTAGCTGAATAACTGAGAATTGAACACAAAACAGTTTTGGTGCATTTGAAAAAAGCTGGGTACCGTAACCATATGAGAGCTGTCATAAATGCACTGGGAGGCAATACAAGTTACTAAATAATCATTTATTTTCATGTAAAACATGTCTTTATTTAAAAATTGATTAGATTTTTTTCCTTGAAAAAAGCAAATATGGACTTGTTTCAACGTAACTCGACTTTTTTACTAAACTGTAGTTCAAATTTAGAACAGTGGCACTCTAAATGAATGATGAGTATACCAGCTCCAAAACTGCATCAAAACATTTTCCTTCTACATACATCTTTTATAAGTTACAGTACTCCAAACCAAAAAAATCAAGGTGGTTCGATTTAGGTGTCCCGAGTGTAGTATGTATGAACCATTTGCATCTGGCTTGTTTTAGTATCATTAAAAAATTTGAATTTTGCAGTTTTCCAAATTCTAATGTGTGATTTTAATTTGTTTTTCTTACTGTCAAGAAGAGTGAATGAAAGTAATGCAACGCAAGCTGCGAAAAAAAATGTGACGTCGTGTATGGACTAGTGCAGTGTCTGTAAGAGTAGCACAAATTTGGTTTAAGCGTTTTCAATCCGGATATTTTGACGTCTCTCTGGTCGCCCTGTAACCGATAAAATAGATGCTATTTTTGAAAAAGCGCAACATGAACGGCTTATCAGTAGTAACGCCGGCGACTGAGCTGAATAACTGAGATTGAACACAAAACAGTTTTGGTGCATTTGAAAAAAGCTGGGTACCCAACAAAGCTCGATATTTGGGTGCTTCCTAGGATCACTGAAAGAAACCTAATGATCCGTGTATTCATTTGTGATTCTTTATTACCACGTAATAAAACCGCGAACTATTTTTGAAGAAGCTCATACTGGTAATGACAATTGAATCGCGTACGACAAGAACATGCGAAAAGGTCATGGTCAAAGAACGGTTAGACTTCATAGACCTGGCTTGACTCGCAACAAGTTGAGGCTGTGTGTGTGTTGGAATAGCACAACTGATGACATTAAAGCAAGAACTTGAAAGAAAGCCAGAATTAATAGTAGGGCTGTGACTTTTTATCATGTTAACGCTAAAACTCACACATCTTTAGCTACTCAGCAAAAATTAAAAAAGTTTGGCAGGGAGGTATTAATGCATCCGCCGTATACTCCTGACCTTGCACGTTCCGATTTCCACCTGTTCGGTCTTTTCAGAATTCTTTAGGCAGTGTAAGGTTTATAGATTGAGAGCTGGTAGACATTTTTGAGAAGGTGTTTGAGGCAAACTGAAAATTTGTCAGATGTCCCTCCCAGGGCGCGGTGACATTGATTTCTTGCTTACTTATAACGCTACTCACTCTCATGCACCCGGAATTTTCTTGATCACCTGGTAGATAGAAAATCCCATCAAAATAATCTGCCTTTTTTGAATATATATTTATTTTAAATACTAAATACTCGTAAAACTGTACATTTTCAAGTATATTTTTTGTACTTATTGGCATCCGGCAAATATAAAATCCCTCGCTACTGGCATGGCTTATTTACTTTCTTTATTTTTAGATATTTAACTTTACTTTAAAACCAATTATAGGTACTCGCAAACTCTATTATTGAAAAAAAAAACGTTCCCTGTGTCAACAAAACAAAAAACCGAGGTCCCGGGAACTGTAAGATATTTTATTTTAAATACTAAATAGAACTGTAAATTTTCAAGTATATTTTTTGTACTTATTGGCATCTGGCAAATATAAAATCCCTCGCTACTGGCCTGGCTTATTTACTTTCTTTATTTTTAGATATTTAACTTTACTTTAAAACTAATTATAAGTACTCGCAAACTCTATTATTGAAAAAAAAACACGTTCCCTGTGTCAACAAAACAAAAAACCGAGGTCCCGGGATCTGTAAGATATTTTTTTTGCAATTTTATCTAGCGGTTTCATATGCTTGTTTAGATCCCAAAAATCTTGTATTGGTCACCAGAATAAGCAGTGTCAGAATACATTTTTAATACCTATATTTATCGCTACAACTTTAACTATGTCATCAAGTTAGATCTAACTAATTATCTTCACGCTGTATTCCTGACTGGGGGGTTAGTTTGATCTAATTATATTTTTTAATGATTTTTTTAGCATAGCATAATTTTTAGTGTGTGGCTAAAACCTTAAAATATATTAATAAAAAAAAAATTATATCCGGTGATCACAAAAAAAAACCCGGTGTTACCGGTTTTTCTACGGTAGACTCGTCACCGGAGCAAACCATTTCCATTCCGTAGACTCCGTAGCATAGATTAGAATACGGACTTCGTAGTTCGTATCGTACGTCGCGTTGTACCTTCTTTCGTCACGGTCATACAGTCCGTAGTTACAGTTCAACGCAGAAAGACGTACTCGGCCTATTTCCTTTATAATAATAAAAACTGTTACTAACAACAGGAATTTCTGAATCTACTGAATAAATGTTAAGTGTGTGATATTGTTATAAACTGATGGTTAATATGTATTGTGGTAAAGCGAAAACGTCGTCCAACAGTAAGTAGTGTTTTGTATTTCAATATTGTAAAATAAGCTTGTACTGACATAAAGGCAGTGTTTTAGTTTCTGAAATACACAAAGTGATTATTTGTGAACTCTTAATTCAATATTAGAGCCTACAATGCTTAGAAATATAGTTGTACAATCTAGTTGTTGATTGGCAGATTCTGACGTCACATGTTGTTCATAATATTATGTGACGCGTAAATAAATAGGTACTATGGCGAGTTTTGACTCGTGCAAAATGCTTTTACCGTATCAAACGGCTGGTTTCACAAAATTGCGCATTGCTATGAATAATTTATATGCTACCGAAATTGAAATATTTTGAAGAATATTATAAACTGTAAAAGATTTTCAGTATCGTTGAAATATTTTTTCATTTATATGTGTAAGACTTTAGTGTTCGATGAAACTAAATAATTAAGCGGGCGGTATCGATTGCCCGCATTAGGACTCGCGTGGCGACCCCTATTGTTAAAATTACAAATAAGTGTAGGGCTAGACTGAATATATGTGTCATGCCGCATGCGGGAATGGTTATTTGCTTTATGTAAATTACACTATAATTGGTAGACCAATAGCGGATATCTATTTGAAATAGTAACAATCGTTGTTTTATTGAGACTGCTACACGATCTTAAGGCCTTAAAAATCTTACCTGCTGACCAACGGATGAAGTTCCTGTGCTTGCAGGAGGTGTTAGGGGTTATATGTAGTTATACGGCAGTCTCTCTCTAGATAGCCGAAAATCGGCGTTGCGCAGCCAATGAATGCAGGAGGTAACGTTCCAAATTCAGGTAGAGTTAGAAAACAAAGTGTAAGGGGTTATGCGCATTTTGTCTCGTTCGCACTAAGAACGTCCTGCGTTCGCATTTGGTCCCATTCGCAATCAGTGCCACCAACGACGCAGGCGCCTTTACAGAGTTGGGAGATCAAACGGCAGTCGCTCCCAACAATGCCGATAATTATAAGCCAAATTATAGCTTCTAGCAGCCAAATAAAGCAGCAGCAGGCAGCAAACCCTGAAAGGGTTTAGAAGCAGCTGGAAATACCATAAGATAAAGAGTAGAGTTGGGAACAGCTGGGAAAACGCTTTGATGAATGAAGGTTTGAAATCAATAGTTGCTCCTTTAGGTTTCAATGTGCCCTTCCTTTAAAGTCGGTGCCATTGGTACTGCGTGCTATGACCTTCTTCATAAAATTAACCCACAGTTTATTCCGATCCTCGCTTTTAAAAAACAACTTTATGTAGTAGGCGTAATAACGAGTTTCTGTTTATTTCATCAGAACCCACGATATTTTTTGGTTGGTGTATCGGCGACGCTTTAGGACGTGATATTTGTAGGGTTTTTGTATACGTGCTCATACCGTATGAGGATCCAGAACAGTCCTTGTGTGTATGGCCAAAATAAAATTAAAAAAGCTATTTCAGTTCTCAACTCATGCATTGTGCTCCGAGCACGTAATGAATGCCTGAAAAGCTCCGAGCGCGTAATGAGTGCCTGAAAGGCTCTCTTTACGTCTCCTTTCTGAAGCAATCGGTAAAAATCGATTTATAATTATTTATTTTACCTTAGTCATCATGTCTTTAATTGTGTGTTTAAATTTCCCCTGCTATCTTACCTGTCCTTACATACATATTTTTTTGTGGTTACGAAGGATGACTTATACAGGTGAACCCCGCGTGCTTCAAGTGCTCAATACTAATATGATCAGGGGAGAAATTTCACAGGTCATTATTCTTATGAAGTCAAGTCACGTATCTGCACTGTACTAACGCGCAATAACTTCGTCTCGCCCCGACACTCACCCAAATTATTTAGTGTGGCGACCATAGAATCTTTTGGAGACCTTAATTTAAAATTGTCTATAAACATATCAGCTATCAGATCCGTCAGTCTCTTCCCACTTCACACTCGCCGGCTGGATAGACTAAACACCACACTTTAGCTTCACCTTCCAAAAAGTACCAACTAAATGGATTCGTAGCATCTTGTCAGAAACGCAAGTGGTAAAATACGCATTTCGTCACCTCTAAGCATAGACTCTGTCTTGTTTACGCGGGAACCAATTTAAACGACTGTTAAAAGTTCTACGTGACTCGCACCGTTTATCGTCATAGATTTTGCCAAATTTGAGCATATTTATTTGGGATTATTTGGAAATTCAACCTGTTCAACCGATAGGAGTATTGGATATACTTATTCTAGCTACATAAATGCCTACTTATAATCCATTTTGGCAATATCTACTGAAATCATTTGACGGTTTAGACACAGAACTACCCATTCGCAAAAAGGCCTTGTTTTTTCTTAGGAACGCGTGGACTTAGCAAGGTGAAATTAATACCAGATACTGAGGTCTACAGTCCCTACTAGGTGTATAAAAATCAAGGTCCTGAGTCAACAACATAAAAATATATGGGCAAATTTAGATTTTCGCGAAAACTTGCATGTACCAAAATTTACCGTTCACATTAATAATTTTTATTTTCCTGAATTTTGTCTTATGCTATAAAACTTTTCTTTTAAGCGAATTTCGTGACTCCAGGTCAACGAGATCTACCATATAGGTTTTGCGACCCAATACGTATAGGGTACTTCGGGTTGACCTAGAATTGTCAATTTTGGTTAAAAGCAAGGTCTTTCAGCACAATTAAAGGAAAAATTAAAAATTAAGGGTGTTACCATACATAGACGTCTGAGTTGTGCTTATACAATTTGGAGGTCTAGCTTAATCACTTACCTCAAATAAGGTACTTATTTTATTATGGCGGGCGGTATAATGGTACGTACGGAACCCCCAGCGCACGAGTACGATTATCGCTTGACCGGTATTTTTATTTACTTTAACTGTACTAAACAATTTTACTTTGTACATAAAATTAATCGAAAAGAAATAATAAAAGAAGCGCTCGTGGCCCCGCTGACTTAGTGTTCTGTAAACGATCACTGCGTTAAGCAACTTTCTCTATAGGTGGTCCCTGGATGGATGACCACTTTGTGGAATTTACATTTGCGAGTTTTTCCGTACTTCTGAAGGCACGTTAAGCCGTTGGTCCCGGTTGCCAGTAAAATGGCAGCCGTTAAGCCTGGTTGAAGGTCATACGGGCGGCTTAAAAAAATTCAACTGCAGTTCCGCACAGCCTGCGCCTGTCCATTTCAACACGGCAATGGGCTCACCACCTGTTACGTGGGACAAAAATTAATACGGTAAAATGTGGACGTATAAGTATGCCCCTGCCTACCCCTTCAGGGATAAAGGCGTGGCAATATGTATGTATGTATAAAATTAATAAATTTACACTTGTTTGTGTAGTCCGGTGCTGGCGAACTCACAGTAGCCTCCATGCGCATCGATTGATGTTCTGTCTCAACCATACCCGTGCCACCGTTATATACCGCCGTTATCAGGCTAACGAACGCTATCACATCGGTCTCGGCGTCATCGTACGAAACCGCAGTAGGGGAGGCCCCCACACGCCGATGATTACTTGTCTCAACGTTGTGCTTGCAACTAAGAGAGAGGGAATTCTTTGCCGAGTGTGACATCACAGATACGTATTGCGTATTTACTTGTTCTATAAGACCTTGGATTCAACCAAAATTGACAGTTCTAGGTCAACCGGAAGTACCCTATAGGTTTTGGGTCGTAAACCTAAACGGTAGTTTCCGTTGACCTAGAACCACGAAATGGCAAAAAGCAAGGTCTTTCAGCACAAATGAAGGGAAAAGTCCAAAACATATGAAAAGTTAAAAATTAAGGGCTTCCTTATACATACATAGTATTCACCAATTAATATAGGCCTTTGAGTTGTATGGGCGCTCATACAATTTGGAGGTCTAGCTTAATACAACATATAAGGTACAAATTTTTACGGAACTCTTAGTCGCACGACCGCACGAGCTCGACTCCTGATTGGCAGGTTTTATAGACGATTTAATTATTTCGAAGTCACAACATTCTCCTCCATTAGGTACATACAATCGATTTATTAGCCACAGAGACTAAGCGGACCCAGGTTGACGCGAGACGCAACTGGGACAGACGCTCGGATGATGATGATGACGATGGTACATACAATCGATTTATTAGTTACAGAAACTCCTTCATAAATCGATAGAATGGTACAGGGGGTATTAAATGCAGGTCTTTCGCTACAACTATAGAAAACACCTGTGGGTCAGAACTTCTAATGGTTATCATCTAGTTTTAGTCGATGAGTCATTTTCTTCGTACTCTTTCGAAACATTATTTTTTGAAAAGGTAGGTATTGTGGTATTTATTTCCATATTATGTATACCACGGTGAGGTCAAGCGTGCTGGCTGGTCGCAGCGATAGCCATTGGGCAAATAAATAATAATTGTTTAAAAGAAAGAACGGAAAATAAAAAATAGATAGGCTGATGTCACTTCTTTGACTCACTCAACTTTGACTCACTCAACTTTGACTTCACGCTGAGGTTCGTTGGCGACAATTTCGCTTCGCGATTTTGCCACCAATAAAAATCCGGCTTAGATACTGCATTGAATTTGCAGTAGCCTTTGTGATTCGAAAATTAGTTCTTTTTTTTGTGCAAAGAATAAATTACGTATAGTTCATATCGGGCTTTGCATTTAAAAACCAGTGTATCCCACGTCCCTAGCTTAGGAGTAGACGTGGACTGGCAGCATAATCCAGTACCGGACAGTTACCAAGCCCACACCTCGTACTCCTGTTACTGTTGACCCCAGAAGGACGTCACAGTTCACAACTACGTCCATAGGTATAGGTGTAGATAGTCCAAAACATTTTTATCAAACGCCAGATGGTAGTTGATAACAACATCACTTCGCAATATTAGTCATTTTCGACAATAACAATGAATCATCTAAACAACAACATAGACGCGCCCGCAGACTGTCGCGTCACTTACGCGCAACAACAGTAGTGCTTTTTAAATTCGTAGACGGTTATATTCTTCTCGGAATATTGAAGTCGATCTAACTATCTCTTAGTTCGACTCTTAATGCAGAAGCACAAGTCTAGGTTTAGGACTTAACCAGACGACGATGGCAGTCGTTATCAGCAACCAATGCCAAAAAAGGCTAAATTAAAGTGGACCCGTCTCCAAATCCAGGTATGGTTTGGAAGCAACTAGTAATACACTAAGGTGATTACATTTCTAACACAAAATACTGTACAATTTCTGCCATGAAGCGAATCTGTCTAGCAAACAAACTAAATAAGCTAATCTAGAATTTAAACTTGCTTATCTTGAATTTTATTTGGCATTCGTCATTAGTTAAGTACCTAGCATAATAAACCGTTATTAGGTGTGTACAGCGATACAGATCTGGAATATTAAATTCGACGTACGAAATGTGGGTCGACAAAGATATTTTGATTGCTACCGAACACTATTCGATTGCGTGTTTAAGGATCCTGCCTCATAGTTCATTATGACGTTAATGGTCCTAATTCTGTTGTTGAGACCACTAAACTAAATTTCTCTAAAATTTCCTTATTTTTATTAAGAGATTGCCGTTGTAACAAGTGTTGAAGTGTTTTAAGGGTTCCGTATCTCAAAAGGAAAAATAAAAGGAACCCTTATAAGATAATTTACTTGTCCGACTGTCCGTGTGTGACTAAGGTCCTTATTAGGTGTATAAAAATCAAGGTCCTGAGTCAACACTATAGAAATATAATGGGCAAATTTTGATTTTTGCTAGAACTCGTAAGTACCAAAATTTTGGTAAAAGTAAGGGGCAAAAAAAGATTGGTAAAAGGAAAGGGGTAAATCTGATAACATAAGACCTTGCTTCTATCTAAAATTGACAATTATAGTTCAACCGGAAGTACCTTATAGGTTTTAGGTTGAAAACCTTAATGATAGTTCCCGTTGACCTAGAATCGGTCAAAGACGAAATTTGGCAAAAGTTTTACAGCACAAATAAAGGTAAATTTCCAAATCGTAAAAAAAAATAAAAATGAAGGAGTGCTCCCATACATACATAATAAAACCAACTAACATAGACCTCTGAATTGTGTGGGCGATCATACAATTTGGAAGTCTAGCTTAATTGGCAATAAAGTCAAATAAGGTATAAATTATTTACGGAACTTTCAGCGCACGAGTTCGACTCGTGCTCGACCGGTTTTTTTTATTTAAAGTTAAATACAGCCACAGTTCTTAAATTTACTTGAATCTTTAAGAAAATAGTACCTTGTAAGCCTTTTTGCATAGTACCTAACTGCGAAACTGGTAGACCCGTAGGTAGGCTTACACTGAGCTGTCGGAAACCTGTAGAAAACATTGAAACTTGTATCCGTATTACACACAGTAATATAACACAGAAAGCATCGCGAGATTACTCGGCATAATGCAAGCTACCATAGAAAATACAAATGGGATGCAACGGGGCCCACTAATAAATAGTTGCGACTCATATTTTTTCAAAAGGCAATAATAAGAAGGACACGTTAACGGCAGAGTAGATGCACACTCATTGTGTTGCTACTTGCAAGTACCAAGTCTTCCTCATAGTTAGTAGTAAGGTTGTGATGTTACTGAGCAAAATTTTTTTTGACAATTACAGTAGCATGGCACAGGCCGCAGTCAGCTTCATCCAGACAGGAGGAGGAGTTGATGCAGAAATCTGTACGAGCTCTTGGTGCTACTACGGATCCAGTCGAAAAGCTGCGACTACTTTGTTTATCCAGAGGTGCCTCTGGAATATTAGGTCTTGGAAGGTAAACATTTACTAACTATCTTCACGCTGTATCCCTGACGGGGTAGACACTTACTAAAGATGTCTTATACTTTTAGTCGGACTACTCCTATGTAGAACCCTGATACAAAGGTGCTCAGAATACTTACTCAAACCAGTACTCCTATACAGTAGATATTACGTTTAATGTTACCAGGACTAGTACTTAATAAGTCCATCTCGTGAAACTCGGTCCTGTAAATGCTGTGTTAATATTTCTTCCAGTAGCGACGGATCCGATGAAAAGGATCCTGTAAAATCGGACGTTCTATGTGTACGCGAACTTAGCAGGTGAGGTGGCTTGGGTCCCGGAGATTTTGGTGCGGCCCTTAACACCGGAGTTGCAAGAGGAGAGTGGAAACACGTGCACTGGCAGAGCGTTTCAAAATTTAGTTTATGAAATATACATTTTACTTGCTCAAGTCACAGGGACTTCGATGAATGAACACATGCTTTTTGTGCTTATCTTTACTGCCTCGGTGGCGTAAATGGTAGTGTATGCGACTGCCACGCTGAGGTCCCGAGTTTGATTCCCGGACCGGAACAAATATTTGCGTGATTTGCATGTATTATATCTATTGTATGTATTTAGAAATATAAAGTATGTTTATCAGTTGTCTAGATCCCATACAACAAGCTTATAATAGCTTACTTTGAGCTAGACGGCGTTGTGTAAAAAAATGTCTCACAATATTTATTTATTTACCTATTAAGGAGTAATAAGCCTCACAATTCTTCAGGATTTTCCGGAGGATGGATGATGACGGCAGCAAGCAGCTGAACAAAGAGGAATTCTTCAACGGTATTAAGGAGACCGGCCTGGAACTGAGCGATCAGGTAATGTGTACTTACTGCCCCCAGCTTAGACGGGGTGTAAAGCAAATAGAAAATAAGATTTTCTAAACACTGAAGTTAGCTAAAGTCGACATTTAAGCTTTTTCTACAAACGTAGGATAAGGCGAAGGATATTTTTTTTAAAAAGATCTTCTTCTTGTTACGCCAAAGAAGTATAACTTCTAATGAGTGTACACACACACTTTTTTTATTATATTGGTTCGCCAAAGAGACGACGCCAGCCTGATGGAAATCCATGGCGACATCTAACACTGTTACAAGCCACAAGGCTGTTGACAGTGGCCCTCAAGTTCGCGGCCCAATGATGTGCCTATTCACGCTCCGCTAAATGGGTGTAAATCCCGAGTGGGTTGTAAGAGAAGGCAAACACATCGTAACCCGGTTCGGAACAAATATTTGTATGTTCCGCATATGTTTGTTTCGGAGTGTTATTTGTTCTAAGTCATCATCATCATCATCCGAGTGTCTCGCGACGCCCGGGGACCGCTTTCCTACATTTTCTCCTCCACTTCGCACGGTCGTCGGCATCCCCTGTAGTGAGACCATTGGCACGCATGTCATCCCTTACGACGTCAAGCCAGCACCTCTTGGGTCTTCCCCTCTTACCGGGACCCGGCGGGGCTGACATGGCCAGACATTGTTTCCCACGTAGGCCGGGCGGTTGCCGCAAGACGTGACTACGACAATTATTTGTTCATAGTACTTCTATGTATAATTACATACGTATTTAGTTTTTATGTAAAATATGTGTATATTGAGAAATATATGAATATGTTTATTAGTTCTCTAGATCCCATAGCACAAGCTTATATTACCTTAATTTGCGCTATATACCGCTTTGGGAAAAAAAAGAAGTCGAAATAACTTAATATGATTTTTGTTTTTATAAATTTCAGGATGCTGCAGAGTTGTTCGACAGATTCGACAGAGACCACAGCGGATCCATAAGCCTTGACGAGTTCATTTACCACATCCGTGTAAGAGACATGTTTCATATAAAAAAAAATGTTTACACACATACATATTGTCACGCCTTAATCCCAGAAGGGGTAGGCAGAGGCATACTGTGCGCCCACATTTCACCGTATGCATTTTTGTCCCACGTAATGGACAGGCACAGGCTATGCTGACCTGCTGTTGAAATTTTTAAAGCCGCCCAATGAGGCCTTCAACTGGGCTTAACGACTGCCATGTTACTGGTAACCTAAAAAATGTTTAATTATAACAACTGTTTGTTGCGGAGTTTTGGTGTTTCCTATCTATAATATGTATGTGTTTAGAAATATATAAGGTTTATAGCTTAAAGCTTAGTTTGGGCTAGATACCGTGTGTGAAAAGTGTCCCACAATATTTATTTATTTATATTATTTTATACATATCAGTCACGCGGTTAACGCGAAGAGGTAGGTCAAATCGTTCCATACGCCCACATTTCACCATTAGAATTTTTGTCCCACGTAACAGGCGGTGAGCCCATAGCCGCGTTGAAGTGAACAGGCGTAGGTTGTGGCGACTTAAAAAGTTCCAAAAGCGGGTCAAAAATATGGCTTTCAACTTGGCTTAACGACTGCTATGTTACTGGCAACCGGGACTATCGTCTTCTGAACGAGGAAAACGCTCGTAAATGGAAATGTCACAAAGCGGTCACCCATCTGAGGACCAGCATAGCGAAAAATGCTTAACGCAGTGATCGTTTATAAAACACTGAGTTAGCAGGGCCACAAAGGCTTCCATTTTTTTTGTTAAAATCATTACTTCTAGATTACATAATAATTTAGTAAAACCTCTTTGATGTGCTATAGAGTCGATAAATGCCCAATTCTTAAAATGGATAGCATTCCGGTACCCGGTTTCCACAAGAACCCGTTGCCGGGATAAAAAGTAACTTATGTGCTAATCCAGTGTGTCAGCTACCTCAGCACCAAATTTTAACTAAACTGGTCCAGCCATTTAAGCGTGTCAAAGTAACAAACATACACACTTAAAAACTTTCGCCTTCGTAATTTACACATTTTAAATATGTAGTATAGAGAATGGGTTTAACAAATTTATTACTTTAAATACCAAATAAATCTATAAAAAAGAATTTGAGAAAAACGGTGCTTATGGCGGGTGACCCATAAGTGAACGTCACAACCCTGCTCATTCAACAGACGCGCTCTCGTTCGCACCCAAACGCCGCGCCGCGCCTTGCCGCAGTCTGTGCGAGGCTGTGACGTCATAATCCGCCTAATCTCGGAAATTAAAAACAGGACCATAACTTCTCGTTATAACTTCAGAAGTACTGCATGTATTAAAGTGAAATAAAAACTAATGTAATGTAATGTATGATGATAATGAACTACGGTCCAATTTTAGCTGTATTTGACAGTAATATTTTAACCCTTTTGTATTCTTTATTGACTTAAGGCCGAATTTTAGAACGTTACTCAATACTTAAGAAACACTTGAGAGTAGTATTTATAAGACAAAACTAGCCTCAAGCGTTTCTTGAGTATTAAGTACCGTTCTAAAATACGGCTCTTAGTTTTAAGCAGTAATGGTTGTGATAGATTCTGTAGCCTCCTTATACTTTTGTAGCCTCCGATGTCAGACAATCGTCGCGCTATCGTCGAGCAAGCTTATAAGAAACTGGACAAAACCAACGACGGCGTCATTACTGTTGACGATATTCGTGGAGTTTACTCCTTAACTGCTCATCCGCGGTGAGTTCTGGTCTCTTTGTTTTATTTTACAAAGCAAGTAATCGTTGCCGCTCGCGATCTGGATAGAGACGCCTTACTCTCTATATATACTAATATTTTAAAGCTGAAGAGTTTGTTTGTTTGGTTGATTGAACGCGCTAATCTCAGGTAATACTGGTCGGATTTGAATAAATCTTTTTGTGTCGGATAGCCCATTTATCGAGGAAGGCATAGGCTATATATCATCACTCTACTACCCTGAATAGTGGAGCAGTAATAATAAATGTCGACAAAACGGGGAAATTTTTAAGCGTTTTTGTAGAATTTATAAGCGACAGGATTAAATAGGTGCGACGGGAGATCAAAATATTCCACGGGCGAAGCTGTGGGGGGTCACCTAGTACTATTATAAAGCTGAAGAGTTTGTATGTCTGTTTGTTTAAACGCGCCAATCTGAGCAATTACTGGTCGGATTTGAAAAAATATTGTAGGATATATTATATTAAATATTATAGGAAATAGTGTAGGATTTAGCCCATTTATCGAGGAAGGCTATAGGTTATATATCATCGCTCTTCTACCCTGGAGAGCGGAGCAGTAATCATAAATGTCGACAAGTCGAGGAAATTATTAAGCGTTTTTGTAGAATTTATAAGCGACGGGATTCAACGAACCTAATATTTCATAAAACAAAGCGAGTCAGGGGGCCTAACCACTAATTACTACAGACGTATGGCAGACGACTGACAGACCGCGTGTGCTATTTACGCATACAGTTTGACATAAACCTGGCACGTGGTATTATTATTACTTTCATCTCTAATAGAGGACGTGAGCGAGAGGGAGCGAGTAACAATCCTTCCATTTGAATTGATTTAACGGTCCTACGAGGGCGGCACTGAAAATTTCGGGAATCAAGGAAGTGACACAACATTACTATTTAAAAATGTATTTATTGCTTTTCGAAGTATTCTCCGAGAAAATCGACACATTTTTTCCATACGATGGAACCAATCATTGTAGCAACCATTCCAATCGGAAGTTGGGGTATCCAAAATGGCCGTTTTGTAGGCGTCTACAGCTTCTTCAGGTGATGAAAGTCTCTGACCACGCAATTTATTCTTTATTTTAGTAGTAGTATAGAAATCATTAGGGCTTAGGTCGGGGCTGTACGGCGGATGGTCTAATAATTATATGTTTTCTTGCTCTAAAAACTCTTTTGTTCTGTGCGCGGTGTGAGAACTCGCATTGTCGTGATGGAGGATAATGCGGCGGTTGCAGTCCTCTTTACGGAGTTCAGAAACTACCTGTGGCTAACAAATGCTAGCATACCATTCTGCATTAACCGTTCCTTGTCCCTCAAGAGGAATAGTCGCAACATGGCCGGTTTTGGAGACAAACGTATCCACCATTTTTTTTGCAACACTCCGTGAACGAACAATTTTTGTTGGCTTAAACTCATTTTCGAACACTCAAATTCGTGACTGGCTTTTTGTTTCGGGTTCGTACGCGTATATCCAGGATTCGTCACCTGATACGATGTTGTATACAGCATTTGAGAATCCTGCGTGGAATCTTTCGAGAGTTCTGATGCACCAAGTAACGCGAGCCGCTTTTTGCTCTTCACACAGCGAATGCGGTATCCATCGGGAAAACAACTTTTTTACACCTAATTGTTCATGCAAGATTATTTGTATGTGACTCATGCCAATGTCTAAAGTTGCCTGAATTTCGCGGTATGTCACATGTCGACCTTCCTCAATCAGCTTACGCACAGCATTAACGATTTCTTGGGTGGCTTTTGGACGACCTTGACGGGGATCATCACTGAGCTTGACACGTCCACGTTTTTCATTTCATAATTTCGTAATTCAGCAAACCAGCCATAAATTGTGATTTTGGATGGGGCTTCATCAACACACTGTTTTTGTGTTAAACCACTTCGAAAGTCATAATAAATCATTGCTCTTGAATTTTTGTGGCATTTACATTTGCGAGCGTTTCCGTGCTTCGGAAGGCACGTTAAGCCGTTGGTCCCGGTTGCCAGTAAAATGGCAGTCGTTAAGCCTGGTTGAATGCCTTATGGGCAGCTTGAAAAATTTCAACAGCAGGTAGCCACAACCTGCGTCTGTCTATTTCAACACGGCAATGGGCTCACCACCTATTACGTGGGACAGGAATCCACACGGTGAAAAGTGGGCATATAATATGCCTCTGCCACCCCTTCGGGGATAAGGCGTGATGGATATTTAATTTTTTTTTTAATTTTTGAATTTTCTCGAGTCAATTCCATTTTCTCAACGACTAAACAAGTTTGACAAAACCTTGTGACAAGACCTAGAATCTTTTTTTTTAAATAAATAAATGGTATTCGATTTTTAAAACCAAGGAATTTTTAATTAAAAATAATTTAATATGACAGGAACAGTGGAAATGTTCCATTCCCGATACTTTTAGTGCAGCCCTCGTATTTAAAAACTACTTTTTAAAATAAAACGTAATTAAAAATTTACATAAATACATACATAAATATTGTCACGCCTTTATTCCCGAAGGGATAGGCAGTCGCATGCTGTACACCCACATTTCACCGGATGCATTTTTGTCCCACGTAACAGGGGGTGAGACCATTACCGTGTTGAAATGGACGGGCGCAGGTTGTAGCTACCTAATGTTAAAATTTTTAAAGCCGTCCGTAAGGCCTTGAACTGGGCTTAACTACTGCCATGTTACTGGCAACCACAAATAAAAAAAAAATGAAACGAAAAAGCGAAAAAAAAGAAACCATCATGAATAAGATTAACCCTGCGAGTGAATGAGATAGAAGAACGAGTTTACACCAAAATAAGACAAACACATTGATATCGAGCAAACAAACCTTCAGCATTATCATAATAGTATAATAGCTGACGCCCGCGGCTCCGCCCGCGTGGTAATGTTTTCCCATTCTCGTTTCCCACAAGTTCTTGTTCCCCGAAATAAAAAGCAGCCTTTGTTTGGTGTAAACTATATTATTGTAAAGTTTCATCAAAATCCATTCTGTAGTTTATGCAGACTAATAACTTACATTCACATTTATAATATTAGTAGGGCATTCTGATATAGTTATATATAGATGTACTGATTACAATGTCTGTCCATCAGGTACATGAGCGGTGAAGAAACGGGAGACTTGATTATGAACAAATTCCTCGCCAACTTTGAGTCTGAGGGCGTCGTAGATGGAAAGGTGAATAAATAAAATGTCCATTACATATATACAGGGTCATTTGTAAAACACCAGCAACCGGCTAGGAGTAGATAGCCAAGGTCATAACCAACTACGTTTGTTCTACCACTTTTGGCAATTCGTTACACAGCGAGTACATTGAAGCTTCGAGCGTCGTCATAGGTTTTCGCTCTTGGATTCGCTTAAAAGCACTCCGGGGTCTCTTTTCGTCACGTACTGCATGCTTCGATGAACGATGCGCGCACAGCGCATCAATGCGGTTGAAAAAGGTCAAGGTCAAAGGAGTTATGACCGGTCCACCCCCATCCCCTGTGATTTTCACGAGTTGTGTATTACTGTAATTCAATCAGTACATTCAATAATAGGTAAATTTGAAGAAAAGAATTATCAAATAACTAAAAAAATAAATAAATAAATATCCATCACGCCTTATCCCCGAAGGGGTAACAGAGGCATATTATAATAGGTAGGGTTTAAAAGAAACTGGAATACACTCAGATGAAGAGAATAGTACATCTGCCTCTGGCCTTCTGGTTCGACCACGAGATTCAAACTTTATTGTCCATACTTATTCACTCTTGGTCCCAGGTCCCAGATCCAGTAGATGCGGTTTTGAAATATATACAGGGTCATTTCTAAAACACAAACAACCTGCTAGGACTAGGTAGCTTACATCATAAAAAAATGTTCCATGATTTATTTCTAAATTTAAAGTTTTTGATTTTATCTAATTTAACTTTAATTTCATGAACTGATTGATTTAGTAAAAATAACAAGGGATGGGGGTAGGCCGGTGATACCTCCTTTGACCTTGACCTTTTTCAACCGCAATGATGCACGCACGTCCATCGTTCATGGAGGCATGCAGAACGTGACGAAAAAAGTGACCCAGGAGTTATTTGAAGCGAGAACCAATGACGCAGCTCGACGGTTCAATGTATGATACGAGGGCGGGTCAATAAGTCCGTGACTTTTTGAATAAAACACCGTTTTTTTGATTAAAAAATCATCTTATTTTTCAACGTAGTCTCCCTTGAGCTCTATACACTTTGTCCACCGCTTCTCCAATTTTTTTATCCCTTCCAAAAAATAAGATTTGTCGAGGTCCTCAAAATAGGTCTTTGTTTGTGAGATGATTTTATCATTCGAGTCAAATCTTTTTCCACCAAGCCATTTCTTCAGGTTTGGAAACAAGAAGTAGTCACTCGGAGCCAAATCTGGAGAATAGGGCGGATGAGGGAGCAATTCATAGCCCAATTCATGGATTTTTGCCATGGCAACTGCAGATGTGTGCACCCTTGCATTGTCTTGGTGGAAAAGAACTTTTTTCTTGGCCAAATGAGGGCGATTTTTTTTAAATCGTCATTGAATCGGCCCAATAAGTTGGCATAATATTCTCCATTGATTGTTCTTCCTTTTTGAAGGTAGTCAATGTGGATTATCCCGCGTGCATCCCAAAAAACAGTCGCCATGACTTTATTGGCTGACAAACCCACTTTGGCCTTCTTTGGCGCCGATTCACCCTTAGAAACCCACTGTTTTGACTGTTGTTTGGTCTCTGGTGTGTTGTGGTGGATCCACGTTTCGTCCACGGTTACAAAACGGCGAAAAAACTCCTCCATATTGCGGTTAAACAACGCCAAACCCTCCTGTGAAGTTGTTACACGATTGCGTTTGTGGTCAACTGTGAGCAAACGCGGCACCCATCTTGCGGAAAGCTTTCTCATGCCCAAGTGATCATTCAAAATTGAAACCACTGAACCCTGCGAGATCCCTATGGCTTCCACAATCTCTCGCACTTTCTATCTTCGGTCGGCCAAAACCATATCGTGAATTTTTTCGATTGTTTCGGGTGTAGACACCTCAACTGGGCGTCCAGGACGTTCGGCATCTTCAGTGCTTGTACGGCCACAACGAAACTCAGTAAACCACTTTTTCACCATTAAAATCGATGGTGCAGAGTCCCCATAGTATTTATCAAGCTTAGCCTTGGTCTCGGTAATGGTTTTTTTTTCGCTAAAAATAATGCTTAATAAGCACACGAAATTCACTTTTTTCCATTTTCTTCTCAGATTGCTGGGTAGTCTGATAAAAATAGCTGCCAAACACAAACTAACTGACGCAGTAAGTTCAAATTTTGACAGGAGTCGACTGACAGATGCCTGTTGACAGGAGCAGTGTTTCTTTTTCAGTAAAGAGGTCAGAAGTTCAAAAAGTCACGGACTTATTGACCCACCCTCGTAGTACTCGCTGTGTAACGAATTGCCAAAAGTGGTAGAACAAACGTTGTTGGTTATGACCTTGGCTATTTACTCCTAGCAGGTTGTTGGTGTCTTACTGAAGTATGTCGTTAGACTTGGTTAATGAGGTTTATTTAGAAAAAGGCAACATTATTGAGCAGTGTTGTATTGTTGAGTTTATGAGTTACACTACGTCTTACAAAAATAATGTATGCTGAGCTAGTCAACCGCGTACGTAATGTGGCTATGTTGCAGCGTGTAACGTAAAGTTGCAGTCATATTATAAAATAGACTTTATACGTATACTACATTACAAATGACCCTGTATACCTTGATAAATAGACGTAGCTACGAAATAAATGCGAAATTATGGAGGAAATCTATAGTACAACGATAATAGAGGAGAGTGGCGTTAGAATGAAACACCTTTGATCCGTCAATAGGGCACACAAGGTATCCTCAAGACTGCTTGGCGGCAAAATTGTGTTTACTCACAGCAAATGAGCTTGGAGACTGCTCTCACATTTTTACCAGGGTTTTTTGTGTTTGTGTTTGACATGTGTTTAGGAATAAAGGTTTTTTGAATGCAATAGTTGTATTTTGTAAAATAAAGGAGCGCTCGTGGCCCCGTGGACTCAGTGTTCTGTAAACGATCTCTGGGTTACGCAACTTTCACTATGACTGGTCCTCGGATGGGTGACCACTTTGTGGCATTTAAATTTGCGAGCGTTTTCGTGCTTCGGAAGGCACGTTAAGCCGTTGGTCCCGGTTGCCAGTAACATGGCAGTCGTTAAGTCAAGTTGAAGGCCTTATAGGCAGCTTGAATAATTACAACAATAGGTAGCCACAACCTGCGTCTGTCTATTTCAACACGGCAATGGGGTCACCACCTATTACGTGGGAAAGGAATACACATGGTGAAATATGCCTCTATGGCCGTAATATGCCTCTGCCACCCCTTCGGGAATAAAGTGTGATAGAAAAAGAAATTGAATGTAAAATATGAAATTAATATGTGGTCGTAAATTGGTCTAGATTAAACTAAATATCAAGTTGACCGTAGTAAATTTGTCAACATATTTTTAATTGGGTCCAATCTGTGACTTCTGTAAACCTGGATCAGCAGCAATCATCAAGATTAGAAAAGTGATATCGATCTGTAATCTCTGTAAAGTTCCAAGAGAAGTTGGAATGTCTTGTAATCCGCTTCGAAATAAACCAGTTCATTTAAGGAATTTGGAAAAGAAAGAAACGCCAGTTCCCTGCTTTGCATAGCTGTAGACCTGATAGACAACTTGTTGTAAACCACAGACAGACAGTAAGCAGACACAACGTTACCGGAAAATAGCGTAACCTGTTACACACATAATGGACAGGTAGCTTAACTTAGTTATTTCTGGTGATTTCTTGATAATGAAACTTCATCACTCTATGCACAACACCTTTTTGTATATTTTTAGTCTACTTTTGTAACATTTTAAACCTTTGATTTAAAGATGACAGCGGCGGTTGTCATTACAAGTTTGTAGCTTATTTGTAATAGAAAAAATGCTACGCGCTGTTCGCTGTCAATGTGTGAGATGTAGCTAGAGCTAAACGTGCCTTCAGAAGCACGGAAACGCTCGTAAATGCCACAAAGCGGTCACCTATTAAAGGACCAGCCATAGCGAAACATGTTTAATGCAATGATCGGTTACTTATGTCGTTTACAGAACTCTGATTTAGCGACAAGCGCTTCTATATATATATTCTATACACCCATTCTTTATATCCTCTATAAAGGTTTCTGAACCAGCTTATTGCCAACATAAACATACAATGTCCTTATAATATCATCCAAACGAATAATATATAATGTTGTACTGAATTTTTTAATAACACTCCTTTTTTTTTATTCCTTCTGCACAAAGGGTTCACTTAACAAACAGCCACATTCTTACTGCTCGATGCGTGATGTCTGTATGAATTTAAAAAAAAATCATTGTCAAATACGCGCGTTTCACTATTCGATTATTCGAATCCCCGCCATTTTACTTCGATATTTTTGTACCGTTTTCATTGGGGTGAGTGTGTAGTCTTGTATGCAACTTTTGTTAATTAGATATTAAAACACTATATGCTATGTGCTACTATTAACGTGTTTTAATTCCATTTATTATACAACAGTTGCAAAAATAACTATTGCGAAGTAAATAGCAATATTTTTATTTTATATTAATAGTTTTTAATGTGCTTTCAGGTAACCCTTGAGGAGTTTATGAACTACTACAGTGGCATCAGCGTGTCTATCGACAATGATTGCTTCTTCGATCTGATGATGAGACAAGCGTACAAGCTTTAAGGTGACACCGAGCTAAAACCGCTAAAACGAAATCCCTTAAATTTTTTATTGCATAACTTTGATTTTGAGCTACTTTGGCATACATTGAGTATTCCAAATATTGAAATTGCTTCTAAAATTAATGTTTATTATTGGTTTTTGTTATACAATATGGAAAACCAAAACACTAGGACGTCACAGACGACCCTTTTTAATATACACATTTAATATTTTTTGTATTTTGTCAAAAATATATTTTTTTAGTGTACGGAAAATAACTATAGATACATAAAAGTCCACAACAATTTTGCTTCATTAACTCTAGCACAAAGATCGGAGAGGATGGGTGATTTCGTTGCGTAGTGCACCATTATTTCTAATATTATTATTAAATTGTTAACTCATAATTTATTATCGCGTGGTATGATATTTATGTTCAAATTCATTAAAATGTTTTGATTTTAAAAATGTTATTATTTTATTATGCCTATTCCCTAAAATATGCATTAGGTATAGTACGCCTTAGCGTAAACTACGCGGTGGAGTTTTCCCGTTCCCGTCAAGACGGAAACATGTTCCCGCAATAAAAAATACATATTGAATAAAAGGCGAAACCGTTCAGGTTAAAAAGCAAATAATGTGGAATAGTTTTTTTGTTTTCATATAACAAGTTTGACTCTGAAACTGCAAGACCAATTTTAACAGGTCTTTTACTTATACAGGGTCATTTGTTAAACACCAGCAACTTGCGAGGACTAGGTAGCTAACATTATAAAAAATGTTTTATTACTTTTTTTAAATTTAGTTTTTTTTTTGCTTGTTTCGCTTTCAATTCGTGTACTGATTGAATTACAGTACTAACGCAACTCGTAAAAATCACAGGGGATGGGGATAGACCGGTGATACTGCATTTGACCTTGATCTTTTTTAACCTCATTGATGCACGCACGTCCATCGTTAATTGAGGTATACAGTACGTGACGAAAAAGAGACCCAGGAGTTCTCCTAAACGAATCCAAGAGCGAAAACCTATGACGCAGCTCGATGGTTCAATGTGTGATAGTACTCGTATCGTAACGAATTCCCAAAAGTGGTGAACAAACGTTGTTGGTTATGACCTTGGCTATCCACTCCTAGCAGGTTGGTGTTTTACAATATTCCCTGTATATAACTGATGTTTTAAGAAATAACTTATGCTTACTTTATCCTCGTATTCCCCCCGGAACAATAGAATTATATCAAATAAAACTGACAAAAGCAATGATATAAGAATACTGTAAAAAAATATCACATCAAACGATATATATTCGTCTAAGCGCTATGTATAAGTATATTTCTGGGAATGTTTAGTTCTAAAAAAGCACAATTTCTCAAAATTCAATCTTAAAAAAAATAAGAACAAATAAATCTATTTGCGAATTGTCTATTTTAAGAACGAACTAGTTATTTCTCAAAATGGCCATTTTAAGAACTAGTATTTTAATGAATTGCCCATTTTAAGAACCAACTAGTTCGTTTGCGAAATGGACATTTTAAGAACAAGCTCTTTTGGGATCATTTTAGGACGTGCCCATTAGAAGAAACATTTCTTTTGCGAAATGGCCACTTTAAGAACCAGTATTTTTGGGAATTAGCCATTTTAAGAACTTAAGAACCAGTATTTTTGGGAATTGGTCATTATAAGAACTAGTCCTTTTGGGAATTGGCCATTAAAAGAACTAATTTTGGGAATTATGCATTTTATAAATTAGCTATTTATCGTAAAGTAGAGGGTAGAAGGAGTCAGGGTTGGCCGAGACTTACATATGAAGACCACGTGAGCAGATTACTCAAAAGCGGAAAAGTCGGTAACTACTCTGATACCCAGACGTGCATGTATGAAGCGATTGATGAATCTACAAGAAGCGAAAGAAGTATGCATGGATCGAGAAGCCTGGCGATCTGTCCTCTCTGAACCCCGTCAGGGATACAGCGAGGAAGCTAGTTAGTTAGCTATTTATCTAATAAGGCATCAGAGTTACTCTGTGCTCTTGTATGTCAGTGATTTGAATAAGCCCAGTGTGAAGCGTTGACAGTTACGAAGTCTCTTTGGATCTTTGGATTCTAAGTGATAGCTTAGACAAAGAACCTTTGATAGCTAAGCTGGCTGCCAGTCCGCGACCCCTGTCAAATTATTGAGCACGTGGTAATAAACCACGATACCACATTAATTTAATGAGATTAGATGTCGATGTCCATTGATTTATTTAGATGGTGTATCTAAATAAGCCATCGATGTCCCACTTTCGTACTAAGGAGTTGCGCCAGACTGAATCAATCGTAGCCTGCGTAGCCTGAACTGAATTAATCTATACCGGATATATAAAACTCAGCACGTCATCATGACAACTGACAACTATACCTATTAAGCAGTCATGTTTGTTATGGTTTAATTCCATTCAAACAGTTCAATAAATACAATACTAAAATTTTAATTTATTTATTTCTTACAAAGCGTAATATTTTACCTACAATATCGATCTCATCTTTTCAGACCCTACAAGTGGGAAAAGGTAAAAATATAGCATACTACATTATACCTATTTTTTATTACGAATACGGTATATAAAAAAAAACGTTTTATAAAACGTTATTTAGAACGTCTACTTGGTTTTGTGCCTTTATTTATGCAAACATTAATCAGATTTTAAAAGCATGCCATTCACCATCTACCTTCTGTTATTGAATCAACTACTTAGATTAGGTTATATTTGAACTGTGGCTTGATTCCCTTTGTTGTTGAATCAACATTTACTGTGCTATGGAGAAAAGTCCTAAGATTTACCAAGCGAAATAAGCGAATGTAAGTAATTAAAGTTTGAAATTAACGATGATCACAGATTAATTCGAACTTTGACCTTAGATTTAGTAAAAACTAGGGCTTCTACAGTAAAATATACTTATGGAATAATAATACAAGGATACCTAGTAGTAGTCCTGTTCTGTTTTTGTTGAGGTGAAATAACATTTAACTAGATAATAGGCGAGTTCAATGTCTCTATCTCAACTATGCGGAACATGTACCTACTACTAAACGAAAAAGCAACGAAATTGCCACTTAATACCTACAATAATGATTGCAGGCAATTGAAAATGAAACTGAAAAATATTGTGGGTGATTTTTTTACACAAGATCGTCAAACCCAAAGAAAGCTAATAAGTATAAGCTTGTGGTATCGAATATAGACAACTGTTAAACATACTTATATATTTCTAACATACATATATACATATTGTCACGCCTTTATCCCCGAAGGGGTAGGCAGAGGCATACTATACGTCCACATTTCATTTCACTGTATGCACTTTTGTCCCACGTAACAGGTTGTGAGCCTATTGCCGTGTTGAAATGGACAGGCGCAGGTTGTGGCGACCTGCTGTTGACATTTTTCAATAGGCATAGCACAGAAATAAGGCCTCCAACTGGGCTTAACGTCTGCCATGTTACTGGCAACCGGCACCAACGGCTTAACGTGCCTTCGTGCAAATGCCACAAAGTGGTCATCCATCTGAGGGCCAGCCATAGAGAAAGTTACTTAACGCAGTGATCATTTACAGAACACTGAGTCCGCGGGGCCACGAGCGCTTCTTCGCTTTTAAGGTAGTTTGTGGGTGGGTCTAAAGGGCCGAATAAATAAAATAAAATGTGTCTATTTTAGATGTTAATTGAAAGAAATTTTGAACCCGCTGCCTTTATAGTGAGGTGGTAACAAAAGGCTAAAAGGCGTATGTGCTAGACACTAATTAGCACGACCAATTAAACTCTTGGTAGTCCAAATATATACATATTATACATAGGAAACAGCCAAACACCGATACAAATATTTTTGGATCACATAAATATTTCTTCCGATCCAAGAATCGAAGTTGGAAACTCAGCGCGACTGTAGCATACGTTCCACTTACGCCACCGAGGCAGTCAAATTGGGTGGCCTATTTTGGTACGCTACCTTTTTCTCGTCCAGAGGCAGTTCAGGTACTCTGTAGATAAGTATCACAGTTTAGAGGGAGAAAACCTATCCATGATCCTTCGGCTGTAGTAGTATGGTTTATTTAAGATATTAAGTGGGGAAGGAGATTTCCATTATACTCGAATTGCCCGACCGGACCGTGATCATAAGTAGTTGTTCCCTCCGTAGCCAACAGCAGTACATGTTTTATTGATTTTATTATATACTTTTCGAGACTGCTTCAGTGTTAAATTATAAATCTCAAGCTATAAAATAATATTTTATTGATGATTCATATTTTTAATTATTGGATACCTATATATTTACCTCTATATGGCTCTATTATCGTGAATTTCCGATGATAACAAGGACAAAATCGTCCACAGATATTTCGCTTTTAATACCTAAATAAGTAATATAATTATTTACCAGAATACATGTGACGTTAATATGGCATTTATCCTTACAGATTGCTGTTGAATAATGTGTCGAACAATTCAAATACTGGTTCAAACCTTGCTATGTATGCTCCAAATGATAGTTCGGATGATTGTGACAATTATGCTAATGGTCGAAAATATAATCAGACTTATTCTTACTTCTATCTATAACATCATATCCACTATACTTCAAATGATATCCATAATACCTTTATGTTGTGTGTTTCTCTGTACGTCAAAACTAAAATGCTTGTTATGCGGAGGCAGTTCGTTTTGTCCAACTTCAGGTGGAGGTATATCACAATGTTTGATGAGCTTTTTATGTTTAGTTCTGATATACTTTATATTAGATTGGTCAGGTTATCTTAAAGACATATTTAAGGCTTTGGGGTATACAAAAATATCAAAGGATGCCGAGGAGAGCAAAAGAGATAGTCAAGAAGATGCTATAAAGACTATTCCGATTCCATTCTAAAGTAGATACGAGTCGTAAGTACTCGTAGAATTCCTATTTGAATACTAGAGGCAATCAGTTTATTAAAGGTCCCGAAGCTGTTATTGGCAGTCCATGGACTGTTAAAACTATCTCTTTACGACGTATCTTGATTTAGATTGCAGTGAAGTTAGGAATTACAACAGCTTATGTAGTGTGCAAAACTGATCGAAAAAGAACTGACCTCGGCAACCGATTTCGGCACTTTTAATTTCACTATTCAATACACTATTATTAAAAGACTATACTTATTGCAGTGTTTGTTGCACTCCAAAAATAACAGAACAAACTTGCAGGAAACCGTCAAATAGTTACTCAAGAGCGTTTACTTTTTAAACGTAGTCGACGTCTTGTCGAATTTGTGGAATATATTTTATACGAAAATATTCATCGGTTATTTCTTAAGCTATTATTTATTTAATAAGAAGTTATATACATACTTTTATTTTATTAAATAACTTTGATTTTAACGATGCAATTTTATTATTAGAAACAAACAGTTATAGTTATATCTTCAAGAGGTGAATCAAAGTCAAACCATCAGTTGCGCCATAACTGAAATTTCATAGGTCGCTTGACGCATTTACCGAAAAGAACTTCTGAGGACTGAATCTAATATTGCTATTCCTGTAAATATCTCCGTCGTGAAATATATATGGTTAGTATAAATTTCGCGACAAAGGTATATAGGTAGTAATACCTTAACCGCGGCTCCGTCCGTGTGATGAAATTTTACCGTTCTCGTTTCCTGTTTACCGTGCAATTTTTCTAACTTTTCTCTCCTTAAAAATCTGCCTTGGAGTTCAAGGGATAAATAAAAAAAATACTCGAATTGGTCCAGCCGCGTAGTCGTCTTCGAGTTTTGAGCTTAGCAACATATTTTGCTATTAATTTTTATTTATAGATATAGTTGAAAACACTCACAAAAGTTGATAGCAATTTTAGTTTCCTCTCTCCTATAAGTATTTACCTATTAGGTAGAGTGGCAAAGGATAAAGTATAGAGGACCACCCTATGGATTGATAATTTCACAAAATCCTGCTAAGTATAATAATTATGTATTATAAACGCAAAAGTTTGTAGGTAAGAATGTTTGTTACTCTTTCACGCAAAATCTACTGAATGGATTTTGATGAAACCTTACTATAATATAGCTTACACATTAGAATAACTCATAGGCTACTTTTTATCCCGGGAACAAGTTCCTGTGGGAACCACGCGTGAAGAGCCGCGGGCGTCAACTAGTCTTGTATATATTTTCAAGATATTGTTTAATCTTATATGGCAGGTTTGAATGAAAGTGACTGCATTCAGTTCAGAAAAGGGCGTGCTCTGATTGTTTTGGTCACGTCAAACGAATGAGCAAGGAACGGTTGACGAAGACTAGGTAGGGTATAATTGTGCGAAAGTAGAGAGTAGAAGGAATCAGAATATTCAGAATCAGGGTAGGGTACTAAGACCACATGAGCAGATTGCTAAAAAACGGAAAGGTCAAAAGAAAAGTAGGTACTCTGAACCTTTGACGTGCATGTGTGAAATGATATTTGAATCTGCAGAAACGAAAGAAGTATGCATGGATCGCGAAACCTGGCAATCTGTCCTCTCTGACTACCCCATCAGGGATACAGCGTGAAGAAACGATAGGTATAGGGTTATCGTACAAAACTTTATAAAATATATACAGGGTTATCTGAAAAATTACGGTGGTTTAACGTGATAGAATGTATTTACGTAGCTACTTAGAAATCAGCGGGCCAACTTTGTGTAAGACTTCCAGCCCCTCAGGCGAGCTAGACCACCTACTAAACCACTAAGATGTTCCGCCCAACCCCTACAGAGTCGCCGAATAGGCCAGAGTAAGTCACTGCACGACCCGATGTGTCTCCTCAGTTTCCACAGCGCTGTTCGGACTCAGATTTCAACTCCGCTTAATTATAATTATAGGTATGGCCATGTCACTGGTACTCAGGACCAACGGTTTGACCTCTTCCTGCGATTCGTAGCATGGAAACGTTACGTATACGTTGTCTTGACTGCTAAGCTAGAAGTCGCGCTTGGAGCGGATCATATTAACTCATTTCTTTTCAAAATTATGTAAAAGTTTAATTACGTAAAAGTTGATTTCCCAAAATGTTGAAATTTTTTAATTTCGCAAAATGTTGAATTCTGGTTGAAATACTGGTAATAACATGTAGATAGCTCGCTTTCTGGTCAGAAAGTTCAAATTGAACTTTACAAAGTAATATCACCCAATGCCTAAACCAAAACCATATAATTCAATTAAATTTTTGTAGCTATTCGGTAAATATAAAGTGCAACAACAGTTTCACATTCTGTAAATTCATATTTATGGGATTATTCAACATATTGGAGTTCAACTTTATAGTCCATTGAAAAGTTACATTTGGGGTTGCGTTTTTTAGAGGACGCAATTTTATTTTTTTGTTGTGTAGGGGCGGGTCAGTGTATAGCTAGGGGTACCCTTGTCCCACGGCCGCCATCTTGAAAATAGGGGATGAAATGGTTTTTTACGATATATCTCTTAAACTATTTATAATAAATAATTAAATTCTCTACAACTTTGGTCCAGTAACTTTTTGTTGTAGAACTTTAAATAAAAAAGTTATAAGCGAAAATGTTTAGAAATTCGAGAAAAAAAAATTATATAATTATATTTTTCGATATAACTTTTTTATTTTTATCATTTTACGAAAAAAATATATCAGACCATTTTTGTAGGTCGTTTTTTAAGGAACAACTTTTTACTATTCTATCAGCAGTCACGCCTTTATTACCAACTAGCTGACCCGCCCGGCTTCGCCCGTGACATACTTCGAACCCCGTGGCACCCATTTAATCCCGTCGTTTATTAATTTTACGATAATGTATGAACATTTTCCAAATTACTTGATTACTTCTCCGCTCTCAAGTACCTACTACGCCCGCGCCCGCACAGCCCGGTCGAATTTATGGTATACGAAATTAATTTATTTGCGCATTTTTGATATTGCCATATCGCCTAAGATATTCATTTAATTTGCAAAGTGAAAAGGGACAAAATAATCTTCATAAAATGCTGAAACCAACTAACATATTAAAAATGATAAGGATTAATAATGTATTTGTGTAAATAGGCTTTAAATTACCGCTTTATTATTGCTGTTTTTTTTAAAGTATTAAAATGTATCCTTAAGAGATAGACATATACCGTCGCAGACTTTTTTGTAGACCTATATTAGATACACAATTCCATAATACATTATTTTGTTATATCTCAAAGGGTTTAGGCAGCGTTTTCGTTAAAAACTCCCAGACGGCTCATTTTTTCCGACACCGCCAACATATATCGTTATAATTAAGTTTTGTATACAAAAACTTGACAAAATATACATAAAAACCTTCTATAAGAAACACTCTATCTATTTACAAAAAATTGCATCGAAATTCGTTGCGTAAAGATCTAAGCATACATAGGGACAGACAGCGAAAAACGACTTTGTTTTATAATATGTAGTGAAGAACGTTTCACCGTAAGCATTTTTGTCCTACGTATACGTAGTAGATGATGAATCAATTGATCCATTGCCATATTGAAATAGACAGACGGAGGTTGTTTGTTTGTTTGTTGTGCTATTCTATTATCTGAGTGTTAATTCCAGCTGCGTTTGGAACCCTCGTATCTACGCCCAGCAGTTTCGGTCTTTATTCTACTCAGCTCCCGCCACTTTGCGCGGTCTTAATGTCGACATTTAAGTACGTCTCGATTTCATTATCATTTATGTATCTGTGTCTTTTCTGTAAAGTACTCGGATACCCAGACGTGCGTGTATGAAGCGATTGATGAATCTTAAAGAAGCGAAAGAAGTATGCATGGATCGCGAAGCCTGGCGATCTGTCCTCTCTGACTACCCCGTCAGGGATACAGCGTGAAGATAGTATAGTATAGTATTGTATATCTGTATCTGATGGTCTCACTCTTTTCGTAGCTGTGTCCACCCGTCTATTGTATTTTTACAAAAATAGGTATGTCGTTCTCTTGTACATCTGTGGTACGCCTTACGAGTATAAGTATTTATATAGGTAGCTATCTTAAACCATCTGTAGCGATTGGTATAGAAGTACGTATGTAACCTTAACCTTGGCTTAATGGCTACCATGTTGTACTGTTAGGTTGGACGGTTTAAACGTGGCATTCGAAACACGAAAATGCTCGTAAATGGAAATACCATATACGGCCCCCCATTACAGCATTCACTGTGTCTTACTCGTAAGATACTCAACGCATTGATTGTTAACAGAGTACTGAGCACGTGGATGGCTACCAACGCTCCAGTATGTAGCAATAGCTTAGGATAATCTAACAGATACCGTTTCAAATACAGTTTTGTTTGACCAAAAACAGTTTCTAAATTCGACGAAAATAGAATTTGATCAAAATTTTTATCATTTTACGAAAAATGATATCAGACCATTTTTGTAGATCGTTTTTTAAGGAACAACTTTTATAAGCAATATTTTTTTATCTCTCGAATTTCTGAACATTTTCGCTTATATCTTTTTTATGTATGACAAAAAGTTACTGGACCAAAGATGTAGAGAATTTTTAATTTGCAACAATAAATGTTAACAATTTTTTTTATCAGATAAATAGTTTAAGAGATATATCGTTTAAACCATTTCAACCCCTATTTTCAAGATGGCCCAACAAATTTAGTTTTAGCTGACCAACCCTAATAAAAAAAAAAAAATTGCTTCCTCTAAAAAACGCAAGGTAAGGCCTAAAAATGTAACATTTCAATGGACTATTATGGGATTCAACATTTTGGGAAATCCACTTGCTGAGAATGAATCTTTATGCGAATTCAACTCAATGGTCCGAAAGGAAAATTATTTGTCAATGTACACGGACGAATTTCTATATACACAGAAAACATCCAACTCCTAAACAAGCGTTTGCGGGTCATACAATTTGGTCCTACCCGGGATATAAATCAGAGACCTATTCAACGCCATACGTGTACACCACAAAACAATATAGAAAAATAAAACACAGATCAAATCAAGAATTTATATTTAGATCAAATAATAAAATACAGTTGTCCAATTATCATCGCCTTCCCTTTGAAACAATCCTATGTCCTGAGTTTGAATGTCAGTTATCTCGGTAGTCATTTCCGTGGTAGACTCCTCTTCTTCATGAAGTGGGACGACATTCTTGTCTAGATCATAGTCACGATTAGCTATTTCTGTTGTTGTGGGGAAGGTGGTGGTCTCAAGCACTGGTACTGTGAACGAATCATTCCTTGAGCATTCGGTTATTTCCCCAGGTGTTGGTACGTACCTAGTGTGAGTGATTGGTCTCGATTTAGCATAACCCAATGAGTAAAATATCTTATCAAGGACACCAGTTGCTCTGAATATGAAGAAAATTATAAGGACAGCAAAGAATGACATCAGACAATCACATGTTCCACCTCTAGCGACTGGACAAGGTCCGCCGCCACCGCATACGAAACACTTAAGCCTTGCCGTCACTAAGAACACGCAACAAATTGGTATAAGTGATATCATTTGTAACATGAACGATATGAAGTTGTACATAGTTTGCAGGACCATTCTAACAACATTCTCAATCATCAGGAGCACGGTCATAAAGACCCTCACTACCATTTGCACGCCACATATTACAGTTTGGAGTAGAGCATGCACCGTGCGACACATTATTTAACTTGAACCTGTAAATAATTATACATAAGCTGTAGCGTTATTTTCATGTTTCATAAGGCTTAAAAAATAGCCCAAAAGTAGCATTCATTCGCAGTAAACGCTTTTGTTCAGGTGAGCATACGATCATAAACATCGCTAAGTTTATCTATAGCGTTGTGTGCTTTGAGAATGTAATACAGAACAGTAAAGGCCACGACGGTCATAATGCAATCCCATATTCTCCGCCCATAGTCAAAGCTGTGGCTACTGCACAGCACACATCGGAGTCTTGACGTTAATATAAAAATACAACATATCGGTATCAACGACACCATTTGCAAAACGAATGATATAAAGTTGTGTAATGTTTGTAGAATCAGTCTTATCAAGTTATCTATCATAGAAAACATAGTTGTAAGGGCGTTTGTTATCATTTGTATGCAGGTTACAATCGTTTGAATCAGTGCTTGCCCCGTTTGACACATGCTTTATCATACAATCTGTAAGAATTACATTTACTTTAATGATGCTTTTATACTCTTGCATAAAAATCTAAATCAAGAATTTCATTTAAACACCTATAACGGGGATGTTGTGAATTTAAAATATTCATTTACCTGTACGTTTTGAGAAAGTAATTAAAAAGGTTCCTGCTCAGATCTTGTTATCTGATAATATTGATCATAGTATGCGTATATTTAACAAAACATTTGTAACAAAAATCCAAATTATGACATAATATAAATCTAAATACGTGCTAACTAGACTACAAGTAACAAGAAAATGACAAGCAGATGTCGTATTTTGGTTTATTCTTCTTTTCCGACAATTTATATTTAAAACTGACTTTAGCAAGAAGTTTTATGGTCAAGAATATATTTCTCAAAAGTTTTACAGGCAGTAAGCGATTGCTTTCTAGCGATAAGGCTGATTTTTATAAAGTGTGCAATAAAGTTTTTCAATAGCAGTCGCGCCTTTATAACCGAAGAATGTTTCACGGTAAGCATTTTTGTCCTACGTAGTAGGTGATGAATCCATTGGTCCATTGCCATGTTGAAATAGACAGACGGAGGTTGTTTGTTTGTTTGTTGTGCTACTCTATTATCTGAGTGTGAATTCCAGCTGCGTTTGGAACCCTCTTATCTACGCCCAGCAGTTGCGGTCTCTATTCTACTTATCTCCCGCCACTTTGCGCGGTCTTAATGTCGACATTTCAGTCTCTATTTAACTATTTAATTTAGTAAGAACGGAATAGACTTACTCTTCTACATCTGTGTCTATTTCGTTATCATTCATGTATCGTTGGTTGATGTTATTGATTTTATTGATTTTTTTTTTCTAAAATAGGTTCATACATTATAGTGAAATTAATAAACGACGGGATTCAATGGGTGCTAAGGCCATACATATGGTGCTATAAGCCGGGTGGTTCGCTAGTTTTATTATGTATTATTTCTATTATTATTTAAATTTGTCACAATTCTCTTAAAGTAACTCAACCTGCACATGTATTTTTATAAACGATGTTGTACACTACTCTGTATCTCGAATACTGGCTAACGGTTTTTACGAAATAGCAGGTATGTAGTAAGGCCCAGACCCATAAAGGCATCTACGCATATAACTTAAACAAGATTCTGCAACTTTCTAAAAATATTGTAGATGTCTTATAAAATATTAACCTTATTAACTGATTTGTTTATTAATTATAGTAGTACTTATATTTCGCTTCGCAATATTTTGTATTTAATAAATAATATATAAAAATTAAAAAAAAATAGAATACGAGTTTTATTCGATTTTTTGCAATTTCTCAGAAGGTTTTTTATAGCAATATATATATTTATTTTACACTATGGAAAAGTTGTGATTTCAACGAACAGAAATTACACCAACTTTTTGAAAAAAAGCTGATATTTTCACGGGTGAATTTTAGATTGAAAATTTGGGTGCTTTTGCGATATTAAGTCAAAATAAGGTAAATAAATAAATATATCAATTCAAATTAATTACAGTGTATTGGTAAATTTTCACCAATTTTCGTGATTTTTTTTTGTAAAAGATACAAATAAAAAATCAGAAAATAGTTTTTTTAAATTTTTACATAAATTTTGAGGTTATGTGAAAGTGTAAATAGGTCAAATAGGTACAAAAGTTGTAGATATTTATTATCTACAACTTTGCCATTTAATTTTTTTCCATAAAAAAATTGTTATTTTGCCGAAAATCGAAATAAAACGTTTTTACCCTTCAAAACTTACGAACTAACACTTCCCGACGTCAGATCGCTTGTAAATTATTTTTCCTTTCATTTTTATAATATTCTCCTCCTGTTCCAATGGGTTACATCCACTGAACTCTGTACATACAAGTAGATACGCAGGTATTGTATTCATGTCAGTGGTTTCATCCTACTATTATTTGTTTTTGTTTCAAAATTATCGACATTGTACATCTGTTGTATAAAAAGCTATTGTTATGGAAGTACGTATGTAACCTAAAGTTTAGCTTAACGGCTACCATGTTGTATGATAGATTGGACAAACGGTTAAACGTGCATTCCGAAGCACGGATATGCTCGTAAATGGAAATACCATTACGGTCTCCCATTTCAGAATTCACCGTGTCTTACTCGTAAGATACTCAACGCATTGATTGTTTACAGAATACTGGGCAAGTGGATGCCTACTAGCGCTTCAGTATGTAATAATAGCTTAGGCTATCCTAAACAGTGTGTTTGACCAAATACAGTTTCTGTCTGACTAATAAATTCGACGAAAACAGAATTTGATCAAATAGAATATAATAGTATATTTACATAATTTGATAACAACAAAATCCCTCTTATGGCGCGAGGCGAATAATAAAAACCGTAGCTAGATGCAAAAACTCAAATACCCAAATACCCCAAATATTTTGTAGTAGGTAAGATAAAAAAAATAAACATCATCTGTCAATATATCAGACATAGACTAAGGTCATAGATATTGGCCATTGAGAAGAGATTAAAAGTTACTCATATACCTTATTTACACTCGCGAGCCAGGATACGAGCTGCGAAATGAGCCGTGAGCCTCGAGTGTAAACACAGTATTATGGTGCATTTTTTTCTAGGACGATTTAACCAATGGATCTTACCGTTCGATCGATGGATTGCCCGCTTGCCATTTGCCAAGTATCATTTAACTAGGCCGCTGTTCAGTCTCATCACGTTTGGAGGGTAATTTATAAAGAAAAAATGACGAAATGTGCTATGAAATGGTGTAAAAGTTATAGCGGTCGAACCATTAATGTTTCTTTACACTCGTAAGTAAAATTTTATTTCATTTGCAGAATTATTTTTAACAAAAACCATTAATTATTAATACATACCAACAACTTAATCGGCCTATATTCAATATACTTTCATTCTCTATAAACAAAGAATTACCATCTCAAATTAGCCGAATAATATTGTGTCAAATTTGTATTGCATGCCTACATTTTTCTGTGTTGTATTTGCAGTTATATTTTATTGGTTGTTAGACAGTATCAACACTTTATGCACGAGTACCAAAACAATATGTGTGTAGTTTCCCCCCCCGCTCGAAAGTTGGTTGAACGTGAATTCATACTTTATTGAGTACATTATGCGTCCTTTGGTTAAATCGTCTAGATTGTTTTCGAACTCGCGGCTCGTCTCGCAGCTAGTCTCGTGACTCGTGCGAGAGTATAAATGGGGTATAGTATAAGATATCGGCACAGAGTACATTTTTGATATCGGCGGATATATTTTGTTATCAGTGACATTGACACCGCTTGCCATTGCCATTAAGAAAATAGGATAGGTTAAGATATCGGGCGAGTTGCTGCTAAGGGCATAAAGGCCATAAAAATAAATAATAATACATTTTTGTGGGTATACTCAAATGTGTAGTACCTAATTTACAAATGTAATTATTGGTTATGTTTGAGCAAATGTAATAGTGTTGTATGCGTAACTAAAAGTACCTAATATAATTTGAAATGCTATAGCGAGTCAAACATTTAAAACATTTTAAAATAATATACAGGGCGTAATGATACCCAGAGATGGTTAATAAGTAAATCACTACATATTATTAAACAAAGTCCTCCGCCGCGTCTGTCTGTTCGCGATTAACTCAAATACTACTGCACCAATTTTCATGGTGTTTTCTCCAATGGATAGAGTGGTTCTCGAGGAATGTTTTATTTTAGTATATAATTCGTTAAGATAAGAATTAGTATTCTGTGGCTAAAATATAACGATATTTGATGGAGGTGTCAGAAAACATAAGCCGTCTGGGAATTTTTAACGAAAATGCTGCCTAAACTCTTTGAGATATAACAAAATAACGTAAAATGGAATTATGTATCTTTTAGGAAGACCTTCCTAAAAGTTGTCAGTGGCATATGTCTGTCTTTTAAGGATAGCTTACTATAGCCTGTGGGAAAAGGATACGGAAAATCTTCACATTTTCACCACGCGGGCGAAGATGTGGTCCTCAGCTAGTATCATAATAAATCATCTTCTTTCCTTTTATTTGCCTATGTCCATAGCATAGCAGGAGCAGGGCTCCTTACACAATTTTTTTATTAAAATCAATGTTTATATATTTTTCTAATATTAATAAAATAAACACGTCTCAACAATTACAGATAAACACCAAGGCATGTGTAAACCGATACAGGATATTACTGGGTCGTTACAATGTGCAGTTCAAGCTCTAGTAAGGCTATATATGAGCTTTATTCTGATGATAGAGAACACTGTAAGAAACTTATTGCAAGCAAATATTATGGCAATACTAATGGTAATCTTCGTTTTATTGTTGCTAAAATGGTTAGGAGTGTTTAATAAAGCTGAAATTCACCCAAAACTGATGCGGTCTCTTGGATTGCGAAGTGACCAGAAGCTAAACAAGAGCTCGACGATGATATTGCATACAACTATTGGAGAAATACTTCTGTCTTCAGCGTCGATAAGACAGTAAACCGTTCTCGGTCTACTCGATTTCTATTTTAAGACTTCTGTAGCTTAGCAGTAACTTGCCAAAGTACTATTTTATCTACAGAAGAAGACAAATTACATGCAAACTTCAATTGGCAGTTTTATTTTAATTGAAACATCAACATAATTTAAACTTTTAGTAATTCGCTCGCATTGTTATTTCGTTGGTTAGTGTTGTTTAACTTTGTTACTAATAAATTTGTAGATCATAGAAATGATGTTGAGAAGTTTCATTAAAGTAGTTTCAAATAATAAAGAAATTTGTAACATGCAGTAACTTAAAATTAAATAAAAAACGAATTTATTCACAAAGTAGTTGTTTTTTAAATACTTATTTCTTAACCCTAATATCATAGTTTATATTACGTTCTTAATAAATTTTATAGCCTTCCTCGATAAATGGACTATTCAACACAAAAAGAATTTTGCAAATCGAATCTGTAGTCCCAGAGATTAGCGCGTTCAACCAAACAAACAAACAAACTCTTCAGCTTTATAATATTAGTATAGATACTAGCTGACTAGCTGACCCACGCAACTTCGTTAGCGCCACATAAGAGAAACAGACATGATCTTTCTTAAAAAAAAATTTTTATTTTTTTAATAAATAGTATCCTATGTTACTTATAATAGCTCCGAGAATATGTGTACAAAGTTGCACGATGATCGTTTAAACAGTTTTCGCGTGTAAGCGTAACAAACAAACGTACATTCAAATTTATAATATTTGTATAGACTAGCTGTTGCTTATATTATGATATGCCACAAAATTTGTATTACTCTCTACGAAGACCCTCGGCAAAGTGGTGTTTGTTAATACAAATAGTTAAAATCGGACTATTCGTTTTTGAAGACCAAATTCAACACTCAAATAAATTAACAAACAAATAGAATATATAATAAGCTAGTGTTTTGAGGTTTGATATACTCAATGCATGTATAGATATATAATACATACAACAAACTTTCTTCAAAAATATTCAAAATTATATTTAAATACCCTATACTTAGTCCGGACATATACCTAAGTATATTTGTGTGGAAACACTTATAACGACCTCCCATAGCCTAGGTGAAAAAGTTGATGTTGCAATACCAGTGACTAAAACTAATCCCCGTCCTGAACCAAGTAGTATTTTTATTTTTTGTTGGCAACAGCAATTAAAATGATTTGAAAGTTAGCTTATGCTTTAAAAAAATATCCATGGAGCGAGTGCAGTCCATCGCATCAATGTCTTAAAAATGGTTAAAACGCTGTTCAATGATATCAGAGTTGTTATGTAGCTGATATATGACTCTGATCATACTCTTATATCACGATTACAATATAGTGAAAATATTCAATTTGTTTTGGTACAGTTCGGGTAGTTTAGTGGCGCAGAACATGATTAGGTAAAGGTTACGGTTCCAATCCCCGTCCTACACCTTCCTGTATACCACTATTAAATAGGTGTAAATACACAAACAAAAGTAAATGTTTAAAAAACTTCTTTATAAGCTATGTTCAAATCATTGCTCACAATACCCAAAAATTATCACCCGATAAGCCAGACTGGTGACGAAGGAGAAACCGACAATTGTGTGAATAACTGAACACCGCTTTCTCATGTGAGAATAGATGCAATTTAACCTCAGGACGAAACTCGAAGCTGACATTGAAGTGTCTGCCCCTGTGTATTGCTAAGAATCTTTATAAAGTTTATGCGAACAGGAACTGCACGCGCTTAGATTAGAAAGGGGTGATTGTGGTGAATGGCGGGAATCAGGAAAAAATCACTGGCTCGCCGAGACGCCACAACTCATCGGATTTTTTGAAGTTGAGTTGTATATTTAAGTTCAGAATTTCGAAGAAGCCAAATTCAGAAGAAGCATAGACCGATCTTCGTTGGCGGTGTGCGCTTGAAGTTTACTTCTTCTTTTGTGAAAGAGAAGAGAAACTAGGGACTGATTTTGTGGCTTGGTTTTGGACAGACTACAATTCTGTTAACCACTTTACACTATACACAATTTCTGAGAAAAAAAGCTATACCTATCTACTTATAAAGGACCATTTATTTTATCAGAGGAACGAATTTATTTTATCACGGATTTATTTTACCAGAGGACAGCCTCTACTAAAGTGCCTTCGCAAAGACTTAGAAGAACTTCTGAGAATTCATGAGCTTGCGAATTGCAAATTGAACAAATCTGTGAGACCACCAATCAATTGTTCGTTCCTACTGGTTTATCGTAAAGTTCTCTAAATGTTTACACTACTTTTCTTATAAGACATCGAAGATTTCATAACAAAATTGCGTTATGAGGGCAATCCTTGAGCACGTGTTTCTTATTTTTGCTGCATTATAAAGGAGCTTTGATGCTCTTTTTCTTCTTACTATGGGAGATTCTGTAAAATGCAGCCAAGAAAGTTATTGTTCTACGCCATCGCTCCAGGCTGCCCCTAACCCCAGAACAATCAGAATGCGAATACCACGTCATGGATAGAGGAGCAAGTGTACTAAGAACTTTGCGTGGTAATGCAAAGACGTATTCGAATCAGGGTCCAAACTGAGTCTTGGAAAACATTTCTAGTGCAGCGTAAAGAATCTCCTCAGGATTAATAGCTTCCGTGAGGCTAGCCCACATCAACCTTTCCTAGACTATTTAAAAAATTGAACAACGAACATTCAATAAAGAACATAATTATCGCTAACTAAGGCTATACATGCTGTTACACATAGGCTACAGGTCGGTATAGCCTAGCTGTTATCGCGTGATTATATGTAGCCCCTATGTAGATCCAATATCTTGTTGTCATTCGTGTAAGATTTAAACTAAAATCAAAGAGTAGTTTTCGCGATTATCCCTATAGAATATAAAATTAGTATAAATAAATAGTTCCCAACCGAGCCCCTAGGATATGTAGCGTGATAATATGTAGCCTATATGTAGACCAAACGTCTTGCTATTCTTCGTGAAAGATTTTAATTAAATCTATGCAGTAGTTTTTGCGTTTAGCCTGGTTAAATATGCGGAATTTAATTGTTCTCTGCCAAGCTTTTTAGTTACCTATATAGCTTAATTATAATAGCCTATATGTGGACCCGACCTATTGTTAATACTCAAACAAAATTTCAATTAAATCCATTTAATTGTGTACAACTTCACGAAAATTAGGTAGATAAGGCCTAAGCCTTAAGAAAAATCATACGTAGAAAAAGAAGTTTCACTTCAATCGTAGACAGAGAATACTATTCTCTGTCTACGATATATGTCGATAGAGAATTTTCACTTCAAAAAAATAACATGACCGAGAAACACGACGATTTTTTTACAGTTATAACATTTCTCTCGTAGGTCTATAAAGAAAGTTCACTTCAAAAACATTTTATCTCACACATTTTTCATCACGCTCGTAGCCTCTTATGACTCAGTGTTCTGTAAATGATCACTGCATTAAGCAACTTTCGCTATGGCTGGTTACAGATGGTTGACCTCTTTGTAGTACTTCTATTTACGAGCATTTCTGTGCTTCTATTACAACACGGCAATGGTCTCACCACATATTAGGTGGGATAGGACTACACACGGTGAAATGTGGGCGTTTAATAAGCCTCTGCCACCCTTCGGGGATAAGGCGTGATTGATAATATAAGTAAATATTTTTTCATATCTATATGCTATATCAATTGGGACCTAGGGCCTAGGGGCTCTCATGACACCTTATTTTTTAGACAACTGGCCAGCTATGAGAAAAATAAACCAGTAACTAACGTACGTCATTTCATGTAAACAAGTATTTTGAAAGATGTTGTCATCATTTCGAAATTAATTTGAGCATGAGGTGACGTGCATTGGTATTTAAATTGTTATAAAATTTCGTGGTGATGTGATTGATGCAAAATTTTCGTTCGAGAAGCACTCGAAGATGGTATTACATATTTTAATATGTCGGTATGTAGAAATTTTAATGAATTTACTTCATATTAGCCTTGTCAAACTATATCAATAGTTCTTTCAATCAACGATTCTATAAGTAAATAAACAAATATTGTGGGACAATTTTCACACAAGTAAGCTAATAGGTATAAGATCTAAACAACTTATAAACATCGGTATATATATATTTCCAAATACAAACATATTATACATAGGAAACACTGAAACTCCGAAACAAATTTGTCACATAGAAATCGAATTATGGACTTCAGCGCGTCAGTCGCATATACTACCACTGCACCACCGAGGCAGTCAAGTAAGAGTTGGATAGAATCGATTAGTGGTCATCTACTGTTATCAATAATAATATATTTCCACCTAATGGATTATTACTCCTGCAACTTGTTGCGTCTATAAATCAGGCTCAAAAGAACTAGTGGTGAATTTGGCTAAGGGCTCGAAGGTCAGATTGGACTCGCACACTCAATTAATCCAGAAAAGTAATTAACTTAATAGCCTCAACAAGTAGCATTTTACCGTCCAAGACATCGTAGTATCTTCTTGACGATCTCTGGACCCCTATTAGAAGTAATATCCTGAAGTAAAATAGTGGCTTGATGATAATCTTAGAAAAAAAAGTGATAATGTGCGTGGTCAGCACAAAAGATTGAAGAGGGTCGAAGTGTAGGTAAGGGCGGCCTCAAAATAATGTGCAAAATTTAGTAGATTTAAAAAAAAACTATAATTACGAATAAAAGCGCAAAAAGGAATAAAGTAACGTTTATAAAATAACCTACACGGGGCTAGACTAACACGGTGTAATAACGTAACATTTTTTTCCAGATTATGTTCACTTCACAAGAGATGACGTCAACAAGACAATTCGTCTCCATGTAAGCAGTTCGTAGTCGATTAAGTATATTTTTAAGAAGATTTGGAATATAAGTTGGTAATGTTCTGATGACAGTTCTGTTATTAGAATGTCTTTCTAAATGATTATTATTCCATATAACATTTGTCTAAATGATGTGGCACGCAGGAAGTTGCTCGTGCACTAATTGTGCATACAGCAGTCATGCACAGAGGACATCCGTGCAACAACTTGTTTCAGATGGTACACGAATTGATAAGTTGTTCTACGGTAAATATATACCGTTGCGAGAGAGTAAAGTACTTGAGAAATTAGTGCGTACTCGGGCTGTCTATGATGACGTGAGAAGTCGTACACTCTCCACCAATGGCAGTAGTGGTCGTACGAGGTCTTCCACGAGAAAGAAAATGAGTGAATTAAGTGACAGGGGAGAAATTTGGTCTTCAAATACCAGTAAAATTAGTAGTTGTTGCAATTGCTGCTCATGTCAATCTTTTAAAAAAATTAAACAACGTATTAAAAAACATCCTTATGTCAGTAAGCACAGTGTACCTTACGAAAATATTTCGAAATATAAAATGAAAGCTGAAAAAAGAGCCAAGGCAAGACGTAGAAGACTGGGGTCAAAAATAAGTGGGAAAATGAGAGCTTCACGTTTTAATGTCAAACATATTCGCTCAGATTCTTGTTATTGCACAGCATCTTTATTGAAATTATCAGTTACAAAACATCGGTCAAAAGAAAATGCAGAGATAAGAACTAGAGCTAAATCTTCAACAGAACTAGAATTCAAGCAAGAAATAATATCACGTCAAAAATTAAAAACGAATATTGAATCCAAGTTTAAAATAAAAAATGATTCTCTTAGCTTGTTTAGAGCTAGACTTAAAAAAACTCGTTCTAGAAAAGGCAAAAAGCATGACTCAGAATCGAATACACCACGAGCTCGTAGAAGGAGAAAAAATAAAATTCAGCATAAACTCTCTGGAACAAACTTGAAAACAAAATCTGCTTCTTCAACATCTAATACAAAATCCTCAAAAGCAGCTATCAAAATGAAATCAACTCAAAATGCACAACAAAAGCCTAAACGAGGAAAGATATTCAGTCAAGAAAGTCAAGTTTCTTCCCGTAGTGAAACAGTAGACAAAATTTCTCAACATCGTCAGAATCAATCCTATACATCTTTCAGTATTACAACTCCATCAATTTCAAAATCAAAATTAAATCAGACACATAAAAAATCAATAATGAAACCTGATTCAATGGGAATAAAAAGTACATACTCTTTAAGGAAAAAACATACTGAAAGGGACTTAGAACGGTGTTTTTGCACATTAGCATTACAGAAAAATAAACGCAGTACAAGTAAGTCAAAATCTAAAAAAACTATGGCTTCTGCTATTGTGCCACGCGCCAATAAGAAAGAACAGATGCGGAAAACGCAAACAAAATCTGATGTAAGTCATGGCTTTGCAGCACCTGTAGCATCTACATTGTCGTTACTTCCTTACGAATGTGAACCATATGTTTGTATCCCAGATGAATGTGACCCTTATGATTGTTTAAAGAAAATAACAGCTCGTCATGATAGAGATGCTAAAAAACACAAGCATACAAAGCAGTCCACGTCAACCTTCACCACTCAAGGTAAGACAAATTCACGCCACGAAAAAATTCAGCGCCGAAATAGAAATTATTATCATACAAAGGGAATTGAAACCCACAAGCCTAAAAAGAACAATACGAAAGTTCAGATTGTAAGAAGCAATAAAACAAAAACTACTAATACAGCTGCCCTTTGGCACAAGTGTCTTTGCAAATTTTTCACTAAAGATGAGTCTAAAAAGAAGATAGGTACTTTAACTTCTTCAGAAAAATATGACCATCTCCCATTGACTTATAATGGGATGCGAAATTCTTTAAGAAGCGAGTCTCAGCCACTTGCTAGAGAAAAGAAAGTCACAAGTCCTAATTCTCCCAATAGACAAGCAGTGAGAATAGGCTCCAATATTAGTTTTAATATAGAATTTTATAAAGAAAGATTTCCAGATGATAGCAAATCTGATATTGAGAAAGACACACGCTTTAAAAAACATGAATATGTAGCGCATCCTCAGGTTTCTAAAAGGACCAGGGGATCATATGCATTAATAAGTGAAACTAAGCAAATGGGAATGTACACAGATCAAAAAATCAAAAGAAAAAATATTTTTGTTGGTTCAGCAATAAAAAAATGTCTATGTACTTTAAAATTTCATAAGAAGGGACGAAATGCAAAAGTAAAAGAAAAACATGTATTGTTTGACAAAGAAACTAAGACAGCTCTCCCGGCTCTCTCATTGTTTGGACCTAACTCAAACATTTCCGAAATTAAAATTAGGAAAATAAGTAAAGACCTTAAACACAACGTAATAGATTATGAATGTCCTCCGGGTATTTGTATTCCAGATGAGTGTGATCCTTATAAATGTTATGAAATTATAAAAAAAAGAGAGAAAAAGCGATACCGCGACAGAAATATCTCAACAGAAAGAAGGAAAATGAGATCAGTCATGAGCATGAGTTCATCTGAATATAGCAGTAGTATAAATTCGCGAGGTATTCAGTCGAATACGATTCGGCATACAAAGCATGAGCGCAGTGTAAATAAAAAGCTAAAGAAAATGGAAAGTTCGCCGTCTCGGCAAGCTGTTCGTATAGGTTCGAACTTTAGTTTTAGTATTGATTTTTATAAAGGAAATCCTGTTTCACCTTTGCAGGAACAAGCTATTACTACAATGTATAACACAGTCAGCCATATTAAAGATACTAATGAAAAAAATCTTGAGAGTATGAAAGACAGATGGCACATTTCAGACCATCACTTACTACAAGTACGGAGCATGGATAATGTGAATTCACAAGTATCGCAAAAAAGTAATATTTTGAAAAACTATTTTTGTTCGCCGTTTATTCACAAAACAGATTTGACTATGAATCAAGAGACATCAGCTTTTCATAGTATTTATCCTGTAACACAATTTGCTATCGATACGCCGCCATTTCTGCACAAAAAGTTGGTCAAAGAATTCAATTCTTTAACTCGTTTTTATACAACTACAGAAAAAATACAAAATAAATTTGTACTTAATAAAATAGAATCAATGGTACAACTTGACACAATAAAACGGAGAGGAATTGAAATAAATCATTCTAATAATAAGTATTTTGGCTATAATAAAGATTCAGGTAACATTCAAAGTACTGAGAGCCTGAGTAGCCCGTTCTATAGATCTTATTATGCCTTGAATTTCAAAATATCTCAAGTGCGTAAAAAATCTCAAATGCCGGTTCTGGAAGATGATGAGTGTGAACCTGATTTTTGTGTACCTTATGAATGCGATAAAGCAGAATGCTTGAAGAGATTAAAAAACCGTTTCAAAATTTGGAAACAGACTGAAACTGATCTCACCAATACTAGAGCCGCTGCCAGCATGACGATAGAAAAACCAATGAGTCATAGCTATTCTCAAGCAGATAAGAAAAGTGTCATGAAAGTATTTCATCCATCGAAAAAAAAGAAGCACTTTGGTTCAAGTATCAAATTAAATATGTCAGCTTACACGCGTTTCGATGATACTAACCTAACAGCGCAACAAAATGCCGAAGTTAATAATCTAGATAAGTATGAAAACATATATGATCAATATATAAGAGATTATTATAATAGACCTGTTCAAAGACAAGAACCTTATAAATACAATACTCGTAAACGCAAGAGTTATCGTCCATCCTGTTATCTAGACGATGACGATGTCATTGCAGCTAAATATAAAGCCAGGCAAGGAGGTAACCGACCTACAGTAATGAAGACTCAAACACAACCAGTGTTACTAAATAAATTTAGTGGAAAAAGTAAGAAGGCAACCAATATTCAAACAGTACCTACAGTAACTAAATCGTCTTATTCGGGCAAAGAAGGTCGACATATTCCAGTTACAAAGGCAAAATCAATTTTTTCAGTAAAATCACACAAGGCAAAAAATATTAAAGATAAAACTGAAGCTGCTAAAATTCACTCTGACAAAACCAAGAAATTAAGGAAAATGGTCAAGGAATCTAAAAGTGACCTTGAAATTGAATCGGACATTAAATCAATTAAATCGGGCAAACAAGGAAAATCAATGAAATTTATAGTAGAACCAAGAATACTAGAGAAATCGAATAAATCCGGTAAATACCGTAAGTCAATAAGATATTCAAGAGAAGTTGAAGGTTATCCAAAAACAATTTATTCAGGCAAATATCGTAAGTATAAGAAAAACCCAATGGAACCTGACCAAAGACAAGCTCGACTTGATCAATTAGATTTGCTAGACCGAATGTCAAGGTCAACTTATAGGAGAAAGTATACTGAGGACCAACTAGATCGGTTAGATCGGCGAGATCAACAGTCTAGGTCAAGTTATGCGAGCAAGCACCGTAAGCTTATAAATATCAGAACAGATCGTGCATCACGCATAGCCCGTACAAGACCCTCGAAGATGCCGGAAGAACTCGAAAAATTTTTAGCGAAACGTCCAAGAAGGCGGGTTTATACAATAGGATCTAACATTAATTTTAGTATGCAATTTTACAAGGAAGACGATGCCTTGGCATTGAAGGGAAAAACAGGTACGTTTTATTTATACATTTTATTATTAGACATTTTATATGTTATACGGAAAAAGAATGCAATGAGATGTAAACAATATTTTTGAGAATATATTAATAACATCTTTGAGAGCAGTGATAAAGATCGCAATACTCTCGTTATAGTTCTAACTTCTAATAGTTGTCAGATTTTGTACCTTAAATTTATGATAGAAAAAGCCTAATATTAATATTGTAATGGGATCTAACTGATGATTTTATAATAAAATTACAGTCGTTTCCCAACTTTGTTAAGTAGAATAAGATTTTATTTAAATTGTACATTACCTACTGTAGCGGCAATTTAATAGTCATCTATCTAGATTATTCTAGATATCTGTTTTAGTTTCAAATTTCACAGTGAGATGACCTGCTTAAAACATCGATCGAAGTGTAAAGGTGCGGACTTGAATGTATAAAATCTCTACATGAACATCTAATAAAAATAAAAATAAAATAAAATAAAAATATCTTTATTTTGCATAGACCATTTTAACGGCGCTTACAAAATGTCATACACTATTTAAAATATTTAAAGCGACCACCGGTTCGGAACGCGGCCCACCTGAGAAGAACCGGCAAGAAACTTAGGAAGGCTTTTTTTTTTGATGGCCTATTTACAATTTAATATTATTTCACTTTGCCAGCAGATCATTTCCAGGCGTCCTTGTCCTGCAAATAGTCTGTAACGGAGTAAAAACCTTTTTCACAAAGCTTGTTTTTAATAAACTTTTTAAATTTATTTAAAGGTAAATTTCTCAGGTCACAGGGAAGCTTGTTGTAAAAGCGTATACAGTTACCCTGGAAAGAATCGCCAATCTTATGTAGTCGACTGTGGTGGACTGAAAGATTATTTTTATTTCTAGTGTTTATATTATGTTTATCACAGAGTTTAGAAAACTGTGATAGATTTTTCTGGACATACATAAGATTGGCAAAAATGTATTGTGATGGTACGGTTAGAATATTTACTTCTTTGAATTTTTGTCGGAGAGAAACTCTGGGGCCCAAATTATAAATAGCGCGTACAGCCCGCTTTTGTAGAACAAAAATAATATTTAAATCTGCAGCACTCCCCCAAAGGAGAATACCGTAAGACATAATACTATGAAAATAGCTGAAGTAAACCATTCTAGCCGTATCCACATCTGTTAGAGTCCTGATCTTTTTTACAGCGTATGCAGCCGAACTTAATCTAGAGGCTGTCTTTTCTATGTGTGGGCCCCACTGCAAATTGGCATCAATAGTTATACCTAGGAACACAGTTGATTCTACAAACTCTAACACTTGTCCATTCAGTTGAACATTGGCCGCAACTTGTTTTACATTTGGTAGAGTAAATTTTATACATTTAGTTTTATTTTCATTAAGGCAAAGATTATTTGAGCTGAACCAATGAACTACTCTTGCAATTGTATTGTTTACATCGTCATAGTTATCTAATTGTCTTTTAATTTTAAAAATTAATGAGGTGTCATCTGCAAACAAAACAATCCTATTCCTGTCCCCTACATAAAATGGTAAATCATTAATATAAATGAGGAACAAGAATGGCCCAAGTATCGAGCCTTGCGGCACACCCATTGTAACCATGGATCCTACAGAACGTGTACCATTAATATCGACCCTCTGTATTCTATTGTTCAAATATGAAGACAGAAGGTCGAGAGCTTTGCCTCTTATTCCATTGTGGTGTAATTTTTTGCACAGCGTTTCATGTTGAACGCAATCAAAAGCCTTTGATAGATCGCAAAATATACCTAATGCATCGTGATTGTCTTCCCAAGCTTCATGAATACATTTTAATAACTCCACACCAGCATCGGAAGTTGAGCGCCCTTTCGTAAACCCAAATTGATTCGCATGGAGTATTTTATGACTATTAAAATGGGATAGCATTTGATTCAAGATTATTTTTTCAAATACTTTGCTCAAAGTTGGCAGCACTGACACTGGTCGGAAATTAGACGGCTATGTAGCGCTGCCAGCCTTGCACAAGGGAACGACTTTGCTGTGTTTCATTAAATCAGGAAATGTACCATTAGAAACACAGTCATTAAACACAGTTCTAGATGGGGCGCAATTACCTCAATTATACATGATGCAGTTTTGACCGATAATCCCCAAATGTCCGCGGTTTTCTTAATTTCGATACATTTAAATGTTTTTACAATGTCCTGAGCACAAATATCTGTGAATACAAATGCATCCCTGCAACAAAGAACAGATTCTTCTAATAAAAGTTCAGCGGAACTGGAAGATGCTTGGAGAGATTTTGTTGTCAATATAGGTACATTTTTGAAAAAATGTTCAAACTCCGTAGCCACTTCCAGGTCCCCTGTAACATGGCAACCATTTACTTTTAAGTGGAAATCCCTTTCAGTCACTAAAGATCTACCGCATTCAGAGTTAATGATGTTCCAAGTCATTTTTATTTTATTTACAGAATTAGAAATTTTATTTTTAATGAAGTTTGACTTAGCAAGATGACACGTTTGTTTAAATATCTTTGAATAATTTTTTACATATTCCTGAAAGGTTTGCCTAAAATTATATGATTTTTCTGAATATAATTCAAATAATTTATTTCTACTTTTAAAGATACCAGGTGTTGCCCAGTCACTGAAAACAGGACGACCACCAATCTGTAGAGTTTTTGAGGTAAAACTTTACCAAACTCATCATTAATCAAATTAAATAAGTGTTTGTATGACTGGTCTACACAAGTGAAGTTAGGTAGATATGGTAATCTCTTTAATATATTTTCTTTAAAATTATTCAAACGACTTTGGTTAATTGCTACATATTTAATTTGTTTTTTGCTGACTTTGTTACTACTTTTAGGAAATTTTATCCATTGGCCACGATGATCTGACTCCACAGGATCCACAATACCTTTATCTATAGGTTTAATATCAGTAAAAATATTATCAATACATTTTGCACTGGTGGCTGTAATACGAGTGGGTTCTAAGAATGTACTATGCAGATTAAAGGATTTAAATACATTTTTCATTTTATTTCTCTCTGATGGAGTTAATGATGTATCTAATATATCAACATTAAAATCTCCACAAACTATTATAGATTTCTTAGAACATTGGCATTTGATCAGTGCTTCTTCAAGCTTTTCTTCAAATTTAATGTAAGAAGCATCAGGGGGACTGTATACGCTTAACAAGATGAAATGCTCAAACTCAATACTGGCAATCTCAATAACTCGCTCAATGGAGAGGGCTACTAAATCCTTACGTTCTTTAAATTTTAAGTTTTTATTAATTAATATTAAAGAGCCTCCACGTTTAGAATGTTTTCTATTGAATGAGCTAGCAACCTGGTGATTTACGAAGTTCAACAATGTGATTTGATGATCTTTTAACCAGTGCTCTGTAGCACAAAAAATATTAATAGAATTTGCATTAATGTATAGCTCTAACTCTAAATCTTAACCATTTATTAAACCTCTAACATTATGGTGCACCAGGTTTATAAAAACAATATTTTTACTAAGATTATTCTCAGGGGCCAAAGTCAACTGGCCAGATTTATTATCTGTTGTCCTATAAACTAGTTTTTTGGAATTTCATTTTCCAAATGTGAAGTATCAAAACTATCCTGCTCAATAAAAGCAGTTGTACTTGCCAATAATTTGGCTTGAAAAATTAAAAAATTAGATAGCAACAGAGCTACCTTTCGTTGTAAAAATTTTGATAGAAAATATCTATCTAATGTCAACAAACTATTATTATTGAAAATTATGTTCCAATCGAATAATTAAATTTTTTTGGAATATGTTACCATGGTATGTAGTTTCATATTTAATTTGTATCTTAAGTGATTTTCCTTGTGGCTCATAGCAGTGCTGTATGGCAAGGTGGACAAAATTACTTGTTTTACTTGCAGACTTGATAACTTATCAAAAATTTTTAAAAGTGTGTCACTATTAATATTGCCTCTTCTGCCAACCAGCACCACTATAGTAGATGCTAAATGTCACCGTTTTTTCTTTCTATGACTTTGGATATTCATATGCGGTAACAACACGTTCAGTTTCTTGAAACGTTAAATTAATCAGAAAACCGTTATCACTTCAAGCCGTTATCCCCGAGGGGATAGACATAGGCATACTATACGCCTAAATTTTTCTCTATTTTTATTTTCAATAATGGTTTAAATTGCTTAGAAAGTAAATTAAAAAATTACCATTTTAGGCGAAGGCCTTCAACTGTGTTTCACTCGCAGTAAACTGGAGGACCATCCCCATCACCTTCGGAGTACACCAGGAATCCGACCTTAGTCCACTTATGTTCAGTGTGATATTAGACGTTTTGAACACATTAGCAGCCTCCATGGCTGCTCATGTATGCTGATGATATCGCACTAATGGATGCGGACAGAGCTTAATTGGTTTGACATTCGAAAAGCTGCCTCAGTGTTCTGTAAACGATCACTGCGGTATGCTACTTTCTCTAAGCCTGGTACTGTTGCCAGTAACATGGCAGTCGTTAAGTTAAATAAAAAAAATTGAAGGCATTATGGGCGGCTTGAAACTTTTTACAGCAGGTAGTCATAATCTGAGTCTGTTTCAACACGACTATGGGCTCACCACCTAATACGTGGGACAGGAATACATAAGGTGAAAACTGGGCGTATAATATGCCTGAGCCACCCTATTGATTGATAATTCGTTTTATAAAGATAAAACAATACCGTGTGAAGATGCGGCCTAAAGTAAAATGTGGTGAAGACCGAGTACACGGCATTAAAATTCAACAGATCCCACACCCAACCCATAGGCGATGACTTAGTTGAGGGCACGGACCAATTTAAGTACCTAGAATCTGTACTCTACGCGACTGGTTACATCGATTGCGACGTCAAGGCACGTATTGCTGCAGAATGGGCTAAGTGGCATGAGATGACTAGTGTCATTTGATACCCCAAAATGCCAGGGGACATAAGTAGGAGCTGCATGTCAAGGAGATGAAAATGCCGCGGTGGATGTGTGAAGTCACGCGTAAGGTGCGCCTTACCCGTGACTCCACACATCCACCTTGCATCCGCGGCAGCCTTCATGTCCGGGTCATTGCGGACAAAATGCAGGAGCGGTAATGCGACGCTGGGCTATCTGAGTAGCTAGAGCTAGAGTATATATTTGGTCTTACCACCACTGCTGCATCATGATAGGAGGGAAACTAAATGTTGGTCGTAGAAGATGATATGCGCGCCAATTGTCTAACTACTATGAATGCCCGTGTGATTGAAAGTCTCAATGCGGTCCCGAGATAATAACTCAGATGTGACTGGGACTAACGCAAGAATGTTTATTGGTGACACTAGTTTATAAGTAAATACTTTTATTTTACTATTTTAAATATATTAATATTGGTTTCTTAATATTCAACAGAACAGACGGATGCAGGCTCTGGTATTGTTAAAAGAATCAGATGCTTTTGTACCCGTTCGCTGCAGAAAGAAAGTCTAGAGGCTAAAACTAAAAGTACTGACAAAAGTAAGAGTGAAGTTTCTAAAAAAACTAAAAGTTCATTAGGGTCATCGGAAGTAAACAAAGAAAGTGAGTATGAAGGTTCAGAGAAATCCAAAGGATCTAAAGTAACGCAGAAAACAAGTGAAATTGGTTCGGATGACGACTCAGAAAGTGAATCTGAGGAGTCTGAGAAAAAGGAAAATTCTGAGATGAGTAAAGTTCAGGCATCGAGGAAATCAGGGGTTTCACAGAAAAGTATTTCAGGGAAATCCGTTACCTTTGGAGGATCAATTAAATCTGACAAAAGTAAACAATATCCTTGTGAAAAAGTTAAGAAGAAACCATGTCAAAAGACCACTCTAAGTAGGTTGTCAACCAAAAGTAAACAATATCCTTGTGAAATAAGTGACGAGAAACCTTGTAAAAAAAAAATTCAAAGTAAATTAACAACCAAAACTGATAAAAGTAAACTTAAAACTACAGAGAAAGGGGAAGAAATTGAACCTGATATTGCAGATACAGTTAAAATAGGTAAAGAGGATGTTTTTAAAAAACCTGGGAAGAAAGATGAGTGTACGTGTAAAAAATCCGAATGCATATGCAAAATGCCAGTATGTACATGTAAAATGCCAGTATGTACGTGTAAAACGCCCGAATGTACATGCCAAAAAGTAGTATGTACACTATGTGAAATGCCAGACTGTAAATGTGAAAGCAAAAACCTTACAATTGGAAGCGCTAAAAGTAAAATAAATGATTCGGGTAAATCTGTAACCAGCAAATTTAGAATTTCAATTACGTCTGATAAAAATAAGCAATATCCATGTGGATCAATCTGTGAAAATGAAGATAAGAGTAAAAATGAAGATTTTGAGCATCAACTAGGAGTTTCAATCAAATCTGACAAAAGTAAACGAAAGCTTTCTAAACACATTGTCCAAAATAAATTATCGATTAAAACTGATAAAAACAAACCTGAAACTACCGAAAAAAGTGAAGAGATTGAAGATTATCTTGGAGTTTCAATAAAATCCGTCAAAAGTAATAAAAATCCTTGTGGAAAAATTTGTCAAAGTAAAGTATCGACCAAAAGAGATACAAGTACACTTGAAAATTTTGAAAAAAGTGAAGAGATTGAATATCAAGCTGGAGCTTCATTAAAATCTGGCAAAAGTAATCAAAATCCTTGTGGGGATATTTGTAAATTATCGACCAAATCTGAAAAAAGTAAACTTGAAACTACCAAAAAAAAGGAGGAAATCGAAAACAAAATTGACAAATGTAAGGAATGTAAGAAGTGTGTAAGTAAAAAATCTAAAAAGAATCATGTGTGTACGTGTGAAATGCCCGTATGCACATGCGAAATGCCAGTATGTACATGTAAAATGCCTGAATGTACATGCAAAATGCCTGAATGTACATGTAAAATGCCTGATTGTACATGTATAATGCCTGATTGTACATGTAAAATGCCTGATTGTACGTGTAAAATGCCGGAGTGCATTTGTAAAATGCCCGATTGTACTTGCAAAATGCCTGTGTGTACATGTAAAATGCCCAATTGTAAATGTAAAAAGGGTAAGCAAAATGCAAAATTTCGACGCAAATCAACAAAAGATAACAATGATGAGTTGTCTACAAAGTCAGACATTTTAAAGTATGATAAGAGTACATTGACAAAAGACAAACGATTTTCTAAAAGTTTATATGAATGCGAACCAAATGTGTGTACGCCAGACTTATGCGATCCCAAAGTATGTTTCAGAATATTCAAAAGTAAAAGACGATTTAAAAATACTTCTATGTCAGCAACACGAGAGATGAAATCAAAAGCAGTTCAGTCGGCTCCTTCAGGTGTAAAAAGGTGCTTTTGCATTTTAAAACTACAAAATAGACAAACCAAAAGTATTCACAGAAAGCTAGACGAAACATTATCAGATCAAGATTATAAGAAAATTCATAAAAATGAAAAAATTGCACATCAAACCGATAAAAGTGTAGTGCAGCCAAATAATAAAGGTTTTATGCGCAAAAGCCTTGACATTGCAGGCTTGATACTAAAAAATAAGTTTAAACGATCACCACCAACAAAATTTGCAGATTTTCCTAAAGAAGTACCAAGACTGAATCAAGACCTAGAAGTGATTAAACCTCATTCTGAAATTAAACCCAAAGAAGAAATCGGATTACTAAAACAAGTCGTTCAAAAAAAAAGTAAATTCGAAAATGTTCAAAATGGAACAAGTTTTCCTTTAGAACCTGAAATACGACGTGATCCTTCTTATTTAGCATTAGATTATGAAAGAAAACCAAAATCTGAAACATACAAAAACATTCCAATATGCAAATGTAAAATCAAACGTAAATCTAAAATACGCAAAGTCTCTACAATTTGTAAATGCCAATTACAAGATCATGATAGGCCTACATCTTTGATAGACCAGAAGGAATTAGAGCCTGCAGTGTTAGATATTATTCCTCCAACAAAAAAGACTGTGATACAGACTTTAAAAGCCAAATCCCTGGAATTAGCACTTAGTATCACAAAGGCTAAAGCTTTAAAGCCTAAACCACCTTCTAAAAAAATCGATAAGCCTGACTTAGTTCATAAGACACCCAAGTCTCAAAAACCTTGTACGAAGGAATGTAAATTGACAAAAATTGAAAGAATTTTTCCTAGTGATTTTGAATCAATATTGTCAGAACATCCTGGTCGAGCTTTACGTGAAAAAAAGAAATATATACCTAAAATGTTAACAAAAAAGAAAAAACCAAAAAGTAAACAAAAGATTAAACCAGATATTGATTTAGAATCTCAATTTGAAGAAATAAATACACCAATTCGAAAGAAACGTAACAAAAAAATAGATTTAAAAAGTAAACCCATTAAACGGAAAAAGTTTAAACCAGACTTGGAGCCAGAGTTTGAAGAAACTTATATGCCGGTACCGAAGAAAAGTAATAAAAAAAAAGGTTTCAAAAGTAAACTTAAAAAGATTAAGGCAGGACGTCATTTAGAGTCAGATTTTGAAGAAACTATTACGACGGTGTCAAAGAAACGTATTAAAAATAAAGCTTCGCAAAGTAAACCCAGTGAGTCTGAGGCATCGATACCTAAGACTTCTAATATAGGAACATGTAAAACTAAATGTTCCAAAGTTACATGTAAATTTAAATGTTTTAGAGAACATCCACTATGTCAATGTGGAAAAGCAAAAATGAAGGGAGTTAAAACCAAATCTGGCACAATTTGTGTCTGTCGTGATGCTTCTATTCATCTAGAAAAAGAAGCTGAAACTGATACAAGAAAACAAGGAATTTTTGATAAGATTAAAGGAGTCTCTATTAGCACATCTAAATCCCTGAAATCTAAGTCCCTTACATTGTCACTCATTTCCAAACAAAAAGGAAACCCAGATAAGACCACCAAGAAAATGAGTAAACGCTCACATCCTCGAGATGTCACGAAAGGTAAACTTAAAAAAAGTAAAGGTCTTGAGGTGAATTCAACATTAGAGGAAAAAACTCCTGTGAGACAAAATAAGGTGCGAAAACCCAAAAAAAAACGTGATTTGGATTTAGAATCAGAAGAACCTGAAACTCCGGTAAGTAAGAGGAATATGCGTACCTCAAAAAAAATGGACTTCATTGACGTGGACTTAGAATCAGAAGAACCAGAAGCTTCTATAAGAAAAAAAAAGAGACGTAAGCCTAAAAAAAATAACGACCTTGAGGTAGAATTTGAATCGGACGAACCCAAAATGCCTGCAGCAAGGAAAAAGGGGCGTAAAACAAATAAAAGAAAATCAATTTTATATATGGATTCTGAGGTGGAAGAGACCTTGTCATCTAAACAAAAGAGAATAATGTCGAAAAAGTCTGGACAGGTTGAAAGTATTAAACATGAAAAAACACTACGGTCATATTCTGGTTCAGCTAAAAGCAAACAGGAAAAGCGTAAATCAAAAAGTATTAGACACCGCCCTGTTTGTGAATGTAATAAAACAGGAATTCCCTCAATTCCCTCAATATTAGCGTTTTTGAACATGAAATCTGGTACAGTTTGTGTCTGTCAAGATGAATCTCCTCCTCTTGAGGAAGAAAAGTTGGAGGTGAACGCTGATATGGATGAACAGAAGGAGCCACTTCTTGAGAAAATTAAAAAGATCTCTACAATAGTATCGCAATCTATAAAATCTAGATCGTTAGTTCTCAGTCTAAAAAACAAGGAGGAACTCATTGAAGACAAAAAGAAATTGGCTAAGAAAGGTAAGCCTACTGATTCTAAAAAACGTAAAGGCAAAGTTAATATAACAGATCTTACTGCAGAACCAGAGTCAGAAAAATATAAACTTCCAGAATCTACAGAACCTAATGTGTCTGATTCAAAGAAACTTAAACGCAAAAAACCTAAAAGTGACCGTAAGGCAGAGTCTAAACAAGAACTTCCTGAAACTACAAGTCCTGGTTTAACCGTCTCTATAGAGCCCCATTCGAAAAAATCAGAACTTCCTTCTCGAGGTATCAGTGCCCAAGCTAGGCGCAAATCTAAAAAAATTTCCAAATGGAATATCTGTGAATGTGTTGAACCTATATGTCCAGCTGGCACGTGTCAAATCAAAAAGAATGACGACATGGGTTTAGAATATTTGCAAACTCTTGCTATAGAAAAAAACAAAGAAAAAAAATCAATGTTTCCAAAAATGGGTTTCGGAAAACAAACCAAACCTATATCAGGCAAAGAGGAACAAGGTGATCAAAGAATCGATAAATATCTAGCTATAGAATCACAAGCTTTAAAAGGTGTTTCTCCTAAGGTAGGAATTGGTGATCAAAAGCCCGGACCTGAAGTTCCTATGAAATCAAAATCAACCAAACGCTTGTCTTTTAAAATTCCTGCTGTTTATCAAAAGTCTAAAGTAGGACAAATGCAACAGTTGACTACAGGTGGTCAACAATTTGGACCTCCAGCTATTTGTCCTGGATGTGGTGGGCAAGTACAATTCCTATCTGAACCTCAACCTACTAGTTTCACTCCTATTGGAAAAGATACTAGGCGGCAGAGTAAAAAGGAAACGACATTGCCGCCTCAACCTAACTTACCTCCTGGTCTAGAAGGTTTATGCCCTATGTGTTTAAAACAAAATTTATCTGACTTGTGCACTTGTATACATCCTCCTACTGCTACTACTACTACTATTTCTGGCAAAAATTTAGACCATATCTGTGAATGTTCAGCTGAGAAAGATAAAGATGCACTTGTCGAAACCAAAAAAAGTAAGAATAATGATATAAAGGGTTCTGCACAATCCCTTAAAGGTATGGATAAAGGGGCGGCTATGCAGTTCGTATGTTCAGAATGTTCAAAAAAGGGATTAACTGGCATATTTTCTTCCGATGGACAAAATTATGCCTATATGAATAAAGATGTATTTGCCCAAAGAGTTTGTCCAGAGTGTTCAAAGAAAGGCATAACTGGAGTATTTCCTACCAGTGAAAAGAAGAGAAAATCTAGAAAAAGTTTTGATAACACATCCATACAAAATTTTATACCGGCCTTACCTCCACTGGTTGATCAACCACCTATGTTCAATATGGTCGTTGATGCCAGAAATATGAAGGTGCGAAACAAGGAAGAAATATATGCTCATTTGGGAGTTGGTTGCGAAGACAAACTCGAAGGTCGTCATCTAAGACGTAAGTGATTTTAATTAATTTATATAAGTATAATATTGATGTCTAACTAAAGTCTCGCGAAATTCAAGTAAAACTCATCAGCGATTTGGTAAACCTGCTATCTGATCGACACTCATAGTTCTAGGTTAGAATTGAAATTGTTAAAATGGTCAACTATGATGACTATAGAAAAAATATAGTAAATAAATAACTAGGATTAGGGGTATGTTCGCGGGTTGGTGTCTTCGTACCGAGTGTCCTGAACCTGAGCCGACTTATAGCATCAAAAGCTGGAAGTTGCAGGATGCATCCATTAGGGATAAATATAAAGAAAGGGTAGCCGAAAAGCTTGGCGACGTCAATGTTAGTAGTGAGAATGTGGAAAGTGTATGACAGAACCTTAGGGATAGTATGGTAAATGCCGCTGTGGAAGTGTGTGGAGAAATGAAAAGAGGCAGTACTAATAAGCGTGATGCATGATGGAATGAGGAAGTGAAAGAAGCAGTTCGAATGAAGAAGAAAGCATGGTTAGACTACTTAGCCTCGCGGAATGATTTTAATATGAAAGAGAGATACAAGCTGCAAAAAGTTAACACGAAGGCACTGATAGAAGAAGCTCGTGAAAGGTGCAGAATGAAAGCGGATGAAAGGTTGTCGTCCAATTTCCGGGATAATGCCAAGCTCTTCTGAAAAGAGGTAGGCAAGACCCGGAGTTGTTCGGCAATCTGCAGTATGAATAAAGTGCTTAGTCTTAACAATGACGTCCTAACAGACCAAACTGACGTCCTGCAGAGATGGAGTGAATATTATGGAAAGATGTATACAAGAAAAGACGGAGATGCCACATCGGGAAGTAGAGCTCACTTCGATGCTCTGGATCCCGCTGTCATTGAAGTCATTAGTATGAAAGAAATTGAACAAACGATAAGAAGTATGAAATGTGGTAACGCTGCGGGAAAAGACACAGTTACTGCTGAGATGATCAAGTACGGTGGGTCGCGCGTCTGGGACACACTATGTCTGTTATGCAACTTGTGCTGGCGGACGGGTGAGGTCCCAGATGACTGGCGAATAGCAGTTGTAGTACCTATTTACAAAGGGAAAGGCTTGCGCCTAAACTGCTCCAGCTACAGGGCGATCAGCTTGGTCAGCTTAGCTAGTAAAGTGTATGCAAAGGTTATAACGGCAAGAATGCAAGAAAATGAAAGGTATTTATGGGAGGCTCAATGCGGATTCTGGCGTGAAAAAAAGTTGCATGGATCAAGTGTTTTCTCTCCGCATGATCGCGGAGAAGTTTCTGGCTATTAGCCAGAAGGTTTTCTGCGCTTTTGTGGATCTGGAGAAAGCATTTGATAACGTTGTGAGAGAAACTTTGTGGGATTTGCTGCCCGGATATGGTGTGGACGGCTCGCTACTGCGGGCAATACAGTCGCTTTATAGAGACTGTAAGGCTTGCGTGCGAGTAGGGGGGGATGTGTCACCTCTTTTTGATGCCTGTACAGGCGTCAAACAGGGTTGTGCCATGTCCGCCTGGCTGTTCATAGTGTATCTGGACAGTTGCCTGCAGAAGTTGAAAGATTGTGATATGGGTGTGAATTTGGGTGACTTTAAAGTAAACTGTCTGCTGTACGCTGATGATGCAGTGCTCATGGCCTCATCAGAAGCCGACCCTCAGGCATTAGTCACTAATATGAAAGAGGAGTGTGAAAGTAAGGGTCTTCGTTTGAATGCAAGTAAAACTAAGGTTCTAGTATTTGAAAGAGAGAGTAAAGCGACAAAGCATCGTAAAAGAAGCACGACTGGCGATTCATAACGCAGTGATAGTGCCAACTTTGCTTTACGGTAGCGAAACCTGGGTATGTCAGCAGATGCATGAAAGTAAATTGAATGCTGTGGAGATGCGATCACTTCGAAAATAGTGCGGCGTTACTTTGGCCGACCGAATACGTAACGAAGTGATACGCAATATGGCAGGTTTGAATGAAAGTGTCAGCGTTAAGCTGGAAAAGGGCGTGGTCCGTAGGTTTGGACACGTCCAACGAATGAGTGAGGAACGATTGACGAAGAATATATATTGTGCGAAAGTAGAGGGTAGAAGAAGTCAGGGTAGGCCGAGACTTACATATGAAGACCACGTGGACAGATTGCTCAAAAACGGAAAGGTCAAAAGTACTCGGATACCCAGACGTGCATGTAGGAAGCGATTGATGAATCTTGAAGAAGCGAAAGAAGTATGCATGGATCGCGAAGCCTGGCGATCTGTCCTCTCTGACTACCCCGTCAGGGATACAGAGTGAAGATAGTTAGTTAGTTAGTTAGTAAATAAATATAAATATCGTTCCATCTGATTCCAAACTGAGTTTGTACTATGGTAACCTGATAACTGATAAATATTCTTATATATTTCTAAATACATACATATAATAGATAAATAATACCCAGACACAGAATAAACCAACGTGCTCATCACACAAAGTTTTATCCTGGTGACTATCTTATTAGATAGTCCAACAAAACGAAAAGTGGAAATATCTGAGTATTAGCGAAATATTGAATTTGTAGGGTTTGTATTTACTCTAAGTAGAGTCGGCGAGAGTACTAACGGATAGTATGAAATGTATAAATGTAATTCTAAACATTTTGCGTTTTAACACACTTTCACTATTAGGGATGATAGCGACTAAGTGCAAAGTTGGGGGAAACCATAACGTAATAAGAACGTCTAGAATAAGTTAATTAAATAGTGTACTTTAGGGAGTATGCTTAGCGCAGATGGACGATGTGATTCAAATTTAGAACGACAAGTAGCTGCCGCAAACAGAGTTAACGGTGATTTCTTCCAATTGGTGACAAAGCACTGTATCAAGTACATTACGCGGAAGGATCCCAGGGTTGTTCAGTATCAGTATAAAATTAATCTGGATAAGCAAAAGTCACGGGTTCGATTCCTGTCCTGAACCAATTTGTCTTTTTTTTCACTTTATTAAAAAAATATATTGTAATCATTCTGCGAGGCTACGTAGTCAAACCATGCATCACGCTTATTACTGTTGCGTCTTTTGAAGTCTTTTCGTCTTTCCACAAGTAATTATAGGTCTCTTCTATTATGATATTATATAAGTAACTAACATCTATAAGGAGTGACGGTTTTCCACACAGCTCAGCTTTTAAAATGTTCATGAACAGGTACTTCATACGATTTAAATCACGGGCGTACATTAGGTATCTATTGTAAATAAATAAATAATATTTAATTTAGTAGTGTTCATTGTTTTTTTCATTTTTTTCTTATAGCGCTGGAAGAAGGCGAAATCCCACCACCAGTGATTGATTTAGTGATTGACCGCGATAACGCTCGTGTTTTGAGACCAGATGATGTAATGCGAACCTTAGGTGGTTCTAGTAGACGCAAATATAATGCGCCAAGAATAGGAACTGCCACTCAACCACTTAAGTGTCCATGGTGCAATGTGGTGCATGATACGTTGCCAACCGGAACTGTTCCAACTCAACAACTGAAGGATCATGATGAACATTGTAACTGTTGTATATGTAGTAAAACTACAGGCAAAGGCGGAAGTAGTACAGGTAGTCATCCCAAAAACTGTACGTGCTGTATTTGTCGTCTCGGTTGTCGTTATGGTCAAAAATCTCGGCAACAGCAACAAACACATGAACCGACCCCTATATATCGTGGTAAAGGAGAATCAATAGCAAAAAAGGTAAAACCTGGCAGTGGTGATGACAAAACACAAGTAGAACTTAAAAGTAATCTACAACAGAAAGGTGAAGTAAAACAGAAAGGTGATGTAAAACAGAAAGGTGAAGTAAAACAGAAAGATGATGTAAAACATACTGGTGCAGCTAACAAACGTAATGAAAAACATAAAAGTGCTAATAAAAGTGATGTAAAACAAAAAGGTGCCGATAAAAGCGAAGTTAAACAAAAGTCGACAGATAAAAGTGATGTAAAACAGGAAGATGACGACGAACAGAAAGAAGAGGACAATCAGGAAGAAGAAGAAAAAAAGAAAGAAGAGGACAAAAAGAAAGAAGAAGAAAAAAAGAGGAAAGAAAAAGAAAAAAAACGAAAGAAGGAATCTGAATCTATGAAAAGCACGAACAAGGAAGAATCTGATAAATCCGGAACAAAAGGTAAAAAGGATACAAAACCAGTGAAGAAACCAACAAGGTTGGAGGGGACAGTGAGTAAATTTGCAACCAGCCTAAGAAACACATTACGGCCGTCGTGTTACTGCGGGCAGAAAATATGCGATAAAGAACAAGACAAAATAATGAAAAGAAAAATGCCTTTCTTGCACATTGGATCGGCACCTCCCCCTTGCGTTTGTGGGAGCGAAGTCTGTAAGAAAAAATATATGAGTAACACAAAATATTTCAAAGATTTAGCAAAGAAAAAAGCTTACGAGCAAAAACAAAAAGAAGACGAGGAAAAGCGGATATTTAAGGCATCAATAGCGCGAATAGAGAAATACAAAAAAGATGATGCCAAGTTCCGTAAACGAGTAAAGCGTCAAGATGAAAAAGCCATGAAAGAGCTGGACAAATACATAGATGACACTAGTGGCATTGCTTTGTTCGCAGAGAATGCCGCCGATATCGGTAGATTTGGTATTAATCAAATTCGTCGTTTGATGACAAGCGTTAAAAGATCTGTCCGTCATCCTACAGATATTTGCACTAAGGCGAAAATGGCTCGTCGTAATCCACGAGCAGCTGCACGTGAAGCCTTGGAAGATTTTCAAGGTAGTGGCTTTAGTGGAACTGCCGCAAGAGTTAGGCACAGATGTGCTGCTATGCAAACGTCAAAATACTTAGTAGCTAGTATGGAAAGTAATCCAATTACAAATTTTTTGGTACATTTTAGAGATAAAGACCCCAAACAACGATTATTAAAACGGAGACCCGAAAAGCAGCCGGAAAGTTATGAGTGCAGTACTTTCCTGACATCACTAAGAAAGAAGCCATGTTTATGGTTATACCATCTTTGTCCTTGGTTTTATCCACACTGCCTAGGTTTACTGTCATTTTGGAGGCAATTCACTGACTTAATTTTGTTTATATTAGCTGTTGGGGTTTGGAGTCCGTGCATCCTGATGACGGAGCTCTGTAGAACTCTTTTGTGTTGTGTCATGTGTGCAGGTGGTGGCTGACATTTCATAAGTCTCATTGTCTTTGTGATTAAATTGTAATACGAAATCAGTTTTGGTTTTATTTGTGTATAGTGAAAAAAGCTAATTCGAAATAATGCTTATCCGAAAAAGTACTATTCTGAAGAAGGGATATAAATTCTTGAGTGCGACCGCCTTCATTGAGTTTGTTCTATGGAAGTGAGGTGACTTTCGTACCTACCTTAAGTTATAGTACCTAATTTCCCGATCCTGTACAATTAAACAAATGCTCGTACTGCAGAAATAGTAGGTATTTGTGGATGTGTCCTAGCCATTTGAATGTTTGTTCGGTTTACAGAATGGTAATATATTTTGTCCTGTATATCCAGTGATAACAATGCTTTCGCCCTTTAACGTGGGACCAATAAATCTACTAACCAGCAAAGGGTTTGTAGTTCATCTCTGCCTAACCACTCGATGATATAGGCGTGAATGTAGCAATGAGGACATTAAATTTTAAATAGATTATGCATGGTATTATAATATGGTTAAGATAACCATATTATAATACCATGCATAATCTATTTCAAATTTAATGCTCATTAATCGTTTCAATCAGACATCAAAATAATGGAATTTCTACGAATTCCTCGTAGTTACGAATTCCATTATAAGTTTTAACTAGTTAATTACTTTATTTAGAAAATTATTTTCCGTGTTAAATGTCGGAAATTCTATTTTTTCAACCAATTAAAATGACCGCGACCCAACGGTTGCGCAGAATAGAGCTCAATGAAGGGTTTTATCACAGATTTAGAAGAGTAAGCAGATCAAACGTTTGCGAAAAATAGCGTAGCCTATTTCACACATATAGACAGGTAGCTTAATCCAGGGTCGCATTTAGCTAGGATTAATTTAATAAATAACCGTGTTGATAGGTTATTAGTAATGAAATGAGTCGGCAATAAAGGAGTTTCAAATCGAACCAACAACATGCTTTTTGACACATTATGACATAGATTTCGTAACCCGAATTTGAACAGCAATTTAATAAATAAATATTGAGGGACACTTGTGCTATGGAATGTCGACAACTGATAAATATACTACACCTCGTGAAAATCACAGGCGATGGGGGTGGGCCAGTGCTAGCTCCTTTGATCTTGACCTTTCTAACCGCATTAATGCGCACACGTACTTTGTCCATGGAGACATGCTATACTTGACGAAGAAGAGACCTAGGACTCCTTTGAAGCAAACCCATGGCGCAGCTCGACAGTATAATGCTGACAGAACCTGCTCCGTAACAAATTGAGAAAAATAAAAGACACGTCGGTGATTAGGACCTTAGCTATCTACTCCTGGCTATTTCCTGGTGTATAAGACATACGCAGTATTCGTGAGTGATGGGATGCCAAATAATCCTGCAGTTGTAGTTGATAACAATCGCAAAAATATGACACCTGCATGCCCATATTTCTTATTATCTTCGCCAGGAAAAATACTGTCCTACAGTATCTAAAGATAAGGATTAAAATAAAAAACAGTAATTTAAAGAGTTATTTCATTTTAATGATTATTTTACAGTTATTAATTAATTCTTACGAGCTCACAAATATTAACTAAAATATGAACTTAGTAAAATAAAACTGGCTCCTTCATCACTATCTTTATTTTCTTACGAAGAAACTCTGTCTTTTGGTAGGCTTAGGCTCACTTGCGTGGATGCTGGGGTTAAATAAATAATTATAGAGTTAGATAACTCGGAATTAAGTAAATAACTTTTTAACCCTAATCATGTCTTGCACCATAGAAAAATATCATCGGGTTAACTAACCCAGTGTTTTAGGTCACTCTATGTCATCCAACCAAACATTAATGATTGAACAAAGAATGAAACAGGTATCTCTATCTCTTTTACACTACAGTTTGCCACATAAGACTTTTTCTTACACGAATGAATGTAACATGACAGCCGAGTGCATTTTATTTTTATCGTATTATGTGTGCGCGGCGTGTCATTTTAAGGAGTCCGCGTCACGCATGTGTCACGTGCCACTACATTGTCTGTCAGCTGCTAACCCAACGTTTGACGAATTAACCCTCAGAAACCGGTGAGTTAAAATTTTAGCGATTTAACCTTAGGTATACCCTTAACTCGAGGTCATGCGAGACAAATTAATGATTTAACTCGGGGTTAGTCCATACCTCCGAGTTATACACGGTAACCCAGGATCGCGCAAGTGGGCCTTACATAGGGACATACTGGTTAATACGCAGAGACCCTTGAGAATTTTTGACCTTTGGGACTTATCTAATAGGAAATGGGACCCTCATTAGAACATATAGCTGTAGTTGGGAGAGGGAAGACTAACAGGTCAACAAAGGCAAGCCTGTTGTGAGATTTGCTGCACTCCTGAGATATAGACCCACGATTTGTACACTACACCGAAAGCACCTTCACCAAACAGAAATACTGTCTTATAGGGTCTAAGATAAGATAAAATTTAAACCATTATTGTACAAAGTTATTTATTTTTATTAATACAATAACCTTTTATTTTACAATTTTAACAGTTATTTATTGATTATATTATTGTAAACCTAAAACAAGATTTCCATAACATTTAGATACACTGAGTATTGAAATATAACATTTTGTGGCCTCTGTACTAAATTCGTCCCTGATTACTTGAAATAGCATTACAGTACAAAGTGTAACTAAATTAACAAAAAACGTAGCTGTAGACCACGACAGCAACCAAACGATTTATGGAACAGATACTACGAACAGTTAGGTGGTACATAAATTATCCATGAAAAGTTATTCCTGGTGATTTCTTGTTCACCACTCTATGTTTTGTTTGAATAATTGAACCGTTTACATTTATTTTTACTACTTTTGTTACATTTTACAATAATTTTATGTAATAATTTCACTTCGATACATAAATATTTGATTCAAAGATGACAGCGACGGTTGACATTAGTAGAAAAATTGGCTACACGCTGGTTGCTGTCAAAGTGTGAGTTCGATGTAGCTACACAGAAATAATAAAGATAGCTTTATACAACAAATGGCAAGAGTGCAAAGAATAAAGTATTACACCATAAACAAAGGAATGTGTTTGATCTGCTTACTCTTATTGGCGTCCGCTAATTTTGGAATAAAACCCACAGTATATCTGTGGGTTTTATTCCAAAATTAGCGGACGCCAATAAGACATACAAACAGAGAAAATCATTAAAAATAGTTAACCTTATAGGTATACTTTCATTTGCATCTAGTGAAAAGCAGCTAAAATTGAATTTCCAACAGAGACATCGATTTGTTTATATCTGTATGGATCACAGATATAGAAGAGTAAGCAGATCAAACATTTCCGAAAAATAGCGTAGCCTATTTCACACATATAGACAGGTAGCTTAATCCAGGGTCGCATTCAGCTATCATTTAATAAATATGCGTGTTGATAGGTTATTAGTAATGAAATGAGTCGGCAATAAAGGAGTTTCAAATCGAACCAACAACATGCTTTTTGACACATTATGACATAGATTTCGGAACCCCATTTAGAACAGCAATTTAATAAATAAATATTGAGGGACACTTGTGCTATGGAATCTCGACATCTGATAAACATACTTATATATTTATAAATACATAAATATTATACATAAGAACACCCTAACTCCAAAATAAATATTTGTGGATCACACAACTATTTGTTCTGACCCGGGTATCGATCACGGGACCTCAGCACAGCAATCGCATACACCACCAGTTACGCCACCGTGATAGACGATAATCGATGCAGTGAATCGCGGCATAGGTTTTAGTAGGTATATATAAAGTAGACAATTTGTAAAACTCCAGCAAAATGTCAAGACCAGGTAGCTAACATCATAATCAATGACGATAAAGTTATTCCATTCTTTTAATTTTAGGGTAGATACCTACTGCTTGAATTATAATACTATGCACCTCGTGAAAATCACAGGCGATGAGGGTGGGCCAGTGCTAGCTCCTTTGATCTTGACCTTTCCAACCGCATTAATGCGCACACGTACTTTGTCCATGGAGACATGCTATACTTGACGAAGAAGAGACCTAGGACTCCTTTGAAGCAAACCCATGGCGCAGCTCGACAGTATAATGCTGACAGAACCTGCTCCGTAACAAATTGACAAAAATAAAAGACACGTCGGTGATTAGGACCTTAGCTATCTACTCCTGGCTATTTCCTGGTGTATAAGACATACGCAGTAGTCGTGAGCGATGGGATGCCAAATAATCCTGTGCAGTTGTGGTTGATAACGATCGCAAAAATATGACACCTGCATGCCCATATTTCTTATTATCTTCGCCGGGAAAAATACTGTCCTACAGTATCTAAAGATAAAGATTAAAATAAAAAACAGTAATTTAAAAAGTTATTTATTTTTAATCAATACAATGAATATTTTACAGTTATTAATTAATTCTTACGAGCTCACAAATATTAACTAAAATATGAACTTAGTAAAATCTTTATTTTCTTACGAAGAAACTCTGTCTTTTGGTAAGCTTAAATAGGGACATACTGGTTAATACGCAGAAACCCTTGAGAATTTTTGACCCTTGGGACTTATCTAATAGGAAATGGGACCCTCATTCGAACATATAGCTGTAGTTGGGAGAGGGAAGACTAACCGGTCAACAAAGGCAAGCCTTTTTTTGAGATTTGTTGCACTCCTGAGATATAGACCCACGATTTGTACTACATCGAAAGCTTCTGCACCAAACAGAATACTGTCTTATAGGGTCTAAGATAAGATAAAATTTAAACCATTATTGTACAAAGTTATTTATTTTAATAACTAAAAATAATTAAAATAACCTTTTAGTTTACAATTTTTAACAGTTATTTATTGATTATATTATTGTAAACCTAAAACAAGATTTCCATAACATTTAGATACACTGAGTATTGAAATATAATATTTAGTGGTCTCTGTTCTAAATTCGTCCCTGATTACTTGAAATAGCATTACAGTACAAAGGGTAACTAAATTAACAAAAAACTTAGCTGTAGACCATGACAGCAACCAAACGATTTATGGAACAGATACTATGAACAGTTAGCAATAACCTTTTCAAGTGTTCACCAAGAAAGTTCATCGTTTTGGATACAAATCTTAGTGTGACAGTACGTAATCGTAAGTGGTACATAAATTATCCATGAAAAGTTATTTCTGATGATTTCTTGTTCACCACTCTATGTTTTGTTTGAAGAATTGTTGTACTGAATTGTAGAACTGTTTACATTTTTTTTTACTACTTTTGTTACATTTTACAATAATTTTATGTAATATTTTCACTTCGATACAATTCAATTCATTTTTTTGGGTATGGCACTCGTCGAGCGAACTCAACGATTCAGCCAAAAACAGACATGCGATGGAGATTATTTGTAAATGTGAAATTGAAGGAATAACAATTTAGCAATTTTGGTTTTGGTCCATATGTGAAAAATTCTTGAATAACATAATAAGAAAAAAAAAACACTAATATAAAAACAAATAAATACGAATAATATAGATAATAATAATTTTAAAATAAGGAGAAGGATCAGAGTCTGATGGAGTTACACTGAATGAAGGAAATTAAAAGTTTAAACAATTCAGGGGAAAAATAGGTTAGTAAGGAGAAGTTAATGGGTAAAGGGATATCAAGTTCATTTAAGCAGGAATACAAGTTGGGAAATACATTATTTATAGGGCAACTAAAAAAAATGTGGTCTAATGAACCTTCGTCGAAGCCACATTTACACAATAAAGAGTCACGAACGCGTATTTAATGAAGAAAGACTGGAGTGCAGCAAAAACCTAACCGCAATCTACAGATTACAGATATGATGCTTTTTTAAAACGATAAGACCATGGTTTTGAAATGACTTCGGGCTGAATGGCATGGAAATGTTTCCCTTTCCTTCTGCTACTAATATTCCAGTGGGCCTGCCATGAGGACTGGAGATCCCCTTGGGGAAGGCTTAGCAAGTCATATCCTTGGTATGCAAGGTGTTTGAGGTCTGATGTTGACGACACTATAGCACTTTTGGCAAGAGTGTCTGCACACTCGTTGCCCTTAATACCACAGTGACTAGGAATCCAAACTAACTGGACTGTCTTTTGCTTGTTGGCACAGGAAAAAAGTACTTGTTTTATCTCCAAGATGAGAGCACTATGGAGTTTACTCTTAAGTGGGTTCTGTTCAAGAGCCTGTAGACAGCTTAGAGAGTCAGTGAATATAACAGCATTGCTGATATCATGGGACTCTTTAAAAAAGCATGCTTCCGAAACTGCCACGCATTCTCCTGTGAATACAGAAGATTCCTTGAGGCACCTGAATTGCAGAATGATTTTTGAGTTCTGGTAATAGACAGCAGCTCCTGTATAACTATCATAATTCAGTTTTGAGGCATCTGTGAAGAACCGTTTGTAACCACACCAACGGTTATTTAGTAATACTTTAAAGACAGAATCCACCGAGGGGGTATTTTTGTAGATTCCAGCGTCCAGACATATATCAGGTTTAAAATACAACACATCGAAGTCATGTCTGAACACTGGCAGTCTCTTAGACTTAATTATGGGATGCTCTAATGTTTGGAAGGAACGAAAGGTCTTAATAATAAGTGGTATGTCTTTACGCAGCCAAAAGCTGGAGTTATAGCATAACTCACTCAATAGACTTAATTTTGGAAGTAGAGGATGGAAAGATTTACTAATTAAAGATATATAAATCGTGAGGCTAAGTATTGGCGTCTTAAGATTAAAGGAGGTTCGGCGCATTCGACCTGCAAAGCATTGACCGGAGTGGATTTCATACAGCCTGAGATGAACCTTAGGCAGCTAGCCTGGGTCCTATCTAGTCTTGCTAGCGCCCCTTTATTACATGGAATGAGCAGAAAATAACCATAGTCCACGATGCTGCGAACTAGTGCATTATAAACTAACTTCATGGTGTGTGGATGCGCACCCCACCAAACACCAGAGAGAACTTTCAGAATTGGAATAATTCTCTCACACCGCTTCACCTGATAGTTTATCATATCATATTATAGTGGTCGCTTTAAATATTTTAAATAGTGTATGACATTTTGTAAGCGCCGTTAAAACGGTCTATGCATAATAGATAGTTAGGCCAGACAGTTTAGCATCCAGATAGACCCCAAGAAATATAACAACAGTGGCGTTTGGAATTTGGAAGTCGTCGATAGTCACTTGAACATGAGGGAGCACACGTTTCCGAGTGAAAGTAACTATAGAGCTTTTAGATGGAGCCAACCTTAAACCATGGTCTAGCAGCCACTGACTCAATGAGTTCAGGGAAAGTGTTAGTGATGTAGCTGCATCAATGATGGAATAATCTGTAACATACAAGGCGAGATCGTCAGCATGCTGTAAAATTTGACAATTGCTGTTTAGTGCTGAGCCAATGTTAGCAGAGTACAGGTTATATAGCAGGGGACTGAGGACTGATCCCTGAGGCAGCCCAGTCCACACCTTTCTCAGCCCCATCTCCTATCTCTGAACTCTAAGCATCAGCGAACGAGACATAAGTAACTGGCATATGCATTAAATTATCCTTACCGGAAAATTCAGGTGTAGCAGTTTCTGCCTGAGAATTGGGAGAAGAACGATGTCATATGCAGAACTTATATCCAGGAATGCTGCTACAATAGATTGACCCTGAGATTAAGCAATACGGATATCAGCTAAAAGTACTCCTACACTGTCCATAGTTCCAAGTCCCTTTCTAAATCCAAACTGAAATTTTGGCAGTAAACATTTTGATTCCACCATCCATTCTAACCAATTTTTTATTAAGTATTCCAAAATTTTTAACATTACCGATGATAAAGCAATTGGTCTAAAACTGTTTGGATCCTCAGGGTGCTGCGCTGGTTTCAAAATCGGGATAATGACCTGGATTTTCCATTGGTCTGGGATCCAACTATTTATAAAGCAATAATTTAGAATGACCAACAGATATTCTTTAGCAGAGGACCCAGCGTGAGCAATGAAAGAATATTGGATACCATCTATTCCTGGGGTGGAATCATGAACGTATTCTAATACCATATCGAGTTCCACTATAGAGAATGGGAGTCTCCATTCTCTATAGTGGAACTGTGGCTCCGTGGATACCTCTGCAATTGATAACTGACTTTCAGTCAGAGAGGGACCGTAGGGGGGAGCTATTTTTGCAAAAAACAGTTCAGCAGTCTTGGCCGACATTGGAGACGATGAGACAGGGGCACATCCTGAACGGTACCTGTTAATATGTTTCCATACTACTGAGGATGGAGTTGAAGGGGAGAGAGAAGAGCAGAAGGAGGCCCATCCTGTGCGCTTCTTATGTCGGAATGCCCTCCTACATTTAGCCTCAATATGTTTAAAGTTCAATAAATTAGATGTACTCATGTCAGCATTGTATTTTCTTTCAGCCTCTTTTCTCTGTTTGAACAAACCCGTGCACTCCTGGTCCCACCAAGGGGGTGATCGTATCTTCCCTTGAGCGCTGTTTTTTAAAGGGAACGATAACTCTGCACATCCATTGATATCACTCATAAATTTGTCTAAGCAGTCTTGAATATGGCAGTGCTCACGGTTTTCTAAATTTTGAGTGGTGATATTTGGGAGGGTTTTAATTTTTTGTTCTAAAAGGGAAGAATACAATGACCAATCAGGATGAGAAATATTAAATTTTAGGAGGGGAGGAGGACATTTTTCTAGATAAGTTCTATCAGTGAGTGTAACACAGATAGGGTAATGGTCACTGCCATATGATAAGCCTGCACATTGCCAACAGGCAGATGAGGCAATATCAATGGTGCAGAATGACAGATCAACGCAACTTTTACGTTGACCTTGAACTGGCCTGCGGGTAGAGCAACCATTGTTGAGGATGCACAGATTAAGATCATCCAAGATTGACTCTAAGCCTTGCCCAAATGACTCACAGTGGTCTGAACCCCATCTGAAATGATGCCCATTAAAATCTTCCATAACTAAAAATGGCGTCTCGGAATTCCCAAATATATTTCTAAGGACTGGTACGTAGGCTTGCTGAGGGTGGGCAATGTAAATAGAATAAATAATGAGACCTTCAACTTTAACAGCAACAATATTAATTTCATCCAAAGGTGCAACAACTCGCAGGGGAACAAAGGGTACCCTACTATTAATTAGGAGGGCAGACCCTCCATGACCATCAGACCTGTCACACCGTAGTAAGTTGTAGTGTGGAACACGGAAACTCAAACTTGACTTGAGCCAAGTTTCAGAGATACTACAAACAAGTGGTATATGCTTATTCAGTAGGAATGTAAGGAATTTGCATCCTGAGGGGATGCAAATTCAACGGAAATTTTATTACGTCCTACTTTTTTTACCCCATCCTTAACTATATTAGAAATATTATTTTGGAGTAAGGCCGAAAGTAACAGGGTGGAGATAAGTACCTGCTGTATATTGTGGTTCAATTTTATTTACATGAACTATGAATGGAGCTTTATCCCCCGCATTGTAATTGGAACGCGACACTAAACTTTTAGATAGCTTTGTTGGCGGACTAGAGGAAACCATGGCTGCTTCCTCCACACGTCTTTTCGCGTTAATGTGGCTTGGTTATCCGCATAGTTACATGCTACTGAAGCGAATTATGACAAAGAATCTATTTTGGATGTTGGTTCCATAAAAAACACTAGGTAGTGGAGTCGAAAAAGTAGGGGTTGAGGGAGGTGAGTAGGTAGGAGTTGAGGGAGTTTCGATATCCGGAGGATCGGGAGGTTTGTTTTTGCTCATGATAGCAACTTATTTAATATAGAACAACACAAAACCTGTAAGCAGTTATTATCTATAACATAAAAACAAAATACACGGAACTCAATAGGTCACAATATAAACCAAAACTGATAAATATCCAAAAAAAATCCAGACACACACGTCACTCAATCACATGTTGCGGCCGAATCCTTCAAGCAAAAATTCAAAGATGACAGCGACGGTTGACATTAGAAGAAAAATGGGCTACACGCTGGTTGCTGTCTAAGTGTGAGTTAGGTGTAGCTACACAGAAATAATAAAGATAGCTTTATACAACAAATGGCAAGAGTGAAAAGAATAAAGTATTACACCATAAACAAAGGAATATGTTTGATCTGCTTACTCTTCTATATCTGTGGTATAGATAAATAAAATCGAAGTAAATAAAATAAAATATAAGATAAACCAAATGGTTCCTACTATACCTATATTTATATTGTAGGAAAAAAAATTAGTAATCAACTATTATTCTGTCAAGAACAACTTTCTAGTTGGATCGAAGTAATATTGAATGGATTTTTTTTACCATGCCCATTCAGATAACTTTGATAAGCTTTGGGACTAAATCTTTTTAAAGAATTTAACCGAAAATGTGTGTTTCGAGGTTTGAAATATAGAGAAGCGGTGGTAGCACCGCTAACTCAGTGTTTTGTAAACAAACACTGCGTTAAGCAACTTTCGCTATGGCTGGACACGCATGACACGAATGGCCTGAAAAATTTCAACAGCAGGTCGCCACAACCTTCGTTTACTTAGATGAGACAAAAATGAAAACAGTGAAATGTGGGCGTGTAAAATGCCTCTGTCACCCTTTCGGGGATAAAGGCGTGATTGGTATTTATTTTTATTTATGGCAGATTTGAATGTATCAACATTATGCTGGAAAAAGGGCTCCGTTAGTTTAGACACGTTCAACGAATGAAAGGAACCATTGATGAAGAAAATATATTGTATGGAAGTAGAGGGTAGGAGTCAGGGTAGACTGAGACTTACCCGGCTAATCGTTGCACCGCCGCATTTCAAAACGGCCTTGTTTTTGATAACGGCTAGCCGTAATGCGTTGAGTTGAAATGGATACATATTAAAGTTCTCAACCGCTTCCATTCCGTGGTCCCATTAGATGTATGTCCCATTGATGGGACTACGGGAAAATTCATTTAACCGTGGTCTCATTGGCCATAGGGACCACCGAATGTAAAATTTTTGCTCTATTATGGACATGTTAAATATCATTTACAGTCTTCCTTTAACTACTAGGTACTGAGGAATAGGAAAATAAACAATTTTAATGTCTATATATAATGCTCATAACAGGATATTACGTCACTATGCGTTACAAAGTAGATAACTTATTATATTAGTTTAATTTAGTTTTTAGTGTCAATAAAATGTATCTCAAAGTGCTACCGGTGGGGCTCGGTGTTATATATTTTGGTCAGTTTTTTAAGTACTTCAATATTGATCTTTTGTGAGGAAGGATTATGTATTGATGATAAAAGCTTGAACTGTGTCTCTGTGATTGTGTAATTTATATCAGTGATAGACTCAGGCGTTACATGATAGGGAATGAGGAACACCAGACAACTTTTTCAATTGTGAAGAAATACGGCACAGGTTTTTTAAAATTTGGTTTAGCAAAAATAACACCACCCGTCTGATGGAAAGTCATGACAGCATCGAATTGAAGATTGAATATTTATATTTACTATATGCAAGTGTCTCTGAAGTTGGTGGCCCATTGATGTGCATTTTCACGCTCCGCTTGAAAAACCCGGGGTTGTAAGAGATAGGACACACGTACGTTTACAGATTATTTTAGGTTTCTATGGTTTGACAGGGAAACAACCTTTCGCTCAGTTCTAGCGAAAATTCTCTCTATTGTATGAGAGAGTATCTATTTGTGGTATGAAAGAAGATGTAGTAACTAAGATAGAAAAAAGGGATGCTTAGATTGTTCGGACACGCGGAGAGAATGGATGAAAATAGACTGACGAAGCAGATTTATGAGGCGAGAGTGAATGGGCAACCTGGTAGGGGTCGACCTCGGTGTACGTACGTCAATCAAATAGAAGACCTTTTGGACAAAGGCCAGGTCAAGAATACCCTTAAACGGCGAGCGTGTACGATAACACTCATGAAGGTACATTTCCTGATTTAATGAAACACAGCAAAGTCGTTCCCTTGTTCAAGGCTGGCAGCGCTACAGAGCCGTCTAATTTCCGACCAGTGTCAGTGCTGCCAACTTTGAGCAAAGTATTTGAAAAAATAATCTTGAATCAAATGCTATCCCATTTTAATAGTCATAAAATACTCCATGCGAATCAATTTGGGTTTACGAAAGGGCGCTCAACTTCCGATGCTGGTGTTGAGTTATTAAAATGTATTCATGAAGCATGGGAAGACAAGCACGATGCATTAGGTATATTTTGCGATCTATCAAAGGCTTTTGATTGCGTTCAACATGAAACGCTGTGCAAAAAATTACACCACTATGGAATAAGAGGCAAAGCTCTCGACCTTCTGTCTTCATATTTGAACAATAGAATACAGAGGGTCGATATTAATGGTACACGTTCTGTAGGATCCATGGTTACAATGGGTGTGCCGCAAGGCTCGATACTTGGGCCATTCTTGTTCCTCATTTATATTAATGATTTACCATTTTATGTAGGGGACAGGAATAGGATTGTTTTGTTTGCAGATGACACCTCATTAATTTTTAAAATTAAAAGACAATTAGATAACTATGACGATGTAAACAATGCAATTGCAAGAGTAGTTCATTGGTTCAGCTCAAATAATCTTTGCCTTAATGAAAATAAAACTAAATGTATAAAATTTACTCTACCAAATGTAAAACAAGTTGCGGCCAATGTTCAACTGAATGGACAAGTGTTAGAGTTTGTAGAATCAACTGTGTTCCTAGGTATAACTATTGATGCCAATTTACAGTGGGGCCCACACATAGAAAAGACAGCCTCTAGATTAAGTTCGGCTGCATACGCTGTAAAAAAGATCAGGACTCTAACAGATGTGGATACGGCTAGAATGGTTTACTTCAGCTATTTTCATAGTATTATGTCTTACGGTATTCTCCTTTGGGGGAGTGCTGCAGATTTAAATATTATTTTTGTTCTACAAAAGCGGGCTGTACGCGCTATTTATAATTTGGGCCCCAGAGTTTCTCTCCGAGAAAAATTCAAAGAAGTGAATATTCTAACCGTACCATCACAATACATTTTTGCCAATCTTATGTATGTCCAGAAAAATCTATCACAGTTTTCTAAACTCTGTGATAAACATAATATAAACACTAGAAATAAAAATAATCTTTCAGTCCACCACAGTCGACTACATAAGATTGGCGATTCTTTCCAGGGTAACTGTATACGCTTTTACAACAAGCTTCCCTGTGACCTGAGACATTTACCTTTAAATAAATTTAAAAAGTTTATTAAAAACAAGCTTTGTGAAAAAGGTTTTTACTCCGTTACAGAGACTATTTGCAGGACAGGGACGCCTGGAAATGATCTGCTGGCAAAATGAAATAATATTAAATTGTAAATAGGCCATCAAAAAAAAAGCCTTCCTAAGTTTCTTGCCGGTTCTTCTCAGGTGGGCCGCGTTCCGAACTGGTGGTCGCTTTAAATATTTTAAATAGTGTATGACATTTTGTAAGCGCCGTTAAAATGGTCTATGCAAAATAAAGATATTTTTATTTTTTTATTTTTTTTAAGGTAGAAGAAGCGAAAGTGGTATGTCAGGATCGTAGCAAATGGAAAACCATTGTCTCTGCCTACCCCGATAGGAAGCAAGCGTGATAATATGTATGTATTTATGAGAGAATAACACTTCTGCCCGGCACGCGATGTTTGGTTTCGAAAAGGAGACGGGAGATTAAGTTGAAGAGCTCTTCAGAACACTCGCCGTGGTATATTCGGCAATATGCAGCCTAGGAAGCTATTGTTTTAAGCTCGCCAGCGGTTCAAGGATTCCTGTTAACTCAGAATCTATACTAATATTATAAAGATGAAGAATTTGTTTGTTTGTTTGGTTGAACGCGCTAATCTCAGGAACTACAAGTGGGATATGAAAAATTATTTTTGTGATGAATAGCCTATTTACAGGGGAAGGCTATAGGCTATGTACCATCACGCTACTACCCTGGAGAGCGGAGCAATAGTCATAAATGTTTTTACAACATTTACCTTTGCGAGCGTTACCGTGCTTCGGAAAGCACGTTAAGCCGTTTTTCCCGGTTGTCAGTAACAAAGCAGTCGTTAAGTCAAGTTAAAGACCTGAAAATTTCAACAGCAAGTAGCCACAAGCTACGTCTGTCTATTTCAACACGGTAATGGGCTCACCGCCTATTACGTGGGACAGGAATACACATGGTGAAAAGTGGACATATAATATGCCTCTGCCGGGGTGGCAGAGGCATATTAAATGCCCACTTTTCGGGGATAAGGTGTGATAGATAAAATAAATGAATACTGTGAAACACTTTTTACACAGCGCGATCTATCCTAAACTATAAGCTAGAAGCTTGTGCTATTTGATCTAGACAACAGGTTAACATAGTAATACGTTTCAAAATATATACATATTATACATAGGAAAAACCCAAACTCCGAAACAAACATTTGTGGGTCACACAAATATTTGTTCCGACCCGGGAAGTCAGTCTCGTATACACTACCACTTACAATATCTGTAATATATCTGTGCTTTGTCTCTTGCAGGTGCCACCATTTTACATGCAGTTTTGGGACAGTCTGATGTGAGTTGTGGTTCTTACCTAAGTATATTTATTTTATGGCCAATCACAGGAATCTTTACAGAAATAATGACTTTTCAACTTTATCAGGAGCACAGAGTTGTTTTAATCGGTGTAAATCTGATATATTTGACGCCCGCGGCTCCATTCGCGTTTAGAAGTATTGATATATTTGGCGCTCGCCAATAAATTTTTATTCTAGGAACTTGTTCCTAGAATAAAAAGTAGCTTGTGTTATTCTGATATGTTAACTATATTATTGTAAAGTTTCAACAAAATCCATTCAGTAGTTTCTAATGAAAGAGTAACAAATCTACATCTATACATTATTACAAACTTTCGCATTTTTATTAGTTATTAGTAGGGCAAGTTGACTCCCGCGGCTTAGCACGCGTGATGATGTTTTCCCGTTTCCCACAGATACTTTTTCCCGGTATAAAAAGTAGCCTATGTGTTATTCTAATGTGTAAGCAAGCTATATTATTGTAAAGTTTCATCAAAATCCATTTAGTAGATTTTACGTGGAAGGGTAACTTACATTCATACCTACAAACTTTAGCTAATAGGTAATCTTCACAACACAGTAATCTTCCAAGTTTAGGTATCAGCCCCCATAATATCCTTCCTATGTAAATAATAAGCACCCCTAGTGAGTCAAGCAATTTTATGAATGTACTTTCAATTGAATGCTGTGGGGATGCGATCACTTCGAAAATTGTGCGGCGTTACTTTGGCCGACCGAATACGTAACGAAGTGATACGCAATATGGCAGGTTTGAATGAAAGTGTTAGCGTTAAGCTGGAAAATGGCGTGCTCCTTTGGTTGGACACGTCCAACGAATGAGTGAGGAACGATTGACGAAGAACATATATTGTGCGAAAGTAGAGGGTAGAAGAAGTCAGTGTAGGCCGAGACATACATATGAAGACCACGTGAGCAGATTGCGCAAAAACGGAAAGGTCAAATGTACTGGAATAACCAGACGTGCGTGTATGAAGCGATTTATGAATTTTGAAGAAGCGAAAGAAGTATGCATGGATTGCGAAGCCTGGCGATCTGTCCTCTCTGACTACCCCGTCAGGGATACAGCGTGAAGATAGCTAATTAGTTTATTTTCAAAAACAACGGTTGTAGCCTTTCTGTAAACCTTATTTTTATGGTATCGTAGTAGAGGAGGGGTACACAGTGGTTATTATTATTTTCTTGTTGGGGACGCCGGCACCGCCGGGCGAACAATTTGACCACATGTCTTGCCGCCCACTTCGTTCATTTCCTTAGATCTTTCCTTTGCGGTTTGGATGGGGTATCCGAGCAGTCTTCACGGCGCCCAGTCGAACCTTCTTGTTTCCTTGCAGAAACTATATCATCCACTCTCAGATGTTCTAGATCTTCTTTTCCTAGTATGTCTATACCCATAATTTCCCATCTTGTTAACAAGTACATGTCACCCTGTAAATAGGTGGAAGCTGGTTTCCTCTTCCTCCTTGCATTCCATTACTCCTATCACTGTTAGATGCCTGTTGAGGCGACAGTGTCCTGTGATGATCTCTATGACAAGCCGTACACAGTTGTTAGTCAAGTCACGATGAAAAACGCAGCTAACAAAATATATTGGTTTTAGGTATAACCCCAAAATGGCGCAATAATAAACGAATAACCTATTTATGTATTTCAGGACACACAATTACAAACGTGCTATGACGATTTATTCGCAGTAGATAAGGCTAATCGGTAAGTTATTAAACTGCGTAATATTTATTGATCTTCCATTATGTATTTCCATTATATTTTTTTCTACTAAACTGATAATTTTCAAGTAGGTAATGAATCTTCTTCAATCAAAAGTAAATTATTCTTGTTGATAGCAGCGTATTAATGTAGGTATAGGTTTGTTGAAAGTTCTACTGCAGTAAAATGATGGTAAATTTTACTGCAGTTAATGTGGATTTTGGAAGGATAATACCGCGTTCCACTAAGTTATCCAATTTCACTACACTTGTTGTCGAAGCTTTTATGTTTAAAACACCATCATTTTAACACATAAACTCTGGAAAATACACTTGATTGAAAAATTAATGACGTAGTAGCTACCGCGTCATTCGCTGTTCCCGTAAAAACTGATTCTGAAACATATCTCCGACAAATGTTTCTCCGCATAATGAGCCACCGACAGAAAATTTTCTTTTATAAGTTGATTACCGACATACACTTTCAACTACGAACGATTCGCCGACAAAAGGATTCATTAATCTGCATATCGACGACATAACCTTTCTACTACGAATGTTTCGCCGACAGAACGATTAATCCATGTGTGTTTCATCGACATAATATTTCATCAAAGAAGTATCGTATAAATATAGTAGTCCTTTGGTGAAAACAGTTTGAAAATCGGTGCAGTAGTTTACTAGTAGAACAGACAGACAGACGCGGCGAAGGACTTTGTTTTATAATTGCTACTATTTTTCATTTCGTATTTCGTTTACAGGAGCTGTACAAATTGGCAACAATTTTCAAAAGTGAAGGATGCATATGTAGCTAACCTAACTATTAAGATCAGCAATAAAAATAACAAATCAGTGACTATTCACCAAAATAAATTGGTCTTCACACAACTAGAGATGAGCGTAACGCATCAATACTTTGAACGTAATTATACATACATACATACATATTGTCACGCCTTTATCCGAAGGGGTAGGCAGAGGCATACTAAGTATACGCCTACTTCACCGTATGCATTTTTGTACCACGTAACCGGTGGTGAGCCCATTGCCGTGTGAACGTAATTATTAATAAAAATAATTTACATATAACCCAATCCATTTAACCCTCAACCCAATAGGCCATTTCATAGCATATTTTACAATAGTAACTCCCATTGGAGGTTACAGTTCTTCTACATAAAGCGACCGTGAACTATTTGCAGAGGGGGGGGGGGGGGGAAGGGGTCCCAATCCCTATTATAGATAGTGCAATCTACGAAGACGCGCCCTACTATTCCTGCTAACCGTTTATAGTATATGTGTGCAAGCTTCCGTCAATGTTTGAGTGTTATCGGTACACACTAATTACCTATGAGTGCACACGCACACTTCAATGAATAGACTAATTAGGAGAGAGCATCATGATCAAAGTGAAAGATGTCTCTACTTCAATTTTATATTTTTTACCCGACCGCAAGGAAAGGGTTATGTTTAATTTATTTTTAGGTGTGAATATTTTATGTGATTATTAGTTAATATCGATAATATAACTATTTTTATAATAGAAGGTTATTATAGTCATAAATGAAATACAGAAATAGTTTTATTGAACTTTATTGAGAAATGAAAATCGTCAATCACTCGTTTCAGAAATATCAGATTCAGAGTCTAATGTATCACCGACATTTACAATAATACTAAAATCAAGATCACAATGTCTCATGTATTCGTCTTCTATTTTTTCCACGTGCTGACAAGTATTGAACCAGACATCTTCATGTACTCGATCAAATGCTTCATTTAAAATGGGCATAATCTAAGTGTAATTTTGATTGATATTGCGGCTAGCAACGTCGTTTTTTACAATACCCCAAATGTTTTCGATAGGGTTTAAATCTGGATGATAAGGTGGCAGCCGAAGCACTGTGAATCCATGTTCTTTCAATAATTCGTCAACTTTGTACTTGCGGAAGTTTTCTTTGTTTTTGGTGAGGAGGAGGTCCACCTGCACAGCGTGTATAGGTACGTAGCCGCTTGTCATGCGTCCATTGGACTCAAACAGGGTATTTGTGTAACAAAATTTGTAAAGTCATGGTTTTGTTATTTGTCGTGTTTTCATGTAATTTATTTTATTTTAGGTTAACAATATGGTGTCAAATAGGAGATCAGTCAATATAATGCAACAGGGTGGCGAATCGATAAGAAACGACTGGCTCCAGGACGATGATGAGGATTCCGATGATAAAGACATTCCATTACAACAATTTATTCGACGATCCGAAACTTGCACGGCATCAAATATTGTCAAATGAAGAAGAAGACGAGTGCATTCCATCTGAACATATCTCGGAGTCGGAGTGTTCTTCTGATACAAGTGACGAGGAGGCACAGGAGTCAGTTCAAGGATTGCAAACTATTATTATGGAATAAACCGGCACAAATGGGCAAGTTTTCCTTCTTCGAGAAATGTAGGCACACAAGCACACAATAAAGCCAAAGATTTGGCGTTGCAGGTTTTTTTTATTATGTTAACGAACCATTTTTATTTTTGTTAACGATTGTTTAAGATATTATTGTATTACTTTAGTAGAAAAGAGCTATTTTTATGTTTGGATTTTGTTTTATTTCGAAGCCAGAAGTTGGCATTTATTTTTTTATAGATATTTTCTTGTTTTTATTAATAATTTATTACGTCCTACTTTTTTTACCCCATCCTTAACTATATTAGAAATATTATTTTGGAGTAAGAACAGGCCGAAAGTAACAGGGTGGAGATAAGTACCTGCTGTATATTGTGGTTCAATTTTATTTACGTGAACTATGAATGGAGCTTTATCCCCCGCATTGTAATTGGAACGCGACACTAAATTTTTAGATAGCTTTGTTGGCGGACTAGAGGAAACCATGGCTGCTTCCTCCACACGTCTTTTCGCGTTAATGTGGCTTGGCTATCCGCATAGTTACATGCTACTGAAGCGAATTATGACAAAGAATCTATTTTGGATGTTGGTTCCATAAAAAACACTAGGTAGTGGAGTCGAAAAAGTAGGGGTTGAGGGAGGTGAGTAGGTAGGAGTTGAGGGAGTTTCGATATCCGGAGGATCGGGAGGTTTGTTTTTGCTCATGATAGCAACTTATTTAATATAGAACAACACAAAACCTGTAAGCAGTTATTATCTATAACATAAAAACAAAATACACGGAACTCAATAGGTCATAATATAAACCAAAACTGATAAATATCCAAAAAAAATCCAGACACACACGTCACTCAATCACACGCTGCGGCCGAATCCTTCACTTCGATACATAAATCTTTGATTCAAAGATGACAGCGACGGTTGACATTAGAAGAAAAATGGGCTACACGCTGGTTGCTGTCAAAGTGTGAGTTCGGTGTAGCTACACAGAAATAATAAAGATAGCTTTATACAACAAATGGCAAGAGTGAAAAGAATAAAGTATTACACCATAAACAAAAGAATATGTTTGATCTGCTTACTCTTCTATATCTGTGGTATAGATAAATAAAATCGAAGTAAATAAAATAAAATATAAGATAAACCAAATGGTTCCTACTATACCTATATTTATATTGTAGGAAAAAAAATTAGTAATCAACTATTATTCTGTCAAGAACAACTTTCTAGTTGGATCGAAGTAATATTGAATGGATTTTTTTTACCATGCCCATTCAGATAACTTTGATAAGCTTTGGGACTAAATCTTTTTAAATAATTTAACCGAAAATGTGTGTTTCAAGGTTTGAAATATAGAGAAGCGGTGGTAGCATCGCTAACTCAGTGTTTTGTAAACAAACACTGCGTTAAGCAACTTTCGCTATGGCTGGACACGCATGACACGAATGGCCTGAAAAATTTCAACAGCTGGTCGCCACAACCTTCGTTTACTTAGATGAGACAAAAATGAAAACAGTGAAATGTGGGCGTGTAAAATGCCCCTGTCACCCCTTCGGGGATAAAGGCGTGATTGGTATTTATTTTTATTTATGGCAGATAATGTATCAACATTATGCTGGAAAAAGGGCTCCGTTGGTTTAGACACGTTCAACGAATGAAAGGAACCATTGATGAAGAAAATATATTGTGTGGAAGTAAAGGGTAGGAGTCAGGGTAGACTGAGACTTACCCGGCTAATCGTTGCACCGCCGCATTTCAAAACGGCCTTGTTTTTGATAACGGCTAGCCGTAATGCGTTGAGTTGAAATGGATCATATTAAAGTTCTCAACCGCTTCCATTCCGAGGTCCCATTAGATGTATGTCCCATTGATGGGACTACGGGAAAATTCATTTAACCGTGGTCCCATTGTCCATATTTACCACCGAATGTAAAATTTTTGCCCTATTATGGGCATGTTAAATATCATTTATAGTCTTCCTTTAACTACTAGGTACTGAGGAATAGGAAAATAAACAATTTTAATGTCTATATATAATGCTCATAACAGGATATTACGTCACTATGCGTTACAAAGTAGATAACTTATTATATTAGTTTAATTTAGTTTTTAGTGTCAATAAAATGTATCGCAAAGTGCTACCGGTGGGGCTCGGTGTTATATATTTTGGTCAGTTTTTAAGTACTTCAATATTGATCTTTTGTGAGGAAGGATTATGTATTGATGATAAAAGCTTGAACTGTGTCTCTGTGATTGTGTAATTTATATCAGTAATAGACTCAGGCGTTACATGATAGGGAATGAGGAACACCAGACAACTTTTTCAATTGTGAAGAAATACGGCACAGGTTTTTTAAAATTTGGTTTAGCAAAAATAACACCACCCGTCTGATGGAAAGTCATGACAGCATCGAATTGAAGATTGAATATTTATATTTACTATATGCAAGTCTCTCAAGTTGGTGGCTCATTGATGTGCATTTTCACGCTCCGCTTGAAAAACCCGGGGTTGTAAGAGATAGGACACACGTACGTTTACAGATTATTTTAGGTTTCTATGGTTTGACAGGGAAACAACCTTTCGCTCAGTTCTAGCGAAAATTCTCTCTATTGTATGAGAGAGTATCTATTTGTGGTATGAAAGAAGATGTAGTAACTAAGATAACTAATTGAATCAGGCGTTACATGGCGGAAATCCATTTTAAAAATCTATAATTATTTTTGTTTTTAAATGTTATTTTTGCAATATTCCGCTTTTTTAGAATGTCGTACGATGTCGACACGTGTTTCGCCTACACACGAGGCATTATCAAGACTGTTTGGCAGCAAAAGTACTTACACGTTCACCTCAACCTTTTATAGTTCGAACGCAACCAAACGATAGCGCGATGTAGACTTCTAGTTGTTTTGTCTATTTTTAAATAAACTAAGCAAAACCGAAGTGTGGAAGTCTGTTTGTTCGTTCAGCAAAGTACACCCGTCCCGTTTTATAATTTCTAACTGCTCTAATACGGACATTTTTAGACCCTTTTCACATAAATGTAATATTTCAAAATTGTTGTTATCATTCAAAATATGCCCGGTGTCCAGCAAATGCTTCGCGAAATGTGATTTATCTGTGTGACCGTTTCGGAATGCTCCTAGGTGTTCCTTATATCTGGTATCAAAGGAACGACCTGTTTGGCCTATATAAACATTGCTACAACCATCACATTTCAACTTATAAATACCGGATTTTTTGCTATTACTAATACTATCTTTACCATTACATAATGTTTTTAAGGTATTTTGAGGTCTATAGGCCGAGAAAACATTATTTTCCTTAAGTACCCTCGCCACACGATGTGTGATACGCCCAAAGTATGGGAGACAAGAAGTATACTTCTTGGTTTCTTTAGTTGATGGGTACAAAAGGAGCTTAACCATTTTATTTTGCTTTTTTAATAAAAGTGAGTGTATTAATTTTGAGCTATAGCCGTTAGATTGTGCAATGCAACAAATTATATTCAATTCCTTGTCAAATGCCTCTCCGCTTAATGGAACATTTAATAGCCTATGAATCATACTATGGAAAGCCGCCATTTTGTGCAGCCACGGGTGGCAAGAATTAAAAGGGATTGTAGTATCTGTATACGTTGGTTTACGGAATATTTCAAAACTATGCTTTGTGCCATTTTTTGAAATTGATAGGTCTAGGAAGTTTAATAAATTATTTTGTTCTATCTCTAATTTAAATTTAATTTTAGGGTGAATGCCATTTAATTTACTGAGAAATATACTTAGTTGTCTATGGGTACCCGTCCAATTCATTATTATATCATCTACATATCTATAATAATATGAAATATGACTGTTATTGATTATATTTATATTTTCAAAATAGTCCATAAATATGTCTGCCATTAGGGGGCTTAAAGGCGAGCCCATTGCTAGACCTTCTTTTTGTACATAATATTCATAGTTAAATTGAAAGTAATTTTGCTTCATACAAAGCTCCGTCAAGCGTAAAATATCATTAATTTGTTCTGGATGTATTTTTTTAATTTGCAACATATTTTTTATGATTTTTAAGCATTCCATATAAGGAACGTTTGTAAACAAACTATCTACGTCCAACGATACCAATATTGAATTACGCGGCAACTCGATGTCTTTTATTTTTTGAATCAAATCATAAGTGTTACGTAAACAATATTTTGGATTGAAACCGGTCTTTTCCTTAATAAGTGAATTGAGGTACTTGGCTAATTTATAAGTAGGCGCGTTTATATACGAGACTACAGGTCGGACAGGTATATTGTCTTTATGAATTTTTGGTAACCCGTAAAGTAGTGGACATTGTGGATTCATAGGTATTAAGGTCCGAAGTAACGGCGAATCTTCTGGAAAAAGGTATTTTGCTGCTTTTATACAGAGTTTTAGCTCTGCGTGATACTTCAAAGTTGGATCGGAACCCAGGCGCTGAAACTCATCTGTCAGAATGATGTCATTCACTTTGCTGGTGTATTCAGCTCTGGGCATAATCACTATAGTGTTACCTTTATCAGCTTTATTAATGACTAAATTATTGGTGACAAGTTTTTGGTGTATTGATTTAATGTTTGTTATTTCCGAGCTATGAAAACCTGTGGGCTTATATGATTTTATCTGGTGAGCCGCCAGACTTTTAACTATATTGTCCTTTTTATTCCTAACGATTGCTACCTCGGTATCCACTGCCAGTGTCTCTTTCGACCTTGTAGCAACCGGTTTTGGTATACTATATTTTAAACCCTTTTCCAGGAGTGACATTTCGTTCGTAGAAAACTGAATATTCGAAAGATTTTTAACTCTAGGGTAAAAGGAGTGACTGCAACGTTGTACCTCCTCATTATTTTGAAAACGCGAAGCACTATTTCTCAATGTTTGTAATTTATTACGTTGGTTTAGAAATTTTTTATGAGCTACTTGGGATGCCAGGTCGCGAGCTTTTTGATCTAACAAGTCAAATTCAATGTTATGTAATTTAAATGCTAACTCAGAATATAGTATTTTTAAATGGAGTTTTAAATTATCTTTAATTTGAAACCAACGCCTTGTCTCCTCGCTCAACCAAAATATTTGCGCCTTTTTTATAGCTACATTAGCAGCCCTAGAATATGTATTTGTACGTATACTGATATAACTTGGAATAACGTTGTAGTGTTTACATTGCCGATTGAACCACACATTTTGGCTAGCAACGCGGTGATGTTTTGATATTTTAATGTATAATTTTGCCTGTAAAGCTATGCTTGCTGATTTTAAATAACTAATTGAATCAGGCGTTACATGGCGGAAATCCATTTTAAAAATCTATAATTATTTTTGTTTTTAAATGTTATTTTTGCAATATTCCGCTTTTTTAGAATGTCGTACGATGTCGACACGTGTTTCGCCTACACACGAGGCATTATCAAGACTGTTTGGCAGCAAAAGTACTTACACGTTCACCTCAACCTTTTATAGTTCGAACGCAACCAAACGATAGCGCGATGTAGACTTCTAGTTGTTTTGTCTATTTTTAAATAAACTAAGCAAAACCGAAGTGTGGAAGTCTGTTTGTTCGTTCAGCAAAGTACACCCGTCCCGTTTTATAATTTCTAACTGCTCTAATACGGACATTTTTAGACCCTTTTCACATAAATGTAATATTTCAAAATTGTTGTTATCATTCAAAATATGCCCGGTGTCCAGCAAATGCTTCGCGAAATGTGATTTATCTGTGTGACCGTTTCGGAATGCTCCTAGGTGTTCCTTATATCTGGTATCAAAGGAACGACCTGTTTGGCCTATATAAACATTGCTACAACCATCACATTTCAACTTATAAATACCGGATTTTTTGCTATTACTAATACTATCTTTACCATTACATAATGTTTTTAAGGTATTTTGAGGTCTATAGGCCGAGAAAACATTATTTTCCTTAAGTACCCTCGCCACACGATGTGTGATACGCCCAAAGTATGGGAGACAAGAAGTATACTTCTTGGTTTCTTTAGTTGATGGGTACAAAAGGAGCTTAACCATTTTATTTTGCTTTTTTAATAAAAGTGAGTGTATTAATTTTGAGCTATAGCCGTTAGATTGTGCAATGCAACAAATTATATTCAATTCCTTGTCAAATGCCTCTCCGCTTAATGGAACATTTAATAGCCTATGAATCATACTATGGAAAGCCGCCATTTTGTGCAGCCACGGGTGGCAAGAATTAAAAGGGATTGTAGTATCTGTATACGTTGGTTTACGGAATATTTCAAAACTATGCTTTGTGCCATTTTTTGAAATTGATAGGTCTAGGAAGTTTAATAAATTATTTTGTTCTATCTCTAATTTAAATTTAATTTTAGGGTGAATGCCATTTAATTTACTGAGAAATATACTTAGTTGTCTATGGGTACCCGTCCAATTCATTATTATATCATCTACATATCTATAATAATATGAAATATGACTGTTATTGATTATATTTATATTTTCAAAATAGTCCATAAATATGTCTGCCATTAGGGGGCTTAAAGGCGAGCCCATTGCTAGACCTTCTTTTTGTACATAATATTCATAGTTAAATTGAAAGTAATTTTGCTTCATACAAAGCTCCGTCAAGCGTAAAATATCATTAATTTGTTCTGGATGTATTTTTTTAATTTGCAACATATTTTTTATGATTTTTAAGCATACCATATAAGGAACGTTTGTAAACAAACTATCTACGTCCAACGATACCAATATTGAATTACGCGGCAACTCGATGTCTTTTATTTTTTGAATCAAATCATAAGTGTTACGTAAACAATATTTTGGATTGAAACCGGTCTTTTCCTTAATAAGTGAATTGAGGTACTTGGCTAATTTATAAGTAGGCGCGTTTATATACGAGACTACAGGTCGGACAGGTATATTGTCTTTATGAATTTTTGGTAACCCGTAAAGTAGTGGACATTGTGGATTCATAGGTATTAAGGTCCGAAGTAACGGCGAATCTTCTGGAAAAAGGTATTTTGCTGCTTTTATACAGAGTTTTAGCTCTGCGTGATACTTCAAAGTTGGATCGGAACCCAGGCGCTGAAACTCATCTGTCAGAATGATGTCATTCACTTTGCTGGTGTATTCAGCTCTGGGCATAATCACTATAGTGTTACCTTTATCAGCTTTATTAATGACTAAATTATTGGTGACAAGTTTTTGGTGTATTGATTTAATGTTTGTTATTTCCGAGCTATGAAAACCTGTGGGCTTATATGATTTTATCTGGTGAGCCGCCAGACTTTTAACTATATTGTCCTTTTTATTCCTAACGATTGCTACCTCGGTATCCACTGCCAGTGTCTCTTTCGACCTTGTAGCAACCGGTTTTGGTATACTATATTTTAAACCCTTTTCCAGGAGTGACATTTCGTTCGTAGAAAACTGAATATTCGAAAGATTTTTAACTCTAGGGTAAAATTTCTAAACCAACGTAATAAATTACAAACATTGAGAAATAGTGCTTCGCGTTTTCAAAATAATGAGGAGGTACAACGTTGCAGTCACTCCTTTTACCCTAGAGTTAAAAATCTTTCGAATATTCAGTTTTCTACGAACGAAATGTCACTCCTGGAAAAGGGTTTAAAATATAGTATACCAAAACCAGTTGCTACAAGGTCGAAAGAGACACTGGCAGTGGATACCGAGGTAGCAATCGTTAGGAATAAAAAGGACAATATAGTTAAAAGTCTGGCGGCTCACCAGATAAAATCATATAAGCCCACAGGTTTTCATAGCTCGGAAATAACAAACATTAAATCAATACACCAAAAACTTGTCACCAATAATTTAGTCATTAATAAAGCTGATAAAGGTAACACTATAGTGATTATGCCCAGAGCTGAATACACCAGCAAAGTGAATGACATCATTCTGACAGATGAGTTTCAGCGCCTGGGTTCCGATCCAACTTTGAAGTATCACGCAGAGCTAAAACTCTGTATAAAAGCAGCAAAATACCTTTTTCCAGAAGATTCGCCGTTACTTCGGACCTTAATACCTATGAATCCACAATGTCCACTACTTTACGGGTTACCAAAAATTCATAAAGACAATATACCTGTCCGACCTGTAGTCTCGTATATAAACGCGCCTACTTATAAATTAGCCAAGTACCTCAATTCACTTATTAAGGAAAAGACCGGTTTCAATCCAAAATATTGTTTACGTAACACTTATGATTTGATTCAAAAAATAAAAGACATCGAGTTGCCGCGTAATTCAATATTGGTATCGTTGGACGTAGATAGTTTGTTTACAAACGTTCCTTATATGGAATGCTTAAAAATCATAAAAAATATGTTGCAAATTAAAAAAATACATCCAGAACAAATTAATGATATTTTACGCTTGACGGAGCTTTGTATGAAGCAAAATTACTTTCAATTTAACTATGAATATTATGTACAAAAAGAAGGTCTAGCAATGGGCTCGCCTTTAAGCCCCCTAATGGCAGACATATTTATGGACTATTTTGAAAATATAAATATAATCAATAACAGTCATATTTCATATTATTATAGATATGTAGATGATATAATAATGAATTGGACGGGTACCCATAGACAACTAAGTATATTTCTCAGTAAATTAAATGGCATTCACCCTAAAATTAAATTTAAATTAGAGATAGAACAAAATAATTTATTAAACTTCCTAGACCTATCAATTTCAAAAAATGGCACAAAGCATAGTTTTGAAATATTCCGTAAACCAACGTATACAGATACTACAATCCCTTTTAATTCTTGCCACCCGTGGCTGCACAAAATGGCGGCTTTCCATAGTATGATTCATAGGCTATTAAATGTTCCATTAAGCGGAGAGGCATTTGACAAGGAATTGAATATAATTTGTTGCATTGCACAATCTAACGGCTATAGCTCAAAATTAATACACTCACTTTTATTAAAAAAGCAAAATAAAATGGTTAAGCTCCTTTTGTACCCATCAACTAAAGAAACCAAGAAGTATACTTCTTGTCTCCCATACTTTGGGCGTATCACACATCGTGTGGCGAGGGTACTTAAGGAAAATAATGTTTTCTCGGCCTATAGACCTCAAAATACCTTAAAAACATTATGTAATGGTAAAGATAGTATTAGTAATAGCAAAAAATCCGGTATTTATAAGTTGAAATGTGATGGTTGTAGCAATGTTTATATAGGCCAAACAGGTCGTTCCTTTGATACCAGATATAAGGAACACCTAGGAGCATTCCGAAACGGTCACACAGATAAATCACATTTCGCGAAGCATTTGCTGGACACCGGGCATATTTTGAATGATAACAACAATTTTGAAATATTACATTTATGTGAAAAGGGTCTAAAAATGTCCGTATTAGAGCAGTTAGAAATTATAAAACGGGACGGGTGTACTTTGCTGAACGAACAAACAGACTTCCACACTTCGGTTTTGCTTAGTTTATTTAAAAATAGACAAAACAACTAGAAGTCTACATCGCGCTATCGTTTGGTTGCGTTCGAACTATAAAAGGTTGAGGTGAACGTGTAAGTACTTTTGCTGCCAAACAGTCTTGATAATGCCTCGTGTGTAGGCGAAACACGTGTCGACATCGTACGACATTCTAAAAAAGCGGAATATTGCAAAAATAACATTTAAAAACAAAAATAATTATAGATTTTTAAAATGGATTTCCGCCATGTAACGCCTGATTCAATTAGTTATTTAAAATCAGCAAGCATAGCTTTACAGGCAAAATTATACATTAAAATATCAAAACATCACCGCGTTGCTAGCCAAAATGTGTGGTTCAATCGGCAATGTAAACACTACAACGTTATTCCAAGTTATATCAGTATACGTACAAATACATATTCTAGGGCTGCTAATGTAGCTATAAAAAAGGCGCAAATATTTTGGTTGAGCGAGGAGACAAGGCGTTGGTTTCAAATTAAAGATAATTTAAAACTCCATTTAAAAATACTATATTCTGAGTTAGCATTTAAATTACATAACATTGAATTTGACTTGTTAGATCAAAAAGCTCGCGACCTGGCATCCCAAGTAGCTCATAAAAAATTTCTAAACCAACGTAATAAATTACAAACATTGAGAAATAGTGCTTCGCGTTTTCAAAATAATGAGGAGGTACAACGTTGCAGTCACTCCTTTTACCCTAGAGTTAAAAATCTTTCGAATATTCAGTTTTCTACGAACGAAATGTCACTCCTGGAAAAGGGTTTAAAATATAGTATACCAAAACCGGTTGCTACAAGGTCGAAAGAGACACTGGCAGTGGATACCGAGGTAGCAATCGTTAGGAATAAAAAGGACAATATAGTTAAAAGTCTGGCGGCTCACCAGATAAAATCATATAAGCCCACAGGTTTTCATAGCTCGGAAATAACAAACATTAAATCAATACACCAAAAACTTGTCACCAATAATTTAGTCATTAATAAAGCTGATAAAGGTAACACTATAGTGATTATGCCCAGAGCTGAATACACCAGCAAAGTGAATGACATCATTCTGACAGATGAGTTTCAGCGCCTGGGTTCCGATCCAACTTTGAAGTATCACGCAGAGCTAAAACTCTGTATAAAAGCAGCAAAATACCTTTTTCCAGAAGATTCGCCGTTACTTCGGACCTTAATACCTATGAATCCACAATGTCCACTACTTTACGGGTTACCAAAAATTCATAAAGACAATATACCTGTCCGACCTGTAGTCTCGTATATAAACGCGCCTACTTATAAATTAGCCAAGTACCTCAATTCACTTATTAAGGAAAAGACCGGTTTCAATCCAAAATATTGTTTACGTAACACTTATGATTTGATTCAAAAAATAAAAGACATCGAGTTGCCGCGTAATTCAATATTGGTATCGTTGGACGTAGATAGTTTGTTTACAAACGTTCCTTATATGGTATGCTTAAAAATCATAAAAAATATGTTGCAAATTAAAAAAATACATCCAGAACAAATTAATGATATTTTACGCTTGACGGAGCTTTGTATGAAGCAAAATTACTTTCAATTTAACTATGAATATTATGTACAAAAAGAAGGTCTAGCAATGGGCTCGCCTTTAAGCCCCCTAATGGCAGACATATTTATGGACTATTTTGAAAATATAAATATAATCAATAACAGTCATATTTCATATTATTATAGATATGTAGATGATATAATAATAAATTGGACGGGTACCCATAGACAACTAAGTATATTTCTCAGTAAATTAAATGGCATTCACCCTAAAATTAAATTTAAATTAGAGATAGAACAAAATAATTTATTAAACTTCCTAGACCTATCAATTTCAAAAAATGGCACAAAGCATAGTTTTGAAATATTCCGTAAACCAACGTATACAGATACTACAATCCCTTTTAATTCTTGCCACCCGTGGCTGCACAAAATGGCGGCTTTCCATAGTATGATTCATAGGCTATTAAATGTTCCATTAAGCGGAGAGGCATTTGACAAGGAATTGAATATAATTTGTTGCATTGCACAATCTAACGGCTATAGCTCAAAATTAATACACTCACTTTTATTAAAAAAGCAAAATAAAATGGTTAAGCTCCTTTTGTACCCATCAACTAAAGAAACCAAGAAGTATACTTCTTGTCTCCCATACTTTGGGCGTATCACACATCGTGTGGCGAGGGTACTTAAGGAAAATAATGTTTTCTCGGCCTATAGACCTCAAAATACCTTAAAAACATTATGTAATGGTAAAGATAGTATTAGTAATAGCAAAAAATCCGGTATTTATAAGTTGAAATGTGATGGTTGTAGCAATGTTTATATAGGCCAAACAGGTCGTTCCTTTGATACCAGATATAAGGAACACCTAGGAGCATTCCGAAACGGTCACACAGATAAATCACATTTCGCGAAGCATTTGCTGGACACCGGGCATATTTTGAATGATAACAACAATTTTGAAATATTACATTTATGTGAAAAGGGTCTAAAAATGTCCGTATTAGAGCAGTTAGAAATTATAAAACGGGACGGGTGTACTTTGCTGAACGAACAAACAGACTTCCACACTTCGGTTTTGCTTAGTTTATTTAAAAATAGACAAAACAACTAGAAGTCTACATCGCGCTATCGTTTGGTTGCGTTCGAACTATAAAAGGTTGAGGTGAACGTGTAAGTACTTTTGCTGCCAAACAGTCTTGATAATGCCTCGTGTGTAGGCGAAACACGTGTCGACATCGTACGACATTCTAAAAAAGCGGAATATTGCAAAAATAACATTTAAAAACAAAAATAATTATAGATTTTTAACTAAGATAGAAAAAAGGGATGCTTAGATTGTTCGGACACGCGGAGAGAATGGATGAAAATAGACTGACGAAGCAGATTTATGAGGCGAGAGTGAATGGGCAACCTGGTAGGGGTCGACCTCGGTGTACGTACGTCAATCAAATAGAAGACCTTTTGGACAAAGGCCAGGTCAAGAATACCCTTAAACGGCGAGCGTGTACGATAACACTCATGAAGGTAGAAGAAGCGAAAGTGGTATGTCAGGATCGTAGCAAGTGGAAAACCATTGTCTCTGCCTACCCCGATAGGAAGCAAGCGTGATAATATGTATGTATTTATGAGAGAATAACACTTCTGCCCGGCACGGGATGTTTGGTTTCGAAAAGGAGACGGGAGATTAAGTTGAAGAGCTCTTCAGAACACTCGCTGTGGTATATTCGGCAATATGCAGCCTAGGAAGCTATTGTTTTAAGCTCGCCAGCGGTTCAAGGATTCCTGTTAACTCAGAATCTATACTAATATTATAAAGATGAAGAATTTGTTTGTTTGTTTGGTTGAACGCGCTAATCTCAGGAACTACAAGTGGGATATGAAAAATTATTTTTGTGATGAATAGCCTATTTACAGGGGAAGGCTATAGGCTATGTACCATCACGCTACTACCCTGGAGAGCGGAGCAGTAGTCATAAATGTTTTTACAACATTTACCTTTGCGAGCGTTACCGTGCTTCGGAAAGCACGTTAAGCCGTTTTTCCCGGTTGTCAGTAACAAAGCAGTCGTTAAGTCAAGTTAAAGACCTGAAAATTTCAACAGCAAGTAGCCACAAGCTACGTCTGTCTATTTCAACACGGTAATGGGCTCACCGCCTATTACGTGGGACAGGAATACACATGGTGAAAAGTGGACATATAATATGCCTCTGCCGGGGTGGCAGAGGCATATTAAATGCCCACTTTTCGGGGATAAGGTGTGATAGATAAAATAAATGAATACTGTGAAACACTTTTTACACAGCGCGATCTATCCTAAACTATAAGCTAGAAGCTTGTGCTATTTGATCTAGACAACAGGTTAACATAGTAATACGTTTCAAAATATATACATATTATACATAGGAAAAACCCAAACTCCGAAACAAACATTTGTGGGTCACACAAATATTTGTTCCGACCCGGGAAGTCAGTCTCGTATACACTACCACTTACAATATCTGTAATATATCTGTGCTTTGTCTCTTGCAGGTGCCACCATTTTACATGCAGTTTTGGGACAGTCTGATGTGAGTTGTGGTTCTTACCTAAGTATATTTATTTTATGGCCAATCACAGGAATCTTTACAGAAATAATGACTTTTCAACTTTATCAGGAGCACAGAGTTGTTTTAATCGGTGTAAATCTGATATATTTGACGCCCGCGGCTCCATTCGCGTTTAGAAGTATTGATATATTTGGCGCTCGCCAATAAATTATTCTAGGAACTTGTTCCTAGAATAAAAAGTAGCTTGTGTTATTCTGATATGTTAACTATATTATTGTAAACTTTCAACAAAATCCATTCAGTAGTTTCTAATGAAAGAGTAACAAATCTACATCTATACATTATTACAAACTTTCGCATTTTTATTAGTTATTAGTAGGGCAAGTTGACTCCCGCGGCTTAGCACGCGTGATGATGTTTTCCCGTTTCCCACAGGAACTTTTTCCCGGTATAAAAAGTAGCCTATGTGTTATTCTAATGTGTAAGCAAGCTATAATATTGTAAAGTTTCATCAAAATCCATTTAGTAGATTTTACGTGGAAGGGTAACTTACATTCATACCTACAAACTTTAGCTAATAGGTAATCTTCACAACACAGTAATCTTCCAAGTTTAGGTATCAGCCCCCATAATATCCTTCCTATGTAAATAATAAGCACCCCTAGTGAGTCAAGCAATTTTATGAATGTACTTTCAATTGAATGCTGTGGGGATGCGATCACTTCGAAAATTGTGCGGCGTTACTTTGGCCGACCGAATACGTAACGAAGTGATACGCAATATGGCAGGTTTGAATGAAAGTGTTAGCGTTAAGCTGGAAAATGGCGTGCTACTTTGGTTGGACACGTCCAACGAATGAGTGAGGAACGATTGACGAAGAACATATATTGTGCGAAAGTAGAGGGTAGAAGAAGTCAGTGTAGGCCGAGACTTACATATGAAGACCACGTGAGCAGATTGCGCAAAAACGGAAAGGTCAAATGTACTGGAATAACCAGACGTGCGTGTATGAAGCGATTTATGAATTTTGAAGAAGCGAAAGAAGTATGCATGGATTGCGAAGCCTGGCGATCTGTCCTCTCTGACTACCCCGTCAGGGATACAGCGTGAAGATAGCTAATTAGTTTATTTTCAAAAACAACGGTTGTAGCCTTTCTGTAAACCTTATTTTTATGGTATCGTAGTAGAGGAGGGTACACAGTGGTTATTATTATTTTCTTGTTGGGGACGCCGGCACCGCCGGGCGAACAATTTGACCACATGTCTTGCCGCCCACTTCGTTCATTTCCTTAGATCTTTCCTTTGCGGTTTGGATGGGGTATCCGAGCAGTCTTCACGGCGCCCAGTCGAACCTTCTTGTTTCCTTGCAGAAACTATATCATCCACTCTCAGATGTTCTAGATCTTCTTTTCCTAGTATGTCTATATCCATAATTTCCCATCTTGTTAACAAGTACATGGCACCCTGTAAATAGGTGGAAGCTGGTTTCCTCTTCCTCCTTGCATTCCATTACTCCTATCACTGTTAGATGCCTGTTGAGGCGACAGTGTCCTGTAATGATCTCTATGACAAGCCGTACACAGTTGTTAGTCAAGTCACGATGAAAAACGCAGCTAACAAAATATATTGGTTTTAGGTATAACCCCAAAATGGCGCAATAATAAACGAATAACCTATTTATGTATTTCAGGACACACAATTACAAACGTGCTATGACGATTTATTCGCAGTAGATAAGGCTAATCGGTAAGTTATTAAACTGCTTAATATTTATTGATCTTCCATTATGTATTTCCATTATATTTTTTTCTTCTAAACTGATAATTTTCAAGTAGGTAATGAATCTTCTTCAATCAAAAGTAAATTATTCTTGTTGATAGCAGCGTATTAATGTAGGTATAGGTTTGTTGAAAGTTCTACTGCAGTAAAATGATGGTAAATTTTACTGCAGTTTATGTGGATTTTGGAAGGATAATACCGCGTTCCACTAAGTTATCCAATTTCACTACACTTGTTGTCGAAGCTTTTATGTTTAAAACACCATCATTTTAACACATAAACTCTGGAAAATACACTAGATTGAAAAATTAATGACGTAGTAGCTACCGCGTCATTCGCTGTTCCCGTAAAAACTGATTCTGAAACATGTCTCCGACAAATGTTTATCCGCATAATGAGCCACCGACAGAAAATGTCGTTTATACGTTGATTACCGACATACACTTTCAACTACGAACGATTCGCCGACAAAAGGATTCATTAATCTGCATATCGTCGACATAACCTTTCTACTACGAACGTTTCGCCGACAGAACGATTAATCCATGTGTGTTTCATCGACATAATATTTCATCAAAGAAGTATCGTATAAATATAGTAGTCCTTTGGTGAAAACAGTTTGAAAATCGGTGCAGTAGTTTACTAGTAGAACAGACAGACAGACGCGGCGAAGGACTTTGTTTTATAATTGCTACTATTTTTCATTTCGTATTTCGTTTACAGGAGCTGTACAAATTGGCAACAATTTTCAAAAGTGAAGGATGCATATGTAGCTAACCTAACTATTAAGATCAGCAATAAAAATAACAAATCAGTGACTATTCACCAAAATAAATTGGTCTTCACACAACTAGAGATGAGCGTAACGCATCAATACTTTGAACGTAATTATACATACATACATACATATAAAGATATATTATTCTTTTACATTTAATTTAATATAAAATAAAACGCTGCCAGTATCTTCGGAACCTTGCCTAAAGGGACTCCTTATATTAATATATTTTAAATTTTCATACATATTGTCACGCCTTTATCCGAAGGGGTAGGCAGAGGCATACTAAGTATACGCCTACTTCACCGTATGCATTTTTGTACCACGTAACCGGTGGTGAGCCCATTGCCGTGTGAAAGTAATTATTAATAAAAATAATTTACATATAACCCAATCCATTTAACCCTCAACCCAATAGGCCATTTCATAGCATATTTTACAATAGTAACTCCCATTGGAGGTTACATAAAGCGACCGTGAACTATTTGCAGTGGGGGGGGGGGGTCCCAATCCCTATTATAGATAGTGCAATCTACGAAGACGCGCCCTACTATTCCTGCTAACCGTTTATAGTATATGTGTGCAAGCTTCCGTCAATGTTTGAGTGTTATCGGTACACACTAATTACCTATGAGTGCACACGCACACTTCAATGAATAGACTAATCAGGAGAGAGCATCATGATCAAAGTGAAAGATGTCTGTCTCTACTTCAATTTTATATTTTTTACCCGACCGCAAGGAAAGGGTTATGTTTAATTTATTTTTAGGTGTGAATATTTTATGTGATTATTAGTTAATATCGATAATATAACTATTTTTATAATAGAAGGTTATTATAGTCATAAATGAAATACAGAAATAGTTTTATTGAACTTTATTGAGAAATGAAAATCGTCAATCACTCGTTTCAGAAATATCAGATTCAGAGTCTAATGTATCACCGACATTTACAATAATACTAAAATCAAGGTCACAATGTCTCATGTATTCGTCTTCTATTTTTTCCACGTGCTGACAAGTATTGAACCAGACATCTTCATGTACTCGATCAAATGCTTCATTTAAAATGGGCATAATCTAAGTGTAATTTTGATTGATATTGCGGCTAGCAACGTCGTTTTTTACAATACCCCAAATGTTTTCGATAGGGTTTAAATCTGGATGATAAGGTGGCAGCCGAAGCACTGTGAATCCATGTTCTTTCAATAATTCGTCAACTTTGTACTTGCGGAAGTTTTCTTTGTTTTTTAATATTAGGTCATAAAGTTCAGGGTTTTTGTAGCTTGGTTCAAAATGGATATTTTTTGCATTCAGCCAAGTCTGCATGTCTAATTTGTTGGAGTTGGATGTTGGTATTTTTACGAACTAGTGATAGGCTGCATTATCCAAAACTACCACGGCATCATTTGGGAGATTTGGTATTAGTTTCTCCTTTAGCCACTTTAACCCTTAATTTACCCGTTAGGTCCATTGGACTCCGCACAAAGTTTCAATCAAGCTTAAAAACTTTATTACCGCGAATTATACTTCGCGCGTCCGTGTACCTTCATTCGGTAGCGCGGCGGCTACGGGGTGAGGAGGAGGTCCACCTGCACAGCGTGTATAGGTACGTAGCCGCTTGTCATGCGTCCATTGGACTCAAACAGGGTATTTGTGTAACAAAATTTGTAAAATCATGGTTTTGTTATTTGTCGTGTTTTCATGTAATTTATTTTATTTTAGGTTAACAATATGGTGTCAAATAGGAGATCAGTCAATATAATGCAACAGGGTGGCGAATCGATAAGAAACGACTGGCTCCAGGACGATGATGAGGATTCCGATGATAAAGACATTCCATTACAACAATTTAGTCGACGATCCGAAACTTGCACGGCATCAAATATTGTCAAATGAAGAAGAAGACGAGTGCATTCCATTTGAACATGACTCGGAGTCGGAGTGTTCTTCTGATACAAGTGACGAGGAGGCACAGGAGTCAGTTCAAGGATTACAAACTACTATTATGGAAAAAACCGGCACAAATGGGCAAGTTTTCCTTCATCGAGAAATGTAGGCACACAAGCACACAATAAAGCCAAAGATTTGGCGTTGCAGGTTTTTTTTATTATGTTAACGAACCATTTTTATTTTTGTTAACGATTGTTTAAGATATTATTGTATTAATTTAGTAGAAAAGAACTATTTTTATGTTTGGATTTTGTTTTAGTTCGAAGCCAGAAGTTAGCATTTATTTTTTTATAGATATTTTCTTGTTTTTAGGTATGTACAAGAAAAATATAAGATTGATACATGACTGATTAAAATGTGATACGTAAAATAATAAGAAGTATGTTGTTAAACACATTAAATTACTTTATAATACAAGATTTTCTTTTATTTTGAGTAAAATCGATGATTTGTATGGAGGAGTCAAGTGGACTCAATGAGGTTAATTGTGGTATATAATTTCACCGGGTAAACTGAGGGTTAAGTAATTTTCTGTGTTCAAATTATCGTGGTAGTATCCGGATTTGATCTCTGCTCTGTATGTCAACAACGCATTTGGTACGAAGCCCTCTGCACTTCTGCCATCACTATAATTATGCGCACTCCTTTTGTTAAGTTCTGTTTTATTGCTGTTTTAGAATTTTTTCGCCCTAAACTTCTTTTGCCCGTGGTTGGTATGAATATATGATTCATCTGTGTAGACTATAGGTCTACCTGCATTGCGAAAAGACTTTACCTGTTTTATATATTTCAATCTTAGCATTTGAATATCTAGTTTTTCGGTTAGCACCTTCCTTATTCTCAGTTTTTCTCCATTTATAACCAAGTTTAAGTAATAATGTTCTTAGGGTTGTTATACAAACATCAAATTGTATACGGTCTTTCAAGTCGTGATAATGTTGGAAATTGACGATGTTCTATATAATAGTTTTGGATAGTTCTTCGGACTAGACCAATACAAAAATCGTCTATATTAATTTTTCGTGGTATTACCCTTCTTTTCTTCATAGGTGACGTAAAAATAGAAGCACTTGTGTATACTAAATTCGAATGCGACGTACTCGCTTCATTTTCAGACTTTTCAATATCCGCTTCTGTAGTCGGCTCTATTGTACGCTCCGGACTTGGGGCTAAAAAACTATCGCATCCGTCTCCATAGTTATATTCGATTCCATAGCAGATACTGTAATTTTGCTTCATTGTATATTAGTATATACTTTCGCTCGCCTTTTTTTCGCGTAGAATTCTAGTCACTGTGCTTTCAGATACTCCAACAGCCTGTGCGGTTCTCCATCGCGCATCAGTGAGTTTTTCTGCATAATTTTTACTTGTTTTTTTTTTCATAAAATCATAAACTTAAGAAATAATTTCTCTTCCCTAATATAAAAAAAAAAGCATTAAATAGTTTTACTTATTTTTAAAGATGAAATGAAATCTGCTATTACTAAAATTTGCTATTTATTAATATAAAATTATTTTCGTTAGATTATTTCATGTGTTTTAGTAACTACAAACTTCTTTACATACCTGGCTTTTAAGAACAACAAACACGCTGAGATTGTCTCGAAATTTTAAAAATATATTATGTAGAGCAGCTTTCGTGACGAGTCTGGATTTTCGCAGCATAGAGCGTAGTATTCGTGTGCCGCCTGCCGCTCGGAACTCCCCGCACCCCGCGATCCCCTCAACCAAAAATTGGTGGGGCGCGTCTTCGTGAATTGCACTATCTCTACTATTAGAATAAAATTAGCAAAGGGCCGGACCTATGTCCACATGTAAGCCTATCAAAAGACCGGGTATATTCGTAAGAAATAAAAAGAAGATACCCGTGACACAAAGAAACATAATTTACATACATACATAGCTATTATTCCTAAAAGGGTAGGCAAAGGCATATTATTCGCCCACATTTGACCGTATATGCATTTTTTTGTAAGGCTTAACAGGTGGTGAGCTCATTGATATGAACTCAACGATTGTCGTGTTGATATGAACAGGCGCAGGTTGTGACGACCTGGGGGCCGAGTCTGCTATTTCAATCGTTTCGAAAAAGATCCGAAATCGTCGCTCAATAGATAGCCACCGGTACAGTTTTGACAGTTTTTCGTAGTCTACTATTACAATCGTACTCCAATAGACTTTAATGGTCGGCCGATAGAATTCTACTAACACGTACCGCGTCAGTGGCCGCTAGTCAGTGACATTTTTGATAGTCTACTAACATTTTGACAGCTAAAAACAGCGGTTCTGGTTCTATTCTACGACTTGTCAATAGTAGACTCGGCTCCCTGATATTTAAATTTTTTATTCCGGCCTCAAAAAAAAGGCAATTAATATTTGTAAGGTATTTTCCTTTGAACTAGATCTATGAAATGTGACAAGTAAATGCCTTCTAAGAGAACAAATTAGAGAGCGCTTGGTGAATTTTATGCTTATTGTGAATCATTCAAAATAGTTTTATTGTATGTAGGTACTTCTACATTTTTATTTTAAATGGCTATATGTTTTTAGATTAGAAAAAAAATTATATTGTATAATGTATTGTTGGGACAACTCCCACAACGCCATCTGATTCAAAATAAGCAGAACTTATACTATGGTAACCAGATAACTGATAAACATACTTATAAATTTCTAAATACATACATATTATAGATAAATAACACCCAGACACAGAATAAACCATCGTGCTCATCACACAAAGTTTTATACTGGGTGGGAATCGAACCCACGGCCTCTTGCGTAGCAATCGGATGCACTCCCTCCGCGCCACAGAGGCAGTCAGTATAGTAAATCTTTTTTTCAAATATTAAGTTATTTAGTAGGTTTGGGTTCTAGACGTATTACAAATTTCGAAAACTATTTTTTTTAAAGTTACGTATATTATAAAATAGTTTCATACATACTACCAAAGCAATTTGACCTTATTTGTTAAATGACTACAGTATTGTCCAGCGCCTAGAATTGCAATACTATTGGAAATGAAAATTGCAGCGCTACAGTAAATTTTTAACGGCGTTTTTAGCGGTGAATACCTACAGAAAATTGAGCCCTGGTAAGGTTAGATTCTACAAGTTTTATCTAACCCGAAAGAGCACTCTTGTGAGAGTAACCTCGATTTCAGCCCTCTGTCCTGTAGGATACACCGTCTCAGTCCACCACTGGATTGAATAGCACGCTAGAGTTTACTGTGAGCCACCACTGGTCTGGGCGGATCCTGTGATATATTCATTTCTTAAAATACTCCCCAATAGTGGACAGAACAGCATTCAGGGTTCTTGGTAAGATCCACCACTGGTCCCAATCGTGTATACGATATTGCCCTTTTTTTTTGCAGATGCGTTAAAAAGCAACTGTGTTGATGAACTCGCCGCAAATGAATGTTCATCAAAATATAAACAAACAAATAATGAAACAGAGGAAGTACCAATAAAGCTAATATTATTTAGTCATCACTACGATCTACAATTTACTGTAAGTATTTGAACAAAATCAAATTGCAACCAACTTAATTGCTTATTTACTCGTCAGAGAATTTTACATAGACCAGATGATATAGTGTAAATGTAATCGTGATATTACTGCTACAAGAGGAGTATTAGCACCTTAACTAGCAGGTAGTTTCGAGTCCCGTTGCGACAGGAGAGGCTTCGCCTCCTTATGCACGCTCTATCACCTGTACAACGGTCTGTGCCCTACGTAATTGCCAGCGGCTACTAAGCTACTTGCTATTGGGTCGTATGCTTGTCTGCGAACTCAATAGCAAAAAATATATTACAGTAGTTGAATCTTGGAACACAGACAATTTTTTTATCAGTTATCCCCGATCAGGTGATAGAAGCACGAGCGGTTCGACACGACAAGAAAACCTGCTCAGAAAATTTTCAGCTTTTATAAAATGACGAAGAACTGGAAGTCATTCCGGGCTCTTATACTATTATTAAATGTGCAACATGTGTTACAGAAAGCTACTTGTACGGTGGCGAACCTTGAAAATGAATGCAATTTCAACAATAGTTATAAGGCATGTGACAACAAAACGCTTCAATACTATATTTTTACGTCCAACATAGATAAGGAACATTGTGATACAGTGCTGAATCAGGTGAGTGGAAATAATGTCCATATCACCGTAATAAAAGAATCGTTCAAACTAGTTCAATGGTAATGACAGTCTGTAAGGAGCCCTACCCTTGGGGTCCGGGACCCAAGCGAGCTGCCGTTCTTGGAGCTGAGTCGACTATTTTCTAATAGAAAGCCGTTCTAGTTCTATTCTATAGCGGTTCTATTGCGATTAGTCCAAAACTAGGTAGTCTACTAAAACTATAATATATTCAGCAATCAAACTTCTCAAGCTGCAGAATAGAGACAAACTTGCTGTTTTTTGCTATCAAAATATTAATATAGAATTAGACTATGTAATCTAAGTATAGACTACCAAATATACAAATTAAGACCTACTTACAGGCGCTACACGTGTTAATAACATTCTATCGGCCAGCCGATAAAATTCTATTGGGGCGCAATTGTAATAGTAGAGAGAGTAGACTACGAAAACAGACATTTTTTTCTGTCGTCTCTCTATTGATTTCTATTCTCTTCTGACGCGATTGAATTAGTACACTTGGCCCCCAGATCAACGGACGACATCACGCTTACGTGGCTGAAAGTTCAGCCCAACGATGCCGAAAAACAAAAGTCTAACGATAGCTGCTCCTAGCATAGCTGACAAATAACAATTCCGAATCCAGGTTGGGTTTGGAAGCAATTGAAACAACACTAAGACTAGTGGTTCTGTGAACCGTAGACTTCGAAGTAAATTGAGGAAAAGGGTTAAACATAACGATTTGAGCGCTCTTGTCAACCACTACTGGACCATTTGCCCTCCCCTGCCTCCATTTCCCCCTCAATCGAAATCCCCCTCTCTAATAGTTTTTGGCTATTTCAAGGATTGTCCATGCCAAGTTGCATGCAAATCCGAAGATAAATGAGACCGGTAGACTGAATGGACAGACGAACGGACGAACCGGACATAGGTACTAATTTGCTTATATTTGTACAGGTATACCCCGACCAAATTACAGCAAGTGGCGTCAAAATATCCACCGGATTTATCATACTAGCTTCAGTGTTGATAATCATGTTAGCATCAGTGATAGTTTACATGGCTGTAAAGCGTGGCCGGTGCTGCGTGTCACGGAGTGAACCAGAACAGGGTGTGGTGTATAACAAATATAAGAACTAGAAATACTAAGGATACTATACTATAAGAATAACAAAAATATTTATTGTGCGAAAGTAGAGGGTAGGCCGAGACTCACATATAAAAACCACAGTGAGCAGATAGCTCAAAAACGGAAAAGTAATACTCGGATACCCAGACATGAATGTATGAAGCGATTAATGAATCTGCAGGAAGCGAAAGAAGTATGCATGGATCGCGAAGCTTGGCGATCTGTCCTCTCTGACTACGCCGTCAGGGATACAGCGTGAAGATAGTAGGTTACTATACTTTTAAACATGATTGTCTGAAATTTTTATGGAAGCGATCGTAACCCTATTAACTTAAGGGTTCTGTATACGATTATTACTTTAAGCATCTTACGCTACGACTGGTTGTAAAATGTGTGACCCCCACGGAGTAGAGAATAATAATACATACATATTGTCACGCCTTTATCCCCGAAGAGGTACACACATTTCACCGTATGCATTTTTGTCCCACGTAACAGGTGGTGAGCCCATTGCCGTGTTGAAATGGACAGGCACAGGCTGTGGCGACCTGCTGTTGACATTTTTCAGGCCGCCCATAGGGGGGACCACCTATAGCGAATGTTGATTAACGCAGTGATCGTTTAGAGAACACTGAGTGAGCAGAACACGAGCGCTTCGAGAATAATAATATATTAACGATAAGACTAATAAGTTAATGGAGTAGAAAATATCTGTTATTCTCTACTCCGTGGCGTGACCACGTTGTGGCATTTCCATTTAAAAGCATTTCGGTTCTTCGGAAGGCTCGTTAAAATGTTGGCCTTGGTTGACAGTAACATGGTAATCGTTAAACGTCGTTGAAGGCCTACTGGGCGGCTTAAAAATTTCAACAGCAGTTTGCGACAACCTGCGCCAGTCCAATTCAACACGGGAAAAGGCTCACGTCACCACCCACTATATCGTTAAAGTATTGAAATGAATATTTTGTAAAATATAGATATGTAGTACCTACTTATGTTTTTACTGACATTAAACTATTTATTATTTGATTTGGAAGTTTTATTTTTAATCAATACTAAAAAAAAAATCCTCCGACTTAAAATCCTAAGTTCCTTTTAAAAAGTATAAAATATTTGTACGGAAAAGTACATAGAAATGATAGATGTGGATAGCCGGAAATGTTTATTGTCCTGCAAAATACTTAAAGCAACTACTACATGTATTGTCAATTGACTTAATTATATAGGTACAATGTATAGCGCGAGGAATCGCGCGTCAGCATAAAACATAAACTATATAAATGTGCGGGTTTGCTCGTACAATAATAAAAGAAACTTAATCTTAAAGTCATCGACAAGACTAGTAATATTACACCTACCGATGAATCAGAAGTATACGAACAAATTAAACGTTTAAAAGACGTAAAGAATCCTGGTCCAGACAGTTTGTGTAATGAAGTGCTGAAAATAGGTGCACCTGTCTTGACTCACTAGTTGTCATAACTATTTAATATGGTACTGGAAACTGAATCGGTACCAAACATCCATGCACATCCGATATAATTCCTATCTTCAAAAATGGCAATCCTTTAGATTAAGGAAATTACAGACCCATAAGCCTATTAGCAAGTATATACAAGCTGTTCTCAACAATTTTACTAAAGAGAAAAACTCCAAATGTTGGTATACTATAGCCAAAAGAACAAGCAGGCTTCCGATCTGGATATAGCACCATTGATCACATATAGAAACTAGAGCAAATAATTGAAAAATATTGAGAGCTCAACCGACCTTTATACATTGGTTTTATTGAGTATTGTAAGGCTTTTGATACAATCAGTCACAGCTCAATATGGTAAGCACTGCACGGCTCAAATGTAGACCTAAAATTATATTAATATTTTAAAATATATGATCATGGTACAAGTAAGGTAAAACTAGACAGTAGAGGTGGTGAGATTAGGATCGAAAGAGGGGTCAGACAGGGTGATCCTCTATCACCAAAACTTTTCATCATCACTACATTTTATATAACAAAGACGTTTTGCGCTGTCTGTCCCTATGTAGGTACATAGGGACAGACAGCGCAAAACGACTTAGATCCATGGGCGTACCCAGGATCTGGGCCAGGGGGAGGAGCATCTCAGATTTTTTATAAAGTTACCTGTTTTTAACCCCCGACACAAAAAGAGGGAGTGTGAGTGTGTCTGTCTGTGGCATCGTAGCTCTCAAACTGACGGACCGATTTCAATACGGTATTTTTCCTTTGAAAGCCCGTTTCTTGGTAGTAGTTCTTAGCTAGTTTTGGTTAATATCAGCCCAGTAGTGTAAGAGTATCAGCTTTTTTTCATAATAATGTAAGGCATTTAAGGCGTAAATTTCTTTGCGTTATTTTTACTCGTTAAGTATATTTTGGCGTAGGGGGAATTTGAAATTTTATTAATTTTCTGTCGTCTGTTGTTGTGGCGTCCAGTATGAGGCGTCCTTGTCCTGCAAATAGTCTTTAACAGCGTAATATAACCTTTTTACATTTTTTTTTAATTAACAGAAGAGGAAATTTGATGACAGAAGTTCGCGAGCTCTTATTCCATAGTGATGTAATTTCCTGCACAGCGTTTCAGCACGCAATTTTTGAGCAATCTGCCCACGTGGTATTCATATGTAAGTCTGGGCCTACGTTGACAAAAAACCTATTTTTAAAATGTTTCTTTGTCTGTATGTTCCGGCTAATCTCTGACACAACTGAACCGATTTTAACGGGACTTTCACTGACACTCTTATAATATGTAGAAGAAGTAACTTAGGGTTCTTTTATCCAGTTCTTTAGTTTAAACCGCTGTGCGTCCACTAATAAATAAGAAATACATTTAAAGCAAGTTCAAGACGGTGGCTTTACCTCAAAATTTTACCTCGCCTCACCGCCCTAAAAAGCGGGATCCAAACTAAACTCCAATGAAGCTGGATAACGCCCAAACCATTAAGAGAGACCGCGGTGGTAGCCAAACTCTACCGGGAACCCAAGGAGGATTTGCGAGGAGTTACTGGGGCGCCCGGTGTAAGATCGTGTGTTTTTTAGTCCTTACAAGTCCGGCTTAACGCTGCTAACAAACAGTTAAAAGGGGCGTACCTCATGATTTTAAAAAGATGTATAGGGTATTGTAAATAGTAAAAAGTTATTTATGTACCATTATCGAAAAAAGTAGGAGAAACCTACTCATCATTCTCATCATCATCATTTGCAAATGAAACCAAAGCCGGGGGGGGGGGGGGGGGCAGCTGCCCCTCCCTGCCCCGCCTAGGTACGCCCACGCTTAGATCTTTAAAACTACGCAACGAATTACGGAGCGGTTTTTTTATAGTTAGAGCTTAGATTATATAAACACCCAGATACCGCGTCCAGTACAACGCGTTGTGTGCGTAGTGCAAAAGAAAGCGTGTAAAAACATTTACCCCAAATATTGGGAGATTTAGCTTATAATAATATATGAGAGATATTAAAGTTTCCAAGATATCACGATTTTAATATATCTATCACCTAATTAACTAATAATTAGGTCATAGGTTAATTACAAAACATGCGCTGCTCTGGCAGCGTGAACGTTTATGGACGTTGGAGTGGATAGGTGACAGTTTAAAAATTGTTTATTTCAATGGTATTGAATTAAATGGTTCGTTTGAAGTTTGTATAGTTTATAGTAATATGTACAGGGGGAGTTTTTCAACTAGCAATATAATAATAATACCTTTGTAGGAACGGCACCTGATCTTATTCTATTTGTTTTGTAAGTATCTTCGAGATGAAAGTGAACTGAACAAATACATGTTCTTATATAATAAATAAATATTGTGGGACACTTTTCACACAGCGCCATCTAGCCCAAAGTAAGCTAATATTAGCTTGTGTTATGGGATCTAGATAACTGATAAACATACTTATATATTTCTAAATACATACATATTATAGATAAATAACACCCAGACACAGAATAAACCATCGTGCTCATCACACAAAGTTTTATCCTGGGAGGGAATCGAACCCACGACCCATTATTCGGATGCACTCCCACCGCGCCACAGAGGCAGACATCAAGAAAGTAAAAAAATATGTATGTAGGTCATGGCATGGCATTTAAGGTAGTTATGGGTGACGATGGTATGGAAGGTGATGATGTTCTAGATGGTGTGTATGAAATTAATGTGAGATTTTTCTAAATTGTGTCGTGGTTTTTTTCGTGTCGTCCATGCAAAGCTTTCATTTTTCAGGTTTCGATTTTTTTTTGTGGATCAGTGCTGTCAGTACTGTGGTAGGATTCCGTAGTACATAAATTAAGTGGTGTGTGGTTTGAGTCGTTTAGAACAATGGTCTTGTGAATGATACTGGTGTCAGATTTTTTGTGGAATGGTGGGATTTAATGGTGAGTCTTTCAATAGCTGACTTTGGGTGAAGGTGGTTGTGTTTTGTTAGTATTGTGCGTGTAGTCCTCTCTAGCTGCTCTATATCAGTTTTAGACCATTTTATTGCTCCAAATGAATAGGTTAGTATAGCTATTGCAAACGTATTCAAAGCTTTTATAAGATGTTTACTAGATAACTGTGTTTTACATAGATTGGATATTCTTCTATGGTATTCTTTCTTTAATTTGTTTTTTTTATTTCTGTGTGATCAAGGCCCTTAAGTTGCTGATATCCTAAATATTTATAAATATCTGTTGGTTCCAAGGCTACAAAATTATCAGTATTATTAACTAAGTAATTTCCTGAACTCACTTTGCCCTTTATAATATGTAATGTTTTGCACTTATCTAACCCAAACTGCATATTTATGTCGTTACTGAATTTTGTTGTAGTCTCTAAAAGGGTGTTCATTTGCTTTTTGGTTTTTGCAAATAATTTAATGTCATCCATATAAATGTGAAATAAGAGCGTCTACGGGGCTATTTTTAAATTGATATCCTGCTCGGCATTGGTGCAATAAGTTTGACAAGGGATTTAGTGCAAGACAAAACTATAATGGACTAAGTGAGTCTCCTTGGTACTAATTTTTATATGGCGTGTTGTAAGAGTATTACTGCCGTTATTTAGGTGCAATGTAGTTTTCCAGTGTGACATTATATTGTGCAGAAAATCTATAATCTTTTTATTAACCTTATATATTCGTAGAACCTGTATTAACCAAGAATGCGGTATACTGTCAAAGCTTTTTGATAATCTATATATGTACAGTGTAGATTTCTATTTCTTGTGGTGGCATGTTTGTGAATAGTGGAATCTATGATCAATTGTTCTTTACAACCCATGTTGCCTCGCCTGCATCCCTTTTGTTCCTCGGCTATTATGTTATGATGATCAATATGTGAAGTGATTTTAGCTGTAATAGCTGAAGTTAAAATATTATAAATAGTTGGCAGACATGTAATTGGTCTATATTGGGAAGGCTGCGATGTGAATTTAGTTGTAGGTAACATATATGTAATTCCTATGGCTAAGAATTCGGGTATATCCTGCTGTCCTAATATGATGTCTGTTAGATTTTTAGCTATGTATTGATGCAATGAAGTAAGCTTCTTATACCAAAAATTGTGTATTTTGTCAATTCCCGGCGACTTCCAGTTATATAATCTAGCTGTTACGTTTGCAATGTCAGATTTTTTGAACTATGTAAATTCCATTTCTTCTATTGATGTCCATGTGTTTGTTTCTTCTGCTATCCAAGCAGCCCTTTCGTTATATTGTACTTGTTCTTCCCAAATGCTAGACCAAAATGCTTCCAAATCTTCTTTCTTAGGTATATCGTTGTAAGTTTCTGCTGAAGTGTCAGTTTGGGATTTTTGCATATTTCTGTAGAACATTTTCTCATTAGTAGCAAATGTGACGTTATCATTTTTGCGTTGTCGTGCCTTTGTGTATCTTCTAAGCCTATTAACTTTAAGTGCTAATTTTTGTTTGAGTGTATCTAAAAATTCTTCAGGTTTTTTGTTACTACTTTCATGTTTAGTATGAGTCAAATTTGTCTTAAATATAGCTTCCACTCTCTTTACTACATTGTTTGACCTGTTGTTGTTGATATATTGTGTAAGTCTACCACAATCGGCTCTTAATTTTTCTATATCTTTTTCCAGCCTTTGTTGTTTAGTTTGTTAGTATGTTTTGGTCTCGCGTTGTTTGTGTAATCTGTAATTTTAAAGTTAAGCTCCTTAGACACGACTAATGCTGTGCAGTATATGAGAGTATGTATGTCTGTTAGTTGTGTATCATCGGATAGAAATTGTGGTAGTATACTTTCGTTAAATAAATTAACTAAACGGAAAAGGAGTGGGCTGTATTTGAGTCTGGGTAGTTTTGGCCGAGCTGCTGTGTCCATACCAGAGTATTGGGTTAACGCTGCTTTAAATTTATCTTGTACTAGTTGAAGCTTCGTTTGTATTATAGCGTTTTGATTTGTTGTAACTAAGATCTCAATGTCATTTTCTAGTAAAGTAGTCAGGGATTCAGTTTGTGTGGATATGTGTGATGTTTGTGTATGTACTTGTGATTGTGTTATTAAAGGTGATTGCAGATCTAAGCTAGGTGTATCTCGTGACTGTGGGAGGGTGTCAGCCGATTCTTCTTATAGTAATAAACGTACTTCTTCTTTTATCTGATTTATAATATCTTGTGAGAGGAGTTTGTTTTTAACTATGGTTCGTCCTTGGTCTGAAATTTTTTGTTCAGTGATTTTCACCTCGGGGTATTGACGTGTAAAAAGTTCATGCAGCTGTTGTCTGTAAGAAGTCACATCAGTTTCTAATTTTGTAATGTAAAAGTAGTTCCGCATAAATGTGTGTGAAACACTGAGAGAGTGGAAGCTATGTTTAAGACAAATTTTAATCATACTAAACATGAAAGTAGTAACAAAAAACCTGAAGAATTTTTAGATACACTCAAACAAAAATTAGCACTTAAAGTTAATAGGCTTAGAAAATACACAAAGGCACGACAACGCAAAAATGATAACGTCACATTTGCTACTAATGAGAAAATGTTCTACAGAAATATGCAAAAATCCCAAACTGACACTTCAGCAGAAACTTACAACGATATACCTAAGAAAGAAGATTTGGAAGCATTTTGGTCTAGCAATTGGGAATAACAAGAACAACATAACGAAAGGGCTGCTTGGATAGCAGAAGAAACAAATACATGGACATCAATAGAAGAAATGGAATTTACATAGTTCAAAAAATCTGACATTGCAAACGTAACAGCTAGATTATATAACTGGAAGTCGCCGGGAATTGACAAAATACACAATTTTTGGTATAAGAAGCTTACTTCATTGCATCAATACATAGCTAAAAATCTAACAGACATCATATTAGGACAGCAGGATATACCCGAATTCTTAGCCATAGGAATTACATATATGTTACCTACAACTAAATTCACATCGCAGCCTTCCCAATATAGACCAATTACATGTCTGCCAACTATTTATAATATTTTAACTTCAGCTATTACAGCTAAAATCACTTCACATATTGATCATCATAACATAATAGCCGAGGAACAAAAGGGATGCAGGCGAGGCAACATGGGTTGTAAAGAACAATTGATCATAGATTCCACTATTCACAAACATGCCACCACAAGAAATAGAAATCTACACTGTACATATATAGATTATCAAAAAGCTTTGACAGTATACCGCATTCTTGGTTAATACAGGTTCTATGAATATATAAGGTTAATAATAAGATTATAGATTTTCTGCACAATATAATGTCACACTGGAAAACTACATTGCACCTAAATAACGGCAGTAATACTCTTACAACACGCCATATTAAAATTAGTACCAAGGAGACTCACTTAGTCCATTATGGTTTTGTCTTGCACTAAATCCCTTGTCAAACTTATTGCACCAATGCCGAGCAGGATATCAATTTAAAAATAGCCCCGTAGACGCTCTTATTTCACATTTATATGGATGACATTAAATTATTTGCAAAAACCAAAAAGCAAATGAACACCCTTTTCGAGACTACAACAAAATTCAGTAACGACATAAATATGCAGTTTAGGTGTATATAAGTGCAAAACATTAAATATTATAAAAGGCAAAGTGAGTTCGGGAAATTACTTAGTTAATAATACTGATGATATTGTAGCCTTGGAACCAACAGATATTTATAAATATTTAGGATATCAGCAACTTAGGGCCTTGATCACACAGAAATAAAAAAAACATTGAAAGCAGAATACCATAGAAGAATATCCAAACTATGTAAAATACAGTTATCTAGTAAACATCGTATAAAAGCTTTGAATACGTTTGCAATACCTATACTAACCTATTCATTTGGAGTAATAAAATGGTCTAAAACTGATATAGAGCAGCTAGAGAGGACTACACGCACAATACTAACAAAACACAACCACCTTCACCCAGAGTCAGCTATTGAAAGACTCACCATTAAATCCCACCATTCCACAAAAAATCTGACACCAGTATCATTCACAAGACCATTGTTCTAAACGACTCAAACCACACACCACTTAATTTATGTACTACGGAATCCTACCACAGTACTGACAGCACTGATCCACAAAAAAAAATCGAAACCAGAAAAATCAAAGCTTTGCATGGACGACACGAAAAAACCACGACACAATTTAGAAAAATCTCACATAAATTCAATAGCATCTAATAAATGGCTTAAAATTGGTAATTTATTTCCAGAAACTGAAGGATTTATTATAGCTATACAAGACCAAATCATCAACACCAAAAACTACAGAAAAAATATTATAAAAGACCCTACCCTTACAACCAATAAATGCCGCCGATGCCATAGCCAACCTGAAACTATACAACACATTACAGGAGCGTGCACAACACTCACACAAACAGACTATCCTCATAGACATAACCAAGTAGCAAACATCATTCATCAAAAACTGGCGATAAAGCACTTACTTATACAAGACACTAACACTCCTTACTATAAATATACACCACAGACAGTCCTTGAAAATAGCACACATAAAATTTACTATGATAGGGCTATACTTACAGATAAAACAATTCATTACAATAGACCCGATATAACACTACAACACAAAATTAACAAAGTCACTTTTCAGAGTGACTGTTTCAAACATAATCTACAAAAGACTATTTCCGAAAAATAAGTAAATATTCTGACCTGAAAGAAGAAGTACTGAGAATATGGAAGCAACAAAACGTATACATAATACCAATAGTCCTTTTCACAACTGGTACCATCCCCAATCATCTTCTCCATAGCTTACAAACATTAGGATTATTTTATTTATTTTATTTATTCATTTATTGTACATACAATCTAACACAGTGAAAAAGTAAAAGAAAAGAAGTACAAAGGGTCTGCTTATTTCTAAATAGAAATCTCTTCCAACAGACCCAAGAGAAGAGAAAGTTGTAAGTAGAAATAGAATAACAAAAGGTAGGTAACAAAACAAAACTTGCGTAAGAAGGCCAATAGAGACATCAAACATATAACATACGTACGAACATATTATTGCAAGATTATAGAATACATAAACAAAAATATATACACAAACATATACATAAACATACATATATACATATAAATATATATATAATCACATAATCAAATAAACATTAAAATAAATAAACATATGAATATAAAAAGAAATATAAACAAGGAAATGGCCAAAAGCAAGAATAGATAAATGAGTCAACTGCAAGGTAAGGAAAGATAATAGAGTCTGAGTTTGTGTTTAAAACTGTTGATGGATTTGCAGTCTCTAATCACAGCTGGAAGTGAGTTCCAGAGCCTTACTGCATGGACGGAAAAGGAGTAGGAATAGAAGTCAGTTTTATGATTTTGAAATTTGAGTAAGGTACGTAGATGAGACCTGCAGGGCTCATCCGGACAACGAGCGAAAGAAAATCGCTCCCGCAGGTAAGATGGAGAGGAAGGATTGTATAGAATGTTGAATAAAAGGCACAGTACCCGAGTGTTCCTGCGAAGGCGGATTGGGAGCCACTTGAGTTCTTTGCGAAAGTGAGATACATGATCATATTTTTTAAGATTAAAAATAAAACGAATGCTTAGGTTTTGCAATCTCTCAAGTTTGTCAAGGAGCTCCTCGGTGGCATCCAGATAGCAAGCGTCAGCATAATCAATGATGGGCTGTATAAGCGATTGAGCCAAATAAATTTTAGTTTTCAGGGGCAAGAAACATTGAAGAGTTCTCAGTGTATGAAATGCAAAGTTCACCTTTTTACTGACCTCAGCAATTTGTTTACGCCAAGAGAGATTGGAATCCATATAGATTCCTAAATTTTTTGCTGAATCAGCAATAGGTATTTGTATACCATCAAGAAGCACTGGAGTAACCGACGAATTAATGATACTTCCACGAAAGTGTCTACTCCCTATTATTAAAGCCTGTGACTTAGTTGGGTTAACTAATAATCCAAAAGCCTTAGCCCAATTATTCAATCGCTCCAAATCGCGGTTCATGTCATCGATAGCTATCCTAATATCTGTTGCCGCAAAATGACGGTACAGCTGCAGGTCGTCTGCATAGAGATGGAAGTGAGAAGAAATAAATTTAGTGAGAGTATTGATAAAAATAGAAAAAAACAAAGGAGAAAGAACGCCACCCTGAGGTACGCCCGCTGTGAGACTACACCACTCGGATGAAGTATCATCAATCTTAACACATTGCGAGCGTCCCCGAAGATATGAGTCAAACCAAGATATAGTTGGTGCAGAAAAGTTGATGGATTTCAAAATACCCAGAAGAATATCAAAATCTACGCAATTAAAGGCATTGCTGAAGTCTAATAGAATCAAAAGAGTAAGCTCTTTATTCTCCATAGCCCAGCGAATATCATCAGTAACTTTAAGGAGTGCTGTACTTGTACTATGTCCTGGGCGAAATCCAGATTGAAAATTACTAAGTAAATTATGACGTGTTAGAAAGCAGGTCAGCTGTCTGTGAACAATATGCTCTAGAACTTTTGAGAGAAATGGTAAGATAGATATAGGCCGGAAATGGGATAACATAGTAGGGTTTGGAATTTTAGGAAGAGGAATAATATGTGCCAACTTCCAAGAATTTGGGAAATTAGCTGAGTAAAAGGAGTAATTAAAAATGTATGTAAGAACATGTAAGATAGCAGGAAGAACAGGAAGAATCATCCTAGAGCTTATACCGTCATTGCCCACAGCTGTAGAGGAGATGGAAAGTAAAGCATTCTTAACGTCAACTTCCGACACAGGACTAAAATTAAATGAAGGGATATGTGGTATCGATAAATTCAAAAGCGACTGCAATGTATTCTGTTTAACACTTGATGTTAGTGATGTAGGAGGTGGGAGTGAGAAGCTTTTATTTAAAGCACACAAGTCTGTGAAATGTGTCACACAGTCAGTGGATCTACCAATTCCCACAGATCTAAGAAAACGCCAGATGTCGGAAGCAGTACGATTTTCAAGATTTTCGTGGTAATGGCGTCTTTTGGCATCTCTACACATTCTACTGCAGCGATTCCGAAGGGTTTTATAGCGATTCGGGTTATATTCCGATGGGTTGCGCTTGTATCTGCTTTTCGCCTTATCCCTACAAGCCATTACATTTTGAATATTGATAGTGAGCCAAGGCGCTGGATTATGTCGAATTTTGACTTTGCGGATGGGAGCATGACAGTCGTAAAGGCCGATGAGCTTGCTGTTGAATATACTGACCATAGTATTGACATCATCAGTATTATATATTGAAAACCAGTCTATGAGCCCTACATCACGATGCAAGTCCTCCAAATGTATGCCCCTGAAATTTCTCAGAAATCGAAACTGTGGCCTACGCTTAGGAGGGCGAATGCGATAAGACAGAAAAATTAGATCATGATAAGAGAACGGTGCAGTCATTTGACCATGTGTACCGACATGAAAAGAAGAAGAAACAATGACCAGATCTAATAGTGTGGGAATACAATTGGGAAAATGGTGAGTTGCAGAAAGTGGTAAAGTCTGAAGATTGAAAGAGGAGAGTAGGGATAACAGTTTATGTGAGCGGTAGTCATCTCTTAAAAGACATGTGTTGAAGTCGCCCATAATTATTACATGACTATATGAGGAGCAGAAAGTATCGTTAAGGATAGTTTCAAAAGAACTAAAGTAGTTAATATTTTCGTCTGGACTATAAAGAACACCAAGAAGTACCTTAGAGTGAAGAACAGAAATTTCTAGGAAAAGATGTTCAGCTGAGGAAGAATAAAGAGAAGGAGATGCGCTTATTATCTTGAACGGTATATTCGCTCGTAAGTAAACAGCGACACCTCCACACCTTTTTCCAGTTCTATCATTGCGTATCAGTACAAATCCGGGAAGAGAGTATTGAGTAGAAGGTAGACTTGGTTTGAGAAAAGATTCTGAGATTAGTATAGCATCGAGATGCTGATCACTAAAAGATGCCAGAAGGTCTGAATAATGGCTAGGAACACTCTGAGCATTAATATGAACAATATTGAGGTTTTTAGGATAGTCAGAAAAAGTACAGGAAAGTTTGTCATGCAGTGTTAAAGCTGGGGTATCACTATCCAAACTAATGAAACTGTCAAACTCCAGATTACCAGATTCATTATACATAAGTTAACAGAAGGCTGCTATTTTAAACACTTGCAGAATAGTCAGAAAATTCATGCAGTAGGACGAAAATATGCTAATATAACAAACACATCACACCCTGCATTTACTTGGTTTAAGCCCGCAAATGCAGTCATCATCATCCGAGCGTCTGTCCCAGTTGCGTCTCGCGACGCCTGGGGTCCGCTTTCCTACATTTTCTCCTCCACTTCGCACGGTCTTCGGCATCCCCTGTAGTGGGACTTTTGGCACGCATGTCATCCCTTACGACGTCAAGCCAGCACTTCTTGGGTCTTCCCCTCTTACCGGGACCCGGCGGGGCTGACATGGCCAGACATTTGTTACCTACGTAGCCCGGCGGTTGCCGCAAGACGTGACCATACCAACGAAGGCGACACTCTTGCAACTTGTCTGCAATGTCACGGACGTAAAGGCTGCCACGGATGCGAGAGTATCTCACGCGGTCCATCCGCGTGACCCCACACATCCACCGCAGCATCTTCATTTCCGTGACACGCAGCTCCTGCTTGTGTCGCTCCAATATCGGCCACGTCTCACTGCCATGTAAAAGGACAGGTCTAATAATGGTTTTGTAGACCTGTCCCTTCAATCGGATCGGCATTTTAGGGTCACAAATGACACCGGTCATCTCCCGCCATTTGGCCCACGCGGCAGCAATGCGTGACTTGACATCGCAATCGATGTCACTGGACGTGTGAAAAACAAATCCCAGGTATTTAACCTGGTCCGTGCGCTCAACCAAATCACCGCCTATGCGGACGGATGTGGGATCTGTCGAGTTTATTGCCAAGTACTCGGTCTTCGCCACATTTAGTTTCAGACCGCCGTTCTCAAGCGTCTCCTTCCACGCCTTTACACGTCGCACCAATCTGCCCCTGTCCGCGTCTGCCAGCGCAATATCGTCAGCATACATGAGCAACCATGGAGACTGCTCATGTGGGTTTCTGATGCTGTCCGACAATTCGTCTCATATTTCACTGAACAGAAGCGGACTAAGGGCCGAACCCTGGTGTACCCCGACGGTGATGGGGAAGGGTTTCGTGTCGCCAACAGCAGTCCGAACCCCGTCACAGTACATGTCCCGGATAGTGTCAATATAGACCTCTGGAACCCCTTTGGACCGCAGTGCCCACCAGATCATCGCACGAGGAACACAGTCGAAGGCCTTCTGCATGTCTAGAAACAAACAGTGCAGAGGCGTGTTCTTCGACCTGTATTTCTCTGCGACAACCCTCAGGGCAAAAACAGGGTCCGTGGTCCCATGACCAGGGCGAAACCCATATTGACACTCCGAGAGAGTACACTCCTGCCGGATACGAAAGTCTATAATCCTCTCGAAGATCTTTATGGTGTGGGACATCACCTTAATACCGCGGTAGCTCCCGCACTCCTGCACTGACCCCTTACCTTTGAAGACTTGAGTAATTATACTCAGTCTCCATTGGTTTGGGATCTGCCCGCTGAGGAGTATGCGGTTAAAAAGGTTTACTAAGATGCCTTAGGCTGCACCTCTTTGTGCTGTTTATTAAGCAGCTCGTGGAAGTACGAGCGCCATCTCTCCTTTACCGCGAGGTCTTCGCTTAACAGGTTGCCCTCAGGGTCTTTTACACAGCGACACTTGGATATATCCTGTGCCGCTTTGACCCTGGAGCGCGCCAGCTTATAGATGAGCTTCTGCCCCTCAGACGATTCCAGCTTATCATACAGAGGTTGTAAGTGGTCACGTCTGGCTCTGGCTACAGCTCTCTTTGTGGCGCGCTTGGCAGCCCTGTACGCGTCGCGGTCTTCAGGAGATCCGGTCGCTTGCCACTTTTTAAAGAGGGCTTTCTTCTCCCTAGTCTCCCTCTGGACTTTCCGTTCCACCACCAAGTTTCCTTGTCACATTTGCGTCCACCCTTAGACACACCGAGCACCACCTTCGCCGCTCCAAGGATGGCTGCCTGAACTTTGTCCCAGTAATCTTGAACTGGTTCGCCTTCAGTGTCGGTGCTCTTGTCACCGACAGCTGAGACGAACTCCTGGGACCTAGTTTCATCAAGCAGCCACCATCTGATGCGGCGCTGGCACCGCTCGATGCGTTTGCCTTTGGGCTTCACGCAGAGGTCCATGACAAGGGGACGGTGTTGTGCAGTAAGACTCTCACCGGGTATGACCTTGCAGTTGGCCACCTTGCCGATGCTGTGTCGCCTAGTGAGTAGGAAATCGATCTGAGTTGTACACCTCCCGCTCTTGTAGGTGATGAGATGTTCGGATTTCTTTTTGAAATACGTGTTCACAATGGCCAGATCGGCAGCCGCACACGTTCTAAGGATAGTTTCTCCTTCAGCGTTGCGGGTGCCATACCATGAACACGCTCAAACTCCTCACACCTCTCACCCACATGACCGTTTAGGTCGCCGCCCAAAACGATTCCCTGTGACAACGGAATGCTCGGAAGCACTCCCTCGAGTTGACCCCAAAACGACATCTTATCGGCGTCGCTACAACCGGCCTGTGGCGCGTAGGCACTTATCAGGTGGGTAATAATCCCATCGATAAGCACCCTCACGATCATAAGCCGGTCGCTACAGCGTTTCACCTCCAAGATGCCACTCTGCAGCCCCTCGGGGAGCACAACGGCCACCCCGTTCTCCCCACCAGGCGCACCCGTGTGCCCGCAAATGCAGTATAGCCAGCTAAAAGCTGAGAAAATTACAGAACTTCATAATAATAATAAATCTTTATTCATTTAGGTCACAAAGTAACACTTATGAACGTCAAGAATATTGCTTCTACATTTACATTTACTGCCAGATTCGCAAAGCCATAGGTAGAACTGAGGAAGAACCTGGCAATAAAACTCATGGCCACTCTTTTCTGAACGCCAGTAATTGTGATGATTAACATAATATTTGACCAATTATATAGTAATGAATTTATACAAACAAAAAAACAAAATCAATGTTGACTGCCTCTGTGGCGCGGTGGGAGTGCATTCGACTGCTAAGCAAGAGGTCGTGGGTTCGATTCCCACCCAGGATAAAACTTTGTGTGATGAGCACGATGGTTTATTCTGTGTCTGGGTGTTATTAATCTATAATATGTATGTATTTAGAAATATATAAGTATGTTTATCAGTTATCTGGTAACCATAGTACAATTTCTGCTTAGTGTGGAATCAGATGGCGTTGTGTGAGTTGTCCCAACAATATTTATTTATTTATAATGTTGTGTTTAAAATCATATTATAATTAGAGCGAATATAGTTGCCGGTTCTAAGGGCAGCCTACCCTTCCAAGCAGCCAACCAATAAGTAATAAATATTGTGGGACACTTTTCACACAGCGCCATTTAGCCCAAAGTAAGCTAATATTAGCTTGTGTTATGGGATCTAGATAACTGATAAACATACTTATATATATTTCTAAATACATACATATTATAGATAAAAAAAGATGTGGTGTCGTGGGACACCAGGTAGGAACGAAGTTCCTTCGGCTAATGTAGAATCGACACAATTTGCAAAAAAAAAAGTCGTGCTCAATTTTATGTAAAAACAAAAAAAAAGATAAAAAACCACCCTCTTCCTCACCCCCACCCCCACCCTCACCCTCACCCTCACCCTCACCCTCACCCTCACCCTCACCCTCACCCTCACCCTCACCCTCACCCTCACCCTCACCCTCACCCTCACCCTCACCCTCACCCTCACCCTCACCCTCACCCTCACCCTCACCCTCACCCTCACCCTCACCCTCACCCTCACCCTCACCCTCACCCTCACCCTCACCCTCACCCTCACCCTCACCCTCACCCTCACCCTCACCCTCACCCTCACCCTCACCCTCACCCTCACCCTCACCCTCACCCTCACCCTCACCCTCACCCTCACCCTCACCCTCACCCTCACCCTCACCCTCACCCTCACCCTCACCCTCACCCTCACCCTCACCCTCACCCTCACCCTCACCCTCACCCTCACCCTCACCCTCACCCTCACCCTCACCCTCACCCTCACCCTCACCCTCACCCTCACCCTCACCCTCACCCTCACCCTAACCCTCACTGAAAGAGGGAGAAAGAGAAAGGTATTATACACTACTCGCTTGTGTATACGACTGTCGCGCCTGCGCACGTCTCATTTAACGCTTTTATTCCACGGACTTTTTCTTACGGTTTTTTTCTTACGGTTTTACTATCACATTTTTTTCAGTTCGGTCGCGCAGCAAAATCCCTATCTTCTCTTAGCCTGCCATAAGGAACTTCGTTCCAATCAGACACAGAATAAACAATCGTGCTCATTACACAAAGTTTTATCCTGGGTGGGAATCGAACCCACGACCTCTTGCGTAGCAGTCCGATGCACTCCCACCGCGCCACAGAGGCAGTCATAAGTGGGCTTGCTGTATTAAGAGGTTAGTTGATTGATTGATTGATTTATCTCTTTATTGTACACCAGAAATGTAACAGTATTGGATTACAATTAAAAAAACTTATCGGTAATACAATTGGCGGCCTTATCGCACAAGGCAATCTCTTACAGGCAACCTTTGGATGGAAACCAAGATGAAAAAATGATTTGGGGCAGTAGGTGTACCTTCAACGTAACACTAGGTACTAAAGAATTACGCGCTAAAATTAATTTACATAAACACTACATGTATACATACACATAAAGTATACATATCTATAATATATATATATCTATAACATATACATATCTATAATATATACATATATAAATAAATAAATAAATAAAAATATCTTTATTTTGCATAGACCATTTTAACGGCGCTTACAAAATGTCATACACTATTTAAAATATTTAAAGCGACCACCGGTTCGGAACGCGGCCCACCTGAGAAGAACCGGCAAGAAACTTAGGAAACTTTTTTTTTGATGGCCTATTTACAATTTAATATTATTTCATTTTGCCAGCAGATCATTTCCAGGCGTCCCTGTCCTGCAAATAGTCTGTAACGGAGTAAAAACCTTTTTCACAAAGCTTGTTTTTAATAAACTTTTTAAATTTATTTAAAGGTAAATTTCTCAGGTCACAGGGAAGCTTGTTGTAAAAGCGTATACAGTTACCCTGGAAAGAATCGCCAATCTTATGTAGTCGACTGTGGTGGACTGAAAGATTATTTTTATTTCTAGTGTTTATATTATGTTTATCACAGAGTTTAGAAAACTGTGATAGATTTTTCTGGACATACATAAGATTGGCAAAAATGTATTGTGATGGTACGGTTAGAATATTCACTTCTTTGAATTTTTCTCGGAGAGAAACTCTTGGGCCCAAATTATAAATAGCGCGTACAGCCCGCTTTTGTAGAACAAAAATAATATTTAAATCTGCAGCACTCCCCCAAAGGAGAATACCGTAAGACATAATACTATGAAAATAGCTGAAGTAAACCATTCTAGCCGTATCCACATCTGTTAGAGTCCTGATCTTTTTTACAGCGTATGCAGCCGAACTTAATCTAGAGGCTGTCTTTTCTATGTGTGGGCCCCACTGCAAATTGGCATCAATAGTTATACCTAGGAACACAGTTGATTCTACAAACTCTAACACTTGTCCATTCAGTTGAACATTGGCCGCAACTTGTTTTACATTTGGTAGAGTAAATTTTATACATTTAGTTTTATTTTCATTAAGGCAAAGATTATTTGAGCTGAACCAATGAACTACTCTTGCAAATGCATTGTTTACATCGTCATAGTTATCTAATTGTCTTTTAATTTTAAAAATTAATGAGGTGTCATCTGCAAACAAAACAATCCTATTCCTGTCCCCTACATAAAATGGTAAATCATTAATATAAATGAGGAACAAGAATGGCCCAAGTATCGAGCCTTGTGGCACACCCATTGTAACCATGGATCCTACAGAACGTGTACCATTAATATCGATCCTCTGTATTCTATTGTTCAAATATGAAGACAGAAGGTCGAGAGCTTTGCCTCTTATTCCATAGTGGTGTAATTTTTTGCACAGCGTTTCATGTTGAACGCAATCAAAAGCCTTTGATAGATCGCAAAATATACCTAATGCATCGTGCTTGTCTATAATAAATAAACATAAACATTATTATATTAATAAGGCATTGCAGTTTAGGCAGAGTCAGCAACACGCAGATAATAATTATTAACAACCACTTTAAAGGTGTTCAAAGTTTGTGTACGTCTGATTGACACTGGCAGTACATTCCATAAACGAACCGCCTGAACATTGAACGATTTGTCCATGAAATCAGTGGAGTGTCCAGGCATTTTCAATCTCAAATTCTCCGATGATCGCAGAGATCTAGAATGGGTGTCACTTAAAAATTCAAAGCGCAGTTAGTTAGTAAGCTGCTGTGAGGAATTATGATGGGATGTTTCATATCACTATGAATTTCTGCATTTTTAAATCTCCCTCCTACTCGTAAAATTCCTTCTGTGTCCAAAAAGGGGTTTAAATTTAAGAGTTTACTTTTACTGCTTACCCTTTTGTACTTTCTGTATTACTCAATGTCAACGAAGTATTCGCAACGCTGCACATATTTAATGATAAGTTGCTTGGCTCGCTTTAACTCTTGCAACGGGAGATACGCAGGCCTTTGTTTACGTTTGCTAGTAGTTTTATTTATTGTTTCAAATGCTCGTAGTATTCACGCTAAAATTCTAGTTATTGTGACTATAGAATTAAATCTCAGTAATACTTAAAATAATACTCTCCTGCCCTTTCTGCTGAACGCAGCTGATATGCTTCGTGGTTTTAATCTCCTCTTCTGTAGTATATGTTATAATTTTACAATCTTCTTCTTCTTTAAATGATTTTAACCACTGTGGCCCTTGCCACCAAAGTGATGAACTTGCTAACTGCGACGCAAAGAGCCCTCGGCTTGCAGCGTCAGCGGGATTCATTCGATTTCACATAACGCCAGCGGCGAGGCTGTATAATGGGAATAATGCTTTTCACACGGTTGGAAACCAAATTTTTTCACCGATTTGGATCACCTTGTAACCATCCTAGGTCGACCATAGAGTCGGTCCAACCGTAGGGCTCTATGATTTGCTGGTGTAGACATTGCATGACTTTATTCATTAATTTTGCTAAAAGTTGAGCTCCACATGCTTCTAATCTTGGTAACGACAGTTTTGTTACATGGAGCTAAACGAGCTTTAGAAGTAATCAAGATTACCTTTACTTCATTGTGTTACTATCCGGGCGTAAATAACGCCTGCATATGCTTTTAGGGACGCATCGCAAAATCCGTGTAGCTGTATGACGTCACCTGGTTGATATCCTATCCACCTCGGTATTTCACACTGGTTTAAATGGCACATATCCGATCTTATTTTTAACCATTCGAGATTAATTTTTTCAGGGATCTCGTGGTCCCAATTCAAATTTGCTGCTAATATTTTTTGAAATAATATTTTCAGTTTTGTTGATAATGGACCCCATCAGCCAATCGGATCGAATAATTTTGAGATTTCAGATAAGACTCTTCGTTTCGTGTACGCTGTGCTAGATTCAACGTCATCGTATTTGAAGGTAAAATTATCCTTCTCGAAGTCCCATAATAATCCCAAGGTCCTCGACGTTCCTTCTGCTTTGAAGTTAAATATTTGTCGCTCATTACACCACTCATTACTTATTGCTGCTAGTATTTGTGGTTAATTTGTCATCCATTTTAGAAGGGAAAATCCTCCTGATTTCGTCATACTGTTGATATCTGCTATTAATTGCTGACCCTGCTTGATTACATGTGTTCCATGGACAATATCGTCCATATACATTGCTTGTTCGAGCACCTGGGCTGCTTCAGGGAACCTTTGACGTTCATTGGCTGCTAGTTTTCTCAAGGTCATCATCGCTAAGAACGGTCCGGCCTTGAAACCGTATGTTATCTTAGCCAACTGATATGTTTGTATTGGTTGGTCTTGAGACTCTCTCCACAATACGATCTGATATACTCTGTCTTCTTCGCTAATTATAATTTGTCAATACATCTTTTCGATATCTGACGTAAAGGCGATCGATATATACGCTATTGTAAGATATAATATCCTGTTGTAGATTAGGACCCTTGCACATCAAGTCATTTACACTATAACCACTTGTTGTTTTTGCTGAAGCGTTAACGCTGAATATCGTCAATACTGTGTAATATTACGTTACAATGAAATGACTGTATCTTCCCAAATAATATCCATCCTAATTGGGTTTGCTCTGCTAACGGTAACGAAGGCTCCTCTCCTCTACTGATACCTCCCATTTTTATCATGGCATAAATGTCTGATCCTAAAAGTAGATCGATTGGCCTGCTTAAATTAATCTCCGGGTCTGCTAAATCTATGTTTTGTATAAGCTCCCACGAGGTCCTTTTAAAACTTGTTTGAGTCAGATTTTTTGTAATGCTGTTCATAATGAGGACATCTGTGTTAAATTGAAAATCGCTGTATATTGACATACACCCGATATTAATCGGACCTTTACAGTTATTTGCTGTTTCCCCTATACCATAAATAACACCTAGGCCGAAATTTCTCTTCACACCTAGCTGCTGGGCGGAGCTTTCAGAGATTAAAGATATTTGTGATCCTTTATCTATAAGTGCTCTCATAATATGATATGCCCCATCTTTTGACATAACATTAACTAATGCTGTGGCGAGTAATATTTTCCCAGGGCTTAGTTGCGACACGTGTAAATTCTTTCCCACTTCATGCAAATTTTTAGTTCCTTCACTTTCTTCAACTTATTGTCACTAGACAGAGAGTTGAAATTTGCGCAATGGAAAAGGCTATGATCTTCACTGCAAAGTTGACACTTGACTGCAGTTACGTTGAATGATTTACTAATGCTATTTTGATAATTATAAGAATTATTATTATATGACTTCTTTGCTGAATAATGCTGAGATTTGGTTTGATTTTGTGTAGGAGTCTTGGTGGTAACTGGATCTTATTTTCTGCGTGCTGACTCGAGGCTTGTAAACTTACTCTCTAAATATGATAGAAAATCCTTTAAAATTAATTCTCGTGGATTTTTTAAGGACTCCAAATAGTCAGTGTATGACTCGCCATCCAGCTTTTGGGCCAAAACGTGAACTAAAAATGGATCACACGATGTTACCTCGACTCCTAAATTTCCAATGGCATGCAGTGTCTCAAGAGTGACATCATGCATTCTTTTGATTTGTACTAAAGATTTCTGGTTTAAATTAGGTAACCCAAGTAAAGTATTTAGATGTGCTGTAAATATGAGTTTTTTGTTATTATACCTATTGTTGAGAATTTCCCAACATGCTGCATAATTGTCAGTGCTTATACGAGTATGCAAATGCTGAATCAACCTTTCAGATTCTCCACGTAATCGTCCTTTCAAAAATTGCATCTTTTGAGCTAAGGACAGTGACGGGTTATTTTGGACAGTGTCGTTAAAGATATCCTTAAACGATGTCCATTGCTGATAGTTCCCAGAGAATATAGGTATCTCTATTTTGGGAACTGTTTTCTCTCGGTGAGAAACCGACCAAAGTTTTTTGTTAATTGATTTTTTCAGATCTACGAATTTTGTCTCATGTTTAGTAAACAAAGCTGATGGATATTCACATGAATATCCCAGTGAAGGGTATCGATTGTTGTCCAGTGAGACTGAAGCTCCTTCAACACATCCTCAAACTCCCATTTCTCGTTGATGTCATCTATGTTAATAGTAGTTGCTGATCTCATAAATGCTTTGAAATTTAAAAATTGCTTACGAAGTAAATCATCTAATTTACTCGTCGATCCTCTCATCACCGACAATGGTTGGGAAACCTTGGCCATTGCGTCCGTAGAACGTTCTGCTTCTGTTGTAGGTGTTTGTGCCTGCATTGTTTCTTTTGCCAACGACTTTGATGTCGAGGGCTGCGCCACTGATAGATCCTGACTCTGCTGATTGATAAGTTCTTTGGCTGATAGATAAAGTTCTTTTGTATGCTCATATTCCGAATTAGTGAAATAGGGATGGTCTTTAATTTTCAGCCCACAAATGTTTTTGTTTTTTTTTATTTTTATTTATTTATATATATTTATTCATTTTTTTTTATATAATACAAATAATCGCCATACTGTCGAGCAGTTTGTTGGCGATAATGGCGCTCTTTTACAAATACTTCTTACAAACCATTAATACCCATGCCCACTAAAATACTTATAAAACATTTTCAATTATTAGCATAAACCTAACATTCATTAAGTTAATCAAAACAAAGGCGACTTATGCAGCTCCATCACCCAGCATTAATCCTCTAGCAAAAAGGCAAAAAGCAAAATAGTTACGGTGCTCATTTGATTGCATGTTTTATGTCTTAAAAAATCTTGTGAATCTTGTGATTGCTTTGATACTCTACCCAATAACTTTCAAGGATATTTAACCGCCTTTGAAAGTAATCTGCGGTCCTTCTCTCGGACCCTGCTTTTTGCAAATGTTTGGCAAACTTTTTGGTAGCTTCCGTGATATCTTGCTGATTGAGATATAAATTCTCCATGTATGCTCAAAACAAGTAAAAAATATGGAAAGTCAAATGAAAAAAGATCATATGCTGCTGAATTCTGCTTGCTGTGGTCCGCTGCCGATTTCCCTTAGTAACACCATACACGTGCATTGCTGTTCACTTTCGAAGGACCAAATTATGTGGGGGATTTTGTATTTCCATCACATAAATAAATAATAGTCAATTGCTAGTTAAAACTGATATAATTGCTATAAATGCTGGTTCACACACTCAATAAATAGTATGCCACGGAACACGTATGGTAAGTCCTAATCCGGGAAAGGCTAAACGTGGACTGCTTTCACGGCTCGTTAAGCGACCGTGCTTCGTATATTTGCTTATTCGTAATATTGTACGGGTGAACCGTACAGTATGCCTCTGCCACCCCTTCGGAGATAAGGCGTGATGAATATTTACTTAATATTATTTATTTAAAGATGGTTTAAAGGTACAACTGTGTTATATTTCATTGTGGAGTAATATGACGAACGAAATATTAATTCAAATCAATTAAAGATGGTGCGATGTCGTGTTTTAGGATGTAAGAGTGATAGTGAAAAAAAAACTGTATCTTTTCATTCGTAAGTTAATACTACCAAGTTTTATCAGGTACTAGGTTTTAATAGTAATATATTGTGCATCTTGTATTCAAGATGGAATTTCATTAATAAATAAGATCAAATATCATTATTTAAGAAGTCCAACATCTAACATAAATAAAAGTAATGGTCGCCATATCATGTATGCTAAATTACCCCAGATGTGATTTTATTTTAAAACATGCTGGTTGTATTTAAACTTAATAGACGCACAAAAAGGGAGACGTACAGAAAATTAACTTTGAGAAATATATAAGCCTACTTACCACGTAATTAACGTTACTTATATTTTGTGCGACATAAGTTTAGGCTTAGGGTATATTGGAAATAACTACTCTCGGACCTCCCAACCATAACCTACAACGTGTATCAGCGCCCTGGCTTCATTATTCAGTTAGCACCAACATCCATGCGAGGCGGTTATCTGGATTGTGATTCAAGTGGTAGTTTATAGACACGCTATTACATACCTAAGATGTTCTCGAAACTGGTCTAAACTTCAATATTTTATTTTAAATATTGTATTACCTAGCCGTGAGGTCTTGGTTCGTCCAAATTTTCCACTTTAATGGTCGGTGTCTGCTATACTAGATTAATAGTAGCAGATGTAATATCTTTGCTGTCGGTGCTGTTAGAAACGACTGCTGCCTAATCTCCCAAACTCTATTAGTAGGTATCCGCTCCTGTGCCCGACCTTGTTCATTTATCAGCAGGTGTATCAGCTTGCATTGCATGTGAATATACTTTGCTCAAGAATATTCTATCTAAAACTAAATAAACATATTAAAAAAAAAGCATACTGTATTATTTACTCACGAAAACTAGAACCTATCATGCCTCTGTGGTGCAGTTGGTAGTGTATGCAACAGTGAGGACAAATATTTGATTGATCCGCAAATGTTTGTTAAGACGTTTAGGTATTTTGTAAAGTGTAAGGGTGTTTCCAAATACCCTCAACTACTAGCGGTGTAACTGCTAACTAACGGATGAGACAACTATGCATGTACTCTTACGGGATTGTGAGATCAGACGGCAGTCGTTCGCAACAATTCCGAAAACTAAAAGCCCAATGATCAAAAGTACGGATCGTAGGTGGATACTTAGAATTTTAATAATACAAAGAATGGGGAAAATTTCTTCATATGGTAACCCAGTTCTCGTAACACTACCTGTCCCTTTCTGCGGCACGCTGACTATGTGTCTATAGTATTCTCTGTCTACGGTTCTACGCGTAGCTTAGACGAAGTACCAATAAACATAGCCATGCAGTCCGTCTCGTTCTCACGAGACGGAAAAGCAAATACAAGCAATACTGAGGAAAGAAGAGGATAGAGTATCATCGTTGTCGTCTCAGGCTGCGTGCCGGTTTATTGCTGGCCACCAACAAGTTTTGGCATAACAATTTTGACGTTTTGAAATTTGTGATTAAATAAATATAGTAATTTCCGATACCGTTTGCCATCCAAGAAAATTGAATTGAATAGAAATATAGTAATTTTACAATTTTAAATAGTAAACATTGTGTATCGTGTGTAACAATTAAACCGGTACTTCGTCAAAGACACGTAGACAGAGTAGTATTCTCTGTCTGCGGTTTATATCAGGAATACATTTTTGTTCTGTCTGTGGTACATATTTGACAAATTCCATTATAGGCACGTTTTTATTACTCTTGTACCAATAATCTGTTTTCATAACAAAATATTGCCAAAGACAATAAGTTGTCGTAACATGCAATTCTTACTCGCAGAACATAATTTAATTTTATAAACTACACACCCGTCTACGTAAATACACTGTACTCAAGAAAATAAACAGGTAAGATTTTATTTTAGTATTTAAAAATATTTAGTGATTAAAAGGTATATAATATATAATACTTATTTATAAAGTTAATAAATTTAAATAATAATTTATTATTACAAGTTTTGATTTCCACTTATTATTTATTGGGTGCACAGTCAGTCTCAGAAGTAGATTAACAGAATCCAAGGTTACAGAATAGATTACAGCAAGCTGATTTCGATCCTGGTATTAGCGGGACTGCAGCTATTTTGTGCCCAATAATACAATCGATGGATTGAAATCCGCGTCCGTGGTTCAATGCTGGACTGTGATGTGACTGGTCAATTCTTCTGGTAACTACAAAGTTGGCCTCTATGAAGATAGCAAAAAATGGTCTTAAAGGGAGCTTTAAGACCATTTTTTGCTAGAATATATAGTAGCCTCTTACAATTTAGAGCTCGCTTCCTCTCGCTCACGTCCTAATAGAGACGTAATTAATAATACCGCGTGCCAAATTTACGTCAGACTGTAGACGATAAACGAATAAATACTATCAGTTGCCTGCCATTGATCAGTAGTAATGAATATAATCGTATGAGTAAAAGGGTGACGCCCTCCTGACGCACTTGGTTGTATGATATACTAGTTGAAGCCAATTCCTTTGCTGCCGTGGTGACATTTTCCTGTTCCCGTTCCCTACAAGAACTTGTTCGCGGTATAAAAAGTAGTCAATGTGTTGTTCTGATATGTAAGCTATATTATTGTAAAGTTTCATCAAAATCCATTCAGTAGATTTTGCGTGAAAGAGTAACAAACATCCATTCTTACAAACTTTCGCAATTATAATATCCTTAATGTCAGTAGGATATGTAGTAAGGCGCGCCTAGTGAATATGTCAATGGATTTGGAAGAATATGTATAAGGAACACCACCAAGATTGTCAGGGCTGAAGCAATTTAGCCTGATAGTGGTGCACCTACTAATTAACGGACGGAGGCAATGACGTAGCCGCTTTTTGGTTAGATAGCAGGCGCTATCAAACTATAAGAAGCCAAACGATAGCTGCTCTAAGAGATCCCTAGGCTCCAAAACCAGGTAAGGTTTGGAAGAAATTCAATCACACACGACGGCTATCGAGGGTAAGGGAGAGGCTCCATCAGTGAGCCTCGATATCTCTAAAGCCTTTGACCGGGTCTGGCAACGTGGTGTTCTATCGAAATTAGAAGAATTAAATCCTATGCTATATTAGATTTTGCGAATGGGCATCCAGCTTTTTGGCCGGTAGAACTATCAGAGCCGTTGTTGACGGTTGCTGTTCGGACTACATGGCCATAAATGCTGGGCTCAGTGTTCTCACCCGCCCTGTTTTTGCTGCATATCAATGACATGCTATCCATTGACGGCATTCATTGCTATGCAGATAATGTTACGGGTGACACTTATTACACAGGTCGCTCCAATATTCCCCGGTCTGCAGTGGAAGAAAGTCGTGAACAATTTGGGTCTAAAATCGAGGCTGCTCTTGCAAGAGTGTCCGATTAGGGTAGACAAAATCTCCACAATTTAACCCTACCAAGACCCTACCAAATTTGTGCATTGTCCCATTTACTGTAGCGCCGCAATTCCAGGGTACACCTCTCTCCATCTCCAATAGTATTGGGATCCTTGGTGTTGAGATCTCTAGTGACGTCCAATACGGTAGTCATTTAGAGGACAAGGCGAAGCTGGCGTCCAAAAAGCTCGGAGTGCTCAACAGGGCGCGGCAGTACTTTACTGCAGAACAAACACTGATCCTCTATAAGTCGCAAGTGCGGCCGCACATGGAGTACTGCTGTCACCTTTGGGCTGGTGCACCTGAATAGCAGCTTCGACCTGACGACTCTGTAGAACGGCGTGCTATGAGGATTGTCAACGATCCTCTACTAGCGGGCGGTGTCGAATCCCTTCGCGACAGGAGAGACTTTGCCTCCTTATGCGTGTTCTATCGCCTGTACAACGGTCTGTGCTCTGAGGAGTTGTTTGATAATCATATCATCGAACCGCTCGCCATAGACAGGTGTTCACCCTCACACTTTGCGTCCGGAGCGCACGCATACGGTTAGATCCGATAGAGGTCATATTCCGCGAACGCTTAGATTGTGGAATGAACTCCCTGCCTGGGTTTTCCCGAGCGTCTACGGTATGGGGTTCTTCAAAAGGGGTCTGAGAAGGTTTATAAAGAGTCGACAACTCGAGTGCCGCACCTCTGGTGTTGCATACGTCCATAAGCTACGGTGACCACTTTCCATCAGGTGGGCCGTATGCTTCTCTGCCATATCAGTGGTATAAAAAAAATGGAAAACAGCTTAGTCTGCAACCTGAAGAATTACATACCATTCTCCAGTTCCATCATGGTTTTGATGATCTATAGCAAAATAGAGCATTGCTTTATGGGAAACCAAAGCCAAACAATAATAGTTTATTTTTCACCACTATATTCACTTTGGTAGGTACTTCACTATCACTAAATGTAATAAAACAAAGTCGTTTACTGCTCGTTTCGAGGCGGACAGGTAGTTGCTTCATATAGGTATTGAGGTCAATTGAATGATGATTTAAAACTTCTTATATTTTTCAGGTTTCATGTTTCCACGTTCAGCAGGAGGCGACATCACGAGTTTCAAAATGATGGCAAATTGGATCATGTAATATATTGTTTTAATTGTTGTGCTCGTTTACCTACTTGTCAATAGTTATTATTATGCAGCTTTTAACACCACAATGAAGCAGAACTCGGATAACTGCTGTTGGACCAACTGTGGTGGTAAAGATCCTTTGATGCGGCCACCAGTAAAACATCTTGTAACAAGTCAATTACCAATCGGTCATTATGTGAGTAATTTGCGATTCAAGGAGAGAAAATTGCTTCAGAAGCTATTAAGGAGATACGCTCACTATGATTATGTAAGGAATCAGATATTATTACAAAATACACGACGTAAAAGGATTGGTTCAAAATGGTGTGTTCCGATCAGAAATGTTAATTGTGATCACAAAAATATTTGTTCATATACATGTTTAAGCTGCTATTACAGTTCATTGTCAAAACATGCATCGAATGCGATATTGAAGTCAATATCACGCCATGGAAACCCATTTGAAAAGTCAAGACTTAGAAAATATTTCACAACGGTAAAACCATTAGCCAAGACCATTTATTATGAAAATGAATACAACCTGAACAAACATATTCTGTCTCAATCGCAAATATTGCATAATAATTTATCTCGAAACAGATTTATAAGAACATTCCGAGATGGAACATTAGCAAGTAAAAAGAGAGTTGTTCCCAATTCTTTGCGACGTCAAATGAACATACTTGGAAAAAACCCATCACTGTTTTTGTATGATGATAAGACATACAAAAAATACAACAAAACAGAATGTTTTTCTAATAATACTAGACAAAATAAAAAGTTACATAAATCTATTTCAAAAAACCCTGTATCAAGTGGAACTTGTTTGGATAAAATGTATTTAAAAGATAAAATACTTTTAAGAAAGGAAAAAAATAAGAAAGATTTGAATGCTATGGCAATTGCAAATCAAAAAGTTTTCACCAAGAAGGTATTCGAGAGCAAGACGGATTTTAGTGACAAACTACACCCTAAATTTAAACCAGGCAATCGTAATTACATGACATATTTTATAGAAAATTCAACGCTTTTACCAGTTCGCAATATCCAAAATACAAACCATTCTGTTTGTTATAAACGGGAAAAGCTAGATATGTTACGTAGTAGACAGAAAACAATAAAACCACAGCAAACCAATTTTTGTGTTCCTGTTGCATTTTATTCATACTTTTACATTAAGAACAAAAAAAGAAATAAACATTACTATGATAAATATTATGATTCTTCAGAAGAAATTATAGCAGGAACAACTGTGCCCTGCGGAGATTTTAAATCTAAAAGTACTGAATTTAGGAAAAATACTCCCAAATCAAAACCAGTACGAGCAGATACACCTTCGTATAAAACTATAAAGATTCATTCAAATTATACATGTGGTGCAGCATATTTTCATAAAAATTCATCAACTCATAATATTAAAAAACTATTTCATCCAAGAAAGCGCCAAACAGTTAGCGATTTAACATCAATCGAGAATACTAAAAGTGACCATAAGCTAAGGCAACACCGTCCTAAATATTATTTGCATAATGCTGGTAACAAAAATAAAATAAAATATAGTATATCCCAAATAGAACCAGTATTTAGCATGTCTCATAATATAAAAAGCAGTAAAAATATACAAAACCTAGATTACCTTGGGCAAGCTCAGACAAAAGATAAAACATTAAAAAATTCCAGAAATGTAAACCAAGTATATCATATAGATAACAAAAAAGGCTACATAATAACACCACAAGCAACAAAAAAGTTCAATGATCCCAATCACAAAGTAACACATGATTATGGCGGCACAAAATTCAGTGGATCAAACAATCGTAGTAACAATTTCAGCAAGAGTAGTATCTCTGTACCATACTTTAAGAAACAAACAAATTGGGTTCGAAAAAGTTTGAGTGATAATCATGAAGAAATAAGGCATACTTCGTCTCCTAAAGTTTATTATGAGAGTCAAAGTATTAATAACCCATGGATCCTATTCCTAGAAAGAGACGAATGTGAACCAGGTTTCTGTATTCCATATCAATGTGATAAAAGAGAGTGCTTGAAAAGAATAAAAACCCGCTTTACTTCTCCACAGCAGACTAATACCGATATTGTTAAAATGAACACTGTGGGAAGTGAACCAGTATATAAACCATTGACGCCAAAATATACTCAAACTGAAAATCAAACAAATTTCAAAGTTAAACCGAAACATGTTAATGATTTTGGATCTAATGTTACTCTAGGCAAGTCTGGTTACAATAACACAAATTCCTCAGAACAATTACCCAATGAGAAGAACACTTTATCTAAAGTTCCCCATCGACCTATGATTAGTAACCAAAGGAATCGAACGACGATGAAAAATGCCCTGTCTAAATTATTGTCATCAACAAATTCTGGCAAAGTTCGCAAGATGGAGGGAAACCGAAGGAGGAGGAGAGTACGTACATACCGACGTGCCCCAATAGCAAGTTCCCAGACCATTCCCAGGGTGCCAGTGGAACTCGAAAAGTTTTTAAAGAAACCTCGCCATAGGCGTGTCTACACAATTGGGTCTGACATTAATCTGAGTATGAAATTTTACAAAGAAGAAAACGTGGATTGTCCTACAATCCTGAAGTCCAAAAAAGGTATTAAAATTATTTTGCTAGTGTGAATCGAGAACCTGGTAAGGGTTAACCTCGGAGTATAGCTTAGGAATTAGGAATCAGGCAAATCAAGAGTAGGGTAGTATTTGATACGCTCTTGAAAGTAGGCGATGCGAAAGGTATACCAGTGAGATATTGCGGGATTTAAGACCGTATCCGGCAGGAGAATAACCACATGAGTAGATAAACATACCAGAGAATAAGCTTCAAATGACGCGCGAATCGGTTCACTACTACAAGCACGGGGGGCATGTGTGCGTGACCACTGGCCGCTAGTCGCGAACGTGGTGATGGAAAAACCGGTTTACACTCGCACAATTTGTATGGAGCACGAAACAAATGACGCAACCGCATCGCGCGACCGGTGGGAATGGCTAGAGAACCACGCGGCGACCGCGACCCGGTCGGAGGCATTGGCGTCGCGTGACGCAGGCGAGAGCATATCAAAATAGCGTAATTTTTTCAACACACGACAACAAGATCTACTTACTCTACCTATCTACTAGTTACACTTTTTAATTGCGTTCCTGCAGGAGACTCGGTGGAAGGGCAACAGAGCCCGGCCTCTGCAGAAAGGCTACAAGCTGTATTACACGGGTGCGCCTGGTGGGGAGAACGAGGTGGCCGTGGTGCTCTCCGAGGGGCTGCAGAACGGCATCTTGGAGGTGAAACGCTGTAGCGACCGGCTTATGATCGTAAGGGTGCTTATCGATAGGATTATTACCCACCTGATAAGTGCCTACGCGGAACAGGCCGGTTGTAGCGACGCAGATAAGATGTCGTTTTGGGGCCAACTCGAGGTAGTGCTTCGGAGCATTCTGTTGTCACAGGGAATCGTTTTGGGCGGCGACCTGGACGGTCATGTGGGTGAGAGGTGTGAGGAGTTTGAGCGTGTTCATGGTGGTTTTGGATACGGCACCCGCAACGCTGAAGGAGAAACTATCCTCAGAACGTGTGCGGCTGCCGATCTGGCCATTGTGAACACGTATTTCAAAAAGAAATCCGAACATCTCATCACCTACAAGAGCGGGAGGCGTACAACTCAGATCGATTTCCTACTCACTAGGCGACACAGCATCGGCAAGGTGGCCAACTGCAAGGTCATACCCGGAGAGAGTCTTACTGCTCAACACCGTCTTCTTGTCATGGACCTCTGCGTGAAGCCCAAAGGCAAACGCATCGAGCGGTGCCAGCGCCGCATCAGATGGTGACTGCTTGATGTACCAGGAGTTCGTCTCAGCTGTCGGTGACAAGTGCACCGACACTGAAGGCGAACCATTTCAAGATTACTGGGACAAGGTTCAGGCGGTGAGTCTAAGGGTAGACGCAAATGTGACAATGAAACTTGGTGGTGGAACGACGCAGTCCAGAGGGAGACTAGGGAGAAGAAAGCCCTCTTTAAAAAGTGGCAAGCGACCGGATCGCCCGAAGACCGCGACGCGTACAGGGCTGCCAAGCGCGCCATAAACAGAGCTGTAGCCAGAGCCAGACGAGACCACTTACAACCTCTGTATGATAAGCTGAAATCGTCTGAGGGGCAGAAGCTCATCTATAAGCTGGCGCGCTCCAGTGTTAAAGCGGCACAGGATATATCCAAGTGTCGCTATGTAAAGGCCCTTAGGGCAACCTGTTAAGCGAAGACCTCGCGGTAAAGGAGAGATAGCGCTCGTTCTTCCACGAGCTGCTTAATAAACAGCACAAGGAGGTGCAGCCTCCGGACCTCCCTCCGAATCAGGGACTAGTGCCACCGGTAATACCTGGAAAAGTCCTGACTGCGCTTCGCCGCATGAAGAATCGGAAAGCTGTCGGACCCGATGGAGTCCCCATCGAAGCCTAGAAGGCGATGGGTCCTTGCATCTTAGTAAACCTTTTTAACCGCATACTTCTCAGCGGGCAGATCCCAAACCAATGGAGACTGAGTATTATTACTCCAGTCTTCAAAGGTAAGGGGTCAGTGCAGGAGTGTGGGAGCTACCGCGGTATAAACGTGATGTCCCACACCATGAAGATCTTCGAGAGGATTATAGACTCTCGGATCTGGCATAAGTGTACTCTCTCGGAGTGTCAATATGGGTTTCGCCCTGGTCTTGGGACCACGGACCCTGTTTTTGCCGTGAGGGTTGTCGCAGAGAAATATAGGTCGAAGAACACGCCTCTGCACTGTTTGTTTCTAGACATGCAGAAGGCCTTCGACTGTGTTCCTCGTGCGATGATCTGGTGGGCACTGCGGTCCAAAGGGGTTCCAGAGGTCTATATTGACACTATCCGGGATATGTACTGTGACACCGATTCAATGGTTCGGACTGCTGTTGGCGACACAAAACCCTTCCCCATCACCGTCGGGGTACACCAGGGTTCGGTCCTTAGTCCGCTTCTGTACAGTGTAATATTAAACGAATTGTCGGACACTCAAACTCGACAGATCCCACATCCGTCCGCATAGGCGGTGATTTGGTCGAGCGCACGGACCAGGTTAAATACCTGGGATCTGTTTTTCACACGTCCAGTGACATCGATTGCGATATCAAGTCACGCATTGCTGCCGCGTGGGCCAAATGGCGGGAAATGACCGGTGTCATTTGTGATCCTAAAATGCCGATCCGGTTGAAGGGACAGGTCTACAAAACCATTATTAAACCTGTCCTTTTACATGGCAGTGAGACGTGGCCGATATTGGAGCGACACAAGCAGGAGCTGCGTGTCACGGAAATGAAGATGCTGCGGTGGATGTGTGGAGTCACGCGGATGGGCCGCGTGGGAAACTCTCGCATCCGCGGCAGCCTTCACGTCCGTGACATTGCAGACAAGTTGCAAGAGTGTCGCCTTCGTTGGTATGGTTACGTCTTGCGGGAACCGCCGGGCTACGTAGGTAACAAATGTCAGGCCATGTCAGCCCCGCCGGGTCCCGGTAAGAGGGGAAGACCCAAGAAGTGCTGGCTTGACGTCTACTTTACTGAAACATATATTTCTTTATACGATTTTCCTACCACGCGACTTGGCCAGATGGACTCACAAAGAATGATGATAATAAATCCCGAATTTTCGATCACACTAGTATGGAAAGTCACTTTTGAGTAACCATCGCCACTCCGATGGTTTTATGCGGGAAGAGTGGCGGACGACGTCGCGGTCGCTGACATCGCCCCGCGACAGGCGACCATGCTCGCGAGGTCGTCTGATGGCCGTCGCGGGTCGCGGTCGCTAAGAACGGAATGCTACCTTTAACGTGGTATTTGATATTGAATAATGGTTGTTTATTGTTCAGTGTGTATGAATAATAGTAGAAAAAATAAAATGTATTATACTTTAACTATCCCAAGGAGTACAATAGGTAAGTAAATATTTGATTATTATATTTATCAGTAAGTACCTTTCGTAGACAACACGGTGAGTTTTTAGCTTTTTATAATTATTATTACAAGCTTTTACATGGTCACTGCGGTCTGTGTATCAAACCCTCTATAAATAAATAAAGACAAAAAAAAAAAAGCTTTTACAAAACATTTGTAGTTATTTTGTAGGTGTGTTGGTATGTAGTAAGTATGTGCCAAAATTGCAAGTTGTAACTTTGAAATATTTCCCGATGTCTAATTTTTGTAACCTACCAGTGATTTATTTTCAATGCAATAACATATCACACATAATATATCGTCACGCCTATTATACACCTAGATGCGGACAGAGTACATACCACATCTTATTATGACTAGTATATGATGAACTTTGATTCATTCTAATTTAAAAACAATAACAATTAAATTATGACATTATGTACTTACTCATGAAATGTTATATAAAATAAAATAAAATATAAAAAATAAAAATGTCTTTATTTTGCATAGACCATTTCAACGGCGCTTACAAAATGTCATACACTAAAACTAAAGAAAAAAATTGTATATTTAAAGTGACCACCGGTTCTGAACGCGGCCCACCTGAGAAGAACCGGCAAGAAACTTAGGAAGGCTTTTTTTTGATGGCCTATTTACAATTTAATATATCATGACTATAATATTTTATTTGCCAGCAGATCATTTCCAGGCATCCCTGTCCTGTAAATAGTCTTGAATAGAGTAATAACCTTTTTCACAAAGCTTTCATTTAATAAACTTTTTAAATTTATTTAATGGTAAATTTCTCAGGTCACAGGGAAGCTTGTTGTAAAAGCGTATACAGTTACCCTGGAAAGAATCGCCAATCTTATGCAGCCGACTGTGGTGAGCTAAAAGATTGTTTTTATGTCTAGTGTTTATATTATGTATATCACAGAGTTTAGTAAACTGTGATAGATTTTTCTGTACATACATAAGATTGGCAAAAATGTATTGTGATGCTACGGTTAGAATATTTACTTCTTTGAATTTTTCTCGGAGGGAGACTCTGGGGCCCAAATTATATATAGCGCGTACAGCCCGCTTTTGAAGAACTAAAATGTTATTTACATCTGCAGCACTCCCCCAAAGGAGAATACCGTAAGACATAATACTATGAAAATAGCTGAAGTAAACCATTCTAGCCGTATCTACATCTGTTAGAGTCCTGATCTTTTTTACAGCGTATGCAGCCGAACTTAACCTAGAGGCCGTCTTTTCTATGTGCGGGCCCCACTGCAAATTGGCATCAATAGTTATACCAAGGAACACAGTTGATTTCACAAACTCTAACACTTGTCCATTAAGTTGAACATTGGCCGTAACTTGTTTTACATTTGGTAGAGTAAATTTAATACATTTAGTTTTGTTTTCATTTAGGCAAAGATTATTTGAGCTGAACCAATGAACTACTCTCGTGATTGCATTGTTTACATCGTCACAATTATCTAATAGTCTTCTAATTTTAAAAATCAATGTGGTATCATCTGCAAACTAAACAATCCTATTCCTGTCCCCTACATAAAATGGTAAATCATTAATATAAATGAGGAACAAGAATGGCCCAAGTATCGAGCCTTGTGGCACACCCATTGTAACCATGGATCCTACAGAACGTGTACCATTAATATCGACCCTTTGTATTCTATTGTTCAAATATGAAGACAGAAGGTCGAGAGATTTGCCTCTTATTCCATAGTGATGTAATTTTTTGCACAATGTTTCATGTTGAACGCAATCAAAAGCCTTGGATAGATCGCAGAATATACCTAATGCATCTTGCTGGTCTTCCCAGGCTTCATGAATACATTTTAATAACTCAACACCAGCATCGGAAGTTGAGCGCCCTTTCGTAAAACCAAACTGTTTTGCATGAAATATTTTATGAATATCAAAATGGGGATAGCATTTGATTCAAAATTATTTTTTCAAATACTTTGCTCAAAGTTGGCAGCACTGACACTGGTCGGAAATTAGACGGGTCTGTAGCGCTGCCAGCCTTGAACAAGGGTATGACTTTGCTGTGTTTCATTAAATCAGGAAATATACCACTTTAAACACAGTCATTAAACACGTTTGCTAGATGCGGCGCAATGACCTCAATGATACATGATGCAGTTTTGACTGATAATCCCCAAAGGTCCGCGGTTTTCTTAATTTCAATACATTTAAAAGTTTTTATAATATCCTGAGCGCAAATATCTGTGAATACAAATGCATCCCTGCAATAAGGAACAGATTCTTCTAATAAATGTTCAGAGGAACTGAAAGACGCTTGCAGAGATTTAGTCGTCAACATAGGTACATTTTCGAAAAAATGTTCAAATTCCGTCGCCACTTCCAGGTCCCCTGTAACATGACAATCATTTACTTTTAAGTGGAAATCCCTTTCTGTCACCATAGTTCTACCGCATTCAGAGTTAATGATATTCCAAGTATTTTTTTTTTTATTCACAGAATTAGAAATTTTATTTTTAATAAAGTTTGACTTTGCAAGATAACATGTTTGTTTAAATATCTTAGAATAATTTTTAACATATCCCTGAAAGGTTTGGTTAAAATTATATGATTTTTCTGAATATAATTCAAATAATTTGTTTCTACTTTTAAAAGCAACTCAACAAATGTAATAAAATTACCTATTACTTACATGTAATAATATATACTTACCATCTTTGTAAAGACTCGGAAGTCCGACTGTTTTTAGTACACCACCATATCGTGAAAGGTTTACTATTAATTTTGTAATATGTTTCATTTTGCTTTTGTTTCATTGTCATTTTGTTTTTGTTTTAGGCGACATGATTGGCTCAACGTAAAGTTCTAAGTTTGATTTACCAGGAAAAAAAAGTTTAGTATATGTATCAGGCTATTTGTACAGAAAATGCCTGGCACAACACAACAAATGCGAAAAAAAAAACTATACGTTAAGAAATCTGAACAACTTATAAATATGGGCAAATATTCATTATTTAGTCATTAAATAATACAACTGGGCTTTTTAATTATAACCTCCTGATAATTTTCTTACATTTGTTGAGTTGCTCGAGCAAAAGTTTCGCGAATATTTCGATCTTTATTCCAAGATCGAAATATTCGCGAAACTTTATATTTATATTGCCAATGTTGGCAATGAAATATAAAACGTATTAAAGATTGTATATTTGGTAAAAAAAAACTATATGTCAGATTCAGAATTTACCACACCATTAAAAGAAACAATAAATTAATAAACAACAAAAATCATAAAAGAAAATTATTAGAGTAAGTAATTTGTGAAGTTTCTATTATACTAAATAACAAAACTATTTAACTAATGCTTTTTCATTTTGCTGTTTCCTTTTTCTTGAGCTATTGTGACAACCCTACCAAAATAGGTAACAATACTGCACGTTCTTAAGAAGCTTTTACTCTGTTCTGTTTATCTACTCATGTGGTATAACTGTATGAACTGTATACTCATCTACTCTACTCTACTACTCTACTCTACTCTCTATATACTGATTTTTTAGTATGATATTTACACATTTATTTTATTAGAAGTTTTTCATTTCTTTTTCTTTATCGAGTTAGCAACTGGTTACCGTGAAAATTTTAAAAAACTTATATGTGGAGAGGGAACATATAATACCTTTTATCCCGTAAAATCGTCTTATTCCTATTGGAAAACACATTTGTCAGAAAACTAAATTTCACTCAAGTATAGGTATAAAAAATATGGAATATGATTATACAAACTCTACTCGTAGATATCTAAATCACGGTTGATAACATTTTAAAGTAAAGTTTCATATATTAAAAGACTACTATCGTTGTGTAGATACTTTTTGAATGGACATAAAGAACGGAGGTTCTAACTGTGATAGCAGGTGCTTTCCTTGAAGTTTGAAATTCAGAGACGCGTTGCTTTGTACTATTCGGCGAGGGATGGTAAAGATGATAGGTTTTTGTTAGTAAGAGATCGAGACCGCCATAGAATTGCTAGATTGTTCCGAGATGTACGTAAAGAACTTTTAAACGAATGGCAGCTGCGTTGGAACACTTCCATCAAAGAATGCAAATGCAAATCGCAATTATAGAAATTTATATATTTTTTTAATTTTCAGAAAGATATTATCATCATGGAACAATCGATGAAGGAACCATAACACATCCAATTTCTTTTAAACAGAGAGCAGCATATAGCAAATACAAAAAACCTAATATTGATCCTGTTCTCGGAGGGGCGTTAAAAAATGATAAAAATAAATTGCCTATGGCTAAAGAAGACGTACTATCTAAATCCGTAGGCACAGCGTCCGCATATGTTAATAACAACCCTAGAAAAGGAACACATATAAAAACTGCGGATCTTATTGTTGATAAAAATGAACATAATAAAAGTGCATTGCTGATTAGTCATAATAAAAATAAAAATCAAAGGAAGCATACAAGCAGTGTTTTAAAATATTTAGGAAAATTTGTGAATGAAAAATATCAATTATCAAACAAGGAAAATGACAAAACTTATGAAAAAAGATCAATTCTAAATAAGGATCATAAACCATTCAATAAATATCTCCATCAAAATAAACATACCTCTCATAAGAAAAGCAGTGAAAGTGTGAAAACGCTTATGCCATATTCTAAAAAATACTTTAAAAAGAGCACCAGTCACATTAAGTTTAAAGACAAAACTCCAATTTTAATGAAAAATAAACAAGTCTCTCATACTGAATCATTTGAAGATTATGCTCCTCTTAACACAACTAAGCAATATAAAGACGAAATTGATCTCAATCGTTCAAACAAAAGTGACTACAGTTTTATACGTCCATATAAGAAAAAAAATATTTTAGACGGTAGTGCAGAAGAAGATCCTTTTAAAACTAAACACAAGAAGAAAAATGATAAAGTTTCAAAACTGTCACTTGAATTTCCGAATAAAATGAAATTAAGGAGAGAAAGAGCGAAAGAAGAAAACCAGCGAGTTGATCAGTCTCTTTCAAAGAGTACGCAAAATACCTACAATAATTTGAAGTCCTCAAACTCTATTGAAAATATTAATGAGCAAACCATATTAGATTCTACTTCTAAACGTTTACAAAATATCAAAGCGGTAAAAAATATGATCAAAACTGGTCTCACTAAGTTATCTTTTGGTCTTCTGAGGAGACACAAGCTTCGAAACTCAAATGTAGGGAGAGATCCTGTATACACTAAATGCGAATGTAACCATCTAAATGACTATTATGAAGAAGTAAGATCTAAAACAATGAGAAATAATATTCCTGAAAATTCTCCAATGTTTTATTCTAAAAATAACAAAAGACTTGAAAGTTCTACTAATATCACCAAAGGTCATATCCGTACACAATTGGAACATGAAGGCACTGTTACTCGTCGAAAATCTGTACCCGGTTTCTCCCAATGTTGGTATAGAAAAAGATATATTCCATCTTCGTCTAAACAGAAGTGTCCATTTTGTATGGGAAACATATTATTCAGTGTTCCTCCCACTAATTATAGAAACATAATTCCTGCAGGAACTAAGACAATTAAAAGTGAAAGCGAAATTAAAAAACAAGCATATAAGAAAGCAAAAAATGGTCGAAGGAAAAAGTATAATTCAATTAGATCACCTCCTCTTTTTGATATGATTGTAGATGCAAAAACTATGAAAGTGACTAACAAAGATGAAATATATCGGATATTAAGAGCTAATGGCGTAAAGCCCCCTACAATAGAACAAAATCTAGAACGTAAGTATTTTTAACTTTCAATTTTAATTAATTGTCTTATTAAATTATTGATACATTAATTACATGATATTATTCCAAAAACACACCATTTCCTTAAAAAATTTTTCTACCATCAATAATGATGATTGCCTAAACATGTATCACAGATCAGCCAAAGGACCAGGAAGGCTGCTACTATCTCAATAATGTTTCAAGATTACTTTTAATTAAAAGATAACACACATTTACAAAATATAAAATTACGAGGCAACTTATAATATAGTCCGTACCTAATATATAGAATATTTTTTGTTTCCAGAGTCTGAGATAAAAGAAGACATTGCACCAGAAATTAACTTAGTAATTGATAATGAGAATGCTGACATTTTAAATTATGATAATTTACACCGCAGTTTATGTACATGCTATAAAAGAATAGACAAAACAGCTTTTACTGTGGAAAAAAAGTATTTACCTAGAGATAAAAGTACATCAAAAGATGCAAGAAGAACTGTCACGCAAAATAAACCAAAACATAATATACATTGCTCTTGTAAAAATGACGACGAGGGCAAAGACTTTAATAATGTGACAAAAACTGGTCAGAACGGTGAAGTACTCACGAATGATAATTCTATAACAGGATTACTTAAAAAAGTTTCAAACAATATAAAAATTGTTAAATCTAATGTTGAAAAGTTTATCGGTGAGCTCCAAGTAACACCGTGTCATTGTGGACTTAAAATATGTGATAAAGAAACTCAAAAGCTTAAAAAATTACATGCGCTATATCAGAACGCAAATATGCCTTCCCCTTGTGTCTGTGGTAGTGCTGTCTGTAAATTGCAATATACGCGCAAGACGCCATATTATAAAGAGAAAGAAAAGAGAAAGAAAATTAAGACTAAAGAAGAAAAGCGATCCAATAAGGAGTCCTTCAAGCGACTTAATATATATGAGAAAGTAGATGCAGCTACTCGAAAAAAAATAAAACTCCAGGATAAAAAAGCTATAAAAGAACTAACTAAATACGTAGATAGTACTAATAGCTGGATTTTGCTTGCTGAAAATGCTTCGGATGTTGGTAGATGCGGCATAAATACATTTCGTCTGATGATTACGAATTTAATAAGGGGTATTAAACATCCTAGAGATATACGTAACACGGCAAAATTAATTCGTGACAATCCTCAAGCTGCAGGAGCTAAAGCTTTAAGAGAATTGCAAGGTAGTGGCTATAGTGGCACTGTCGCGAGAGTTAGAAGCAGGTGTGGCAATATACAAGCATCAAAATATTTTCTAAACAAAATGGAAACTCATCCAGTGACAAATTACTTATTGCATTTTCGTGATAAAGATCCTAAACGACGATTCTTTACTAAAAAACCCGAGAAAGAAGAAATAGACGAATGTAATACTTTTTTAGCATCATTACGAAAGAGACCATGTATGTGGTTTTACCATCTTTGCCCCCAGTTTTATCCACAATGTCTTGGATTTCTCTCTTTTTGGAGGCAATTCACTGACATATTTTTATTTATATTAGCTGTAGCTGTCTGGAGTCCTTGTATCCTGTTAACGGAGCTTTGCAGATCTCTGATGTGTTGTTTCATGATATGATTTTCTTTTTTATAATAAATAATAACAAATTTGTTGTTTAGTATTTATAAATTATTATTATTTTTTTTTTTTTTAATATTTATATACTTATTATTAAAAATACAATTTTACAAAAGACAAGATACATATTTCAGAATTTGAAACCCTTACACGTAGTAACTTTAATTTTTTAGCTAAGGGTAAGCTACTTTTATAATATAGACACCCATTAAGAAAGGATTAAAATTAAAGAACAAAATTACACCCCTAAGGGGTAAAATAAGGGATTGTATGGAAGTTCATTTTCAAAGTTAGAAACATAAAATTATGATACAAATAAACACGTGTTTCACGGATTTTTTGAAGGGGTAAGTGGTTCAAAGTTTATACGGGAGATTCTTCATTTTCAACGATTGCAGCACCAAATTTCGTATACCTGCTTCTGTTAAAGAAACACGTGTAAAAGAGGGGATGGTGTTTGAATGGAAATATTGAAAACTAATTAGGGGCAAGGATTCGAGGGGAGCAGGGCAAAAGCAGATTGCGTTGAAGTTCGAAGTAATTCACGGGCAAAGCCGGGGGGCACTATCTATATTTATAAATTAACGGGTGACTCAATCATTTATTAACTCTGGACGTTGATAAATGATTGAATCTCTAAAACCCTTACACCCAATAACAAATAAGAATGCTGCAGTGGATGTGTGGAATCACACAGATAATCGACCGCGTGAGGATCACTGGCATCCGCAGCGAAGACCCAAGAAGTGCTGGCTTGACGTCATACCAGATGATATGCGTGCCAAAGATCTCACTGCAAGGAAAGTCGATGACCGTGCGAAGTGGAGGAGAAGAAGTAGAAAAGCGGATCAAAGCGGGGCGAGACGCAACTGGGACAGACGCTTAGATGTTGATGATGACTTATTATAATAAGAAAATACCTAAATTTTGAAACACAATTGCAAGTCACACAAATTTTTGTTCTGACCTCGGAATCGACCGTGAGACCTGAGGCAGTGTACTTAGGAAAAAAAAATTTTTAAAAATTTTATTGTTCATCATTTTGAGAATTTAACATTTTGGTATTAAAAGTTTAACATTATGCAAATTCAACAATTTAGAATTCAATATTTTAGGAATTCAAAATTTTTATGCCCGTCTGATGGAAAGCAAAGACGACGATTTTGCAATTTCAACATAACGGGCCGGAGCGGACTCGGAAAGAACCTAAGTACTAATGTAGACTTTTTAACGACTGGTTATTTTAAAATTAGTAAAAGAAAACCTCTTTTTTTTGCGATAAGTAGATGGTTATAAATATATTATTTGTGTAAAGTAGTTTATTAAAACATTCTTAATCTTAGTTTTTTGGAATTATCTGTAAAAAGTTAAGATGATCTTATTCCCAGTGTAACGAACCTTTACAAAAATGATTTAGATTTGCCATTGAAAACAAATAGTTTATTTTAATGTTTTACATATAATGCTTCGTAAACTTAATTCACCTAAGCGAATGTGATTAGCGCCGAAAAAGACAGCTAGAAATAGACTTACTTAACGTACTCTTGTCAGTCTGTGGTCAAGGTGGTCAGGAATAGAGGTTTACGCGGGAAAATTGAAAAGTGCGGACGCTTGCGGTATATTATTTTTTAAAACAAGTCTTGTTTCATGTGCGGGAGTGGCGGTTGCTTGAAAATAAAAGTTGTGTTATCGTGCTTTAGTGAAAGACAATGTATAATGCAGTGTTATGCATTTTCTATTTTGTCGCGTTAATCCACTGAAAACCACCATAAGAACCACCATTTTACGGGGGTGAGACTGACCTTGACTAGTAGACGTAGAGGACTGAAACATTTTAGAAATTAAGAAAGAATATTGAAGAAATATGTTTTAAAAAAATAAAATATGAAGATTGAAGAAATATGGCTAAAAGGTCTTAGTAACCAGGCCATAAAATAATTACAAAAAAAAGAATTTGGAATAATAATATTATTCTGTTGGTCAGTGCTGTCAAAATGAAGCAGAAGCAACAGCCCAAAGAGTATATATAAGTAGAGCAGAGTCGTCATCAGTGACATGTTGACACCGCTTGCCATAAATAATAAAGAATGTGAATTTGAGTATAATAACTAATATTGAGGTCAATTTAACGTTTGTCTGGACTGCCCGTGTGATTTGAAATTTTTTTGGTTTCTTTTAATAATCTAGTCAATTTGTGTTTCTTATTGTGCATATTGTTAGTATTGTGTTTTTAACCGGTACAAGGTATTGTGCTGTGCCTTTATTGCTTATATCTTCATGAAATTCTAAGTGGTTATTAAAAATGGATAGAACCAAACCTCCGGATCCCCCAGATGATCGTCCCGTTACTCCCACTTTCTCCCCTCTCCAGTTTAGGAACGCACCCTGTACCACAGTAAATTCACAGTTTCAAACTGCCGAAACGGTCGGTAGCTTTTCGGAAACCCATACTCGAAAACGACACGTCAATGAAGACTCCCCAGTAAGCCCACCTTCCAAACAACCAAAAAGTCAGGTTGCACGGGAATATTATACGGGAGAGGATAAGGCACCATTCATTATCCATGTCTCACGTATAGAACCAGAGCCTAACTATGGCACTGTCCTTCACCCTATTTCTTTTGGTATGTTCTTACTCAACCATAATGTCGGCAACATATCAAAGGATGGAATTAAAAGAGTAGGGAGAAATCGTGTTTCCGTAGAATTTGTGTCAGCTCGTGACGCCAATATTTTTTTAAACAACAATGTCCTTCCCAAAATTAATTACATCACCTCCATACCCTCCTTCAATGTCACGCGTATGGGCGTCGTTAGTGGCATCCCATCCGACGTTACGGAAGAGGAAACAAAAACGTTCATTTCAGTTCCTCCAGGCTGTGGCAAGATACTTAGAATTAGACGAATCAACCGGAAATCTATTAGAGACGGAGTCACAGAATGGAAGCCTACTGAGACCTGTGTTTTAACCTTTGATGGTCAGACCCTTCCGAAAAGAGTTTATTGTTGCTACACTTCGCTGCCTGTACAACAATACGTATTTCCTACGATTCAGTGTCGTAAATGTTGCAGGTTTGGACATATTGAGTCAGTATGCAGGTCGAAACCCCGTTGTTTAAAATGCGGGCTAGATCATCCAGGCAATAGCTGTTTCGTAATTCCAGAAGAAGCCTTTTGCATTTTATGATCCGGCAGTCACTATGCTAACAGCAGGGATTGTCCGGAGTATGGAAGGCAAAAAGCTATTAAGATCTCCATGGCTGAACATTCAATTTCTTATGTAGAGGCTAGCAAATCCATCCCAGTAGTTTCACGCGGATATGCAAATGCAGCCAAGAGCTCTTCCACACAGTCATACCGTAAGACTGTGACTCTCAAGCCACGCTCTCGTGTCACTCTCACACCATCCTACGACAAAACCGCCCATAGTAATCTAACAAGTTTACCTCAATCAACACAGCCAAATGGTTGTGTTCTCTCTAACCCCAACATTCAATCTTTCTCCTCTTTCTCAGCTATTATTGAAATTGTAATCCAAGTAATAAAATCCGTTCTGTCTTCTACCTCTCCCTCTTCACCGACCAACGTTGCAGATAAACTTATTTCAATTTTATTAGACCTTCAAAATGGCTTCACAACTTGTGTTTCTCCAGTGGAATGTGAGGAGCGTGCTCCATAAGAAGCATGATCTCACTTTCCTCCTGAACAAGTATAACCCAATTGCCTGCTGTATTGCAGAGACTTGGTTAGATCCAGGTCTCAGCTTCCGTATCCCTCGCTACAACACCTTTAGGTGTGACAGAGAGGACGGCTATGGAGGGTCAGCTCTCCTCATTAAAAATATGGTTTCACAAGTTCCTGTACCTATTCATCCGTTTTCGGAGGATATGTGTATTGTTGTGCGTAAAATAGAAGACATCACACTGATGTCTATTTATATTGCGTATCCTCATCAAAGCCACATACCAGTACTGAGACAAATATTCATGAGCCTCATTGGGCCTATTATTGTAATGGGTGATTTTAATGGGCACCATTTCAGATGGGGTTCGGAAAGATGTGATGCATTTGGAGAAAGCCTGATAGAGGTACTGGATGAACTCAACCTCGTCATCTTGAACGATGGTAGACCCGTCCCGACCCGACCCGACCCGTCGGCCAAATCTCGGACAGCGCAAAAGTTGTGTTGATCTCACATTTTGTTCGGCGGATCTAGCTGCATCTGTACAATGGCATTGTACAATTTTGTCACATGGTAGCGACCACTATCCAATAATTATTACTATCACAGACAAAACATACATGGAAAAGACTTCTCTCCCTCTGCAAAAAAATAATTTAAATAATCCAGACTGGAACATGTATTCTTCCCTTTTAGAAAACAAAATTAATACCCTTCCAAATTTAGCTTGCCAAAACCTGGGTACGTCTGGTTACTGCCATGTACAGAATTGTTTGGACAATCTTGTACGTGCTATCAACTCATGTGCAGAAATGAGTTTTCCATTAAAAAACTCTGCACGGGGCAAAATCCCATCTCCACCCTGGTGGGATCAGGATTGCACTAAAGCTGTAAGAGAAAGAAAGGAGGCGGAGAAGAGATATAACAGAGACATGACTATGGATAATTTAATTCACTATAAACATATATCAGCTAAATGTCCAAGATTGCTGCGCAAAAAGAAACGGGCAGGTTGGTCCAGTTTTTGCTCTTCCTTATCACCATCTACGCCAGCATCAGTTGTGTGGAGAAAAATAACAGGTTTAGGTCAGGTTGCGTTCCCACCATCTCGTCCCCAATGACTAGGGAGACAGCTGAACAGTTTTTTGACAAAATAGCACCACCCTACGTCCCTTCTTTACAGGAGAGCGAGTTTCGGGTTATGGATCAAGACCTTGACTCTATGGACAAACCATTTACCCCACAGGAACTAACTATAGTGCTCGGCCATTTCCGAGACTCAGCGCCTGGACTTGACGGAATACCATATTCCTTCCTTACCCATTTAGGCGGCGACGCTAGAGAATATTTCTTAAATATTCTCAATTTCTGTTACCAAATTAGTTGGATTCCCGAGCAATGGAAGGTCCAAATTATACTTCCCATCTTAAAACCAGGTAAACAGTCTGATGACCCAAATGGATATAGACCGATTGCTTTGTCGTCTGTTCTACTAAAAATACTGGAACACCTATTAAAAAATAGACTGGAATGGATTGTCGAATCTAGAGATTTATTACCTCCAACACAGTATGGGTTTAGGAAAGGAATAGGCACCATGGACAGCGTGGCGATGCTTATATATAGGCGACATAGCTTCTGCTTATGATAATGTGATGCTTCCCATTCTCATGCAAAAATTGCAAAAGCTAAAAATACCGGCGAAGATCATCAAGTGCATAAGCAATATAACTATGTCCCGCTCACTTTTTTTAAGAGTACAGGGAGAGGAGTTTGGGCAGCGAAGGACTTGGAAAGGCTTGCCTCAAGGCTCCGTTCTGAGTCCTTTGCTGTACAATTTATATACTGCAGACATTGGCTCCTGTCTTAATGTAAATTGCCACTTACTCCAATATGCCGACGATCTAGCTTTATATGTGAGTGACCTTTCTATTTCAGACGCAGCCACATCTCTTACTGTTTCTCTGTCCTCGTTAAATGAATGGCTACTAGACCATGGTCTGTCGCTGTCAGCATCAAAGAGTACAGCAGTAATTTTCTCCAGAAAGAAATCAATCCCCACAATCCAAATCTATGTTCAAGACCAAAGTATTCCACTGGCTTCAAATCCAAAATTTTTGGGTGTATATTTAGATCAAAAATTGACAGGGCGCCACCACATTAATTACCTAGTAAAGAGATGTGAACAAGTCATCCCTATCTTAAAAGCTCTTACAGGTGTCTGGTGGGGTGCCCATCCATACACTATTAAATTGGTCTATAATGCACTAGTTCGCAGTATGATGGATTATGGTACTTTTCTATTAGTACCTTGTAACAAAGGTGCTTTAATCGGACTAGATAAAATCCAATCAAAATGCCTTAGACTTATCACAGGAGGGATGAAATCCTCTCCAGTGAATGCATTGCAGGTTGAGTGCGCGGAGGCCCCTTTGGAACTTCGGAGATAATATTTAGCAAATCGGTTTATATTTCGCTTAAAAGGTAAAAATACCCATCCACTCATTCAAAAATTATCTGAATTAAACTCCCTAACCAATACCGTTCAATATTGGCAACATAAACAGATTCCCTAAATACTAAAAGCTTTGCGGAATACTCTAAATCTAGAATACCCCTTAATAGCCTATAATAGACTCCCTCTATTTAACTATAAATTCGAAGTGTTGTGTTTTAAACCGGACATTATGTTGGATATTGGGATTACCAAGGGGAGTGCCTTTGCGGGGACAATCTTTAATTCAATGGTAGTGTCTCAATGGCATGATTTCCATCGATTTTTTACAGATGCCTCAAAATTATCCCAGGACAGTGAAACTGGGGTGGCAATGTACTACCAAAACTCTAGGATAATCTTAAAATTCAAATGCCCCAGAGAGTCATCAGTATTTACGGGTGAATGTATCGCCATTCTAGAGTCATGTATATATATAGACTCCCATAATATCAATAAAGCGGTCATTTTCACTGACTCTTTAAGTTCTCTTAAAGCCCTAGAACAAAACCCGTACACGGATAAGCTGCGTAGCTCCATAATACTGGAAATAGAACAAAATCTGTTTAACTGTGGCATAAAACAAAAAACTGTTCAGTTAGTATGGATTCCCAGTCACTCTGGTATCAGGGGCAATGAGTTGGTGGATGAGCTAGCCAGAGGGGCTGTCTCTTCACCGTCTACTGACCTTAGACATCATAACTGCCAGGGATATGATTTATTAAATCTTCCAAGTAAAATGCTACTGGCATCATGGCAAGCTCAGTGGTCTGAAACGGGCATAATTAAAGGGAAAAATTATTACTCAATAAATTCGAACGTTACACTAAAACCATGGTTTTACCGTTTTAAAAAAATACCTAAGTCTGTAATATCTGTCATCTGCCGTCTTCGCTTGGGCCATTGCTGCTCTCCTGTGTTTTTACATAAAATCCGAGTAAGAGACTCATCACTGTGTGAATGTGGCTTTGATGAAGGATCTTTAGAGCATATCTTCTTCTCTTGTCCTCAGAACAATTCTGACTTATATAGCGAACTTGTTAGGCTAAAAATTTCTCTTCCAGTTAATGTTAAGTCTCTTTTAGCCCATCCTTCCCGACAATTACTTTTTACCCTGATGGCGTTCATCCGTCACATTGATATTAGGCTTTGAATAGTCTCCTTCGGAACTTGCAAATACTATGTACCTTACCATAGTATCTAAATTATTCATTGGTACCTACGTACCTTTATGTATATATTTCAGTGATATTTTAATTTAATAACACAATCAAGATACACAATTAGTCAATACAAAATTGTTAATGTTGCTTATCAATAGTATACACATGGAAAACTCCATTGCACGTTAGACAGTGGCGGAATTGCCGGTAGCCGCTCAGGGGCATAGGGGCCATAAGAAAAAGAAAAAAAAAACTAATATTGAAACAGCAGCCGTTGTGTCAATATTAATTCGGTGTAAAAAAGGAAAACTAGCAAAAATTTAACTAAAAATATTCTCATCTTGACGGTGAATTTATACTTCTAACATCAACAAACATTTAATTATTATTTATTATATTGTAATATGTAAATAAACATTGTACCTTTTCAACTTCAATTTTATTCTTACAGATAATAAGTTTACATAAATGAATCCGGCTAGAAATATTAATTTTCTTCGAAAATCTGCATCTGCAAATCCTGGAAATTTAAAATATTAAAGTAACAAAATAGAGTAATAACAAAACCCTGACCAATAAAAAATTGATGCACAATACGCAATATATTGCAATTATTTACCATAACTTGCAAAAAGTAATTTCCATTAATATAGTGAGTGTAAGAGATTTTTCAGGCAACATGTGACTATCACATCGAGAAATAAAACCTGTTAATTTATGTCACGAAAAGCCATTTTTGCTAAAGCATTGAGATAAAAGAAGATTTAAACGTACGTAAAAAAAGTATTAGTATTAAAATGCAAATGGTAATTTAAATTGTGATATGATGAGACAGTTTTACATAGAACTTATTAAAGAAAATGTTGCAGAACCAAATGGTGTAATGTAATGAGCAATACCAGTTTTAGAACATGTCTCGAAAACTATTTCGTATGTTGATGGGAAAATTTAAATTCAAATCAGGTATACATGCCACAACGACAACAAACGATTTATGTAAACTACAACACAATACCCAAGACATGGGTATATCTGTACGAGTATACAGCGACAAATTAAAAAGTAATACATTGCAAGATTTTGTTAATGTTGAAACTCAAATACCCAACTCAACATCTAATGAAAACATAAATCAAAAGAAAGTTATGAAAAAGAGTGTTGAAATGAAAATAAACGTCAGTAATATACAAGAAAGCAAATTAACTGATATAATAAATGATAGAAATGGGTGCAATGAATGTAAAAATATGTATCGCAATTTCGGAAATAAATTTCATAAAAATGGGGCAAAGGTAAGCGTGAATAATTCCCAAGTTTTAAATCAAATCAAAAATAATCAAAAATTAAAATGCAAGTGTCCCTGTAAACGATCAAAGCAAACACAAGCCAGTTCAAGTAATACAAATAATCTCAGTATAACTCACAAGATAAATGGTGTACTTTTGGGAAGTGATAGTCTTATAACTGATAAAAATAATCAAAATAATACAGAATCTAAGTGTAATAAACAAAATATGGAAACCTGTAAAAGTAGTCATGGTAGAATGCAAAAAGGTGACCACGAATGTCCTGTTCATTATTCAAAAAAGTTATTCATCTTTTCTAAAGTTGAAAAAAGTAGTGATGTTACTATAAATCCTGTTATTAGTGATGATTCAATGTATTCCAATGAGAGTGATTTGAAGGAAAAACTAAGGTGTAGAAATCAGGCACTCGTAAACGCCGGTGCTATTAATGTAGATGATAACATAAAACGAGAGATTTGCAAAGATAACATTTCGGAAGATAATACAACAAACCATGAAATATGGCGCGAAGAAGGCAAACAATTTATTCCAAATAAGTTTTGTCATAAAAGAAACATTAAAACATGGATAAAAAAGACTGGTCCTATTAAGAAAAATGATAATTTGAGATGTCCCTCCAACGTAGTCCTTCCAAAATATCCTTCCAGTGAACAAAGTTACAAAACAATTAATGAATCGGGACATATTCCTAAGAACAAAAAAGGGAATAGAAATGCAACTGATCTGCAAATTTCTTACAGTAAAAGTAGTGAATGTCACAAAACTTCTTTTTCTAATAAATATTCACATGAGAAAAAAATTACAGAAGACGAAATGAAAAAGCTTGCCCTGAGTAAGAAAACGGAAGATTTCAAATGCCTCTGTTCCTTGAGGAAATGCCCCCAAAAGTTTAATCATCTCTGTTGTCGTAAAAATAAAGATATTTTTACCAAATGTCCTGATTGTAACTCAAATTTAAAAATGCTAAAAATTGGAATTCAATGTCCATGCAAACTAATCAAAAATGAACATAAATCATACGATGACTGCCATAGTAATAAAAACTTTCATCACTTTGCCAATCAACATACTGACAGTGGCCTCGAAATCGATATAGAACAGCACATCAACATACGCAATCCAAAGGATAATATTAAGAAAGCTGAATGTATCCAAACTGAAAGAAATCCTAACAATAATTTAGGAAAAAGAAGAAGGTGTTTATGTAGTGACACATGTACGAGTACCAGTGATATTGAACAATCAGTTCTCAGTAAAACAACTTTTTCCCAAACATATTTGAAATCATGCGTCAGTGCGAGCACCACGTACGATTATAAACCTGATTATGGCAGATTGCCAGGATATGCTAAAAAAAACATCGAACTTCATAAACATAGTTCTTTTAAAAATAAAATAGAAAAGAAACGCCCAGGTTTATTAAAGAAATGCTTCTGTACTGGTGGGCTCTCAGAAAGTGATATTAGTAAAGTTAAATGGTACAAAGAACTCAAAAATAAACAAGAAAATGAGTTAGTAAGTTGCTTTAAAAATAAATCTAAAGGTGATAACAATATGAAGACTAAAAAAAATGTTACACCTGGAGTAAAGCTAAGGAAGGTTGGGGAATTGATACCATTTATAAAAGGTTTGAAACTCAGTCTGAAGAACCTTTCAAAATAATTTGACGCGTATGTACCATTGTTTAAATACAACCCTTGTTTTATTTAGCATTAGTTATTACAACCAAAGTTCTTCCCTGACATGGAGGTTGCGCACTCGCATCACTAATGTTAGGAAGTTTTTAATACAAACAATGCAGAAATTATATTGTATTTTAATAAAGTGGAAAAAGACAATTCGTTTCGAGACAAGGATTGAACCTGTGACCTTTGCCTAACCAGGGCAATGTTCTAGCCACCTGAACCACGCAAATCGTATCGAATCAAGTTTAAATTCACCACCATATTTTAATCGTCATTTTAAGAGTATGACCAGAGCCATCTATCGAGCTAATGAACAACTCGATACCAATGAACAGTGTCACAACCATTTTTAAACATTGATGCAATGGACTCCACTCAGTATATTGATATTTTTTTAAAATGACGATTAAAATATGGTGTAGAATTTCAACTTGAGAATCGAGAAAATTGAGCGCTAATCCTTACTGTGTGTGTAGTCCAGTCCGGTGTCTATAAATAAAGAGATTTAAATTAAGCTATTTATTTTAATTAAATTATATTTGTATATAGTAACGATCTATGCCTACTTATATTATAACTGTAGTATAACTTCAGTAGTAAAAAGCTTCGAACCGAAATACGTAATCCATCAATCAGATCTGCCTACAGTTCACTGTTCCACGTAGGCATTAATTTCAATTTGTGCCTTCCCCACCCAGTGCACCCATCTGACTGGATGCTCCAACTCAAAAACTCCAGCAACTACACTGGAGTTCTTGACTTCCCAATGACGGAAAAGCAAGGCATCAAGTGTCGGTAGGTATTGAACTGACCTACAATAGATTATCGGTGCTGTCATCTAGTGATTACTACTAATTCAGTGCCATCTCTCTCTTGGGAATGCACTTTGGGTAATGTGATTCTGACGTAGCAAAATTTCTGCTTCTATGAAAAAGTTGAGGTCGGCAACTTTGCTCTCGCTTCCTCTCTCTTGACTTTCTGGATCTGGGTAAAAATTTTACCCTCATGCGGCTAAAGAAGTTTCACTTTTAAAACAAATTTACACTTACATCATGTGATTGTGATAACCTTGATTACCTAATATTATGGGTATGTCAGCAGATGCATGAAAGTAAAGTGAATGCTGTGGAGATGCGATCACTTCGAAAATTGTGCGGCGTAACTTTGGCCGACCGAATACATTACGAAGTGATACGCAAATTGGCAGGTTTGAATGAAAGTGTCACCGTTAAGCTGGAAAAGGGCGTGCTCCGTTGGCTTGGACACGTCCAACGAATCAGTGAAGAACGACTCATCGTCATCATCATCATCATCCGAGCGTGTGTCCCAGTTGCGTCTCGTGACGCCCGGGGTCCGCTTTCCTACATTTTCTCCTCCACTTCGCACGGTCGTCGGCATCCCCTGTAGTGAGACCATTGGCACGCTTGTCATCCCTTACGACGTCAAGCCAGCACTTCTTGGGTCTTCCCCTCTTACCGGGACCCGGCGGGGCTGACATGGCCAGACATTTGTTACCTACGTAGCCCGGCGGTTGCCGCAAGACGTGACCATACCAACGAAGGCGACACTCTTGCAACTTGTCTGCAATGTCACGGACGTGAAGGCTGCTGCGGATGCGAGAATTTCTCACGCGGTCCATCCGCGTGACCCCACACATCCACCGCAGCATCTTCATTTCCGTGACACGCAGCTCCTGCTTGTGTCGCTCCAATATCGGCCACGTCTCACTGCCATGTAAAAGGACAGGTCTAAAAATGGTTTTGTAGACCTGTCCCTTCAACCGGATCGGCATTTTAGGGTCACAAATGACACCGGTCATCTCCCGCCATTTGGCCCACGCGGCAGCAATGCGTGACTTGACATCGCAATCGATGTCACTGGACGTGTGAAAAACAGATCCCAGGTATTTAACCTGGTCCGTGCGCTCGACCACATCACCGCCTATGCGGACGGATGTGGGATCTGTCGAGTTTAGTGCCAAGTACTCGGTCTTCGCCACATTTAGTTTCAGACCGCCGTTCTCAAGCGTCTCCTTCCACGCCTTTACACGTCGCACCAATCTGCCCCTGTCCGCGTCTGCCAGCGCAATATCGTCAGCATACATGAGCAACCATGGAGGCTGCTCATGTGGGTTTCTGATGCTGTCCGACAATTCGTCTAATATTACACTGAAAAGAAGCGGACTAAGGACCGAACCCTGGTGTACCCCGACGGTGATGGGGAAGGGTTTCGTGTCGCCAACAGCAGTCCGAACCATTGAATCGGAGTCACAGTACATGTCCCGGATAGTGTCAATATAGACCTCTGGAACCCCTTTGAACGGCAGTGCCCACCAGATCATCGCACGAGGAACACAGTCGAAGGCCTTCTGCATGTCTAGAAACAAACAGTGCAGAGGCGTGTTCTTCGACCTGTATTTCTCTGCGACAACCCTCAGGGCAAAAACAGGGTCCGTGGTCCCATAACCAGGGCGAAACCCATATTGACACTCCGAGAGAGTACACTCCTGCCGGATCCGAGAGTCAATAATCCTCTCGAAGATCTTCATGGTGTGGGACATCACCTTAATACCGCGGTAGCTCCCGCACTCCTGCACTGACCCCTTACCTTTGAAGACTGGAGTAATAATACTCAGTCTCCATTGGTTTGGGATCTGCCCGCTGAGGAGTATGCGGTTAAAAAGGTTTACTAAGATGCCCACACCGCGAGGACCCATCGCCTTCCAGGCTTCGATGGGGACTCCATCGGGTCCGACAGCTTTCCGATTCTTCATGCGGCGAAGCGCAGTCAGGACTTCTCCAGGCGTTACCGGTGGCACTAGTCCCTGATTCGGAGGGAGGTCCGGAGGCTGCACCTCTTTGTGTTGTTTATTAAGCAGCTCGTGGAAGTACGAGCGCCATCTCTCCTTTACCGCGAGGTCTTCGCTTAACAGGTTGCGCTCAGGGTCTTTTACTCAGCGACACTTGGATATATCCTGTGCCGCTTTGGCCCTGGAGCGCGCCAGCTTATAGATGAGTTTCTGCCCCTCAGACGATTCCAGCTTATCATACAGAGGTTGTACGTGGTCACGTCTGGCTCTGGCTACAGCTCTCTTTGTGGCGCGCTTGGCAGCCCTGTACGCGTCGCGGTCTTCAGGAGATCCGGTCGCTTGCCACTTTTTAAAGAGGGCTTTCTTCTCCCTAGTCTCCCTCTGGACTGCGTCGTTCCACCACCAAGTTTCCTTGTCACATTTGCGTCCACCCTTAGACACACCGAGCATCACCTTCGCCGCTCCAAGGATGGCCGCCTGAACTTTGTCCCAGTAATCTTGAACTGGTTCGCCTTCAGTGTCGGTGCACTTGTCACCGACAGCTGAGACGAACTCCTGGGACCTAGTTTAATCAAGCAGCCACCATCTGATGCGGCGCTGGCACCGCTCGATGCGTTTGCCTTTGGGCTTCACGCAAAGGTCCATGACAAGGAGACGGTGTTGTGCAGTAAGACTCTCACCGGGTATGACCTTGCAGTTGGCCACCTTGCCGATGCTGTGTGCTAGTGAGTAGGAAATCGATCTGAGTTGTACGCCTCCCGCTCTTGTAGGTGATGAGATGTTCGGATTTTCTTTTTGAAATACGTGTTCACAATGGCCAGATCGGCAGCCGCACACGTTCTGAGGATAGTTTCTCCTTCAGCGTTGCGGGTGCCGTATCCAAAACCACCATGAACACGCTCAAACTCCTGACACCTCTCACCCACATGACCGTTTAGGTCGCCGCCCAAAACGATTCCCTGTGACAACGGAATGCTCCGAAGCACTCCCTCGAGTTGACCCAAAACGACATCTTATCGGCGTCGCTACAACCGGCCTGTGGCGCGTAGGCACTTATCAGGTGGGTAATAATCCCATCGATAAGCACCCTCACGATCATAAGCCGGTTGCTACAGCGTTTCACCTCCAAGATGCCACTCTGCAGCCCCTCGGAGAGCACAACGGCCACCCTCTCCCCACCAGGCTCACCCGTGTAATACTGCTTGTTACGAAAAGTGTGATTGGTGAGGAGAAAGAAAGTTGAGAAGGGAGAATAAGATAATGAAGATAGAAATAGAGAAGGTTACGTTTTGTACAGTTTAGGCACTTGCACTGAGCCTTTTCCTTTGTAAATAGGTACTACAACTGCTATTCGCCAGTCATCTGGGACCTCACCCGTCCGCAGCACAAGTTGCATAATAGACATAGTGTGTCCCAGACGCGCGACCCACCGTACTTGATCATCTCAGCAGTAACTCTGTCTTTTCATACTTCTTACCGCTTGTTCAATTTCTTTCATACTAATGACTTCAATGACACCGGGATCCGGAACATCTAAGTGAGCTCTACTTCCCGATATGGCATCTCTGTCTTGTTGAAGTGTAGGGGTAAGAGAGAGAGAGAGGTGCGAGCACAAGCTTTCATTCTTTCTTTTATTTATAGATGGAGCTAAAGAAGTTTTACTTCAATCGTGTATTCTAATCTAAAACTTTTTCAAGATTCTATTTTATGTTCACATGTTGTTTTTTAGGATTCTGAATACAAATGGTAATAAGAAGAGTTTTTATTAAGAGAGTTTTTTTAAAATTGCACAAGTAACGGTAAAGGGAATGTTTCATTACACGGGCGGAGCCGCGTGCGTCAGCTAGTTTTATTTACCAAAATACCAAAATCCTAGTGTGACAATGTCAATGTCAATTGTCAGTTTGTCACGGTTTGTCATTTGCCCGCTTTTGCCGGCTATTGCTATTTCATTGTCGCTTCATTTCATCAAACATTGCGACGCGAACGTGTGTTGGTTGTTAATTTGTTTGGTGACTCTTGTTCCGTAACTTTGTTCGCAGTATTCATTTGTGCCCACTACAAAATGATGTATATATTCCTTGTTTCAACTTGTCTGTTCAGTAAGTTTATAAATTATCAATATTATTAAGCATGTAAGAGCGAAGATTTCTTTCGCCAAAAGCACTTCAGTCATTAATATTTTTGTTAATTAATATTATGCAAGCACAGTCAATTCTCACACCGCCGTTACTTTACATCAACTTTTGTTAGACTCCTATTATTTATTAAAGAACAAATTTTAGTTGATCAGGAAATTTTGATTTCCCATTTTTCTTGAGAATTGTGACGAAAAAGTTCCTACTATTTTCTAAAAATAGCAGGTTGTTATAGGATTAGGTACCGAGATAATTTATATGGATTGATAAGTAAGCTTAGAATTACAAATTAACAACAGTTAAAATTACAAATGTACCAACTTTTTTAGGGTGTTATATAAAGTCGACTATGATGAACATAGACAAACATTAAGTTTAGATGAGAAAGTTTATTAGACACTCCTCTTATCCAAGAAGGGGTAGGCAGAGGTATACTAAATAAATAAATTTTTATATCATTGGGACCACTCACACAACACCATCTGATTCCAAACTAATCAAAGCTTGTACTATGGTAACCAGATAACTGATAAACACTTATATATTTCTAAATACATACATATTATAGATAAAAAACATCCAGACACAGAATAAACTATCGTGCTCATCACACCAAGTTTTATCCTGGGTGGAAATCGAACCCATGACACCAACATTTCGCCATATGCATTTTTGTCGCAACATTTTATAAACCCTTTGCCATTGTTAAGGTGATCAGGTTAATGTATAAAGGCTTCTTGAATAATTAATACAGTTTATGAAACATTTGGATGTTACAATATATATGATGTAGGTATTTTAACATGTGTACAGCGCAACATTTATCTGTTCTTCACTTATGTGCAAGTATAACCCGACCAATGGGTAAATGCATAGAAGAGGGAATGCAGCTGGCGTTGAGTGCACCATTGATTGCGTGGGCTCCATAATTTGTTTGTATAAACAGCCGTGTTGTAGGCATAGGTTGACAGGCATAGGTTGTTATTAAATTGACAACTGGGATCAATGACTTAACAAGCCTTGCAAAGCTAAGGTCCGTATTCCAGAATGTTTATCAATACTCAAGAAACACTTGAGAATAGATATTATAAGGCAAAATCTACTCTTAAGCGTTGATTGAGTCTTGAGAAACGTTCTGGAATACGTGCCTAAGTAATGCTTGTGAATAGAAATACCACAAATTGGTCCATCATCAGAGGACCAGCCATAGCAAAAGATGATTAAAGCAGTGATAGTTTACAGAACACCAAGGTTAGCGGACTACAAGTGCCTTAAAGCAAAATTTTTACACATTCACAATATTATCAATAATATTTGCAATATTTACTTTATATGTTTTAATCAGAATAGAGCTCAAATTTTAAATTACATTCACTGCATCCTTTAGAAAAATAAATATATACTGTTAAATCAGCGCCACTCACCTATTGGAGAATACCATAGGATGGTACATAGTGAAAGTTACTGAAACCAACTATTCTAGCTGTGTACATGTATTACAGACCTTGTTATTGTAAACAGTATGTAGACATACTTTATTGATTGGCATTTTTTTTATAACCGGGCCACAATATAATTGTAGCAAATCAATAGCTGTCTAACTGAATGGGCAAGTGTTCAACTTTGTGGAAATAACTGTGTAAAACAGTTTATTCCACAAAGGTGAACACTGCCCATTTGGTTGTACAATAGACTACTACTATTGGAGTAACTTAAATACTAGTAAAAGATTATTTGCACAGAAACAATTAACAACTTGTAACATTGCATTGTTATATAATTGCCTTCTCATTTTAAAGTAAGGAAGGAATTAATGTTTATACTATTTCCATTGTTTTTCTTGGGCTTTTGATTTACATCATGTGACTTACTAATATTAAGATATGACATCATGAGGTTATTATGTAACAAACCAGTCTCAAATGTGCAGGTCTTAACAGTTGATAATTTATACTGTTGATTGATTGCACTTGGTGGAACTTGCTACACATTTTAAATAACACAACTTGTACTATTCTTGTATATTATTGTAGTTGAAAGCTATAAATACTTCAACTGATTTCATTGTAAGGAAATAAAAACAGATATAGACAATTCGCCTATAGCCATAAACTAAACGATGAACATAAACTAGACGGGGATTGAACCAGTGACCTTTGTCTAACCAGGGCAATTTTCTAGCCACTGAAGTACCCGAACCGTATCAAATCAAGTTGAAATTTTTCCACCATATTTTAAGAGTAAACAGAACTGTACTATGAGAACTAGATTTGAAGTATGTCATGGGCGACACGGGGGGGGGGGGGGGGGGGGGAAGGTGTCTGCTAGTAGATAGGTATAAGGTTGGTTTCTCAATGTGTTTTTTTTTTCAGATGTTGTTTTGAGCCAAAATGAGGGCTTCACTTTGCCAGATTCCTTGGCATTGCCACCTGAGATACAGCAACAATTGAATAACTCAGAGATTGAACTAGCGAAGAATAAGTATATGGACCAGTTTAAGCAAAAATGTGAGAAAAATGGACACCCTGAAGCATTTGACAATGTCATGGTATGTAACTTTCCATAGACATCTTATAGGGAGGGTGGTCACCTAGTCCACCTCGTCAACCTGTACAGCGCACTCATCGAAGGTTTACATCGTACGCAAACTTGCGCCTGGCTTAGGCGTGAATGCGCTTTGGCTGTTTTTAACCAAAATAACGAATCGAGCCTGACCGCCTCAAGGCTGTAAAAAACACAGCCACTAAGGCCAGGAAGAAGGTTTTTAGGTGAACCTATGCCCAGTGCGTAGAACGGCTTAGGCAGGAACTTTAATTGCTGCAGCAGTGGGTATTGGCAACTGCCTAAAAACTGTGAAAAGGTTACAATATTCACGCTGTATAAAATGAAATGAGAGAGGACAAATCTTCAGTCTTCGCGATCCATGCTTTCTTTCTTCGTTTCCTGTAGATATTGTTTCATACATCCACGTCTGACTATCCAAGTACTTTTGAACGGTCCATTTTTGAGCAATCTGCTCACGTGGTCTTCGTATTTAAGACACGTTCAACCCTGACTTTTAACTTCTTTACTTTTTTACTTCAGCACAATAAATATTTTTCCTCAATCGTTCCTCACTAATTAGTTGAACGTGTGACCACCAACGGAGTACCTTTTCAAGCGTAATGCTGACACTTTCATTGAAACCTGTCATATAACGTTTCACTTCGTATTCGGTCGGCCAAAGTTACGCACAATTTTCAAAGTGATCGCATTTCCACCGTATTCAATTTAAGTTCATGCATCTTATGACATACCCAGGTTTCAATACGTTGACACTAGCACTACCTACGTTGTGAATCGCGAGGCGTGCATCTATTACGCTTGTCACTTTATTAAGTGGGACAAAGCACCGGTAACTCTGTTTCCGGCAGCTACTCGCCGTTCTACATCCGAACCGCATCTTCCATCTGCGCTAAGGTAAAATATTTTAAATAAATAAATAAATATCCATCACGCCTTATCCCCTAAGGGGTGGCAGAGGCACTTTTCAACGTGTGGATTCCTGTCCTACGTAATAGGTGGTGAGCCCATTGCCGTGTTGAAATAGACAGACGCAGACTATGGCTACCTGCTGTTGAATTTTTTTAAGCCGCGTATAAGCCCTTCAACCAGGCTTAACGACTGCCATTTTACTGGCAACCGGGACCAACGGCTTAACGTGCCTTCCGAAGCACGGAAACGCTCGCAAATGTAAATGCCACAAAGTGGTCACCCATCCGACGACCAGCCATAGTGAAAGTTGCGTACCTCTGTGATCGTTTACCGAACACTGAGACCGTGGGGCCACGAGCGCTTCGATCTATTATTCTATCTATATCGAAATATTTTACCATCTCATCATAACGTGCCATAACTATCTAATATCTGTTTAATATGCATAATCACATAAAAAAATTGGAAAACCCAAAAGTGCACGCCTCACACGCTTTTATAATATTATAAAAATAAAAAAAAGCATTACAAGCTTACAAATATTGCTATGAATTATCGCGTAGGGGTTATGAAATAAATAAAGTAAAGATAATAACAATTAAACCACATCGAATCAGACCGTGAAAATTTAAAGGGTTCTATTCCTAATTATACTGAAGCATAAGAGAAAAAAAAAGACTCGATTAGTAAAGTATTTCGGTCGTTATCGTGATAACAAGAAAATATCCGTAACATACAGACAAACGGACGTCCAAGACGGAACTTTTTTAAACAGTTTTTTAACTAGTTTAAATAACAAAAATGGCATCAAAAATATCATGAGTGTTAAAAATAATATTTTTTCTTGATATGTGTGTGTATATATTATTTTACAAGTGCAATATATGATAAATTAATTTGAAAAATCAGATGTTATGCGCGAAGTGACAGTAGTACCCACCTCAACGCTTCGCTTATGAGGCGTGCAATAAAACTGCCTCGGTGTCGTAAGTTGTAGTGTATGCAACAGTCACGCTGAGGTCTCGTATTCAACTCCCGTCGAAACAAATGTTTGCTGCTTGTGTGATTCCCAAATTTTTGTTTCTGGGTTTGAGTGTTTACTATTATATGCTCGTATTTAAAAATAAATAAGTTTGTTTATCAGTTGTCTAGATTCCATAGCATAATAGATTAATTTAGGCCAGACGGCGTTGTGTGAGAATTTCATTTTAAATACTTGTCTCTTTAAATCCCACCCTAATGTTGTAACAATCTATACAAATAAATAAAATTTAAGTGTCTGTTTGTAATTCCAAATTAACAACTTTTTACTAAATGCATAATATGAAAATATATATGACTAACATTTATAAAACCACTTAAAAAATTGTCTGTTTGTTCGTGCCGACTATCTCTGAAACTGCTGGACTGATTTCAACGGGATCGTCACTGGCAGAAAGCGGATGCTATAAGGAGTAACTTAGGCTACATTTTATTATAGATATTGCCACGGGAACGGGCACTACGCGGGTAAAACCGCTGGGCGTCCACTAGTTATAAAAACAAGTCTAATTCATTGGTTTCTTATTCTGTGATATGAGGTCAATCATAGACGATACTCTGTTATCAATTATATTATATCAGTGGCCGACATCGTTATTTTATCGCTTTTATTATATCGTAATGCCAAATGAACGTACAATTAACAAAATATATTGTAGTTATAAAAATCTGATATCCTTATGGGCTGATTGAAAAATTATAAAATCAAAAAGCCATCATTTGTGCCTGGTCATAATGCAAATGGTAAAATGTGGGGGTTTAGTGTACCTCCGCGGACCCCTTCGGGGATAAAGGCGTGACTAAATTTATGAAGTACTAGCTGACCTGCCCGGCTTCGTCCGGGACATACTTCCAACCCCGTGGCACCCATTTAATCCCGTCGCTTATTACTTTTCTAAAAATAAATATGAGAGTTTCCCCGATTTGTTGATATTTATGATTACTGCTCCGCTCTCCTGTGTAGTAGCGTGATGATATACAGCTAAGAACCTTCCTCAATAAATGGGCTATCCAATACAAAAATAATTTTTCAAATCGGTCAAGCCGTTTTCATGCTATGTCGTGACAACGGAAAACGGGTTTCATTTTATATATATAGATAAATTTGATATGTTAAAAACTTCTGTAACACTTTCCATCAGGTGGGGGCCGTATGCTTGTCTGCCACCTCAGCGGTATTAAAAAAAGCACTTAAAATAATTCGGCGCGTGCAATGTCCAGTGCCTAGTATGTAGATAAACGTAAGTATGTAGAAAGAAACAAAAACCTTAGGGTTCCAACTAGTCAACCGCCAATGTTTAAGTAGTCCTAAGTTTTTTTTATTAAGGTACTTCGAGTTACGAGTACAGTATACGAGAGACCTTGAGAGCTAGACATTGCACGCTTCGAAGTAATCAGTTGTACAAGCCACAGAAGTTTTTACATATCATATTTTTAATTTATAAAAATAGTCACGACTTTATCCCAAGGGCGTACTCCATTGGTTTGCACACGTCCAAATGAGTGACGAACGATTGTCGAATAATAAAATATTGTGCGAAAGTAGAGGGTAGCCTTCTACCCTCTCTTTTAGATCTCGGGGTAGGCCGAGACTTACATATGTAGACCACGTGAGCAGATTGTTCAAAAACGGTCAAAAATACTGCGATACCTAGACGTGCATGTATGAAGCGATTAATGAATCTGCAGGAAGAGAAAGAAGAATGCAAGGACCGCGAAGTCTGGCGGTCTGTGCTCTCTGACTACTGCGTCGGAGATACATACAGTGTGAAGATAGTTAAGTTTCTTTAAAGTTTCTTTATCCCCGAAAGGGAAAGCAGTATTATTAAACCCCCACATTTTACCATTTGCATTAAGTCCCACGTAACATGTGATGAGCCTATTGCTGTGTCGAAATGAACAGGCACTGGCCCTCTTCATTTCGACACAGCAATAGGTCCATGCTGCACTGATTGTGACTTCTTGCCTTTTTTTTTTCAATCCACCGATAGTCTTTTTGGCTTGATGTCTACCATGTTACTGGCAACCGGGAAAAACAGCTAACCGTGCCTCTCTATATTTAAAAAACTAGCTGAGCCCTGCGGCTTCTTTCGTGACATACTACTACATACTTTGAATCCCGTGACACCCTTTTAATCCCATTGTCTATAAATTTTACAATAACGTACGAAAATTTGCCCTATTAGTTGACATTTTTTGCCCGATTTGTTGATTACTGCTCTGCATTCCTCGGTAGTTAAATGGTCTATCCAACACTATGCTGTATTACAGAACTTTTCTCAATACTCCAGTAACGCTTGAGGCTAGTTTTTGCCTTATAAAACTACTCTCAAGTGTTTCTTGAGTATTGAGAAACGTTCTGTAATACGGCCTTAAATTATAATTCGGACCTGTAGGTAGTTCCTGAAATTAGTGCATTCAACTAAACAAACAAACATACTCCTCAGCATTATAATATTGTTTACACTGATGATTGATGGCACTTGGTGGAACTTGCTACACATTTTGAACAAAAACACTTGTACTGTTCCACTTATTTATGGTTCAACCATTGTTGTTATAACTTCATATATTGTATTCAATGACATCCGAAATACATAAAATATGTGCTAACCTTTGAAAATGCCGAAAGGCGAAACCGGTCAGGTTGAAATAATAAATAAGTGGAACAGTACAAGTGTTTTGTTCAAGATTATAATATTAGTATAATTTTGTAGTATTTCGCTCTTCGTATTTATGTACGGTTGATCAAATATTAGAATGGCCGCGTCCTCCCCTCGCGACGCACTACGGAAGACGTGGCCGCATCTAGACATCGCAATAACATTACAATCTATCGCAAAATTTGCATTCCATTGCGTGTTTGATGAGCAAATGATATCTTGAAAGCATACCACAAAGTAGTAGGCAGAGGAGAGTATGCCTCTGTCTACTACTTTGGGAAAATGTGATTATTAATGTATGTAGTACTTGCCGCTGAAATCCTGTCAGAGCTATTGACTTAATGAACGTCATAAAGTCAATGGCTCTGACAGTATTAAATAGTAAAAATGCCATAAAATTATTTACATTTGTTTTAATTGAGCAGTCCGAGAAGCCATATACTAATTACATACATATTTGAATAGGTACGAGTATGTTAGCGGAATAAAGTTACTATGAGGAAGTCAACTTTGACTCATTATGACGTATCTACATTATGTTTAAAACAGCCTGTACTATAAACACTGAGTGCATTAAACTGTTAGTATTATGATTTATTACCAACTACCTAATATCATAATCTATCTGTGGTACACGATTTTTTTTTATACTACTGAGGTGACAGACATGCGAACGGCCCCACCTGATGGTAAGTGGTCACAGTAGCCTAAGGACGTTTGCGACACCAAAGGTGCAGCACTCGCGCTGCCAACCCTTTGAAATTTTCTCTTTTATACTGAATATATAAAGCTGAAGAGTTTGGTTTAATGCGCTAGTCTCAGGAACTACCGGTCAGAATTGAAAAAAATCTTTTTGTGTCGGATAGCCTATTTATCGAGGAACGCTATATTATCACGCTACTACACTGGAGAGCAAAGCAGCAATCATAAATATCAACAAATCTGGCATATTTTCATAGGTTTTTGTAAAAGAGCGTTTTTGTAAAAACTTCAGGAATAAATGCCATGGAAGTTCGAAAGTATGTAACGGGCGAAGCTGCGGGGATCAGTTAGTCTTAGTATATTCTCAATGACTGCCTCTGTGGCGCGGTGGGAGTGTATCCGACTGCGACGCAAAAGGTCGTGGGCTCGATTCCCACCCAGGATAAACTTTGTGTGATGAGCACTAGGACGATTTATTGGTTAAATCGTCCTAGGATGAGCACGATGGTTTATTTTGTGTCTGGGTGTTATTTATCTATAATATGTATGTATTTAGAAATATATAAGTATGTTAATCAGATATCTGGTTACCATAGTACAAGCTCTGCTTAGTTTGGAATCAGATGGCGTTGTGTGAGCTTCCAAACCCTACCTGGATTAGAGTCTGAGGTTCACTTTTATTTCGCACCTAAGAGCAGCAGTATAGCTTTTGATATGCAGATTTTGTGTCTGGGTGTTATTTATCTATAATATGTATGTATTTAGAAATATATAAGTATGTTAACTGCAAGTAACTACAGCCTGTCCCTTTAATAAGACCACAGGGTCAGCAGCGCGATTGTAACACCTTCATAACACACTAGGTGAACCCCCGGCTTCCCCTGTGACATACTGCGAACTCCCGTCGCACCTATTAAATCCCGTCGCTTATAACATACATACATACATATTGTCACGCCTTTATCCCCGAAGGGGTAGGCAGAGGCATATTAAACGCCCACATTTCACCGTATGCATTTTTGTCCCACGTAACAGGTGGTGAGCCCATTGCCGTGTTTTTACGTACGCTTATAAATTCTACAAAAATGCTTAATAATTTCCCCGATTTGTCGACATTTATGATTACTGCTCCACTCGTAGCGTTACGATATATAGCCTATAAGCCTTCCTCGATAAATGGGCTATCAACCAAACAAACAAACAAATTCTTCAGCTTTATAATATTAGTATAGATTCATTGACTATGGTAACCACCTAAATTAAAAAAGTACTAACAGATTTTCAAAGTCTGTAAATAATATTTGATGATGAGTCTCCTGCCATTACTATCTCACATCCCCATGTCTGTGTCCCTGTTATCGGCACCTATTGCATAGGATCAATACATATGTCGAGAAATGAAACTATTTTGGCAATATAATTTCATAAGGCAATATTATTTAATTACTAGTTGACGCCCGCGGCTTCGCCCGCGTAGAGAAATTTTCGCGTTTTCCACAGGAACTTGTTCCCGGGATTAAAAGTAGCCTCTGTATTATTCTTATGTGTAAACTATATTATTGTAAAGTTTCATAAAAATCTATTTAGTAGATTTACGTGAAAGAGTAACAAACATCCATACAAACTTCCACATTTATAATATTATTAAGATTATTAAGATAAGATTAATTTTACTATCACAGTGTAAATTGGGCCGCGTGTCGTCCATCAGGATATTCTGAATGTACACTGCTTGCCCGATTTGAATATGAATCTATCCATTGATTGCAGTCTTTTATAAGGCGAAAACTAAACTCAAGCATTCTTGGATCTACTTTTACTGGCCCTGCTGACTCAGTGTTCTGTAAACTATCACTGCGTTAAGCAACATTCGCTATAGGTGGTCCTTGGATGGGTGACCACTTTGTAGAATTTACATTTGCGAGCGTCTCCGTGCTTCGGAAGGCACGTTAAGCCGTTGGACCCGGTTGCCAGTAAATTGGCAGTCGTTAAGACCAGGCTTAACTGAAGGCCTTACGGGCGGCTTAAACATTTTCAACAGCAGGTCGCCACAACCTGCGCCTCTCCATTTCAACACGGCAATGGGCTTACCGCCTGTTACGTAAGGCAAAAATGCAGTGTGAAATGTGGGCATATAGTATGCTTCTGCCTACCCCTTCGGGGATAAAGGTGTGACAATATGTATGTATGTATTTTACTTAGTATATTTCAAGTTGTTTCCAAAACCTCCCTGAAGCCTGGAGTACACTGTTCGTTGGCTGCTAGGAGCAGCTATAGTTTTGTAGCACTGTTGGAATGCGACTGCTGTGTGACCTCCCGTCGCCGTAAGGGTGCTTATTTGCCTCAGCCGTTAGCCAGCAGGAGCACAGCTAGCAGGGTCCCGGAGATCCCTTTCACCTAATCGTTTCTTGAGTATTGAGTACTTATAATTTGTAATTCGCCTTTCAAAAGGCTTCAATTTCAAAATCGGTTACAATTTTAGACTACTTTACTCTAAAACTGCAACCTAACATGGTCCATTAATTGCAACGTCACGTCGGTTAAAATTTAAAAGGTCTGGTATCGTACTTGTTTAGAAATTGTTACTAAAATAATAAAAATATTTTTCAGAATGCCGCCAATACTTTGATGGGTTGCGTCACTTCTCTGGTAGATATAAACATGCTTCAGGAAGAAATTGAAAATGCCAAGCCCCAAGGCAAGGTTGATGAAGTATTTAAAAAGTAAGCTTATTCACTATCACATGTTTTAAATACCACACCGTCTCTGTCTCTGAGCATAAACTCAAAAACCATTTTTACATGGTTTATTCTTACTAATGGAAAGGTTCAAGAGAAAGGTTTATGTGTATATTTCTTCACAGATGAACCGATGACATCCGCCATTGTAACGTTGAGCTTGATTTCAGTTTAGGGTTAGACTTGCGTACAGGGTAGGGTAAGGCCTACTATCCACGGCGGTGTAGTTTCATCGACGCGTACCTATCTGTCATTTTACGCTGGGTGACACCTGCATTCAGTTCACAAGACTATGGCACTGCGTCGACGGCTCCCTTCTGTATGTAGGGAGCCGTCGACGCAGTTTATCGTCATACATATACAGTGAGCGGACTCTTCCTTTTTTTTTAATTGGCTGAATAGCGTATATTTGCATAAAGGTCTTTATGCCTTTTCTTTACTTTCTCTGCATTACCGTTTTTAAGAGTTCGACACAAGCTGAAAGCTAATCGAAGCCAATATTTCATGCTTGAAGATAAGCATGAAATTTTGCTAGGCTTTATTTTTATTTCTATTTCCGTTAAAATCGAAGTTTTAATTGAAATAATTTGTATTACGACGTGGAAATAAAGAATACATATTCATATTTTCAAAATTTTCCTTCAGCATTGAATCCATGTATACCTGTATACCGAGTGTGTACGTCTAATAGTATACCACCTTTTTATCCTATGTTATTTTATTAAGTCTTTTTGTTTCAAATTAATATCGGTAACTATTTATTTATAAATTTTAAAGTGGAAAAATTTGTCAGCTGGACGTAAGCACTTAGCAAACTTTGCTAAGTGCCGGTAGATGGCGACTTACGTCGCCTTAAGACGTAAAGAGGTGGATTAATTCGTCAGTTACGAGCAGGTCACGGTGGTGTAGTTGGTAACGCGTCTGCTGCGTTGAACCAGAAGACGGTGGTTCGAGTCGATTTCGTAACAGAAAAATTTTTCCACTTTAAAATTTAAATTTAGAAAAAGTTAGCATACTAATTGCTTTTCAAAATTGTTTCTAATATTTATTTTTATTTTTAGATACTGTGACAAGACACCCCAGTTCAGACAATGTTTCCACAACACAACGGAAACTATAAAACCATGCTTCTCGGCCAACGAACAAAAGAATTTCAAGATATTGTACAACATTACTGATATACTCACAGATTTCATCTGCTTTAAGGATGGTGATAGAATTGCATGTAAGTCCGGATCCATAGGGTGACAAAGGGGACATGACAAACCAAATTTAAAAATGTTTTTTTTTTGAGAATAGGTATTATAACGGTGGTTATTAGGTATCTTTTAACAAAATTGGTTGTTTCATTGCACAATTGAGGCGTCAGGCGTGTGCTTGATGCAATTTATAATCTGGTATTTTAAAACTCAATTTTTGTTTACAGTATTCATAGCCGAAGGAGGTCAAGAATGCTTTCAAGAAAAACAAGAACTGCTTCAAAATTGCTTCAATCAGACTTTTGATAATCAAACCCAGACCAATTTGAAAAATATCTCGATAGACGATGACTTTGAGTTGGATTTTAAGGTAACCATTTCTGCAATACTGTTTTAAGGCTTTAAAATAATAGTGAATTCATGTACAGCATGTACAGTATATACATGTACGTAGTACATTCTGGGGAAATAAACGAAGTAGGCGGCAAATCATGCGGTCGGATCGTTCGTCCGGCGGTGACCCCAACAAGGAAATAATAAAAAGTAAATAATACGTAGTACATGAAAGAAAAGTATCAAAGCCGTGTTCGCCTTCGGTCAGTTTTCGGCCGAAGTTCGAGCCGAAAAAGCTTTTTTTATATCATCGAGTGTTCTAAGAACCCCTGTTCTAGGAACAGCTATTATTTGGCTTTTCATTTTCGTCGTCGCTGGGAGCGACTGCCGTCTGACCTCCCAGCCAAGTAAGGATGCCTGCGTCGTTGCGTCGTCTGTTAGTCAGCTGGTACACCGCTAGCAGATACACCCCTTACACCCTTATTATATATTAATTATCGAAAAGTACTTGTCTATGTTACAGTTTTTAGATAGAACGCGTTATTCCTAGTTAGAACTAGTTTTTAATGTATGCCTTTGTTAATATTAGAATTAACTAATGCTCAAATCAAATTTCGGTTAAAACTAGTTCTTACCACACAAAAAGCGTTTTTCCATAGCGAGTCAGTTGAAACTGTGTGACATCTATTCTTCTATACTGATACTAGCCGACCCGCGCAACTTCGTTAGCGCCACCAAAAATGTGATAAATGAAGAACAGCTGGACCGATTTTGTGCTTCACATATACCATCTACTAAATAGTCCGAACAAGCGTAAACATTTGGTTTGGATAGGTGAGCCCGTTATTGAGTTATAAAATTACAACGAAAAGTGGCATTGATTTTTATATATATTGATTAGATTACATAAAGCTGAAGAATTGGTTTGCTTGGTTAAACGCGCTAATCTTAGAAACTACTGATATGATATATTTTTGTTTTGTTTTGGATAGTCCATTTATCGAGCAAGGCTATACAACATCACGCTACTACCCAGTAGAGCGGAGCAGTAATTATAAATGTCAAAGTAATAAACGGAGAGAATAAATAGGCGCGACGGGTGTTCAAAATATGTCGAAAGACGAAGCCGAAGAATCTAGTATTAAATATGAATAAACAACTAAATTTTGAAAAAAATAATTGACACATACGAAAATTTGTCGTACACTGTCTCCTATCATACAGGTGCTACTAGTTTAGGAGACAGGGTTTGGCATACAGATATGCCACTTTTTAGTATGTTGCTACCTACTAATAATACTTACTAAAACTTAAATAATAATATCTATTAATGGCGATTAATCATATAGTATTTTAAGCATGTGAATCTGTACACCTTGGAAGTAATAAAGAAAAAAACATAACGTATTGTCACTCACGCCTTTATCCCCGAAGGGCTAGGCAGAGGCATTCTATACGCCCAAATTTTTTGTCCCACGTAACAGGTGGTGAGCCCATTGCCGTGTTGATTTGGACAGGCGCAGGTTGTGGCGACCTGCTGTTGAAAATTTTCAAGAAAATTTCAAGGCCTGCAACTGGGCTTAACGACTGCCATTTTACTGGCAACCAGGATCACCGGCTTAACGTGCCTTCCGAAGCACGGAAACGCTCGAAAATGTAAATGCCACAAAGTGGTTACCCATCCGAGAACCAGCTATAGTGAAAGGAGCTTAACGCAGTGATCGTTTACAGAGCACTGAGTCCGCGGGGCCACGAGCGCTTCTACTTCTAAATTAAGAAAAAGAATTAAAAAAAACATTCTGTCAATTTCCAGGAGAAACAATGCAATCAATTTACACAACTGCAGAAGTGCGTAGTCGGAGTATTAACTGGGTGTGCCAAGTCCACTTCTGCCAACATAGTTGATTCGCTGTTCGACTTCGTAAGATCGGCCACTCCTTGCCAGAAATATAAAGTAAGTTTTTTTTTGACTCCGTTGAGAAAGCATAGATATCAAAGTCAGAGATAGTAGTTTGACCGGTAGTGGTCAATTGCGTTAATTATATGGTCTCGAATATCTCTTGATAAGAGGTTTTGTCGAAGTGGTGTACCTTTGTGTATAAAAAGTAGCAGTTATTATTAAGTTGGGTTATGTTAGTGAATACTAATATAATAAAGGCGACCATCACCACGCTACTACCCTGTAGAGCGGAGCAGTAATCATAAATGTTGACAAATCGGGGAAAATTTTCTGCATTTTTGTAGAATTTATAAGCGACGGGATTAAATAGGTGCGACGAGAGTTCAAAGTACGTCACGGGCGAAGCCGTGGGGTGTCACCTAGTTCTAATTAAAGAGATATGAAACAAGTGCGTTAGTAATTTAGTAATTTCAATGTACATAAATAATTTGCTTCTGCAATGTAGTAAAGCATATGTAAAATGTAGTAAAAAGTAACGTTCACTTCAGACAATTATCGATGTGTGAAGCCTAGGACGATTTAACCACTGGACGCGTAATGTACTCAATAAAGTATGAAATCACGTTCAACCAACTTTCGTGAGGGGGGGTTACTACACACATTGTTTTGTTACTCTTGCGTGAAGCGTTGTCACTGTCTAACAACCAATAAAAGTATAACTGCAAATACAACACAGAAAAATATAGTATGCAATACGAATTTGACACAATATTATTCTGTAAATTTGAGATGGTAATTCTTTTTATGATGTTAATATAGAGAGTGAACGTATCTACACTAATATTATAAAGAGGAAAACTTTGTTTGTAATGAATAAGCTCAAAAACTACTGGACCGATTTTAAAAATTATTTCACCATTTGAAAGCTACATTAGCCACGAGTAACATAGGCTATATTTTATTTTGGAAAAAAATAGGGTTCCGTAAGATATTTGGGTTTTTCGGACACAAGGTGTAAAAAATCAACCAGAAGAGTTACGTTAGTTAGTTTAACGCGTTTATTTTACTCATCCTTTTTTTAAATCCTTTTTAAATTAAATTTTTTCGTCACTAAGTATATGTAGATAATATTTACATATTTCGACCAGGCCGTGCGGGCGTAGGACGTACTGGAGAGCGAAGAAGTAATCAACGAATTCGGAAAATCTTCATACATTATTGTGAAATTAATAAACGACTGGATTAAATGAGTGCCATGGGGTTCGAAGTATGTCACGGGCGAAGCCGGGTGGGACAGCTAGTATTGAATATAGGCCGATTAAGTTGTAGGTATGTTTAAATAATTAATAGTTTTTGGTAAAATTTGATAAGTAAATGATATAAAATTTTACTTACGAGTGAAAAGAAACATTAGTTGTTCGACCGCTATAACTTACACCATTTCACTGCACATTTCGTCATTTTTTCTTTATAAATTACCCTCCGAACGTGTACAATAGACTGAGTCTGCGGAACAGAGGCCTAAAAAAAGTAAAAGATATTTGGCAAATGGCAAGCGGGGTGTAGGCGAAACGGTAAGATAGCGCGTCCATTGGTTAAATCGTCCTAGGTGAAAGCCAATGAGTGACATTACTTTAAAGTGTGATGCATATTAGTGTGCGAATTAATATTTGTAAATGACCCGTATGTAGTAGTGTAGGGAGTAGTGGGAGACAATTGGCAACACAGGTTTGTATAGTAAACTTTGCTTTCGCCATATCTAACTACTAATAATATGAACCCATTTTAAGTAACAATATTAACTAGCATGCATTTAACCTATATGTAAAATACTGACTCACTAACAGACACGCATGTTTTCTAGGACAATAAGGACACCAAAACTCAAACAGCTGTAAGTTATTTTGGTTGATATTTTATGTGACCGTTTTTGTGAATGTTGCTATATTACATGTTGCTTGCCCTAATTGATGTTTTATGTGGACAAGGCTGTGAATTTCGATAATGCAAGACAAGGCTCGATTGGGCTGTACTGAAATGTTCGGGGCCAGGGCAGAATCACCTGCCAAAGGTGTACCTGGAGGACGAGTCTGCTATTTCGAAATATATATATGTCGAAATAGAATCGAAATCGCTTAATAGAAATCCACCGAAACAATTTGACAGTTTTTTGTAGTCTACTATTACAATCGTACTTCAAAAGACTTCTATCGGTCGGCCGATAGAATTCTACTAACACGCACCGCGCCATTAGCCGCTAGTCAGTTGCATTTTTGATAGTCTACTAACATTTTGACATCTAAAAACAGCGATTCTGGTTCTATTCTACGGCTTGTCAATAGTAGACTCGGCCCCCTAATGGACCAGGTTTCGTGTTGAAGAGAAGAAACTAAACTCTATACTACATATCATCACGTCTGTCTCCCAACTTCATAGGCAGAGACTATGACTTGCCACTTGCTACGATTCTGGCAAATTTCGCTTCTTCTACTTTCATAAGTGTTTTCATACACGCTCGCCAGTTAAGGGTACTCTTGATTTAACCTTTTCGCAAAAGGTCTTCGATTTGATTGACATACACCATGGTCGAACCCTACCAGTTTGCCCATTCACTCTAGCCGCGATAATCTGCTTCGTCAGTCTATTCTTATCTATCCTCTCCACTTGTCCGAACCATCTAAGCATCCCTTTTTCTAGTCATTATATCTTCTGTCATACTGCAATGTTCCCTTATAAAGTCTATACTGTCTAGTAAAAATGGTAATTGAGGCCAAATACCCTCCATAATAAATTGGGAGAGGCCAACCCAGCTGTGGACTTCAGACTTGTGGGCTGATTTGATTGATTGAAGACCTGTTCTGCCTTGCGATTTATATACGTGGTACGATATCTTTTGTTATATAGGTACCTGAATACAATATCAACCTTATCAGGCTAGAAATTATATGGCGACTTTCTGACAATAACTGACAAGAGTAATGACCTGCACCGATTATTTTCAAAAAGATGCACTATAAAATTTCCAGGCTAATTCTGATAATGAATGTAAAGAGCTATTGAACGAATGGCAACTGCATTGGACGACTTTCATCGAAGAAAAAAATCCCTTCAATTCCCTATAGTAGCAAAGGAATCAGACGACTTTAAACCGAAACCAGTTTCAAAACTGCAAGTGGTAGTAATTTCAAAATCACCTATGCAGGTATTCGTGGTGTTCTGAATCGAATGCCAAAACCGTTATTAACTATCTCATATAACCACGAGAAATAGAGAAATAGATGCGGACGGACGGACGGACAGACTGAGCCGTTATATAAGACCTTTTTAAATTTTAGGCTTTAGAAATCTAATAGGACCTCTACCAGTTTTCCCAGACGGTGAACGGCTGAGGATGACGTGGTTGGAAATATATAAGGACTGTAGGATTTCCATATCTTACAGGGCAACTTTAAGAGTTTTGAATTAAAATTCTTACTTCAATTCTCAAAGTTACCATGTCACTCATAATCGTCCGTTTAAACTGATCGAGTCTGTCAGTGTGATTCTAAATATGATTAAACTGTTCGTCACATATTCTGGGAGTGTAACATTTGGCAAAGGGAGCGGTGATATACTAAACAGCTTGCGCGATACGATCACTACGAAAATTTAGCCGATCGAATACGTAACGAAGTGATATGGCAGGTTTGAATGAAAGTAAATAAATATCCATCACGCCTTATCCCCGAAGGGGTGGCAGAGGCATATTATATGCCCACTTTTCACCGTGTGGATTCCTGTCCCACGTAATAGGTGGTGAGCCCATTGCCGTGTTGAAATAGACAGACGCAGGTTGTGGCTACCTGCTGTTGAAATTTATTAAGCCGCCTATAAGGCCTTCAACCAGGCTTAACGACTGCCATTTTACTGGCAACCGGGACCAACGGCTTAACGTGCCTTCCGAAGCACGGAAACGCTCGCAAATGTAAATGCCACAAAGTGGTCTACGACCAGCCATAGTGAAAGTTGCGTACCTCAGTGATCGTTTACCGAACACTGAGACCGCGGGGCCACGAGCTCTTCTAATGAAGCGCTTTGAATGAAAGTGTCACGAGTTAAGCTGGAAAAAGGCGTGCGACACGTCCAGCGACTCATATGTTGGACGTGTCGCACGCCTTTGAGGAACGATTGACGAAGAATATATATTGTTCGATAGTAGAGGGTAGTAGGAGTCAGGGTAGGCCGAGACTTACATATAAAGACCACGTGAACAAATTGAACAAAAACGGGAAAATTCAAAAGTACCCCGATACCAGACGTGCATGCATGAAGCGATTAATGAATCTGCAGGAAGCAAAAGAAGTGTGCATGGATCGCGATGCCTGGAGATCTATCCTCTCTGGCTAGAGGGATGTCAGGGATTCGGCGTGAAGATAGTTAGAGTAACATTGTGATTGGATTTTATGTGGATCTTGTGATGTGTGATGAATTTTCGTGCTTTTATATTTTTGGAATCAAACATACTCGTATCTCACATAGTAGCCGTAATATATTTTATATATTTCTGATCACCCCCTTTTTAAAGAAAGTGGATTTACTTTTTTATAACACATCCAATTTGCCTTTTGATTAATAATAAAAATGTGTTTATTATTAATAAATATATAAAAAATAAAGAAACGCTCGTGGCCTAGCGGTCTCAGTGTTCTGTAAACGATCACTGAGTTACGCAACTTTCACTATGGCTGGTCCTCGGATGGGTGACCACTTTGTGGCATTTACATTTGCGAGCGTTTCCGTGCTTCGGAAGGCACGTTAAGCCGTTGGTCCCGGTTGCCAGTAAAATGGCAGTCGTTAAGCCTGGTTGAAGGCCTTATGGGCGGCTTGAAAACTTCAGCAGCAGGTAGCCACAACTTGCGTCTGTCTATTTCAACACGGCAATGGGCTCACCACCTATTACGTGGGACAGGAATCCACACGGTGAAAAGTGGGCATATAATATGCCTCTGCCACCCCTTCGGGGATAAGGCGTGATGGATATTTAATAAATAAATAAATATTGTGGGACACTTTTCACACAGCGCCATCTAGCCCAAAGTAAGCTAATATTAGCTTGTGTTATGGGATCTAGATAACTAATAAACATACTTATATATTTCTAAATACATACATATTATAGATAAATAACACCCAGACACAGAATAAACCATCGTGCTCATCACACAAAGTTTTATCCTGGGTGGGAATCGAACCCACGACCTCTTGCGTAGCAGTCGGATGCACTCCCACCGCGCCACAGAGGCAGTCAGATTAAGAAAATATGATTTTTCCATATGCAAACTATTCACTTCATGGTTTTTTTTTATCTTACAGGTCCAAAAGGGAAATACTCGTGGCGCTGCAAACGGACTAACTGGCACATTTATGATCGTTCTCATAGCTTTAACATCCGTCATTCTCGCTTAAGAAATTTGTATACTTAAGGCATATTTCCATGTGTAACAGAACCCCGGCCTTCTGTCAGCAACGCATTGTATTCTACTTATTGGTTGTGAAAGACATAATGGACGCTCCACACTTCCGCGAGAATCGCACCGCGGTTATCGCGTTTGTGTAAGCGTGTATCTAAGTTGTCAGATTCTATTTTTTTAGTTGATTCCTATTTTTAACAACCTTTTTGTTTTAAACTAACACGTGTTGAACACATTTTTGCTGTATTACATTAAAAGGTTAGAATACGTTACAACACGGTTGCACCTGTCGTGGTCCCAGTGCAACCCTGTCGAAATGTCGACGAACAAAATGGTATTCTAACCTTTTAATGTAATATAGTGCCGCGCGAAATCCCGTTCGAAACAAAAAAAAGTCCTTTATATTTATTGGTTTTAGCTTCGCCTTTTTATTGATAAAACTTGAATTGAAAATAATATTGAGCAGTACTACCTAATATTGATAAGAGACATGAGTTAGATAAGTCCCATAGCTTGTTTTTTTTTTTGTGATATTTGAACTCGCCCTCAGATTTGGCGGACATACACGATATCTGCAAAAGTTATATAGGAATCATACGGACTAAACTCGCGTGGCATGTAATGTACACGACCCTAAAATGCCCCTAGTAACTTGTGTATTTTGACTCTGTCCTAAAAGGTAATTAATGGTCGTGACCAATATTGGCACTTACATCATTCAGTAAATGAAATTTGAATGCAGAGAATAAGAATTTTTTTCTGGGAAGAAAAGCAGGCTATGTCAATCTCAGACATACAGAAATCTCTATTTTAAAAATTCTGTCAATACATTGATTCTTTACAACATAAAAAAAAGTAAAGGGAAAATAAACAAACAAACACACTTTAAATTTGTCTTACCTTGGCAATTATAAATGACTAGTTGACGCCCGCGGCTCCGCACGCGTGGTGAAGTTTTTCCGTTCCCGTTTCCCACAGTGTGATACGTTGATTTTTTTGTTAAGATTTTACTAAATACGTCGCTTACAACCTTGTCATATTAATGTTAATTTAGCTTTACTACTTAATTAAATTTTCATGAATATGTAGGGTATTCCCTATGTAAAATACGTATGTATTTAAAAGTATATAAGTATGTTTATCAGTTGTCTAGATCCCATACCAGAAAATTATAATAGTTTACATTGGCTTGACGTTGCAAAAAAAAAATAAGCCCTCACATTTTCCCAGTCCCTGTAGATAATTATAATGATGTTCCAAAAGGGCCACAATTGCATTTGAATGTACTTTGATACTACTAATATTCGAATGAAGCGCTCGTGGCCCCGCTTAACTCAGTGTTCGGTGAACGATCATTGCGTTGAACAACTTTCGCTATGGCTGGTCCTCGGTTGGGTGACCAATTTGTGTCCCGGTTGCCCGTAACATTACAGTCGTTAAGCCAAGTTGACTTGGCTTGAAAAATTTCAACAGCAGGTCGCCACATCCTGCTCCTGTTCATTTCAACCCGGCAATGGGCTCTCCAATTGTTACGTGGGACAAAAATGCATACGGTGAAATGAGGGCGTTAAGTACGCCTCTGCCTACCCCTTCGGGGATAAAGGCGTGACAAGGTACTTATATTTTTGTGTGCGATCAAGATATTTATAAGATTAAACTTTTATACTTATTTCTTTAAGAGACCGGGTATCATAAATATTTTTTAGAATAAATGTGTTCTTAGGGCTTGGCTTATAGTTATAAAGTGATATTATATTACAATATGCGTAATATGTCCAGGCATACTTTAGTAATATATATTGCCAAAAATCGTGCCAGATACATATAGTTTTTCTGCATATAATAATAATATAACAGTCAACAATAATAGTTGATTTACCTACTATTTTCATATTAGTTGTAACGTCAAAGCACAATTTTTTCATAAGTAAAAAGTAGGTAGATTTAGAAAAAATGGGTTATGTGTACAGTCAGACAAGAAAGTGTTACGCAACAACAAGGTCAATTTTATCTTGCATTAATATTATGGCAGTGAGCTTTGCTCTTTGTGTTATAAAACTGCAATACTTGCAGAGACTGCTATTGCTCATACTTGTCAATATTACATTGAAAAAACAAGGTCTCTGCGGTTTACACTGACCAATAATTATATGTGAACAGAAGAATTATGTTATGTATGAACAGAAGAATTATGTTATGTATGAACTCGTTCCTACAACTACATACAGTATCGCCGCATATAAAGGTATATAATGAAATGACCCCGTGAAACGGATCGCTTTGTGAATGCGCATTTATGAATAAAATGTACGTCAGAATAGGTACAGCGGACAAGTTCATTAACCTGTACTTTGTTAATATTGTGTTTATGTTGATCAATATAAGCAGTAAGGTCCGTATTCCAGAACGTTTCTCAATACTCAATCGACGCTTGCGAGTAGATTTTATAAGGCAAAAACTAGCCTCAAGCTGTTCTGGAATACGTCCCTAAGAGACCCCTTTGCAAATAGCAAACAAATGCAAGATGAAAAAAATGTAAAAAAGTGTATCGTGTTTTTGTGTGTTTTTTCCATTAAAACTGACTAGTACAATCAGTAGTTAACATATTGTACAGTCTGTCATGCCTTTTACAAATTTAAATTATCACAACTAATAACAACTCCCCTACATTAGAAGACAGTGAACTTTAGCCACAGCCACAGAAAGTTATCGAAACTGGTTAACTGACTGTACTACAAAAGTTAAATTTATTTTGCAAGGAAAATTTATTTTCTATATTTGAATCGAGCATATTACGGAAAATGCGCGTTACAAAAATACGCGTTGAGTATATAATAAGTTTTTAGGTGCATATTTCATTAATTTTATATATATATTGATTGATTTATTTCGCATTAAATGTGGAAAATCCGGTGTAAGGGTGTTTTGCCTAAACTAAGTTTACGGCTAGCTTAGCTTAGCGGAGCCGAACTATTAGTAATATTGTCATGATTATTGACAGTATTGTGGACGGATTGATGTCATTATCGAAGAATGAAGAATAAATGTCAATAATATTGATGTCGTTATTACTAATAGTGTCGGCTCATCTGTATTGTAATGTATCTGTGGAATAAGTAGCATAGGTAATTTTTTTCATAAATGCAATCTGAAAACTAAGCACAGGATTATAAAGAAACTGTTTTATTTTTATGAAATATTACGATTTATTGTAACAGGTTGCCATAATAATATGAACAGTAAAGTGACGCCCCCAATATTCTTTGCTTTTTTACTGCCAAACTGTATGTTCGAGTTTAAATATTTTGTGCATTTTATTAAATTCGTACATAGCTCAAGCTGTTAATATAATATATTGGTAATATAATATATTATAATATAAACGGTGGCGCAGTGGTAGTATTATATTATAATACTACCACTGCGCCACCGATGCAGTTGGCAGATTGGTAATATAATATATTATAATATATTCGGTGGCGCAGTGGTAGTATTATATTATAATACTACCACTGCGCCACCGATGCAGTCATATTTGAGGCAGTTTGTTTAAATTATAGCGTTTTCATGTTTATACTGAATTTTAAACCTTCGTAATAATATCTATGGTACCTACCTACATGATTTCAGTACCAACGAAGGTTAATAAAGTACTAAGTATATTTATGTTCATCTTTTATCTACTATCCAAAACAATTTTGTAACGACAAAATAAACCTTACATAGCTAAAAGTAAAATGATCTCCGGAAAATTAAGTGGTTGTGAATTTAGACAGGTTTAGTTTTGAAGTTTTAGTTTAGTTCTAACTGTCTCACATTGGGTGTAAATTAGATATTGTTGGGCTATATGCATTTTTATATATGTACTAGCTGACCTGCCCGGCTTCGTTCGTGACATACTTCCAACCCCGTGGCATCCATTTAATCTCATCGCTTATTGCTTTTCCAAAAATGTATGAAAGTTTTCCCGATTTGTTGACATTTATGATTACTGCTCCGCTTTCCTAAGTAGTGGCGTGATGATATAAAGCTAAGAACCTTCCTCAATAAATGGGCTATCCAATACAAAAAGAATTTTTCAAATCGGTGTTTCCGTTCACGTGTGATGGCGTGACCAAGGGAAATATGGATTCATTTTTATATATATAGATTTCATATTGCATTTAGGGGGTGCTAATATTATATAAATGATGTGAGCAGTCAGGGCACAAATATAAAACTATGTTCTCTACTGCGCGGTTCTAATTTCTATACTTTGCTTAAATCGAACATTTTTTTCGATTTTAAGCGTATTTCCGTGCTTCGGAAGGCACGCTAAGCCGATGGTCCCGGTTGCCAGTAACATGGTTTGAAAAATTTCTACAGCAGGTCGTCTTAACCTGCGCCTATCCATCTCATCATGACAATAGGCTCAAAACCTATTACCTGGGACAAAAGTGCATACGGTGAAAAGTGGGCGTATAGTATGGCTTTGCCTACCCCTTCGGTGATAAAGGCGTGACAATATGTCATGTTTAAACCTATATCTATGGTGGTTAATCGATCTAGATCATAAGTACGGTACTTAATATTGTCTCTGAATAACCCAAGCCATCTTGGTAATAAAGAATTGAAACGTGAAAAAGAAAATCAGTTTCAGAAGAATTTTAGTTTTGTGTTTGCCAACGTCCAAGGTTACCACTTTCCATTAGGTGGGCCGTATGCTTTTCTGCCACCTAAGAGGTATAAAAAAAGAGTTACTGCGAGAGCTTGTAGTGCACTCGAGGAATATGAATCTTCATTCGTCTTATTCGTCTTCGTAATTTGTTCGTATTATAATGACAAACGTGAAATTTTCATTAGTCGCGCTTACCTTCGAGAAATAGCAACCTGACCAATGGGGAAGAAAACGCAAATGTAGAGGGCGCTGTGTGTTTGTTTCACAGAAAACGTTAAGTTTCATGGCAACACCTTTAATCGGTTTCGTCTTGCTTTTTGTTTTTGCTCTAAGTTTATTTTTTGTAGTGGAAAACTGCTTTACAACATGTATTATACCTGGCGAGTCGTTGAATTAAAGGAGGAATTCAAAAAAGAAAAAACATTTAAAATTTCCGTTATTTATAATATATATCCGTTATATATTATATATATAACCCATTCATTAATAAATAATTAAAAACGCGTATTTCTAACGAAATAGTATTAAGATTGTCAGTTGCTTTGTAACAAACTTTTGGCGCCCTCTACAATGAACTATTTGACAGTTTTCTTCCCAATTTCAGTATTATATCAAACGCGACATTCATTTTCTTCAATGATAAATTAATTATTTATTTTATTTTATAGTAGACTTACTAAGTCTACTACATATTTAAATAAATAATACATTGTTTATTTTCAAGTTACTAAAACTGATCCCATATTTTAGTAGATATTTTTGTTACATTAAGATATAGGAAATATTGAAAACAAAGAAAGAATGTATAAACCTCGCAAGTATTGAAACGTGGATGTATGAAAACTTTGAAACTAAACTTGTATTTGTATAATTTTGTGTTCCTATAATGGTTTTGAAATGTTTGTTTATACATTTGCAATAAACTGTAAAAGCGTAACATAATTTCATTCGTTTTATTTCCTTATAAAGATATAGAGTTAATTCCTTTGCCTAACCAGGGCAATGTTCTAACCACTGAGCTACCAGAACCATAGTAAATTAAAATTTTGAATTTTTTTTTCCAATATTATAACTTCGTTCATACAAACCTTGAAACGGACTTAAGCCCGTATTTTAAAAGATGTCTGAAGTATCGTTTGAACTATGATCACATCTTATTCATCGATCTTATTATCAGCATATGTCTTAAGTTTTGTTCACTTAAAACTAATCTCAAGTAGGTACCTACTGATCGTCGATCGTGACGTTTTCACATGTTCGACATTATTATCCGTATGGCAAGGATTAGACAGTCAAGAAATATCGCAATCCAATATCGTGATACCGGTCTCAATAAATATTGAATCTCATAGCGTATTACATTTTCAATAAATATTGACAACAAATGTGTCAGTATTCATTGGTTCACCATTCCGTGTAGACGTGTTTACAATAGGTTTACCTACAATTACATTATGGATTGTATGGTTGATAGATGTAGCGAAAACAAAAAGAAGCAGACGATAGGTTAAAATAATAATAATAATGTTTATTTTTCTCTTTCACAAAGGTTAAACTTAAGACTACCAACAGTACACACAATTAATTCTATTTTATTTCAAAACAATACATTTCCTTTTTTTTTTTTTTTTTTTATCGTCGATAAACACATCTGTGAAAGACTGGTATCTGCACTAGAAAGATCCTGTCAGACAGATTACCAGGCTTCCCACTTACTAAACTTACGGTGCTGTGTGCTAGAAGTACCTACTTGAAACGTTATTACACAGGTTATTTGGTTATTTTTACAAATCAAAGTCCTTGCTTAAATAGATATTAAACAAAATAAAGGTGGTATGTGGCATGTGTGTGTGCCTGAGTGTGTGTGTGTGTGTGTGTGTGTGTGTGTGTGTGTGTGTGTGTGTGTGTGTGTGCTTGTGAGAGTGAGAAAAAGTGTAACAGAATGAATGTTTGTGGATGTGTGTTTCAAATAATCATAATGAAGTTTGTAACAGGTTCTCAGTTTCCTCGTAATTAAGGTTTTTTAACCAATTAAAGATAATGTGTTTACACTTGCCTCTGGGAAGCGAATATATTTGAAGAATTGGATTTAATTTGTTATACAAATGGCCACCCAGAAAGCAGAACATTTTATGGGATAAACTGTTTCTAAACAAAATTGGAGCGCAAATTCTGGTATTTCTGCGTTTTGACTGGCTAGGGAGCGTGTACTCGATCTCGGAATGTTTTCTTAGAACTGTGTGGAGAATATACAATTGACGTACCGTCAATACCTTACAATCTCCATACAATTGATCAGTGGGATAATGGAACGGGAGAAAATGAGCTACCTTTAGAACAGCTCTTTGAGCTCGTTCTACTGGAAGAATCAGTGTCTTTGCGGCTCCGCCCCAGACTGAGATACAATAAGTAATGAGAGACTGACATATAGCGAGATAGGTATTTAAAATGACATTTGTGTCAGTGACTATTCTCAGATTTCTGAAGATGTATATAAGTTTCCGAATCCTGGACGCTAATAGGGTTAAATGAGGTTTGAATGTCAGATTTTTATCAATGATGACTCCAAGGTATTTGGTATCCTCCTTACTTTGAAGCTTGGGACAAGCACAATCATTTTCAAGATTCGGACAGGAGTGAACAATTAGACTGAAATTTTGAAGTTCAGGGGAAGGAGAAGGGGCTAAGGACATTGGGATATAATTTGTTTTTTCGACACAAAGGAACAGAGAGTTAATGGAAAGCCAATTATTGACGAGATTCATACCAGATTGTGCAAATTTGAAAGTCTGTTCCCAATCTTGTGCGCTAAAGAGCAAGACTGTATCATCTGCATAAGTCACAATTTACCCGTTTCTAAGTCCCAATTTACACAAGTCATTGATAAAAACAAGGAAAAGAGTGGGACCAAGGATACTTCCTTGTGGCACACCGCACCGAGCCTCCAAATCGTCACTAACCACATCATTGATTTTAACATATATTGATAACGCTCGGTGAGGTAACTTTCAAAAAGTTTATGCTGAGTGCCTCTTATACCCAGGTTACACAATTTTTCCAGAAGCAGTGGTGCAGAGACCGTGTCAAAAGCCTTAGCCAAATCCAAGAATATAGCTAATACCTTATCTTTATTCTCCAATTTACTTACAATATGACTCGTTACTGCATGAACGGCGTCATTGGTACATTTGTTTCTACGAAATCCATACTGAGCATTTGAAACTTTGAAGTCCATGCGTTATAAATATATGCGATATGAAACTGTCGGATTCTGAAGATTATAGAAATTACTTTCGTATGAATAATTTATTTATAATCTATTTTTGAGAATTTATTAGGCCGCATATCGCCATATGTTACCAAACAAGATACTCATATGAGAAGTGCTGTAGGTATGATAGAGAAGTTAGCAGTGACTTTGCGGTATTTTGGGACTTTTACTACAGGAAGATCGCTCATAGATTTGAGTTATACCAGCATTTTGTCCCCGGCTTCACTCAAAAGTTGGATTTGTAACCATTCACAGCCCAGGAAGCGTTTCGAAAGTCTATAAATTGCTTAAGAACAATATTGTTAGGTACATTCTGCTTCTGACTCGTCCACTGAATCAGGCGAAGCCACCCAATCCTCAATGAATTCATCGTCGGACATGTTCACGGTACGCGGGTACTGACAGTATCGCGATCCACGAGCGCTGACATAGTCAAGTTTAGATTCCGTTTTAGATTCCGTTTACAAATTAATAAATATCGCGAGATCGCAAGTATCGCGATATTTGGGCCATTATTTTTTTCCGGGACCCATAATCGGTCTCTCAAGAACAGAGCCTATTACATTTAAAAAAACTGTTATTACTAAAAAAAATTCGCTATTGGTAGAAACGTAATAAGTTCTAGGAAGACAAATGTTAGTGAAAAATGTTATAATTTGACGTAAATGACGGTAACTCAGTCGCTTTTCTCGGTAACGCAGCCGTATCTCATACAAAATCTGGCTGTCCCAGCAAGCAACTCGCTTCAAATACATTGACATTACATTAAAACTCTTCATGGCACTATTAAATTAAAATTTCTACGGAAATTAAGGTAAGTATGAACTTTATTAACAGGACAATAAGTTTATCTTTTCTTTAACCGTGTATTATTTACAAAATATTTCATGTCTTGTCCCTGTTGAAGTAAGAAAACGTTAGTACTCTGTGTTACCAAGCAAAAGTGAGCCTTAAATTTGACTTTTTTCGCGCATTTTCGACTAAGTTCGTTTGATTTAATGTGAATTGCTGGCGGGGTGAGGCGGGTGTTCGTGGCCTTTACGCTGGCCGTGTCAGTCGAGCTCGAGTCGTCCGAAGAGGCGCGTGTGTTTATTGTGCGGCCGCTGAGTTACCGACGACAAACGGTGAGTTTTTTAGATATTTGATTGTTTTTTTATTGCGTGTTGTAATAGAATGAGTAAATATTTGCATGCACTCAAAAATGATTAGGTATTTATTATCATATGACCCAAATGTTAGAATACACGTTATGTTTACAACTGCGTTACCACTACACTGCGTTACCACGAGAAGTAACACAGTTGTAGGTGCAGTAACGCAGTTGCAAAGTAAACAGTTTTCGAAGTGCATTTATCTATTGTACAGTTCACTTAATTAATTATTGGGTTATTTTGTTACAGTGTATTATTTTCAATATAATGGCGTTAACACCGGCAGAAAAACTACCGCGTTACAGGTAAAAATTGAAACAGAACCCTGTGAAAAATGCTGAGACTAAAAGAAAACATCTTCAGAGATATCATGCTACTAAAAAACTTGTAAAAGATATGACAGAGAGAGAACATAGATCTGCAAAGCGGAAATGGAGGAAACAAGAAACGTCGAGAACGTCAGAAAAGAGTGCAAGTTATTCTAGATAATACACCGGCTTCAACACCACGACCAGGAACTCTGGTTTCTCCAAGGTCAAGAGGAAGAAGACAAGTAAGACGAGACAGATCTGCATTATACAGACATAATAAGAAATTGGAGGAAGAAAACGAGAAATTGAAATGAAAAAGTAACAAGTAGGTACAACAAAAGATACGAAAGACAAAAAGGAAAAAGTCAGAGGACGGAGACAAAAAATATATAGCTTTGTATAACGCTATTAAAAACCATTACTCCAGAATAAAGAAACTTAAACACCGTTTAGCTACCAGGCGTATTTATGACGAACATGTCATAAAAGATTGCAGGCTGAAAACCTCCATTGTTCAAGAAACTCTCGGTATCAATAAGTTCAAAAATAGGCAGACCATACCTAGACAAGCTACTCTGATAAAAAAGATTCGTCAATTTTTTGACCGTGATGATGTTTCTAGGATCTCTGCTGGGCAACGTGAAACCGTGACAAAAAAAAATAAGGCGCAGAAGAGGTATCTGCTTGATACAATGAAGAATCTTTTCATTTCAAAAGGGAGAATCCTATCGAGTGTTGCTCATACTCTTACTTCACCAAGCATAGACCATTCTACGTAAAACCCCCAGCAGTTGATGGCAGAGATACATGTCAATTTAAAACGCATACCAATACACAATATACGCTAAATGAAGTCCTGGCCATGGTAAGGGTGCAGCTGATGGTGTCGGTGGCTATCTAAAACGCACAGCTGACCAAAAAGTAGCTACTGGCTTAGACATTCCATACGCGGAAACTTTCTTTCACACTTTGAAAGACTATAGCAAAATTCAGTTGTATTACATCACTAACGACGACATTCAAAAGGTAGAGCAGGCTGTTCCCCAAGGCATAATTCCTCTCCGCGGTACAATGCAGGTCCATCAAGTTTTCTCAGACACTCCTGGTTTATTGCAGTATCGTGATCTTAGTTGCTTCTGTCAAAGGGGCTTTTGAGCTTGCTTTTCACCTCAAACATATCAGCCAATTCCTGTTTCTACCAGCCCCGTTAGCCCGCCTAAAGGAAGCAATGATATAGAAATTCTCTTTGATGTAATTCCAGAAAGAGACGGCTTAGAAACTATGGACGAAATTGAAGTATTAAGTGACATATTTAATATTGTGGGCAACCCTAAGAAATCTTATTACAAATCGGTTTATTCTCCAATTTCGAGTTCAGATGATGAACTTCTTTCACAGCTTAAAATACAACAAGAAGCTTCAGTATCTAATACATATGAAAGAAATTGAAAAAGGAAATGTGCATCCGTCTAAAATATTTTCCGGATTTTAAGAAGGATAAGCGTGTATATTACGAATATGATGTTCCATTAAATATATTTGAGAAATAAGACTGATGATGAGACAAAGATTTTATGTTAAAATATGTTAATTTGAGAGGATATTGTTTTGTTTTTGTTATTTAGGAGAAGTTACATTTTATTTCAAATATTTTATTATTGTTTTTAAAGCGTTTCTATTAGTTAAAGCGAAAAAAAAAACACTTTGTGCTGTGATAAGATTACCACTGTGTTACTTATCCAACTACTGCGTTACTTTTTGTCCCTCTTTATCTGAATACGTTAAGAGCTATAAAGCTTTTAATATAATTTTGAAACACTACAAATTTTATATATTTTTGGTTATCTTCCATTTTTCAACCTATACTATAAAGATTGAGCTTAAATTGCTATTATTAAGGCATATTTTGAGAAATTACAGTAGCTTAAATTAAAATAACGTAACGCATTGGTAAACTTAATTATAAAATAAGATATTAAACTGAGATGATTGTGATTTTACATTATAAGATTATTGTAATTCTTGTCTAAGTTTATGTCTGATAGATTTTTAAAATTGAGGTAAAAGTTCCTACAATAAAACTGATTATTCTAAGTATGTAATACAGTTACTGTTTTTCTACCCCTTTCCTTGTATTAATATCAAACAAAACAATAAATATTAAAAGAACATCGCTGCTAATGCCTGTACTGTTTACTTTAAATATTGATAAAACTAAATTAACCTAAATAATTTAAGAAAAACTAATTTGTTTTAAAATTACTTTTACGACATAGTTAGTCAATTTGGGCCCTGGAAAAAAATAATGGCCCATTTATTGACTGTCTAATCCATAGGCAAGGATTAGACAGTCAATAAATAGCAGTTTATTCTAACGATTTATTTATTTATTTTATATATAAATATTATATTTATGAATTTGAATATAGAATATTGCCTAGTGTAGCCTATTGAATTATAGACTAATTATAGATTTTCTTTGTTTTAAATGCTATAACAGAACGTTAATTTATTGAATTGTCAAACGAGCTCGTACCACATAAACAAAGATCACGCCTGTCAAAATCTATACTTGACAGAAGATTCGGGTAACATCAATCTGATATCACTTGAATTTGGATCGACTAAATTCGTCTCAAAAGACGTTCAATAATACAATCTCTACTTGAAAACGATTTTAAGACTAGATTCATGACGGAGACACCTTTCAAAATACTCTGATATCTATAAGTAATAACTCCTTGATATTAAATTACCAGTGTGCCAACACTCAAGTTTGAGGATTTACAAAAACAATGTCGAACTATATTGTTTTACTATTTATTTATTAAAAGTTAGAGATTTTTTATAAAAAAATTGTTATTTTTATTGGCAAGGGGAAATCTCAGCAGGTCTTCGATGATGTGTAGCAACTATAGCCCACTGCAATGTTTTGGTAGTAGTTTTAAGATTTCTGAAAAAAAAAAGTAATGTGTAATTAATATTAGTTAATAGGTTTTTGGGGCACTGTAGGTACAGTACCTACCATCCTAACAAAGTAAGGTAATAATGCTTGTGTTACAAGGTGGGGTGTAAAAGGGTCATCGAGATCTCAGGGGTCAAGCGACCACCTGATGATTAATGAACGAGGCAGGCTGGTGCTGTTGGGAGATAAGACGACACTCGCTTCTAACTTTGGGAAGACTATACCTAGGCATTTTTGATGTGAAAATTGTCATGGATGCCATGCAAGACTCCTACCGACCAAATCTAAAACTCCTAAAACCACACGGTGTCCTTCCATTTGCAGGGAGTCCCGCGTGAGCCCTCAGAAGGATAACCCCAGGGCTCCTGAAAGACTGTCCATCATTGCCACCTCTCGCAGACTACCATACGTAACTAGTAGGTAGTAATCATATACGTCAGTACAAATCAGGCAAGTTTACATACTTAATTTACGTAGGTAATTTCATTATTGCAAAACTAATAAATTGGGTACGGAATGTATAAGGGTTCATACTTTCACAGTAGGTATGTCACAGTCGAGGCCGCGGGGCGCAGCTAGTAGATATACTAATATTCCGACAGGCATTTTTAATCTGACTGATCGAAACTCATCGATATCTCGCAGCTACCTTATCAGATAAAGTTTTAAAACTTATATAGGTACTTACAGCAGGGCATGGAGAACTGTTGCGGATGAATTTAGCGAGTGACTCAATCATGTTGGCGGGCGTGGGTGAATCGCATGTCTCCAGCTTTCCAACTACGCAAGTCACCAGTTCGTCGTATTTGGTACACCTCTCCTGCAAAAAAACCGACACGTATTCAAGATATTTAATATAGGAATAGAAAGTTTATTTATTACTTTAATTTTCTTTTATATAGTCAAGCCTAATCTCGACATTTCAACATTTTGTCCCACGTAATAGGTAGGCAGTTGTCTCCGTACCTATTATGTATGGAGGATGCATACCACGGTATGAGGTCAAGGATGCTGGCTGGTCGCGGCGATAGCCATTAGGTATAAAAATAATTAGGTATTATGTTTAAAGAAAGGACGGAAAACAGTGACCTCCATACAATCAGATTTAGTTAATTAGTCAGATTTAAGTTCTTTTCCAACGTATTGGGGGCTCTTCGAATAGGCACAATAAAAAGCTGTCATTCTAGAGGTTATCCTCAGTCCGGCGTACTTGTATGTTTGGAGGTCAGTGACGGAAAATAAAAGATAGATAGGGGGATGTCACTTATTCAAGAATTAATGGCTGAGCTTCGTGGCGACGACATCGCTGCTGATGCCATAGAATTTGCAGTCGCGTTTGTGTTCCGAAAGTTAAAAGTTCTATGTAATAATAACACACGATAAACCCAAATAATACCTATTTATCGTGGTAGTATATATCTGTGTTTGTATTTAAATATGTTTGTATATAAGTATCCCACGCCCACGCACAGGAGTAGGCATGGACCAGCAGCGCCATCCAGTATCGGACAGTTGTTACTGTTGACTCCAGAAGGGCGTCACAGTACATAGTGTCGTTGCCGTGTGACCGGACAAGGGCAGGTTGTTACCTTCTGTTAAAATTTTACAAGCTGCCCGTAAGGCCACCAACCTGGCGTCACGGGAACACTCGTAAATGTAAACAACTAGTGATTGATTGAGGCATTTCTCTCGGGACTGACCATATCGTGAGATGCTTAATGTGACCGTATGCAGAACATTGAACTAATGACTGCCTCGGTGGTGGAGTAGTAGTGTATGCGACTGCCACGACTGAGGTCCCGGGTCCGATTCCCGGGTCCGAAAAAATGTACCTAATATTTGTATGATCCACAAATGTTTCTTTCGGAATTTGGGTGTTTTCGATGTAAGTATAATATGTATGTACTTAGAAATATACTTGTAGTACCTATGTTTATCAGTCTTCTAGATCCCATAACACAAGCTTATATTAGATTACTTGGGCTATACGGCGGTGTCAAAAAAAAAGTGTCCCACAATGAATCTTCAAGCGATTTCTTATTATATTATCTACCTACTAATGATAATCAAAAACCTTTAAATTTATTTCGCCAATGCCGTTCTCGGGATACGATACGACTTTGGGATCAGATAGGTACCTGTATCCAAAGCTGCATTCAAGGAGCGTACCAAATATGGATAGTTAGAGGGGACTCCTCTGGTGGGCTGATGCGTCTAAAATAAGTAGGTACCTAAGTATTTCCTAAAACTTCGTAACTGGTTTATGTTCCCTCTATCTACCACTACCATATCACCCGACTCACACAATGAACTGATAAATTATATATTAGACAGGTACTTACTGCTATCGTAAGGCCCTTGGCTTGATCCACTGTTTTAATAGAATCTCTCACGGTTTCAGTGCAAGATTTGATATCATCGATTTTGGAACGGAAGCACTCAGGGCCACCCTCGGCAATGAATACTGCAAAATTAAGTAAATAAGTATATACCTCACAATCGATTTAATTTTGAAAATTTCTTAATCAAAAATGCTAGTCTTTATACTTACAGGCGATTCGGTCACCATCCTTGTGACATACGAAGTCAATCAACTGACCAGTGGCGTTGTTGATGTCACCAATATGTTCCCGGGAAGTGGCGTCCACGCATGGAGACACGCCGTCGAGGAAACTGCGGATACAAGTCTTCAGCTGAGGTGCTTTGGCGCAATATCTAAAAATAGAAAAAAAATACATTAAAATATTACTTATTATATTTTTCGTAATTGAAAATGTTATGATGAAGCCCTCGTAGCCCCACTAACTCAGTGTTCTGTAAACGATCATTGGGTTAATAATCTTTCGCTAGGACTGGTCCTAAGATGAGTGAAAGCATGTTAAGCCGTTGATCCGAGTTGCCAGTAACTTGGTAGTTGTTAAACCAAGTTGATAGTTTCAAAAATTTCAACAGCAGGTCGTCACAATCTGCACCTGTCCATTTGTTACGGTAATGGACTCACCACCTGTTACGTGGGACAAAAATGAAAAAAAAATCGGAGATAAAGGCGTGACTGATAAAATGATGTTATACGAGCGTACATACTTCTTGCTTTATATTACCTGACGACATTACTGTGTTTAATTAAATTTTTCGCTGGCAACTTTGCTCTCTGTGTCATAATTTACCTTTGGTTTACCTACGGAGAGGTTATGTTGCTAAAGTAGGTATTTTATAGACACTGTAGTTAGTCTGTTGTGACCTTAAGCTATAAAGTTAGATATTTACTTACTTCTTGAAGACTTCATCAAGAGCACCGTTAGGTCTGGCTTCCTCGATTTCTCGCTGAATTGCTTGAGGATCAATAAGACCCTTTAGGCAGTCTATGAAAGCTTTGCCGGAATTCTGAAACAAATAAGTATATTTAACACTGAAATAGCCATGAAGTATCCAAATTTTATCAGTACATTTACGGAGAGTTCTAAATTCAGGCAAAATTATGTAACTAATTATAATATTATGGTAGGTACTCATGCTCACTACTGCTTCGTATAACAGTAACGGTAGGTACTGCAATGAATTTTCTTTGCACTGTACTTTCAAACAAAGTTCTATAAAACTAAGAGTTAGGTAATTTTTGAGTGATGATTTTGAGTAATAACAACTTTCGTGAGCGATGTTCATTATATTAGGTACTAAATAAACGGTGTAAATTTCATTTCGTCTCTCGTGTAAATTTCGGGATAGCCCGACTAGTTTCGGACCTAACGGAGGTCTGCATAGTGTATTATCTATGGAGGTCTGTGACGAAGTGCCGACGCAGCTTCCGACGTAGCTTACCCTCCTCTTGAAAAATGACCTCCGATAGGTCCGAAGCTAGTCGGACTTTCCCGAAATTAACACGTGAGTAAAACAGTTTATTTAGTAATGATGCTTTTGAGCACTACAAGGACAAATTATAACAATTTTCCCAACCCTGTGCATCACTTGTAGCTGAGCTACGCTGGAACCCCTTACATCTAAAGCTCAATATCATCTGGTACAAACCTCAACATCGGTGGCCTTGTCTTCAGCTCCAGTCTTCTTACATTGTTCCCTAATTTCGTCTTTGATTTTTTGAACTTGGAACATAGGGAGTGTGAACTCGTCCGCCAATACGACTGGAATCATTAAAAAATAAACTAATTTTAAAGGGGCCCAACCAAAATTATTCCGTTGCCAAAGCAACCTCATATGCTAGCGGTGCATCTTCTGACTAACAGAAGATGCGTCGATGACAGCGGCCTTATGGAGTTGAAAAGTTAAAAGGCACTTGCTCCTAAAAACAAAAAACCAAACCGTAGCTGGTTCTAGCTGTCAACAAAAGTGGCCCCAAAGCTCAGTTCAGGTAGGGTTTGCACGTAATAAGGAATACGCTGATCCGTTATTCAGCAGGTGCATCTCTAGCAGGTGATGTCCCTTGGGCCCCGGAGATTCTTGATCTTGGTGGGGCCCCTTACACGTTACTGAAAGTAATATTTAAATTATAATTATTTAAAAGATAGTGCATGAGCCCTCCTGGTGGGTTGTATGCATATCTGACATTAAAAAAAAATCTACTACGTAAGTACATCAGTTCATAATTTTTTGGATGCTCACTCATAGGAAAAAAAATCTTATAACTAAATATATTAAAAATATACTTATTATCACTATAGTATGACAAGATTGATAACCAAAAACCAATTATTAATTTAATTATATTTTATTCACGATAAGTAACAATAATGGTTATCTATTGACCTCCTTTGACCTCGCATTATCTTGTTGTTATATAATGATTAAGAAATTTTCTTGAGTATAGCTACTTAGTCACTAGGTGGGACGATGTATGAAGATGAGGAAAATTGACGCGCGACACATTCTTGAAGGTATTTTAAGATTGAAACTAACTATAATATGTATATGCATACATAAACTACAAAAGCTTTGATTAATTTAAAAATTTAAGCCATTTGGGCCAACGCATCAACCTATAATCATGTGTACCTATTGTTAATCAAAGACATCTAAGGGAAGATTTGGGCTTGCTATAGCTCAGTGGAAGGAATTGGTATTGACAATGAAACTGAGGTTTTTACTGAAAATTTTTAGTACTGTTTTATGCTATGACCATTGCTTTAAGAACACACTGCAAGGATTTATTTTTGTAATACTTTCTTCCCGATCGAACTTATAAATTGCTTGACCGACATAATGTCATGTATGAGTGATATACGATTGTAAAGAGCACTCGTCCCCTACGTCCGGCCGGCTCATGTTATTTACCAATTAACTCGATCAAGCCCAACGTATAGACCCTGATGTTGATATCGTGACAGCTTGACCATTTAATCGACATCGATAAAAAAAATCGAAGCAGGATTGGTATAATTATGAAATCAGTAGGTACAATAGGAAAAAAATTAAAATAAATAATAAACAAAATGTAATAATAAATATTTTTTTTGTAAAATAGAATGTTATGTCAATGAGCTTTAACAAAGAGCGGCAAAGTTTTCAATTGACTTGAATTTTATAATGTTCTTTTTTCACTCTATCTCCAGTTCTTCAATGAGAAAGCTAGAGATTTATACTTAATATGAATTAATTGCAGTGGCAAGACCTGGATCCTGCTTGAAGCAAGTCTTCTTTTTACAATGAATTTGTTCTGTGTTTGGTACTGGGTCACTCATTGTACAGTTATGAGAAAGAAACTGGCGATACCCATGCAGGTAGATATCTCGCGCTAAGACTTTTCTATTATGATATTCAGTGTAGGAATGCTAAACATAAACATGAACATTGTCACGCCTTTATCCCCGAAGGGGTAGGCAAATGCATACTACACGCCCACATTTTACCATATGCACTTTTGTCTCACTTTTTTCCATTTGGGAATGCTGCCCAGCTTATATTTTAATTGACTGAGGAGGCAAGCGAAGCGAGCCGACTAAAGTCTCCGTTTTAACTCCACTTGTACGGGAAAATGCTTTTGATGTCCGACCGTCCGTCCGACCGTCCATTCAGTCTACAGATCGCATTTTCATCGGATCGATGCAGAGGTGGGGAAATGGTCCCGTAGTGGTTGGCAAAAGTGCTCAAAAAAAAATACTCCGAAGTCTACGGTTCACAGAACCACTAGTTAATAGGTGGTTTTTATGTAGGTAGTAATTGTTTTATTTTTAAATAAAAAAATAAAAATAAATATCCATCACGCCTTATCCCCGAAGGGGTGGCAGAGGCATATTATATGCCCACTTTTCACCGTGTGGATAATTTATTTTATAATTTTTTTTACGTGTGTTTTATTTTTACATAATTTTTTTATCTAACTAAAGCTACTAAATATTGATTTAGAGACAAATTCCCAAATTTGACAATGTAAAATGATTTTATATCAAACAAAAGCTACTACATATTTATAGTAGACAAATTCGCAAAGTTCGACTATGTAAAATGATTTTATCATTTGATGTCCCTGAGGCCCGAACAGTCGCGCACTAGCGCTAAATGTATAATTATTTTGTCAGGAAAACATGACTTCACGGAATAACATTTAAACAAAAATGATTCTAGAATTGGGTACCTATTCACAGAGTCTTATCACGGTCGAATACTTAAATAATTTAATTACCGGATGCATTAAATCATTTATTTGTTTGTTTAACCCCATCGGTTCTTGATAAACATTAAATTTATTGTATAAACTCTAGATATATTTGTGTTTCTATCAAATATGATTATTTAACAATACATCCAACACAATGACATTAGTTGTTTATTAAGTACATCGATTGATTTAGTAATTTTAAGGTCAGAGGCTTTTGATAAGAAAACGGAAGACAGGACAAACTGCGGTATAGACATAATTGTACCACAATGGTTTCCGGGAATTACACAAGTCGCTATTATTGTTTAATGACCGACAACTGACCGGTACAGCTCGTTATTACAATTACTCAGGCAATATTTTTGAAAATTCACCGCCTCTGTGGCTTTTCTGACGTTTCTGAAGAGATTAAACTTCCGGTAGCAACCAATAATGACTACAGGCTGATGAGCAAAAATATCAGCGTGTAAGTATTACGTTTAGAAATTTTCTGCTACAAGTAAAAGCTATGGATCGAAGCGTTTTGTCGTCACTATTTCCGAACACGAACTTTCGGCGATTATTCCTCCGTGGTATGGTCCGATATACGATTTATTTTTTTCTAAACTATCTATGGTTAGATGTCGTATTATGGGTCCAATTTGATCAAAAAGTGTTGAGTGGTTTGGGAGAAGTTCGAGGACAAAGCGAAAATCCGAATCGGTATCGGCAATAAGCTGAACTCTGCCATACTAGTATACCAGCAGTTCCAAGCGATTGAAGTGATTTTCATGAGGAAGAAGAAGAAGACTGTGGATTGATATTCAGGTTTAATTTAATAATAGATATATGAATATCTATTATTAAATTAAACCAGAATATCTCAAGAGAAGCGCTCGTGGCCCCGCGGTCTCAGTGTTCGGTAAACGATCACTGAGGTACGCAACTTTCACTATGGCTGGTCGTCGGATGGGTGACCACTTTGTGGCATTTACATTTGCGAGCGTTTCCGTGCTTCGGAAGCCACGTTAAGCCGTTGGTCCCGGTTGCCAGTAAAATGGCAGTCGTTAAGCCTGGTTGAAGGCCTTATAGGCGGCTTTAAAAAATTTCAACAGCAGGTAGCCACAGCCTGCGTCTGTCTATTTCAGCACGGCAATGGGCTCACCACCTATTACGTGGGACAGGAATCCACACGGTGAAAAGTGGGCATATAATATGCCTCTGCCACCCCTTCGGGGATAAGGCGTGATGGATATTTAATATCTCAATCCACTGCTAGACATTTACCATACACAATTTCCGTCATAATGCTTCTGTGCCGTACTCATCGCCTTCTTGGACACCTCAAAGTACCAATACTTCGACGCAGAAGGTTCCTTTGTGTGTGTGTTTGAACTTGAACATGATCATTTTTCTAACTACTCTCGAGAATAACTTTTATATATGGCACAGAAGTGAGATGCCATGTGGGTGGAGATGGGCTTGATCTTCACTTTATATTAAAAAGTAGAACCACCGCTTTTTTACTTTAATCTTAAGCTGTATGACCTTACTAGACAACGGAGTTTATAAGTCTAAAGGGCCCCTGTCCTTAAAGGGCCTCTTTGAGGGTCTGAGTTCCACCGGTTTAAAGGACCTCAGTAATCATCAGGGAATTCATTGTTCTTAAGATACTCTAGAGTAAACTTGTAATGGTGCGTGAGTGAGTAGTACCTAAGTATTTACGAGAAAATATTTATATTTCATATGTACCCAACACCTGTATAAACTATATTTCACGAATAAATAAATAATTGAAAAAATAAAATAAAATTAATAGTGAATGAATTAAAAATAATTACCAGGTACCAGATATATAATAATAAGTTTGATCTCCTAACTTGCAACAATATATCTCGCATGTAGATTCAGACCAAGACCACTTCCCTATTCTATAGAAATCGCTACAGTTTTGATTCATCTATAGCGAACCAGTCATTCACCGGAATCGAACTATCATCAGAATTATGAACCAGGACTCTCGAAACTAAGATATAGACCCCAGTATTGGATCAATTGTCGATTTTTTTCCTAACTAGCTATTAATTCTTGTTATGCTATCTGTTCCGAGAGAACATTCAGCATGAGGTGAGGAATGTATCAAATAAAAAGTCTTGCAGAGCAGTCAGTCCAGCGACATCCCCCCTTCATGAACAGTAGTTCCATCTCCCGGAGACATTCTAATATTGACTTTTGCATTAATTGTGCAGTAAGTAAGAATGTTTGGATGATACCTCAGTCTGGTTCTATAGGACTGCATCGATTGATTTATCTCTTGAAATTGGGACAGTAACAGACTGTCCCAATTTGAAGGTCATGATGTAGTTTTTGGTTTGTTATTAACCAAAGCTTTGGTTCGTAACATATTCATACCAAAATATGTTTTGTTACATAGTAAGGGAGGCCTATCTGAACAGATAAGATATCGCTACCGTACCGTGCAGTGTCAGTTTAAATAAAAAAATGTTTATTAATTCGTGCTGGTCCGTATCAGTGACACCCAGTGACCCTTGGGTCTGTGTTCACGTGAATATTAGTTTTTACTGATACGAGTGTGCTGCGAGGACGAAACGATAAGCTTTTATGGTTGTTATAATAATCTCAGCTGATTACCGCGTACTGCTGAGAGTAAGGAGCCAAACGACCTCACCTGCTAGAGGTGCACCTGCTGACTAACGAACAGGCACCCTTACAATAGTTGGGTCAGACAGTAATCGCTACCAATGATGCCGAAAATCAAATGCCAAACAAACAATACTTGCTCCGTGCAGCTAAATAAAAGTGAACCTCAGACCTCAAATTCAGGTAAAATTTTTAAGCAGTTGCTCTTCGGAATACGCTAAGTTCAAGGGAGAGAGAGGGACTTAACGCCTACTTAACCTCCGAGTATTAACAATTCAGTTTTAGGTGCATTTTAAACAAGTACCTATGCTCGAAAGGGAGAAACTTGACAGCCAGCAAGGAGGTTTCTCAAATCGCACCCCCAAACAGGGTTCCAATCATGACGGTTTTTGTAAAACAAGGTAAAAATTAAAAAAATATTGTTTTCCTTAAATGCTTTTTTTATTAAATTTTCATCACTCTGTGCATTTGTTATTTTCCCCGAGTATTTGTTACATTCGCAGTATCGATTCTATTGCCGTGTTGAAAGGGCTTGCTAACAGTTGTTAAAAATTGCGTAAGACATTTTAACGCAGTGATCGTTTATAAAAAGAACATTAAGCTCGCGAACGAGAGCTTCAAAAACATTTAGGCATACTTTCAAATTTCTTTCGGCATAATTACTCACATAATTGAATGCGAAAAAATTGGCGGTCAACCACCTCCCCTATTTTCATCTTAATATATAAAACAAAGTCAGGTTTGTTCGAAAACTTAGGTATAGAATAAAAAAAATTGTACACGCGTTAGAAGTTATACTTCCATGGCGTATGGTACAAGTGTGTAAAGTTGGTGATTACCGCTGAGGCCCTATTGAGGTCTAAAGAAAGCCGAAGACGGTAATCAATAATACACACGTGTATCATACGACGTTTTTCAATACACTTATAAATATTATAATACTAAATAAAATAAATAGATATTTTTCCTTGGAGTTTTCAGGTAATAAACTTTCTATAAAGTTAAGGTCTTCACTCATATCTTATATCGGGCGGTGTAGGTACTACATACATCGTTTTTTTCATAACTAGTACTTGAAGACATTTTAATTAATATATAACTTTAATTTCAACAGGGAAAACGATTTGTGAAACTTTTTGGTACCGGCGGAAAAACAATTATTTTGTTTTTTTTTTGCGCGCACATTGACCACAGAGTAGAATGAGGTTTTTTTTTGTTAAACAGAGACAACAAAAGTTATATTTGAGTGAAAGTTTTGTTTATTATACACGTACAAGATGAAATTTTCTATTTAAATACGAAGTTGCATGAAATGAGCAAGCAATAGGTACGTATATTAATTTATTTGTTCTATTGAACGCGATCTTTTTTGTATCGATTTTTTTTAAGAATAATGCATCTCATTCAGTGTCATTATGTGCCTAATTGGGGTGAGATAAGAGCCATATTATAAGTAAGTGTATTGAAAAAAATCTTTTCAAAATTGTTATTTTTCCCCTTAACCTACTTTTGTAGAAAAAACTAAATGTTGACTATAGAAGATACAACTTCAGGATGTTTGAAAACTACTTTGAATGTAGTTATTATAAGTTGTCATGAAAACATTTATCAGCTAACTTCATGGTGTCGGTTTTTCGCGATTTCGGTTTTTTTGTATAGAAGGTTTACTTATATATTTCTAAATACATAGATACATATTATACATAGAAAACACCCAAACTCCGAAACCAACTTTTGTGGATCACACAAATATTTGTTCCGACCTGGGAATCGAACCCGGGATCTCAGCGCGGTAGTCGCATACACTACCACTGCACCCCCTAGGCAGTCAACCTAAAAAGTATAACTCAAAAACGCGTGAAATTTATTTGTCTCTACCCCGAATAGCGGAATGAGTAAAAAAAAACAGAAGAAGAAAATAAAAGAATGTCATGTGTCAAAAAATGTATGCATTTTCTATGGGTAGGTACTGCACTGGGGCCATTATTTTTAAGAGGTTTAAATTTCAACTAAGTATAGAGTGTCCAAATACAGATACATTATATCCAGTCAACGGATACCTTATTAGTATCGTGACAACTGAGCTGTAAGGAAGGAGAAATGTCAGGTACCTATATTATTTTTATTAGTAACTAGCTGTGCCCCCCGACTTCGCTCGTGAAATTCTTTATACACCCGTTGCACCTGATACATTCGACCCATGCCCCTTATAAATATTCAAATACTTATATATACACTTGATCTCCTATTTTACACCCTTAAGGGTAGAATTTTGGAAAATCCTGAAACTCGTATTAATTTATTTTTAATCAGAAGAAGGTATGCGAAGTTTGAAGAATCTCCCATATAAACTTAGAACCCCGACTTTACCCCTTTATAGGTAAAATTAGGCAAAACCGCGAAACACGTACCCATTTATCTTAATGGGCCCTTACTATATAAGGGTAGCTAACCTTAAAAAAAACAAGTTTATTGGTCCAAGGGCTACCCACTAATTTTATCAATAAAAGACAATCTCCATTTTACCTTTTTAAAGGTATAAATTAGCAAAACCGTGGTACACGTGTCTATGAATTTGTAAAGAGGAATAATTAAAAAAAATACGTAATTTTATTTCTTAGGGGTGGAATTTTTAAGTGGGTGCATTATAAAGATAGTTTACCGTAAAAAATTCAACTGCCGTTGTGCAAGGGTTTCGGCTGGGCGTGAGACACACTTGATTTTATTAATATAGACTAGCGTACGTCTCGCGACTTCACTCGTATAGTGTACATTGACGAAATGTAGCCTTCTTCTTCTTAATTTTGAGTGTTTTCCCAGTTACTTCAAAAATCTACCTGGATTTGAAGCCTGAGGTTCACTTTAATTTGGCACTATAACTATAAGATAGTGCTTCACTATCATTTATCTTTTAAATTTCAGTAGGAAGCGACTGCCGCCTGTCTTTTGAACCCTGTGAGAGCGTTTGTTTTTGGTTTTCAGCATTGTTAGGAATGAGTTGCTTCTGGTTACCAAATAAAACCTCAGACTCCTGGGATTAAAGAGAAACAACTGGGAGAAGACGAGTATGACTGCCTACCCCTTAGGGAAAAAGGCGTTAAAGGAGCGAGACAAGTCTCTGTTTTGAGCATACCACACAACAATATGTATTAAGTGATAAATTATTCATTTATCTATCACGCCTTATCCCCGAAAGGGTGGAATAGGCATATTATATGCACCCTTTTCAACATGTGTATTCCTGTCCCACGTAATTGGTGGTGAGGCCATTGCCAGGTTGAAATAGACAGACGCAGGTTGTGTCTAACTACTGTTGCAGTTTTTCAATCCGCCCATAAGGCCTTAAACTTGAATTAACGACTGCCATGATACTAGCAACCGGGACCAATTAACTTACCTTCGTTAATTAATTAACTTACCTTCTGAAGCACGGAAACGCTCTCAAATGTAATGCCACAACTAAGTGGTCACTCTAAGTTTAATGACAGATAAGTATTATATTATACTAGCTGACCCGTGCAACGTCGTTAGCGCCACATAAGAGAGAAAAATGAAGAGCGAGTTTTGAGTATTTTTCTCTCAATAAAAAAAAACCTATGTTACTTCTAATACCTTCAAGAATATGTGTGCACAGTTTCATGATGATCGGTTAAATATTTTTTGCTTGAAACCGTAACAAACAAACTTACATTTACATTTATAATATTAGTAGGGATTATCTGTGATGATATGTATACTTTAATCAGAGCAAAGTGTGTTATTTTTTCATCAAAGCATCATTTGTATCGATTATGGAACACAAAGTTTGTCAACTAATGAATGAATTTATCTTATCGTACCTAATCTCTGTTTTTACTTATTTTTGATAATTATGAAGCCAATGGAAATCATTTTGTATTAAAAGTTTTGTTGTTTAGAGGAATTGACTTTATGGTAAAGAACAATCTGTAAAAAATTAATGAATTTCGTCCTGCCGTTTAGGAGTTTTATGCAACTGCCAAAGAGTTTAAAAGTAAGTTCACTACATCTTAGTTATGTTTTGAAAAATGTATTTTATTTCTGATATCATTTTACGTAAATAATTACAAAGCTCACATTTAAGTACCTATGTCTAATCAGTTCTAAGCTTTTTGTATAAAACTAAATTATGTTGTAATTAATTCTAATATGTAGTAATATAATATCGAAATAAAATAAGTATGCCTATATTATTTAAAAAATAAACTATTCTTAAATAAAAACTCTCTATAGGACATCGAGTTTTAACATCTAACAGTCTATAGTTTTTTCCCCAACTGTGCCAATAATAGAAACAGCCTGTATAAACGGTCTGAGTTCTTTACCGTTAACTTCATTAAGGGCCGCATTACAGAACGTTTCTCAATAATCAAGAAACCCTTAAGGCTAGTTTTCGTCTTGTACTACTACTCTCAAGTTTTTCTTGAGTATTGAGAAACGTTCTGGAATACGGCCCTAAGTACAGCCGCCCGTCGCGAACCCACTCCTGACACAGGTAGACACATTTAGCTTAGTTGCAAGGTTTGCGGGAACTGTATATCTAAATCAGTATTAAAAAAATCACTTACCGACAGCCAGAACGGCGAAAATGATCGCTTTCATCAACATATTGATTGTACACAGAATATACTATCGTGGATGACCAACGTTGACTGTCAACTGAACCACGCTAATAGGGTGTCTCTTTATATACACAATGCATAAAGGCACGTGTTCACTAACGCAAACGATATCGTGCATCGTCAGTATTTCTTGATGCCATATTTGGAGGATTACTGCGCTGGTATAAATTAAAATTTCTTTGTGGTAACTTGCGGAAGCTAATGCGTACAGAAGAATCTTAGGACTATTAATTCTTATTCACATTGTAATGCACAGCAATGTCTTAACAAGGATTTATAATTTTTTAGGATTTTTACGGAATTTTATATTCATTTTCCAGTTTCGGAACCCTAATTGAATCTGCGCCAATGAAGGCAAGACTTGTGAGCATGGGCGTACCAAGGTTCTAGGCCAGGGGAGGGGGGGGGGGGCAAATCCGATTTTCCTAAGAACATAAAGCGCTCGTAGCCCCGCTAACTCAGTGTTTTGTAAACGATCACTTCGTTAAGCAACTGTCACTATGGCTGGTTACGGATGGGTGACCGCTTTGTGGTATGTCCATTTACTAGCATTTTCGTGCTTCGGAACGTACGTTAAGCCACTGCCGGTTGCCAGTAACATGGCAGTCGTTAGTCTAGATGAAATAAAAAGTTCTACAGCAGGCGTCTGTCTATTTCAACAACCGCATTGAGGATACAGGCGTGACAGATGAGAGAATTTCTTTAATAATTAGCTATTTAAAAAAAATTGTCTTTGTGTATTCTTTTAATGGGTTTTTACATGTCTTTGTCCTTATATATGACATGTATATGTCCTTATAACCGTAGCAGTGGTGGCAATCAGGATTGGTTGCTCGCAGACCTATTCGTATGTCTTGTAGGAATGAACATAGCTGTAAGAAAGATTAAATAAATTTCATTATTAAGAATAAAATCTCTGGATCAACTGATCCGATTTTCAAAATTCTTACACTGTTAGAAAGGTGTATTATACCTGAGTGCTATGGGCATATTTTGTCGCGGGAACCTGTTTTTGTGTGACGGGTACGGGATACGGGACATATACCTCACGCGGGCGGAGCTATGGGTATTAGTTAGCATTAAATATTTATAAATAATGCATGTCAATAAAACGATATCATGAATTATTATTTACATATTTCCACTTAAATATTCATCAAGTAATAACACTTTTCCTAAAATGTGAGTTTTAATTTAAGTAGCTTTAAATCTATCTAATGCTAAATTCTAATAAAGCTCTTGGTAATTAATTCTGACAGTCGTGGTTATTGTGGCGTCCCTCCGAACTTTTTCAATGACGATTTATTGCAATGACAAAAGCTTTTCTGACTAGGTCTTTAATGCACTAATTGTGAATTTGTTAATTTTTATCCAGAGTTAATCATGGCAAAATTTTCATTACTTCAAGGATTTAGTAAGATTTAGTTAATAGGTGAAACGTCCTGTCTCATTTATTCATTAACACCTATTAATAACAAATGAAGAATTTTAACTACGTTTTATGTTTGCTTTTTAGTGAGCTAACTTTTAGCTGGACGGCGCGCTATAAAAAAGTGTATGTTGTATAGATTCCCTAGTTCACTACCGATAAACATATTTATATATCTCGTTCAATAGAAAACATTCTAAACGTGGAGGCTCTTTAATATTAATTAATAAAAACTTAAAATTTAAAGAACGTAAAGACTTAGTAGCCCTCTCCATTGAGCGAGTTATTGAGATTGCCAGTATTGAATTTGAGCATTTCATCTTGTTGAGCGTATACAGTCCCCCTGATGATCTTACATTGAATTTGAAGAAAAGCTTGAAGAAGCACTGTTCAAATGCCAATGTTCTAAGAAATCTATAATAGTTTGTGGAGATTTTAATGTTGATATATTAGATACATCATTAACTCCATCAGAGAGAAATAAAATGAAAAATTGATTTAAATCCTTTAATCTGCATAGTACATTCTTAGAACCCACTCGTATTACAGCCACCAGTGCAAAATGTATTGATAATATTTTTACTGATATTAAACCTATAGATAAAGGTTTTGTGGATCCTGTGGAGTCAGATCATCGTGGCCAATGGATAAAATTTCCTAAAAGTAGTAACAAAGTCAGCAAAAAAACAAATTAAATATGTACCAATTAACCAAAGTCGTTTGAATAATTTTAAAGAAAATGTATTAAAGAGATTACCATATCTACCTAACTTCACTTGTGTAGACCAGTCATATAAACACTTATTTAATTTGATTAATGATAAGTTTGGCAAAGTTTTCACCTCAAAAACACTACAGATTGGTGGTCGTCCTGTTTTCAGTGACTGGGCAACATCAATTATTTGAATTATATTCAGAAAAATCATATAATTTTAGGCAAACCTTTCAGGAATATGTTAAAAATTATTCAAAGACATTTAAACAAACGTGTCATCTTGCTAAGTCAAACTACATTAAAAATAAAATTTCTAATTCTGTAAATAAAATAAAAATGACTTGGAACATCATTAACTCTGAATGCGGTAGATCTTTAGTGACTGAAAGGGATTTCCACTTAAAAGTAAATGGTTGCCATGTTACAGGGGACCTGGAAGTGGCGACGGAGTTTGAACATTTTTTCAAAAATGTACCTATATTGACAACAAAATCACTCCAGTTCCGCTTAACTTTTATTAGAAGAATCTGTTCTTTGTTGCAGGGATGCATTTGTATTCACAGATATTTGTGCTCAGGACATTGTAAAAACATTTAAATGTATCGAAATTAAGAAAACCGCGGACCTTTGGGGATTATCGGTCAAAACTGCATCATGTATAAAAAAAAATAAATAAATAAATATCCATCACGCCTTATCCCCGAAGGCTGGCAGCGCTACAGAGCCGTCTAATTTCCGACCAGTGTCAGTGCTGCCAACTTTGAGCAAAGTATTTGAAAAAATAATCTTGAATCAAATGCTATCCCATTTTAATAGTCATAAAATACTTCATGCGAATCAATTTGGGTTTACGAAATGGCGCTCAACTTCCGATGCTGGTGTTGAGTTATTAAAATGTATTCATGAAGCTTGGGAAGACAAGCACGATGCATTAGGTATATTTTGCGATCTATCAAAGGCTTTTGATTGCGTTCAACATGAAACGCTGTGCAAAAAATTACACCACTATGGAATAAGAGGCAAAGCTCTCGACCTTCTGTCTTCATATTTGAACAATAGAATACAGAGGGTCGATATTAGTGGTACACGTTCTGTAGAATCCATGGTTACAATGGGTGTGCCGCAAGGCTCGATACTTGGGCCATTCTTGTTCCTCATTTATATTAATGATTTACCATTTTATGTAGGGGACAGGAATAGGATTGTTTTGTTTGCAGATGACACCTTATTAATTTTTAAAATTAAAAGACAATTAGATAACTATGACGATGTATACAATGCAATTGCAAGAGTAGTTCATTGGTTCAGCTCAAATAATCTTTGCCTTAATGAAAATAAAACTAAATGTATAAAATTTACTCTACCAAATGTAAAACAAGTTGCGGCCAATGTTCAACTGAATGGACAAGTGTTAGAGTTTGTAGAATCAACTGTGTTCCTCGGTATAACTATTGATGCCAATTTGCAGTGGGGCCCACACATAGAAAAGACAGCCTCTAGATTAAGTTCGGCTGCATACGCTGTAAAAAAGATCAGGACTCTAACAGATGTGGATACGGCTAGAATGGTTTACTTCAGCTATTTTCATAGTATTATGTCTTACGGTATTCTCCTTTGGGGGAGTGCTGCAGATTTAAATATTATTTTTGTTCTACAAAAGCGGGCTGTACGCGCTATTTATAATTTGGGCCCCAGAGTTTCTCTCCGAGAAAAATTCAAAGAAGTAAACATTCTAACCGTACCATCACAATACATTTTTGCCAATCTTATGTATGTCCAGAAAAATCTATCACAGTTTTCTAAACTCTGTGATAAACATAATATAAACACTAGAAATAAAAATAATCTTTCAGTCCACCACAGTCGACTACATGAGATTGGCGATTATTTCCAGGGTAACTGTATACGCTTTTACAACAAGCTTCCCTGTGACCTGAGAAATTTACCATTAAATAAATTTAAAAAATTTATTAAAAACAAGCTTTGTGAAAAAGGTTTTTACTCCGTTACAGACTATTTGCAGGACAGGGACGCCTGGAAATGATCTGCTGGCAAAGTGAAATAATATTAAATTGTAAATAGGCCATCAAAAAAAAAATCCTTCCTAAGTTTCTTGCCGGTTCTTCTCAGGTGGGCCGCGTTCCGAACCGGTGGTCGCTTTAAATATTTTAAATAGTGTATGACATTTTGTAAGCGCCGTTAAAATGGTCTATGCAATTTTTTTTTTTTTTTAATATTTCTAATTATATACATATTAAACATAGCAAACACCCAAACTCCGAAATACACATTTGTAGATTACACAAATATATGTTATTTATTTGAAAATTGATGCGCCCCAGTAAACAATAACCTTTATGCTTTACAATAGGCATCTTAAGTATTAATCGAGCGGCATATCTAGATGACGACACAAGAGAGGTCACTGGTTCACTTAAAAAAAAAATGACATGTATTTGGTACTTTCCGAATTGTGACAAAGAGGTTCATATTACTTTTATAATAATACAAGAATACACCCCTCGAGGACAGTCGTTACCTTTTATAGGATTAACGCAACCCTATGAGGGCATAGTAGATTCGCTTTTTAAGGTTATCCACTTTCTGTTACCAACCAAAAAAAAGCATCAGTAAGTTATTCAAAAACTCACATCTGCAGGGCAGCTAGTGGCGAGCTGAATGTGTGTGGCTACACATCGGTTCCGATTCCTCAGGGTTTTGTTGCTCTTTTGCACCGGTTAGCATTTAATAGGCTAACGGAATGGCAATGCGCTAATTCCGGGAGTGCAACCAATCTCCACTCTGGCTTGCCTTAATTGGCCGGTAAGAGGGAGGGAGCCAGAGCTATATGCTTGGAGGTGGAAGTTTCATTTTCAAGGGCATAACTACGTGGAAGCCCGCTCCGTATCTGACCTGCGATGGTGAGTCCCGCGCCGAACCGCTTGACACCTCTAGTCGCTCACACCAGTGTTGCCCTCTGTCGCCTTACAGGCTTATCAAGCCTATGGCGATTGTATAGGGGGCTCGTCTAGTGAGTTGGCAAGCCACTGTCTGCCAGTATTTTGATAATAATATATTAAAATGGCAGACGCCATTTTCATCAATAGCTTAAATCACCCAATCCATTCAACCACCAACCCAATGCCCATTTCATAGTTTGCGCATTTTACAATAGTTTAACTCCCAATGGAGGTGATCCATTACTGTTCTTCTACATAAGGTGGGCGTGGACTATCTGCAGTGGGGGTCCCATTCCCTATTCGATTAAAATTCCCAAAGGGCCTCTGCGTGTTGGATTCATGAAATCTTGTAAGTTGAGTCTCCAGTCTAAGCAATTTTTCTACATTAGGAACACTCTCTAGGTTTGGGACAGGAATTAAACTCTATCCCGTGACCCGTTTGCCTATCCAGGGCAACTCTTTCACCACTGTACTGCCAGAATCGTACTGAAACAACCTGAAATTCTTTTCTGTATAGTAATCGCCATTTAATAGTGAAAATTTGTGTAAATCAGAAACATCTAGAGCAAGTGACTTAAATGTTGTACCTACTTAAGGAGTTACGGTGTGTTTGTGAAAAAGGCATGGTTTGCATGTTCAACAAAATTCAGTTGAGTCAAGAAACACTTGCTACAAAGATTGCCCGTAAGCAGATTGTAAATTTCTTCTTTTTGCAACTAACCGACGAATTCGAGGTTGACTCACTCATAATGTCCCTACAAAATGACAAGTCACCGGGCATTGATGGTATTACAAATGTCCTTCTGAAAGAAATTAAAAATCGTATTGTTCATCCTCTAGTCCAAATATTTAATGCAAGTTTAGAAACGGGTGTCTTTCCCGATATATGGAAAATAGCATCCATGTCACCCATCCATAAGGATGGCAGTAAGAAATCTGTTGAGAACTATCGAGCAATTTCACTACTGACAGCATTTTCAAAATTATTAGAGAAGATCGTCAATAACAGGATTATCAGATACATTGAATCGAATGAACTCATGTCGCCCAGACAATTTGGTTTCAGAAGAGGCAAATTAACAGAAGAAGCTGTTACACTTCTAACATCAACCGTGTCAGGTCTCCTTGGCAGACAAAAAGCTTGTATAGGTGCCTTCTTAGACCTGGCGAAAGCCTTTGATACGGTGTCAATTCCAATATTAGTTAGAAAATTGGAAAATCATTTCGGTGTTTGGGATATTGTTCTTGAGTGGTTTAAAAGTTACCTGTCGGGAAGAAGACAGTGTGTAGGAGTACACAGCTGTGAAAGTAATCTACGAACCACGTATTACGGTGTGCCACAGGGGAGTATCTTAGGACCAACTTTGTTTATAATGTATATAAATAAAATAACTTAACTTAACTATCTTCACGCTGTATCCCTGACGGGGTAGTCAGAGAGGACAGATCGCCAGGCTTCGCGATCCATGCATACTTCTTTCGCTTCTTCGAGATTCATCAATCGCTTCATACACGCACGTCTGGGTATCCGAGTACTTTTGACCTTTCCGTTTTTGAGCAATCTGCTCACGTGGTCTTCATATGTAAGTCTCGGCCTTCCCTGACTCCTTCTACCCTCTACTTTTGAACAATATATATTCTTCGTCAATCGTTCCTCACTCATTCGTTGGACGTGTCCAAACCAACGGAGCACGCCTTTTTCCAGCTTAACGCTGACACTTTCATTCAAACCTGCCATATTGCGTATCACTTCGTTACGTATTCGGTCGGCCAAGGTAACGCCGCACAATTTTCGAAGTGATCGCATCTCCACAGCATTCAATTTACTTTCATGCATCTGCTGACATACCCAGGTTTCACTACCGTAAAGCAAAGTTGGCACTAGCACTGCGTTATGAATCGCCATTCGTGCTTCTTTTACGATGCTTTTTCGCTTTACTAACTGGGACAAAGCACCGTTAACTGTGTTTCCGGCAGCTACTCGCCGTTCTACATCCGAATCACATCTTCCATCCGCGCTAAACATACTCCCTAAATACACAATTTCATTCACTTGCTCTAGACTTGTTCCTGGTTTACCCTAATCTCGCATTTAGTTCTTACGTCATTTCTTTCAAATACTAGAACCTTAGTCTTACTTGCATTCAAGCGAAGACCCTTACTTTCACACTCCACTTTCATATTAGTGACTAATGCCTGAAGGTCGGCTTCTGACGAGGCCATGAGCACCGCATCATCAGCGTACAGCAGACAGTTTACTGTAAAGTCACCCAAATTCACACCCATATTAAAATCTTTCAACTTCTGCAGGCAACTGTCCAGATACACTATGAACAGCCAGGTGGACATGACACATCCCTGTTTGACGCCTGTACAGACATCAAAAAGAGGTGACACATCCCCCCCTACTCGCACGCAAGCCTTACAGTCCCTATAAAGCGACTGTATTGCCCGCAGTAGCGAGCCGTCCACACCATATCCTGGCAGCAAGTCCCACAGCGTTTCTCTCACAACGTTATCAAATGCTTTCTCTAGATCCACAAAAGCGCAGAAAACCTTCTGGCTAAGAGCCAGAAACTTTTCCGCGATCATGCGGAGAGAAAACACTTGATCCATGCAACCTCTTCCACGTCGGAATCCGCATTGAGCCTCCCATAAATACCTTTCAGACTTTTCTTGCATTCGTGCCGTTATAACCTTTGCATACACCTTACTAGCTAAGCTGACCAAGCTGATCGCCCTGTAGCTGGAGCAGTTTAGGCGCGAGCCTTTCCCTTTGTAAATAGGTACTACAACTGCTACTCGCCAGTCATCCGGGACCTCACCTGTCCGCCAGCACAAGTTGCATAACAGACATAGTGTGTCCCAGACACGCGACCCACCGTACTTGATCATCTCAGCAGTAACTCTGTCTTTTCCCGCAGCCTTACCACATTTCATACTTCTTATCGCTTGTTCTATTTCTTTCATACTAATGACTTCAATGACATCGGGATTCGGAGCATCGAAGTGAGCTCTACTTCCCGATGTGGCATCTCTGTCTTTTCTTGCATACATCTTTCCATAATATTCACTCCATCTCTGCAGGACGTCACTTTGGTCTGTTAGGACGTCATTGTTAACACTAAGCACTTTATTCATACTGCAGATTGCCGAACAACTTCGGGTCTTGCCTACCTCTTTCCAGAAGAGCTTGGCATTAGCCCGAAAATTGGACGACAACCTTTCATCCGCTTTTATTCTGCACCTTTCACGAGCTTCTTCTATCAGTGCCTTCGTGTTAACTTTCTGCAGCTTGTATCTCTCTTTCATATAAAAATCATTCCGCGAGGCTAAGTAGTCTAGCCATGCTTTCTTCTTCATTCGAACTGCTTCTTGCACTTCTTCATTCCACCATGCATCACGCTTATTACTACTGCCTCTTTTCGTTTCTCCACACACTTCCACAGCGGCATTTATCATACTGTCCCTAAGGTTCTGCCATACACTTTCCACATTCTCACTGCTTACATTGACGTTGCCAAGCTTTTCGGCTACCCTTTCATTATATTTATCCCTAATGGATGCATCCTGCAGCTTCCAGCTTTTGATGCTATAAGTCGGCTCAGGTTCAGGACACTCGGTGCGATGACGCCAACCCGCGAACAGACCCCTGATCCTAGTTATGACTAGGTAGTGGTCTGATCCCAGCTCAGCGCCTCGATAAACCCTTGTGTCCATCACCTGTTTACGGAGCCGACTATCCATTAGGAATAGATCTATCATGCTTCTCTTTGACTTACATCTCCTCGTATACATGTGAATTTGTTTGTGGTTGAACATTGTGTTCGCCACAAACAAATCCTTTTCCTTACAAAATGCCAGTATTAGCTTGCCAGCGTCGTTCACCCTTTTATCCCCATACTTCCCGAGTACCGACTCAAAACCATCGCGAGCGGTACCCACCCATCCATTCAAGTCTCCACATACTATAAGTCTTTCATTTCCTTCTATCACATTTAGAGCTTCTCTCATACTCTCCCAGAAGTCCTCTAGCTCACTCGCGTTCGACGAAGATACTGGCGCGTAAGCAGCTACCAGGAAAATCTTCGTCAAACCAAGCTTTACACGGATCCAGAGGATTCTAGGACCTACCAGTTTGTACTCATACATACCGGTGGCCAATCGCGAGGACAGCAAAATTCCAACCCCCCGACTGCCATGCTCGCTCTCTGGTACTCCAGACCAAAGCGCGAGCATCCCACCCGGGAGCTCCAAGACTTCGCTGCCCTTGCGCTTGGTCTCTGTCAAGCACACTGCATCTAACTTTCTCTCATTCATAACATCCATCAACTCATTCATCTTATCTGTCATTCCTCCCCTAACATTCCACGCAGCTACCCTGCACTCCATCCTCCACAAATAAAATAAATAGAATAGAAAGCGCTCGTGGCCCCGCGGTCTCAGTGTTCGGTAAACGATCACTGAGGTACGCAACTTTCACTATGGCTGGTCGTCGGATGGGTGACCACTTTGTGGCATTTACATTTGCGAGCGTTTCCGTGCTTCGGAAGGCACGTTAAGCCATTGGTCCCGGTTGCCAGTAAAATGGCAGTCGTTAAGCCTGGTTGAAAGCCTTATAGGCGGCTTAAAAAAAAAAAAATTTCAACAGCAGGTAGCCACAGCCTGCGTCTGTCTATTTCAACACGGCAATGGGCTCACCACCTATTACGTGGGACATTATTTAAATAAATAAATAAATATCTGCCACCCCTTCGGGGATAAGGCGTGATGGATATTTATTCATTTTTATTTAAATAAATAAATAAATATCCATCACGCCTTACCCCGAAGGGGTGGCAGAGGCATATTATATGCCCACTTTTCACCGTGTGGATTCCTGTCCCACGTAATAGGTGGTGAGCCCATTGCCGTGTTGAAATAGACAGACGCAGGTTGTGACTACCTGCTGTTGAAATTTTTAAGCCGCCCACAAGGCCTTCAACCAGGCTTAACGACTGCCATTTTACTGGCAACCGGGACCAACAGCTTAACGTGCCTTCCGAAGCACGGAAACGCTCGCAAATGTAAATGCCACAAAGTGGTCACCCATCCGAGTACCAGCCATAGTGAAAGTTGCGTAACTCAGTGATCGTTTACAGAACACTGAGACCGCGGGGCCACGAGCGCTTCTTTACAGAAAACTGAGACCGCGGGGCCACGAGCGCTTCCTCCATGTATATTATTGACATAAAAAATAGCGTCAATGCAGAGGTCATATGTTATAAGGACGATACTGTTATTATATATGAGGGTTTCACTTGGGAGAAGGCATTCCTAAATGCCGAAATTTGAATGATGGAAATAAATAAATGGCTTCAGTTCAATTTGCTCACTCTTAATGCCAAAAAGACAAAATACATATGTTTCCACAAAACCAGTGTAACTGCTCCCAGTATATCTCTTGGCATTAAAATACACGAGTGTATAAATCGGACACAGCCCTGCCATTGCGAGGGACTATCTAGAACGGATACATTGAAATACCTTGGCGTGATTATTGATGAAAATCTTAACTTAGACTCACATATCACAGGTCTATCAAGCAAAATTAGGAAAACAGCTAATATTTTAAAATTACTCCGTTCATCAGCAGCAGCAGACATTTTGAAATGTGTATACATTGCTTTGTGCCAATCACTGATAACATATTGTATCACCTGTTGGGGAAGTGCCCTTAATACAGTGATGATACAAATAGAGAGAGCTCAGAGAGCAGTAATAAAAACTATGTTTAAAAGCCCTTTAGGTATCCTACTAAAACCCTGTACAGTGAATGTAAATTGTTAAATGTCCGTCAGCTATATATTTTGAGGACAGTCCTTAGTGTTCAAAAAAAAAACAATAAATTCTGAGGATTACACAGCTTTAACCAGTAGACGTGTGTACAAACTGCCGCTGCCAAAGATTAACACAAGCTTTGCCAGACGCTTTAGTCCATTTAAAGACATCCATATTTATAACCAGACGAATAATGTTTGCGATATGAAACTGTGTTCGGTGAAGGAAGAAAAAATAAAAATCACGACATGGCTCCTTTCACTGTCTTAACCGAAAGTCTCTTTCTTTATTTGTCTTGAGAATGTAGAAATTGGTGATGTCCAGTTAATTGAGCTGTATAAAATAGTATTTGATATATTGTATAAGTTTAACTAATGTGTATGTGGATATTTTTTAAATGGTATAATAATGGTATGAATGCAACTAGTTTTTAATAATTAAGATTAATATGTCTGAAAGTTTTGATGTCGCAAGAGCAATAAATGTATATTATCGCTAAGCTAAATCGTATTTGGCACCCACAGGACAGGCTTGCCTATTGTGGGGCCACAGGAAAACGCACAATACTGTATTTATTATTTGGCAATAAAATGATTTATATTTTTATTATTTTTTTAATTTATCTGGATATTTAAATACATACAAACATACATATTGTCTCGTCTTTATCCCCGAAGGGGTAGGCAGAGGCATACTATACGCCTAAATTTCCTTCTTTACATACATATACACATTATATCGGTACATAAATATCGTTAATGTACACCAAATTGCCCCTTAAAATATTTTCCACCCTGCAGTCCCCATCGAAATGTTGCCTGTAGGAATGCCTTGTGCATTAAGGCCGCCAATTTTTATACCAAGAAGTGTAATAGTAATTTGTTCATATTGTGTTTCATGGTGTACAATAAAGAGTTTTCACTTACTTACTTACTTCGTTGGTTTGAACACGTCATTACGAGTATAAGTTAAGATCGACGAAAAATTTTTCTAGGGCGAAAGTAGATGGTAGGAGTCAGGGTATACATTTCGTAGTAAGCCTAGCTTGTTCTACCTTGACTCGTTCTCTGAGTTTATGTAAGATTACTTAAATAATCGGATCAAATTACTCCGATACCCAGATGTACATGTATGTAATTATTAATGAATCTGCCTGAAACCTGATGGCAATCTATCCTTTAGTTTGAGCCATAATTAAAGTGCTGACGTAGAAGCTCTAAGTCCCTATTATAAAAAGTAAATAAAATAAAATATTCTTTTTTTTCTGACTCTATAAGTAACTAGCTAATGCCCTTCAGCTGCCGCAGCTTCACCCGCGTGGTTTTCTCCGTACCTGATTTATAACATTGTACAGCGATTTTAGTCCTTTTTCATAGGTCTACAGAAATGTCTGTGGTGGCTTTTAAGGATAGCTGCTCTTGCCTGCCTTGTAATTATTGCCTGTGGAAACGTGTGTAGGTAAACTTCACCGAAATAATTCTTAAAATAACAACAAAAAAAAAATGAAATTAGACTACACGGAGAAAAGGATTTCACATAGGGGTCTATGTGACATTTGGCTTCAAAGCTCTTGTAGTTTCAGACACTTCGTGATCAATTAGTCAGTGAGTGATTTTGCCTTTTATGTATTAGATATAGATTAAGATAGCTTCCCGTTTTTGCCCGTGACGTAGTTCGAAGTCCAGTTGAATTCCACACCCCTAATCCATGCCACTTATCATATTTCAAGTCCCACTCAAACTTTTATCCCCTATATCACACCGTTAAGAGTAGAATTTATAAAAAATCCTTAACTATTTTCTATTTTTATACAGAATATTTTTATACGAAATTTAGTGTTGCTATATTTAATTAAATTGTGCTGACAGAAAGGTCCTTTAAATACCTTTTATAAAAAGTAAACAATTTTTTTATTAGAAAATGAAGAATTTCCTATGTAAACTTACAACCCCTGTTTACCCCTTTATAGTTGAAATTTTGTGCCTATATATTTGTAACCAAAAACAGGTGTACATAATTTTATGTTTCTAACTTTGAGAATGACGATCTTCAATATAACCGTTTATCCCTTTGTTGTATGCAATAAGGTCTCTTTTGGTTTGAGTAGGATTTCTTGAATAAAACAAACGTGTGTATCAATGCAAGTGTAATGGACGACTAGTTTGATTTACCTTATGCATGCGTTCTTATAGTAATAAAGAAAACAACAACATTTAGATGCAACATACCGCCCACCAAAAGGACTACAAGTCCTTTTACTTTCTAAATTGACACAACTATGATAATATGAATAACTTACAATTTGACTTACAATGTGTGTGGCAGTATTTTAATTAGTTCAATCAATTTAACAATTTAAGTACTTTAGTACCTTATCAGCAATAGTTACAATGTTGACATGTATATTGAATCTAGATATTAACCGTTAGATGAATTTAACAAACTTAATTAAGTAGAATCAATTGGCAAAGGACATAGTTTTGTAACAGTTCTTTTCGTTACCGATGAACAGCTTTTCACGTTATAAACTCATAATATGCCGTCGTGGCCTGGATGTTTTTCTACTTTTCTACTATTCGTCCCAAAGACCATTTACTAGGAGGCAGATTGTCAGTTTTAATTAAAACAATATCTCCAATATTTAATTCTTTCTCCCTCTTCTGCCATTTGGGACGCTGCTGCAGTCTTAACAAGTACTCGTCTTGCCATCGTCTCCAAAAATCATTTACTAGTTTCTGTGTCAGTAGCCATCGGGAAAGACTAGACACCCTTTTGTTCTCTATATTCGGTGATGGAATAGCAATTGGCGCTTCTCCTATTAAAAAGTGTTCTGGTGTAAGTGGGTTCGAATCACTTGGATCAGTATCGTCTATGGGACATAGCGGACGTTAGTTTAGGCAAGGTTCTACTTGGCAGAGTATCGTTGTCATTTCCTCGAATGTGAGGTGAGTAGTTATAATCCTTTTCAGGTGGTATTTAATAGACCTCACCCCGGCTTCCCAAAGTCCTCCGAACGAAAGACTGTAAGTGGGATTGAAATGCCACTGAGTACCTTCTGTTGCAAGCGTATTGGCTATGTCTCCAGTGAATTGCAACTGAGCTTCTCTCCAGGCTTCAAGCAACTCTTTATTAGCTCCAACGAAATTTCGGCCTTGGTCGCTCCATAAGTGATTACAAATACCCCTTCTCGCAACAAAACGCCGGTACGCGCCGATAAAGGCTTCTGAAGAGAGATCACCAACAAGCTCAATATGAATAGCCTTGGTACTCATACAGATAAATATAGCCTTCATTGTTTTATTTCCTCGACCCTTGGATAACAAGACATGAAAAGGTCCTGCAAAGTCGACACGGCTGTTTAAAAATGGTCTTGATGGAGTAACGCCGCACAATTTTCGAAGTGATCGCATCTCCACAGCATTCAATTTACTTTTATGCATCTGCTGACATACCCAGGTTTCGCTACCGTAAAGCAAAGTTGGCACAAGCACTGCGCTATGAATCGCCAGTCGTGCTTCTTTTACGATGCTTTGTCGTTTTACTAATTGGGACAAAGCACCGTTAACTCTATTTCCGGCAGCTACTCGCCGTTCTTCATCCGAATCACGTCTTCCATCCGCGCTAAACATACTCCCTAAATACACAATTTCATTCACTTGCTCTAGACGTTCCTGGTTTACCCTAATCTCGCATTTAGTTCTTACGTCATCTCTTTCTAATACTAGAACCTTAGTCTTACTTGCATTCAAGCGAATGCCCTTACTTTCACATATTAGTAGTAGTATTTAGCAATTCTTGCAATGTATTAAAGTTCTGAAAGTGGTTAGTCAACGAGTCATCTTGTTCTTCGGTCTTAAGGTAAGTATTTAATTTTACTGTTTTTATTTCTAATTCTATTGTTAATATGTTTTATTTTATTAATCTTAGATTCTGCTTCAGACAACCAACTTGGACCCTTCCACCACAAGTTAGAGTTTTTCAAAGTCGACAGCAGCACTCCTCGGTATGTCAAATCAGCGGGATTGTCACTCGACTGGACATGATACCATCGTTTATTATTCAAATTTTTGTTAAAATTCAAAAGTTCTGAAAGTGGTTAGTCAAAGAGTCATCTTGTTCTACGGTCTTAAGGTAAGTTTTTAATTTTACTGTTTTCATTTCTAATTCTATTGTTAATATGTTTTGTTTTATTAATCTTAGATTCTGCTTCAGACAACCAACTTGGACCCTTCCACCACAAGTTAGAGTTTTTCAAAGTCGACAGCAGCACTCCTCGGTATGTCAAATCAGCGGGATTGTCACTCGACTGGACACGATACCATCGTTTATTATTCAAATTTTCTACTATTTCCACGACGCGATTGGCAACGAAGGGCTTCCATCTATTGGGATCGCCACAAATCCATGCTATCACAATGGACATACATGTCTGAGGTAGGAATTTTCATTGCCAACCCGATTGGTTTCAGTAGCTTAGGTTTCAGAGGATTAGAGCACCACATAACTCGAGTCTCGGTAAGGAAATTGCTTTTAATGGGGCTACTCTTGTTTTAGCAGCGATGAGTTTTGTTTCTACCTTATGATCTGCTGTTTCAGTTTTTATATAAACTACTACTGCATACGCGTTCATCGAGGCATCAATAAAGCCGTGTACTTGTATTTTCATTTCTTTGGACTCAGTTGTGCCTAGCCATCTATCTACGTGTATTTCCTTTACATTAGCAAAATCAGATGTTATACGCCTCCATTCTTCTTGTAATGTTTCACCTACATTCTCATCCCAAGTTACCTTTTCGAGCCATAGTTTCTGCATGAGCATTTTTACCATTACCGTACTTGGTGCGATCCAACCCAATGGATCGAATAGCTTTTGTATGTCGGATAAAATTGTTCTTTTAGTCACGTGGGTGTGTCCAGACGTCGGTATTTTTATGTTGTATTGAAATGTGTCTGTCTTCAGGTTCCATACAATACTAAATGCCTTTATTGTTCCATCCAGATTCATGTTTATGTGTGCAATAGTAGATCGATTTTCCTCTTCTATTGACTTCATAAAATCTATATCGTTTGATGACCATTTAGTGAGTTCGAAACCTCCCTTTTGCAGAATTTTCGTTACATTTTCAGCCAACGACAAGGCAGCTTCAGTGTCGTCAGCATCGTCTAACCAGTCATCCATATAAAATTGATTTGTAATGGACTGTACGACCTTAGATTGATTCTTTCCTTCGTCTTGAGCCACTTGATGGAGCGTTCTTACAGCTAGATACGGTGCTGAGGCTGTGCCGTATGTAACTCTCAGCAAGCGGTATTCCTGTGGGTCTTTAAATTCGTTTGACCTCCAGATGATTCTTTAGAATTCTGCGTCATCCTTAGTTACTAATATTTGGCGATACATTTGCTTGATATCGGCCATAAAGCAAACACGTTTCATGCGCCATTTCAAAATGAGATTTCTCATATCTCCTTACATCTGAGGACCCACCATTAACTCGTTGTTTAATAAAACGTTGTTTGTCCCCTTGCAGAATGCATCGAAGACCACACGCGTTTGAGAAGTTTCTTTTTCATGGCAAACCACAACATTATGAGGTAAATATACTGTTCCTGGTAACTTAATTTCTTCGTTTGGTATAATTTCCAAGTGTCCTTGGTCTATATAATCATTAATAACTCTTGTGTATTCCTTTTTCAGGTCTGGTGACTTCTTAAACTTTCGTTCCAGTAGAAAAAATCTTTGTTAAGCTATCTCCTTCGTATTTCCTTCTGGTGATCGTGGACTGTCGGTGTTAAAAGACAATTTTACAATATACCTTCCTTCTTTATTTCTAGTTATAGTTTTCTGACAAATATCTTCACACCTCTTATCTTCTTGTGTCAAATATCTATTGATAAATTTTTAAAGCAATTATTTGCAAAATTTCTCATAAATTTTTATTAAAGTGGAAAAAGACAATTTGATTCGAGACAGGGATTGAACCTGTGACCTTTGCCTAACCAGGGCAATGTTCTAGCCACCTGAACTACCCGAACCGTATCGAATCAAGTTGAAATTCTCCACCTTATTTATATCGTCATTTTAAGAGTATGACCAGAGCCATCTATCGAGCTAATGAACAACTCGATACCAATGAACAGTGTTACAACTATTTTTAAACATTGATGCAATGGACTCCACTCAGTATATTGATAAATTTTTAAAGCAATTTTTTGCAAAATTTCTCATAAATTTTTATTAAAGTGGAAAAAGACAATTTGATTCGAGACAGGGATTGAACCTGTGACCTTTGCCTAACCAGGGCAATGTTCTAGCCACCTGAACTACCCGAACCGTATCGAATCAAGTTGAAATTCTCCACCTTATTTATATCGTCATTTTAAGAGTATGACCAGAGCCATCTATCGAGCTAATGAACAACTCGATACCAATGAACAGTGTTACAACTATTTTTAAACATTGATGCAATGGACTCCACTCAGTATATTGATAAATTTTTAAAGCAATTATTTGCAAAATTTCTCATAAATTTTTATTAAAGTGGAAAAAGACAATTTGATTCGAGACAGGGATTGAACCTGTGACCTTTGCCTAACCAGGGCAATGTTCTAGCCACCTGAACTACCCGAACCGTATCGAATCAAGTTGAAATTCTCCACCTTAAAATGACGATATAAATAAGGTTACTAATAACTTCTTCAAGTCGTTCCAGGTAGGCAAAGCTTCACAATCATCTTGGTAAATATGCTCCTCCCAGCCTTTGTGTCTCTGGATCGAACTTCTGTACTAGAAGGTATATTATTATTATATCCCAAGAGCCAGTGGGAATTTTCAGGTTCTCAAAACTATTTAGGCACTCCGAAGTGGTATTGATAAGGATCTTTATTTTGGAAGCCGATTGAGAAGTCATTTTCCTTTGTGTGAATAATCTTTTCATAATACAGTTTAAAATAATTCGTCTATTGCCATACCTTCCATTTAGAACATTCCATGCAGTTAAATAATTACTGGATGTCACTTGTATGTGCTTTAACAACGCTTCAGCTTCACATGTGACACTAGTTTTAAGGTAATGAAGTTTCTGCACGTCACTAAGATTATTGTTTTCATGTACTAAAGAAATAAACAAATCCTTAAACGTAAAATAATTCATAATTCCCGTAAAATTTAGGAAATTGTATCTTCGGCAAATGTACATAATTATTAGGTGAAAAAGTAGCATGTAAACTTGAATTGGAAAGATTGACAGATGTAGGTTCCGCTAATGATACAAGCATATCTTTTAAATCACCTTGCAATATATTATACAGATCTTCGTAAATAAAGAATTCCTCGTTCAAAAAATATGGTAAGATACCCTTCTGTTCTTTGGGGGTTATTTTCACTAACGTGTCATGTGCGCGCTTGAATGACATCCAATAATATTCAATAATTTTATTGAGAATTTCAACTTGATTCGATACGGTTCGGGTAGTTTTGCCGCTGAGCCTCAATCGTCAATGACGTACCGGGGCTATACTATTGCTCTTGGAGACTTATCTATATTATCCCAGCTATAATATAGACTAACGATTCTGCGAAAATATCATAGTGGGGTGCAGACGTTTGTTATCACCATTCCCATTGCCTTAAAGACCGTTAAAAGCAATCTACATCAACATGTATTGTATTATCTTTTTTAACTTTTACAGCAGGCGTTAGCGCAACATTTCTAAACTAGTTGTATTTGTGCATCCATCGTATCGTTGATTACACTATTTTCAGATCGCGATTTGTAATTTTCATTTTCTTCAAGGTCCACGTCCATAGCAACAAGCTCTGCATTATCTTGCATTGCTTTTAAATGCTGCATGACAGTAATAATTTTTCTTGATTTGCAGGATTGGTTAAGGTTCATGGGCCATGCTTTAACATTGTTGTTGGTGCGGTATCGTTCGCAATATACACCATGTATTTATGATCGTTTAGCTCCGTAGCCAAAACTGCTCAAAATATTTTATAAAACAATTAATTTTCGAGATTTTCATTAAATACTGCATTCTTTATATTTAGTTTGCATGTTTTATATTTAGGAATAAGTAAAGTTGGACCAAATGGATTTTTTGTCCATTTTGTTCTATTACATTAAGCAGTAGAAAAGTCTGGATGAACATGCCCATTTTGTTCTATCACAGTGGAGCAGTAGAACAATATGGATATTTTTGTCAATTTGGTTCTATCGTAGAACTAACAGTAGAACTAGATGGATTAAGTCCCGGTTAGTCCCTTGCAAGGGTCGTATGACACAGTATAATATAATCGTAGACGAGAAGGTAGTTTTAAAACTGTACGTAAACATTTTGATACAATAATGTTATGGCGATTATTGCTTGTTATAGTAGCGGACGATTTCTAGCACCGAAATTTCCCCCATCTACACAGGCCTTTAGGCGTGAGTGAGAGCGAGGAAGATACCTTAATTGCTCTGTGCGTTAAAGTTAATTTAGTAAGTAACATATTATATATTACTGTTCGACTTGTTTAGGTATGAGGCAAGTGGAGGCAATGATAAAAATTCACATTTCAATACTTATTAAATGTAAATGCGCTCATCACGGACAATAAAAGAAGTATCGATACGGAGCGTCACACTATTATAGCGCGAATATGTATATAACTGTGTTATAATTTCATTTGTCTTACAAGAACTGTACTAGCACAGAAAAGAAAACTGTGTGGTTGACGCCATTATACATCATGTGAAAGTGTCAGGGACACGTATCCTTTTTTTAAGTGCAGGAACACACAGATTCATCTTTTTCATTTTTCACTCATGATAAGTCCAAGTTATATCCGTACTTCTTTTTAGATTCATAGCTCTTACAAATTTTAGGCGTTTGGGAGTGAACTTCGACGGACGAACTTCTTACGTATGTTAAGCTCGCTTTAGGCCTGCAAAATATAATTAAAATAAATATTATGTAATGCATAATGGTAGGTACGCACTAGCTTAGCTTCAAACTGGAGATAGGTATAGGCGTGATTAATAATTCTTTATAATTATTAATCACGCCTTTATCCCCACATTATACACCCACATTTCATCGTGTGCTTTTTTGTCCCACGTAACAGGCGGTAAGCCAATTGCCGTGTTGATATGGAGAAGCGCAGGTTGTGGCGACCTGCTGTTGAAATTTTTCAAACTTCTTTTTTTACTTGAGAAATTTATTTTCTCAATAAATGTGTCTTTTCCTAAGAATGAAATGTTGTTCTGGGCTAGGTAACTTATGTCACTCTGTAGATGTTAATAAAGTGAAATAAGCAAAAATAATGGCAATTTTGTAACTTGGGTGCTACACAATTCTGGACGTCATTAAGCACAGGACAAATAGCCTGAAAAAAACAAATACAAAGTGGACATTCTCAATCTGGATTTTTGAAAAGTGTTGCGATGTCTGTAATACCGACGAAGAATCTTAGAAGTCTCTGATGGTGAAGTCATTGGATTACGAAGAACGCTATAACAAAGATGATGAAAATATATTTTTGGCACATTCCCACAATACAATGTCGGCTAGCCCAAATTAAGCTAATATAAGCTTGTGCTACGGGATCTGAACAACTGATAAACATACTTATATTTTTCGCAATCGTGTTAATTGTTTGTTTTTTATTTTTGTTAAATTCTTTTGTTTAATGTTTTTTTGTGTGTGTTCAGTTATATATTTATAAAGTGAGAGCCCGTGACACCCATACCTTAGTTATATTATAAAAGCTGAAAATTCTTCTATATATTTATTTATTTACACTTTCTGCAAAACATAATGCACAAGGCGGACTTAATGCCTAGTGGCATTTTCTGCCAGTGTGTGTATATATATGTCCCCTATACCGGTATAAGCAAACTATACCGGTATAAGCAGAATATACAACCTGGGTCGCGGTGGCTTTGGCAGGTAACAAGTAGTAAAGGTGAGTAAAATTGTGTTTCAAATTTGTATTTTATTATTGTGTGTTTCATATTTGTGTGAAATTATCGATAGATATTTTTTTCAACTTTCTTAAATCACAACTTGATTCCATAAAATTCACTTGAAAATATTCAAATTTTAGTTGAATACAAAATTTAATGTTATTTTGCAAAAGTTAATAGCGCAATGAATCGCATTATAATATTGTTGATATGATTTTTTTTTAAACATTATTCCTTATTAATTTTCTTTCTTAATCCGTTATAAATCTACATAATTAATTTTCTTGATAAATTAGAGTATATCTCGCGCTATTTCACTCGCACCAACGTATAGAGTAAGATCCCAGGGCCGCCAGACATTACTTATTTTTGAAGTAACGAATTTTACAGTATAGATACTCCTATATGTGTATAAGAGTATGTGCATACTCGCTAGCTTGGCTAGGCGGCCCGTTCACAGGTAGCAGGCAGAGAAGTTAAACAAAACATAGCTTACTTTTCTTAAATTTGAAGTACTGATTTTTATATATGTTACACAGAATATTGTTAAAAATACATGTTTCATGTTGACAGACTGTTTCTGTGAGCGGAAACTCCTCCCAGACGCTTTAAATATCATAAAAAAATAACTAAACTTTTCTTATTTTTGAAGTCTTCAACTTTATATATGATGCTTAGGGGACTAAAACTAGTAAATACAGGAAAGCAGTCAAGATTAACCAATGAACCAATAAGAAAGCCTAAATGCGTATTAATGTACAACGAAAACAAAAAGGGCATTGATTACAGTGATCAGATGGCATCATATTACTCTGTCCTGAAGAGAGGTCTGAAGTGGTATAGGAAGGTTGTAATGGAGTTTTTGTTCGGTACTTCAGTTGTAAATGCTTGGCTCATTTATAATATGTCAAACCCTAAGAAAATGTCCAAAAAGATTTCACAGAATGCTTAATTGAGTCACTTACTGGTAAAAGTATTTCTGGCAATGGTACGTAACACAAATTTATATATGTATTTTAATTTACCTTACAGTAAATCAAGTTTTGTCGCCATATTTTTGTTATTTCAGCAATCGGAAGGTCGTGGGTTCGAGTCCCACTGCGACACAATCGCGCGTTTAAATTTTTCTAGATTTTTTTATGTAAGTTGTAACGCAACCAAAATCTGGGTACGAATGAGATAAGTCGTCCTTAGATTGTTCAACTACTACCCATTTATGTTAAAACATTTTACCGGAGGAATCAAAGAGGTAGATAAATAGATTAATACTGTTTTTTATCAATTGGCTGCTCTACTTACCACGCTATCATTTTATTTATAAGCACATGCACTAATCCTATTTTTTCGCATATTGCAAACCATAGTTATAAGCTTTTGTTTTTTTTCGTTTCATTTAGATCTTTCTACGTAAAATAATTTACATACCATGCAATGCACAAATTTTCTGCACTCAACTGCAACTGCTGCTTATGAATTATGCCCGTTCTAAAACTACCTATGCTATATATTTTCTCTATTTTTGGAATCTAATTCATGATCTTTTTTAAAGCACTTTTTTTCAAAAATATTGCATGCGCAGTTTTTGATGTTTTGATCACTATTGGCTGTATTAGTTTTATTGTTGTGGGGGCGTTTATTTACTAGGTCAATGACTTGTTTTTATTTTAAAAACTTAAAGCACGATTTTGGGCCTCTTAAAATTACTTCTGCACGTCCACGAGCGGTTACATTTAAGTACTTAGAATGAGAAATGTTTTCAATTTACAGGTAATAATGAACCAAACCATTAAGAGTCTCAGCACATCCTTGCAAAGGGTCAAATAAGGAAACGTTGCGTCATTTGCTATGCAAAATTACGACTTACATTAGGTGCCATGCAGGCTGCAAAGAAAGTAAAAAAAAATTATGACTAATGGTTCACAATTTAAGAAAGCTATGTGCTTGCATTGTTTTAACGAACAGCATGCAAAGTAATATAGAATAAATTAGATGAACGAATAGTTTGTATTTTATTTAACAACACCCCATACTTTTATGCACAATACTATAACAATATAAAAAAGTAATAGAATTATAACATAGACATGGACATTCATCGATATAAATTCATTCCCATCACTAATGCCGCCCCGATTTAGTGCGATGTGTGGTCTAAAACGACCTCAAATATATTTTAGGTGTTTTCTCTAAAACTAAAAATCAGAACCCGGGGCGAAGCTAGGTGTACATAAAACAATACCATGCAAGTAATTTTAGCATAAAATTAAACATCGAATCACGCTCCTGATCAAGTTACAACACATTTACCAAATGATTGAAACATGAGGCAGAAAAGGCCTCAACCGCATTACAAGGAAGTTTAGCTTGGGGCTGATTCGACCTCAGCCGCACCAGCTGAAAGTTCTTCAAAATGTGGCCCGCAGTGAACGTGTTAAATGGTTTCATGTATTAGACAAATTATTAACACAATCGTATTAGGTAAAAAGTCCAGTAAAGAAACCTGTTTCTCGGAAATAAATAAATAATAAATATTTTTCTAACGATTTCGTGAACCTCATCTGTAAGTACATTGAGTTACGCTAAAGGATCGAATAACTGTAAATACATTCAGCTGGCCAAGTCTTATCAAGTCTACTATTTCAATCGCTACAGAATAAAAATCGTCGCTCAATAGAAAGCCGACGGAACAATTTGACGGTTTTTGTAGTTCACTATTACAATTGCGATCCAATAGAATTCTATCGGTCGGCTCATAAATTCTATTAACACGCGGCGCGCCAGTTTCCGCTCGTAAGTTGCATTTTTGGTAGTCCACTAATATTCTGACAGCTAAGCGTATTTGAAGAGCGATTGTGTAATAAATGATAGATTCAGTAGACTACCTAGTTTTGGACTAATTGCGCGCGTACATGAACATTTCGTAGGAGTGTTAACTTGAAAATCACAAATTTAGAATAGTCAATAAGTTGAAAAGATGCCTAGGTTCTAATAATTTCTAACAGAATGTTGAATCACCGTTAATGAAAAGAATTCAGTATTTACAATATTGGAAACAGACGCGCGAAAGTTTGTCAGACATGAAAATACTTTGTATTTATTAGCCGCCTTGATGCACTGCTGCCCACCTTCTTCGATGAGTTCTGTTAAAAGAGTAAAGTCATTAAATAAGTCAAAAAATGGTTATCGCAAATTTATACTAAAATATGTACCAGTCTAAACCCATGCCTGTTTCATTTTCGAATTGATTCCATAAAATATAGTGTATGTTACTGAAGTTCAAATACAAACCTAAATATTTAATGACTAGTTGATGCTGTAAAGTTTCCCGTTGCCGTTTCCCACATAACTTGTTCCCGGGATCAAAACTAGTCTTTGTCCTATTCTGATGTATTAAGCTATATTTACTGTAGCTGTAAGTTTCATTGAAATCCATTGCATTATTTTTGCGTGAAATATTAACAAAGATCTATCCACACATCCATTAGAATTATAAAATTTGTAGGATTAACAGATTGTTATGTGTGAACGTTAAGCTGGAAAAGTTCAACACGTCCAACCAATGAGTGAGGAACGGTCGACGAAGAATATTGTGCGAAAGTAGAGGGTAGAAGGAGTCAGGGTAGGCCGAGACTTATATATGAAGACCACGTCAGCAGATTGCTCAAAAACGGAAAAGTCAAAAGTACCCCTATACCCAGACGTAACGAAACGATTAAGAAGCTACAGGAAGCGAAAGAAGTATGCATGGGATCGCGAAACCTAGCAATCTGTCCTCTCTGACTACCCCGTCAGTGAAGATAGAATTAGGTAATAGAATGGTCATATTTAGGCCATCATAATGACATTCAAAATTTGAGGGCCACTTTAAAAGGCTATTGACAGTTAGTGACTCAGCTTGTAAGACCCGGGGGTTAAAGGGGAGGGGAGGTTATATGCTACGCCAGTAATAAAAAAGGTTTAATGGATCGTTCGGTTCGGGAGAATTTATATCCACTTTTCTTCTTGATCCCTGTGTATCTACAGTTGCATCCAAACTTTACCTAAACTCTGAAGTTGGAGCATGGATTTTCGTTTCGTTTGATTTTCGGCATTGTTGGGAGAGACTGCTCATTTTACCTCCTACCATCCCCGTAAAAATGAAATGAAATTAAAATAATGATAAATGCGTCTGTGTTGTTGCCTCGTTCATCAATCAGCATACACCGCAAGAATATGAGCTTACACCCATTACAAACAAGAAATTTTAGCAACTTTATAAAAGTATACCTTACTTGTAATTATCTCTCCATCGTTGTTGCAAAATTAGTCTAAAATCTTTGTGTCAGTGTTGAAGGTCTTCGTGATGTAGTCACTATAAGTTGTCACATCGGCACAAGGAAGATAGAATGCTGTGGAGATGCGATCACTTCGCAAATTGTGCGGCGTAACCTTGGCCGACCGAATACGCAACGAAGTGATAGTCAGCATTAAGCTGGAAAAGGGCGTGCTCCGTTGGTTTGGACACGTTCTACGAATGAGTGAGCAACGATTTACGAAGAAAATATATATTGTGCAAAAGTATAGAGGGCAGTAGGAGTCAAGGTAGACCGAGACTTACATATGAAGACCAAGTGAGCAGATTACTCAAAAACGGAAAAGTCAAAAGTACTCGGATACCCAGACGAACATGTATTAAGCGAAGTTAAATTAAGTTAATATATACCTACTGTAAAAAAAATACGTACACACACGTATTTTACCAGAGTACATAGGTAAGAAGTGAAACTTCTTTACGACATTGTTTTTACGCCTACAAAATTTCTCGCATACGTTGATAAAGAAGTTTCACTTTAAAACAAAATGGCGCGTAATCGAAAAACGTGACTATTTATTTTACAGCTATAAAACTTCGCTCAACGTCGATAAAGAAGTTTCACTTCAATAAATAAGTAATAATAATGTATAAAAGTTTTCAAGATTCGAATTCGAAGCGCTCGTGGCCCCGCGGTCTCAGTGTTCTGTAAACGATCACTGAGTTACGCAACTTTCACTATGGCTGGTCCTCGGATGGGTGACCACTTTGTGGCATTTACATTTGCGAGCGTTTCCGTGCTTCGGAAGGCACGTTAAACCGTTGGTCCCGGTTGCCAGTAAAATGGCAGTCGTTAATCCTGGTTGAATGCCTTATGGGCGGCTTGAAAAATTTCAACAGCAGGTAGTCACATCCTGCGTCTGTCTATTTCAACACGGCAATGGGCTCACCACCTATTACGTGGAACAGGAATCCACACGGTGAAAAGTGGGCATATAATATGCCTCTGCCACCCCTTCGGGGATAAGGCGTAATGGATATTTATTTATTTATTTATAAAAGTTTATCCGATTTGTTGAACCGCTCCTCCGCTCTCCTGAGTATCTCATGGGTCTTAATTTTTAAATGAAAGCCTCGGTGGCGTACCTAAGTAATTGCGTGTGTATGCGAGTGCCATGCTGGGGTCTCTTGTTTGAATCTCGGGTTGGTAGAAATATATAATACGTGTGATCGACAAATGTTTGTTTCGGAGTTTGGGTGTGTCCTATTTGTAATATGTATCTATATATTATATAGAAATGTATAAGTATGTTTATAAGTTGTCAAAGTCCTAAAAAATATTACTTTGGGCTAGATGGCACTGTGTAAAAAAGAAATGTCTATTAAATATTTATTTATTAATTGAAAGCGGTAATTCCTGAGTTAAGCACGTTCAACAAAATATACAAACTATTCATTATTATAATATTATTGCAGATGTTCCTTATATTTTATATATTTTCTTCGAAGTCTATCTTTATCTTTAACCTTTGATCCAATATAATTTGCGTATGCAAAACATAATTTGTTATTCAATGTATTCAATTCATTTTTTAACATACAAGCTTACAGTATACAGAGCACCAAGGCGCTTGTATGTTGTGTCGTTACATGATATATATATGTACCTATATATGGATATACAATATTTGTTACACGTATTTATACATTATTTTAATTATTACAGGACTATTATTATTATTATTTTTTTTATAAAATAAATAAATAAAATAAATATCCATCACGCCTTATCCCCGAAGGGGTGGCAGAGGCATATTAAATACCCACTTTTCACCGTATGGATTCCTGTCCCACGTAATAGGTGGTGAGCCCATTGCCGTGTTGAAAATAGACAGACGCAGGTTGTGGCTACCTGCTGTTGAAATTTTTCAAGCCGCCCATAAGACCTTCAATCAGGCTTAACGACTGCCATTTTACTGGCAACCGGGACCAACGGCTTAACGTGCCTTCCGAAGCATCCATCCAACATTCCAATCAGTGATCGTTTACAGAACACTGAGACCGCGGGGCCACGAGCGCTTCTTATAATTACAATTACTTTTTATAATTTTATACTTTTTATAATTACAATTATCATTTTCTTCCCTACTACTCAACTCATGTAGGGTCATGCAAGGTCATGTACACACTCCTTATTTTTGGTTTAATTAATAGGTACTTATGTGCTTAAGCTTTAGCTTCAATACTTTGATTAAATAATAATAAAAAAGTATTTATTAAACTAAATTGGATGAGCGCTTTTTTTTTAATTTGATTTGATTCGTGATAGATAGAGAATGTTTTAGTGTTCAATGGCTATTTATCAGCTACCGTGCTATTCGAGACATCTCCTCACATTTAAAAAGATACGCACGTTATTGATTTACGATTAGGATTTACGGACAGGTCATTTATATTTTTAAACCCCAGGTCTCAATATGCTTCTTTGGGACATACCTTAAGTAAGTTTTTGAGCTAATTGACAGCTAAACCTCTAAGACAAAGTATACAACTTGGTTTCTGTTACTTACCTTGTAAATATTGTGGCATCAAAGTTGACATTATCTATGAATCTATCATAATGAACAAATTGACTGAATGATACAATATCAAAGTTTTTCATTATGCATTCACCAAAATTGTTTGCTGCGATCTGAAACAAAGGTATTTCTAGTTTGAGATTTAACTTGTTGATTAGGTCTGAAACTTGGATCTAGCAAGTCAAACTCTAATTCAACAATACTGTTAATTACTCTAACGTCCCAGATTGACCGTAACATTATTTCCCAAATTAAATCGACAAGAATCGAGATATCTTGGCAACTACTACGAGTATAGCTACACCGAAAATAAAAATACTTAAAATGACAGTAATATAAATCCTACATGTACCTTTAACTAGTGTTTCATCAATAGAGGTACAGCATTTTACAGCATACGAGTGTGCGCGCTAAAATCACGAGTCTAACGACACCTCTACCGATCCTCTGCGACTAATAGTTCTTGTGATATAAGCGATTTTGTGTATACATTTGGAATTTTAACCCAAATTTCGAATAAAATTTCGAATGCTGCTACAAATTTAGCTCCAGATATTAGTAGGTAGTACTCGTATTCTGTTAGTATCATCAGTTTTCACAATAACCTCATCGGGTTTATTTCGTTTGCAACGTTTGTTCCATAAGCCTCAGTGACCTTGTGCTGCCTTAATGGCGTTTAATTCTCATAATTACTAGAATTTATAATAGTCTAGACAAGTTCAAAAACGTGAATAATAGAAATAAAGGTCCTAAAAATATGAGCGTGAGCTCATTCGATTCGCAATCACCTCTAGAAAAATATATTTGAAGGATTTTGGTGCAGGTAAAAATTTTTAATTGTTATTAACAAAATTAGATGAAAAGAAATGGAATTTAGTTTTACGTTAATAACTCGAAAAATATTAATATTTAAGCAATTTTGAAAAAAAAATTAATTATTAAAGATTTTTCGCAGGATCTAAAATTAAATATTCATCACGCCTTATCCCCGAAGGGGTGGCAGAGGCATATTATAGGCCCCCTTTTCACCGTGTGGATTCCTGTCCCACGTAATAGGTGGTGAGCCCATTGCCGTGTTGAAATAGACAGATGCAGATTGTGGCTACCTGCTGTTGAAATTTTTCAAGCCGCTCATAAGGCCTTCAACCAGGCTTAACGACTGCCATTTTACTGGCAACCGGGACCAACGGCTTAACGTGCCTTCCGAAGCACAGAAACGCTCGCAAATGTAAATGCCACAAAGTGGTCACCCATCCGAGGACCAGCCATACTGAAAGTTGCGTAACTCAGTGATCGTTTACAGAGCAATGAGACCGCAGGGCCACGAGCGCTTCTCTTATGAAGATCTTATGAGGATCTTATGAAGTTTATATATCAAAAGGGCTCCACGAAGTTTATAATTTATAGGCCAATTATTTATACCTTTTATCCTATTATTTATGCCAACAGAGATGAAGAAAAAAAATTGCTTGTTAACAATGAAATTACTTTTTGAAAAATGGTAATTTACCTTTTTTTCTACTTGGATCGATTATTTCAAGTGTAAAGAAGTAACCAGAATATATTAAAATTTTGAAAATCAAATTTTATGTTATAAAAATATGATTTTATTTGATGAACTCTCTTTAGCGACGGTGCACGCATGCCTTAACTACCGCGTGGAGCCCTATTTTCAACGTCAAATGAAAATGATTAATAATATAGATAGAATTCAAGGAGTTGAAATTGTTTTTATCGGAAACTTCCTCCTCTTTAAGTAGCTTTTTTAAAAATTGCTTAAATAATAATATTTACGAATAATTAACGTAAAACTATATTCCATTATTTTTTTATCTTATTTTGTTAATAACAATTGCAATTTTAACCTGCACCAAAATTCTTCAAAATCATTTTTCTAGAGATGATTCCGAATCGAATGAGCTATCGCTTCATATTTTTAGGACCTTTATCTTTATTTTTTAACGTTTTTGAACTTGTTAACTAGACTATAATCTTATGCATGATAACAAAATAAATCTAAATTTAACGAAGCTTTTTATTTGTGTCTTTTTATCAAATCTTCTAAGTATATAGTATTCTGAAGAACTCTTTCACTTAAGACCACCCCCATATATTTCGACTTCGAACAGCAAGTTCGGGGTGTAGAGCCACAAAGTAAAACGTTAATCTGTTGAGCTAATATGCCGACAGAAACTAAGCGATTCACAAATCGTTGCCGGTCGGGTCGTACCATAGAAGCCTTTAACGTTTTACCATTACCTATAAGTGTGAAAACATCTAGTTTGGCCGTCAGCAACTTGACGGCTATTGTAGTAGTATGCCCAGCAGTGATAGCGGCACTCAATCTCTGAACATTACCAAAATTGTCGATCAGCTCGGCGGTTTCATATCGACCAGCTTAATATTTAAAAAAAATATGCTTTGAAATTAAATTTTAAGAAAATCAACTACCCTCTATATCTCTATGCAGATTTTCTTTTCCTTTGCTTTTGCACATATTCGTAATAACATCACTCGGTAAGAATATCGCTGGTGGGGGTTTACGATGTAATTCCACCTCTAATACATCTAAAATCACCAAAAAATACTGTTATCTCTATGTGGAGGGAAAATTTACAGGTCTTCATGCCCTCTCCGTTGATGACGGTGATTGCTTTCGCGAACTTTACTAGGGTATTTACTTCAACATACAATTAATAGAACTAGAACTTTTTTGAATGTTGAATTAAAGTTTGACTTACTAGATCCAAGTCCCAGACCTAACCAACAAGTTAAATCTCAAACTAGAAATACATTTGTTTCAGACCACAGCAAACAATTTTGGTGAATGCATAATGAACAACTTTGATATTGTATCATTCAGTCAATTTGTTCATTATGGTACATTCATAGATAATATCAACTTTGATGAAACAATATTTACAAGGTAAGTAACAGAAACCAAGTTATACATTTTGTCTTAGAGGTTTAGCTTTCAATTAGCTCAAAACACATTATACTTAAGGTATGTCCCAAGGAAGCATATTGGACCTGGGGTTAAATAATATAAATGATATATCCGTAAATCGTAATCGTAAATCAACAACGTGCGTATCTTTTTACATGTCAACGATATCGTAGGTCATAAGGTCAGTGCCAGCGAGGAGATGTCTCGAATGGCAAGGTAGCTGATAAATAGCCATTGAACACTAAAACATTCTCTATCTATCACGTCAATAGCGCTCTATAGGTATTAATGTATAAACTTCATAAAAACTAGCTGAAGACCAAACGTTAATAAGCTCCAAGGCCTCAAACGAGAAGCCAACTGCAGAAACTATCACAACCAACTGCGACTCCACCCATATCAACCAAAATAATACTTCCTTCCGCGAATAAGTATGCTAAAAACACGGTAGCTTATTTATCTGATGAACAGGATTTTAAAAAAAAAACGCTCATTCAATTTAGTTTAATAAATACTTTTTTATTATTATTTAATCAAAGTATTAAAACTAAAGCTTAAGCACATAAGTACCTGTTAATTAAACCAAGAATAAGGAGTGTGTATATGACCTTAGCTTAAGCACATAAGTACCTATTAATTAAACCAAAAATAAGGAGTGTGTACATGACCTTGCATGACCCTACATGAGTTGACTAGTAGGGAAGAAAATTATTGTAATTATAAAAAATACAATCATTTTCTTAATAATAATAATAATAGTCCTGTAATAATTAAAATAATGTATAAATACGTGTAACAAATATTGTATATCCATATATAGGTACATATATTGGTATATATCATGAAACGACACAACATACAAGCGCCTTGGTGCTCTGTATACTGTGAGCTTGTATGTTAAAAAATGAATTGAATACATTGAATAACAAATTATGTTTTGCATACGCAAATTATATTGGGTCAAAGGTTAAAGATAAAGATAGACTTCGAAGAAAATATATAAAATATAAGGAATATCTGCAATAATATTATAATGTTGAATAGTTTGTATATTTTGTTGAACGTGCTTAACTCAGGAATTACCGGTTCGAATCAATAAATAAATATTTTAAAACATTTATTTTTTACACAGTGCCCAAAGTAATATTGTTTTATAGGACTTTGACAACTTATAAACATACTTATAAATATCTAAATATATACATATTACAAATAGGACACACCCAAACTCCGAAACAAACATTTGTGGATCACACGTATTATATATTTGTACCAACCCGAGATTCAAACAAGAGACCCCAGCATGGCACTCGCATACACACGCAATTACTTCGGTACGCCACCGAGGCTTTCATTTAAAAACTAAGACCCATGAGATACTCAGGAGAGCGGAGGAGCGGTTCAACAAATCGGACAAACTTTCACACATTATTATTACTTATTTATTGAAGTGAAACTTCTTTATCGACGTTGAGCGAAATTTTATAGCTGTAAAATGAATAGTCACGTTTTTCGGTTACGCGCCATGTTGTTTTAAAGTGAAACTTCTTTATCATAAGTGAAACTTTTTTATCGACGTATGTGAGTAATTTTATAGGCTTAAAAAAAATGTCGTAAAGAAGTTTCACTTCTTACCTGTGTACTCTGGTACACACACGTATTTTTTTTATAGTAGGTATAGCATACTTAATAAGCATACTTCTTTCGCTTCATGTAAATAGATTCATTAATCGCTTCATACATACAAGTATGGGTATCCGACTTTTGAATTTCCGTTTTTGAGTAATCTGCTCACGTGGACTTCATATGTAAGTCTCGGTCTACCTTGACTTCTTCTGCCCTCTACTTCCGCACTATATATATTCTTTGTGAATCGTTCCTCACTCTTTCGTTGAACGTGTCCAAACCAACAGAGCCCGCACTTTTCCAGCTTAATACTGACACTTTCACCCAAACCTGCCATATAGCGTATCACTTTGTGTCTGTTTCGGTCGGCCAAGGTTACGCCGCACAATTTTCGAAGTGATCGCATCTCCACAGCATTTAGCTTACTTTTATGCATCTTCTGACATACCCAGGTTTCGCTGCCGAAAAGCAACGTTGGCACCAGCACTGCATTATGAATCGCGAGTCGTGCTTCTTTTACGATGCTTTGTCGCTTTACTATTTGGGACAAAGCATCGTTAACTTTGTTTCCGGCGGTTACTCGCCGTTCTACATCCGAATCACATCTTCCATCCGCGCTGAACATACTCTCTAAATACACAATTTCATTCACTTGCTCTAGATATTCCTGATCTCGCACTTAGTTCTTACGTCTTCTCTTTCAAATACCAGAACCTTAGTTTTACTTGTATTCAAGCGAAGACCCTTTCTTTCACACTCCTCTTCCATATTAGTGACTAATGCCTGAGGGTCGGCTTCTTATGAGCCCATGAGCAGTGAGCACCGCATCATCAGCGTACAACAGACAATTTACTGTTAAGTCACCCAAATTCACACGCATATCACAATGTTTCAACTTCTGCAGGCAAGGTATATATTATTTACTAAAAATTTATTATTTATATTCTTACTTATAGTAAACTACAAACTTTCATTCCCTAGATACTGTACAAGTAGTTCCACAATTGAAGAAATGCTACACTACATATATAGCTAACTATTTTCCTTATGCCGATGTGACAACTAGTGACTACATCACGAAGACCTTCAACACTGACACAAAGATTTTAGACTACCTTTGCAACAACGATGGAGAGATAATTTCAAGTAAGGTATACTTTTAAAAAGTTGAATAAATTTATTTTTGTATTGGGTGTAAGCTCATGTTCTAGCGGTCTATGCTGATTGATGAACGTGGCAACAACACAAGCGCATTTATCTTTTTTTTTTCATTTCATTGTTACGGGGATCTTGAGGGGTGAAATGGGCCGTCACTCCCAACAATGCCGGAAGTCAAAAGTCTAACGCAAAACGCACGTCAAAAGCAGTCAAATAAAAGAAAGCTTCATGCTCCAACTTCAGAGATTAGGTAGAGTTTGGATGCAACTGTAGATACACAGGGATCAAGAAGTAAAATAGAAAGAAATTCTTCCGAACCGAACGAACTTTTTTTTACTGCTGTAGCATATAACCTCCCCTCCCCTTTTACCCCCGGGTTTTACAAGCTGAGTCACTAACTGTCAATAGCCTTTTAAAGTTATGATGGCCTAAGTATGAACATTCTATTACCTAACTATCTTCACTGACGGGGTAGTCAGAGAGGACAGATTGCTAGGTTTCGCGATCCTATGCATACTTCTTTCGCTTCCTGTAGCTTCATTAATCGTTTCAATACAGTTACGTCTGGGTATCCGAGTACTTTTGACTTTTCCGATTTTGAGCAATCTGCTCACGTGGTCTTCATATGTAAACTTATATATGAAGACCACGTGAGCAGATTGCTCTAAATCGGCCTACTCTGACTCCCTCTACCCTTTACTTTCGCACAATATTCTTCGTCGACCGTTCATCACTCATTGGTTGGAAGTGTTGAACTTTTCCAGTTTAACGCTAACATATAAGAATCTGTTAATCCAACAAATTTTATAAATGTAAAAGATGATATGGATGTGTGGATAGATGTTTGTTAAACTTTCACACAAAAATTACGCAATGGATTTTAATGAAACTTACAGCTACAATTAATATAGGTTAATACATCACTATAGGACATAGGCTAGTTTTGATCCCGGGAACAAGTTCTGTGGGAAACGGCAACCGTAAAACTTTACAGCATCAACTAGTTAATAAATATTTAGGTTTGTATTTGAATTCAGTAACAAACACTATATTTTTTGGAATCAATTCGAATATGAAACAGGTATGAGTTTAGTCTGGTACATTTGGTATATTATATTTTAGTAAAAATTTGCGATAGCTATTTTTTGACTTATTTTTTCATACGATGGAACCAATCATTGAAGCAACCATTCCATTCAGAAGTTGGGGTATCCAAAATGGCCGTTTTGTAGGCGTCCACAGTTTCTTCAGGTGATGAAAATCTCTGACCACGCAATTTATTCTTTATTTTAGGGAAAGTATAGAAATCATTAGGGCTTAGGTCGGGGCTGTACGGCGAAAGGTCTAATAATTCTATGTTTTCTTGCTCTAAAAACTCTTTTGTTCTGTGCGCGGTGTGAGAACTCGCATTGTCGTGATGGAGGATGATGCGGCGGTTGCAGTTCTCTTTACGGAGTTCAGAAACGATCTGTGGCAAACAAATGCTAGCATACCATTCTGCATTAACCGTTCTTTGTCCCTAAAGAGGAATAGTCGCAAAATGGCCGGTGTAGGAGACAAACGTGGCTACCATTTTTTTGGCAACACTCCGTGAACGAACAATTTTTGTTGGCTTTAACTCATTTTCGAACACCCAAACTCGTGACTGGTTTTTTTACACCTAATTGTTCATGCAAGATTATTTGTATTTGACTCATGCCAATGTCTAAAGTTGCCTGAATTTCGCGGTATGTCACATGTCGATCTTCCTCAATCAGCTTGCACACAGCATCAACGTTTTCTTGGGTGACTGCAGTTTTTGGACGACCTTGACGGGGATCATCACTGAGCTTGACACGTCCGCGTTGAAATTCAGCAAACCAGCGATAAATTGTGGTTTTGGATGGGGCTTCATCACCAAATGCAGAAATCATCCGGTCAACACACTGTTTTTGTGTTAAACCACTTCAAAAGTCATAATAAATCATTGCTCTTGAATTTTCTCGAGTCAATTCCATTTTCTCAACGACTAAACAAGTTTGACAAAACTTGTGACAAGACAGAGAATCTTTTTTTTTAAATAAATAAATGGTATTCGATTTTTAAAACCAAGGAGGTTTCAATTAAAAAGATTTTAATATGACAGGAACAGTGGAAATGTTCCATTCCAGATACTTTTAGTGCAGCCTATGTACAATAGGTTACCAAAGAGTTCTATAATTGAAATTAAAAAAAAGTTTTCATTAGCAATATTTCTTACTGGCCAGTTCTAAACATTTTCAGTATTACCTAGGTACATTACACTGCCCATGGTGTGTGTTCTATTTTCCTCCTCGACCTCCCGAAGACCTCCTGTTTTATTAATATCGCTAGGTATAGCTGAATCTAAGTACTCAGATTTATCGAGTACCGATACTCTAATTTGATAAAATTATTCCATTATTCAATATGCAAACTGAGATTTTTAATAAATATTATTTTTAATTTCATTTATTTTTTATTAATAAATTAACAAAAAATTTTCTCGTGGCCCCGCGGTCTCTGTGTTCTGTAAATGATCACTGAGTTACGCAACTTTCACTATGACTGGTCCTCAGATGGGTGACATTTACATTTGCGAGCGTTTCCGCGCTTCGGAAGGCACGTTAAGCCGTTGGTCCCGGTTGCCAGTAAAATGGCAGTCGTTAAGCCTGGTTGAAGGCCTTATGGGCGGCTTGAAAAAATTCAACAGCAGGTACCCACAACCTGCGTCTGTACATTTCAACACGGCAATGGGCTCACCACCTATTACGTGGTACAGGAATCCACACGGTGAAAAGTGGGCATATAATATGCCTCTGCCACCCCTTCGGGGATAAGGCGTGATGGAAATTTATTTATTTTTATTTTTTAAAAAATCTTATTTTGTAATTTAAACAATGGAATCAATTTATTAAATTATGGTATTGTACTTGGTACTCGATAAATCTACAATTTTTTTACAATTTTGGCCGTTTAAAGTGGGTCAAAATCGCGCCCAAAGGAGTCGATACACTCATACATATATACATACAGGTGAAGCTAATAAAAAGCGTGTAAATAGTGCTATCGATTGTAAATAGGTACATGTGCCAAAAATAAGTGAAAACAGTATGTTGGTGTCGTGTACTGACAAGATTTTACCCATGTGGATAAACAGCTTCCAAAGAGTTTCCAAAGATTATATAAATGTGTTTGTGTATATTTGTATGTGTATATTTGTATATACGTGTACACTGGTCCACTTAAACATCGCATCTAAATGGAAGCACGTTTTCTGTACACCTTAATAAGCAGTCAGAACGTCTAAAAAGGCAAGCCGTGTTGTACACCTTAGAGGAGTGCTTCTTCCTACGCTTATGGATGGCAGTGAGTTGGGTGTGGCAGAAGAAGCATGTCAGTAAAATTAATGCTGTCGAAATGAGAAGTCTACGAAATACACCTGAAGCAGAGAGAAAAAAAGGAATATCGTGATAAGGGAATACTACGTGATAACAGAAGATGTGATGATGGTTCCACTAAGGTGGAAAAAATAACACTCATATGGTGCGGGCTCGTGCAGAGCACGGATAGAAATAGACTGACAAAACAGATTTATTAGGCGAGCGTGAATAATTTGTAGGTTATGGACTTTTCGATCAAATCGAAGACCTTTTAGGAAAAGGGCAGGTCAAAAGCACCCTTAACGGGCAAGCGTGTATGAAACGCTTATGGAAGTAGAATAAGTGAAAAGCCATAGTCTCTGCCTACCCTGATTGGACATAGGCTGTTGTGTATGTTATGAAAATAATTTTCATTTGACATTTTGAGATCTTTAGATAGAGATAGAGAATCTTTAGATTTAGTCACTATAAGCGCCAATTTATGCCTAAATAAGCGTTGTCGACGAATCCTTATTGCTGGTGAAAGATTTTGTTGTCTATTTACTCGTAAATCGTATTTCTCTCGGTGACTCGTTCTTAGTTGAAACATTCTGCCATTCTCTCATGAAATACTCCTTTTGTCGGCGATTTTTTTAATTGAGACTTACTTTTATTGAACCACTCATATACAAAACATTCTGCCGGTACCTGATTCGGTGAATAAATGTTTTGTGGTCCTACGTTTGATAAATCTGTATTAATAATTTATTTGTGTAAAGACGGCGATTCTAAAAAACTTTTTAGCATGGATGTCGTAGGGAATGCTCCTCATAAATTTGCTCTGACTTATCTGTGAGTTCTCAGGATTAAAGTCATACGAGGATACCGGATATAGAGATACGTGAATGTTCACTGCTTGACTTTGTTCTGACTATATACTAGCTTCTGGTTACAAATGTGGGTACTTAAATTTAAGGAAATAAGGTAATGGTAAGAAATAAATATTATAATTTATCATTTTATATCAGTTAATAATGATTATAATTTCAAATTATTATAGCTATAAGTTTTATCTTTATATATTTAACGATTTTTCAGTAGTTAAAATTTTTTGTCTAGATATTATAGTTTCCAAGATATCACGATTTTAGTTAATTAGGTCATAGGTTAATTACAAAAAATGCGCTGCTCTGGCAGCGCGAACGGATAGTGAACGTTTGAGTGGATAAACTTCTTGATTGCGCTTTACTTTGAGACCTGCAAAAGAAGAAGAAATATTATATTCAAGTGCGCAAAAGCTTACAGGCGTTTGTCTGAAATCGTAAAATTTTAGAAGATATTTGCCGATAAAAATCAAGATTCGTGATTAAAGTAATACTAACAGTTACCCAATAATGATTGTATTACAGAAAATATCAATACCGGGATTGAACGAGGTACTTATACAAAAAGTATTTTGGTTGTAATTAGCTCATTTAGGATGGGAGCTATTTAAACGGTACAAAGACATATTTTGGTTAGCAATTCTGGACAATTTATCTCGACTTGCGAGTAGAACATACATATATCTCGACATACAATCACGCTAGTTTCCGTAAACGAATACACAGAGGCATACTATACACATACATTTCACCAGTTCTATTCTGTTCCACGTTAAGTGGTGATCCTATTGCCTTGTTGTAATGAATGGGCGTAGTTTGAAGCTGCCTGTTTTTGAAGACACTATTAACTTGGCTACCATACTACCATATTTTTGGAAACTAGAACTAAGAGACTAAAACAAGTTGAATAGAATCACTTACTGCACAAGAGAAGTTATCCCGATTTATTTTCAAAAACGATTCAAATGCTGAAAGAGCTGCTGTTGTATTGCATTGCTGTAGCTTAGGCGATAAGCAGTTTTGAAACGAGTTCAACGCAGAACAAAGAGTCTGAAAATTAAAAAAAATCGGTCATGCGCAAGTCCGTACCTATTCCGCAAGGGTTCCGTACCTACCCATTAAACCCCATAATAAAATAAGTACCTTATGTAAGCGTATGTAAGTGCCAATTAAGCTAGACAGACAAGAGTGTGATCTAATAAGGTTTCCTTTTTTATTCTTTGAGGTACGAAAAACTAAAAATTGGGCAGATTTTCGTACATCATTGTAAAACTATTAAAGTACAAGGTGTGGGTTTATGGGTTAAACATGGGGTTAAAAGTATGCCAAAGGTGAAGCCATGGGTGATTTGTACACTTCTACTAGAAATTTTCAATAATAAAAAATTACTTACTGCTTCTGAATACGTTTGCGAATATTTGAAATATTTGAATTTGCCACCGTATAGTAGGTCAGACATAAAAGGAGTTCAATTTGACTGATTCCCAGTAAGCACTGAGGACCACCTTCTTCTATGAATTCTGAAAAGGAGGAAAGAAACTAATTTATTACTAAAAAAGTTTTTATAAATGACAATAGAGGTTTTATAACTGACAGTAGAGTTATTTGCGTATCTGCAGTTTCGAGCAGAATACGATGGTGAAGTCGGTAAACGCGTCTGGTGCGTTGAACCAGAAGACGCTGGTTCAAGTCCAGAGACTGAAAAATGTTTCCACATTAAAAATTTAAAATAGAAAAACTTAGCATACTAATTGCTTTTCAAAATTATTTCTAAGTTATTGGATACAATATTTAGTAACAAAATATAACTTTATTTAATACTATCATCTTCTTTATCTTAAGTGTTTTCCAAGTTGTTTCCAAATCCTGCCTGGGGTCTATTTTTATTTGAAATGAAATGAAAATATCTTTATTCATGTAGGTCACAAAGTAACTAAGGTATGACGTAAAAACTAAGTGCGAGATTTGGGTTAATCAAGAATGTCTAGAGCAAGCGAAAGAAATTGTGAATTTAGGGAGTATGTTTGGTGCGGACGGAAGATGTGATTCGGATGTAGAACGGCGAATAGCTGCCGGAAGCAAAGTTAACGGTGCTTTATCCCAATTAGTAAAGCGACAAAGCATCGTAAAAGAAGCACTACCGTTGATTCATAACGCAGTGCTAGTGCCAACGTTGCTTTTCGTTAGCGAAACCTTGGTATGTCAGAAGATGCATGAAAGTAAGTTGAATGCTGTGGAGATGCGATAGCTTCGAAAATTGTGCGGCGAAACCTTGGCCGACCGATACCTGGATATGGTCTGACCTATCCTATCCTAACCAGTACCTACATATTTCTATAAAACATGATGTCTTAAATGAATAACACACATTGTTTTTCTTTGTCATAATCATTTAATTTAATTTACTTACTTGTAATTCTCTCTCCTCCGTTGTAGCAAATGTGGTCAATAACTTGATTGTTAACGTTCGTGGACTTCTTGAAGTAGTTACGAGCTTTTTTATCGGTGCAAGGATCAACACTGGCCACATACGTATTAAGGCAAGTTTTCATCTCAGAAATTTGAGGGCAGTACCTAGAGAATAAACATTATTAATTGTAGCGGATCAAGAAAAGTGAATGCTTGACGTTGAACTCCTCCGTAACAACTTGACCAATTTTAAACATTAATAAAACATGTGATTAAGCATAATTAGGAGTAGGTATTTACGTAGAGAAATTTAAAAAATCGAAATGAGATAAAAGTATGTGTGATAAAATATGTGCTAACCTTTGAAAATGCCGTAAGGTGAAACCGGTCAGGTTAAAATAATAAATAAGTGGAACAGTGCAAGTGTTTTTATTCAAGATGTGTAGCAAGTTCCACCAAGTGCCATCAATCAACAGTGTAAACAGATAAAAGTAGATTATGGTACAAGTGTGTAAAGTTGGTGATTACCGCTGAGGCGCTATTGAGATGAGGCTACAATGTTACGGGGTTTAAAAGATAGTTGCTCCTAGCAGCCCAATAAAAGTGAACCCCAGGCCCCAAATGGAAAAGGAAAAATGGAAAAAGGCAACACTTAGGATGAAGAAAAATAAGTAACAATGAATTCTAAAAATAGGGAGGCAGTCGCTTGCAGTATTGCTTCGCTTGTAGCTTATAATTGCAGTCTAACATTTAACCGATTCTAATTTATGAAATAATAATTGACTGAATATATATAAAAATAAGTGACCAAATAATAACAGAATTATAAGAAAAAGAACCAAAGTTATTGATATAAAGAAACGCCTAAGACAGTTGAAGTGAAGATGGGCGGGACATTTGTAGATTGGATGGTGATAGGAGGGCAAACAAAGAAGGTAACGGAAAGGATTCTACTAAAAAAAAAACCCAAGCGGGGCAGGCCAAAAAGAAGATGGAGGGATATATTTGTCGAGAGTGGATGAGAATGGTGAGGGTACGGGATGTATGGCTGGAGGAGGCCTATGCCAAAGGCACACCGAGCTCAGGGACGTTATCTGAGCTCGGTAGAACAGCTTATTATTATTATTTTATAATATTAATTAATTATTAAATGTTAGGATTAATAGTATCAAGATCCATATCTTGTCGATGTATAGATCTCTGTACAATGTATCGAACAAAACCTTTATATTGTACAAGTCGTGATCCGTTTACAGACTATCCACTGCTGGCCAAGCAATGAGCATGTGGTTGCCCAGCATTTGACCGTGGTAGCACTGGGAATACCTACTAAAACTCCTCAGCTACCTGTCTGCCCTCGTATAAGTGTTTGACCTGTTAAATACAGCAAAACTCTGGATCGAACAAAACCTATTTAAACTAGGTTGTACAGAAATCAATTAGCTTCTGTTAAGCACGTACGGACGTCTTACGGGCCATAAAAAAATTGGACATTTCTAAGGGTGCTGGACTTGACTGCATTCCCCCTTTATTCGTGAAGAGATGTAGTTTAGCACTGTCCTTGCCCCTTGAACTCATATACAACCGATCCCTTGCAGATGGCGAGTTTCCGTAGGTGTGGAAAAAGGCAAGAATCTTACCTGTTTACAAGAAAGGAAATGAAGAGCTCGTTCAAAATTACCGCCCAATTTCCATTCTATCATGTTTCTCAAAACTGTTCGAGGCTCTTGTATACCCTTTGTTATCAGGGTTAGCTGAACCTTATCTCTCGGCTCATCAGCATGGTTTTAGAGCAGGCCGTTCAGTAGAGTCTAATCTTGTTCCTTTTGTTTCGGATTTGTGTCGGCAGGTTGACAGGGGTTTGGAGGTTGATGCTATATACACCGACTTTAGTAGTGCATTCGATAAAGTAGATCACAGGATCCTTGTCAAAAAACTAGGAAACTTTGGCGTGGGTGGCGTTCTGTTTTTTTTTTAAATCTTATCTGAGCAATAGGCCACAAAGCGTCGAAATCTGTGGATTTACATCAAAAACATATTTTGCAGATTCTGGAGTTCCTCAGGGATCCCATTTAGGCCCGGTGCTCTTTTTGATTTTTATAAACGACATAACGAACCACATTGTTCACTCGAAATATGCACTGTATGCAGACGATTTAAAGATTTGTAGAATAATAACCAATTCCAATGATGTCTCGCTGCTCCAAAACGATCTTAATAATATTCTTGTGTGGTGTAACATAAATCGAATGACACTCAACATAGATAAATGTTTTTTCATAAAATACTGTAGAAAGAAAAAACCACTTGTCACTAAGTACGAGATAGGGGGCAAGAATTTAGTAGAGGTCAATGAAATTCGTGATCTAGGTGTAACGCTGGATAGCGAGTTAAAGTTTCATGCTCACATTGACGCTACAGTAAAAAAAGCCGCGCAAATGCTGGGGTTTATAAAAAGAAATTCGATTGGATTTACCCAACAAAATACTAAAATTAGTCTATTTAATTCCCTAGTACGTAGTCGCCCTTGGAGCCCTTTCTATAGTGTTCACTCACAACGCGTTGAGAGCATACAAAGAGCCTTCTCCAGATACCTAGCTTTTCACGCTGCAAATTTTTCTCACAGTAATTCCTATGAGCGTCGTCTACTGTACTTCCATATGCAGAGCTTACGTGATCGAAGAAAAATGTTAGACTCTCTCTGTTTTCTACATAAAATTGTAAACGGTCGTGTAAATTCCATCGAAATGCTTGAAAACGTTTCACTATCCGTACCTCATAGTTATCCCAGGCACCCGATTTCCAAACCTCTTCACATACTAGCAAGTAGAACAAATCTTGGCCTGCAGTCTCCTTTTTCACGAATATGCTCCAACTACAATGAGTCTGTACGCAAAAATAATGACCTTGACATCTTTCATGACCACTTAAATGTATTTATCTCTAAGCTGTCAGGTACATAATTATAAAGTTTTTTTGTATAATTAAATTAATGTTTTAGCTGTTATTGTTATAATCATTGTAGGCCACTTAGATGTAATTTTTGGTTTGAGTGTTTAGCTTAACTCTTGTTTGTTTCTGGATCTTGCCTAATATTTGTTATACTGCATGTATTTTATGAATGCTATGTATTTTATGCTGCATGTATTTTATGAATGCTATGTACTCCATAATAGTTATACATATCAGAAAATATAACCTTTTATACAAAAATATGTACGTGCTGTAATATGTATAATGTGGATGTACTTTATATAAATAAATAAGCACTTACTTGGTGAAGGTGGCGGCTACGAACTCCTTATTATCTATAGCGCTTTGGAACTCTTTGTTAAACGCAGTGATGTTTACGGCGTTCTTGGAACACTCTATGTAATTGGTTCCTGCATTCTGAAATAAAATAACACATTTTGCGTAACGTATCGTGTATTTAATGAATTGTGATTTGTATCGACTGGACAAAGAAACAAAGAAAGAAAATATGATTTGACAAACCTCAATATCTGTGATCTTGTCTTCGGCCCCATTGCGTTTGCACAACTCCCTAATTGCTTCTATCCCACCTAACGGCGTCGAAGAAGCTTGAGAGTGTATTTCCACTACTAACACACCTATAACACCAAAAAATAAAAATATCTCAAGGCTGAATTGGATCTCACAGTGTAAGTAATTTTTTGAGGAAGCAGTTTTTATTAATAAGTTGGATTGTTGACAACCCAATGCTTGTAATCTTGAAGTCTGTAGGTAAGCCAGAATCTTCTCTCCATTAAATATATTTCCAACTGCATACAAATCATAAATAAAACCATAAATAAGTACGGTAGCGAAACCTAGGTATGTCAGAAGAAATATGAAAGTTAGTTGAATGCTGTGGAGATGCGATAACTTCGAAAATTGTGCGGCGTAACCTTGGTCGACCGAATATGTAACGAAGTGATACGCAATATGGCAGGTTTGAATGAAAGTGTCAGCGTTGAGCTGGAAAAGGGTGTGCTCCGTTGGTTTGGACACGTCAAACGAGTTAATGAGGAACGATTGACGAAGAATATATATCGTGCGAAAGTAGAGGGTAGAAGAAGTCAGGGTAGGCCGAGACTTACATATGAAGACCACGTGAGCAGATTGCTCAAAAACGGAAAAGCCAAAAGTACTCGGATACCCAGACGTGCATGTATGAAGTGATTAATGAATCTACAGAAAGCGAAAGAAGTATGCATGGATCACAAAGCCTGGCAACCTGTCCTGTCTGACTACCCCTTCAGGGGTACAGCGGGAAGATGGATAGCTTCCAAACCCAACCGGAATTTGGAGCCTGTCTTTTGTTAGGCTTTTGATTATTGACATCGTTAGAAGCGATTGCCGCCGGACCTCCCACCCTTGTAAGGGCGCCTCCGTCGTTGCCTTGTCTGATAGTTAGCTAATACACAGACAGCAGGTGTAGTTGTTTGAGCCTATTACACCGCTTATTACATAATGTATTTGACTGTCTCAGTGGTGCAGTGGTAGTGTATGTGACTGCCGCGACTGAGGTCCCGGGTTCGATTCCTGGGTCGGACTAATATTTGTGTGTGGATCACACAAATATTAGTTTGTCGGAGTTTGGTTGTTTCCTATGTATAATATGCATGTATTTCGAAATATATATAAATATGGTGATCAGGCGTCTAGATTCCGTAACACAAGCTTATTAGCTTTCTTTGTGTTAGACGGCGCTATGTAAAAACATACTTTTAACGTCGCACAATAATCCTATTGCCTATAAATTCTACAATAATTCACATAAACGTGCCCGATTTGTCGACATTTATGATTACTGCTCCGCTCCTCAGGGCAGTAGCGTAAAGATATGTATTTTAGGCCTATTGCCTTCCTCGATTAATGGGTTATCCAACACTTATTCTACTTTTTATTTATGCTGTTTTACATCGGTCAGATTTGTCAACAAAGTTTTTTTTTAAATGATATCATTTACCTATTGCTATTATCTATACTACCATTATAAAGCTGAAGTGTTTGTTTAGTTGAACGCGCTAATCTCAGGACTAATATTATAAAGCTGACTAATATTATAAAGAGTTTGTTTGTTTTTTGTGGTTGAACGCGCTAATCTCAGAAACTACTGGTCGGATTTGAAAAATATTTTTGTGTTAGATAGCCCATTTATCGAGGAAAGCTATAGGCTATATATCATTACGCTACTACATTGGGGAGAAGAGCAGTAGTCATAAATGTCGACAAATCGGTCAATTTTTTATGCATCACCGTAGAATTTAGGTGTGGCGAGAGGTCGAAATATACCACGGGCGAAGCTGTGGGCGTCATCTAGTTTATAATATACATATTATTAAGTACGCATCAGAATTAGAGTGATAGCAATTAATCTTGAAGCTAAAACCACAGTTTAAAGAGAGAAAACCTATGATCTTTCGGCTGTGCTAAAACGATGATAAAATTACTCTAATCAAAGGTACTTACTGAACGCTAAAATGGCAAGAATAATTTGTTCCTTCATCATGTTGACTAAAATATATCTATTGAATGCGAATAGATAGTAATAGATAGTAGATAGTTGGAATACGAGACTTCTAGCAATGATTGTTCAAAATCAACTGATGCGCTAAGTATAATTATAGCAAATGTATTGCGTAAACTCCGTGAACGTAGATAAACCGTTATCGTTTTTCCTAAAGTGCGTGGCGTCCAGCGTCCCATAATCGAAAATCATCGATACTTCGATTCCTGTATCACGATATGAAAGTTCTCACTATCCTGAATCATGTTATGATAGTTAATAGTCCTTTGGTGTTGCAAAAAATCATAGGCTACGGTGACCACTATCGATCACATGGGTCGTAAGTTTGTCTACCACCTCAGTGGTATAAAAAAAGCAGTATCGGAAAAGAAATAAGCAAATGTTTGAGACACATGGTAAGTATTTTTCCCAATATATACTTTATACAAAATATACCATGTCGTGTATTTTTTTAACATTCTGGGAGAGCTTAGCAGCACCCTTTTCTCCCTTAGCGTTTGAATAATTAAAAACCTTTGCCGAGTTCTTACCTATATCATAGAGATGGACTCTATGATATAGGTTTTCTAACAAAACTAATTTCCAACCGTCCAAGAGTCCATTTGACTGTGTGTTGGTTGATTTCAATCAATACAGTTAAAATACAGAGGTAATCATCATGTTCAATATGAAAATCAAACTAGATCTCAATTGAATAAAGTTTATATCACAATAAAAGCTGTTGTATCTTTTATAAATTCTAAAGTAAACATGTGCCATTGATAGTAAGATTCGCTAGCACAAGTTTAAACAATCTGATCGCAGTCTTTAACGTGTGGAAATTTCCAAGATATTCCTACGGAATAGTTTTTAGTAACTACATCCTACTAATATTATAAACGCGAAAGATTGTAATAATGGATGTTTGTTACTCTTTCTCGTAAAAAACTACTGGACGGATTTTAATAAAACTTTGCAATAATATAGCTTATATTCATATTCATATACACAGTTCAACAACAAGTTCATGTGGGAAACAGGAACGGGAATACTTCTCTACGCGGGCGAAGCCGTAGGTTGCAACTAGTCAACAATAATAACGCAAGGTTATCGTTGAATATAAACTTACCTACTTAAAACTCTAATCGGCTTCGGGGTCAGAGTTCCGCTGTTTCTGCTTGATTATATTGTTGTACCTACCAACTGACTATGAATCCCCGTTGTATCAATTCAAGTTATAATAAATTCATGTCAAGGGATACCTATGACAGAATGCCTAATGGAGCGCTTATAACAGTGTGGTTTCAATCAGTTCGAGTTCTACCTATTCGTCTAGCGTGGGTGGCCTTATGTAACTCCTCAAAGGTGTTTTCCAGGTTTCCCGGCAGGACACAAGGCCTAAAGTTAAAATGGGACAGCTATATATGTCGTCAACAAGTCAGCTGTTAGAGGGAAAAAATCATACATACATACATTCATATTGTCACGCCTTTATCCCCGAAGGGGTACTGTGCGCCCACATTTCACCGTATGCATTTTTGTCCCACGTAACAGGTAATGAGACCATTACCGTGTGCGTCGTGACTGCAAACTGTTGCACCCCATACCTCAAACCCATGCCTCTTTTTTTAGATTTCTCTATTCTTATTATTCAGAAGTAGATGTAAGAAACTTGGTGTACTTAACTATCTTTAAAAATGAAGAATGTCCCATTTAAACTTACAATCCCTAGTTTGCCCCTCTTATAGATAAAATTATGCAAAACCGCGATACACGTGGCCATTTATTTGTAATCACAAACAGACGAACGTAATATCAACATAATCTCCAAGTTTTAAACTGACAAACATTTAATACTGTGATGATGATGTGGTCATTTGTTTTTTTAGTAGGTCTTTATATTATAGGGGTAGATTACCTCAAGAATGTCAAGTTGGTGTAGGGGTTCCAGTTGGACGTTGATAGGTGAGTGCGTCACCCCGTAATAGTATTACAACTAACTAACTAACTATCTTCACGCTATATACCTGACCGGGTAATCAGAGAGGACAAATCGCCAGGTTTCGTTATATAAATATTTCGTTATATTTCGATAGATAAAATTATGCAAAACCGCGATACACGTGGCCATTTATTTGTAATCACAAACAGACGAACGTAACAATATATATCAACATAATCTCCAAGTTTTAAACTAATTACGTTAGTTGCAACCGGAGGTCCCAAAAAAAAAACAAAATTTATTTAATTAAATTTAATTATAAAGTAATCTTACAAAATAAAATTATAGCTACTTAGGACAATGATAATGCTTCAAAGTGGGAAACAAGTATGAATTTAAATTATTTGCTATGTTTAATGAAAGGTCGGATTTCGTCGCAGCGACGCACGTTCTGCTGATGCTGCACCTCATGCTTACACGCGCCTTGCGCAATGTTCACGTTGTGCTGATGTTGCACCTCATGCCTTCAAGTGTCGTATGCTATGTTTATTGAGGTTATCGTTGACTCGGCGTTCCTCATAGATTAGGGGTGCGTAACACCTCCCCCGAAGAACAGCCACCACCGATAAATTTTGTAGTAAATTAAGGTGGAGGTTGGTTTTTGCTTTGCTCTTGGTTCTGGAATGGCGTATGTTCCCTGAAGCTCTATTTCCTTAAGTTGAATTTTCTCTGAGGCCGATCTTTTGGAGTATTTGCGATAAAGTAAAATACTGATAGTTGTACAAGCGCCAATCATTACTACATAGAGTGGGATTGTAGTATGATATATCGTAACATAGTTTTCTTTCTAAATTGACTGTTGAGAGGTGAGAGATTTTCATATTAGTGGCGTGCAGATGATCCAGGTTCACTGAGTTTAATTTAAGGGTGACCTTAGATACGTTATAGTCTGGTTCCTTGGGTAGATCAGTACGTGTCAGTCGATCCTTGATGTTGGAGATAATAAACTCAGGTCTTTCCAGGTAGCATGCTTGTGGGATGATTCCGAGATAGCTGCCTCGGTACACTTTGTATAAGTCTTGTCCGCAAGAGAGATGTACTTTTGTAGAGACGGGGAAACTGATGGTGTAATGCCTGTCGTCAAGCTCTTCGTATGCTGGTTGATCCATCACGATGGTAACAGGTTTGCAATCAGGTTTCTTTTGCTGTGTGGTTATGAGTTGATGGAAACAGTCTTGAGAGGGTCGGTTCTTCAGACTCCGATTTTCTTCGCATAAAAACCAGTTACTGGTCTTCGGGCATTCAGCCTCTATGTGCTTGAAATCTTTCTTATGGACAGCTAGGAATGGGGACGATGGAATTAGGATTTCGTGGTGTCTATTAGGTACAATAGATACTTTATATAAATCATATGTATGGGGTGTAAAAATGGGAAACTTATAAACTTTAACTATTTTATTGCCTACATAGTATGAACCTAATTTAATTATATCATAATATTCCCTAGTATCTAGATCTACTAATCTATCATTACCGTATAAAGTACTTAATATGTCTGTTAAGTTACGTATTTCCCCGGAATTAAGGAACGAATGATGCATGGTTGAGGTCCTAATAAATGCTAATATATTCTGTATTCTAGTCAATTCTTGTAAGAATGAGTCTATGAAATTTATAACGTGTATTTCCTAAATCCTGTTGAATATTTAACTGTAATTGACTACCCATTTTTCTTACGTGGTATTTAACAATTTTCTCCATCCAAAGGTTGCCTGTAACAGATTGCTTTTTAGCGATAAGGCCGCCCTCTGTACATTTATAAAATTGTTCTCTCTTTGTATGATTTACTTTTATAATGGTGTGCAATAAAGTTTATTCCATTCTATTCTATGTTATCACCAAGTATTATAAGTACTTGCGCGAAATGAGCATATTTTACAAGTTCATTTTCTCTGCTAACGTCGCTCTCAATTATTTTAGTTACTATCTTTTCCATCTTACGTTGGTTCTCTGTTATACTATTTATGATTTTCGAGTACTGTGCAGATAAATCCTTCGTTAAGCTAACATGATTATTGAATTCGGTTAATAATTTGTTCTCGTTACTTTGGATATTTTTAATAGCCTGATCGTAATGTAATGCATCTGTATAATCTAAACTTCCCGTTATACTGTTAACAACAGATCCAAGTCCATCAATGAGTCCTCGTTTGACCCGATTTGTTTCGAAGGTTTGAAGCTGTTCTGATACACTATTAAGTTTATAATTAAGATAATTTTAATGAGGTTGAAACAAAGAATTAATTTTGTTATTAAGATCGGGAGAAATGCTAATTATCTGGTCGTTGATAGAGTTTATTTTTCCTTGCAACTCCTGAAGGTTGACATATTGCAAGAAGGAATGGTAATGGGAAATGGGATTTGGGTAGAACCTAGTTTAAAAGGCAGTATCCCAGGCCCATTATCCAGACTTTCAAGTCGTATTTCCTGAGTTACTGCTGGTTGTAGGAGTAGAAGTATTATTACCGGGATTGCTCTGTAACAAGTTACTGGTTTTAGGAATCCTTTTTAACCTATGTTTTGCTACAGGACCTCGTTTTTTCTTAGTATATATGTGAATGGGAAGGTCTGCCATCATCGTGTCGTGAGTGAAGCGTGGGGCTAATTTTTGACGGGAAGCAAATGGGTTTCTAATAAAGACTTGCTGTTCGGGGCAGTATTCAGTTTCGGGTTCCCTATTCTTATTACGATTATTCATTAAATTTTCGTGGGTGTCAGTACTTAAGTCGTGAATTAGTTTATATACCTCAGTCATCTTTTCTTTGTGGTTAGTCATATATTGTTGTAATAAATGAACTGAAAGGTCAACGTCAAAAGCGTCACGGGGATCAAAGTGTCCTGTTATTAACTCTATGGGTCTACATTTTGTAAAACTATGTATACTCTTGTTATAAGCTAGAATTGCATAGAAGGCATGAGATTGATGACTGATTCATTTTTTTGATTAAGTTTTAGGATTCTGCGATGTTTTAATATAGTCGCATGGAACCTCTCAACAATTTCATTCTCGTTAGGTGTGTGAGCGGCGACCTTATGATGCTGGATCCTATGCAATCTAAGAAATTCTGCAATGAGTTGGTTATTAAATTCTGGCCCGTTATCGGTAACTATGGTTATGGGTATGCCATGATGGGTGCAAAAACTAAGCAAGGCTTGAACCACGCTGACTGCTGTTCCATCCCTCAAATAGTATGCCTGTACGTACTTAGAAAAAGCGTCTACGATTGTTAAAATCTTCTCACTTTGAACTGTAAGTAGGTCGAAGTGTAACAGTTCAAACGGCTTATTGGGCGAAGGGACTACTTTAAACTGTTGCCTAATAGGATTTCGATCATACTTCGCTTGCCCGCATACCGTGCACTCATTTATGAATTTAGTGATGCTATCTCTCATCTTAGGCCAATAGTATTTGTGGGACAGGGCTAAAATTGTTTCATTAATTCCTCGGTGGTTAGTTTTCCCGTCGTGGTACTTGTTAATAATCTCTTGTTGCCTTAAGTATTCACGAACATTTTCTATTTCCTTTTTAGTTAGTACTAACTGCAAGGTGGAGCTTTTAAATGTCCGCTGGATTATGGGAATAATAGAGTACATAGCCAAAGGTGGATTAATAAGCAAACCAGTTTTAATTTTGGGATTGACATATTCTTTGATGGCTTTAATAACGTCGTCTTCTAAATTGGAATCTGACAGTTGAACTGTAATGCGGGTATGTGTATCAAAAGGTTTAGGTGTACCAACAATGTTTAAAATAATTTGTTTCGTAAATTTGGTTCGTCTGAAATAGGAACCTCAAGAATTGGAGACTCGTTATCTGTATGAATTGTCGAGGTCGCGGAATTACTAGAGAGTTCCTGGGCTGTAATGGTTCTAGAATCGTTTAACGATAGATTTTTTTTAGAAGGGTTTACTGCAATAGACATTAATTCTTCATTATTTATCTCAATTCGGGATAATGCTGCAACATTAGTATTGCATTTGCCCTGCTTATAAAGTAATGAGAAATCATATTCGCTTAACTTCAAACGCTATCGTGTAAGTCGAGAATTGGGTTCCTTTAAATTCATGTTCCGTTGCAGGGGCTTGTGGTTAGTAATAACTTTGAATTTACGACCTAAAGTATTTGGTCTAAAGTATTTGGTGGCCCATACAATAGCTAGGAGCTCCTTTTCTATCGTACTGTAATTGAGCTCACTTGAATTTAAAGTACGAGATGCGTAAGCTATGGGTTTGTCAGAGCCTACTGTGCCTTGGGATAGAACGGCACCAATAGTTACGTTAGACGCATCTGTGGTGAGAAGAAATTCTCTGGAAAAATCGGGATATTGAAGGATGGGATCATTAGTTAATAATGTTTTGCAGTGATTGAAACAATCTACATAAGCTTTATCTAGTGTTATTTTAGAACCCTTTTTTAGACACTTAGTTAGTGGTTTTGTTAGTCTCGCGAAATCAGGGATGAATTTCCTATAGTATCCTAGTAGACCGAGAAAACGTTTGATGTCAGTTGGAGTCTTAGGTAAGGGGTATTTTTGTATGGCAGCTATATTATCTGGATTTGGTTTTACTCCCTCATTACATATGATATGGCCAAGAAAACTAGTCTCTAATTTTAAGAATTCTGACTAATCCATTTGAATCTTGAAGTTAGAGTTACGTAATTTAATAAAAACATTTTCCAAATTAACTATATGTTCTTGTAATGACGTACTAAAAACGATGATGTCATCGAGGTAAACTAGGCATATTTGATGTTGGAGGTCCTTAAGGACGTTATCCATTACTCGTTGAAAGGTGGAGGGTGAGTTTTTCAATCTATGCATTCTCAAAAATTCATAATGACCGTTTTCTACATTAAAAGCAGTCTTATGAATGTCTACGGGATCCATTTCAACTTGATAGAAACCGCTTGCCAAATCCAGTGTAGTAAAATACTGACATTTCCCTAGCTTGTCAAGTACGTCTGTTATGTTGGGGATGGGATATTTATCATTTACTTTTCTAAAATCTACGAAAAGACGCCATTTTACTTTACCAGATGCATCCGGTTTCTTGGGAACAATCCATATAGGAGAGCTCCACGAAGAATCGGAGGGTCTTATAACATTTTGTTCGAGCATCTTATTTATCTGATCTCTGACTTCTTGTCTGTGAACATAGGGACCTATAATTCTTGGTGTGTACTGGAATTTCGTCGGTTGTTCTAATCTTGTGTTTGATCTTGTTGGTGAATGTTAATGATTCTCCCTCAAGATAAAACACATCAGCATATTTTGCACAGAGATTCTTTAAGTTTGCACATTCTTCTGAGTTAAGATGGTCGGTACGTAAGCGGGATAAAACGGCTTGGGCGCGATCCGACGGTATTTCAGTAAACGAACAGTCGATGTTATATAGTTCGCCTTCTACAGGGCGATCCATTGAAAAGATAAGGTCGTTAGATGTAGTGTTAGAAATTTTTACCCATCCTCTATTATTAGTCACTGTAGTTAAACAATCGGAAATAAAGCAGTTACAGATAATTTGATTCTGAATTAAAACTTCACCGTCAAGTGTATTGATAGGCAACTTTAATAGCTTCGACGAGTGAGCAGGGATAATCTCCGTAAAGGTTCACGTTGCGAGAATCGTACATCTCTATCGGTACCTGTGCGTTCCGTGTAATAAGCAATTTATTTTGAAGGTCTATCTTTGATCCCCAGTTCTCTAATAAGTCAAATCCTAATAGTCCGTCGAAGTAATTATGGAAGTTATAAACGTACAACGAAATGTCAGATGGTTCGTTAAACTCTGGAAAGCAAGATAAGGTTAGAGAATGGTCATTCCTACTAGTTCCATGAACGTTAGTCACCTCAAAAGGCTCATAATTAAGAGGTAAGTGATTATAGTACTTGGCTACAGAATCAGGGCTGATAAATGATTGATTAGCACCTGTGTCAATTAGCAATTTCAGAGGGGGATTACTAATTTGAATATAGCCAAGTTGTCATATGAAGGTTCAATTCTATTTTGGCTTGTCGGACTGGCTGGTTTGGTGAAAATTTTCAGCCTGTCCTGGTGTTTCAGCTACCTCCTGAGCTACAGGTTCTATAGCGGACAGTTCAGGGTAGGTTTGAGAATTGTCATAATAACTGTAATCTGGGTTCTCATAATAAGAGGGGTATTGGTCTATAGAGTAACCGAACTCTTGGTCATAGTCCACATAATTATAGTTTCCATAGTCATAATCGAATTCGTTTAAGTTGACTTCCCTAGTTTTAAAATAATTGTTAGGAGGAGGATTGCCATGGGTTCTCCAGTCACGACCTGTAGATGGTAAAGGCTTTGGGACAAAGTGGCTAACCCCGCTCATTGGGCGTGGGCCGTTCAAGGGTTGTTGGTGTTGAACCCTGTTAGGCAATTTAAACACATTACTATGTGGGTTATAGTTTGGAAAAGGGGCACGCATCATTTGCTGTGTTCTAGATGGTCCTAAGGGTTGTTGAAATCTATTATTATTATTTGGGTTCCAACCTTGCATAGGAGGTTGCATAGTTTGTCGAGAAGGACCAGGGACATTAAACATGGGTGGTGTTGACTGCCTAGACATACCAGGGGTATTAAATGAAGGTTGTTTCGGAGTAAAGTTATTAAACGGCAGATTATATTTATTAGGTTGTGAATGAAGCCAATCCTTTCTAATAGACGGCCCGCCTTCGTTACGGTTTTGTAAGTATAGGATATTTAATTCGTCTTGTACATACTCAAGTACTTTTTCCATGGACTCAGGTCGCATACAACGTATCCTAGATCCCAATGGGTCTTTCAAACCTCTCAAATAAGCCTGAAGGGTTAATTTTTGGTTTAGACTCTATGGTAGTGGCATAGGGTGAAAAAATTTTGGAGATTTAAATTAACACACAAAAATAAAGTAGTATGGGATAATGTACACACGATTGTGCAGGGTACAGAGTTATATATAAAATAAAATTACATATATTAGGTATAATTTAAAGGTTAGGGGAATAAGGACTTGAAAGATTCAAGGACTTACAGCATTGTCTTTCTTTTGGACGAATCGATGGCTGGATTCTCCTCTGGACTGCAGTACCGTAGGTTCAGGATATCCGACGAAGGCTAAAGAGCTCAACCAATGGCGTAACGACTAGGAGCAAACGATTTCTGGATGCTGGAGACCGATTGCGATTCGCACTGACTCGAATATCCTACCGACTGCGCCAATTACGTTAGCTGCAACCGGAGGTCCCAAAAAAAACCAAAATTTATTTAATTAAATTTAATTATAAAGTAATTTTACAAAATAAAATTACAGCTACTTAGGACAATGATAATGCTTCAAAGTGGGAAACAAGTATGAATTTAAATAATTTGCTATGTTTAATGAAAGTTCGGATTTCGTCGCAGCGACGCACGTTCTGCTGATGCTGCACCTCTTACTTACACGTTCCTTGCGCAATGTTCACGTTGTGCTAATGTTGCACCTTATGCCTTCAAGTGTCGTATGCGATGTTTATTGAGGTTATCGTTGACTCGGCGTTCCTCATAGATTAGGGGTGCGTAACAAACTGACAAACTTTTAATACTGATCCTGATGAAGATGTGGTCATTTGTTTTTTTAGTAGGTCTTTATATTATAGGGATAGATTACCTCAAAAATTTCAAGTTGCTGTTATGGTTCCAGTTGGACGTTGATAGGTGAGTGAGTCACCCCGTAATAGTATTACAACTAACTAACTAACTATCTTCACGCTATACCTATACCTGACCGGGTAATCAGAGAGGACAGATCGCCAGGTTTCGCAATCCATGGATACTTCTTTCGCTTCTTGCAGATTCATCAATCGCTTCATACATGCATGTCTGGGTATCCGAGTACTTTTCCGTTTTTAAGCAATCTGCTCACGTGGTCTTCATTATGTAAGTCTCAGCCTACCCTGACTCCTTCTAGCATCTACTTTCGCACAATATATATTCTTCGTCAATCGTTCCTCACTCGTTCGTTGGACGTGTCGCAATAATAATATACGTTATAGTATTAATACAAATATTACAAAAATTCAAAATTCATACAACTTTAAAGAAAAGGAATTCTGTTTTCCATTATCCTGTTTCAATTTATTTGGTTTTGAGGCAAGTGGCAAGAATAGGCAATGAACACAAAAAAACTATTTTTTTTGATAACAGTGTTTATTTGTTTTATGGAAAACATACAGCTTTAAAGTACAATGAGTAAAATTTACATTATTATTGTACATATAGACGATTTCAATTCTTTACGATTGAAATAGCAGACTCGGACCCCAGGGAATAAGGACGTGTAACTACTTCAAATGCACAACATGCACACACTGTTCTTACAAGTCAAGTAGTGTTTAACTTTATAAGTAAACATCCAGATCAGCGTACCATCTTAACTTTAGTTTTAGACCTGCAAAGTATAAATAAAAAATGAATACGAGGAAAAAAACGCAAAACTTTTATGTAGAGGGCGCTGTGTGTTTGTTACACAGAAAACGTTAAGATTTCTAGCAAAACATTAAAACATTTAATCTGCTTCGTCTTGCGTTTTGTTTTTGCTCTAAATTTCTTTTTTGTGGTGGAAAAAAGCTTTACAACATGTATACTAGCGAGTCGTTGAAATGAAGAAGGAATTAAAAAAAGAAAAAAAGCCGTATTTAAAAGTCACACAGTGACCTATTGTTTTTTAGTTTTTAAATTATTAAAGTCGCATATTTCTAAAAATTTGTAAATAAAGATTGACAGTTGCTTTCAAACATTTGGCGTCCTCTACAATCAACTATTTGACAGTTTTTATCCCCAATAATATACACTATATAGTATTTACTCTATGTCATATGAAAGAGACAGACGTATATAGAGCGGGAAAATTCAATTTCAGAATCGAGCTTCAGTCGATTTATTATTTTAAATTGAAACGTTTCATTTTGTTCTATTCATGTAATTAAGTAACCACTCTAATCTATTCAATAAATCAAATCAGCATGTAAATGTGCTAACTTTAGAATTTACTAGATGATCGCCGCAGCTTTGCCCGTGACATAACCCAACCCCGTAGCATCTATTTTATCCCATTGCTTATTTATTAATCAGTAGGTAATGTATAAAAATTTAGCCCAATTTCTTGACATTTATGATTTTAATATAAATAAAATAGTTATTGTGGGACATTTTTTTACACAGTGCCGTCTAGCCCAAAGTAAGCTAATATAAGCTTGTGTTGTGGGGTCTAGACTACTGATAAACATACTTATATATTTCTACATACATACATAGGAAACACCCAAACTCCGAAACAAACATTTGTGGATCACATTTGTTCCGACCCGGGAATCGAAACTGGAACCTCAGGCGCGGCAGTCGCAGGTACTTAATAAATTTATAGATAATTAGGTACTTACTGCACAAGAATAGTTTTCGCGGCCTATTTGCAGGATTGAAATAATCATGTTGTAGACTATAGTTGTATTGCAATTTTGTAGCTTGGGCGCTACGCAGTTCTGAAACTCGTTAAATGCAGAACATACTACCTGGAAAGAAAAATATAGGAAATCAAGTGGGACACTTTTATAGGACATTCTTTTTTACACAGCGCCATTAACCCAAAGGCAGCTAATATAAGCTTGTGGTATGGGATCAAGACAACTGATAAATACTTATATATTTCTAAATCCCAAGCTCCGAAACAAACACTTGCGGATCACAGAAATATTTGTTCCAGTCGTAGAATCGAACCCGGGACCACAGCACGGCAGTCGCGCTACCACATGTGCCACCGAGGCAGTCAAGTACTATTATAATCAACATTAGTGGCCGACCCGATTTCGTTGTATATTTATCGGAATACAGTTCTTTAGATGTTTGTGCACAATGATTAAATGGGAATGGCTTAGTACATTCGGCAATTCGTCATGACAATCATAGTCAATTAATGAGTCAATCAATCGAAACAATAGCCACTCTTCTAACATTGCCTGTAAAATATTTACAAAACGAAAAAGTAAGAGATTTTTTTATAAAAATAACTGTGATTTCTGATCTTTCCTTGAGGAGTTTACGTTGCTATCATTGAAAATAAATTTGCTTAGTGTAAATATTCTACCCGTACTTGTATTAATATAGGGTTGGGGACTTAGGTTTAAAACGAAAAAAATACGAAGTATAATAATTTCTACGGGTGCCCTTTCGATCGAATATTTTTTTCAGCATAATGTAGTTTGGCATAACAGTTTCAGCATAAAGTTTTCTCGCATGAATTATGATAAGCAGATAGTTATAAACGCATAATGGTTTTATTGGCTTAACATTAACTTACTCTAATTTTTTTTATCATAATTTTATTCAGCATACTTGTAAAGGGCATAATTGTTATACGCCTAAAGATAATTTATCATAAAATACCAAACGCATAATGGAGGTATGGATAACCGTTTAAATCATAAATGAATAATAAATTTGACTAAGAATATTTAAGAAATGATGAGACATAATTGTAAATAGTCATCTCACTCATAGCCACGTTTGTAAGCTGTAACATTATAAAACGATATTTTAAGTGTTATTAATTTTAGACTAGTCTTGATCAAAGTCGTAAATAGGTACGACGACGAGCGAAGCGAGGAGGAGTGTTAGGACACTTGTGACCACAACGCTCGAGCCGAGCGAGCATAGCGAGCGTGCCGCGGCAGCGGCAAGCGATCCGCCAGAACTGAATCGCTGGTTTTAATCTACCTACTTCTTTTGTACTTAATTTATATATTCTATATATAAGTATTGACATTTTAAACTTCAGTATAGTGACTATCGACATTTATAATCAGTGGGCATTTCAATCACAGACAGTTCAAGCTTAGATATAAAAATATGTACCCTTTAACATGATGGTATTCTATATGTATGACTTGTAATCTTTATGCGAGAGTGAGTGAGATAGCCAATAAATGTCATGATTAGTAATCGTTATTGTAAAAAAAATTATGCGTAAACATTTTATGCGGGTATATCGTTATTATAAATAAGTTATGGGAAAATAAAGTATGCCTAATGATTTATTCGGTTTGAACGTTATGCGAAACGAAGAGTATGCCAAAAAACGTTGTGCAGTTTTAATTATGCCTCAAAAATTTATGCAACCCAATCCGTAAAATTGTAGAAATTGGGTCCGTACCCAATTTCTACAATTATAAAATAAAAATATAAACATGAAAGAATGACAGAGTATAAAAATGAAAACATGTAAGAATGTCAAAATATAAAAATGTCAACATCGAAGAAAGACGAAGACTTTTAATGTGGAAGAGTAACAAAATATATAAAAGGTTAAAGTGAAATAATGTCTAGGGACAGCAACTGCTGCAGGCGGATCATCCACTCCAGCGTTCAACTCGCCTCATAACATTACTCATGAGTAATGTTATGAGGCGAGAAGAACGCGTTTTCTATATTTTGACATTCTTACATGTTTTCATTTTTATAATCTGTCATTCTTTCATGTTTATATTTTTATATTATAATTGTAGAAATTATTCTACTTCGTCAAAAAAGCTCATATTTTAGGGTTGATACATCATGATGTATCAACCCTAAAATATGAGCTTTTCCACAATTCTTTCAATTATAAAATAAATATAAATAAATATCCATCACGCCTTATCCCCGAAGGGGTGGCAGAGGCATATTATATGCCCACTTTTCACCGTGTGGATTTTTCTGTCCCACGTAATAGGTGGTGAGCCCATTGCCGTGTTGAAATAGACAGACGCAGGTTGTGGCTACCTGCTGTTGAAATTTTTCAAGCCGCCCATAAGGCATTCAACCAGGCTTAACGACTGCCATTTTACTGGCAACCGGGACCAACGGCTTAACGTGTCTTCCGAAGCACGGAAACGCTCGCAAATGTAAATGCCACAAAGTGGTCACCCATCCGAGGACCAGCCATAGTGAAAGTTGCGTAACTCAGTGATCGTTTTACAGAACACTGAGACCGCGGGGCCACGAGCGCTTCCTTTATTTTCTACATTGACACATTTTTTATTGACATTTCTATATCTCAACATTTGTATACGAGTGGACATTATTATACCTTGTCATTTTTATTTTAGACCTAGGTCGTCAAACTCCCAATTTAGGTATTTTGTTTTGTCATGCTTTCACGTTGTAATGAAGCAATGGATTGACTAATATAGGTATAGTTAAAGCTCTAGAGGGAGGCATAGGTTATTTTTAGTTTGGAAAACCGATTTATTGTCGCGGGAAAACAAAATTTATATGTTGTTTATGTCACCTTACAACGAATAGAGGTGGATTAATTCGTCGGTTTAAGTGGGTCTCAGTAGGATATTTGGTTAAGCATCTGACCCGGCAAGTCGGAAGACACTAGTTCAAATCCAGCTCAAGACAGAAAAAATTTCCACTTTAAATTAAGGACACAATTTATGTGTATTTTCTAATAATAACTAATTTTCTACTCACGTTTGCTGAAAAGGACTGTGTTTCGGTAATATTTGAAACGGACGCGGCATAGTTTGACACACATGCCGTGATTGCTTCTTTGTCAATGGTCTGGATGCACAGCGGACCACCTTCATCGATAAATTCTGAGAAGGAAGGATAGAAGAGTGTAATGCCCCACCACCAAACTGGTGCACCTGTTTATTCAATATCACTAATTATAATAATATGTACGAGTTCGTATACGAATTGATAGTAAAGTAAAAAAGCTTTTATTTAAATGCTCTAAAACATAAATTGTCAGGAAATCCATTTATTTGCTATTCATATTGGGACATCTTAAAAAAACTTAATGTACCATTTATTTATTTATTATTTATTATTATTTATTTATTTTCTTATCTTAAGAAGTTTGTCCTGCTTAATTTAGAGTGACTTCCCACTTTATTTTTAGAGTAATTCTCAGCAAGCCATTTGATACCCATATATAGCAACGAGCATTAAAATAAACCAGTTCACCATCTTGGTTATTCCACCATGTTGGATGTACTATGACGCCATACAGGTTACTATGCATTTTAATCGCGAAGTTTCTCGTACTCGTTTCTCCCGTGTCAGAGTAAGCTAGTATGTAATCTTTAAGAGATAAACACATAACTTCGCGGGCTTTTCTGTAGACCTATAGAAGATACATAATTCTACCAAACAATATTTTGTTAAATCTCAAAAGGCTTAGGCAGCGTTTTCGTTGAAAGCTCCCAGATAATTTTTTTTTTCAATAACTTCAACAAATATTGTTAAATTTTAGCCGATAAACAAAACAAAAACCAGACAAATTGTTTACGAAAACGTTCGTCGAGAACCACTCCATTCATTGGTGGATACAGCACAAAAATCGGTGCGGTAGTTTTTGAGTTTATAGCAAACAGACAGACGCAGCATATAAATCTTGAAAAGACCTATATATTTGTCACAGCCACCTCATCATGGTGCAAAATACGTTATTAGATACTTATTTATCTATAGTTTAATAATAGACCTTACTTCTAATTCTCTCTCCATCTTTGTAGCAAATGTAGTCAAACACTTGGTTGTTAGTGTTCAAGGACTTTGAGATATAGTTGCGAGCTGACTCATCTGTACAAGCGTAGAAGCTGGTCACATATGCACTAAAGCAAGTTTTCAGCTGCGAAATTTTGGGGCAATACCTAGACATAAAACATAGTTCGTTATTTAAGACCGCTTCCTTACGGGCAACTCTAATATAAAAATGACTTTGTAAACATAAAAATGGTGAAATTATAAATTAGAATTTAATAAGACTATAGAGAAAATAAATACATTATGTAATTATATGTGTATCGAAAAATAAAAATAAATAATTATTGTGGGACATATTTTTTACAACAGCGCCGTCTAGCCCAAAGTAAGCCAATATAAGTTATGGGATCTAAATAACTGATAAACATACTTATATATTTCTAAATACATACAATTATACATACGAAACACCCAAACTCCGAAACATTTGGTGATTACACAAATATTTATTCCGACACGGAAATTCAACGATTCATCAACGCATTCAAAATTTTATTAAAGATATGGTTTATATTGTTTTTAATGTAAACATAATTTATTTTAGGCAGAATTAATGAAAGAATCGCTGCTGGGAGCCCTGGGGCTATCCTCCCGAAGGGCTTACCCGGGACTCCTGGCCATAGACAAATGGAAGTGCATTGTGTGGTTTTAGTCGGTATGAGTCCGGCATAGCTTCCATGAGGATTTCCAAACGATAAAAAAAAGGAAAAAAAAAGGCAGAATTAATCGAGAAAACTTCTCTTAAAATAAAAAAATATATGGCGGAAATGACTTTATAGTACTCGTACAAGTTTAATCTCTTTAGACAAAGAAATTAAACTTGTACGAGCACGCGGCTTTTAACGGTATCAAGCCTGGTATTTCTTCTATTTTTTTAAGTTTTTCCATATTGTATATTTTGACTAAGTATCAATTTTTAAAATACGGTTTGCAGGACAGGGACACCTGGAAATGATCTGCTAGCAAAGTGAAATAATATTAAATTGTAAATAGGTCATCAAAAAAAGCCTTCCTAAGTTTCTTGCCAGTTCTTTGCAGGTGGGCCGCGTTCCGAACTGGTAGTCACTTAAAATATTTTAAATAGTGTATGACATTTTGTAAGCGCCATTAAATTGGTCTATGCAAAATAAAGATTTTTTTTTCATATATCGTAATAACTTACATCCTATGTACTAGGTATATATCCTATTACTATGTACACTCAACAAAACAACAAGCAATAACATGTGGATTATATAACCGTAAATAGAACTTCAACACATTATTTTGATACTAACCGATATTATGACCTTTAAACCAAACTATTTTGCTAACTGTACTTAGTTTTAATAACTGACAGAAAATGCTACATTTTAGTACTTACTTAGTAAATGTCGCGGCTTCAAACTCGTTTTTAGCTAAGGCATCCTGAAACTCTTGGTTTAACTTCATTATGTCAAAGTTATTTGTTAAACATTCCACGTAATTGAGTTCTGCAATCTGGAACAACAATATAAATTCCAGCATAGCTAACGAGTAGTATAATATAGTACATTATGATCTAAGTGAGCCTATAGCTGCGAGAGCTGAATCGTCATTATTGGCAAGAATGTTCTACGAGTATCGTGAATGCTACTACAACTGTTTCTTACCCATTTGAAATGACACCTGTTGTCAGTACTGAAAATTTGTTTTGAAATATAATTATAAATATAATATAAAATATAAAATTTTTGAATAAAAGGTGAATAAAAGGAAAGAAGCTCTCGTGGCTCCGCAGACTCAGTGTTCTGTAAACGATCACTGAGGTACGCAAATTCACTACGGCTGGTCCTCGGATGGGTGACCACTTTGTGACATTTACATTTGCGAGCGTTTTCATTCTTCGGTAGGCACTTTAAGCTGTTGGTCCCGGTTGCCAGTAACATGGCAGTCGTTAAGTCAAGTTGAAGGCCTTATGGGCGGCTTGAAAAATTTCAACAGCAGGTAGCCACAACCTGCGTCTGTCTATTTCAACACGGCAATGGGCTCACCACCTATTACGTGGGACAGGAATACACATGGTGAAAAGTGGGCATACAATATGTATGCCTCCTCGACCCCTTGTTGGATAAGGCGTGATAAAAAAAAGAATAAAAGGTTGACTATTAAGGCTCCGACAAACTAGCTCCCTCTTTTAGAAGCTAAAATACATCGATACAATCTCAAAATTATCGGTTGCGGATACTAAAAGTAGCTAGTCTGCGGTGGCCTTATGAGGTTTTTTTTAGCGACCGCTCTCTATAAATTATAAATCTCTATATTTTGATATTTTATATTTGTGGTTATTCTATACTTATCGGCGCTTTGTCCATTAATTTCTTAATATTTCTAAGCTTGTCAGCCGATTTCAACAATTGATACCAATTTTTGAACTGTTGTTACATAGCTATTCGTGGACTAGTGTAATGTCACAATTTTATTCGATATGTGTCTCTTTATTTCTCCATCATAGTGTTATTTATAGTACTTAGAAAAAAAAAACATTTTTATTATTTCTATAGCCATCAGCGTATCGTAAGCATAGCATAGATAATTTCAGTAAATCTACCAACTTCGATGTCACCTATTTTGTCCTCTTCTCCGTTCCTTTTGCACATCTCCCAAATTGCACCTCTCGATCCTATAGCCGTTGAAACTTGAAGGTGTAATTTGACCTCTAATATACCTGAAAACACCATAGTTATATGAATATCTCGATACTTATGTAAAGTCAAATGCAAAGGTGAGATATGGCACGCTGAGTAATTTAGCGTGCGTGTAAGTCATCATGTGATGCATAGGTGTGTGAGTGAATGTGAAGTAAGCGATATTTTTACTCGCTCTTTCTTGTTTATTTGACTGTACATTAATCTCAACATTACTCTAAGCACGTAACTCTGAGCAGGAACTGAGATAAACTTAATCATATAAAATCCTATGACAATCAATTTAATAATTTGACTTGAAGGATAAGCGGAAAAGTTGGATACCCAATTGGGTTTTGTAACCTATATAACCTTTTTGTGGTTCCGTATACCTCAAAAATTATAATTTGAAACCTTTAAAAGATCTAGAACATTTAAAAGATCTAGTCCGTCTGTCGGTCTTTATGTCAGTGTGACACCATTGATTTTCTCAGGAACGAGTTGCTTTTTGCCAAATTTCGTGATGCCAGATCAACGGGAACTAATTTTAGGTGTTCGAACCAAAACCTATAGGGTTCTTCCGGTTGACCTAGAATTGTCAGTTCTGGTTAAAAGTAAAATAGTATAGGACATGTAAAGGAAAAATCCAAAGAATAAAAAAATTAAGGTAAATTTTGGTACTTATAAGTTTACGCGAAAATCGAAATTTTCGTGTTGACTAAGGATCCTGATTTTTTTTAAACCACTGAGGTGGCAGACAAGCGTACGGCCCAGCAGATTCAAAGTGGTCACCGTAGCCTATGGACGTTTGCAACACCAAAGGTGCAGCACTTGCGCTGCCGACCATTTATAAACTTTCTAAGACCCCTTAGAACCAGTCCAGACAGACTGACAAGAAAGTAATCTTATAAGGGTTCCTTTTTTACCTTTTGAAGTACGGAACCCTAAAAAGACAGATGCAGAATTTTGATTAAAAAAAGAAATATAAATTAAACCTTATCTGTGTATTCTCCTGTAAGCAATATTCTAACTAATGCTCTTGAGAAAACACAATGAGTCCATTGTGTTTTCTCAATAATCGAGTATTTAAATTGCAATATGCAATGCTTACTTAAAACCAGAATCGCCAAAATAATCGTGTTCTTCGCCATGTTGACTATAATATTGCACAAAGTGGAGTTGATTGGAATTATTTGACAAACAGACCTCTTCCAATGATTGTTCAATGTAAACTACAGCGTTTCTACATATAAATAAATTAATTTAGTTATTATCAATACATTTAATTTTAAAGTAACTACACGATAATCCGTTCTCATAGGTTATCATTTTATTACAGACTGCCTCTGTGGCGCGGTGGGAGTGTATCCGATTGCTACGCAAGAGGTTGTAGGTTCGATTCCCACTCAGAATTAAACTTTGTGTGATGAGCACGATGGTTTATTCTGACTCTGGGTGTTATATTAATCTATATGTATTTAGAAATAAATAAGTATGTTTATCAGTTATCTGGTTCCCATAATACAAGTTCTGCTTAGTTTGAAATCAGATGGTGTTGTGTAAGTTGTCCCAATGATATTTATTTATTTAATATTATTTATAGTATCGTAGCCGCCGTAACTCATTATTATGTATCAGTAGCAGCTTTAGCTATGGGTGGTCCTCAGATGGGTGACCGCTTTGAGTCATTTCCACGAGCGTTTCATGAAAGAGACTCCGAGACGAGAACTAAATTCAGTTTTAATAATGCTTTTTTAATGTTTTGATGATTGGATTGTTACTTATTAGTCACGATTTAACCCCGATGGCGTAGGCAGAGGCATACTATACGCCCACTTTTCACCGTATGGATTATTCGTTGGTGCAAGTGTATCGTTTCTAAAGAAATCGCTTTGATAGCGATGAAATAAATTACGATGGTTAACTAATACATTTTGTGTATTGTTGATCGTTTTCCTATATGTACTTGACAGAGTAGTACATACATACCTAAATAATCTTTTATATACCACTGAGGTGGCAGGCAAGCATACGGCCCACCAGATGGAAAGTGGTCACCGTAGCCTATGGAGGTTTGCAGCACCACAGATGCAGCACTCGCGCTGCCGACCCTTTATAAACCTTCTACGACCCCTTTTGAAGAACCCCATACTGCAGATGTTCGGGCAAACTCAGGCAGGAAGTTCTTTCCACAATCTAAGCGTACGCGGAATAAAGCCTCTATCGGACCTAACCGTATGCGTGTGCTCCAGACGCAAACTGGAGGGAGAACACCCTGTTTATGGCGAACGGTTCGATAATAGAAGGTAGCCGTGGGCATCATATCAAACAAATTCTCAGAGCCCAGACCGTTGTATAGGCGATAGAACACGCATAAGAAGTTGGCTTCTTGGAAGAGACTTTGGAGTCTCTATTGTCGCGAAGGGGTTCGACACCGCCCGCTGGTAGATGATCGTTGACAATCCTCATAGCACGCCCTTCTACCGAGTCGAAAGGTTGAAGCTGGTATTCAGGTGCATCAGCCCAAAGGTGACAGCAGTACTCCATGTGCGGCCGCACTTGCGACTTATAGAGGAGCAGTGTTTGCTTTGCAGTAAAGTACTGCCCCTGTTGAGCATTCCAAGCTTTTTGGACGCCAGCTTCGCCTTGATAAATAAACACAACTTTTTACCCGACGCGATAGACAGAAGTATAATAAGAATATAACTGAATTTATAAGCGTACAATTAGTGTATTCATATTATTTACTTTTATTTAAGTGTATAAACCTTTTTTTATATTATTATAACTGAATTAATTATTAGCATATTAAGCATCGTAAAAGAAGCACGACTGCAAAAGGCTGAAAAATTAAAGTAGTATTCCATTTTGCGCCAGCTCCGGAGCTTTTCTTAACTTTAGAGGTAGGTGAAACTATTTGTGAAGAAGTAAGCTTTGTACTACATCATTATATTTCATTTTCAGTATAATTACGATAATTATGAGCTCTAGACTGCGCGGTCGAAAATCTAGAGACTTGTGATACAAAGGTAGCTGCAGAGATGGTTAATTCATTTGCTAGAATCGTTCATCAAATTATCTCTCCAGAAGTAAGTACCGATATGTTATTTTTCTTGAGTACTGAGTGTAGCTTTGATCCCTCGAGTGACTAACTAATGATCTGAAAGAAGTGGGTAGGCCTCCTAAATTGTATGTACATATGTATAATATTGTGTGTATTTAACCTTCTTGTTATCACCTCACTAAAAAGGCAGCGAGTTCAATTTTTTTTCCAAATTTAACATATAAAATAGACACATTTTATCAAATTTATTCGGCCCTTTAGACCCACCCCAGTTCCGTGCTTCTGAAGGCACGTTAAGCCGTTGGTCCCGGTTGCCAATAAAATGGCAGTCATTAAGCCAGTTTAAAGGCCTTATGGGCGGCTTAAAAAAAATCAACAGCATGTAGCCACAGCCAGCGCCTGTCCATTTCAACACGGCAATGGGCTCACCACCTGTTACGTGGGGCAAAAATGCATACGGTGACATGTGGGCGTTTAATAGACGACAATATGTATGTATGTATGTATTTGGAAATATATAATAACAAGTAGCACAAGCTTATTCCTATTTATTAAATTTGGGCTAGACGGCGTTATGTGAACTTTAACAAAAATATATAAGTATGTTATTCTTAAAGTGGAAGGCTGATTTGATTAAATAGTTTGTCTGCCTGATAGATCATTGGTGCCAATTGGCGCTGTGTGTTTGTTATACAGGAAACGTTAAGTTTTAATAGTAAAACCTATAGTCCGCGTCATCTTGCGTTTTGTTTATGCTGTAAGTTTCTATTTTGTGGTGACAAAAAGCTTTACAGCATGTGTTTTACCTGGCGAGTCGATGAATAAAACTTGAAATGCAAAAAATAAATAAATAAGATCTACATTTAAAAGCCACAAAGCCACCTATCCTTAATCTTATATATAAAAATGAATTGATGTGCGTTAGTCTCGCTAAAGCTCGACTTTCATATTGAGGGGTTTGGAAAGGTTAAGGGTAGGTTTAAATGGTTAGAAACAAACATAATAAATAAAGCTAAAACTAACAATGACGATTAAATTTATCCATACAAAATGTTCCTGCCTGTGAAATTTAGATGTTCTTTGAGTCTCTTTAGTTTTTTGTTTAGAAATTTAAAAATTGAATCACTTGGTTGTAAAACATTTATCGATGTGTTTCATAGCTAAGTGTGAGGTCCCGATCTCTTTGGTCAATTTGGTTAGAATACAAAATAGTTCTGTTTCAGAAATAGAAAGTTTAAAGAAATAAAAAATACTATGCCAACTTTGCTTTACGGTAGCGAAACCTGGGTATGTCAGCAGATGCATGAAAGTAAATTGAACGCTGTGGAGATGCGATCACTTCGAAAATTGTGCGGCTTTACCTTGGCCGACCGAATACGTAACGAAGTGATACGCAATATGGCAGGTTTGAATGAAAGTGTCAGCTGGAAAAGGGCGTGCTCCGTTGGTTTAGACAAGTCCAACGATTGAGTGAGGAACGATTGACGAAGAATATATATTGTGCGAAAGCAGAGGCTAGAAGAGGTCAGGGTAGGCAGAGACTTACAAATGAAGACCATGTGAGCAGATTGCTCAAAAACGGAAAGGTCAAAAGTACTCGGATACCCAGACGTGCGTGTATGAACCGATTGATGAATCTCGAAGAAGCGAAAGAAGTATGCATGGATCGCGAAGCCTGGCGATCTGTCCTCTCTGACTACCCCGTCAGGGATACAGCGTGAAGATAGTTTTTATTTTTTCTGTGCCGAAAAAGGCCGAAAATGTGTGTTTGTTACCAAACTACACGACGGGACCGATTGAAATAATTTTTTGTGTTTTTTGAAGTGAAAACTTCTTTAGCGGCGTTGAGCACTTTCTGTAATGGGTATAAAATCTTAAACTCGCGTCAGGGTCACGTGTCCGTCAGGGTCACGTGTCCCGTAAGATTTTTTATCATCATCATCTTTACGTCGATCCCGGTCAATTTTTGAAGGAAAAACTTCTTTTAGCGCGGTACGCATATTTTTAGATGAGATAAAATCTCTGGACTCGCGACCATAATCATCATCATCATCTAACGTTGATTCCGGTCATCTACAGGTCTTATTAAATAATGCTGTGTAATCAATTAGGACTCTTTCAGTGTAGAATTATTTTTTATCATCATCATCTTTACGTCGATCCCGGTCAATTTTTGAAGAAAAAACTTCTTTTAGCGCGGTACGCATATTTTTAGATGAGATAAAATCTCTGGACTCGCGACCATAATCATCATCATCATCTAACGTTGATTCCGGTCATCTACAGGTCTTATTAAATAATTCTGTGTAATCAATTAGGACTCTTTCAGTGTAGAATTATTTTTTATCATCATCATCTTTACGTCGATCCCGGTCAATTTTTGAAGGAAAAACTTCTTTTAGCGCGATACGCATATTTTTAGATGAGATAAAATCTCTGGACTCGCGACCATAATCATCATCATCATCTAACGTTGATTCCGGTCATCTACAGGTCTTATTAAATAATGCTGTGTAATCAATTAGGACTCTTTCAGTGTAGAATATTTTTTATCATCATCATCTTTACGTCGATCCCGGTCAATTTTTGAAGGAAAAACTTCTTTTAGGGCGGTACGCATATTTTTAGATGAGATAAAATCTCTGGACTCGCGACCATAATCATCATCATCATCAAACGTTGATTCCGGTCATCTACAGGTCTTATTAAATAATGCTGTGTAATCAATTAGGACTCTTTCAGTGTAGAATTATTTTTTATCATCATCATCTTTACGTCGATCCCGGTCAATTTTTGAAGGAAAAACTTCTTTTAGCGCGGTACGCATATTTTTAGATGAGATAAAATCTCTGGACTCGCGACCATAATCATCATCATCATCTAACGTTGATTCCGGTCATCTACAGGTCTTATTAAATAATGCTGTGTAATCAATTAGGACTCTTTCAGTGTAGAATTATTTTTTATCATCATCATCTTTACGTCGATCCCGGTCAATTTTTGAAGGAAAAACTTCTTTTAGCGCGGTACGCATATTTTTAGATGAGATAAAATCTCTGGACTCGCTACCATAATCATCATCATCATCTAACGTTGATTCCGGTCATCTACAGGTCTTATTAAATAATGCTGTGTAATCAATTAGGACTCTTTCAGTGTAGAATTATTTTTTATCATCTTCATCTTTACGTCGATCCCGGTCAATTTTTGAAGGAAAAACTTCTTTTAGCGCGGTACGCATATTTTTAGATGAGATAAAATCTCTGGACTCGCTACACCCCGTTACGATACGCAGCTATAGTGTGTGCATATATGCATGTACCAACGCGTCTAGATAAATAAATTATTAATAAATTGAGTTTTCACTTCTGTCGGCACTCCCGGAGTGGTTAGGTTTTTTTTTTTGGGACTAATCCCACCCACATTCCCAATACTGTGACTCCTGTGAACTAGGATCTACAGCAATGACCAAAACACCAGAAAAGTTACACCGAGCTCGATCTCGGTGATGTCCCAGGAGAAGTTAGCATGTCTTGCATCCCGCAACGAAATTAATCAGAAGATAATGTGAGGAAGTAAGAATAGAACGTAATGCCTCTTCCCTCCTTTGCAAAGCGGGATACCTGCATAACAACTAGGTGTAAATCCTATAGAAATAGGGAAGCACCACGGTAATAGTATATTACGGGTCCTATGTGAGCTATGTTTGATTCTAGTAATATGAATGGCAGAAACGTTTAAAAGCACGAAAATTCACCCTCGATGCTACGAGATCCGCATAGTAAACTACTCCCGACGTTACTTGTAAACAATTAAGCATATTATATCGCTCATTTTGCCAAATGCTACACTCCCAAAGTATATGATGGGCGGTCTGATCATATTTGGCGTCAGCAGTTGAACACTGATAGAACGGTGACTCAACCAGCTTAAACGAATGTAATTTGCTCCTAAAGTTACCATGTCCCGTTAGAAATTGAGCAACACAGTGATCAACCTCCAGCCAGGATATTCCCGGGCGTTTACGAACGTCTGGGAAAAACTGGTAGAGGTGGCGCCCTTTGATGGAAGTGTTCCAACGCAGCTGCCATTTGTCTAAAAGTTCTTCACGTACATTATCACGATACAGTCTGGCAATTCTATGGCGATCTCTTTCTAACAAAAACCTATTATCCAAACCATCCTTAGCCGAATAGTATAAAGCCGCGCGTCTCTGAATTTCGAGATCAACCGGGAGGACCCCTGCCATCACCGGCAGAGCTTCCGTGCTAACCGTCCTGTAGGCCTTGCATAAAAATATCAATGCAAGGCGTTGACTTTGCAGTAACTTTAAACGTGCAGCACCAATAGTAGCCTTATCTGCCCATACCGGCGCCCCGTAACACATACAGCCTAGATAAGTGGCCCCGTAAACGACCTTCAGTGTTTTGAACGAAAGTCCCCATGTAGCAGTAGATATTCTCGACAACGCATAAAAGCTATTTTTAGCCTTTTCACCTACAGTTTTTAAGTGCTCAACGAATGCAAAATTTCTCTCAAAAATTAATCCTAAATAGCAAACCGAAGTTTTATTTTTAATGTAAACGTTATTGAATTTAATGCGCGGTGGTACTTTCAAACTTCCTTTTAAAAGCAACTGAAATGTTTTGTTGGGTGCAAAAAATAACCTGTTTCGTACGCCCCACTCCGCAACGACGCGCAAACACGTGTGGGCCAAGCTCTCGAGTCCCGCACGAGTATTCGACTGAACGAGCAACATACAGTCATCGGCGTATCCTGTCATTGAACAGCCCTCCGGTAATGGTAAACTGAAAAAGTCATCAAATCCTAAGTTCCACAAGTGTGGGCCTAGCATAGACCCCTGAGAACAGCCTATTGTTAACGTTTTGGTAGCAGAATAATGACCTAATTTTAAAGTTGTTGTACCTTGTGAAAAATATGAATAAATAAGAGAGTAAATATTTCTATAGCAACCGCGAGACTTTAATTTCATTAATAGCATTGGCCCCAAGCGTTATCGAAAGCCCCGGAAATATCTAGGAAGATGGCCAGCACATATTGAGAAACCGATGAAGTGACAGTCTTTCGCACTGATATCGCTGCGTCAATAGTACATTTTCCTACTGTAAATCCAAATGGATTTTCGTGAAATTTAATACCGCCCGGCAGGAGCCGGGGTACTATGAGACGCTCTAAAAGCTTTCCCAACAATGTGATCGGTCGGTACGACTTAGGGTCATCTGGCGGCTTGTCGCCTTTTTTAGGAATAATCCGAATATAGCCACATCGCCAAATACGGGGGAACACTCCTTCGTAAATACATCGGTTAAAAACATTTAATATTACTTCACCCGACAGCTTGCAAGCCTCCTTTATCATTTTGTAGATATTTTATCGTCACCCGACGCCTTACCTATCGACAACGACCTAACAATTTCGAGGAACTCATCAGAAGTTGGTAGGTGTGACTGGGGTGAGTATGGTGGCTCAAGAGCCCACTGTCTTATCTGTCGGTGATAATCACTATCGTTCTCAGCAGTCGTCGGGTATAAGAGAATCCAAGAGGTAATCCGCGGTTTCATTCAGACCTATAGTATGCGAGTTGTTAATTTTGATATTTCGTACATAGGCAAGATCAACAGACCGGTTAGCCCTAAACTCATGGTATATAGGCGACCACGGACCCTCAGCTTCCAGCCCATGCACTAGTTTACGTAGCAAATTACCCTTTGATTTTTCAACAGCCGCCCTGTAATGGGACCTGGCAACACTAAGAGCAAGTTAAGCGCTATTGTATATTAATAATTAATACTATTGCTCAGCTAAACGATCACTCCACCAATCGCATCTCCGAGTGTTGTTAATAGATCTACGACCAATGGCCACGTCGGCACAGTAGGTAAAAGTTACTGACATTAACGAAGCACTCTCTCCGACAGACAGGTTACCACGACCAAAATCTTTAGCGTGAGCCGCAAACAGAGAACCAAAGAGCTCCTAGTTTGCGCCCATTACAAGTAGTACTTTGCGCCTCTCGTGTATCACCGGGCAAGAGCTTGTAAACGATTAGACGATGGTCACTACAGGACGCATCCGGGAGGACACGCCATTCGGATATCGAGACGTCGCCGCGTGAAAGCGTCACGTCAATAGAAGACTCACCCATAGGGCCGCAAAAAGTAGGTGGTGCATTGGGACAATTGTGTATAGATAAATTCATTTCTGCAATGAATTCTTCGACGGCACAGCGCCGGTCCCTATCGAATACACGTAGTTTGCCATACCATAATAAAGAAGAGGCATTGACATCAGCGCCTATGATTATTCTTTGACCCGCAAGAGACTGCAGGACGTGACGAAGATGGTGTAAGTGAGGATCGATATGATGTGAATATTGAAAGTTAGCAGCTCACAACAAACACCCTATAGGCCGAGGAAGTAACCTCAGCAACAGCACAATGAGATGTCATGAGGTTGCTCAAAGATGTTACAGTAAAATTTGTACTAGAAACATAAATCCCAGATCGTGCCTTGGCATGTAATTGTACAACTCTGTTACGCAGGTGGGCGCTCTGATATTGTTCCTGTAAGAGGACAATGTCTAATTTGTTCTCTATTACTAGGCGGTCCAGTTCCGCCGTCGCTACCCTATCGTTGTGTAGATTAAGCTGTCCTATAATTAGATTTTTCATGTTCCAAGATTTTTTTTATTAAATGAAACAACTACAGTTAGTTTGTGCTCAGAATGAGCTGCTGCAGCCTATGCGTAGTATAGTGTTATAGGTATGACACTCCCGAGAGCCGCAACGGTGGTCATGGGGCTTTTTAAACCTTTTGCAGGTTATACAGATGGGTTTAAAATCAGGACTGTCTTTATGTGCAATATTCGTGTATCATGTTCCTCGCCGCAATTAGCACAGCTGGGTGACATGCTGGTACAAAATTTCTGAACATGACCGAATTGTTGACAGTTCATACAACGCACTACCTCGAGGTCATCGATAAATCTACAAGTGGCCCAATCAATAAATAATTTATCCTTCGTGGCCATCAAATGTTTCCGGATCTCCGGCTCCAGCTTCAAACCCACCCACGAACGACCGTTAGCTAAACGACGCCTACGAACTATTTTGGAATTCTTAATAAAGTCCTCCTCGCTAATTTTCTTTAATGTTTTGGCGATATAAGGCTCTAATAAAGTCATGGTCACCCAAGGGTCGCGGTTTACGACCCTTGGGTTTTTCTAAGCGCAAGCCCGCCGATTTCGATTCGATTGGGTTTCTGGATTGTTTTAAATACAATTGGATCCGGTAGACGGCGCTGCTGTCGGTATGTCACCTAATTTGATGTACCAGAGAAACGTACATATTATTTTAATACCAACTGTAGATTCGTTACAATGATTTTGTTTTTTTTATACCACTGAGATGGCGAAAGTGATCACCGTAGCCTTGGAACGTTTGTAACATCGAAGGGTCTGCACTCGCGTTATTGACCAGACAACAATCTTCTAAAAATCTAAGAACTAATGTGAAGCTCTTTTTATACCACTGAGGTGGCAGACGTCCCACCTGATGGAAAATAGTCACCGTAGCCTATGGAAGTTGCAATACCAGAGGTTCGGCAGGACGACTGCCGCACCTCTGGATGCTATGTGACTCCTACCGACTAAAACCACACGTTACTCTTCTATCTGCCTATGGCCAGGAGACCCGAGTGAGCCCTTAAGGATAGCCCTAGAGCTCCCGACAGGGCTCATCACCCCCTGCTGATATAATAGTTCACCCAAGTAGTTCACACACATTTCTTTTTGTAGCGAAACTCCTTTATCGATGCTGAGAGAAATTTTATAGCTGTAATAAGATTTATATATTACGCGCCATATTGTTTTGAAGTGATACTTCTTTATCGAATTTTATCGAAACAATTTTCGTGAAATTGTGAGCGATAAAAAAATTATATGTCGTAAAGAAGCTTCACTTCTTACCTGTGTACTCTGGTACACACATAATATTATTTTTTTTGAAGCGCTCGTGGCCCCGCGGTCTCAGTTTTCTGTAAACGATGACTGAGTTACGCAACTTTCACTATGGCTGGTACTCGGATGGGGGACCACTTTGTGGCATTTACATTTGCGAGCGTTTCTGTGCTTCGGAAGGCACGTTTAGCCGTTGGTCCCGGTTGCCAGTAAAATGGCAGTCGTTAAGCCTGGTTGAAGGCCTTATGAGCGGCTTGAAAAATTTCAACAGCAGGTAGCCACAATCTGCATCTGTCTATTTCAACACGGCAATGGGCTCACCACCTATTACGTGGGACAGGAATCCACACAGTGAAAAGGGGGCCTATAATATGCCTCTGCCACCCCTTCGGGGATAAGGCGTGATGGATATTTATTTTATTTATTTATTTATATGTCGTAAAGAAGTTTCACTTCTTACCTGTGTACTCTGGTACACACAAACTTTTTATTAAAAAAACTTGTATCAATTACATTTTGCTTTCTTTCATGTCTATTTATTTGTTAACCCCCATTTCCTCAATATCTTCTTCATACAAAGTGTTTTCTCAGTTGTTTAGCCTGGGCTTTACTTTTATTTGGCTGTTATGAGCAACTATAGTTTGGTTTTTAATTTTCGGCAATGTTGGGAACTACTGCCGTCTGACATCCCAACTCCGTAAGGCCTCGTCCGTTAGTCAACAGGTGCACCACTAGCACGTGAGGATGCTTGGGCCCCGGAGATCTTGGCGGCCTTTTACACCACTCTCCCTCTCTGTTACACACCCTCCTTCTTCCTACAACGGCCCACCTGATGCAAAGTGGTCACCGTAGCCAACGGACGTTTTACTTTACAGCACTGAAGAATAAATATATTCTCCATGGCTTACCGACTAAAACCGCACGGTGCCCTTCTATTTGTCTATAGCCAGGAGTCCCGGGTAAGCCCTCGAGAGGATAGCCCCAGGGCTCCCAGCAGACTTTATCCGCAAACGCGGTATCGTCTTCTGTTCGGGTGTTGTCCTTTTCTTTGGGGGGTTCGGGTGTAATCCCGCTTCTTTGGGGAGGATTCCACTACTTTCTTGAGGGGGTGAAAGGCGTACTCGTAGTTATCACGACACGCCACCGTCTAGGGCCTGTTTCTGTAACGACGGCGAGCAGCCCACCCTCCGTCCTCAGGCCCCTGGTCATGGAGGCCGGTGGTCCTGGGCGAAGATCAGTAAGTAAGTAGCTCGAGAGGGAGAATTCTTTCCCGCTCCCTCTCCGCCGCCTCTTTTGCGAGCAAATCATGCTCGCAAAAAGACGCAGTGATGATGTTATCTGGGGACTTAAATCCCTCCGTGTCTACCAATAAAGTTAAATAAGTCATGCAAATACAAGGAGATACCTTCTGTACTTGACGGTTACACCAATCTGTGGACTTTTGACAGCACGATGCTATTGGGTCAAGAATTAACGTTTGATACGAAATGTCCTAATGATAATGAAGAAAATTACACGTACATATTTGTTCTATTTTTTTATTTTAAACATTATTTGAATATTAGTGGCAATTTGTATTACTCTACCGAGTACAATTACAAATATACATTTTAGACTTCAGATTCTAGATTGCTTTCGTTGCAAACTTATCATAAATCAGTTTATTGTTGTGGCTAAATAAGAATAAATGTAATGACAGGCGGAATTTGATGATAACTTAAGATAATTATTTAGCAAATTGGTATAAATACATTACTATGAAATCTATTTTAAATTCTCCATTTTGTGTACGTTGAACATCTTTACCTCCCGCTGCCTTTCCTGTGTTTATAACCATTTTAGTCTATAGTCTGTGTTCAGTCCTGTGTTCGAGAAATCTCCAAATGTCTATCACACACAATCCGTTCAACGGCTTAGATTTAGTTCAAAAGTCTATACAGTTTTACTTACTTTCACATTAATAATATTAATATGGAAGTTACTTTTGTTGTTATTGTTACTTTAGTTATCTTCATATTATTTTTGCTCATAAGCTAAAATGAAAACAAGACGTTGATTAAAGTGAGTTAACATTTATAATATATGTTGTTTTCATCACTGCAACATTTACTTATATTTAACAACAAATATGACAATAATTAGTATTCTTCTACAAGATTATGTCATCGTCGATCGATGAATTGCATACTTCGGTCAACATTTTGAATCTAAACATGTTAATTATCTCGTATTATAATATAATATACACGTAGAATATATATCAACCTTTATCAAGTCTCTTTTAATTTAATAATCATTACGCATTAAATAAAATTAGCATAATTTATGATAAACATTAAATAATAAAGTTTTCACACAACGTCTAATATAATAACATAAAATTTTTAATCTTGTTACACAAGAATGTTACAATATAATCACAGTAAGTATTTTTATTACTAATATTTAAAGGTTTTCTCTTTTAGAGGAGGAAAAAAATGAATCCGCTTCGTGGATTCTTATGCACAAAAAATATTTAGGTATAATAAACATTGACCAACATTGACCAATATTAGAACATAACACTTTTTTGTCATAGAAAATAATTGTAACATTTACAGACTTAGGCAATTATCCTTACATCCACATACAACCATTACAACCAACATACATTAAAGGTTGTCTATTTACCAACACTGAATATCCAAAGAGGATTTATTTTTTAATTGCAATGACATTTAGTGTTATTCAGGTCTCGTAGTTAAACACATTTAAAAGTTATATAGCTATCGTTTAGATATATAAGTTTGTAGCTTTAACACTAATAAGATATAAGGGCACAATTAATTTTGTAATATAACCTCCAGTTACTGCACTCAGAGTGTTTTATTTACATAGGTAGCTATTATGAGGATAGTTTAAAAAACATTTATTAGCTACCGATATTCCGCTGGTTGTGGTGATAAGTGACATGCTTTTTACAGAATGTTATTATACAATTCAAGTGATAATGATAATTCTGGTATAACTACAAAGTAAAGCTTAAAAAACACCAAATTCTTCTGTCTATTATGAAAAATGGCCATGGCTGACCATTTTATGAATGGTCGTCAATCTCAAGGGACACTTTATAAATGCCACCAAATATAAATACCATATAAGAGGTAAAAACATCATTCTTTTTGTACATAGTGTATTTGTCATAAACAATTTGTATTCGTTTTGTAGAGTCAAAAATACGGCAGTGAAGACTACAAAAGTATGGTACTTAATATCGTGTATAATTTAGTAATCGGTACTTCTTCAGAAACGCTTGTACATAGAGAGCTATGTAGTAACCAATGATTTAATTTTACCAACATCGTAATAATCACATAGATCTTCTTTATTCGTTAAAGTTATTTTTACATGAAATCTTGCAAAGTTGATTATATTACCATTTTTTGGCACGGGTGTTCGAAAAATGTCACGAACTAAGACGGGGAGTATAGCTAGTTTAGTTATATTATTCGAATTGCACAAAGTCATGCTGGAACTGCATATGAGTGGAACATGAAACTCCTTCTAGTATTTAGGTGATACACCTTGCTGTCTCTATTAAGAGAGATTGTCGTTTTCGACATCGGAAGCACTAGATTTTTAGATCATTCTTGATCGTAAGTAAATAATTATTGTTTTCATTATAACATTTTCAATTGATCGTGTTCTTAAACATTATAACTTTTATAACTACTCCACGCAATTTGTACAAACAGCGAAACTACGAAAATAATATAATATACTTGTATTGTAATTATAATAATAATACAGATTAAATTTTAAGGAGCTTCTTTTCTAATGTTATAAATGTCTATGGTACATGATAAGTCCCTTTCTGTTAAATCGCTGCTTATATTTATGACTTTTCATCTAGCTTCAGAAGCTAACCACTGCTTAAAGTGCAAGTAGTATCTAGCCTGATATCATTTCAAGTTTTCTAGACTCATACTGTGAAATCTGGTTTATTGCACTTATCATGTACAAGACTTTATTATAGGTAGTACTTACATCAAACACCACAGAGGCATAAAGTCTCTTTTGATGTTCTGGAGCAATATAAAGGTAATGTTAAATTGATTGATTTCGAATATAAAATAGTGATTCTTATTATCCGGCTACAAATGCGACACAGTATTTTTTATTTTTTTATAATTTTCTGTTTATTTATCAATGCATTGATAAGTTTTATTCTAGCCTTGACTGCTTTGTACCGAAGATATTCGTCTTCGTGTCCTTTCTTATCATCAAATTGTACTTTGCGACTGTACTGTTGCTCGAAGCTCACCTCATATTCCTTTATGGTTCGTCTTAGGACCTAAAAATAAATAATATATATTTTTAAAAATGAATTCCTGTTCGTTTGTCTCGCTAAAATTCGAGAATTGGGGGACCGATTTGCCTAATTTTGATATTGAAAGGATTATATTAGTTCAGAGTAGGTTTAAATGTTTAGAAACATACCTAATAAATAAAGAAAAATACTAAATATGACGATCTCATTTTTAATACAAACTTTTTGATTCGTTTAGATATTTAAAAATAGAGTTTCTTAGTTGTTAAATATTTATTGGTGCGTTGAGAAGTTTGTCTGTTTCAATGTGTAGTATAGGTAAGCTAGTAATTCATAAGAAAATGTTGAATTCCCTACTACAACACCGAGTGCACAGAGTACTACCGACTCTCAATGCGGGATTCGGAAACAAGACTTGTCTAAGTCTGTCTGTTTGTTCGGTTAATCTCTGAAATGGCTAAACCGATTATAACGGGACTTTCACCGGCAGATAGCTGATGTTATAAGGAGTAACTTATGCTACATTTTGTCTCCGCACTCCCACGGGGACGGTAGATACGCGGGTGAAACTGCGGGGCGTCTGCTAGTAATGACTATAAATATAATTAGTCCAACTTCCTGGGACTTCATTGGGACGCAACCTGGCAAGTGTGATCAACTTGGCTGGTCGCTGGATCCTAAACCATTATAATAGGAACACTGGAAATTAAACTCACAGATTTCTGGAATTTAGCTTCAGTAAGAGTTTTCATGAGATCATCGATTCCAAGGCAATGTAGACCTTCGTTAGACATTGCCACTTCGTCGCTTTGAGCCGACTGCACTGAAGAAGCTGATGAAGGAACTTCTTCACCTAATGTTGCTTCACGAACCGGTGGTGATTGCAGCGGTGTTTCTACAGTGTCCTGATATTAAACGTTAAGTATAGAGCTAATTATATCTATTGCATTATTAATAATTGATGGAAGATCTAAATGAATTTTATCACCCATGCGTAGTGTTGTATGATGATGTGTATAGATGCCTAGAAGGCATGTATACCACTGGGTTTACCCAGAAACTGTCATTCATATACCTTAGTAAATTAGAGAATGGATTTTTTTCCAATACAAGATAGAGTGTTTAAAAATGACCTTCACCATGGTCATTTTTAATCGAATGACGATTATTGATTGATGAGTACATTCAATAAGATTAACAAGAATTTATGTTTGTATGGGTTCGAGTTATGATCAGTGCGTCTTTTATACAAATGATTTATGTTTTTAATAAGAAGTAGTGATGGTCGCCTTTCATACATTGGCTATACCAACAATTCATACAGTCAACGTCAATAAAATAGACGCGAATCCTGATCAAAATGATACAAACAAATATAAAAATTAAGCCATATCGCATTTGAATAAAAGAACAAAGTCGAGGACAGCTGTCCTAGACTTTGTTCATTCGAAATATTCATTGTGGCAATGAGTTAGTACCTATTTTATTAATTTTTAGGATAATTTTGAATACTTACAATATTAATACATTCATTCGTTTCATTGCATATCTAATATTAATATAATACGGCAATGGGCTTACTACCTATTAAGTGGGACAGGAAAACACTTGGTGAAAAGTGTGCATATAACATGCCTCTGCCACCCCTTCGGGGATAATGCGTGATATATAATTAAATAAATAATATAATAACTTTTTAAAAAAGTTGCGTGAGCAGTTGGACGTAAATTAATGTTTTTTTTTAAAGGGTTACATAGAGCTTTTGTTTTATATAAAATGCATTAGTTTACATTTGAAAATGTAAATAAATTTTGTTTAATTTCGAATAATGATCGAATAGTATTTAATAATGTACATGACGTGTTTACCTGTGATGACTCTGAAGGCACAGGTTTCTCCTGCGAGTCGCTAGAACTATCGACACTGGTGTTGAACAACATTGTCTCGTGCTCGTGGATCGTTGCGAGTTCACCGTTTGTGCCAGGGATCTGGAAATAAGTGAGAATGTATTTTATACTAGTTGACGCCCGCGGCTTTGACCGCGTATAGAAGTTATCCCGTTCCCGTTTCCCACAGGAACTTGTTCCCGGAATAAAAAGTAGCCTATGTGTTATTCTGATGTATAAGCTATATTATTGTAAAGTTTCATTAAAATCTATTTAGTAGTTTTTACGTGAAAGAGTAACTAACATCCATACAAACTTTCGCATTTATAATATTATTAAGATTAAGATGGCAGTCAGTTACAAACACGTGACAATATTGTATTTGTAATCGTAAGTTTGAGAATTACATAGTTCTGTGTGAACTGCAACTAAACTATGGCACGTGCACTTGTCAAGTGCTCGCAAGTCACACTTGTTATACATTCTATTAATACCCCAACGTACTTCATTCACAAGCTTGCAATACGGTCTTACAAACTATTGCGACCTGTAGCAATCCTTTTTTCTCAGACAAACATCACTCTGCTTTTAAAATTTCAACTTCAGATGTTTTTTTCTTCATACGGATATTTTTTTGGTTATCTACACATTATAAATATAGTAATTATTATCTCCAACTCTACACCCATCAGTTTCCACAGGTATTTGGTGACTCCTCTTCTATATTAGCTATTTGGATAAGGGCTCATCACCTGTTACGTGGGACAAAAAATGCATAGGGTGAAATGTGGGTGTATAGGGTGCCTCTGCCTACCCCTTCGGGGATAAAGGCGTGACAATATGTGTGCATGTATTTAATTATATATACTTACAGCATCAGGCCTTGAAGAGGCCAGCACTCGCTTCACAGTACGGTATCGTTCATACAAATGTCGAGCTGCACCACGCTCCTCTGAATGAGCGGGTGGACGACCTCTAGACGCTTCTAGCTTCAAGAGTACCCGCTGGACTGCAAGCTTCTCTGCCGCCAATTGTGATGATGTCCAACTGGACTCCGTGACGGCATTCCGTCCGTCTGCTTGACGATTATAATGGAGCCACTGTGGAAAGTTGTAGTTCAAATTCATTAATCTCCAGCCCAGCAGCTTATGATGTATGATAAAATAATAAATGCCGGTTATAAGTACTTCTTGTTAGCTGCATGGCATTGAATGTGACTTTGATGGAATTTGGTGTTTTTACCTGATGTTTTGATAGTGATGATCATTACCTTTAATACTACAAATTATATATACTTAACAATAATTACTACCACAGAAAAGCGTGGCAATGAGTTTTATTGCCATCTTTTTAAGCCTGGCGTTGCGAATTCGGCAGTTAATGTAAATGTAGAAGCAATAATCTTGACGTTCATAAGAGTTAATTTGCGCTTACATGAATTAAGATATTTTCACAGATAGACAAGGAAGAAATGACAATAATATTGATGAGGTTTTTACTGTGTCCTATTCGCCCAAAGGATTCAAAGATGACCAAAATGTGAATCAAAGATTTCAAGAGTAGAGTTATTGTAAATGCCATATATTTATTTAAATCGTTATCATTATACGAGCAATAGTCTTCCAACCATGAGAGCTCGTTTTACGTCCCAATGTTCGATATTGTGCCGTTCTCATTGTGCAGTTTCCTACAATCTTCATGAGAACATAACCCTCCCAGTTTCACTTCTATTTCCATACTACTGATAATCAATAAAGTTTATTTTACGTCTGGTAGTATACCAAAGAAAGAAATGAAAATCAACAAATAAAAACATTTTCAAATATTTAAATAATCCATAGCTCAAGTAGAAAACATCCGTACTTACTTCTTCAATGTCTACAATAATATCTGGCATTGGTTTGTCACTTTTCATTGATGCATCGAGCTTTTCATCTCTTGCTTTTTGTTCTTTAGCTGCTTGAAGTTTCAGGGCATACTCTACGGGATCAGCTTTAATACAGCGCTTTTCTGCTTGCAGTCGACGCAAGTTCTCGTACATGCGAGTGAGGCTTACGTTTGTGATCTTGTCACACGGCGTGATCGGATGACCATGCTTTACTTCAAATTCAGATTCGTATTTTGTTATACGATTCTTGAGTACGGTGATCTATGAACGAGGATTAATGATAATTTATTTTATTTATCTCTTTTTACCGCAAAATTACAATGGTTATTTATGTAGGTAACTATGCACTATATATTTATGTACTAACTAACTATCAGAGTTTTAAATAAAAGTATACTTCATCGTCTTAAGAATGTGTAGTAGGTAAATAGTAACAATACTCTGCAATGACTTTAGTTCATCTAGATCTACTGAAACGATTAAACCACTAGCAATCAATCTGGTAGAAGTCGACTTTCGTAATCATGATAATGCTAGCACAAGTGGTCTTCTGCAATTTTTCAATGTTTTGTCGATCTTGTGGCAAGTATCATGAAAATAAACGGTATGTGCTTTTGCTCAAAAGATTGCATCAAGAATTTGCCAGTACTACAACATTGAGCAATTCTGTTTAACATATCAATGACTAGCCTTTCTTAAATTTATCAAGGCGGTTGATATCTTTACTATTTATAGTAGTACCCATCTTAAGAGCGTTAATTTTTTTTTGTTCGTGTTTTTAAAATGGTTACCTTCTTTTGTATCTTCTCCAGCCTTCGATCAGGACTTGACTGATCACGCCTTTTAACATTTAACGGTGCTGCAGAACGTTCATCTGACCTCGCTCTTTCAGTAGCTGCACATAGAACCGTTGTAGGAGTGTCTTCATCACCAGTGGAACTAAGGCTCGAAGTGCGCCCAATCGTGCGGTGAAGAGCCCCGACGTCTAAAGTCTCCGGTTCTTCGGACACTGCAATACCACGAATATTGTGTATTGCTCTATAGAATAAGGTAAGCATTAGAATGGTTGCGTCTATGCTATTCAAGACCACCACGTGAGCAGATTGCTCAAAAAATAAAAGGAATATGAATCGATTAATGAGTCTGCAGGAAGCGAATGAAGTACCTATGCATGAATCGCGAAACCAGATCTGTCCTCTCTTATTGTTACGTCACGGATACAGCATGAAGAGTTTTAGTTATTTAGTTCTATTTCATATACTATAAGTCCTAAAAATAAAAATTGTAGCTATGTGTTATAAATAACTACTTACTGCGAGAATTCTGTACGACATCATAATCAAAGTGTGGAGGTGTGGAGCATCTGATTTCTTCTGAAGTAGTAAAACAATCATTTTCTTTGGGGTGCTTTTGTATTCTGGGTGGTGGGCGGCGACGCTTACCGCCAAATTGCGGGCGACGGGCACGGGACAGTCGTTCCGCACGCCGTTCGGACTGCGAAGCAAATTTACATAAATCAGGAACGAGATTTCTTCCTAATTAAATCTTTTTTTTTAATCATTTGACTACCTCGGTGGTGCAGAGCACTACGACAGTATGCGACTGCCGCGCTTGAGGTTCCAGGTTTAATTCCCGGGTCTCTTGTATCCACTAATGTGCGTTTCGGAGTTTGGGTGTTTCCTATGTATAACATGAATGTATTTAGAAATATATAAGTATGTTTATCAGTTATCTAGATCCCATAATACAAGCTTATATTAACTTACTTTGGGCTAGATGGCGCTGTGTGAAAAGTGTCCCACAATATTTATTTATTTATTAACTACTTAATTGCGTCAACTTTTCAGACCACGCCATTTTTACTTTCGGTTTCATGCTGAATATACTAATATTGCAGGGAATGTAATAGTCAACTCATCCATATCGCCGACTATCGCGAACCTATTGATAGAATATTACATGCCTGTCGTTACTTGTCTGTCAATATTACATGCCTGTCGTTACTTGTCTGTCAATATTACATGGCTGTCGTTACTTGTCTGTCAATATTACATGCCTGTCGTTATTCGTGAAGTTTAAAGGCCAACACCAGTTAAATAATTATATCACCGTTAAAATCTCAGGAGTTTTAAGTGAAGAAGTTAATATGAAAGTGCAGAGTAGTATATTCGACTCGGGCTCATCTCCCGGGTCAGGACAAAATGTTTGTGCGTGTAACGGTCCCGACGTACCGTTCACATTAATTAAGAAACGTTTTGAATAAATCAAGATATTTTGTTAACAATTAGTAATACTGATAAAAAGGAATAAGTTGAGACGTTTCCCAAGACCCTTTAGTTTTAGAGAGTATGGGTTATTTATGACGGTTTCTAGTGAGAATTTCTTAAGTACAAAATACTCTATTGATAAGCCATTTATGCAACTCTTAGGACACGTGCAAGTCGTAAAGCTGTAAGAAAAAAGGGTCACACAATTCTATTCTGTGTTGTCCACTCTCTAAATGGAATGCAATTGTTTTATTTTATGATATGACTAGGGTGTTATTTTAACACAATTTGAGGTTGTTTTGCCACTTTCCAAACTATACAGCTGACAAAAAAAAGGAAACGCGACATGTTGACACCTGTACCGAGATGGAATTTACAAATAGAAAAATAGATTAAAATACTTAAGCAAAATTAAATATTTAATAATAAATTAGTGCAGTTATGAATTTAGGTTATTAACGATAAGATCTTTAAGAGCTACGAGTTTGAATTAAAGTAGCATTACTCTTTTATTCCTCTATGGTATCAAACAGGAGTTTGAAATACCTAATAGAAGGTGAACTGAATCTTTACTTTAAGGTATAAGTTGAAGTCACTGCCTATCGTCTGTTTGTATGTACGATTAAATCTTTTAAGCTACTCAAGGATTTAAATGCAGGTTTCTATATCGGTAGATGAAAGTTTAAATGCGTAATACCTGCTTATTGGTATCTACCTTGCATTAATAGCTAGTTAAGTATAAAATAACTAAGCGAATATGCAATACCAATCACTTTGAAATAATCGTAGTAATATGTTTATCGTAGTAGCGGAATATTTCAAAATCTGACTTAAGTTGTGTTCAATAAGGTTCATTTTCGGTCTCATTCGAGTGATACGAAAAATGGGCGTGTTTTGATTTTGGTGGAGAATAGGCGGGAACATCCTAGGAGTTAATAAAAACCCCGTGACGCGGGAAGGAGGGGCTCTTTTGGCTTTTGCTTTCCAACCCTGGTGCGCAAGCGGCATTTCGTTTATTTCGTTCATTATTAGTTTTTTTTAAAGACGTTGTTTTAAAGTTTCATTAAAGACGCGTTGTGATGGTATCTCTACCTCGTTTATTGATATTAGATATTTGTTGTTATTAGCTAAATCAATTGTCGTGTGAATTCGGAAAAATACTATTTTTTAGATTAATTAGATTGTATTTGATTAAATTCATTTCTGCTACTGTATTTAAATTCCTTATTGGTTATTCAGATAAAATTATAGTGAGTGTTTATTAATTTTCTTAATCTTTCAGTTTAGTTACCTTTCGCATAATTCTTCTTGTAGTGTTTTAGTTTCGCGTACGCGGCTTGCGCAGAGGTTTATTGCTAGGGACCTCCCGTCAAGAAAATCTATGACACGGTTCATAGTCTTGGACGAAACCTAGCGGTGTTAACGTAATCCAAGTCCATCTGTAGGTAGCTAGTAGCCGAATAACATTTGGAGAGTGCGGCAGTCGACTATTCTCGTTCTAGCGAGGTCGACTTATCTCCCTGTGTGGACGTATCGGGTGGTATTCAACTCGGTAGGGGACCGTCGAAGTGGATCCCGTTCCCTTTGGGAGCCAAGATTGGTACCATCGGAGCGTTCAGCTCAGTCTTATCTATTTATGTATATTTACCCACTAACATATATTCTCTAGGGTCTCAGTACACATCCCTGAGCTTCGGCTCGTGGCTGAGACAAACAGTTATAGGAATTAGACAAAGTCAAGCCTAACTAGCTTGTTCCCTTAACAGCTTAGGGTTAGGTTACATCACACACCACACGTTTAATACTAAATAAGGAGGTGTCCTCCTGGTTTGAACAATACACACTTAGTTCTATTTGGGGTAGCGCTAGGCACACTGATAAACTTGGGTGGAATAGGATTATATATATAGGGTTGTTAGGTTTATTAAGCGAACTAAACATGAGCATCTCGTCAGTTTTATATATATATATAGGTTTGTTAGGTTGATTTAGGTGTACTATACATAAGAATCACGTTAGTTTTGTATAAGTCGTAATTAATTAGTCGTATATTTTGATAATTCTTACCTCTTGTTAATTCATGAACTTTTGAGAGTTGTTCTCAGTTACTGAAATACTGAATTAGTTCTGGGAAAGTGCTAAACTGCCTAGCTAATTAGCTTATTTGCAAACCTTGATAAATTTTGAATTGTATCAATCATTTGACTCGGACCAAGTCAATCGACTAATTACTGAATAGTAACCGGCACGAATATATCACTCTTTTGATAGTTCTATCAGCGTCTCAAGGAACTCCCTATTCTGGGGATTGTATATTAGAATTCATTCTTGGCCGGGAGCGGTTGTCTCCATTTAATAGGTGTCCGCTAACCCAGGGACTCTATTACACTTCGACACGGTCAAAGGGCAATTGCCTAATGGATTTCAATATACTATTTCGCTGAGTGTGTTGAATAGAACCAAGATTTTAGTAAAAATCATATAATTACCACTACAGTATTCTTGTTGTGTATTTCTGTTGGCTGAGTCTAATCATAGACCGCATTTTAACATTTTATCCTAAATATATCATCATTAATCTTACTATATCATCACCATACTTGATTTTATATTTGACTTTGTTTTATTAAACAACTCTAGAGATTGTAGAAATCACAGAGAGGTTGAATAAAGTATAATTAACCAAGTGCTACGAAATAATAGATCTGTACAAAACTTCCTATTCAGGAGTTTGTTGTATGTAAGGGCGAGTTTTATAAGCCTAGTAGAAATCTTTCAAACTTCTTATTAGTTTTATGCCGGTCATCACGGAGGTGTTACAGACCTTATAACAGAGTCTAGTATCACACTAATGATGAGGGAGGCTAATTAATGTTGGATGTTAGCCACCGTGTGTGAGCGGAGACTGGGGCTCCACACCGAAGAAAACAATCCACAGTTGTAGCAAATAGCCATTTACCACTTTATTGTAATTTCGCTCCAAAAGTGAGACTGACGCCGAAGAACACAACCCACAGGTGTAATAGAAATTTACCATATTTTTGTAATTTCCTTTTGAAAGTGAGGTTTATACAAAAGAACAAAACCTTTGTCTTCGGGAATAAGAATTCGAGAAAACCATATTAGAGTCATTGTGTTCAAAGAGAAAGGGCTACAAGAATTTCTACGTCATAAAACCTATTAGTCTTATTTGCCATCGTTGTAGGACGAAGTCTTAATATAATCGCCAAGTACAATCCATCTCCATAATAGATATACTTATTCGAATAAGAATTTGTCATTATTAAGAAATAGGTTTAGTTATTATATTTTAGGTACGTTAATATGTAGATTACACATCAACACTGTCTAAACTCTTATAGAATCTAGGGCGTTACGGAACATAACTAGGGTCATATCTAACCACTATAAGATCACAGGCCAATTTAGTGTTTAAGCGGTAATTATTATTAATTTAGTTCTTAAACGGATAGTTTTAGCGATCGATTAGTTTAGTTAGGTTAGGAAGTCAGTTAGGAAAGTTACAATTTGCTGCCTTTGGACCAGGATAGTCAGGAACGTTACAATTTGATGCGTAGTGACCAGGATATTTATACCTGAAATACAGCCGTTTCACATTAAACCATTTTTTTTGTCCACTCAATACAATATTTGGTTAGATTTAGAAGTGACTGCACATTGAATATTTTTTTGCCCTGTCCACTCGAAAACGTCATTTAGATAAATTAGCAGTGCAAGTCACACGTTAAATCATTTATTTTTTGTTGTGTCTCAGAAGTGTGGTTTATAGCCACACAATTTGTTGCCGTCAAAAATAGGTAAATAGTTTAGACAGATGTGTTAAATGATTAGTTTTAGTTTGAATATTATTAATATTGTATACATAAGTAAGGCTATAGTTCGCCGGGGGTCGCGAATTTCCGTAGGTTAAATCTTGAATAAGCTTCGTTTTATATTGGAAATTTTAGACGCAGGGGCCGTAAATACAGTCCTAAAAAAAAAAAAAAGGACGAGTTGATTAACGATTAAACAATCAGAACCTTTATTTTACGTTAGATATCATTTGTTTAAGATTCATTTAGCAGCATTGAACTTGTGTTACGTTTCATAGGTATTTGTATTATAAATTTACTGCCAATCTTGTAGGTTTCGAAAAGAAAACATATTGATTTAAGAGTAATTGAATAGTATTGATAGAGTAAGTGCATAATGAATAAATTAAGCAGAAAAAGAAGTACACCTGTTAGACACAAGGTAGAACACGTAAATAGTAACAAGGTCAAAGTTAGAGATAAAAAAAATTGAAATGTAAAGATTTTGCGGCATTTAAGTGTTTCGAAAAAAATTGGTATTGCTAAAAGTAAGATAGGTAGGTAGAAGAAATAGAAATTCACTTCTTTGGTTACCAATCTTAAAGTACATAAGAGGTTACCCAACACTATAGGGAATTTGAATAAAAGATTAGTCAGTAGAGCCAGCAGACCTGGGAAGCATACTCTTGTTCATCTTAATGTGTTCCTAAACACTTCTGGATCATGTCTGGGTTTGGAACCTAGAGTCTTAATTGATTTGACTGAAAGGAGCAGCTATCGTTTAGCTTTTTATTTTCTGCATTGTTGGGAGCGACTGTCGGATGACCTCCCAGCCTTGTAAGGATGCCCCGTCATTGCTCGTCCGATAATCAGCAGGTGCTCGTCCGCTATTCAGCAGGTATGTAGTTAGTAGGTGAGGTTGATTGACCTCTTTCAGCGTATCTGTAGCTATTGTTAAACGAGATTGGAGTCACTCATCATGTTGTAGTTCAAAGAATAATAGTCATATCTAATAGCCTAGCCTAGACATAGCTAGTTTAGCTATTTTTATTATTGGTCAGCAGGTACACCACTAGCTGGTGAGGTTACTTGGTTCTTTACATCCCGTCCATAACTATTGTTAAATTTGTTAGCAAATACTCGTCACGTCTAAAGCCAGTGAATCCCTCTTCGTCGTAGCTAGTATTATTATAGTAAGCTAGTTGTACCTAATAATTTATACACAGGCCGTTGCAGCGTCTGTTAGTCAGCATTTATATAGCTAGAAGGTGAGGTCGCTTGAGTCCCGGAGGTCAGTGGAGTCACTTACACACTGACTTTTACTTGTTAAATTAATTTGGAATCTCTCATCACTTGTAGATCAACGAAGATAGGCCGTTGCCGCGTCTGTTAGTCAGCATGTGTACAGCTAGTGGGTGAGGTTGCATATGTAATACTAGCTAGTGAGGTGATTGGTGTACCTACCGCTGGCAAGAAAGGTCACGTAGGCGTCTGTTGGGATCACTTATACGGGAAGTAGTGCCCGCATATGAAACCTCTATCTAAATTGAGATTCTCTCCGAATCAGCAGCAGGATAGAGTAACTTCGGATGCGCCTAGCGTTAAGGAAACCTTGGTATCCAATTATAGGTATGATGATCAAAATGGAATAGAGCTCAGAAGTAAAATTAGGAAAAGTAGGCAATAATATTAAGATACCAATAGCGATAAGATTAGTAGAAGTTCTCAAGATAAAGAACAACAGCTAGAAACAGAGTTTGTCACTACCGTGTTGAACTTAATATCAGGACATGAGGTGAGAGATTTTTATATAAATTATTTACGTGATGTAGTCATCATAACAACAGATTGTTTACAAAACATCTAGAGCAGTTGGATATACCTAATCAAAGAAAATTAGAGTTATCGTATAACCTAAGGCAATGTGAATTTTGGTGCAAGTTAGTAAAGCTGTTAGGACATGTAATCCTAATTTTAGGGTCCGAACCGATACATAAAATTGTTAGTCTAATAAGAAGCAAGAAAAAAAACTGGGTTTGTTTTAAATTAGTGAACAAGAATGTCATTTTAGATTTAGTTAATCATCATAAAGCGAAATGTAGCGTCTAGCTAAACGAAACACAGTATAGATATAGGTTAGGTGTTTGTTTTAAGATGAATGGTTAGTAGTTACATTGATTATTAGAAGTTGTTATAAAAATAATTATGTTGTGAAATTAATACTAATAAAAGAGTTGGGAGGTTGGCAGTGAAGTGCAAGTATCTTGTTCAAAAAACAAAATAACAGTCGAACAGAATACGAGTACAAACAAATAATACATTTGCCACATGTGTGTCAAAGTGGTTTGTTTCAAATATTCATTTTATGATTTTTTTTTACACCCTATCTAATAATGGAGTTCTTTGATGGACTTAACCTGAAAACTTCTTATATATTGTCTACTTGTTAAACCATGTTACTGACCAATTACAATTCTTTATCCTTTCATCGATAATGTGCGTAGTACACATTATCGTTACTAAACTAATTAGTAATTAATATTCGGAGAGTCATTTAGTTAAATGGCAAGATTTTATAAGTTGTTAATAGAAAAATTTATTAGATTACATGAATTAGATTTCTAAAGAAAACCTTTTTCTATTTTAACCTTTAAGTCCTTATACGTGCACCGCGGCATTAGACAAGCAGAAGAGATTTTTATTTAAAATAAACAATACTTGTGAATTCATCTCAACTTCAATTATAACGATAGCTCGCCACATTTTGTTGTTTTTGTAGTGCTGGTTGGTCGGTAGTGTGAAACACCACGACAGTTGGTTTTGATTGAGCGTTAGTGAAGGCACGGGTATGACATTATAGAAGAAATAATTGAAAGTGATGAAACGATGATTGAAAGTAGGACGTATGTAATATGTGGTTATAATTTTAGAGTCAGCTTGGAGGGCCGAATTGATCAGCACTATGTAGTAAAATCTTGGTGACAAGTTGAAACCTAGTTACGTTGCATATTTACATACAATCGGATTTATGAAGGAATGCAAGGTGTTAGGTTAGTAGACGCTTACTCGAGATTTAATAAATCCGAGGTCTAACGCATACCGTTAAGGAGCCTTCAAAAATCCTCATCTATACATACGGCCCGATAAGCCAATGACTAGGCACACTACACATACTCCATATTTAAGGGGAGACGCTTTTCGGTTTGAAGTCAGGTGGAGTGGATCAGATGCATTCGCAATGTCGATGGTCATTGAGAATAACCTTTTTGTAAGGGATTGAGAATTCGTCTGCGGGGGAACGTAAGATAGGTTCTAACCCACAACTCAATTCTCTGTGCTACTAGGGCTGAATCTGCCTCACAACCAGATTTTCCCTTTGCAAAATTGTTATATCTTGCTTGAAAGCACTGTGTTGTGTTGATGGTTCACCAACAAGCCTGGTGACGAATTTGTGAAGTAGTTACTTTGGTATGGTTTAAACACACACCACACATATGTGATTAACTTGGTTTTGACTGAACAGAGCTATATTTGATTAGTAGTAAAATAACAACAAGTAAGCTGGGAATTAAAAGTAATATTCTTACTCCCATTCTTCAGGAATCCACACGGTGAAAAGTGGGCATATAATATGCCTCTGCCACCCCTTCGGGGATAAGGGGTGATGGATATTTATTTATATTATTCTTAAAGTTATTAAAATTTATTAAATTTAAAAGACAAACTATTTTGTTGTATGATTTGTTAGAATCTTTACTTCGGTCAAAATAGTGCACCTACATAAAGATTCGGGGGTCGACTGTAACGGTCCCGACGTACCGTTCACATTAATTAAGAAACGTTTTGAATAAATCAAGATATTTTGTTAACAATTAGTAATACTGATAAAAAGGAATAAGTTGAGACGTTTCCCAAGACCCTTTAGTTTTAGAGAGTATGGGTTATTTATGACGGTTTCTAGTGAGAATTTCTTAAGTACAAAATACTCTATTGATAAGCCATTTATGCAACTCTTAGGACACGTGCAAGTCGTAAAGCTGTAAGAAAAAAGGGTCACACAATTCTATTCTGTGTTGTCCACTCTCTAAATGGAATGCAATTGTTTTATTTTATGATATGACTAGGGTGTTATTTTAACACAATTTGAGGTTGTTTTGCCACTTTCCAAACTATACAGCTGACAAAAAAAAGGAAACGCGACATGTTGACACCTGTACCGAGATGGAATTTACAAATAGAAAAATAGATTAAAATACTTAAGCAAAATTAAATATTTAATAATAAATTAGTGCAGTTATGAATTTAGGTTATTAACGATAAGATCTTTAAGAGCTACGAGTTTGAATTAAAGTAGCATTACTCTTTTATTCCTCTATGGTATCAAACAGGAGTTTGAAATACCTAATAGAAGGTGAACTGAATCTTTACTTTAAGGTATAAGTTGAAGTCACTGCCTATCGTCTGTTTGTATGTACGATTAAATCTTTTAAGCTACTCAAGGATTTAAATGCAGGTTTCTATATCGGTAGATGAAAGTTTAAATGCGTAATACCTGCTTATTGGTATCTACCTTGCATTAATAGCTAGTTAAGTATAAAATAACTAAGCGAATATGCAATACCAATCACTTTGAAATAATCGTAGTAATATGTTTATCGTAGTAGCGGAATATTTCAAAATCTGACTTAAGTTGTGTTCAATAAGGTTCATTTTCGGTCTCATTCGAGTGATACGAAAAATGGGCGTGTTTTGATTTTGGTGGAGAATAGGCGGGAACATCCTAGGAGTTAATAAAAACCCCGTGACGCGGGAAGGAGGGGCTCTTTTGGCTTTTGCTTTCCAACCCTGGTGCGCAAGCGGCATTTCGTTTATTTCGTTCATTATTAGTTTTTTTTAAAGACGTTGTTTTAAAGTTTCATTAAAGACGCGTTGTGATGGTATCTCTACCTCGTTTATTGATATTAGATATTTGTTGTTATTAGCTAAATCAATTGTCGTGTGAATTCGGAAAAATACTATTTTTTAGATTAATTAGATTGTATTTGATTAAATTCATTTCTGCTACTGTATTTAAATTCCTTATTGGTTATTCAGATAAAATTATAGTGAGTGTTTATTAATTTTCTTAATCTTTCAGTTTAGTTACCTTTCGCATAATTCTTCTTGTAGTGTTTTAGTTTCGCGTACGCGGCTTGCGCAGAGGTTTATTGCTAGGGACCTCCCGTCAAGAAAATCTATGACACGGTTCATAGTCTTGGACGAAACCTAGCGGTGTTAACGTAATCCAAGTCCATCTGTAGGTAGCTAGTAGCCGAATAACATTTGGAGAGTGCGGCAGTCGACTATTCTCGTTCTAGCGAGGTCGACTTATCTCCCTGTGTGGACGTATCGGGTGGTATTCAACTCGGTAGGGGACCGTCGAAGTGGATCCCGTTCCCTTTGGGAGCCAAGATTGGTACCATCGGAGCGTTCAGCTCAGTCTTATCTATTTATGTATATTTACCCACTAACATATATTCTCTAGGGTCTCAGTACACATCCCTGAGCTTCGGCTCGTGGCTGAGACAAACAGTTATAGGAATTAGACAAAGTCAAGCCTAACTAGCTTGTTCCCTTAACAGCTTAGGGTTAGGTTACATCACACACCACACGTTTAATACTAAATAAGGAGGTGTCCTCCTGGTTTGAACAATACACACTTAGTTCTATTTGGGGTAGCGCTAGGCACACTGATAAACTTGGGTGGAATAGGATTATATATATAGGGTTGTTAGGTTTATTAAGCGAACTAAACATGAGCATCTCGTCAGTTTTATATATATATATAGGTTTGTTAGGTTGATTTAGGTGTACTATACATAAGAATCACGTTAGTTTTGTATAAGTCGTAATTAATTAGTCGTATATTTTGATAATTCTTACCTCTTGTTAATTCATGAACTTTTGAGAGTTGTTCTCAGTTACTGAAATACTGAATTAGTTCTGGGAAAGTGCTAAACTGCCTAGCTAATTAGCTTATTTGCAAACCTTGATAAATTTTGAATTGTATCAATCATTTGACTCGGACCAAGTCAATCGACTAATTACTGAATAGTAACCGGCACGAATATATCACTCTTTTGATAGTTCTATCAGCGTCTCAAGGAACTCCCTATTCTGGGGATTGTATATTAGAATTCATTCTTGGCCGGGAGCGGTTGTCTCCATTTAATAGGTGTCCGCTAACCCAGGGACTCTATTACACTTCGACACGGTCAAAGGGCAATTGCCTAATGGATTTCAATATACTATTTCGCTGAGTGTGTTGAATAGAACCAAGATTTTAGTAAAAATCATATAATTACCACTACAGTATTCTTGTTGTGTATTTCTGTTGGCTGAGTCTAATCATAGACCGCATTTTAACATTTTATCCTAAATATATCATCATTAATCTTACTATATCATCACCATACTTGATTTTATATTTGACTTTGTTTTATTAAACAACTCTAGAGATTGTAGAACTCACAGAGAGGTTGAATAAAGTATAATTAACCAAGTGCTACGAAATAATAGATCTGTACAAAACTTCCTATTCAGGAGTTTGTTGTATGTAAGGGCGAGTTTTATAAGCCTAGTAGAAATCTTTCAAACTTCTTATTAGTTTTATGCCGGTCATCACGGAGGTGTTACAGACCTTATAACAGAGTCTAGTATCACACTAATGATGAGGGAGGCTAATTAATGTTGGATGTTAGCCACCGTGTGTGAGCGGAGACTGGGGCTCCACACCGAAGAAAACAATCCACAGTTGTAGCAAATAGCCATTTACCACTTTATTGTAATTTCGCTCCAAAAGTGAGACTGACGCCGAAGAACACAACCCACAGGTGTAATAGAAATTTACCATATTTTTGTAATTTCCTTTTGAAAGTGAGGTTTATACAAAAGAACAAAACCTTTGTCTTCGGGAATAAGAATTCGAGAAAACCATATTAGAGTCATTGTGTTCAAAGAGAAAGGGCTACAAGAATTTCTACGTCATAAAACCTATTAGTCTTATTTGCCATCGTTGTAGGACGAAGTCTTAATATAATCGCCAAGTACAATCCATCTCCATAATAGATATACTTATTCGAATAAGAATTTGTCATTATTAAGAAATAGGTTTAGTTATTATATTTTAGGTACGTTAATATGTAGATTACACATCAACACTGTCTAAACTCTTATAGAATCTAGGGCGTTACGGAACATAACTAGGGTCATATCTAACCACTATAAGATCACAGGCCAATTTAGTGTTTAAGCGGTAATTATTATTAATTTAGTTCTTAAACGGATAGTTTTAGCGATCGATTAGTTTAGTTAGGTTAGGAAGTCAGTTAGGAAAGTTACATGCGATTAGAACATACGTCAAAAAAAAATCGTAATAAGTACATTATATGTATTTCGAAATATGTAAGTACGTTTATAGGCAATCTAGATGCCATAGAACACCATAAATTTACTTAATTTGGGCTAAATTGGTATGTCACCAAGATTCGATGTTATGGTCACGTCTTGCGGCAACCGCCGGACTACGTGGGAAACAAATGTCTGGCTATGTCGGTCCCGGTAAGAGGGCAAGACCCAAGACGTGCTAGCTTGACGTCGTGATGACATGCGTGCCAATGGTCTCACTACAGGGGATGCTGACGACCGTGCAAAGTGGAGGAAAAAAAGTAGGGAAGCGGACCTTGAGCGTCGCGAGACGCTACTTGAACAGACACTCGGATGATGATGAGGTGTATCACCAAGACGTCCGGGGCCGAATAACCTCACTAGTGGTGCACCTGCTGACTAATAGACAAGGCAACGACGCAGGTTTCCTGACCGTTAGCTGCTCCTAGCAGTCAAATAAAAGTGGACTTAGACTCATGTAGAGTTTAGAAGCAACTAGGAATACGCTATGATAAGAGAGAAGAGAGAGGGTGAGATGGTGCTATATGAAAGTTGACATGACACCCGCGGCTCCATCCGCGTGGTGAAACTTTTCCGTTTCCCACAGGAACTTGTTTCCAGGATAAAAGTAATCTATGTGTTATTCTGATGTGAAAGAGTAACAAACCTAATCCATACATTCTTACAAACTTTGGTGTTTATAATATTAGTAGGATTCCAAAATGTCAATCTCACTACCTAAATGGGGAATTAGGACGCAGAATAAGGAAGAAAAAAGGTGACTCCCGCTCTAGATCATTCTTGGTGCAAAGGTTGGCTAAATAGCTATTTAACTTGGAAACGCGGCTTGTATTAGGGGCACCTTTGGACCGGGAGCGGTCAACCTTACAAACTATTATATAGTTCAGAGCGTGGTGACGCGAAAACCTCCCAGTGCACCGTCGGCAACTCAAGGCACGATGGCCATCCGCTTCCACCATGGAACCGCAGGTGCGTATATGGGGTTCACACACCTTACAGCCCAGGCGTAAAGCCACTGCCAAACGACTCAGGTGCCTATAACCACGCTCCGGATTCCGGTTGCGACACAGCCCGCAGTCTAGCCTTATCGGCTCCCGTTGCCACCTCCAACAATTGCTCCAGAAGTCCCTCTACCCCTACATCATCCCACGCTCGCTGAAGGTGCCCTGACTAAGGGAGTGAAGTACCCGCATTGAGGGCCGACCAAGCTGACACGGCATTCGACACAAAAGGCAAGCTCCCCTCGTCACCATTATAATTGAGTAAAGTAGTAACAAGGTTTGCAACCCCATGCGCAGACGCCAGAAAAGCCGGCAGGCCCACATCAAGTGCACAACGAATCCCGAGACCACCACATCGGATTGGCAAAGCAGCTTGACTCCACTGAGTCCCATTAGGAGCGACATTCAGGACTGACTCCACCACCATTTTCAATTCTGCGTCGGAAGAAGAAATTTCTACGGGACATAGCCATGTTGGAGTGGATCTCAATAAGTAATTGACCTTTGGAAGAGCGAAGCACATGTGTAATAAGATAATCGCAACGTCATCGGAAAGACTTTTCAGACGTTCGTGAGCGGTAAATAGAAGCTGTTTTTTAGTACTGATGGCCTCAGGCACTGCAGATAGAAAAATTGGGGACCCTAAAAGGCTGAAGTCGGAAGAAGAAAGTTCCTTGAGGCCAGGAAGAATAGAACTGAATTGAGAAAAGTGTATTCGAGCCGTAGTACCGCACGGGAAGAACTCGCACTTCGAGGGTTTCACCTCCAGACCCAGGTCCCTAAAGCTGGGTATTAACGTATGTAGATCCTGTAATACGTCTTCTGGTTTGCCCCCGATAGTGTCATCGTCCAAGTACTAGACATTAGGAGCTGATCTAAGACCACGGACCGCCCTATTAATTGCCAGGCTAAACACAAGTTGACCGAGAGGATCTCCCTGTTGGGCACCCACTTCTGAAATGATGAGATTATTATTCAAGAAAAGATTGGAAGGTAATCGGTATACTTGATGAAGAAAAGGGTACAGAGATGGAATTTTTTCCTTGACCTCGCTCAGCAGAATGTCCCTCTCCAAGGTGTTAAAAGCGTTGCGAATATCCAGCTTCAACAAAATTGAGTCCTCGTGCTTCGGGTCTATGACGAACGTACGTGAGGCGTGTATGGCGGCCTCACAACCAAGGCGTGTCCCGAAACCCAATTTGTGTGGCTGGCTGTAGGTATCGGGCCATATCCTCTTTGACGGCACGACAAGCCAATTTGGCAGTCAAACGGCGGAAAACGCTACCGACTGCTATCGGTCTTAAGCCGCCATCTTTTTTTTTTTTTCAAAGCAAAGAGTGAAGCCCCGTACAGATATGGGCAGACCAGGGGGTTCACCTGACCACTGAGTAAGAAATTCACCAATTTCGCCAAGCATCCCAAGAAGCGTCTTCCATTCTCTCCCGCCGACACAGAAGTCAACTCCTTAAGATGCACCGGCCGAATCCCATCCAAGCCCGCCGCTGACCCTGCATAAAAAGAACCGATCGCCGAAATCACGTCCTCTAACGTACATTACACGTATCTCTACGTAAATTAAGTTGTAATAATAATGCAAGATATTTTATAAAATCTCACCTCGAGACGATTATAATCATGTGGGGGCGGCGGAGGTGGTGGCGGCAATCTCTCCTCGCTGTGTGGACGACGTTCCTTGCGCTCATGCGCTGAGCCGGAGTCACGTCGCTCACGCCGCTTGCGGGCCTCTCGCTCACACTCAGGGGCGGCCATATCCTCCGTCGACTTGTCGCGCTCTCGGTCACGCTCCGAGCACTGCGCACGCCACCCGAGTCCAGATATTACAACCCGTCGCTCGCTCGAACGGTCAGTTTCCTGTCCGTAACCCTAACCATATCAAGGAAGAGTTAATGTCAGTGTAACGTGCAGTAAATATCGATTTTAAGTGTTGTTAATAAAGTTGATTTTGGGTTGTGGGTGGGTTAAGCTGATGTTTGCGCGATTCGTATCAAATAGTGAGAAAAATGAGTAGTGTTGATCATGTGTGATACAGAATATTGTATAGATATATACGTAGGTACATATTTATTTTTGGAAGCTATATTATATTGCTATTAATTCTAAAAAGGGCAAGGGTTATCGAAGCATTGGTTTTTTTTATCTACAACATGGTTACCTACACAATTTACATAGATCAATTAGAAAAGCAACTATCCTTAGGCAACTAATAGTCTCATTATATGTAAATCTAACTGTAAAAGGCATTATTATATAAACATTACTTTCAATATACCCATGTAATTACGTATATATTGCAAAGCATATAATAAGTAAGATATAAGCTGTATAATTTTCATATTTATAAAATCTGTACTGACACTAAAATGAATATGTGAAGCCCCATTATCTAGTTTTTCAAAATACCTGTAAAATTTCCAATTGTACCATTTTTGTTAACTTGAAAACTAAATCACCCAATTTCCAAAAGTTTTCGGCCGTTTATGGGTCGACTCTGAAATTAAACCATGTTTTGGTACAAATGCATCTAAATTTTAAAAAGTTTTTCGTGGGTTCATTATAAAATAAAACTTTAGTATTCATATGTTACCTAATAGTTTACCTGTCATTTTAATCTATACAGTAAGATAGATACTTACAAAACAATATCTAGCTGCGTCTACTATGGAGTCCAAGATTCTGGATAGGTTATCTCGAGTACGGCTTGCCAGGGTCGCTCTTGGGTCTGCTTTTGGGCAAAACCCTGGGTCGCTTTTGGGTCTGCTTTTGGGCAAAACCCTCACCAGTAATCCACAACCAAACACTAAACAACCGGGCTATTGCTTATCCTTTGATGTAAAACAAATTGAAATAAATAAAACGAAACGGCAAACCGTATTCGGCCGCCGTTTTGCTGAAAGCTTGTCACTAGATTATAGACGATACAGTTTTGAGAAAAGGTTCTATTATTTAATAATGTCACTCCTTTGCACCGGCATGTCCCAATCACGACACATAATTATATGGAATGGCACAAAGTCAATAGATATATTGTCTTTAAACTATTTACGGTTGCTTTAAAAAATGCGTTGACACCAATCTGTAATTTAGCATTGATGGATCAAATTAAAGTTTTAGAGCTTACTAGCTCAGCTCACTATCACTCTTAATGTGACGTACTCGTCATTGTTTCGTAATTTTACACGAGATTTGGATGATTTCGAAAGATTTTGAGGCTGTAGAAGCGCTAGAGGTCAATTGTCTTCTATCATATTGTAGCACTTGATGTATTCGGAGAAGAATGGAGAACGAAACCAGACCTGAAAATAAAAAGAAATACGCTTAATTTATAAACATCACATTTACCTAAATATTACTATATGACAGTTAGAGTTAAAAGATTGGTTGTTTGACATATTGGTCACCTTGACATACAATACAAAGCTAATCCAATAAAAGAGAGTACCTACAGAGTACACAAATACCATAGCTAAAGTAAGTTTGCTTTACTTTATCATTCATACCATCACTATGATCATAATGTACGTGTAGTATGTATTACATATTACTCGTTTCCAAAAAAATAAGCCTTTCTTTTGTTATTTATTTATCTATCACGCCTTTTCCCCGAAAGGGTAGCAGAGGCATACATATTGTATGCCCACTTTTCAGCATGTGTATTCCTGTCCCACGTAATAGGTGGTGAGCCCATTGCCGTATTGAAATTACTTAACGTGCCTTTCGAAGCACAGAAACACCCGCAAATGTAAATGCCACAAAGGGGTCACTAATCCGAGGACCAGCCATAGTGAAGTTGAGTAACTCAGTGATCGTAGAACACTGTTTATCAAATCATTTGTAGTTGTCAATTTACGATTTTATTATAATCTTCTCAATGAAATTATAACATTGTCCATAAAAACATTTAAGACAAACATGTCAAGTTAAGGTTAAGTTATGTAGGAATGTATATTATACAATTTCAGGCTTTATCAATGAAACAAATGCTTGACATTCAGTCGCTGTACGCTGTCACATAAAAAAAATGATATAAAAAGGATTCCGTCTGATTTTTAGCCAGCGTTTGTCATTTTTTTATACTACTGAGATGGCAGACAAGCGTAAGACCCACTTGGTCCAATGATCCACCTCATGGAATGGTAGCCACGTCAAAAAACACGGGGCAGTATATCGCAGTAGTTGGTACTTCGTCCTTTTTTCTATCGCGAAAAAGAACCGAATCCACACAAATTGTATGCTTTAATAAAACCTATGACATTTTGATATGATATAATGAAAGAAGGATTGATGATAAAAATTTTTGATCATTTATTGCTATATGATGATGGCGGAGGTTAATTTCCGGTAGAAACGTTTAAGTAATGATGAAGTGATAATATGTGTTTCGTATTTGTAGCTTGTATGTGTGTATATTTCCCATACATACATACATATTATCACGCCTTTATCCCCGAAGACCTCTTCTCCTTGCCTCTGCCTACCCAGGCAGAGGCATATTAAACGCCCACTTTTTACCGTATGCATTTTTGTCCTACGTAACAGGTGGTGAGCCCATTGCCGTGTTGAAATGCACAGGCGCAGGCTGCGGCGACCTGCTGTTGAATTTTTTTAAGCCGCCTATAAGGCCTTCAACTTGGCTTAACGACTGCCATTTTATTGGCAACCGGGACAAACGCTTAACGTGCCTTCCGAAGCACAGAACTGGGGTGGGTCTAAAGGGCCGAATAAATTTAATAAAATGTGTCTAGTTTTAGATGTTAAATTTGGAAGAAATTTTGAACCCATTGCCTTTTTAGTGAGGTGAAAACAAAAAGACTAAAAGGTCTTATGTGCTAGACACTAATTAGCACAACCAATTAAAGTCCTGGTAGTCTCGGACGCGGTGCATATTTCCCAATGTATGTAATAATAAAAACGTTTATTTTATTCTCTCACACAGTAAAAATGACAGATAGAATCTGTGCAAGAGACTGGTACCTGTAGTAAGGATACCTGTGTGACAGATTACCAGCCTTTCCAAACTCTGGGCATAGGTACAGTGATAACCGAGTAGTGCTCGTGCCGAGTAGTGTTTATGGTTTGAATGTGAGGGAAGTCAGTGACCGTGTATGTATGTATGTTTATGTGTGTGTGTGCGTGGTCATAACCTAAGGGACTAAAGTCAACGAGAAATAATGATTTTACATTAATATTTTGTATGCTGTTAAATGTATGGTGTAATTAACAAATAATGTTTACACAATATACTTATTAGAAGTTTATAAATAATTGTAAAAAAAAATAAAGGAGTAAGAGACCCACCAAAATAACAAAGTTTCAGTCAATCTCACTTGCAAGTGGCGCTAAATAGTAAACCACAGGTGCTTCCAGCTGAAAATGAAAGTAAAATACGGGCACCACAACCATGAGCTCCAATATTAAGAGGCTGACAGTGACTGAGAATTTACGCTTAGAAGAAAGAAGTTTTTTCAATACACTTACTCATAATATGGCTCTAATCTCACCGCAATTAGGCACATATTGATACCTATTATCAAACTATGGTTTTTCAATTGTTATTATATCACTTGTGGGATAATAGTTTTTATTTATTGCATTTGTTGAGATGCATTATTTTTAAAAAAAATCGATATAAAAAAGTTCGCGTTCAATAGAAAAAATAAATTTATATTACTACCTATAGCTTGTTAATTTCATGCAACTTCGTATTTAAATAGAAAATTTCATCGTGTATTTACATGTATAATAAACAAAACTATCACTGAAATATAATTCTTGTTGTCTCTCTGTTTAAAACTTTATACAACAACTTTAACAAAAAAAAAGATGCCTCATTTTTTACTTTGTGGTCAATTCGCGCGCATAAAAAATCTAATTAATTGTTCCCACCAGTACCAAAAAGTTTCACTATTCGTTTTCGCTGTTGAAATTAAAGTTATATATTAATTAAAATGTCTACAAGTACTAGTTAAGAAGAAAATGATTTATGTAGTACCTACACCGCCCGATATAAGATGTGTAGCCCTTAACGTTATAGAAAGTTTACAACCTGAAAACTCCAAGGTAAAATATCTATTTGTTTTATTTAGTATTATATTATTCATAAGTGTATTGAAAAACTTCGTATGATACACGTGTGTATTGTTGATTCACCAACGAAGAATCACCAACTTTAGACACTTGTACCATAATCTACTAACAAACGATACCTGTTCAAAAGGTGTCTTTTCGAATCAAAGTACACAAGTACTTAGTAATCATTTTGTTATTATATAGCAATTTTTTTATGCTTAAAAATAAAAGAAACATGCATGCGGTATGTTGGCTTATAATAATTGCCCGGCCAGAATAATAACATAGCTTCTAAAAGACTAACGGCCTCCATGACCGGGGGCCTTAGGACGGCAGGTGGGCTGCTGGCCGTCCTTACAGAAGCAGTGAAAATTTCACGCACGCCTCACGCCCCATGAAGCGGGATAATACCTGAACCAACCCTCAAAGAAGCGATATAACACCCGAACCCTTATATAAGGCCGCGGTGGTAGCCAAAGTCTGCCGGGAGCACTGGGACATCTTTCCGTACCCGGGACGTCCGCCAACAGTTAGGCAGGAAGCGTGTGGATTTCGCCGGTTCGGGTCCGGCATGACATACTAAGGAAATTTCCACACGTTAAAAAAGAAAAAAGCATAGCTCCTAAACTACTTCATGGACAATTTCTGTACACACGTAGCACAAGGTTCAATACGACGAGCTCCCTTACAATATACATCATAAATACTTTATGTCCTTTGTCTATGTGATGAGTGACTATAAAAAAAGTAAATAACTATGCCTAGCTTTTGTCGGTACAATGTTGTACATGGCTGTAGGCTGTCGCATGTCAAGATATGATCATATTGATTTATAATAAAAGGTTGAACAAAGCCGTACTATTAGTAGTATATATTATATATAGCGTTAATAGTATTTCATACTATTAACCACCATATGGAATCAAAAAAATAACTTAAAAGTCACGCGTTTATCCTTAAAGGGATTGCAGAGGTTTACTATACGCCTACGTTTTATCTTATGAATTTTTGTCCCATGTAGAGTGGTGAGTCGATTGCCGTGTTGAAATAAACATGTGCGTGTACCAGAGTACACAGGTAAGAAGTGAAATTACTTTACGATTTTTTTTTACAGCTATAAAATTCACTCATACGTCGATAAAGAATTTTCACTCCAAAACAACATGGCGCGTAACCAAAAATCGTGACCTTTTTTTACAGCAATAAAATTTCTCTGTGTCGATAAAAAAGTTTTACTTCAAAAAAATCGATGCAGTGGTAGCGTAGTGGCATCATTTGCGACTTTAATTCGTGTACGTTACGATTTCAACTCAAATACAAGTTATTAAGCTTATAATACCTTCAGGGATTACCCCTAGTCACGCAACACTCGAATATTTCATTGTATGAAATTTCGTTACTAAGATAAGTGTGACGTCACTTTAGACCAGAGTTAGGGCCGTATTCCAGAACGTTTATCAATACTCAAGAAACACTTGGAGTAGTATTTATAAGGCAAAAACTAGCCTCAAGCATCGATTGAGAATACGAGAAACGTTCTGGAATACGGCCCTTAGTTTAGTTAGGTATACCTAAAGTTTTGGCATGGATAGATACAAGAAACTACGCAGTTTGCAGCACTGCGTAGCATTGTAGCAACAGTGCTACGGCGTAGACGGCTACGCATCGAGAATAACTAATGGAATGCGGCGTTACTTGGCACAATCCATCGTAGAACGTTTGAATTGACTATATTATATACTAGTTGCGCCCGCGACTTTGCCCGCGTAGAGTAGATTTCCCGTTCCCGTTTTCCACAGGAACTTGTTCCAGGGATAAAAAGTAGCCTATGTGTTATTCTGATGTATTAGCTATATTATTGTAAAGTTTCATTAAAATCTATTTAGTAGTTTTTACGTGAAAGAGTAACAAACATCGAATAGACGATATAGGGAAAAAGTATTCTATTACACAACTATTCTTCAATTATAGACAAAGATTACCTTCAACTAACTGTAACAATGTGTTTGGGTGCAATGGGTGTCTTGACTTGACTATTTATGTATGTATGTATGGGTTTATAGACAGTCTGGTGTTTTTATTCGTCGATCTTACCAAAGAATTACCTACCAAAGAATCGTAATACTGATACTTATTAGGTGTAGATGGTTTAGTTACACAAGATTCCACAGCCAAAAAAATGACAATTAAAATTCAAAGTAATAAATATTAATTACTTTGAATTTTAATTGTCATTTTTTTATACCCCTGGGGTGGCAGTCAAGCATACGGCCCACCTGATGGAAAGTGGTCACCGTAGCCTATGGACGTTTGCAACATCAGAGGTGCAGCACTCGCGCTGCCAACCCTTTAAAAGAAGACCTTCTAAGACCCTTTTTGAAGAACCCCATACTGTAGACGTTTGGAAATGCATTTAAATCTTTTATTGACATTTCAATCGGAACGTAATAAACAATTTGTATGATACGTTGACACAGAAACAATTGACGATATCTATTGTGCGAAAGTTTGTTTATTATTATAATTTTATTATTTATTTATTTATCTTACATACATCAGAAAAAGTAGATGATAAAACACAAAAAGACAAAAACATAAATTTCCAAAGTACTCGGATACCGAGACGTGCACGTATGAAACGATTAATGAATCTGCAGGTAGCGAAAGCAGTATACATGGATCGAGAAGCCTGGGGATCTGCCCTCTATGACTACCCAGTCAGGGATATAGCCTGAAGATAGTCAGTTGTCGTACAGTACCTTTAGGTAGAGATTCATTATATTGATATTTTTTTTTCAACAGCAGGTAGTCACAACCTGCGTCTGTCTATTTCAACACGGCAATGGGCTCACCACCTATTACGTGGGACAGGAATCCACACGGTGAAAAGTAGGCATATTATATGCCTCTGCTACCCCTTCGGGGATAAGGCGTGATGGATATAAAAAAAAAAATTTGAGTTCAATTTATCCTTTATACTCGGATTAGTTTAGTGCAAATAATGATTTTACTAAGTTTTATAGAAACCCCATTACGAACAAAAATATGATACAGTAAGGTATGGATGTCATGTTTACATTCTGAGTCAGCCAGTCACGCCTTTATCCCCGAAGGGGAAGGCAGAAGTAATCTATACCCCCATATTTCACCGTCTGCATTTTGTCTCACGTTACTACTCGTACCGTAAACCCATTGCCGTGCTGAAATGTATAGGTGCAGGCTGTGGCGACCTGCTATTGAATTATCTCAAGCCATCCATAAAGCCTTCAACGTGGCTTAACGACTTATTGGTAACCAGGTCCAATAGTTTAATCTGCCATCTAAAGCACAAAAACCCCTGTCAATACAAATGCTACAAAGCGTGTGACCGCTTTCTGACGTCCAGCCATAACGAAAGATGCTTAACGCATTGATCGTTTACTGACACGTTTACATTGATCGTTACAACCGCCAAGGGATGCCACCAAAACCAAATCCGGAAGCTAAATGTCTCTCTGTTAATGTCTATGCTCGTTTTTTTTTTCATGTGCTCGTTTTTTGCTTCCAAATTACCATAGAGAGTCAAATCATAGGATAGCTCCCAGTAGTAATGAATTTCAATCGGAAAACTTAGGTGTTTTCCGATTGACAGTCAAAATGGAAGAATGAGCCGCAATCTAATACGATGGGCTATCCGCGCTCCGGCCCTTGTCCACTTGGCCTGACTAAAACTTTTACTACTCAAGTATGGAATATAAGTCAATATCTCCATCTCTCTCTCTCTCTCTTTGTTTCTATCTCTCTATTTCCGAGTGTTGTGCCAAAGTTAGCCTCATCACCAGCACGCAAGTGCGATTGCCTTGAATTTTTTATTTTTCTATTTCATGTCGTCTACTTCTAAGAATTATTATTTACAAGGGGAACAAACAGGAATAAAAAGTTTGAACTGTCCCCCTACTACCAACAGGGGGACAGATGAAATCGTTTATGAGTAGATTGAGTTCGATCTGTCCCTCTAGGGGGACAATCACGGTGACAGATCGAAATAATTCACATAAACACCTCAGCGAACAGCACACATCGTTACAATTAATATACAACTGTAAGGTTTGCTGAACCAGGAAAATTACATAAAAGATAATCTTAAATAATTTAACACACGCTAAGTCGCAATGAACTCGAACCGCCTAATTCTGAACCTTACGTCATTCTGAACGGCTCAGGTACTTACTTTGTAATTAAAATATGCAACTACTTTCCACCTATTGGTGCTAATTCGCGCGGCTCTAACTTTCTGAAGCTGCTAGAACTTTTGCTTGAATTGTTGATAATTTTGAAAAAAACACAATCTCTCAGGAGACGTTGTTGTGATGCACATTTAGCCCCTCGAGAAGAGCCTCTGAGATATTAGGCCATTCCCTAAACCGGGTTGCCGTTAATAGCCCTCAGGCTTATCCTGCGACACGGCTGGGAAGAAGGCAAAACACGCGGAGTTTAGTGGGTAGAATGGCCCCCAAGGACCGGGAGTCCCACACACCGTTCCTGCTGCCCCTGCAGTAGTAATGAAGGAGCGTAAACGCATTCCCCGCATTATCTAAAAAAAAAGTCACTCTGTGAAAATTAGCGCAGAAAATAAATTTTGTTTAAAAGTTATTTCACAATTTTTGCCAGAAATAACAGTATTTTTGCTTAAACTCGATTTCAAGATTTCATTATGGAATACATTTATGGAACACACCCTTCTGAGCCTTCCGCATAATTGTGTAAGGCGCAGAAGGGTGTGTTTCGGTGAAAATTACGTAAGGTCTACGTGCAAAGGCAAATTGCGATATTGCGATAAGCTGATTTGATTGATTGTGGGACTATTTTTTTGTTTGATTTTTTTACACACCGCCGTCTAGCCTAATGTTAGCTAATACAGTAGAACTTAAAAACCTCTATAACTTCAAAAAATAATATGTTCCCTTCCCATCAGAGCCCAAAACCTCTATAACTTAAATAAGTAATTTCTGTATTAGCCCTCAGTAACTTAAAGCAATGTTTCCACAACCTATATAACATAAAATTGTTTGACAATGAGTCATTTTGAAAGAGTGTGCAAAGCAAAAGGTTTCGGTATTTATTGCTTGCACGTGTTCACAAGTTAAATTGTTAACGAAAACAATACATATGTCGGCACATATTGTTTGCTTCTTCGAAATTCTTTGAAGCTTTGCGGCGGTTAGCCTTAAGACAACGGCTTACTTGGATCATAAGTTATTGATCACTTTACCTACTGTGTGATAAAACTGGCTTAAAATGAGCACAAAAAGAAAACTAACAACGCTCACATACGCTGATAAATTAAAAGCTATACAAGCAGTGAAAAATGGATTGAAAAGGAAAGAAGTTGCGGCTCAGTTTGGGATACATGAGAGAACATTATCAATCATCATTAAAAAAGAAGCTGAAATCTTGAAGAAACAGGGAGAAACAATAGGAACAAGGGTACATACATACATATGTACATACCTACCTCTATATTAACCTATCCCTAACATAGACCCTTGATAACTTAAAACCTCTATAACTTAAAATATTTTGTGTTTGCCTTGGACTTTAACTTATCGAGGTTCTACTGTATAAGCCTGTGTTAAGGGAGACTACTGATAAACATATTTATATATTTCTAAATACATCCATGTTATACATAGGAAACACTCAAACTCCGAGTGGAAATAAACATTTGTGGATCACAATAATATTTTTTCCGACCCGGGAATCGAACCCAGGACCTACGTCGCGGGACTCAAATTATATATTTACATGCTATGTCTGTATTAATAATGGTTAAAGCGAAGTATCTCAATAATGAAATGTTTTTTTTTTTATTTTTTTTTTATCAATTACATAGGCATAGTTTATAATAAAATCGCTACCGCTGTTTGAATTATTAGACGATTACAACTACTCAAATGATTTTAAATCAAAAATACGTAGTTCGCATTACCTTGGAAATACGGTGATAAAATGTAGCCTAAGTTACTCCTTATAAGATCAGCCAGAGAAGGTCTCGTTAAAATGGGTTCAGTCGTTTCAGAGATTAGTCTGGACAGAGAAATTTAAAAAAAAATGTTTTTATGCGTCGTATATTTTTTATATGCATTTAGTGAAACGCAAAAAAATTGGGTTTATTAACACCTATTTATTATACATGTAGAATTGTATATCATCATCATCCGAGCGTCTGTTCCAGTTGCGTCTCGCGACGCCCGAGGTCCGCTTTCCTCCACTTCGCCACGGTCGTCGGCATCCCCTGTAGTGAGACCATTGGCACGCATGTCATCCCTTACGACGTCAAGCCAGCACTTCTTGGGTCTTCCCCTCTTACCGGGACCCGGCGGGGCTGACATGGCCAGACATTTGTTACCTACGTAGCCCGGCGGTTGCCGCAAGACGTGACCATACCAACGAAGGCGACACTCTTGCAACTTGTCTGCAATGTCACGCACGTAAAGGCTGCCGCGGATGCGAGAGTTCCTCACGCGGTCCATCCGCGTGACTCCACACATCCACCGCAGCATCTTCATTTCCGTGACACGCAGCTCCTGCTTGTGTCGCTCCAATATCGGCCACGTCTCACTGCCATGTAAAAGGACAGGTCTAATAATGGTTTTGTAGACCTGTCCCTTCAACCGGATCGGCATTTTAGGGTCACAAATGACACCAGTCATCTCCCGCCATTTGGCCCACGCGGCAGCAATGCGTGACTTGATATCGCAATCGATGTCACTGGACGTGTGAAAAACAGATCCCAGGTATTTAACCTGGTCCGTGCGCTCGACCAAACCACCGCCTATGCGGACGGATGTGGGATCTGTCGAGTTTGTATATATACATGCATAATATCCATGTATGTATAATTGTATACATACAGGCATAATATTGATAATATGTAGAATCTATATTGCACCTGTGCGAAGACTATTACTAAGAAAATAAAATCTATTAAGCACGGAGCCTGTACCTTATTTAAGTCGGATTCACATAAAGCAGTTCGCCTTGATAGAATATTGATCGAGGCTTTGTTGACACCATTAAAAGGGTTCCTGTCCTAAATAAAGTTGAGTTCACTGCTTGTCATCATCATCATCCGAGCGTCTGTCCCAGTTGCGTCTCGCGACGCCCGGGGTCCGCTTTCCTACATTTTCTCCTCCACTTCGCACGGTCGTCGGCATCCCCTGTGGTGAGACCATTGGCACGCATGTGATCCCTTACGACGTCAAGCCAGCACTTCTTGGGTCTTCCCCTCTTACCGGGACCCGGCGGGGCTGACATGGCCAGACATTTGTTACCTACGTAGCCCGGCGGTACCAAATCACCGCCTATGCGGACGGATGTGGGATCTGTCGAGTTTAGTGCCAAGTACTCGGTCTTCGCCACATTTAGTTTCAGACCGCCGTTCTCAAGCGTCTCCTTCCACGCCTTTACACGTCGCACCAATCTGCCCCTGTCCGCGTCTGCCAGCGCAATATCGTCAGCATACATGAGCAACCATGGAGGCTGCTCATGCGGGTTTCTGATGCTGTCCGACAATTCGTCTAATATTACACTGAACAGAAGCGGACTAAGGACAGAACCCTGGTGTACCCCGACGGTGATGGGGAAGGGTTTCGTGTCGCCAACAGCAGTCCGAACCATTGAGTCGGAGTCACAGTACATGTCCCGGATAGTGTCAATATAGACCTCTGGAACCCCTTTGGACCGCAGTGCCCACCAGATCATCGCACGAGGAACACAGTCGAAGGCCTTCTGCATATCTAGAAACAAACAGTGCAGAGGCGTGTTCTTCGACCTGTATTTCTCTGCGACAACCCTCAGGGCAAAAACAGGGTCCGTGGTCCCATGACCAGGGCGAAACCCATATTGACACTCCGAGAGAGTACACTCCTGCCGGATCCGAGAGTCTATAATCCTCTCGAAGATCTTCATGGTGTGGGACATCACCTTAATACCGCGGTAGCTCCCGCACTCCTGCACTGACCCCTTACCTTTGAAGACTGGAGTAATAATACTTAGTCTCCATTGGTTTGGGATCTGCCCGCTGAGGAGTATGCGGTTAAAAAGGTTTACTAAGATGCCCACACCGCGAGGACCCATCGCCTTCCAGGCTTCGATGGGGACTCCATCGGGTCCGACAGCTTTCCGATTCTTCATGCGGCGAAGCGCAGTCAGGACTTCTCCAGGCGTTACCGGTGGCACTAGTCCTTGATTCGGAGGGAGGTCCGGAGGCTGCACCTCTTTATGCTGCTTATTAAGCAGCTCGTGGAAGTACGAGCGCCATCTCTCCTTTACCGCGAGGTCTTTGCTTAACAGGTTGCCCTCAGGGTCTTTTACACAGCGACACTTGGATATATCCTGTGCCGCTTTGACCCTGGAGCGCGCCAGCTTATAGATGAGCTTCTGCCCCTCAGACGATTCCAGCTTATCATACAAAGGTTGTAAGTGGTCTCGTCTGGCTCTGGCTACAGCTCTCTTTGTGGCGCGCTTGGCAGCCCTGTACGCGTCGCGGTCTTCGGAAGATCCGGTCGCTTGCCACTTTTTAAAGAGGGCTTTCTTCTCCCTGGTCTCCCTCAGGACTGCGTCGTTCCACCACCAAGTTTCCTTGTCACATTTGCGTCCACCCTTAGACTCACCGAGCACCACCTTCGCCGCTCCAAGGATGGCCGCCTGAACTTTGTCCCAGTAATCTTGAACTGGTTCGCCTTCAGTGTCGGTGCACTTGTCACCGACAGCTGAGACGAACTCCTGGGACCTAGTTTCATCAAGCAGCCACCATCTGATGCGGCGCTGGCACCGCTCGATGCGTTTGCCTTTAGGCTTCACGCAGAGGTCCATGACAAGGAGACGGTGTTGTGCAGTAAGACTCTCACCGGGTATGACCTTGCAGTTGGCCACCTTGCCGATGCTGTGTCGCCTAGTGAGTAGGAAATCGATCTGAGTTGTACGCCTCCCGCTCTTGTAGGTGATGAGATGTTCGGATTTCTTTTTGAAATACGTGTTCACAATGGCCAGATCGGCAGCCGCACACGTTCTGAGGATAGTTTCTCCTTCAGTGTTGCGGGTGCCGTATCCAAAACCACCATGAACACGTTCAAACTCCTCACACCTCTCACCCACATGACCGTTTAGGTCGCCGCCCAAAACGATTCCCTGTGACAACGGAATGCTCCGAAGCACTCCCTCGAGTTGGCCCCAAAACGACATCTTATCGGCGTCGCTACAACCGGCCTGTGGCGCGTAGGCACTTATCAGGTGGGTAATAATCCCATCGATAAGCACCCTCACGATCATAAGCCGGTCGCTACAGCGTTTCACCTCCAAGATGCCGCTCTGCAGCCCTTCGGAGAGCACCACGGCCACCCCGTTCTCCCCACCAGGCGCACCCGTGTAGTACAGCTTGTAGCCTTTCTGCAAAGGCCGGGCTCTGTTGCCCTTCCACCGAGTCTCCTGCAGGAACGCCACGTCCACCCTCCGCCTGGAGAGTACTTCGGCCAACTCTACCGCACGCCCAGTCAGCGTGCCAATGTTCCAAGATGCGAAGCGGATTCGGGTTGGGGCTAACTTCTTTAGCCGTGCTGGCCCGACACACGGCAGCCCTAGCCCACTTGCCACAGGAGTCGGGCGGGGCTCCTGCGCGCCGTTTTGCGGCGGCGCCCTATCCCTAGCAGCATTCCTTTTACTTCTTTTCATTATTTGTTTCGGCGGGTGGCTTTTATGGGAGCGACGCCCTCAGACCTCCCAACCCCAGAGGGGAAAGCCAGCGCCAGAGCCTCGTCCGTTAATCAGCAGGTGCACGCACTGGCACGGGAGGTTGACTTGGGCCCCGAAGATCTTGGTGGGGCCCCTTACACCCAGTATACTGCTTGTATAAACTCTAAATTACTCTCAATCCATAAATTAAGAGTCATTTATGGCGCTCTTATTATTTTGACGCGTGATTATTAGTCCTATTCTCACTAGTTCTGTAATATAGTCCGGTAACCAGACTAGTGGGATATTTAGTTCGGGTTGTGTACTTAAAAAGAAAAAAATCTTCAATAAATAAACCGCGTTGAACACGTGCGCCGAGGGTTCCGTAAAAAAATAGTACCTTCATTATCTGGAGTAATGGCCAATTAAGCTAGACCCCCAAATTGTATGAGCGCTCATACAACTTAGAGGTCTATGTTAATTGGATTATACTATGAATTATGTAACCCCTTATTTTCAACTTTTTATACGAGCCTAGAATCCTTTTTAAGACCTTCCTTTTAGCCAAATTTTAAAGGGGACAACCCATTAGGTTTTCAATCCAAAATAGTATATGCATATGTTTATCAGTCACGCTTTTAATTTTAATTTAAAATACTCCGCTATTCCGTACCATATTTTGTTTTATTAATCCCCTGGGGTAGCAGAGGCATATTATACGCACACATGTCACCATGTGCATTTCTGTCCCACGAAATAGGTCGTGAGCCAATTTTCGAGTTTGTTGTGGCTACCTGGTAGTAAATTTTTTTCAGCCCATAAGGCCTTCTTGGCTTAACGACTGCCAACCGAAACCAACGGCTAACGTGCCTTCTTTCTTTCAATGGAAATACCACAAAGAGGTCACCCATCTGTAACCAGCCATAGTAAAAGTTCCTTAACACAGTGTTTACAGAAAACAGAGTAACAATTTTGTTCTCAGTAATTTTAAAATACGTTTACAATTTGCTCGCGTTAAGAATGAAGTGACACGTGGTTGTTCCCAATACATTTTAGATCAAATTGATAATGTTAAGTTCGTAGTAACTAGTCAATTTAGCATGCAGGTTTTTGAACGAAACAGTTGACGTTTATATGCGTTATACACATTTTTTAAGTAAAAAAAAATAAATAAATATAAAAAATAAAATAAAAAATAAATACAATCTGCATGCTCAACATAAAAGACCGAATTTATTGTTTCTGCAAAACTGCAATATGCAAGCGCTCAATAGTAGTCACAGGTCGTGGCCTTATTTTTTAAGTTCATTGAACCATTGATTATACTGTTAAAGACAAATTGACTACGATCTATATCTATTCTAATATTATAAAGCTGAAGAGTTTGTTTGTTTGGTTCAACGCGCTAATCTCAGGAAGTAAATTCTTCTTGTATAAAAATATAGTTTTTTTGTGTTAGATAGCACGATTGTGTATGTTGTGTATGCGTATGAAGGCTATAGGTTATGTATCATCACGCTACTACCCCGGGCAGCGGAGCAGTAGTCATCGTCAATGTCAAGAAATCGGGCAAATTTATTGCGATGTTGCTTTATGTCGATGTTTTTTTACGTTTATCCGTTCGCGCTAATTTTATTACTTACGTACCCCACAAAGTATTTGCTTCAGTTATTAATACTTATTATAGATATCGGATAACGTTACCTTGTAATTGTAACTATAACTGAATGGGTAGCAGAGGCATATTTTATGCCCACTTTTCACCATGTGTATTACTGTCGCATGTAATAGGTGGTGAGCCCATTGCCGTGTTGAAATAGAATGCCTATCTGCTGTTGAAATTTTACAAGCCGCCAATAAGGCGTTCAACTTGGCTTAATGACTGCCATGTTACTGGCAACCGGGACCAGAGGCCTAATGTGCCTTCCGAAGCACCCTCGTGACCAGATAGTAAAAGTGGCTTAACGCAGTGATCGTTTACAGAACACTGTGTCAGCGGGGCCACGAGCGCTTCATATGAAGGTGGTTATACCGGGTTCGTTGATCTAGTTGAGGGTGTGTCAACACTATGATTACGAGTATTGACTAAAATTTTCTAAACCCTTGTTTATGATGTAATTTAGCAAGGAATGTTGCTCGTTCCCACTCACTCGCGCCTTAGTAGAGACGTGTCAAGTTCCAAGTTTGACTTATAACTGTAGGCGAAAATCGAACAGGCATCCTACGGAAACCTACCATTCGTCTGTAGTAATTACTTTTATCCTATAAGAAAAAAAGTAATGTATGTCACACGCTTGGCTGAGTGACATAAATGCCTTGCTTTATGAGAGATTTGTATGCAGTAAATTATGAACCGCTCGCCGTCTAAAGAAGATTTCCCGTCACTGTTTCCCACAGGAACTTGTTCCCGGGATGAAAAGTAGCCTATTTGTTTTTCTGATGTATAAGCTTTATTATTGAAAAGTTTCCTGAAAATACAATTGGTGGATTTTACGTGAAAGCGTATCCATACTTACGCGTTTATAATATTAGTAGGATTGCTAAGGAAAATAAATAGTTTAATGTACATATGTTTTTTTTTCGTACGGCTACCGTGTTCCACGATAGAAACGGTCTCTGTAGCCTATACCTACACGTTTGTAATGTTCGAAATCAAAATGTTATATTTCTTTTGATAATAACAGCATATGGATACAAGTTAATATCATTTTAAAATGATTAAATTTAAGAGATATTTTAGAGAAGCCTTTAATCTGTTATAATGAACTCTTTTCCAACCAAAAAACGGGCACCTAAGGAAATTAGCGTTATAAAGTCGATTTAAGTCATTAATAATTTTATATTATTAATGTTCACTGGCCAAAATTTACTTCACGCGTATTAATTTGAAACACTATAGTAAGTATACGCACAACGTCAAACAATTAATTTTTATTTAATGAACTAAAATCGACCTTAGAACGTTAATTTCCTTAAATTGTTCTATTTTTTTTAAAAAGAGTTTTATTGCAAAAACTAACGGGCACCACAAAGTGACCGTTTAGAGAAGTCTTCAACGTAAATGAAATAATATTTTAAAATACGCATCATGAAAATATCAAGAGCCGGAAATACTCTAAGGTTTTGTTTTATATATAAATAAATACATGAAGAACATAAATGGCCTTGAGCTTACATATCGTTCAACAGACAAGAAGCCTTAAAATAAACAGACACATATAAAAACATGTGCAACAAAACTTACCAAATTTTGTTTTTAGAATTTCACGGACACTTCCGTATTTATAGAATATAAAATAAAATTAGATAATAGGAAGTGATGAAACTGTGAGCACAATGGCGTCGCGATTCAAGATGGCGTGATACGTGCGTTCGTTCGCGCCCTATGATACCGACTGAAGGCTGAAGGGAGGTTGGGTGGAGCCGACAACCTGATCCAGCGAATATTTTATCGATACTTTTGCTTTAAGATAACTAATGATTTGCAATTATACAACTCTGGCGTTGCAGACGTCCGTATAGTATAGACTTCGTTGACCACTCAAACCATGAGTATACTTGTTTAACAATTACTCCTTATCCCCGAAGGTTTGGCAGAGGCATATTATACGCCCATTTTTCGCCGTGTGTATTAACATCGCACGTAATAGGTGGTGAACCCAATGCCGTGTTGAGAAAGACAGACGCAAGTAGTAGTTCCCTGCAGTTGAAATATGCTTGTCTAGTGGTTTAAAAAAATTAAAGTAAGAAGTACTCCAATTCCCAGATATAAAGCAATGAATCTACATGAAACTAAACTATGCGAGGATCGTGAAGCCTAACGGCCGGTCCTCTCTGATACCGTGGCGATATTAAAACAATAAAACCTAAAACAACTTTTTCTTCATTCTAGTGTATTCTCAGTTGCTACCAAACCCTATCTGGATATGGAGCCCAGGGTTGACTCATATTTGGGAGCAGCGTTGGTTTGACTTTTGGTGCTCGGCATTTTTAGAAGTGGCTGCCATCTGACCTTCCAATCCCGTACCCTTACGGGTTTGGGAGGGCAGAGGTACTACAAGTGCGGACGCTTGCTGTATGTTATTTTCTAAAACTTGTGCATTTATCTTGTTTTATGTGCGGTAGTAGTTTCTTGAACATAAAAGTTGTGATAACGTGCTATAGTGAACTACAATGATATATATGCAGTGAAATGCTATTTTCTATCTTGCCGCGTATATTCCACTGAAAACCTCAGTATAACAACTACCATCATACTGGGGTGAGACTGCCCTTGACTTAAGACTAGATTAGTTTTGACTAAGACGTAGAGGACGGGGACATTTTAGATAATCTAAAAAATGATTGAAGAAATATGAATTAAGATATTGCTAACTTAAACCTTTTCAAATTACTTAATTATTTTATAGTCTAGTCAACAAGTGCTGTGTAGATCAATTTTTTTTGCTAAATATCGAGGATTTAGCAGTTTATGTAAATGTAGAAGCAATAATCTTGTTTGTGACCAACATGAATAAACATATTTTCATTTTACTCTGTCTCCGAAAATTATACTTCAAGTTTGAGAAAGATCGAATAATTTGTACGGTATTGGCAAAAAAACAAAGCTCCCATGTTTTATTTTTAGTCAATTGTATATAAATTAAGCATATTTTGCAATCAGTAGGTACTTATTTTTTTCAAACATCATCTATCCCGAATCGAATAATAAATACCTCAATCATAATTTTCGGAGACTAAGGGCCGTATTCCAGAACGTTTATCAATAGCTAGCTAGCTAGCCTCAAGCGTCGATTGAGTATTGAGAAACGTTCTGTATCTTTACGCTGTATACCTGACGGGGTAGTCAGAGAGGACAGATCGCCAGGCATCGCGATCCATGCATACATCCTCCTGTAGATTCATTAATTGCTTCATACATGCACGTCTGGGAATCCGAGTACTTCTGACTTTTCCATTTTTGAGCTATCTGCTCACATGGTCTTCATATGTAAGTCTCGGCCTACCCTGACTCCTTTTGCCCTCTACTTTCGCACCATATATATTCTTCGTCAATCGTTCCCCATTCATTCGTTGAACGTGTCAAAACCAACGGAGCACGCCCTTTTTCAGGTTAACACTGATACTTTCATTCAAACTTTTATTAGTATTAAAAATAATTAAGAAAATTTTGATAAAATCTAGATAAACAATTTTTTTTAAATCTTAATATAGGTCGTACGCTCTTTATACGCCTAGGTGATATACTCGTAGGTGGCCATTTATATGACAGAACATTGTTTGTCAGCTAGTAATGATTATTGGGTTAAACGTCGAATCAATCCACTAAAACACAATAAATATTACTTAGCTTCAATATAAAGGGACAGAGAAAAACGCTAATTCTAAGAAAATAGCTATAAATTTTAGCTTAGACTGAGTCTGAATTGTCTATCAGCAGTAAAATGTAATAGTTATCGCATAGATGTAAACATGTCGAGCTAACGCTTGCCGGCCGACTTCAGTAAGGCACATCCCCCTTCCTACGACCATCCTTAGTCGAGCACTGAAACTATTGAAAAGCTAATCTACAATTTCCAAAAAACACCATACATATATGCATTGCTTCTTTATCAAACTAGATCTTTTAGTACTCAGCAAGCCATGGACAAGATATAAATAATAATCACGTAGACTGGTGATGGCTCTCGTAGCTACGACGTAGAGGCCTTTTATGCGTGACACGCCTTCGATTCTCCAACTTTATAGATGAAGTAAATAGAATTTTAAAAGCAAAGTTATATATTATATAACATTTCATCAAAATTCAAGCTTTAGTCTTCGGCGTCTGAAGCATTTTTAAACAACTGAGGTGTCATACCGCCCAACTAATCGAAAGTGGTCACCGTAGCCTATGGACGTTTGCAACACCAGAGGTGCAGCGATCGCGCTGCCCACCCCTTTAAAAATCTTCTAAGACCCCTTCTTAAGAACCCCATACTGTAAGCGTTCGAGAAAACCCAGGCAGGGAGTTGATACCACAATCTAAGCGTACGCTGAATAAATCCTCTATCGGACGTAGAGAGTTCGAGAGGACGAGAGTTTATAGTTAGCTTAGTTTAGAAATAATTAATAAACGAACTCTTATTGAAATATTAAACTTATTGAAGTATTTATTTAAAATATATCCATTCTTCCATGTTGTCATTTTTATTTGCAATTGTTAACATTAATGCACTTGGTCATTTTTCATTTTAGACCTAAGTCGCCAAACCCCCCTTGAAAATACTGATAAGCAAATAGTCAAACAATTGATGCTCATAACAGCCAAAAACAAAAGAAGACGCCAATTGGAAATGCACTTAGACAAAAGAATAGATTATTTGGTATATAGATTTTTTTGGTATACAAGAATATATGTTTATATATAAAGAATTCTGTACCTTCACTACGAGTATACCTTAATCCATAACACTTTTAAATCAAAAAGGTATAAAATGATAACTCGTATCAAAAATGTTCACCCTTTTTCTGTTTACCAACATTTCCCAAACAAGTTTTAATAACAGAGATTTTCTGCCAAAACAAGACAGAAAATAAGCCATATAGCTCCGTCTCTTTCATACAGCATACCGATCGATGTGACCTTGGCAGTGGGGACATTAAAAACCTAATGGATGGGATACCCGAGGGAATATTAAGCGGTAAAATGGAAATTTGACAACGAAATATTTGTAGCACGAGTTGGTATCTCATAATTTTAACTTGGTGAGGTTTTGCTTGTGAAACATATGTTTTAACCATGTTATAGATAGACATAGTCCAATCTGTTATTGGTAGTATAGTAATAATAAAGAGTAGTATTTTAGACAAAATTTCAACATGAAAGTATTACCGTATCCGTATCCGTACTAGACAAAGTACTACATGAATCGTGGTCGATGCTAGGATTAAAAACAATATGGCTACGACATCGAATACCCAATCAGAAAAGGCCTATGAGATAATGGATTCTTCTTTAAATCTGATTCTTAAAAAAAGTCTATCACAACAAAAGCCTAGTTTTGAAAAGACCTAGTCGTCTAATGAAACACTAGTCTCGCAAGAAATTTTTTACAAGTTTTCCTGAGGCGGGCGCACCTGACGATATGCGTACGTTATAAGGCAATGCGAGACGCCAAACGCCCGGCCACTTATATACAACTGGGCCGAATCACGTGTTCTATAAACGATCACTGCGATAAGCAACATTCGCTATAGGTGGTCCTTGGATGGGTTGTAAATTCCACAAAGTGGTCACTTTGTGGAATTTACACTTGCGAGCGTTTCCGTGCTTCGAAAGGTACGTTAAGCCGTTGGTTCCGGTTGCCAGTAAAATGGCAGTCGTTAAGCCTGGTTGAAGGCCTTATGGTCTTGAAAAATTTCAACAGCAGGTCGCCACAGCCTGCGCCTGTCCATTTCAACACGGCAATGGGCTCGCCATCTGTTACGTAGGACAGCGAAGCGTGATAATATGTATGTATGTATTTATGTAACGCTCGACAGTCCTAAGCTGGGTGACCATTTGCGGCATTTCGATGTATGAATGTTTCGTACTTTAGATGGCAAAATAAATCGATCACAGGTGCCAGTAACATGATAATCGTTAAATCAGTTCGACGGCCTTATGGACGGCTTGAAGATCTCCAACAGCGGTAGCCACAGCCTGCCCTTGTCCGTTTTAACCCTGTGATAGGTTCAGCAGAGCGATTGTAAGACTGCTATTGATGCTTTCTACCACTTCTACCACTACCAATCAGGCGAGCAGCGTGCTAGTCTGTCACCTCAGTTGTACAGAAAAAGAGACAACAATGATAATGCGATTCTGTAACTATTTAAGAGCTTGCATGTGTAGGTGCTAAGTAACTAAACAAGTAGTATGACTAAGTAATAAAATATATTAGTGGTGACATGACATGACATATTGTCACGCCTTTATCCCCGAAGGGGTAGGAAGATACGATATGACTATACGCTCACATTTCACCGTATGCACTTTTGTCCCACGTATCAGGTGGTGCCTTGATTTTATAAATAAAATATTAAATAAATATTAGGGGATGAAGAGTAGAAGCGTGCACGTCGCCATCCCTGCCAGCTACGGCTGCAATTCTACTCCAACACGAGTGCCACCAGGACGAATGATGCTAGGGCGTGCCCCCGAGGCGACGCGCACCAGTTCGTCCCCGCTGGTGCGAAAAGTGTGTGCCAGAGCGGCGTAGGGGACCGCCACCCTATACGCGCGGCCCAAAACGGCGGGAAGTGGAGGATGGAGTGCAGGGTAGCTGCGTGGAATGTTAGGGGAGGAATGACAGGTAAGATGAATGAGTTGATGGATGTTATGAATGAGAGAAAGTTAGATGCAGTGTGCTTGACAGAGACCAAGCGCAAGGGCAGCGAAGTCTTGGAGCTCCCGGGTGGGATGCTCGCGCTTTGGTCTAGAGTACCAGAGAGCGAGCATGGCAGTCGGGGGGTTGGAATTTTGCTGTCCTCGCGATTGGCCTCCGGTATGTATGAGTACAAACTGGGTCCTAGAATCCTCTGGATCCGTGTAAAACTTGGTTTGACAAAGATTTTCCTGGTAGCTGCTTACGCGCCAGTATCTTCGTCGAACGCGAGTAAGCTAGAGGACTTCTGGGAGAGCATGAGAGAAGCTCTAAATGTGATAGAAGGAAATGAAAGACTTATAGTATGTGGAGACTTGAATGGATGGGTGGGTACCGCTCGCGATGGTTTTGAGTCAGTACTCGGGAAGTATGGGGATAAAAGGGTGAACGACGCTGGCAAGCTAATACTGGCATTTTGTAAGGAAAAGGATTTGTTTGTGGCGAACACAATGTTCAACCACAAACAAATTCATATGTATACGAGGAGATGTAAGTCAAAGAGAAGCATGATAGATCTATTCCTAATGGATAGTCGGCTCCATAAACAGGTGATGGACACAAGGGTTTATCGAGGCGCTGAACTGGGATCAGACCACTACCTAGTCATAACTAGGATTAGGGGTCTGTTCGCGGGTTGGCGTCATCGTACCGAGTGTCCTGAACCTGAGCCGACTTATAGCATCAAAAGCTGGAAGCTGAAGGATGCATCCATTAGGGATAAATATAATGAAAGGGTAGCCGAAAAGCTTGGCGACGTCAATGTAAGCAGTAAGAATGTGGAAAGTGTATGGCAGAACCTTAGGGACAGTATGATAAATGCCGCTGTGGAAGTGTGTGGAGAAACGAAAAGAGGCAGTAGTAATAAGCGTGATGCATGGTGGAATGAGGAAGTGAAAGAAGCAGTTCGAATGAAGAAGAAAGCATGGCTGGACTACTTAGCCTCGCGGAATGATTTTAATATGAAAGAGAGATACAAGCTGCAGAAAGTTAACACGAAGGCACTGATAGAAGAAGCTCGTGAAAGGTGCAGAATGAAAGCGGATGAAAGGTTGTCGTCCAATTTCCGGGATAATGCCAAGCTCTTCTGGAAAGAGGTAGGCAAGACCCGGAGTTGTTCGGCAATCTGCAGTATGAATAAAGTGCTTAGTGTTAACAATGACGTCCTAACAGACCAAAGTGACTTCGATGCTCCGGATCCCGATGTCATTAAAGTCATTAGTATGAAAGAAATAGAACAAGCGATAAGAAGTATGAAATGTGGTAAGGCTGCGGGAAAAGACAGAGTTACTGCTGAGATGATCAAGTACGGTGGGTCGCGTGTCTGGGACACACTATGTCTGTTATGCAACTTGTGCTGGCGGACGGGTGAGGTCCCGGATGACTGGCGAGTAGCAGTTGTAGTACCTATTTACAAAGGGAAAGGCTCGCGTCTAAACTGCTCTAGCTACTGGGCGATCAGCTTGATCAGCTTAGCTAGTAAGGTGTATGCAAAGGTTATAACGGCACGAATGCAAGAAAAGTCTGAAAGGTATTTATGGGAGGCTCAATGCGGATTCCGACGTGGAAGAGGTTGCATGGATCAAGTGTTTTCTCTCCGCATGATCGCGGAAAAGTTTCTGGCTCTTAGCCAGAAGGTTTTCTGCGCTTTTGTGGATCTAGAGAAAGCATTTGATAACGTTGTGAGAGAAACGCTGTGGGACTTGCTGCCAGGATATGGTGTGGACGGCTCGCTACTGCGGGCAATACAGTCGCTTTATAGGGACTGTAAGGCTTGCGTGCGAGTAGGGGGGGATGTGTCACCTCTTTTTGATGTCTGTACAGGCGTCAAACAGGGATGCGTCATGTCCGCCTGGCTGTTCATAGTGTATCTGGACAGTTGCCTGCAGAAGTTGAAAGATTTTAATATGGGTGTGAATTTGGGTGACTTTACAGTAAACTGTCTGCTGTACGCTGATGATGCGGTGCTCATGGCCTCATCAGAAGCCGACCTACAGGCATTAGTCACTAATATGAAAGAGGGGTGTGAAAGTAAGGGTCTCCGCTTGAATGCAAGTAAAACTAAGGTTCTAGTATTTGAAAGAGGTGACGTAAGAACTAAATGCGAGATTAGGGTAAACCAGGAACGTCTAGAGCAAGTGAATGAAATTGTGTATTTAGGAAGTATGTTTAGCGCGGATGGAAGATGTGATTCGGATGTAGAACGGCGAGTAGCTGCCGGAAACAAAGTTAACGGTGCTTTGTCCCAGTTAGTAAAGCGACAAAGCATCGTAAAAGAAGCACGAATGGCGATTCATAACGCAGTGCTAGTGCCAACTTTGCTTTACGGTAGTGAAACCTGGGTATGTCAGCAGATGCATGAAAGTAAATTGAATGCTGTGGAGATGCGATCACTTCGAAAATTGTGCGGCGTTACCTTGGCCGACCGAATACGTAACGAAGTGATACGCAATATGGCAGGTTTGAATGAAAGTGTCAGCGTTAAGCTGGAAAAGGGCGTGCTCCGTTGGTTTGGACACGTCCAACGAATGAGTGAGGAACGATTGACGAAGAATATATATTGTTCAAAAGTAAAGGGTAGAAGGAGTCACGTGAGCAGATTGCTCAAAAACGGAAAGGTCAAAAGTACTCGGATACCCAGACGTGCGTGTATGAAGCGATTGATGAATCTCGAAGAAGCGAAAGAAGTATGCATGGATCGCGAAGCCAGGCGATCTGTCCTCTCTGACTACCCCGTCAGGGATACAGCGTGAAGATAGTTAGTTAGTTATTAATATAGAATCCACAAAGCCTTAATATTTGATCATTTGCTAAGCAAAGATACGTAGATATCTTTTATTTGGACGCTAGAGATAGGGGTATTTACGATCAAATGTATATCCTTAATAGAAATATACCAAAAGAGTGTTAATAAATTTCGTTTATAAAGCCGTATCGAATGAAAAAAAATCGAAATCGATCCAAAGCCGGAGAAGGTTATACTTATCCACAAACCACATCTAACCTCCAATTGAGAGCTTTATCCGTATTGAACTCCTTTAAAAATGGTGTTACCCTATAGACTATGACGTAATAAATATGAAACCCAGCATCCTATATGTCCGTTATATGTACTAAATTCCTGTGAGCACTACATTCAAACTTAGGGGCAGAGGGGCTAGTCGATAGCATCACGCTTGCGCACTCATGTTTCCTATCTCAACTGAATTAACAAAAATCAGTCTTATCAGAATGAAATAAGGTTTCAGTGATATGATGTAACCTTCTTAAACCTCGGAACAAAGAAGTCTGGAACTAGCATTGGGGAAATTAAAGAGAGCGCCGGAAAGGGTTTTCGTTCAAGGCCTTGTTCTAGTAAATGAAATGTGTATTTAGTATTTACAAAAAAATCTAAGTGTGTTTGTAAAATTCCATTAAAAAACAGTCAGTCAGTTACGCCTTTATCCCAGAAGAAGTGGCAGAGGCATACTTTTTGCCAACATTTCCCGTGTGTATTTCTATCCTAATAAATGGTGAGCTCATTGCCGTGTTGAAATAGACGGGTGCAGGTTGTGGCGACCTGCTGTTGAAATTTTCAAGCCGCCCATAAGGTCTTCAACTTGACTTAACGACTGCCATGTTACTGGCAACCGGGACCAATGGCTTCGAAACACTTGTAAATGGGAATCCCACAAAGCGATCAGCCATCCGAGAAACAACCATAAAGTTTACAGGAAACGGACTAAGCGGAGCTACGAACGCTTCTACTATCTGGGATTTTTGTCTAATACCTACCATTTTCAGAACAATTATACTTATTTATTTATCTATCACGCTTTATCCCCGAAGGGGTGGCAGAGGCATACATATTGTATGCCCACTTTTCACCACGTGTATTCCTGTCCCACTAAATAGGTGGTGAGCCCGTTGCTATGTTGAAATAGACAGACACATATACTTAATTATTATCACATAAATAATGTATCTACAAAATTATACCTATTCTTTTTATTTAGAATTATTCAAATAATTTCACCACAGTCGTGTTTCAAAAATGGTTTAGTTTGAGATCACGTCGTGCCGTGACGAGGTAAACAGAGTTCACGACTTTCTCTAAATTGATTACACAATCAAAATTTATCGGTTGTGAAAATCAATGTTCACAACTCGGTTATGTCGGTATGCATCACTAATGTTTAAATACAACATTTTGTTAACATTAAGTTAATTTATTTATGATATTATGATGGAAAGTATAGATTTTTTTTTGAGAACTCAACATTTTTCATTAAGGTTCAACATTTTAGTAATCAAAATTCAACATTTTGGGATTGATCATTTTGGGAATTCAACATTTTGTCAACATTAATGGAAGGATCTAATATATTATTGATTCTTGTGTTGATACGTTGCCTCGTCCTGTATGGTGACACATACAGGACGAGGCAACGTATCTCAGTTTACTCACACAGTTTATTAGACATGACTTACAAAGAATACGTTTGTTATTTTAACGCTGAAGTTTCTAGTATTTACGATCAAATATGTACGATATACTTAAGGAATAGAGAATAACGAAGCCACCCGACAACAATTGCCAAAATGATACCATGCATGATAACCAAATTTTGTTCAATAAGCGTACTTACCCAACCGTATTCATTTTTTTCACGTAAATCCTAGTTATGACGAATGTACAGATATTATTCCTTTTCTATAAGTCTACAGAAATGTCTGCGCTGGAACATATGTCTATCTTTTAAGGACACTCTGTAGGAAAGGGCTAAAGGAAAACAGTTAGGTAGGGTTCTCTCTTTATATTTATACTGTGACTAGCTGACCCGCCCGGCTTCGCCCGTGACGTACTTCGAACCCTGTAGCACCCATTTAATCCCGTCGTTTATTAATTTCACAATAAAATATGAACATTTTCCAAATTCGTTGATTACTTCTCCGCTCTTCAGTACGCCCGCAAAGCCACGTCGAATTATGGCTACACAAAATTAATTTCTTTGCGCATTATTTTGATTTTGCTATATCTCCTAAGAAATTCATTTCATTTGTAAGGTGTTAAGGGACAAAATAATCTTCATGAAATGCTGAAGCCATCTAAACATGATCTAAAAATGATAAGGATAAATAACATATTTGTGTAAATAGCCTTCAAATTACTGCTTTAAAATTGCTGGTTTTTTTAAAGTAATAAAATGCATATAGTATGTTATCCTTAAAAGAAAGATATATACCGTCGCGGACTTTTTTGTAGACCTTTATTATATACACAATTCCATCATACAATATTTTGTTATATTTCAAAGGGTTTAGGCAGCGTTTTCGTCGCAAACTTCCAAACGACTTATTTTTTCGACATTCCTAACATATATTGTTATATTTTGGCCAATGTAAACAAAAACTTAAGAAATTAGACATAAAAACTTTCCTTATGAATCACTATCTATTAAAAAAATCACATCGAAATTCGTTGCGTAGTTAAGATCTAAGCATACATAGGGACAGACAGCGGTAAGCGACTTGTTTTATATTATGTAGTGTAGTGATGATACATGTCTGGATACAAAAGTTTTGAATAAAATTAAAAGTAAACGGGCCTTCAAATTAAAAGGAGAGCGGATTCCAGACTTCATCAGTAAATAATTCATTAAATAAAAAAAATAAGTTAGTAAATTTACACTCTAGGTACGCCTATGTATTAGGTCAATAGCATTGGATAGTAGACAACCCGCCGCGTATCAGACTCTTACATAATACAAAGTTACCAACTAAGTAGGTATGGTAACAGCTGTTAATCCGATATTAATAAAATACGCTTAGCCTTTAAAACATAGTGAGCTATGCAAAGCGGTTCACCTTTAAGGAGTTACGGTGTTTATTTACGTAGTTACCTGTAGAGTGTGGGATGTGATGGATGATGAGGACCCCAAGAACAAATCCAAGATCTCCAGGACCAAAGCAACCTCACCTGGTAGCAGTACACATGCTGATATATCGGACGAAACAAAGACGCAGGTGCCTTTACAAGGTTGAGTCTGTCCCGACGATACCGAAAACCGAATTCCAAACGATAGCTGTTTATAGCAGTCAAATAGGGATTTTGGCGGTAACAGCGAAGGAAGCAGTCGCCATTCAGTTATTTAGCCAGCCGGCCAGCCATTAACGTTCACCTATCTCAAAATATAACCCTAGCGTTGCCGCTATGATTCGGTCTCCGACATAACCCGCGACCAGGCAGACGCGGATCCAACCCTCAAAGAAGGTTGTGGGCACAGAAACAGCCACCCGAAAGACCCAGCATAATATACGTAAAAATCAACCTTAAGAATTTGAGGAATGTGAGTACTATTATGTCAGGTCAAGTTATAAAATTTAAACAAATTCAAAGTTAATACTACCACTGATGTATGAAATGTATCTTAAACATTACATTAGTGGGAATATTGGTAACGTCTGGGCATATTGTCAATGTTTTTTAGTGGTATTAACTTCTATTATTAGGGTGAAAATTTCATTTCGTGCATATTGCATGGCGGACGATAAATAACACATTAAACATTTTATTTTTAAATGTTACATTGTTTTCGTTTAATTAACATAGGCCTGCGTTAGGCACAATCCTTAAAACACCTTGATTTTTGTTGGAAATGTATGAAATTTTGAAAATAAAAGCCAAAATCTAATCACCATCCGTGTCCCTTTTCCCAGATTTTAATAAATTTATGAGTCTTTCTAAAAAGTCTATTGGGAGAACGAATTTTTTTAAGGCGTTTTCGGGCAATAGGGTAATTCATTCAAATTATATTTTAAGTAACGTTTACGAAAGAACAAATTTAAGTGGTATCATAGCACTTAGAAAAATTTTCTTACACTCACACATAATTACCATTCAAAGACATTCACGACCCAATATTTTCGCATTTACGCACGGTTATGGACTAGATTAAACATAAAAGATTCGCTGACCATCACCGCATTACGTTCGTGTACAACACACCCCTGTACCTGTACATTTTTTTACTATGTAATTTAGAGTTCTCCTGCTCGAAAACTGGTTTTGTTTAAAATATGTCTACATACCATTTGCCTTTTAAAAGGTAATTATTTTATGTTTTTTTACATAATTATTTGTTAGATATATCTAATATATATCCCTCTATACAGTGTTATACTTAACAAATCGTTAACTATTTAAAATATCCTTTTATTTATGAAATTATTGAAAATCTCATTGCCATTATTATAATTACCATTAATTCCCATTCTTTTTACAATGGAATGGTAATTAGAAGAAACAAACGGTAATGATTTTTTATTGAGTCTGGATGACGTAGCAATGACAGAGATGGTAATCTCCCCCATCGTGGAGGCCAGCGGCTGTCCCAGTGACCAGGCGAGAGCCAAAGCTAGACGCTTCGGCTTAGGTCACGATCTTCAGCTGCCCAGCAGCGTGTAAAAAACAGCGGACGAACAGAACCTCCTCATTGGGACTTCCGAAAGACCAAAGTGTATCTCCTATCGTCCTGGGAAACTAGGTGCTACAGGTCCCTGACCGGAGGGAGTGTGGGGTTACAGTGTACAGTGAAATTTACCATGAGGAACCATTGCTTTCGCTGCAGTTATTCCTGTCACAAAGCAAGCTCTTACCGCTGTCTCACCGCGCTACTTTAGTTTCGTTGCGTAGGGCTAAAGTACAGACCACCTCGAGATAGAGGCCGGTCAGGTATGGTAGTGGTTGTTACCGGTCTAGAGCGGCCACGTTCACGAAAGGATGGGGGAATAGAGGTTCATTAATGGACATACTTATCCGCATCCTATAGGTGAATCTAAACCACTGCTCTGCTGCTCAGGATCTCCTGTGCCAGAGTATTGCACAGTGGACATTCGCCTACAGCAAGTAGTTATCACGGAAGAAGGAAAACTCATCTTTTACAACTGGTAGCGTAACATAATTGCGATAGCGAGAAGTCTATTAGGTTCTATAAAGTGGTCACCGTTGCCAAGCCGTCCTGGGTCTACCACGGGAGCCCATTCACCATAGACAGCTTAGCTTTTAGCTTTGGGTGTTGACGTTGACACCTCGCGCCTTGCAATTATTGCTAGGAGCCGATGCTGCGTTGCAGCTGATTGCAGCGGACTGGTTACCGTGGCCGCTTATTTCTCACCAACCTGTAAGCAATATCTATTTGAACTATGGCTCCCTGAGCAAGTCGTCATTCTTACCGCATTTCGTCCCAGTCCTGGAAAATTTCAACGCCACCCCAGTGTCACCCCAGGTGACACTTGAGGCTCCCTAAAAACCACTGGTAGGAGGAGAACTTCGGCGGTCTGGGTGACAAATCCATGACAGAAAAATATCACCACCATCGTATGCGACCCGGCCGTCCAGGGCTGGCATTTAATGGAAGGAGGGGTCGTTATTCGCCCATTGTTATATTTAGTTTGACGTTTCTCCTCCAACTAGCCACCGACTGGCTATCCTAAATACTTCTGCATACGTTAGGCTGTCAAACGTCTGAATCAAGGGCTCTCCGGATTCCCGGTGGAGACCGTAATGTGCACGCATCGTGCATCTCCGCTATCGGTACACCAGGCACTGAGACCCGAGAGAAGGAGCACACGAGTGTTACAAGGGTGCCGAAAGGTCCCTCCAGGAGACCATTAAGCTGGCCAAGAAATTGACCCGTAAATAGCTCCTAGAGAATCTGGAATGGTAAGGCCATCCGCTGGCCCAAACCCCAGCCAATGTTAGAGATTACGTCGAGAACGATGTGCCCGTAGTCACCAAAGGTGAGCTAGAGGTGCTGCGGCTAGGCCCCGCAACGACCACTCCGGACCCGATAGCATTCCGGGGTGAGTATGACTCCTGGATCTCTATGAATGTTGACTATTAAGGTTTTAGCTCATCCTTCAATAAGGACTGGTTTCCCTGGTGTGGTATTCAGGGAAATTGGTCCTTATCCATAACGAGGGGGAGCTCGCCTTCCGGCTATTGGTCGCTCGTATTGCTTGACGAGGTATGCAAGTTCTTTGAGCGTATCATTGCAGAGGGCTTATCTTTCCGAGAGAGCCATAGCTTACCAAAGCTAGGGCTGGCATGGCGAGAAGTGTAGTGTTTCCCAGGGATCGGTCCTAGGACTACTTCTGTAGAACATCGGCAACGATTAGATGCTGCGCAGTCCGTTGCTGAGAGGTCACTCTCGTGATGGCGCGAGGAGGAATGCCTCCAGATGCAATCCTAAGAACCACGTCTGGTGTTGCTCCAGTCCTGTGTCCAGGTTATTTTTCAAACCCTTGATTTTATTTCTAATTACCATTTCAATTTATTTCACTACCATATCTCGAGATCTAATTACCGTATATGGGACATCTCATTACCGTTTTTTTTAATAGAAACGTCAATATCTCTGAGCACAAAAGAGTAATTGCTGTGCCTTTCATAAAATTCAGTTTCTATACCATTAAATTCTTTCCGAAAATTTATAAAAAACATGAATATGTGCATTTATTTTTTTAGTCTCCAAAACGTTCTATATGGTCGAAATGAAATATCCGCCCATTAATATCATCATAATATCATTTCATCAGTCAATAGGTCTCAATAAAATGTAGTGTCACAGGTCAATTTGGGTTGTGGGCATGCCCATCGTGCCCACTATAGTGGATCCGCGCTTGCGACCGTTGAGAAGAGCCGGAACACCGAGTGTTTAATATATAAAAAAAAACTAAAACTAACTAAGTACTTTACACTGTATCCCTGACGGGGTAGTCAGAGAGGACAGATCGCCAGGCTTCACGATCCATTAATACTTCTTTCGCTTCTAGCAGATTCATTAATCGCTTCATACATGCACTTCTTTGTATCCGAGTACTTTTGACTTTTCCGTTTTTGGGCAATCTGCTTACATGGGCTTCATATGTAAGTCTAGCCTACCCTGACTTCTTCTAGCCTCTACTTTCGCACAATATATATTCTTCGTTAATCGTTCTGCAGGTATTAGCCACAACCTAAGTCTGTCTGTTTCAAGGCTCACCACCTATTACGTGGGACAGCCATATACTACATATGCCTTTCCTTCGGGAATAAGGCGCGGTTGTTTTCTTATCTACTAACAAAACTGAATGGAATAAGATGCAGCAAGTACATCGATCGCTGCAGTTGACCTACTTGCAGGTCAAACGATCTCCAGTCGCAATGAACTCAACCTAACACACCGTCAACTCTAATTTTAACTATGCAAGGTTACCAACCTTACCTACTTAGTTAAAATTAGATTGCATACCTGTTTAAAGCAGACTGATATTAGAATATGTAATCTTTTTTCAATTTAATTTCATAAACTCTCACGTCACATGCCATGTCACGCCTTTATCCCCGAAGGGGTATGCAGAGGCATATTTTACGCCCACATAACACAGCATGCATTGTTCGGCCAACAAATATCATGTCACTTAGATTCAAAAAAATTATGTGTAGGTGTAAACCTCTCTAGGTATTAATTAATAAAAAATATATTAGGTATGTATTTTTGATATAACTGAATATGCACGATAGCAAAAGTATTTCGAATTATACCTTTATTTTAACTGTGTATGCAAAAGGCCCATTGGTCATACTCCTAGAATGCATTGACGAAAAGTTGATGATCGCATAAGTATGTACCTACCGCGATATGTAGCGCATGGGCTGGATAGAAGTTATATCTATTTAGATTTCCACAAAATACAGAAGAGATATTGATGTCGATGTGGCAGTCGTTAAGTAAAGTTAAAAGCCTTAGGGTGACTTGAAAAATTTCAACAGCAGCAAGCAGCGTGGGCGTATAGTATAACTCTACATACTTCTTCAGGGTTTAAGGTGGGACTATATCTATGCGTATTTTTATTTAATACTAGTTGACGCCCGTGGCTTCGCCCGCGTACAGAAGTTTTCCCGTTCCCGTTTCCCACAAGAACTTGTTCCCGGGATAATACAGCCCAACCAGTCGACAGCTTGCTTTTAGTAGAGTCGATTAGGCCAGGCAAAAGATATAAATTACAATTGTTTACTGTTTAATTTAAATTTTCAAACAGTATATAATTAGCTATTAAACAGTAAGTTCTTGGATCTAATGAGGTTGGTCACCCCAATAGCAGTTCTAAACTAAGGCAACTAAAAATTGTAGCACTTACCTATTATGCTGTTCGGTAAAATTAATTCTATTCTATTTTCTATCGGCAAAGTCAGTGGCTACGTATTTCAGCCTTGACAGTCTTTTGATAACTTGCTTTGTCTTTATATAAAATATTTTATGAAAGATATTTAAATTTAAGCCCATTGACAAGTTATTAAAAACTGACTGAACCAGTACCAAAAAGGTACTTATCACTATACCTATTTTCAGTCCGAGACTACCAGGACTTTAATTGGTCGTGCTAATTAGTGTCTAGCACAAAAGACCCTTTAGCCTTTTTGTTACCATCTCACTTAAAAGGCAACGGGTTAAAAATTTCTTCCAAAATCATCTAAAATTGACACATTTTATTAAATTTAAATTTCCGTGCTTCGGAAAATTAAATTTAATAAAATGACCGCCACGCACGCGGCGGTCAAGATGCAGCGTGTACTGGATATGCTCCCGCCTTGGCTGGATGAATGGACACTGACGGTCAACGTGGCAAATACCCAAGCGCTTGTTGTGGGGGGTGCGTGGCAAACCGCGCCCCTTACCCTGCTCGGAAAAGCCGTCGACTGGTCACCGACGGTGAAGTACCTTGGAGTGACCATTGACCGTCGTCTCACCATGCGACACCACGTGCATAACATCGTTGGACAAGCTCGCGCCGCTCGAGCTATGCGTGCTTCCGGTGATCTCATCGTGCCTCCCGCTCCGCGCGAAGCTGGGCGTCTACAAGGCCTACATCCGCAGCCGCCTCACCTATGCCACCCCTGCATGGTACGCTCTGGCCGCAGACACGTATCGTGCACGGCTGTCGCTGTGACACGCCGGACATGATTCAACGGCTATTACTAGCCACTCCAACGACCCGCCTGTATCGACAGGCGGCGCCGAACTTCACTGTAAGAGGCCAATGCCTCGATCAGTCTTCCAAAAGGGCACACCACCTCCGAAGAAATTCAAAGTCTCCGTCGGCTGGAAAACTCATGGCTAATGTTTTCTGGGATTCAAAGGGAATCCTCCGTATTGATTATAAAGAAAAGGGTGTCTCTATCACTGGAGAGTACTACGCTGCACTATTAGAACGTCTGCGAGATGCTTGTGAGACAAAAAAAGACAGGAAAAATTGACTCAAGGTGTGCTCCTTTTGCACGACAATGCATCCGTGCACAAGGCGCAAGTTGCGATGGCTGCTGTTCAAAGAGTGGGCTTCGAAATCTTGGAACATCCTCCCTATAGCCCAGATTTAGCCCCAAGTGATTATTATTTGTTCCCAAAAATGAAAAAGAGCTTCGAAGGAAGAAATTTTCCAGCGATGAAGAAGTGAAGAGCGCAATTTCGGCCTATTTTGACGACAAAGAGAAATCATTTTTTTTCGAAGGTATTAATAAATTTATTGATAGGTCTAATAAATGTATTAGAGTTAAGGGGGAAAACATTGAAAAGGAAAAATAATTTAGGGGTTTTTTTTTTCTTACTTTTTACCCTCCATTCCGCGAACTTTTTGACCCACCCTCGTAATAAGACCTTACATAAACTATTGTTAAAAGTGGTAGACAATTATTACAAACTACGGTTAACTCACGTGTGAATTTCGGGATAGCCCGAGTGCCAGCGCAACTTCCGACGTAGCTTGACGCTCCTCTTGAAAAAGTACCTCCGATAGGTCCGAAACTTAAAAGTTTCGAAAGTAAAACCGTAGTTTGTAATGATGAACAACGCTCACGAAAGTTAGCGTTAGCGTAGTAATCTGGGTGTTTATATAATCTAAGGGTAGACAATTGTTTTGGCCATAGTTGATAGCAACCAATCTTCGTTAGAAAAGTCAACTTTAGCGATAATTAGACATCACATAAACTATTATCGAAAGTCGTAGACTACTTTTTTGGCCAAAGTTAATAGCAACTCACCTCCGTTAGAAAAGTCAATTCTAGTTGGTTTTTTTTTTGACAATAGTATATGTGAGGTCTAATTATCGCTAAATATTAAAAACCTCACATAAACTATTATCAAAAGTGGTAGACTACTGTTTTGGCCACTATTTATAGCTACTCACCTCCGTTAGAAAAGTAAATTTTAGCAATAATTAGACCTCACATGAACTCTTGTCAAAAATGGTAGACAACTTTTTTAGCCGAATCTTTTTTTTTGAAGGTATTTAGACAAATGTTTTTTTAGTATTTATAGTTAGGAATGTTAGTCAAATAAACTGATATAATTACCTACAGCAAACATATGATTTGATGGATTCGTGAAATATTATCATGTAGGTACAGGTAGGTACACAATTATAATATACATACAACCTTTGAACGTGACTCACTGTTGAACGAGTTAAATCTAAATAGATTAGATGTAGGCCTGATACAAACAATTTAGTCAAAACCTAATACAGAAACGTCTAAAAAACTCTGTCGTTTAGTTACGGTCGCGGTCATTCCACAGTGAATCATTATATTGTACCTACTAATTTGATTTAGTCTTAAGGGTAGCAATGTTGAAAGGTATGATGGGGCTGACATGTCCATGTTGGATAAAAGTCCCTTTAAACAAAAATAAAGATTAAAAAAAACCTTTTACCAGTTATATATTTATTAATATACCTATATAATTAAACATCGTTGTAAGAGTGCCGAAGAACAAATATAACACAGTAACAACTAAAATATAATACTTTAATAGTTACTAGTTTACAATAGGTACAAGGCTGTCCTTTTGATAAGGTCACCTTATGATCGACAATACTACTGTTTTTACCAAAAAACAAAAATTTTTACAAGGTTGCATATCAATCGACCGTACATTAATCATTTAGACGTCGTAGAATATTCTTTAATTACAAAAAGTAAGCAATGTGAAAATTTCCCATGAATGTTTTTCATGGGAACTATTCTACGGCTAGCCTATAAATATTTGTACAAAAACATATTTTTTGATTCTATATTTAACAAAGAATATAAAACTAATATCGAAACCTTATCCCAAAGTGATACCGCAGACTAGCTACTTTTAGCATCGGTAATCGGCTATTTTGCGATTCTATCAATGTTGCATCGGTATCGCGCCGATGTTGCATCGCGATTTCCCGATATACTGCGTTCGGACGCGACATTGGAGCGCGTTTTAGCGACTCAGTCGCTGCGATTTATCTTTTTAAATATACTGTGGGGATCAGAAGAAACAGTATATGGACCGGAACCATTACTACCCCTACCCCAGGCACAGATAAAGACATGGCTGCGCACAAAAATTGTAGAAGCACATAAGACCGCATGGATAACCCTCGAAAGGTTGTAGGCAAACTAAGATGGCGATTCCGGAGATATCTAAAAGATTTACCCGCAACCTCATTAGGCTAAATAGGGAAAGTATAGGCAAGATTGTAGGAATCTTAACAGGCCACTGTCCCCTTAACAAACACTTTTTCACCATAGGCGTAACAGACAGCCCCCTGTGCAGAGGATGCATGGAGGCAGAAGAAACGCCACACCACGTGCTCATGGAGTGCAGGAGCGTGGCAGATGACCGGGCGCGCATCCTACAGTCGCCGCAAACACTCCCGGACGCATGCCAGGGCCTTAAAAGGCTGCTGACCTTCTGGGACTGCCTTCGATGGTTGGAGTGATTGGATGAAGAATCCACGCACAATGGCCCAATCAAGTGGCTAAGTGCGGAAACGGCCCAGTAAAAACAAACAAACAAACAATACTGTGTGGAGCTCGATCGCTGCATTTAGCTTCTAAAAAGCTACTAAGTCGCGGACGATGGTAAAAGTAGCTAGTCAGCGGTGTTCCTAATATCGTAGACACATCACAACGTCGCGACGCTGTAGCAATAACACCGTAGAACTAGACAGCGAAATGCAATAATGCAGCATAGGCATCCTCAATACTACAAACAAATTCCTATACCATGTCACCGACCTGCAAGCATGTCAGATTTTTGTGACAGAGTCTTGGTAATGGGTAATTTTTCAAAACTAGTGTATTTTCGAGGGTATTACAACACTCATGTGATACTATAATAAACCCACATTCGTGTTTTAATTCCTATTATTATACAACAGTTGCATAAATAACTATTATTTCACCCATTTGGCTATTATATTGTTTATTCTTCATTTGTAGTGTTAGCAATAACAGGGCAAATCCATATTAGGACAAGTTCGAGTAGTTGTTTAACCTTAGACGATTACAGTATGGCACACTATTCGACTTCATGCAATATAGCGGAGCGGCCCCGTACCATTTTGATGGCGGCGCGCCGTGGTAATGTGTCCAGTCTCTAAGACTATCTCCCATTGCCCATTTCGTATATTATATTTAATTATATAATCTATATAAGCATTATAATTATTAATATAATATTGACCTATACAATAATGTCTATCTTATACAATAACACAGGGAAGCGTTTAAGAATATAAGCATATTTTATATTACACATTTAATAATATATAGTACAAAAATGCAGCATTCATTGGCAACAGTAATATAAACTGTATTTTTTTCTATATAACTTTCAAATAAGTAGGATGGTCAATATGTAGGTATACATCAAGCCATAAAACGCACCTATACTATATTAAAGTGAATTTGGCTTATTACAGTGTGAAAATTAATCTTTTTACTACAACATTTCATACATACATCATTAACTAAATCTATTGTAGGTTCGTTAAAATAACATTGCACACCCGAAAAAACCTCTCAGCCATATAGCGTCGCTTACTTACTTCTGAGCGATAATTATATTAAAGAAAAGCGTAAGGGATATGCAGCGATCAGTCGCGTTCATTGTAATTTATTTTACTTTGTGTATTCATTTGTGAGTTGCTTACGGTTCCACGGTACAGTAGTTTATTGTAGTTTTATAACTGGACTAGCTGTCCCGCCCGGCTTCGCCCGTGACGACTTCGAACCCCATGGCACCCATTTAATCCCGTCGTTTATTAATTTCTCAATAATGTATGAAGTTTTTCCGATTTCGTTGATTACTTCTTCGCTCTCCAGTACCTACCTACGCCCGCACGGCCTGGTCGAAATATGTAAATTTTATCTACATAAACTGTACTTAGTGATGAAATAATTTATTTTGATAAGGATTAATAGCATGAGTAAAATAAACGCGATTAAATGTATTCCAAAAAAAAATCATGATTTTTAAATAAAAAAAATGGTTGTTGTGCCTCACTTGATATAGACAGGTATAGTGTGTCGCAGACTTTTTTGTAGATATTTATAAGATCTACAATTAATTAGAACATTTTATGGATCTATCTTTTATAAAATAAGTAACTATTCTGGTAGATTTTTTACATCTTGTGTCCGAAAAACCCAATTATCTTAGAGAACCCTATTTTTTCCAAAATAAAATATAGTCTATGTTACTCGTGGATAATGTAGCTTTCAAATGGTGAAAGAATTTTTAAAATCGGTCTTGTAGTTTTTGAGCCTATTCATTACAAACAAACAAACAAAGTTTTCCTCTTTATATAGTAGATGTATATCGTAGTGATATTGTGCAGACTTTTAAATATTACTCTTTAAATATACCGCGCTCTCCAATACCGCGTCCGAACTCAGTATGTTGAGAAATCTCGATACAGCATCAGTGTGGTGATACTGATGGTGGGTCCGGATGCCAGAGAATTTTATATAAGATATAATTCATTTTCATAGCAGTTTCAAATACTTATTGAACGCCAAACGTATCTTTAAGCAACATTCCAAAATCTGCATAATACTTCGCATCAACGATTTTGCCAAGAAAGATTTCTGTTTTTCTACCAAACTATAGATTAATCTTTTTTTTTCTTAGATACAATTTGTAAGGTATAAGCTATAAAGAATCTATTCATAATATTTCGACTGGTCTGTGACTTGTCCTCTTAACCACTGTTTAGCATATAAATAAGTGTAAATATTCAGACCACCCCGCTAGAAAAAAAAGTATACTAGTTGCCAATGAAAGCTCTTATGAGTACCACTTTCACTGTATTGTATTTTCACTATAATAGTTTAAAACACTGGGTTCTTTCTATATTTAAGTCATTTCTGTTTCATTTGACTTGACTTCTGAACACAAAGATTTATTTAAAAATGAGTTATGTTATTAGAGATTTTGCTTAGCAATAAGCTATTCGAAAGTAGAAACTCCTGGGTCATTACTCTCTTTAACTATCCGTAACGTAAACTCGCAAGTTCATCTTAACCTACAAGTTTAAGATGACGCGTCAGTTGCTGTTTGAGCGTTTACCTATTTAATTTAGTAGGGTTATATACATTGCAAAGTTGTCAAATAGAATAAATGTACCTTGTTAGTGTAAAAATAGTAGTGCATCTGAGAAAAATAAACAACAAATTAACCACATATTAACAAGGTATTTTAAATGATGTCATACATGAAGTAAGCAACAATTGAACCGGATAGCGGTGTTATGGCGGCTGCTTGGCTTGCTGTCGCCTGAAGATTAATAGCTAATATCGATGTCTATTCGGGTACATATTGCTCTGAACGTTGTTTGACTGCTGCACGGGGTAACCCTGGGTTATGCTGCCTGGTTTCGCCGTCTACAGATTAATTGATAATAATATATTCAATTTCTAAACATTTAGTTTTTATTATATTCGCTTACGTAAGTAAAAAAGATAACGTGACAAAGTTTGAATACTACGTAAATTGCTTAAATGCATAAAAAAACATCTATTTTAAGTCTGCAATAAAGACGAAAGTTCTATAATCATGGTGTCTGTGATGCAAATGGTTCGCGATCGCGCTGTAACCAATCAAGACGCGCTCACGGTTGGCATGACCAATCAAAACGCAGTGTCGTGCATATAGCAAGCAAGACTAAGCTTGACAGGTTACGTAATGTACTTTTTCAATACACTTGCTCGTATAGTGGATTCAATTTCACTGGTTTTAGATACATAAAGCATCACAGAACACGCGTATACACGCAAAACCGGGACAAGTATGAGACCCCAACCGAAGGTTCCCTAAAAAATTTAGATTTTAACATAGATAGATTTCCACTTGAATTTTTTTAATGATTTAGTTACAAATGTGTAGTTTTCTGATTTTTTCCTAAGATATTAGTTGCCAAATTTGATAGTTTTAGGTCAACGAGAAATACCCTATCAATTTTGATTCCTTTGAGGGTGTAATATAGTTTATTGCGGCATAAATGGACATAACTTTTTAGTAGATGAAGTAGATTTTTTTCAGTTTCCAGGGACCCTAGATCTGAGTATATAGTTTAAGTTCCCGAGATAAAGGATCTTGACAGACAGACGGACGGACGGTTACGTTTTTTAACTTTTTGAGATACGGAACCCTAAAAAAACGTAAGATATGAAAAAAAGAAGATATGCCGGTACTCACATGATGATTCGCACGTACCTGCATGTTATTGTGTTGCGGTGGATGTATGGCGAGATGTCGCGATACGGGCGGCTGTGCATATCCACTGCTTACAGATGGATGGTGCGCCTCGCTCAGACCGATTAATACCTGCGGCTGAACACATGGAAGCGAATAAATAAGCTGCTAATCCGAAAATGGGATGTATTAGGGATGAATTGGAACGTCTCGTCAACCTTATAATTCTTAACAAAAATGCTCGTCAATAGATCGTAGAGCGTTAAAATGACGCTTTAAAAGAAAAAATATACTACTCGTATATGCAAAAGTAATATATATATAATATATATATTACTTTTGCATATACGAGTAGTATATTTTTTCTTTTAAATTGTCATTTTTTTATACAAAATTTCTTCAGAGTACTATTTTTTCACTCGAAAACGTAACTCCTCTATCCGATCTATCGAATAAAAATAAAACCTATTTTTTTTTTATTTATACTTAATGCCTGATTTGGGCAAAGGTCTCCTCTATAGACTTTCATGTCTTACAGGCTGTACTATATTTTAGTTTTTACTATTGAATATATGATAATCCTACCTGATTCTCCTTTTTCTGCTCTTGGTGTTGTTGACCATCTCTCTTCAACAAATCAAGGTACACATGCGACGGTTGCGATGCTGACGCGTACATCATGTTTGCATGATGAGGGGTGTGAGGAGTATGAGGCGTGTGAGCGTGATGAGCATACAAAAGGGGCGGTGGTCTCTCTCCAACTACCACACCCGAAGTAGGCATCGCGTAGTATGTAGATGTGCCCTGCTGTCCACCCACATTTGAACTGTATTGAGATGGTTCTGAAAATGTATAGACAAAAATGTTATGTTTTTTCTTTTTGTACCAGATTCCGCATTGTAAGCTTGGATCATAGAAAGTTAACTGCCTCGGTGGCGCAGTAGTAGTGAACGCGACTGACGCGCTGAGGTCCCAGGTTCGATTTCCGGATCGGAATAAATATTTGTGTGATCCACAAATGTTGATTTTGGATATTTCCTATGTATAATATGTATGTATTTAGAATTATATAAGTATATATAATATCAATCGTCTAGATCCCATAGTACAAGCTTAGCTTAGTTTGGGCTAGATGGCGCTATGTAAAAGTGTCCAACAAAATACATTTGTAATTTATTTATAAGACAGACGCAAAAAGTTCAGGGTGTTGAAACTGTACATCATGTTAATTTTCTATTTTGGGTTTCTCATGATTCTCAGTAATACCACGGGATCTGAACTTATGATCTGGGCGACACAATTTAGGTGAAAACAAATGTTGGGTAGGCGGAAAAAAGTTCTTGAATTATACAAGTATGAGTAATTAAATATGTACACAACAATTCATGCTTCTTACAATTCTACAATTCAATACTGAAACATGCGGGTTAAATGGCTGAAAAGCTGAAAATGCCTGATTCGCTAAATTTACCTTATACACAAATACCTACTTTTAGCTTGGCAAAATGGTCTTGTAACGGAATTACTGTTTTTGCAGGTTGGCTATAGCGTTCTAACGTAATTTTTGACAGATTGATGTCAAAATTAATCCGTTGTACTTATTGATATAAAAAATATCCGTTGTACTCTGAAATAGCGCGCGATCCGTACGCAGTACTTGCAACATAATAGTGTTGGGTGAAAAAAATGTTTAAAACAAACTTCAACAGAAATAATTTTATTCAAAATCGTTTTAGTACATCACTAATTCGTAGATTTATTACCTTTTTTTCTATTGACCATCAAATAGTACCTTATATTGAAGGTACGTGTTGAACACCCTGGGTTTAACAAACATTTACTAAAAGTTTCAAGTTAAGTCCGTTGCAGCCGGGGATTTTCCCAGGGCTTACCAGGCATTCTCAGACACATGTGAAGTAAATAATAGTTAGAATGAAATAAACAGGTAAGTATTAGACATAACATGGTCGGAAATGATTATGATTTTAAAATAAAATAAAAATTACACCCGGGAGAAGCGGTTAGCATACTTATATAACAGGAACACAGGTTGTGATTCATTATGTGGGTACAAAAGGAGAACCTTTCCACTCCAACAAACTCCAACGATATGTACTGGTGTAATCAAACAGAAGTTTGATTACACTAGTACATATCTAGATAGTTGGAGTGCGCTACACAAACGAGTAATACCGGTTTGACATTTTGCCATTGGAAAAGCACAGACACGCCCCTATTCCGTTCAAGCTGCATATATTTTTGATTAAAATGTTATGTATAGGTAATTTTCAAACTACGTAATCTGTTGCGTAACAGAGAGCATTCTCTAAACTACAATACCTATCAATGATCAACTTGTTTTCTTTTTGTACAAAGTTAGTATACCGTAACTTATGTGAAATACGGATTACCATATCAACAGGCACCCCTTATTTTCTACTAGTCTTTGCCAGGCTACAAATCATAAATAAATGGGTAGATGTTCCATATCTCGGTCTCTGACCAAATAAAACAAAAGACCAGATCTCTGCGAACAAATACCAGTGATGTTTTCTATGCCCATTCAAGTACAAGCTCACGCATGTTTCCAACAATCAAAACCTTGCCAAAAAATTAGTATCAATGACGCTTTCACTCGCATACTGATTAAAAACTTCATTTTTGAACACAGTATATTTTAATGTTCTAGTTGATTTGAAGTATAGGTAGAGATTTATTCAGATTCCTTTTTATAGATTAGTCGGAGCTATTGCAACAAATAACGGGATTAATCATTTTAATTACACAGATAATATATAGATGCTGTATATTAATTACAGTAGAAGATACACAGTAAAATTGTATATATTCATAAAATAAAAAACTACTTGGACAAACTATGTGAAATTTTAATGGGACCAAATGGCAACCATTCTGCATCAAACTAAAGAAGAATCACGTAAATCGGATCATAAATCTCAGGGTAATCGATGTACATAACATAACATAACATACTTTCACGCCTTTATCCCCGAAGGGGTAGACAGAGGCGTACTATACGCCCACGTTTCGCCGTATGCTTTTGCTTTTTGTCCCACGTAACAGGTGGTGAGCCCATTGCCGTGTTGAAATGGACAGATGCAGGTTGTGACGACCTGCTGTTGAAATTTTTCAAGCCGCCCTTAAGGCATTCAACTGGCTTAACGACTGCCATGTTACTGGCAACCGGGACCAACGGCTTAACGTGCCTTCCGAAGCACGGAAACGCTCGCAAATATAAATGCGAAAATATGGTCACCCATCCGAGGACCAGCCATAGTGAAAGTTCCTTAACGCAGTGATCGCTTACAGAACACTACGGCCGCGGGGCCACGAGCGCTTCTCGATGTACATACATAAAAAATATATATACCGATCGAACACATAACCTCCTCGTTTTTAGAAGTCTGTTAAAAAGTACTCAAATTAGGGTAATATAGTTACTAAAAGTTTTTGTGCAGTTAAATATAAATCATTTTTTTAAACAAAATGGTAATCATATTTACTATTTAGTACTTTCGACCGTACACTTAAGTGAATATTCGTAATCTGATGATTCAAGAACGGAAGGAAAAAATATCAGAATCAAATCTCTCAAGGGATCTTTTTTATATGATTTAACCCAGCTTTTGATCGACATCAGTCTTCAAACGTAACTATCTTAATTACAAGGCTCTAGTTTCGTGCACGAATTAATGGAAAATATTACTTCTATATACTAGGTATATATTATTTAACTAGCAGTATAAAGATATTTTAAGAATCATATTCAGAGTTAATTCGAATGGAAGCATGACAACAAAATTATAAAATAAAATATTTGGCTAGATTACACATGCTTCTTTCAATATCATATAATTTTCAGCTACAGACAGAGCTATTGGACACATTATACATTAGTAGCTCAGTTAAAGACGACCATAGACACCGTCCTCTACCTTAAGTTCTCATCGCACGAACTGAACACATCATCGGTATAATATCTGTGGTAAATTTGTTTAACAACGAGAAATCTTCGGTCGCCAATGCAAGTTAGTACAAACAGCACGTGTAGGCCGTATAGATCGTTTTGAGTAGTGATTTGCAAAGGTTTTTTTCTATCACCTCTACAATTTATTTATTTATTTAAATAAATAGTATAGGTGATAGAAAAAAAATGCACATGTGTAACAGAAATGAAAAGGTTAGATGTGAAAAAAAGCAATGAGCACGACGCCAAGTTTCGCAGAAAATGGTTGAGAAAAGCGTCTTATATAAAACAAACACACACAAAGATTTTAGTCATCTGGATTTCTGGAAATAGAGATTCTCACTCACTATGTTCGCACAAATAATAATACAGAATTAAACTAATATCACAGTAACTTAACGTTTTCAAATAAATAAAAATAATGTAAAATTATTTCATTTTAAAATTTGTTTCTGTGCGAGATGATAGTATTTGAGTTTATTGTTGCTTATGCTATTCTGATGCAAATGTTACCATAAAGAAGCTTTTATAAGTTTTGTGTAAGCTAGATGGCGCTGTGTAAAAAATAACCCAAAAAGGTTTTATTGGACAGTATTAGAATCTAGTGTGTGATGATATGTAACTGGCTGACAATAAATTGAACAATTTAAAATAAATATCACGCTACACATTTTCAGAACAAAGAGACAGTACATAAGCAAGATGATGAAATGAAAAGCGAGTGACTACACTTATCGTGAATTCAACTCACTGTTCCATAGGACTGCGCGGGCCATTTGACGGCCCATGCGGCCATCTTCGACCTCTGCAAATATAAATTGAAGTAAATGATACTGTAACAGCCTGAATATTGGTAAATCTTTATTACATAGATATTAAACAGTAAAATAAATTAATTTTCTAACTTCAACCGTCACCTATTGGTTGGTAAACGGTTGATTTTGGAAAAAGTATATTTTATTTATTGTAAGAAAATGTATGTGATCTACTGTTTTAATAATCTTATTTTTATTGGATAATGTTATGATTTACCATAGTTCGGGCTTTTACAGTAACATTACATAGAATAATGAAAATCAAAAATTTTATGTCGCGTGGTAGCCAGCGGCAATTATAAGAAAACGTCACTTTTAAAGAAATTTGGGACAAATTCATTAAAAATCTGCAATATTAAGGTATTTTTAACATTCGCTGGAGTACACAAATTTGGCTTGTTCCCATACAATCCCTTTAGTTTTATCACATACATTTAGTCACGCCCTTTTGCAAAGGGAGTAAACAGAGGCATACTATACCCCAGGGCACCTGGCGCTGGACAGATAGATAGTTGTGACTTTAGTCGGTTCATCATCCAAAGAGCTGCCTCTTTGTATGTACCTAAGTCAGGTCATAAGTATTGTCACACAGTAAAAACTTTTCTTTTAGAATGCTGGCCACAAAAAAGTTTATTGAATTCGAATTTCGAATTGTTCATGAAAATAAAAATGTATACTTTTTAGAATTTTACTCATTTTTAAATATGGAGTGGACGCATAAAGAAGACCGTGTTGCAGTTATTGCGTTGCATCGTTGCGGTTACGCGCCAATTCAAATTTTTGACATACTGAAAAATTTGAATATAACCAAAAGATTCGTTTATCGTACCATCAAACGATACAATGAAGACTCTAGTGTAAATGACAGGTCAAGAAGTGGTCGCCCTCGGTCTGTTAGGACTCCAGCAGTGACAAAAGCTGTGAAGGCGCGAATTCAAAGAAATCCCAAACGTAAGCAGAAACTGTTGGCCCTTCAGATGGAGTTAAGCAGAACCACGGTGAAAAGACTGAAGAGATGCCGTGCTTTGTTGAAGCGGTACGCGGGAAAAAAATATCGGGAAATTCTTTTTTCGTATCTAAAAATTTTTACCGTAGAAGAGAGCTACAACAAACAAAATGATAAGGTGTACGCACACAGTAGTGAAGAAGCGAGCAACCGTATTCCGCGTGTCCAACGAGGTCATTTTCCACCCTCGCTCATGGTATGGTTGGGAGTTTCTAATTGGGGCTTAACAGAGGTACATTTTTGTGAGAAAGGTGTAAAAACGAATGCAGTTGTATATCAAAATACAGTCCTGACGAACCTTGTGGAACCTGTTTCTCATACCATGTTCAATAACAGGCACAGGGTATTCCAACAAGATTCGGCGCCAGCTCATAGAGCGAAGAGCACACAAGACTGGCTGGCGGCGCGTGAATTCGACTTCATCCGGCACGAAGACTGGCCCTCCTCCAGTCCAGATTTGAGTCAGTTAGATTACAAGATATGGCAACACTTGGAGGAAAAGGCGTACTCAAATCCTCATCCCAATTTGGAGTCACTCAAGACATCCTTGATTAAGGCAGCCGCCGATATTGACATGGACCTCGTTCGTGCTGCGATAGACGACTGGCCGCGCAGATTGAAGGCCGATTTCAAAATCACGGAGGTCATTTTGAATAAACTTTATTGTCATAAGAATCTATGTTTTGTTAAGTTCATTTTGGTATATAAATGGTTACATAATGAATAAACTTTATTTTATATTAAACATGTGACAGAATTTATGACCTGACTAGGTATTAGTGGATAAAACGGGAAGATTATTTTGTACTTTTTAAAAATCATTTAGAAACTCCTCCAAGACTCTAGTGGAATTAAACTACCCTTTGAAATCAGCTCAAAGAATCAGCTCGATTGAAGTTTGTCTAAATTTCAATCTATAGTGCACTTGCTGACTAATGTACAATGCAGGCGCCCTTACGGGGTTGGGAAACTCCGCTCCGAACTTGCCGACGATGGTAACGGTTGACCAACGTCGTCCAATCGAACGTCTGGAACACGACTAGCTCAGACAGCACTCGTTCCTCACAATGCCGATAACAAAACGATAGCTGCTAAACTATCCTAAGGTTCAACAATTCATGCAAACGTCAATTGGATTCCCATTTGGGCAGCGGTTTAGTTTTATTTATTGTAATCTGTATTCTTCTCTTCATCTTAGTGTATTCCCAGTTGTTTCCAAGCCCTACCTGAATTTGAAGTCTAGGTACCACTTTTAATTGCTGCTAGACTATGAGCAACTAGCGTTTTGCTTTTCGACATTGTTAGAAGTGCTGTCTGAGCTCTCAATCCGTTGCCTCGTCGGTTAGACAGCAAGTGTACCGCTAGTGGGTAAGGTCGCAAGGGCCCTGGAGGTTTCGGTGTAGCCTCTTCACCCAAGGCCTCTTACCTACAAGTATCTTCATGCCAAATTTGATATTTATTATCTAGATAGAATTCCATGTTATTTTTTAATAATAATTCAATTTTATATTCACATAATGTCACCTATACCGCGAGAATTACTTCACTTGGCTCACTTTTAAGGTAATTTTAATCAGTAATCTATAAACCAAAGAGACAGTATTGGAAATAGCCATTCATTATCCTCATCCTTCAATACTTACATATATATTAAATAAATAACTTACTGTGATCCGAATAAACAGATTGATGTTTCATCGGCTGTTGGTGCATACGATGCGCGTAGAGACCATAATTCGGAGATGGACTACGCTGTCTCTTTACACCAGATTGCATTGGACCACGCACTATAGTCTGCTGTTGTGGAAACAACATGTTTGAGTGCTTATGCTTAAACAAAGGAGAATAATACGATAAAGAATAATACGTGCAGGTAAAGTGTGAAAGGTGGTGGTTATTGAAACGAGTTACTCTACAATTAGAACACACTGTGCATTGAAAAATCTTTGATTGCTTATTGAAGCATGCTGCGTTCAGTGAACTGGTGTCGGCTGAAATAGCGGTGTTTAAAAAAAAACGTGTCACGCGGAGTGTAGGGTTCGGTAGCTTATAATTTGTACGGAGTTTTTACTTTTTTTGTACCACTGAGGTGGTAGGCCTAAACTCGCCTCGCCTAGCACTCGCGCTGCCGACACTTTAAAAACCTTCGAAGACCCACTTTTGAAGAACCCCATAATTTATTATTTCTATATACCTAGTCAGGTCATAAGTATTGTCACACAGTAAAAACTTTTCTTTTAGAATGCTGGCCACAAAAAAGTTTATTGAATTCGAATTTCGAATTGTTCATGAAAATAAAAATGTATACTTTTTAGAATTTTACTCATTTTTAAATATGGAGTGGACGCATAAAGAAGACCGTGTTGCAGTTATTGCGTTGCATCGTTGCGGTTACGCGCCAATTCAAATTTTTGACATACTGAAAAATTTGAATATTACCAAAAGATTCGTTTATCGTACCATCAAACGATACAATGAAGACTCTAGTGTAGATGACAGGTCAAGAAGTGGTCGCCCTCGGTCTGTTAGGACTCCAGCAGTGATAAAAGCTGTGAAGGGGCGAATTCAAAGAAATCCCAAACGTAAGCAGAAACTGTTGGCCCTTCAGATGGGGTTAAGCAGAACCACGGTGAAAAGGGTGTTATGAAGACTTAGGGCTTCGGTCATATCGAAGAAAAACAGGACATCGTTTATATGCTCGTCTAATGGACCTGAGACTGAAGAGATGCCGCGCTTTGTTGAAGCGGTACGCGGGAAAAAATATCGGGAAATTCTTTTTTCGGATGAAAAAATTTTTACCGTAGAAGAGAGCTACAGCAAACAAAATGATAAGGGGTACGCACAAAGTAGTGAAGAAGCGAGCAACCGTATTCCGCGTGTCCAACGAGGTCATTTTCCACCCTAGCTCATGGTATGGTTGGGAGTTTCTTATTGGGGCTTAACAGAGGTACATTTTTGTGAGAAAGGTGTAAAAACGAATGAAATGAGTGTATCAAAATACAGTCCTGACGAACCTTGTGGAACCTGTTTCTCATACCATGTTCAATAACAGGCACTGGGTATTCCAACAAGATTCGGCGCCAGCTCATAGAGCGAAGAGCACACAAGACTGGCTGGCGGTGCGTGAATTCGACTTCATCCGGCACGAAGACTGGCCCTCCTCCAGTCCATATTTGAGTCCGTTAGATTACAAGATATGGCAACACTTGGAGGAAAAGGCGTGCTCAAAGCCTCATCACAATTTGGAGTCACTCAAGACATCCTTGATTAAGGCAGCCGCCGTTATTGACATGGACCTCGTTCGTGCTGCGATAGACGACTAGCCGCGCAGATTGAAGGCCTGTATTCAAAACCACGGAGGTCATTTTGAATAAACTTTATTGTCATAAGAATCTATGTTTTGTTAAGTTCATTTTGGTATATAAATGGTTACATAATGAATAAACTTGTTTCAATTATTTTATATTAAACATGTGACAGAATTTATGACCTGACTAGGTATATTTATTTCCAAAGACGTTCGGTGAAACCCAGGCAAAGAGTTCATTTCCCAATCTTAGCGCACGCGGAATATAGCCTCTTTCGGACCTAACCGCTCCGGACGCAAATTGTGAGGGTGAACACCCTGTCTAAGGTGAGAGATGCAACGATAGAAGGTAGCTGTGGGTGTCATATGAAACAATTCATCAGAGCACAGACTGTGGTACAGGCGATAGAACATAAAGAGGCGAAGTCTCTCCTGTCACGAAGGGGTCCGAAAATGCCTGCTAGTAGAGGATCGTTGACAATCCTCATAGCACGCCCTTCTACCCAGTCAAAAGGTCGATGCTGGTATTTGGGTGGACCAGCCCAAAGGTGAAACCCGTACTCCATACTTTACAAAGATTATTACATCGATAAGTCCAGTTTCTCATTTGGTCACCTATTACTTATAAGTGTTAAACCTACATAACTGTGATGGTTTTTTTTTTAATTTCCTTACTAACGTCAATGTTTTCACATGCTATGAAACCACGGTTTTGCTATTGATGATGATTCATTTATAACAAGTTAACCTCGATTTTTTTAATACTCCAGAGTATCTCAAATGATTTGACTATTTGCCTATTTCAGGCAAGAATCGAACCTTTAATTTTTGTACTACAGCTTACACTTCATACTCGTATAAACAGGCTCTTAAACCTGTTTGATGTACAGTTAAAGTTTATTAAACTGGTAGGAATCAACGAAAAGTGATTACAACTAATAATAAAACTAATAATTTAGCAACCATACCTAATTCCTAAATTTCCCGGTAACCTTTCCATCTAAGCTAAATTGCTTATGTAGGGGTGTGTGTTCACGTAGGTAGTGTAATAAAAAAAACTCAGGCCGTGAGAATGTATGTCCAATACCTTAACCACTACCACTAGGATCTAGACAATATATTCCCAGTGCCATGACCCAACTAAATCGCTAATCCCAGAAAAAACGTTCTTGACAACCCGTCAGTAACGTGCATCCAAATACAGTTAAATTCTATCTATTACCGTGACACCTTTTATTCCCGTCGCTTATAAATTCTACAATACGAGGGCTGCACTAAAAGTATCGGGAATGGAACATTTCCAATGTTCCTGTCATATTAAAATCTTTTGAATTGAAAACTCCTTGGTTTTAAAAATCGAATACCATTAATTTATTTAAAAAAAATGATTCTCGGTCTTGTCACAAGGTTTTGTCAAACTTGTTTAGTCGTTGAGAAAATGGAATTGACTCGAGACAATTCAAGAGCAATGATTTATTATGACTTTCGAAGTTGTTTAACACAAAAACAGTGTGTTGATCTGCATTTGGTGATGAAGCTCCATCCAAAACCACAATTTATCGCTGGTTTTCAACGTGGACTTCATTGGCTGAATTTCAACGTGGACGTGTCAAGCTCAGTGATGATCCCCGTCAAGGTCGTCCAAAAACTGCAGTCACCCAATAAAACGTTGATGCTGTGCGAGGCAACTTTAGACATTGGCATGAGTCCAATACAAATAATCTTGCATGAACAATTAGGTGTAAAAAAGTTGTTTTCCCGATGGATACCGCATTCGCTCTGTGAAGAGCAAAAAGCGGCTCGCGTTACTTGGTGCGTCAGAACTATCGAAAGATTCCACGCAGGATCCTCAAATGCTGTATACAACATCGTATCAGGTGACGAATCCTGGATATACGCGTACGAACCCGAAACAGAAAGCCAGTCACGAGTTTGGGTGTTCGAAAATGAGTTAAAGCCAACAAAAATTTTTCGATCACAGAGTGTTGCAAAAAAAATGGTGGCTACGTTTGTCTCCAAAACCGGTCATGTTGCGACTAATCCTCTTGAGGGACAAAGAACGGTTAATGCAGAATGGTATGCTAGCATTTGTTTGCCACAAGTCGTTTCTGAACTCCGTAAAGAGGACTGCAACCGCCGCATTATCCCCCATCACGACAATGCGAGTTCTCACACCGCGTACAGAACAAAAGAGTTTTTAGAGCAAGAAAACACAGAATTATTAGACCATCCGCCGTACAGCCCCGACCTAAGCCCTAATGATTTCTATACTTTCTCTGAAATAAAGAATAAATTGCGTGGTCAGAGATTTTCATCACCTGAAGAAGCTGTGGACGCCTACAAAACGGCCATTTTGGATACCCCAACTTCCGAATGGAATGGTTGATTCAATGATTGGTTCCATCGTATGGAAAAATGTGTCAAATTTCGAGGAGAATACTTCGAAAAGCAATAAATACATTTTTAAATAGTAATGTTGTGTCGCTTCCTTGATTCCCGAAATTTTCAGTGCCGCCCTCGTAATACATTAAAATTCGCCCGATTTGTTAACATTTATGACTACTGCTCCGCTCTCCAGGAAAGTAGCGTGATGATATTTAGCCTATAGCCTTTCTCGATAAATGGGCTATCTAAATAAATAATAAATATTGTGGGACACTTTTCACACAGCGCCATCTAGCCCAAAGTAAGCTAATATTAGCTTGTGTTATGGGATCTAGATAACTGATAAACATACTTATATATTTCTAAATACATACATATTATAGATTAATAACACCCAGACACAGATTAAACTATCGTGCTCATCACACAAAGTTTTATCCTGGGTGGCAATCGAACCCACGACCTCTTGCGTAGCAGTACTCCCACCGCGCCACAGAGGCAGTCTAAAACATTTTTTTTTTTAATCTGACCCTTAGGTCCTGAGATTGTTGCGTTCAATCAAACAAACTCTTCGGCTTTTTAATATTAGTATAGATATAGATAAAATATTACATAGACAGTAGACCGAATATCTAGGTGCAACTTTTTTTATTAGTGTCCTCTTCTCTCAAAATTTATACGTGAGCAGTAATAATTAACAAAAATCACAAAAGTTATTATTCTAATGATCACACTCATTCAAAACATACCAGTAAACATTTTGTGCATATGTGCAAATTTTGGTTTCTATGGCCACATGCAGTTTGTTAACCCAACTTACCTTGGACATCAAATGTGACGTAAGCGGAGGGGGGCGTCCTTGATTTGGTGGTGGCTCGCCCTGACCTGATCCAGACATTTGGAACATTGGCATCTGTATGCCACCCATTGGCATCTTCATCGATTGCATCTCGCTAAAAAACGAAGCAGACATTTATATCAGAACTTTTAGAAGATATGAATGTACATGAGACACACATTATCTTCAGGTCTGTGCTAACTATAACTGCATAGAGTGAGTTGTTTTAGACAATGCCCAAAAGAAGAAAGCCAAATCACAGCTGAAAACATAACAGTCAATCAAAGTGAACATCATACACAAAATGTAAGGTGAAGATCACAAAGCAAGGAGTCAATGTTGCCCGCCCCCTTATCCTTATCCTTTCAGGGGTCGGAGATACCGTGACATTTCGTCCCTTACGGATCTATTGTGCCATACCCCTTCACATTACACATCTCTCCAGCTCTTGTGCAGCGCCTCCATGAACTTCAATATGTTCTTTAGGGGGATGTGCCTGTAATCCTCCGGTGTCCGGGACGCCTGTCCCAGAAGACTCATTCTTCTTGCACCAAGTGCCACACATTCGAATAGCAGAAGGAACATGGTTTCGCCAGCATCTTTACAGGTCCTGCACGTCGGGTCCACTGTGAGTCCCATCTTGTGAAGGTGCTGCTTCGTTGCATAGTGCCCTGTGAGCGCTCCGGTGATTCTCCGCAGCTGCTCCCTGGTATGTGTCCACAGTTTCCTGGTCTTCTCTCTGATGCTTCCCAGAAACACCTTTGCGTGACGCAGACCTGTTGTCGACTGCCACTGGTTTTCATGTTCCTCAGTGGCTGGAGACGCCTTAATTTATGTATGTGTATAAGGGTGCATCCCCAATTACTCACATGATCACAACTGCGAATACTATTTCGCCTACAGTTGGACGATTGTTATCTCGTGAACAAATTGGCCTTCAAGATACCGACACGACCTTTGCTATCCCGCAACTGTTTGTGCCTACTAGCAAAAACAATGTATCTCGAAATAGTCTACTTTGTAGAATGTGTAAGCTGTATAATTCTATATGCTCACAGGTATTCTATTTTAACCTAAATGAATTTAGAAAGAAGAAAGAAAGAAGAAGATTGAAGCACTCGTGGCCTCGCGGTCTCAGTGTTCTGTAAACGATCACTGAGTTACGCAACTTTCACTATGGCTGATCCTCGGATGGGTGACCACTTTGTGGCATTTATATTTGCGCAACACTGAGCAATGAGCTCACCACCTATTACGTGGGACAGGAATCCACACGGTGAAAAGTGGGCATATAATATGCCTCTGCCGGGATAAGGCGTGATGGATATTTATTAATTTAGAAAGATTGTATGTAGGGGGGATTTGCAGGGAGCATCACATTTAGATATATTATTTGTATCTTCTTTCTTTTGTTGGTTCTAGCATCATTGTTTAGGTATAAATAGAATTCTATTTATTGTAGTTATAAGAAATTAAACAAAACCCAATGTCTCGGAAAAGCTGTGGTACTTAAGTTATTGGACTTCAGGTTTAGCATGGTAAGCAATAGAAGGTAGTTTGTGTCACACTCAATCCGTTGTCTGTTTTTATACCTGTTGTAAGATAAGAAAAAAAAATCATCTATTAAGGGGAAAGTAGGGGAATGAGTAAGATCCCTTGCTCAGTGGTGTGGATATAAATATAAAATAAAAAATAAATAAATATCCATCACGCCTTATCCCCGAAGGGGTGGCAGAGGCATATTATATGCCCGTTTTTCACCGTGTGGATTCCTGTCCCACGTAATAGGTGGTGAGCCCATTGCCGTGTTGAAATAGACAGACACAGGTTATATAAATATCTTTAGAATATAAAAAGAATTACTCATTAACAACAATGTGAAACTTTCCCATACTTACTTAGTTTCCTTTTGTTGCTGTCTTTTTCTGGTTTCATCCTCATTCAGCACCTTCTTAAGTTGCATGAATAATTGTTGTTTTTCTTTCTCTAACTGTTTTAGCTTTTGTTCCAATTGCTCTATTTGTTCCTTAGTTTCCTCTGAAATCCATAAAATAATAACATAAAATAATATTTTGTAAAGTAATATTATATGCACCAATAATACGGCATTGGGCATACACTGCAATGGGCTCACCACCTGTTACCTGGGACAAAAATGCATACGGTGAAATGTAGGCGTATAGTTTGCATCTGCCTTCCCCTTCGGGGATACAGGCATGACAATATGTATGTATGTATGTAATAAAAAATCTAAATCTTAATAATATTATAATTGCGAAAGTTTGTATGTATGTTTGTTACTCTTTCACGTAAAAACTACAGAATGAATTTTAATGAAACTTTACAATAATGTAGCTTAAACATCAGAATAACACATAGGCTACTTTTTATCCCGGGAACAAGTTCCTGTGGGAAACAGGAACGGGAAAAATTTTCTACGCGGGCGTAGCCGCGGGCTTCATCTAGTAATATAGTAAATGTGAAAGTTTGCATGGATGTTTGTTACTCTTTCACGTAAAAACGTTTTTTAGTACTGAATGGATTTTAATAAAACTTTACAACAATGTAGCTTATTCATTAGAATAACACACACTTTTAATCCCAAGTTCCTGTGGGAAATGGGAACGGGAAAACTTCTCTACGCAGGCAAAGCCGCGGGCGTCAGCTAGTATTAGATAAAAAGAAGGCAAGGTTTACTTAATTTTTGTAGAATGCATTCTAATAATATACCTACTGTAATAAAATTGATGATGGATGTTAAACCACAGAATTGGGGCCATATATGAACAGAGAGTGATGAAAACAAGCCCGTAAAAAAAAATGTTAAACCACTGGATTCTATTCCAGAATTCAAATACAAAATGGTTAGATTCCTTAAGAAAAATTTTAGTAACAAAGTAGTGATTGGACTCACTTTTTTAAGCAAATAATACCTGTAGTAGAAGAGATCACTCTTCCTTAGCATACTAACACACATATTGTAAAAAATTTTAATGATTTAATGCTATATTTTGGTATGGAAAAATGTAAGTGATTATTTTTTTATGAAATGACTAATTACAAAGCTGTGTGTCTGTTTTTGTATGTACTATGGTGACACACTTATTTCAATATTTACTAGATGATGCCTGCATGCTGAAGATTTCCTATGTTTCCACTGGAATGTGTTAAAAAAAATCCTACTACCTGCATACCAATTAACCAAATCAAATCCAGCCAAATCAGTTCTGTGGTAAGAGCATAAATAAAAGACAAACAAAAACAGTTTTGGATTTATAATATTTGTATAGATGTTCATGCTTCAGATTAGTTAGTGTAAGATCACACAAGTGTTACAGAATAGTTTGTTTTATACGACTGCTGTGGCAAACAAGCATAAGGTGCACCTGATGGAAAGTGGTCACCATAGCCTAAAGACTATTGCAACACCAGAGGTGCAGCACTCGCACAGCCGACCCTATAAAAACTTTCTACAACCCCTTTTGAAGAATCAATTACTGTAGACGTTTGGGAAAACCCAGGCAGGTGGTTAAAACAATGAAAAATTTGTTTGGATCTATGACTCCCCTTTGGGTTATATTATATTCTGATGGGAAATACATACCAAGAGTCATGACATCTTGTCTTTCTCTAGCTTCACGTTCTTTACGCAATCTCTCTTCCTCCACTTCAGCCTCATATTCTGTAATCAGTTCAAGGTTATAGTGGGACTTTTTATCATAACATATATAAAAGCTTATTGAATAGAAGACAAACCCAACCATTATAAACTTTACAAACAAATATGAGTTTCCTGTCACAGTATATATTTATAATTTCGGTATATATAAGTATATACAAAATTAAAACTCTAAAAGAAATGGAAGACAGCAGAAATGCAATCACCTTCTTTCTTTCTTTGCCTTTCTCGTATAATATGGCGTTTTAATGCACTCCACATCTTTTCATCTGCTTCATTTTGCTCTTCTACTGTAGGGGCAGCTACCACTGGCATTGTGGCTCAGAAAATCAGCCAAAAATCAGATACTTATTGTTTACTTTGTCGAAAATCTGCGGTGGTTAGATTAATATCCGAACAGTGTTTTATAATTGTATGTTTATAATTTGCGGCCAGGCCTCTTGAATTTCACAGATATTGTATTTATTTGTTACACTTAAGTGAATATCAACTTGTTGATTTTTTTTTGGTAGTCTTCGCCGATATTGGGCAGGCAAAGGAAACTTTGTCTATACAGCCTAGTCTTCGGTATTTATATTTTCTTAGTATATAGTCCTGTCCAGTCTTTGTCGATGTCGAGTCCTCAGTCCTAGATCCTTGTCCTTGCCCTCAGTATAGTGCCGAAGGGAAAATTATGTGTAAATTTATTTAAAAAAAAGTTATAAAAGTATAAAGAAGCATGGTAAAGTGTTATGTAAAATGTTGTAATAGCGCAAGTCTTTAGAACTCACGAGGAATGTCCACAGTTTCCTGGTCTTCTCTCTGACGCTTCCCAGAAACACCTTTGCGTGTCGCAGACCTGTTGTCGACTGCCACTGGTTTTCATGTTCCTCAGTGGCTGGAGACGCCTTAATTTATGTATGTGTATAAGGGTGCATCCCCAATTACTTACATGATCACAACTGCGAATACTATTTCGCCTACAGTTGGACGATTGTTATCTCGTGAGCAAATTGGCCTTCAAGATACCGACAGGATCTTTGCTATCCCGCAACTATTTGTCGTGCCTACTAGCAAAAACAATGTATCCCGAAATAGTCTACTTTGTAGAATGTGTAAGCAGTATAATTCTATATGCTCACAGGTATTCTATTATAACCTAAATGAATTTAGAAAGAAGAAAGAAAGAAGAAGATTGAAGCGCTCGTGGCCTCGCGGTCTCAGTGTTCTGTAAACGATCACTGAGTTACGCAACTTTCACTATGGCTGATCCTCGGATAGGTGACCACTTTGTGGCATTTATATTTGCGAGCGTTTCCGTGCTTCGAAAGGCACGTTAAGCCGTTGGTCCCGGTTGCCAGTAAAGTGGCAGTCGTTAAGCCTGGTTGAAGGCCTTATGGGCGGCTTGAAAACCTTCAACAGCAGGTCGCCACAACCTGCATCTGTCTATTCCAACACGGCAATGGGCTCACCACCTATTACGTGGGACAGGAATCCACACGGTGAAAAGTGGGCATATAATATGCCTCTGCCGGGATAAGGCGTGATGGATATTTATTAATTGCATGCCCACTTTTCACCGTGTGGATTCCTGTCCCACGTAATAGGTGGTGAGCTAATTGCCGTGTTGGAATAGACAGATGCAGGTTGTGGCTACCTGCTGTTGAAATTGATCAAGCCGCCAATAAGGCCTTCAACTTGGCTTAATGACTGCCATTTTACTGGCAACCGGGACCAACGGCTTAACGTGCCTTTCGAAGCACGGAAACACTCGCAAATATAAATGCCACAAAGTGGTCACCTATCCGAGGATCAGCCATAGTGAAAGTTGCGTAACTCAGTGATCGTTTACAGAACACTGAGCCCGCGAGGCCACGGGCGCTTCAATCTTCTTCTTTCTTTCTTCTTTCTAAATTCATTTAGGTTATAATAGAATACCTGTGAGCATATAGAATTATACTGCTTACACATTCTACAAAGTAGACTATTTCGGGATACATTGTTTATGCTAGTAGGCACGACAAATAGTTGCGGGATAGCAAAGATCGTGTCGGTATCTTGAAGGCCAATTTGCTCACGAGATAACAATCGTCCAACTGTAGGCGAAATAGTATTCGCAGTTGTGATCATGTAAGTAATTGGGGATGCACCCTTATACACATACATAAATTAAGGCGTCTCCAGCCACTGAGGAACATGAAAACCAGTGGCAGTCGACAACAGGTCTGCGACACGCAAAGGTGTTTCTGGGAAGCATCAGAGAGAAGACCAGGAAACTGTGGACACATACCAGGGAGCAGCTGCGGAGAATCACCGGAGCGCTCACAGGGCACTATGCAACGAAGCAGCACCTTCACAAGATGGGACTCACAGAGGACCCGACGTGCAGGATCTGTAAAGATGCTGGCGAAACCATTCTCCTTCTGCTATTCAAATGTGTGGCACTTGGTGCAAGAAGAATGAGTCTTCTGGGACAGGCGTCCCGGACACCGGAGGATTACTGGCACATCCCCCTAAAGAACATATTGAAGTTCATGGAGGCGCTGCACAAGAGCTGGAGAGATGTGTAATGTGAAGGGGTATGGCAAAATAGATCCGTAAGGGACGAAGTGTCACGGTATCTCCGACCCCTGAAAGGATAAGGATAAGGGGGCGGGCAACATTGACTCCTTGCTTTGTGATCTTCACCTTACATTTTGTGTATGATGTTCACTTTGATTGACTGTTATGTTTTCAGCTGTGATTTGGCTTTCTTCTTTTGGGCATTGTCTAAAACAACTCACTCTATGCAGTTATAGTTAGCACAGACCTGAAGATAATGTGTGTCTCATGTACATTTTCCCGTAGTGGTTGGCAAGAGCGCTCAAAACAAAAAAAGCAATGTTGTTTTTTTTTTTAATCGATAAAAAAAAGAAAAACATTAAGAAAAAAAATTAATAAAAATCCACCGAAGTCTACGGTTCACAGAACCACTAGTATGATAGTAACTTTCACTTAATTTACAAAATATCAGGTAGTGTTAATCACTAGATCCTATAAATAAAACACTGCTCTCGAGCAGTGTTCTTCACGAATAATAAATTATTACCAAGTTGATGTCCACTAAGCATAACAAACATGATTGCAAAATAAAAATGTCGATACGAAAACAAATGTCAAATTAAGTTACAGTGACTATGATCAATGGCACTCGGCGATCATGACGATATCTTCGTTAATCACCTTAGAGTCTTAGACCATCTAACTTATGGACTTGCCTTATCCTTGATCCATCGCATATAAAAATATTTTGTTAATACACACATCAACACGGTCTAGGGATATTTCATACTCAATTAAATAACTCGAAAAGTACTGGCCGCATTGGGATCTTTTATACATCGATTTGTTTGTAATTTATCTCAGACTAATTCCAAATTCAAATTTTTGAAAATTCTTTTGTTTCGGTGGCATAAAAATGTCTTGATGTGTAGGAGAGGGAATTTTCATTTGTGCGAAATTTAGAAAACAATACGAATTACGTTTAGTTACAGTTTTTTTTTCATTTTTAAACGAAAGATAAAGTTAAAATTGAGGTATTGTAGACATGCAATGCCAACATTTGACGAGGGCGGAGATGTTACGAGCTGTGGGAATGCTGGAAGCTGGGTCTGTTCAGCGTAATGTTGCTGAGGCCATAGGGACCCACCAAAATGTAATTTCAAGATTGTGGACACGCTATCGTGCCACAGGTGAAGTAGCGGAGAGGCACCGGGGGCCAAGTCGCATCACTACCCCCAGACAAGACCGATTTTTGCAAATTACTGCGCGAGCTCAACCAAATGCAACGGCGACTCAATTGGTCCAAAGGCTGCGAGTGGAACACCAAGTGCTTGTGAGTGACCAAACTGTAAGAAGGCGACTGCATGAAAGCAATCTACGCTCTCGTAGACCACTCCGGGTCCCACCTTTACGGAGAGGCAATCGTGGACGACGATTAGAATGGGTTCGGAACCACGTGGACTGGGGCCGTGAGCAATGGTCCAATGTGCTGTTCACGGATGAATCCAGGTTCGGCTTCCATCCAGATTCACGAAGGACGCGTGTTTGGCGAGTTCCTGGACGATAGAGCCGTCTTCAGAACCCTCAGGAAGTTCACCCATACCAAGGAGGAACAATTATGGTTTGGGCAGGAATTCGTCTTGGAGGACGGACGGATCTCGTTTGGGTGCGGGGCAATATGACGGCAGAATGATACGTCCAACAGGTGCTGGGGCCCGTAATCTTGCCCCACAGAACACAAATGGGGCAAGATTTCCTGCTCATGCACGACAATGCCCGGGCACACACGGCGAGAACGGTAGCAGCTTGGTTACATACACACAATGTTAGGGCCTTAGACTGGCCTGCTCAATCGCCAGATCTAAATCCCATTGAGCATTCGTGGGATATGCTGCAAAGAAGAGCTCTGAAGGAAGTTCCTGAAAATCTGGCTACAGAAGATCAACTTTTTGCGCACCTCAGAAGGACATGGGACAATATTCCGCAGCAAGACATTGACAACCTTGTTCTGAGCATGCCGAATCGTTGCCGATGTGTTATGAACATGATGGGCGCTTTCTCAGACTACTAACTTCAAGTTTATAAACACAAATTAAATGATTTTTCTATTTTTTTCAGTTTTTACTCATAAATTAAAAGTTAATTCATGTACGGTTTCCGTCTATGCTTAATTTTTTCCATAAAATCCTGAAATTTTAATCGAAGTACCTTAACCATTATTAAAAAATGGTAGAATATTAAATAACGTATCTTTTAAATATATACATGTCATATAAATAATTAACACATTGATAGTAATTCGCTTTTTTAAAAATATCCCTAGGCCGTGTTGATGTGTGTAGTTCTGCACTACATCGGCTCACTGTCGTCACGTAGTAGGGTCGGCAGCACGAGCGCTGCACCTCTGGTGTTGCAAACGTCCATAGGCTAAGGTGACCACTTTCCATCAGGTGGACCGTATGCTTGTCTGCTACCTCAGTGGTATAAAAAAAACGTACTACACTACATTTCAATAATTTGCAACACACTATTAAAAAAATGTTGTCGTTGCTTATTATTTCTATTCTCGCACACAAATGTGTAACGTTGTGTGTCATTCTACTTTGTTTATAACGTCTTTAAGTTAAAGTTGCTAATAGAATCAATTTAACTCTATAAATGAATCCCGATTTCCCTATATCCCTTGGATAGCGCATTTATTGTGAAAGGTTCTAAGCGATATATCATCAGTCCACTACACAGGCTAGCGGAGCAGTAATCATTTATGTCAACAAATCGGGGAAACTTTCTATTATATATTTTTGGAAAAGTAATAAGCGACGGGATTAAATGGGTGTAACGAGGTTGGAAGTATGTCACGGACGAAGCGGGGCAGGTAATCTAGTAATTTATAAAGACAAATGACTCGATTAGTTTTAAACATCAATATGTTTCAAATGTTCTCGATGCTCATTTATAGAAAGGGTTTATTTTATTTTTTAATAAATAAGCTAACGTAGACAAGAAAATAACATTTTTAATTATGAAATGTGATTACATCTTTCTCTATACTAGAAGTAGTTGAACCGTAGACAGAGAATACTATAGACTGCGGGATAATTCCTTTTCATTCCCACAAGAAAGAAAAGCAAATACATGCTACACTGGGGAAAGCAAAGGATAGTATGACATTATGGGCATCTCAGCTCGCGTGCCGGTTTTTTCAAGGCCAGCTCCAGCTTGGAGCTAAATAAATTTGACGTTTAGGAATTGTGCGGATTAAAATATTATATTTTCACAAATTACAAGTGTTGTGTTCCGTGTAAAAAGTGTAGAAACTTATTACAATAATATTTACAATTGTGCATTGTAGTATTATTGACTGCAAAAGCGATGGTGAAGGGAAGATTCTCGGATTGTCTTTCCATCGGTAAGTTGAAAGAAAACTTTGTAAAAAAAGTCATCCTTTTACTATTTTAACCTTATAATTCTTTCTTAAACATTACAGTATTAGATGTGTTTATGTAAACAGAATAAACAATCTTTATTGTTAATTTAACCTATATTCGTTATTGCCATGATCCGATAACAATACTCCCGGATTTTTTTAATAAATTGCTCCAATATTACATATAATTTAGTATTACCTTGATGTTACATACATGTATTATTTATTACAGTTTCCCGACTAAGACAAGATCACGTTTCATTTGGATAACTGCGCCACTGGTCGTAATGGATGGGTACCGAAAAATGTTCCAACATATAAACATTATAAACATTTTGCTGCTTTTATTATTAAGAAAACAAGCAAGTCGTACCTAGATTCAGATGCTGTTCTAAATAAGGTGCCTACAATTAGTTTTTATAACTAGGTGATTGCCTATATTGATAATATTTACTTACACTGACAAACTATAATAGTACTTATTTTAAGCAATTGTTACGTTCTATGCATTTATTATTAAATCTGATAATTTAGATGGAAGCTTTGAGTGGCAGAGGCATATTACACGCCCACTTTTCACCGTGTGTATTCCTGTCCCACGTAACAGGTGGTGAGTCAATTGCCGTGTTGAAATAGACAGACACAGGTTGTGGCTACCTGCTGTTGAAATTTTTCAAGCCGCCCATAAGGCCTTCAATTTGGCTTAACGACTGCCATGTTAGGCAACCAGGACACGTTTGTTCCGGTTGCCAGTAACGTTAAGCCGTTGCTTAACGTGCCTTCCAAAGCACGGAAACGCTCGCAAATGTAAATGCACAACACCCATCCGTGACCAGCCCTAGCGAAAGTTGTTTTACAGAACTTTAAGTCAACGGGGCCACGAGCGCTTCAATGCTGGTATGTACACTTGCTAAACAGTAAAGTACCCGGCTATCTGGGTTGGGTGCTTCATAGTATCAACAGCAATCGAAAAATTGCTATGATGATGAGGCATATATATGCTCAGCTGCGGAACTGCTGACAATTTTCATATCTAATAATATTTATTACATTTTCTTGCGCATTTGAAGTATATTTAACTGCCAATGCTGTATCCGAATCCCAAATCTCGTTCGTTTATCAGCAGGTGTATCAGGTTGCATTGCATGTGAAAATACCTAAGCACTTGTTATGTTTTTTATTGTGTTGTGTTTAGTTAAATAATTATGTTTTTGGTTTCTTGCAGCTTTTCTAAAGTGACCATTTGCGTCAGATTAGGTTAACAGCTACAGGATGATCCAATTGGTCACAGACACCAACTACAAGAATTTGTAGCAAACATTTTGAACAAAAATTTTTATTTAACAAGAAGAAAATGACTCAATTACTCGAGAAGCTAGACCCGTTGGCAATAATCGTAAACAATTTAACAAATATTTTTCTTTGGGAATTATTAAATTTTATAAGAGTCTCTGCTTGTATACAAATGTTTATTATGTCAATTAACTGCAAAACTAAATAAACATAATAAAAAATAACTGTATTATTTACTACGAAAACTAGAACTTATCATGCCTCTGCGGCGCAATTGGTAGTGTATGCAACAGTGGGGACAAATATTTGTTTGATACGCAAATGTTTGTTATGGAGTTCAGGTATTTCCATATGCCGGCTAGCGGTTTAACTACTGACTAATGGATAAGACAACTACGCAGGTGCCCTTACGGGATTGGGAGGTCAGACGACAGTCACTCACGAGAATTCCGAAAATTAAAAGTCAAATGATAGCTGCACTTAGCAATGAAATAATAGTGGACCCTGAAATATTACTAGACTGGAGTTTATATACACTAATATCACAGCCTCACAGGTTTTCTCTCTTTATACTATACCAAGTTATCAGAGAACGTGTCCTATATTTAAATGTTTGCTTTCAAGTATGTTTGTCAGTTGTCTAAATACCCTAACACAAGCTCGTATAAGCTTAATTTGGACTACACTATCTTGGTGGGTCTTGTAATAATGTCTTTTTATCTACGGAGCGTAGGTGGATACTTAGTATTTTAACAATACAAAATATGGGGAAAATTTCTTCATATGGTAACCCAGTTATAACACTACCTGTCCCTTTCTGCGGCACGCTGACTGTGTGTCTATAGTATTTCTGTCTACGAGTTGAACGTTTTTTACAGTTATTTACAGCACACTTCATCATTATGTAGAAGGACGTAATACGGCCGGACTGCAAGAACGATTCCAATAAATTGTGTCCTTGGCAGAGGGAAATGTTCATGTATGGCGAATCCTCTATTTAGATAGTTAACTACTGTAGTTATATAATACCAAAACGGCTGTTTGAAATCGTTGAGAGCTTTGGTTAGTGATATTGACTTTGATCTGTCAGTAGAGATACATAATAGCCCTGCAGAAAGATACGTAATAGCCCTGCTGGACCTAGGATTGATGACTTGACATCGACAAAACACTAGATATGACTGAAATTGAATAACAAGAAAAAATAAACACCAAATATCAGGCTGTATGGAGTGTTTCTTTTGCCGGTCCAATATGTTGCTGTTAGTTTTCTTCGCCCATCTTGTGCAGGCAAAGGAAACTTAGTCCATACAACCTAGTCTTCAGTATTTATTATTTTCTTGTTATGTTTTAGTTCTGTCTAGTCGTTAGTCGATGTCAAGTCCTCAGTCCTAGTGCCTAGTGCGTGCCCCAACAAGGCAATGGATACCTTATTGCAGCTCTCTATGGAAATTTTGCACTAACACAAACAACACCGCTATTCATTGCAATATATCACTTTCTTTCACTAATGCACTTTTTCATTACACTAGTTTTTGAAAATAATATACGACAAAAGTGCGTCACTGCTCATGTTCGCGCCAACAGTCCGGTTCAATATGGGTGCGGTGAGACATTTGGCGGGAAGAGTGACAAGTTCGGACGCTTGCTTTATATTATTTTCTAAAACTAGTGCATTTATCTTGTTTTATGTGCGGGAGTGGTGGTTTCTTGCACATAAAAGTTGTGTTAACGTGCTATAGTGAAAGACAATGATATATATGCAGTAAAATGCTATTTTCTCTCTTGCCGCGAAACGTCCACTGACAACCTTAGTATAAGAATCATCATTATACTGAGGGCAAGGACCAGGACGTAGCCTAAGGACACGACAATCGACTGGACAGGACTAATTAGAAGATAAGATTGAAGAAATATGATTTGGCTAAAAGGTCTTAGGAACCAGGCCATTAAATAATTATTAAAAAAATGGGTGCGGTGAAGAGCGAAAATAAGGAGTTTTGGCGGGAGAGTGACAAGTGCGGACGCTTGCTTTATATTATTTTCTAAAACTAGTGCATCTATCTGGTTTTATGTGTGGGAGTGGTGGTTTCTTGTACATAAAAGTTGTGTTAACGTGCTATAGTGATAGACAATGATATATATGCAGTGAAATGCTATTTTCTCTCTTGACGCGAAAAGTCCACTGAAAACCTCAGTATAAGAATCACCATTATACTGAGGGCAAGGACAAGGACCTAGGACTGAGGACTTGACATCGACAAAGACTGGACAGGACTTTATTAAACTAAGAAAATATAAATACCGAATTCTAGGCTGTATGGACAAAGTTTCCTTTGCCTGTCCAAAACGGGCGAAGACAAAAAATAAAGAGCGAAAATAACCACTGCTGTTTCCACAAGAACAAAAAAAAAAAAAACCACTGCTGTCAAAACTGTCAAATTCGTCGTTTGAGTTTGACATTCTTAGTTGACCCACATCAGTCAATTTGACACATATCCCCTCCACCTCCAGCATTAAAAGGTGTTTGTCGGCCTGAATTTATTATGTATTATTTATAAAAAAATTAAAATAATTACTTACATAAATAATTGATTTTAAGATTTTCTGTGATACACAAAAGCTTGCGACATCTAAAATGGACGGACCTTCTGTACCAAAGAAAAAACTTAAAACAGTAAGTACTATATTACTGCTGCATCTAAAAGGTATAAGAAAATCGAGTTTTAGAACTCACAAACTGCTAATGGTTAAAACCCATAGTATAAGTCTATTTCTTTTGAAATCCCTCTAGTACAAGGCTATTTCTATTGCAACTCACTCCACTACATTCTAAATTGGGACGATGTAATCGCTCAGCAATAAAGACCTTAAAACCATAAAAAATAAAATTACATTTAAAATTTATAAAACTGCGAGACCCCAAATGTAAACCCACCCTTAACACCCCAATCAAATAGTTTAGTTTCAAATCTCAATCGAGTGACATTTATTGTTGGGCATAGGTCTCTCCAAATTTCCCGCAAACTTTATGAGGTCGTTAGTTTATGGAAAATATATTAAAAAGGCTTTAGATCCTTTTTAAATAGTTTACTCGAAAGTGTGATGAGTGAGGATTGAATTCTGGCATCCTGGATGCAAATACTACAATAATTCTATTCAATTACTATATCATTATCCGAATGTCTACACTATGGGGTTCTTCAAAAGGGGTCTTAGAAGGTCTTTAAAGGGACTGCAGCGCGATAGCTGCACCTCTGGTGTTGCAAATGTCCAAAGGCTACGGTGACCACTTTCCATCAGGTGGACGGTATGCTTGTGGTATAAAAAAATACAATCATTTGTCTGTTCTTTAAGCAATCTAGCTACTTATTAATACTTGTGTTTGTCTCAGTGGTGTTAATGGTATTGTATGTGACTGCAGAGTTGCAGCAATGATCTACAAATGTGTGTTCCATGGTTTGGAAGTTTACTGGTAAAATTATGGGGTTGGGAGTAAATTAAAATGTGTTGGATAATAGGTAACCACAGAAACTTGTACCTTGCTATTTTTACAGAAGTTCTAATGACAATAAGTAGCAATCTATGCCAATTATAAGTCATCAACTATGTAATTTTAAAGGTACATTCAGACTCAATAACTCACAATATTGGCCAAACTACATATATGTGATCGAGATTTCTCCTATGATATGGGTGTAAGAAAATTTTAATGACTATTGTCTGACTTGGTTAGCCAAGTCCAACTTCTGGGTTTGAATTCCAAGTCACTACAAGTATTTGTGTATTTTGCAAATGTTTGTTATGGATAAATATTGAAGCAATTACTTGCCAGCTTTTACTATCTTTTACTCTGTGATTATGATAAAATTTTACTGATTCTGAATATTTCTAATAGCTTAGCTGGCGAGAGTGTTGGTTCAACACAAGCACAGGTTCAAGTTCAAGACCCTTTATGAACCAAGTAATACTTTTTTCATTATTGGGTATATTGTAATGTAATGTATGTATTTGGAACAATGTTAATTAGTTTTCTACTTATCATTCACACCTTTATTCCCAAAGAGGTGGCAGAGGCATACTCGACGACTAGACAACCACATTTGACCATGATCATGTTTGTTGAATGTAACAAGTGGTGAGCCCTTTGTCATGTTAAAATCAACAGACACAGGTTGTGGTGAGTGGCAACCTGCTGTTGAAGTTTTTCAACCAATTATAAGGCCTGGCTGCTTAACAACTGCCATGTTACGGGGTACCGAGACCAAGGGCTTGAGTTGACTTCCAAGGCATGGAACCGCCCATTCGATTACCTTCTACTTAAATTCAGTTTTATAGATCCCCACAAACTTAAATCCTAGTTTAATTGGGTCTAAGTTGTTGACATGTGTAAAAAATTTCTAAAAACTAACTAAACATTAATCAATTAATGTTGATAACAGTGTGGTAACAAACGTTCGCGGAATTTCTTTAAAAAGCGGTACAAATTTTCGCTTCATGTATAGATTATCAGTAAACGATAGTATTATATGAGTGCCATTGCGCGTATTGCGTGATCATCCTATAAACTACGTCGATATCTCAGATAGTGAATATCATTGTTTTATCTAAATACGATATACGAGTACCCTATTCAGCAAGTAACGTTAGACAAGTGCCGCACACGCGTTCAATTATGTCATAGGGAGTGTCTCTTTCAGTCGAAGATAATTTATTTATCTTTTCATAATTGTTCTATGAATAAACATCGAAAAGTAAGAGAATTAATATCTGTAGTTAGGTACGTTTGCTGCAAAGAAAATTACATACACATAGACACGCCTTTATCCCCGAAGGGATAGGTCTAATCTGATTTTATGCTCATTTTTCACCGTATGACGTATTGTTCTACGTAATAGGAGGTGACTGGTAAGCCTATTGCTGTGTTGAAATGAACAGGCGCAAAATTTTGTCATTTTTCTAGCTCTTCAACTGAGCTTAACTTCTACCATATACCTGGCAACTGGAACCAGCGGTTTAACTTGCTTTCCGGTGCACGAAAACGCTCTGTTATATATGCAGCCTGTACACCATAGCCCTTACGTCCTCAGATCCGTTCCCCCAGTCAGCACTTTTGATTGCTCGTCGCATTTGAGTTCAGATGAACGCTCAGTTTGAATCCATCATCCAGCATTCCTCAAAATCGGGTCTTAAATTGTCAAATAATAGTTTTCTAAGTTTAATTTCCTTTTTTTTTTAAACAAAGCTTTGACCGAATCCTTCTAACAGCTCGTTTGGGAAAGCCACAAAGTGGTCATCCATCTGAGTACCAGCCATAGCGAAAGATGTTTAACGTAGAGATCATTTACAGAACACTGAGTTAACGGGGCTGCGAGCAATAGAAAAATAAATATAGTTCAGTTTTTAAAACAAATGTGGGGCAGCTTATCGTAAATGAAGGTTTGTAAAATAACAAATACCACTCATGCATAGTCAGTCGAGCTCAGCTAAATATATATACCTAACTCATAATGATGCGGGTTGTCTCGTGTCTTTGTAGTTGGCCCTCAAGGATCCTATCATCTGGGTGATGTATTATTTTTATTGCGACGAAATCATATCGCGCCCTATCTGATGTAAAAACTGAAAGCCACTATCATAGCTGGATAAAAGTAGAACAGTGGCCGTTGATCTGTTATCTCTGAGAATTATAAAGTAGCTACATATAGCAACAAGACTTATTTTATTACTTCATAAGGACAGGCCGTAGATCACGTCGGGGTATCTCTACTTTGAAGCCTACAAACACTACTATATAATGCTCGTGAACTTCGACGCGATTTAGGGTATGACCAAGTAAGTACCGAATCCCGCTCATAAAATGAGAATTTGATTAGTACAAGAATGCACAAAATAATAATATTGCAGCGTCTCATGTAATTCCAAATTAACAGCTTTTCACTAAATGCATATGATAGTTTATACGGTAATTTCTTACATAAAAAATCTAATGTTATTTTTGTGGTACTTCTGTTTGTTTGTCTCGGATAATCTCTGGACCGATTTGGACTTTCACTGGCAAATAGCTGATGTTATCGGGAATAACTTAGGCTATATTTTATCCCCATATTTTCACGCGAACCGCGATTCGTCCGCTAGTATTATAATTTAATTGTTTAAATTAATATACCGTTTAACATAATTAAATGGTATAATAATATAGCACATTTTTTAATAATATACTGCACAGCGGCGCTACTACGCCATCCTTTTGAATACCTATTGATGAATATCTATACTAATATTATAAAGGTGAAGAGTTTGTTTGTTTGGTTGAACGCGCTAATCTCAGGAACTACTAGTTGGATTTAAAAAAAAACATCTTTTGTGTTAAATAGCCCATTTATCGAGGAAGGCAATAGGCTCCATATCATCACACTACTACCCTGGAGAGCGGAGCAGTTGTCATATATGTCGACAAATCGGGCAAATTTTCATGCATTATAGTAGAATTTATAAGCGACGGGATTAAATAGGTGCGACGGAGTTCGAAGTGTTTCACGGGCGAAGCCGGGAGGGTCACCTAGTTATTTATATTACCCATCGTTAATTACTTGTTTACCTCGGTGTCTGTAAACAACAATACGTTATGGTCCAACAATGTTAAAAGAGATGGCATTAGTTTATTATAAGTACCGCATTTGAGTTTTCCATGGTCTTTCAGATGTAACAGATAAACTGATGTGCTTGTACTACACACCGTGGATAATTATGAAACTAACAAACTATATTCACGCTGTATTTCCGACGGGATAGTCAGAGAGAATGGATCGCCAAGCTTCGCGATCCATGCCTTCTTCTATCGCTTTCTTCAGATTAATTAATCTTATTAAACTTGCACGTCTGAGTATTCGAATACCCTTTGACTTTTTTAGAAATCTAAGCAATCCGTTTATGTGGTCTTCGTATGAAAGTCTAGGTCTGCCCTGCTGACTCTTTTTACCCTCTACTTTAGTACAATAGATATTCGTAAATCGTTCCTCACCAAAAATATTTTAGTTCTTCATTAAATAAAAAATCCTGTAAACTTCTAATACCTATTTTATATGCTCAACGAGGTCTGCACTAAGTAGTAAAAAATACTCTTACAATGTAAACAAGTGCCAAAATACTTATTTTAAAAGTATGAAACCTAAGTCGAAGTAATTTATACACTACTCTATGACTAATGTAGTCACGTCAACTGTGTAATTATAAAGATATACATTTTATATATAACTAGTTAATGCCCGCAGTTTCGCTCGCGTGGTGAAGTTTTTGTGGGACACGGGTACGGGATATAGTACAATAAGCTATCCTTAAAAGATAGCAATATACATAGTACGCCGTAAATAATGCATATCCCTTAATCGAAGGTAGTTCTTTTTTTTTGTTGACGCAGGGAATGCATTTACGCGCCGTCATTCCTACTTCAGGGGCAGCAGGAATGGAGCAGAGGCAGGCCCAGGGTGGAGCGCATTGCACTGTGTCTGTGCACGCGTTTTCTTAATGGTGTGGACCACAACATCCCCCGATGAGCCATAGTCGCTGGACCCCCAGCGGCTATGCCTTCGAGGTCCTGGGGATATCCTCCAGGTCTTCGAGCACACAATGCACATGGTGCGGTTTAGTCGGTAGGAGTCCGACATATCCATCTCGCCGTTAGCTCACGGCAATGTAAAGTCCATGAGGATTCCGCACATAAAAAAAAAGAGGCAGCAGGAATAGTGTGTGGGACTCCCGGGCCTCGGGGTCGTCTTGCCCACTAAACTTTGCGGTGTTCCGCCTTCTTCCCAACCGCGTCGCAGCATAGGCTTGACGGCTATACACAGCGACTCGGCTAAGGGAATGCCCCAATATGAAGCTCTTCTTGGAGGCTAGATGAGCTGCCCACCACGATCTATTGTAGGATATTATCCTGTGCCCGCTTCGAGTCATCCTCGGATCCGACTCCATATCCGCCACCTCCCACAGGTATTTGGCAAATCAGCCATAACCTGTGGGAAGCTGAGTGAGGTGGTTCGTCGGTTTACCGTGCGCCCTCTACCCACTGCCGTAGGACAGGCCGGATGGCCACCACGAGCCGCGCGCTCGCGGTTGAACGCTACAGTCTTTCGGCCCACTTTAAGAAGAGATTATCGCGATCCGCCTGTCGCCAGCGATCGATCTCCTCTGGAAGCGGCCAACCTCCTGTTTGTCTACGCCCTCGTCATACAACCGCCGTAGGACTCCGGCCTCGAGATACCACGGGAGGCTATCTGCTCTAAGGTACGCCGCCTCGTAAGAGACGTAGCGATCCGCGCAGCCCTCTGTGCTGAGGCCCGCTGCCGTCTGCGCAGCAGCACTATGTTGAAAGCACAATGGGCGTCCGCCCAAATAGGCGCTCCGTAGGGCGCCTTGGAATGCACTACACCGTTCTTGAGATGATGGCATTTACTAACCGGCCCCCGGTATTGGGGAGCAGTCTCGCGAGCCTTTCGGCGTATTTGATCAACTTAGGAGCCAAGAGCGCTGGAATTGTTCAGTGAAGCCTCATCGGCTGTCGAGAACTAGACCGAAATGTTTTGGTCTTCCTGACCAAACCGCTCGGCACGTGGAAGAACTCGGCCTCTGATTTTTTTGAGAGCAACCTGTAGTTCCAGCGCCCTGATGCGACTACAACTTGGGTCATGCCCACCGTGCCCAGGATTTGGGCGTACATGTGGGACCCCGCGCGGTCACCAAAGTCTCATCCACGTAGCAGATTACAAGGTAGTCTTAGGGCCGAATTCCATAACGTTTATCAACACTCAAGAAATACTTGAGAATAGATTTTAAAAGACAAAATCTAGTATCAAGCGTTGGTCGAGTATTGAGAAACTTTCTGGAATACAGACCCTAGTGTTTGTCTATATAAAATACTTACTTTCATGAAAATATTTTTTTTCTTAATGTGTCATAAAATTATACCAACTTGCTAGTCCCATAGCTTTAAGAATAATAGATTTTCGGCTCATTTAAACTTGATATCGAGTTTTACACTATAAAAAGTTAATGCTAATTTCAAAAATTGTGCGGTTGGAGAGTTTTCGTTTCCTTTTTCGTGTGGAAATCCTCATGGATGCTATGCCGGATTCCTACCGACTAAAAACACACGGTGCCCTTCCACCTGTCAATGGTCGGGAATCCCGGGTAAGCCCTCGAAATGATAGCCCCAGGGCTCCCAACAGTTCTCAGGGGTTGGAGTGTTATCTGTCTCTTTGGGGGTTCAAGTTTTATCTCGCTTAGTTAGGGGTTTGGATTTTATAACACTTCCTCCAGGGGGTGATGGGCTTGCGTGTATCTTTTACGCCACGCCACTGACAGGGGCCTGCTTTTATAAGATGGCGAGCAGCCCACCCGCCGCCCTCTGGCCCCAGGTCATGGAGGACGGTGGTCTTAGGCGAAGATAAACAGAACTGCGGAACTCGGGAGGAAGAGTTATTTACCGCTCGCTTTCCCCTGCCTCTTTTGCGAGCATAACTTACTTGCAAAAAGACACAGCGACGTCCCACTTGCGCCCAGGAACTAAATAAGTAATAAAAATATTTTTAATATTTTTATTACATTAATAGCGCCCACAATGGTAGTTTAATATAATAATACAAGTTTCCAGAATTAGGATGCAGAAAAAAATATCAAAAACACCACATATGGCAACAAAATGAATAAGTAAAGAAGCAAAATGTAAAAGTGTTCACCATTTTCACATGAAAATATGATTTTAATGTAGCCAAGCTTCTGTACATATCTAAATGTCGATCTGCGATTGTTTCGGCTATGTCAGTAATTTAGCCCTTTTTCAGATTTCCTCTTTAGGGGTTTAATCACGGACTTATGTACGTAGGCACATAAGTTCGTGATTGAATCCAATCTCTGAACATAGCCCAGCCCTCTTTTCCGAGTGCAAGGGCCAGCCAGCCCTCTTTTCCGTTGAACTCGGAAGTCTCTCTGAGAAATAATGTGTTCGACTCGACAAATGAAGGTTGCACGGGGTCGTCCAACCAGATTACGTTTACAGAAATAAGGATTTTTCAGGGATTGCCTCGTTGGGCACTGCACGGTAGAGGTAACGACTCTAATTAGGTTTTGTGTTTTATTTAGAATATAATAGTTTTAATCGACAACAAATGTAATTACTGGCGATTATAAAACAGTAAGCGATACCGGCAGAAACTGCATATAACTGAGGTAAAATCTTCTTCCGTCTAAATATCTATTTCCGGGTCAGAACGAATATTTGTGATCCGCGAATGTTTGTTAAGGAGTTTAGGTGTTTCCTTGATATAATGTGTATGTATTTGTAATTACAAATATATGGCGCTGTGTAAACAAAATATATGCCACAATATTTGTGTTGGGGCTGGGACATCAAAGTCGACCGAGTCTCATATATCTGGGATTTCTCCTTAATTTACGTGCAGATAGTGTCTGTGAGAAATGACGGACCTCAAACTCCTCATAGCAAATTCTTGGGTGGGATAACGCCGTAGTGCGTTTGATAAAATGTAAGAAAGTTAGGTGGCTAGGCAGAGGTAGCTAAGGTAGGCAGATGAAGCATAAAAGTAAAATTAATACCGTGCAAGTGAGAAGTCTGCGAAGTATATCTGGAGTTAAATTGATGGACAAAAGGAGGAACTGCGTAATAATGGAACATTGCGGTATGATAGGAGATGTAGTAACTAATATAGAACGAGTGGTGCTTAGTTGGTTGTTTGGTTCGGGCACATGAAGAGGATGGATGAAAGTAGACCGACAAACCAGAATTACCTATCAGGAGAGAGTGAATGGACAGACTGGTAAGGGTCGACCCCGACATACGTTTATGTCAATCAATCAAGACATTTTGAAAAAGGTCAGGTCAAAAGTGCCCTTAATCGGCGTGCGTGTCTGAAAACAATTATGAAAGTGAAAGAAGCGCTATTTGTACCCCGATGGGAGACAGGCGTGATATGTATGTATTAATTATTATGTGCTGCATAATAACCAACAGTGACATCATCACATCTTCCTCTCTTTCCAAGTTTCAAACCGGTTTTATAGGAGGTACAGGAATAGATAGTTGTCTTACTTATTCCTCTAAATTATACTTAAACAAAGAGCAGAAAGCGGTATGACAATAAAAGTATCATTTTCCGTAGTCATAAAAGTCATTTTCTAACAAGGCTAAAATGCTGTGCAATTGTTCTGCCGTCCAATAAACAGTATTAACTAGCAATTTAAAATACTGTATCGTTCCATGAGCACGCCAGTCTTGTGCTCAACGGCTTGAGCGTCGTGCGTGTGATTGCGTTCATTGCTCAACCGGTTTATATCGCGTTTATTGCAGTTGGCGGGAAAGTTTCGCTTGACATTTTTGTTTTATTTTTATTCTTGTCATCATGAGCCTGGAACTAAGAAGCAAAAAGGTGTCCGAAACCTTCGCAAAATTTAATATTGCTGAATGGGGCAAAGGACTGTCTAGAACGGTTAGTGCACTAGATTAAATGTTGTATAAAACATTGTCGACGTACATACTGACTAATAGAATATGAACATATTTAAAAAAATATGTAAAATAGTAAATAAACAGTAAATTAATAAATATAATAAACGATATAAGTATTTGTTACAAGTTGACTTAATGTTTTTGTAAATGTTTTAGTAGCTTCATTTACTTTTCCTCCATATATTTTGTTTCTTAGTTACTTATGTGTATAATTTTATTCCAGTTATAGTTACTAGTGTTACATTGAATAACTGCCTCATATAAATTTGACTGACATATTTGTATATACAACAAATCAAGCCATATCGAATTGACTTACAATTTGTAATCTAATCGGTCGAATAAAAACTTATCAATATCTACATAAATAAACAATTATAATTATATTGCTTTCGTTATTTGACTTGATAATAGATTACATTACCTCTGTGACTGTGATAGGTAACCAGAAAGAGTTAATATAAGCCCCCCGGTAGAAAAAAAAATATTAAACTACATTATTGATAACAAATCCCTAATACCAGTAATACCTATATCAATGATCTAGCTAGGTTTCTAAAAGTTAAAGTAGACACAATTTTATTTTTAATATTGAACAACGATGTCCTACAATCTTGAGTAAAATAATTACTCTAAGGTTGGACAACCTATAAGACGAGAATACATATAGGTACCTATCTCATTAAATGTTATAGCTTGAGTCTTCTAATATTGACTAGACAAACATCATAGTACTTACATAAATCCTATTAATGAAATTATTAATTAGTATTTATTCAATCTGAAATAAATAATAACAGTATAGTGATTCTATTTCTGACTAGGGCGGTATGCAGAACCAGGAGATTCAATAAAACTGTCTTAATAAACATAAGTTCTGGTTTTTTATACTTAATATAATCTGTTTTACTTATTTATCTCTATCTATATTTATATATATAAAATATATTCTTATTTATATGGATAATCGATTATAATCGATTTTCCATATAAATTATGAAACAACTAGGTACTTAGTAATCACCTATAACAAAAAAAAAGTGTCTTACAAAAAGTATCTACAAATATTTTATTGACGTCTATAGTCCAAGAAACGTAATACTGTACAAGACTTCTTAAAAGAGATAGAATATTTAACATTTGTGAAAAAAGAAAATCTGCTTTTACCTTATCGAAATGGGTTCAATACCTCTTACTCAGTATGATAATAACACAGACCAATCTATGGATAATAATTATAAATAATTAATATCTATATTAAATTAGGTGTTGGTTTCTGAAATCCATGACATTATTAGACGTCGCCTATCAATTTTTTTTATTACCCCTTATAACATTCTTTGTAGTTTCTGAGCCTATTTATTACAAACAAACTTAAAATCTTTCCTTTTTTAATATTAGTATAGAAGAAGTGCACAAAGCTATGTTAATTGTATTTTTTTTTAATTTGGCTTTGAGAATTAAGTTTGTAAAAATAACTTTTTTTATTTATCTATCACGCCTTATCCCCGAAGAGGTGGCAGAGGCATATATATTATAAGCCCACTTTTCACCATGTGTATTCCTGTCCCACGTAATAGGTGGTGAGCCCATTGCCGTGTTAAAATAGACAGACGCAGGTTGTTGCTACCTGCTGTTGAAATTTTTAAGCCGCCATAAGGCCTTCAACCTGGCTTAACGACTGCCAATTTATTGGCAACCGGGACCAACGGCTTAACGTGCCTTCCGAAGCACGGAACTGGGGTGGGTCTAAAGGGCCGAATGAATTTAATAAAATGTGTCTATTTTAGATGTTAAATTTGTAAGAAATTTTGAACCTGTTGCCTTTTTAGTGAGGTGGTAACAAAAAGGCTAAAAGGTCTTATGTGCTAGACACTCATTAGCACGACCAATTAAAGTCCAATTAAAAACTTTTTTTAACCTTTTTTTTTTCGAGTGTAAATCCTCACTGATGCTATGCCGGACTCCTACCAACTAAAACCACACGTATCCTCCCATATGTCTATGGCCAAGAGTTCCGGGTGAGCCCTCGGTAGGATAGCTCTAGGGCTCCCGACATACATAGTCCAGTACCGCGGCCTAGTTCAGGGGGTGTTCGGATTATCCTGTCTCTTTGGGGGGTTCGAGTATTATCTCGCATCTTTAGGGGAACGGGTTTTATACCAGTCATACATCTACTTCTCTGTTCGGAAGAAGCATATTATGCACTTGAACAATAAATTTGTTGGTATTTTTCAAGACTGTGATGTATTTATTTCTATGTAGCTATCTCATATATATATATATTAATGGTGCGTCTCAATTCATATTCTTTTTTCGGTTGTTTACTCATTAAATGTATCAGTTACAATTTTTATTAAATCTATGGCAAAATTGCTGGCCCATCCTTAAGGTTTACATCCCGTTTGTCTGAATTATAACGATAGTGGTTAGATAATTTTTCAAGTAACAAAGAGAGTTGGTTATGTCTTTTTGTCTAAATTGCTGAACCTGTTGTAATTAATAAGTAATAATGTACCTAATTAGTGCAATAAGTAATTCTTGTTGTTTAACTTCAACGCAGTAAAAATTTAGCTGTAAGTCCAAATTTTCTATGGTGAGAAAATTTACATGGTTGTTCTTCTGTAATAGCCCTGAGAATGTTTTATCTGAATACACTATTAAATTTTATAAGTTTCACTTTAGTACTTCCGTGGTTAATGTCTGACACTTTCGCGTTATGTATTATCTTCATGTTTAGCATTATTTCGAACACCATCGCGATTGTCTCTTCCGTTTTCTACGATATTCTGTCAGTTTAATTTTAATTTCTAAATTTTATTTTGTCAAATCGATTAAATAAAGAATAGAGAGAAGAGCGCGTGTCATTATTCGTCAGTAAGCTGATTGCGAACAGATGATTTCGACCATAGTCCGTCCGTCTTTCTCAACGTTTCTTTTTAACCGACTGCGCCAGAAGGAAGTTATTTGTAATTCAACTTCCCAAAATTTCCTGATAGAATGACGACATCTAGCGAATTGAGGGCTACTGTTCACAATACCATTATAAACTAAACTTATCGTACTTATCCTGGAAAAATATGTGCCTCCCCTAGATCTCCACAAAATTTTATTTGTCAACTAGTGGACGCCTGATGATGTTTCCCGTTTTCCCCATGAAATTTATTCCGAGATTTAAAGTAACCTATATGTTATTGTGATGTGTAAGCTATATTATTATAAAGTTTCATCAAAATCCATTCCGAAGATTTTGCGTGAAAGAGTAACGAACATCCATCCATTTTTACAAACTTTCGCGTTTATAATAGTAGGATTAGGATAGTGGACGTGGGAATACGGGTATAAAATGTAGTCCAAGTTACTCCTTATAACGTCAGCAATAAATTTTGTGAAAACCTTGTTAATTTGAAATTACAAACAGAACCGGGTCAGGCCTCCAATTCTCTGCTACACGACTTAAAATTGCGAAGACAAAAAACAATTTACCAGTCGAAAAATTAAAGGTCAGAGAGACGATTCAGACCTTTTTCACACAACGTTTGCACCTTTTTGCACTGTGACTACCATAAAATGGAGACAAGGAGACTAGCGTGGGTAAAACGCGCTTTAGGAGGTTCAGGACTGTTGGTTCCATTGATGGGTCAAACGGGATTTTGAAATATTTTTGTCTATGGCGGTTTTTGTGCACTACAAACGATACGCGATTATATTATATTAAATTTGAAAAGTCATATCGAAGAATATTAATTTTCTACGATGGTAGTAGGTATGACTTAACCATTTTCTTATCACAATGGCAGGTTTTGTTCTCTATGTGTTGTAGTCGTATTATAAAACTGATTTTTATAGCATTGTAAAAATAACAAATAAATGCAGTTGTGTGTCCTCCCGGATCGTAATGTTGAATTTGCATAATGAAGAAGAAGTAGAAGGATGCATGGATCGCGAAGCCTGGCGATTTGTACTCTCTAAATACCCCGTCAGGAATACAGCGTGAAGATAGTTAGTTAGTTAAGAATTTCCAAAAGTCTTTGTGATGCTTGAGAGCCGAACTCTTCTTCATAATCTATCATGTCATTATGTTGCCTAAGGCACAAAATACTAGTAGGTATGCCTAAGTCTATATTATATCAAAATCATCGCATATTAGAGGCGCTTTATGCAGTTATCGTGTTTATGCGTCTTTGTATTAGCAATAACTTCAAAATACTTGATCACAAGATGTCTGTAAATCAACTTTACGAAAACTTTACTTCTAATTGTATCGAGAAGCCTGTGGATCCACTTGATCTCCATTAGCACCAGATCACGTTTAATTTGTAACACAGTGTTATATTAACCCAACTGGACTCTTAGGGTTACTAGAAACAGGCCCTATTCTTTGTTCTTTATTTTCCTGGGAGTTTGTAATATTAATTATTTTATTATCATTCTCCTGCCTCTGATTTTGTAATTTGTAAAGTATAAAAATAAATATATTTAGAGTAATTTAAATAACTTTGTGGGCCGTATGCTTGACTACCACCTCAGTGGTATAAAAAAATTATAATATATAAGTCCATATCACTTAACGGATACATACTGCATAATTAAGTATGAATGTGAGTACCAACCTTCTGTTAGTAGATTTGATACAATCGTAGCTCATATTGCCAAAGGAGCATCAAAACACTTGTAGTACGTTGAATGGCAGTCCCGCAATGTTATGCTGCGATTACGTCGCCAACTTGGTTTTACGTAAACATTCGACTTTCTCCTCATTTCTTGGCGATGCGATATACAATATCCAATCATGTACGTATCACTTGCCAATTGATTACAAGTCTCTAGCTTTACACGTGTTCCTTTTTCCTTAAATTAAATCTTTGTCTTATTTATTTTTAAATGGTGGTTTTAATATATACATAGATAAAAATATGTGTGGGTACCAGAGTACACCGGTACACAAATTTTATTAATCTCAGATGTCATTCGTGTTCATAAAATTTGTGTCAACCTTTGAAAATGCCGCAGGGCTATACCGGTCGGGTGAAAAAGTAGAGCCGTATTCCAGAACGTTTATCAACACTCAAGAACCACTTGAGAGTAGATTTTAAAAGGCAAAATCTAGTCTCAAGCGTTGATCGAGTATTGAGAAACGTTCTGGAATACAGACCAATAATGTGGAAAAGTACAAGTGTTTTTATTTATAAAAAAATATACTTGTTTCGTTGTTTGGATGACTTCTAGTATGTTTACTAATTGTTTACATCCCATAGCACAAGCTTAATATTGCATAATTGACCTAAATGGTGTGTTGGAATGTAAAATTTAATTTATCTTTAGTTCTAGTGTATTATATTTACATTTTGCAACCTCCGTTAAAATGGTTTATGAAATACTAGCTGTCCCGCCCGGCTTCGCCCGTGACATACTTCGAACCCCATGGCACCCATTTAATCCCGTCGTTTATTAATTTCACAATAATGTATGAAGATTTTCCGAATTCGTTGATTACTTATTCGCTCTCCAGTACCTACCTACGCCCGCACGGCCTGTTTAAAATATGTAAATATTATCTAATAAACTGTACTTAGTGATGAAATAATTTATTTTGATAAGAATCAATAGCATGAGTAAAATAAACGCGTTTAAATGTAATCCAAAAAAAATCATGATTTTTAAATAAAAAAATGTTTGTTGTGCCTCACTCGACATAGATAGGTAAAGTGTGTCGCGGACTTTTTTGTAGATAATTATAAGGTCTACAATTAATTAGAACATTTTATGGATCTATCTTTAATAGTTTAGGCAGCGTACGCAAAATAAGTAACTTTTCTGGTTGATTTTTACACCGTTTGTGTCCGAAAACCCAAATATCTTACAAAATAAAATATAGCCTGTGTTACTCGTGGATAATGTAGCTATTAAATGGTGAAAGAATTTTTAAAATCGCTCCAGTAGTTTTTGAGCCTATTCATTACAACCAAACAAAAAAAGTTTCCCTCTTTATAATATTAGTGTAGATAAGCACGTAATCATTCGCCAAAAATGCCTTACGTCATTTGGAAAAGTGCTGATACTTTTACACTGCCTAACCGATATTAACCAAACATAGCTAAGAACTATCGGCAGGAAACTGGCTTTTAAATGAAAAAACCGCTTCGAAACCGGTTCATTCGTTTGAGAGCTACACTGCCACAGACAGACACATACACACACCGACATCAAACTTATAACACGACTCTTTTTGCGTCGGCGGTTAAAAAGAATAATTAATATAATTATAATTATGGGCCTGAGTCTGATCTGCGATATTGGTGGCAGAGTGCATAATGAGATCTGATTGTTTCAGATTCTAGACTGCCTTATTGGTTCCATCTAAGCTTTTTATATAACCTTACTAGCTGTCCCGCCCGGCTTCGCCCGTGACATACTTCGAACCCCGTGGCACCCATTTAATCCCGTTGTTTAATAATTTCACATTCACAATAATGTATGACTCATATCTCAAAGGGTTTAGGCAGCGTTTTTGTTGAAAGCTCCCAGACTTATTATTTTTCCGACATCCCCAACATATATCGTTTTAATTTGGTCAATATATGTTTTTGTTCAACAAATTATACATAAAAACCTTCTATGAGAGTCACTCTAACTATTAAAAAAAACCGTATCGTAAACCGTTGCGTAGTTTTAAAGATCTAAGCATTCATAGGGACAGACAGCAAAAAGATACTTTGTTTTATACTATGTAGTGATATAGTAATTTTTTCCCAAACCAACGATAAATACAATTTGTCCGATGTTTGTAGTGCATTTGTGATATAAAGTAGTTTGTTCTTTGTTAGGTTCACTGTTATTTATTATAAAGTTAAATTCAACCTTCGATGTAGCTAAATTGATTGTTGAATAAATATTGCATTTAATTTTAAACTATTTCCTGGCGGCGCGTGTCTAATTAAACATGATGTTTTTTTGTTTAGCTATTAAGAATCTGATTGGATTTTGGCTTTTTGATTATTTTACAACTTTATTAATTTGGTTTCACAGTATATACTTTATTGACATATAAGATCATCTTTAATGGAATTAAATTAAATAAAAATCAGAATAAGGAAAACAAGAAACTCCTAATTCCTAATTTATTTAGTTTAGACTAGGTACATAATTTATTTTGATCTGACCCGTTGAAAAACCATCAGATCTTATAATGGCCCTTCAAATAATTTTAGTAAAATGATCTTTAATACCTGCTAAAAATAATGACTGTTATCTTGTTGCAGTGTATACAAGTAGCAACTAATGTCGTCGAACAGAAACATCAGGTGTCGAGAGCCAAGAGAAGCCGTGCCCTTGGTAGCAGAGCGTTCAGAGGTAGCACCGTGTGGTTCACAGGTCTTAGCGGTGCTGGCAAGACGAGCATAGCATTCGCACTTGAAGCTTATCTAGTCTCAAAAGGTATGCCTCACAGATTACTAGTTATTTTAAGCCGTTGGTCCCGGTTGCCAGTAACATGGCAGTCGTTAAGTCAAGTTGAAGACCTTGGATTGAAAAATTTCAAGAGCATGTAGCCACATCTTGCGTCTGTCTATTTCAACACGGCAATAGGCTCACCACCTATTACGTGGGACAGGAATGAATACACATGGTGAAAGTGGGCATATAATATATTCAGGGATAAGGCGTGATAGATAAATAAATTACTAGTTATTTCATTAATTTAGGTACATTTTAGTAAGTAAAATATACCTAAATAATGATGTGATAGATTTAGGTAGTGATCGTTATCAGCCGCACAGATCAAATGGACTGTCAGTGAGACTTTTTTTTTCGTGTGGAAATCCTCATAGATGCTATGCTAGTCCTACCGACTAAAACCACACGTTTCCCTTCATCTGTCTATAGCCAGGAGTCCCGGGTGAGCCCTCGGAAGGATAGCCCCAGGGCTCCTGACAGACTTAGTCCGTTACCGCAGGCTCGTTCAGGGGGGGTTCAGGTGTTATCCTGCCTCTTAGGGGGGTTCGAGTGTTATCTCGCTTCTTTGGGTGGTGGTGTGGGTGTTATACCTCTATTGAGAGGGAGAAGGGCGTGCGTGTAACCCTCACGCTGCGCCACTTTCCATGGCCTGCTTCTGTAAGAACGGCGAGGAGCCCATTCGCCGTACTCAGGCCCCGGTCACGGAGGCCGGTAGTCTTGGGCGAAGACAAGTCTGCGGAACTCGGGGGGAAGAGTTCTCTCTCGCTCTCTCTCCGCTGCCTCTTTTGTGAGCATGACTTGCTCGCAAAAAGACGCAGCGGGGTCCCACTTGCTCCCGCTGGAGATCATGGCTCTCACCATGGTCTCCAGCGTGAGAATGTCCACGCCCAGACCTGCAACGAGGTCTCGGCGCTGCTGCTCCCACGCTGAACACTCCGACAGTGTATGCAGCGCCGTATCCTCGCTGCAGTCCGTACAGTGCTGGCACTCTGGTGTTACCTCCCGGTGTATACGCCACAGAAACTTACCGAAGCACCCGTGCCCGGTAAGTATCTGTGACATCCGGTAGGTGAGGCTCCCGTGATGCCTATCCAGCCACTCCTCCATGACCGGCTTCACCGCCTCAATTGTGGTATGTGCCCACTTAGGATGCTCAAGTCGCACCTTCCATGTCTCCATGAGCTCCTGGCACTGTCAGAGAGATAATACTAGTAAATCTGAGTTTAGGCGTCGCATCACTCGTTGATTTTTGCTGCCAAAACTTCTTTGTTAAACGGTTTTCAATTGTACCTATATGTAAACTTTATTTTTTTAAACTGTTCAGATAAATTCTTCATTCATCGAACCATTCATTAGTATAGTTGTTTAAGAGGAACATTAATGTTTTGAAAATTTTTTTTACGGGTCCTGCGCTACGGTTCAATTTCACCTACCCGTTACCAACACGTACTAAATAAATAATGAAAACGAAATCTTATTTACCATAAGTTTAATAGTAGCTGTATGATAGGATTCAAATTCGCACGCATTTACAGTCATCTATTAAATGTATACGGTGAAATGTGGGCGTTTAATATGCCTCTGCCTACCCCTTCGGGGATAAAGGCGTGACAATATGTATGTATGTATGTATTAAATGTATTTAAAAGAATCATACTGATTATTTTAAACGTTACAAAATATACTGTTAGCTATATTATATGATAACCACCCCCTTCGCCCGTGGAATATTTCGACCTCACGTCGCACCTATTTAATCCCGTCGCTTATAAAATCTACAATGATGCATTAAAATTTGCCCAAATAATAATTTGCGTAACAAATCATAGTTTGTATTTGCATCGATAATCGCTATCTATAGATATTTATTACATTATCTATCGCCATACATGACATTGTAAATTGAAGCTAACACTTAACACTAGAAACAAATTGTGTACCCTTTTTTAAAAATTAAACGTAATCTTGTGTAGTATTATTCCGTCGAAATTTTATTACACCATGGAAATGACGCGTGTATCTTAAAATATAAATCCCCGCGTAGTAAATAAATGCAGGGCATTGTTTTAACCATTTTGGTGTTAAGGGTCCTCTTTTGGATTTCCATGTTGCAGATTCATTTAAAAAGACCCCGAGCATAGCTCGCAGTGTCGTATATCACCACTGGAAACACAATTAGATCAAAACAATGTACTGTGCCTTCCCGAACGCTACCCAACCGAAATGGATTTAATAAAACAAAATTTCCATGGTCTTGAAACTACCATGCTCTTGAAACGATCCTGAGTCTATAAACTCCGAAAGTAATCTGCATTGTGAAATTCAATCAAAATTGTGGCCCTAAATTGACTCAAGCTAATCTGGGGACAAAGTAATTAGGTTATTACCATTTACTTATCGATCTCGTCAGCCCATTAAAATTAAATATCGCCAACAATTAAATTTAAATGACGCTGACCTACATTACAAAGTGTAATTTAAAACTGTAATCTGACAGTCGCGTAAATAGTACGATACCTAACTACGCTACTATAAAGGAAACCGATCAGTAATCTTAATGTCAACAAATTGGACAGATTATATACATAGACATATATAGTCACGGCCCCACTAAAATCTCTGGGTCCCAGGCGATCTCACCTAGCGGTTTACCTACTGACTAACGGACTAGACAAAGCGCAGGTTCCCTATCGGGGATGGGAGTCCTCCCAGTGCACTCGACCCCAACAATGCCGTTAATAAAAATATCTTCATACGTGTAGGTCACAAGTACGTCAATATTATTGCTTCTAAATTTACTGCCAGATTCGCAAAGCAATATGTAGAGGAAGAACTGCCAACCTGAGGAAGAAACTGACAATAAAAATTATGACCATTTTTTTTGAAACTAACCAAACTTTTACAGCTCCTAGCAACCAAATAAAAGTGGACCCCAGGCTCCAAATCCAAGTAGGGTTTGGAAGCAATTGGGAATACACTGAAAATGAAGAAAAAGATTTGTTTCTCAAACGGTAGAGACATAGGTGCTATTACCGTATTAAAACATGGCTGTGCTATTACCGTATTAAAACATGGCTGTTTTAATACGGTAATAGCACCTGTCTGTAAGCGTGGCCGCTTACATAGTATATATTATTGTATTTTTAATAAATTACGGTGTGAAATAAGGCTTAGGCGGAACGGCGGAACTGTGGGCATAGCTAGTAAATTGTAGGCGTATATTTCTTGACGTATTTTTTCTCCCAATTATTGATGTGCTGGGGAAGGAATATGACCTTACTGTAGCATGTCGACCAGACTGGTTGGTACAGGATTATATTTTTCCTTCCTTTCGCTAAGACAACACCCTTAAACCAGACTAACCTGCACCTCTTACAGGTTGGTCTGGTTTAAGTCCCGAAGATATTGGTAAGGCCTCATTGCACCCAGCACAGTACTTTATCAAATCTTAATATTAAAAATTATCTACTTATATAAGTTGCTACGATTTGCTTTATTTTTTTAATGAAAGGTAAATTAATATTTTCACCATTCTCAAATCATACTCAAACGTAATTTCTTATTGCACAGGTCAAGCGCTTTCGTAGCTTTGCCAGCGCTAATTTAGAACTTTTGCCCACGTGTAAATGGACGGAAGCTATATATAGTTTTGCATTATACAACTTAATGTTTGTAATTTCTTATCAACTGTATTCTAATTACTGCTAATTACTGATTAATCAGATTCCAAATCACCTACGTATGATATAATGGTATTGTTTCTTTCATAATCGGTTGAAGACAGATTTTGATACAAAATTAAAATATATTTTTAAATTTGTGTTAATTAGGAATTCTATGAAGTATTGGACTATGAAAGTAGCCCTGAATCTCTGGACCTTTTTGGCGAGCTATACATATAAAAGAAATACTGAAAATACTTGATCAACACTGCAAAAGGTTTATAATGGAACACAGAAACAAAAATGCATTAATTTATGAATGTCTAGATTTCTAATCTAACTTCGTAATAATCATTTACCTAATTCTCATTATTTAAGGTGTCGATATAAAATCGATTAGGGTTGACAAAGAAATATATTGACCTTGTAATTGAACACGCGGGTCGTCTGTGTAATAGTAGTATTATATTTATTCTGTGGTATCGCTAAATATTATTGATCAATATAGCTATATTTTGGTTAGAGTGAAGTTCCTACACAGATAAAAACTGGTGTGAAAACTATTAACAGAACTAGGTATCGATTTATTTTTTAACGGAGTCTTTAGTTAATTTCACATCCATGGACTAGATGGCTCGATGAACCAACATGAACGTGTTTATAATCAGAGACAAGTCATGACGGCTTCATGAAGTGGAGAGAGATTACGGGCAGCACTCTAGCCGTAATCAGTGAGGTACTTTAATATACTACCATACCACTCATACTGGCACAGAGACCAAACGTAGCCGTAGATAAGTTAGGAGGTTAGAAGGCAGAAGAAGTCACTTCCCAAAGTGACCTCTTGCACTCAAAGTATCCCCAAAGATTTTTATTCAAGTACCTATGCATTTTAATAAATTGTGCTTTTAGTTTCTTTATAATAATCTGGGTGTGTGTGCCCCAGATATGTTGGAATGGAACACTGCTCGTCTGAACTCCCATCGTAGCCTAGGGTAAGAGATCGTAGTGAGGGAGGGTAGCGCTATCCTGTAAAATGGGATATTGCCTCCGCACACTCCAAAATCCTCAAGTAGAGCTCGATATCTGATGCGATGTGCTACCAATACCTGGTAATAACAGCTGGTTGCTCGCCATTTTTTCGAATAGTAAAAATAAGATTTCGCTTGGTTGGCACAGTCATAGTTATACATACAATACTTTAAGGACTCTGAATCAGATGCTACGATCAATTTAAAAAAAAACAATTTTGAAAAATTGAGGGTTCGTTGTCTAAAATGCTCAGGATATTGTTCCTCATAAGAATTTACTGTTTTTGTTTACGAAATGAAAGATACAGCTTTATTATTGTTCTCATTTCATTTTCTAAAAAAAACAAATACGAGTTACTTATGTTTAATTTTTGTCATTATGTTCATGTATTCCATTTCTTTCTGTGTATTGTCTGTGTAATAACGTTATAATGACCTTTACGACGAAAATTACATATGCACACTAACCCGTATTTAATAGGCACAGACCCCGCTCTCTCCGCCCCGGTGGTGGCGGTCTGCAAAATATCTAAGTACACTCAGCAAAATAGATTGGTTTGCAGGCCACACGAACGAGGAAAGAAGTATAAAAAAAGATAAGAAGTCACGGAGGTACACTTAGCCAAAAAAATCGGTTTGCAGGTCACACCACTATATTGGTGTGGTTGTTACACCAACGTTATTGCGGTGTGGCCTGTAAGTGATCTTTTTTGCTTTGGTGTACTAAAGCTGATATAATTACCTAATCTTTTATTCCCAAATATTTTCTCATTTTGTCGAATTCTCAAATGAAAGAGAGACAGAGAGAGCTAAAAATCTGATATAGCAGTGGTAGTTTATATGGGTAATTCTAGTAAGGTACCTATTTATTTTAAAACTCGTACTTTAGTCATGTTTTCGAAAATTTGCTCGACGTAAGTTTAAAATTAGTTTCACTATCTTATTTTTTACAGGTATTCCTGCATATGGCTTAGATGGCGATAATATTAGGACAGGTTTAAATAAAAATCTGGGCTTTTCGAAGGAAGATCGCGAAGAAAACATCCGGCGCGTGGCTGAGGTAGCCAAACTTTTCGCTGACAGTGGGGTCGTGTGCCTTTGCAGTTTTGTATCGCCTTTCGCTGAGGTAAGAAAACAATAAATGTGTTTACCATTTCTACAAGTTTTAGGTCGCTTATTAGGTTAATAATCATGTTGACGGAATTGATAGGTGTGTCAAAGGGGTGCTGAATAGTATCCCTTCTTTATACCTGTAGCAGTAGATTCTTTAAATATGATTAGCGGCAGCAAAACACCTTTGAGATATGGTTTATCCCACAGTTGGTTTCTATTTGAAGAAGCTTAGACTCAGTTTAACTTCATATATACACTACACTGTATTGGTCGTAGTGCCAGACGTACTAACAGTTGGTTCTATTCATTCTATCTAAATAATCTATCTTACTATCAATCTATACTAATACTAGATGACCCCCGCAGCTTCGCCCGTGGAATATTTCGACTTCCCGTCGCACCTATTTAATCCCGTCTCTTATAAATTCTACAATGATACGTAAAAATATTTATAATAGCACTAGATGACCCCCACGGTCATCTAGTGCTATTATAAAATTGTCAAGATAGTCACGACTGACTTAAGATAGTTTGAAAATAGAAACTTTTAAAATCTATTTATGGTATTCTGAGTACGAAATCATGAATTGTTTTTTATATCCGATTCTTTCTTAGTTTCGAAGTTGACACAAAACCCGCGGAAATAATTTTTTTTTACTAATTTATTATAGTAGTTTTCTCGGTTTAAATGTGCTGCATGTTTAGTCGAGAGCTGTTGATCGGAAACGTAAATAGCGCTTAATTTTTCGATTTAATAGACGCACTGTACGTTGAAGGGGTCAGGGTAAAGTGATTGGATTTTATTTGTACTAGGTTTCTGTGTAATTTCCAAATCTCACGCAGACGGATCTGCGGGCGTCCGCTATTTCTGAATATCAACGACTAGCTGACCCCCGCGGCTTCGAACATGACATACTCTGAACCCCCGTCGCACCCATTTAATCCAGTCGTTTATTATTTTTACTATGATGTATTAAATTGATTTGTTGACATTTATGGCCACATTTCTTTCATTTCCAGAATAGTAGCGTGATGATATATAGCCTATAGCCTTAATCGATAAATGGGCTAACCAACACAAAAATAATATTTCAATTCGAACGGAAGTAGTTCCTGAGTTCCAATTAAACATATAAACTCTTCAGCTCTTATTTATTAGTATATTTATATTTAGAAGCATGTATGAAGCGATTAATGAATCTGCAGGAAGTGAAGAGAGTATGCATAAATCGCGAAGCCTGGCGATCTGTCCTCTCTGACTACCCCGTTAGGGATACAGCGTACAGTTAGTTTTTTTATGTAAATATTATTATCATCCACAAACGGAACATTCGACAGTTCTTCGATTTGTGGTCCGTTTTGCCTTGAACCAGTCAGAGCTAATGTAGCACTCGTGCATAATTTTAGAGTTACATAAGAATGATTTAAATTTTAAATTAAGATTTAGAATAAATATATAATGCAGTTTAGTCCGTGAATGGCACCGATTCCACAAAACGCTTAAGGCGGCCAATACCCCTTTAGGGGATAAAGGCGTGAATGGTAAGTAAATAGAATCTATTACTTTACTAATTTTTAAACTCGTTGCATATTATAGGTGTGTTATTACCGGGACTAATCGCGGTTAATTTTCAGTCCTTTTGTTGCCTGACGTTTCGACCAGGTTGCACCGGCAGTGGTCACAGGCTGTCAGCCCGACAGGTATGGAAACTAACCGCGTTTAGTAATCTTAGTAATATTATAAATGCGAAAGTTTGTGTGGATGTTTGTTACTCTTTCACGTAAAAACTACTGAATATAATATAATGAAAATTTACAATAATATAGCTTATACCTACATCAATCAGAATTTCGGCTGAGTTTCGGCTGAGTAAGATCATCACCACCTACCAATGAGGCTATAATTCATTTACATCATACCCTATGGGCCGTATTCCAGAAAGATTCTCAATACTCAATCGACGCTTAAGAGTAGATTTTATAAGGCAAAATCTATACTCAAGCGTTGATTGAGTATTAGAAGCGTTCTGGAATACGGACTATGTCATCGAGCCGTGATCATTATCTAAATTTAAAATTGGTGTATTGTACTGAGTAAGCTCATCACCACCTTCCAATGAGTCTGTATTACATTTACATCAGACCCTATCTCATCGAGCCATTTTCATCGTCTATATTAAAATCATATTTTGTCACCAGGATCGTGAAGTAGCTCGCCGTATCCACACGGATTCGGACCTCCCGTTCTTCGAAATCTTTATCGACACGCCGTTGGAGGTGTGCGAACAACGAGATACTAAAGGTCTCTACAAGAAAGCAAGAGAGGGGCAAATCAAGGTAAGGATCTGAACAAAATATGTGAGTGTAATACTTTAATAAAGGGCATAGGCCCTTTATTATGCAGTTGCACTGGATATAACTGACCTTTTCGAGATTTATACTCGTAAATCCTACTGATATTATGAACGCGAAAGTTTGTGAGAGTGTATGGACGTTGATTTGTTACTCTTTCACGCAAAAATCTGAATAACTTTTGATGAATTACAATTTACCTTTGGATGTTTAAATTAATGAGGCAGCAAAGAAGGCGTCACTTCTACCTTACCTTATATATATTTTGGGTCTTATACGTGACGTATATAATATGAAGCCTACCCTGTAAATCCCGACATTTCGACCGGATAATACCAGCCGTGGTCACGGATTGACGTCTGTACGTAGCGAATAAGACTTGAAGTATTATATAAATATGAGTGAAAATCGCGAAAGTACTACAAACAGGATAGACACTTCGCCTCGCACCAAATCCACATATCGCACCCGTACTTGCAGCTCGAAGTGTGTCGATGTTCGGGTCGTCGTACGCCTGTGCGAACTCGTTTCTTATTAGCGGATCCGACACTATCAATAAACATTACGAAATTTTAATGATTTTTTCGTCTTTATTACTGATAGTGTTATACTACATACTGTATGTTGTGACGAATCACAATGTGAGACGATCGGAATGTAGGAATGACGAAAATTTATCCAATTTATTCCTTCATTTCAACCACAACAATAGCTCCAACGAACGGAGGACGAAGTCACTGAAGTGGATGGCTCGGATGTAATCGGGTAAAAGAGCCGAGCGACCTAGCCTACTAGCGGTGCACCTGGTGACTAACGGACGAGGCAACAAGACGTAGGCGGCCTTAGTTGGAGATCAGACGGCAGTCGCTCCCAACAAAGACGAAAATTATAAGCCAAGCAATAGGTACTCCTAGTAACCAAATTAGAGTTGACCCCAGGGTCTTTTTCAATTCTATCGGCCGGCCTATGGTATAAGAGTGCTATTGTAATAGTGGACTATTAAAACTGTCCAATTGTACCGTCGGCTTTCTATTATTATATAGATTCTGTTCTTACACGATTGAAATAGTAGTCTCAACACTCAGGACTACCTGTCCTGTCATTGGCTGATTGAATTGATTTGATGTATGTTATTATGACGTCACTCGTCACCAATAGTGGCAAACCTGTAACGCACGCACTGTTCATAGCTCGTTTGTTTAAATGAGGTTGTCAAAACGCGCTACTGACGCGGGTGCCTGGGTCAGTAGCGCGTTTTCGCGTAGAGAGGCACCCTTACTGGACTGGGAGTTTAGACGTCATTCGTTCCCAGTAATATCGAAAATCAAAAGCCAAAATATAGCTGCTCTTTGCAGCCAATTAGAAGTAAACCGCAGGCTCCGGGACAACTGGGAATGAACTAAGGTGAAGAGAGTATTTGTAGGCCCGCAAAAAATAATGATGTATTACAATTTCAGGGTTTTACAGGCATCACGCAAGAATATGAACGTCCTGAAGCGCCAGAGTTGGTGGTGCAAACCGTGGGTCAGTCCATTGAAGAGTCCACTATGAACGTAGTGGAGCTTCTCGAGTCGCAGGTAAGACCTTCAAAATGTCCTTCACATACCTACTTACAAATCACAGAAATATTTATGTACCGAATGTTTGTTTCGGAGTTTGTGTGTATGTATTTATAAATATATAGGTATGTTTATCAGTTGTCTAGATTCCATACCTCAAGCTTAATTATTAGCTTACTTTGGTCTCGATAACGCTGTGTAATAAATGTTGTTTATCCATCACGCCTTATCCCCTCCTTTCACCGTGTGCATTCCTGTCCCACGTAATAGTTGGTGAGCCCATTGCCGTCTTGAAATAAACAGACGCAGCTTGTGGCTACCTGCTGTTGAAAATTTTCAAGCCCCCAGAAGGCCTTCAACCAGGCTTAACGACTGCCATTTTACTGGCAACCGGGACCAACCGCTTAACGTGTCTTCCGAACCACGAAAAAAAAATGTTTCACAAAATTTCTTATTTATTTATTTACAGTAAAAATCTCTTGATTTTTTTACCTAGAATGCAGAAGGCCGATAAAAGAGGATATACAAAATCGATCCCACGCTTAAACACTAAACATTGTTAATAGCATAAGTATATCAGTTACTACCGGGTCTAAACGCAGTCATACCTTTTGCTTCCTGACATTTCGACCAGTTTGCAACGACTGTGGTCACAGACTGACTCATTATATTATGTAACGCTATAATTTAAAAGTTAGTATCGTCAATAGCAACCACTAACAAAGAAATAAGGCTGTTAGGAAGATGTATGTAATAAAAATATATAAAAGACTAGCTGACCCGGCGCAACTTCGTTAGCGCCAATAAATGATGAACCGCTTGACCGATTTTGTTCAAACTTCACATAAACCATCTACTAAGTAGTCTGAACAAAGCTTTGTTAAGCTTTTTGAGCAAAGTTTGGATAGGTGAGCCCGTTCTTGAGTTATAAAATTACAAAGAAAAGTGGCATTGGTTTTTATATGTATAGATTTTCTGAACAAATCTATCCTTATTGGATGGCCCAATTAATCCTTATTGGTATAATTATATACTTTGCCCACTGTACCTACATAAAGAGCCTAATACCGATACCAAAGTATTCTGACCGGTGCGGTGTATATAACCAACTAATTATAGGTACACACATTGTTATCGTTACGTTAATTTTGATTATAAAAATTACATTGGAACTATTGGAATTGATAATGAACATAGATATGAAAACAACATAACTTTAATTAAGTTTTAAAATGTTTGGTGGTATCTAAATGTAGCAGTCTAAAATCATACTACGTTATAGTTTGTTCGTGTAAAGAATGTAGTGACTCATCGTTGCTTTCCAACCTACTCACGCCTATAACCTAATCCATCAGGTTCGCCCAAAATTAAAAAAACTCGAGATCACACTGACTAGTCATGCTGAACTCGAGCCTATCCGTTTAGCGCCAGGAGCTCCGGGTAACTTCTCAAAAGTATGTCCTAGAGCTCCCGGCAGACTTACGCTACCATCGCAGCTTCGGTTAAGGGTTCGGGTGTTTCTCGCTCCTTTGAGGGTTTGTTCGGGTATTATCCCGCTTATTAGTGTGATAGGCGTGCGTGAATTTTTTCTACCTCTGTACGGCGAGCAGTCCGCCCGTTGTCTTCAGGCCTCCGGGTCTTCTTCAGGCCTGTGGTACATACACCTCCAGTAGACAAAAAAATCTCACCCTCAAAAGTCACCCATCTTGGGCAGGCAAAGGAAACTTGGTACATACAGTCTGGTCTTCAGTATTTATATTTTCTTAGTATTTAGTCATGTCTAGTCCTTTTTCGATGTCAAGTCCTCAGTCCTAGGTACTTATTGGTGCTTGCCCCCATAAGGCAGTGGATCCCTTATTGCGGCTTTCTATGGAAATTTTGCACTAACACAAACATCTCCGCTATTCATTGAAATATATCGCTTTCCATCACTTATGCACATTTCTGAGCTCTTTATGTATAATATTAAACCATCATTAAAAACAAAAATTCGTGTTTTTGTTTTTAATAATGGTTGGATATTACACAATTAACACTAGTTTTGGAAAATTATATACGACAAACGTGCGCTAATGTTAACGCCAAAAGTCCTTACATTCTATGGGTTGAATATATAAATAGTAGATTACTTTACGCTACACAGAATGTTTTGGCATCTGACCCCAAACTTGAATGAGACCAAAAAGCTAATATACTTTCCCAAACTAAAAAAATATCTCGTGTCTGTTCATATATGACGCAGTTCTGATGTAACTAGATACATAACTTATTTTTATGGAGTACTTCCGCTGCTTTGGCCATCGGATAAGAAGTGTGTAAATGTGATATAAAACTTTGACAATAGCAAATTACATAATATGAACAATTTGTCCCACATTTCTATTTTATTTTAATTTTCCCACTTATTGTTTACTTTTGTTTCACAAACATTAAATTAGGTGAAGTACTCTTATAAAATAGATACATATTATATTGTTATAGCCTTGTTATTTTTCCTGACTTCCTCAACATCCTACATCTATGTGGCTAATGGCTTATTTAATTTAAGAAAACACCCGTGACCCCGCCTGTACTGCTTTCTATGAACGATCACTACGTTAAGCATCTTACGCCATGGCTAGTCATGATAATGGTGACCGTTTTTGACATTTCCATTTACGAGCGTTTCCGTGATTCGGAAGGCACGTTATGTTGTTGATTTCGGCTGCCAGTAACATGGTAGTTGTTAAGCCAAGTTTAAGATCTTGTGGTTGGCTTGAAAAATTTCAACAGCAGGAAGCCACAACCTGATAACCACAAACACTTCAACTTTATTAGTATAGATTTAATGATATGTGGGTGTTTATAGAACCCCTGCCTGCCCCTTTGTAAAAAAGGTGGATATATGTAATTTGTTCGCTTTAGGACAGATTCGCTTTGCAGTAGATCTTATATGGTCATGTTGACAGCGTGTTCAATTGGTTATCTTGATGTTCTTTTGTTTTAACCAATTTTCGTTTTGTATTTACATACTAAGTAAGTTCGTCCGTATGTTTAAGTGTATTCTTAGATTTCATTTATTTTTAATGATCTTCATTTGTTATACAGTCGCTTTATAGGGACTGTAAGGCTTGCGTGCGAGTAGGGGGGGGTGTGTCACCTCTTTTTGATGTCTGTACAAGCGTCAAACAGGGATGTGTCATGTCCGCCTGGCTGTTCATAGTGTATCTGGACAGTTGCCTCCAGAAGTTGAAAGATTTTAATATGGGTGTGAATTTGGGTGACTTTACAGTAAACTGTCTGCTGTACGCTGATGATGCGCTGCTCATGGCCTCATCAGAAGCCGACCTTCAGGCATTAGTCACTAATATGAAAGAGGGGTGTGAAAGTAAGGGTCTTCACTTGAATGCAAGTAAAACTAAGGTTCTAGTATTTGAAAGAGGTGACGTAAGAACTAAATGCGAGATTAGGGTAAACCAGGAACGTCTAGAGCAAGTGAATGAAATTGTGTATTTAGGAAGTATGTTTAGCGCGGATGGAAGATGTGATTCGGATGTAGAACGGCGAGTAGCTGCCGGAAACACAGTTAACGGTGCTTTGTCCCAGTTAGTAAAGCGAAAAAGCATCGTAAAAGAAGCACGAATGGCGATTCATAACGCAGTGCTAGTGCCAACTTTGCTTTACGGTAGTGAAACCTGGGTATGTCAGCAGATGCATGAAAGTAAATTGAATGCTGTGGAGATGCGATCACTTCAAAAATTGTGCGGCGTTACCTTGGCCGACCGAATTCGTAACGAAGTGATACGCAATATGGCAGGTTTGAATGAAAGTGTCAGCGTTAAGCTGGAAAAGGGCGTGCTCCGTTGGTTTGGACACGTCCAACGAATGAGTGAGGAACGATTGACGAAGAATATATATTGTTTAAAAGTAGAGGGTAGAAAGAGTCAGGGTAGGCCGAGACTTACATATGAAGACCACGTGAGCAGATTGCTCAAAAACGGAAAGGTCAAAAGTACTCGGATACCCAGACGTGCGCGTATGAAGCGATTGATGAATCTCGAAGAAGCGAAAGAAGTATGCATGGATCGCGAAGCCTGGCGATCTGTCCTCTCTGACTACCCCGTCAGGGATACAGCGTGAAGATAGTTAGTTAGTTTTTTTTCATTTGTTATCATTTGTGTAGTTTCCTTCTTTTTTCGAAATAAAACATTCCCTATTTCTGGTTACCAACAAGTATCGTTGTTAACCCAAAGGTGGTACGGTGGTCCAAATTGTCAACATCTCATTATACGTACTAAGTACAATAAACTCGATAAAGATATTGGATTAATATTTTGATTTCACTGTACTTCAACCGTAAAGAGTACATCCAGTATGTATGTACTACCTATTCAAGATTGTATTCAAATTGCCATTCCCTTTTCAAGGTTCAGTTTATGGCTTAATCATATCAATATACTAATTTGTATAACATTATGGAATTACTGCCGTTGTCGGCTTCCAATAAAGCAATTATTTGAATGGACCTTATTTTGTTTTCAATTCACTAAACGTGTATCTATATTTTATGGCTGCAATCGACGGCAGGTTTTATGCGCAAATGTGTAAATTAAACGAGGTCTAAGGACTTCTCCCGTGATATTCAATTTAGAAATTACCTAGCCTATATCATTTGATTTACAAATATAGAGGCCTATAGCAATCGATAATTTATTAGCTATCGTGTTCTAAACTCACGCACCCTTAAACTTTATTTGTTTTACTACTTATCTTAAAGTTTATTTGTTTATCTGATTGGACCCCAGGCTCTAATACCTGGTAGGGTTTGAAAACAACTGGAAATACACCAGCTGAATAGAGAGAGCGAGAAGTTACGGTTTTACTTGGTTTCATAATTATATTTTTATTAGATGCCCCCTACGGCTTCGCCTGTGACATAATTCGGAATCCCGTCGCACGTATTAAATCCTGTCGCTTATAAATTCTACAATAATGCATAAACATTTGCCCGATTTGTTAATATTTATGACAACTGCTCCGCTCTCTAGGGTAGTAGCGTGATGATGAATAGCCTATAGCCTTCCACGTTAATTGGGCTATCTAACACAAAAAGTGTTTTTCAAATTCGACCAGAAGTTTTTGAGATTAGAGCATTTAACCAAACAAACTCTTCAGCTTTATAATATTAGTATAGATTGTCTGACGTTGCGACCAGATTGCACCGATGTTGGTCACAGATTGACTGAGAGAAACAAATATACCTTAAAAATTTATGAAACATGATTACAGGAAGCACTAAAAGGAATAATGAATTAGTAAATTGCTCATTGATTTTAAGGGTATCATCCCCCGTTTCGAGGACAATAGCGCTGGAGTTGAAGAGCTGTTCATCTACGGCAATAGGTTGACCAGCGCCATTGAAGAAGCTGTTAGACTGCCACAAATTCACATCAACACGTTGGATCTGCAGTGGGTGCAGGTAAGAGTTTAATAACATTTTATACTTAATGTATCAAAACCATATTTACACTGTAATCACTATTAGTCACACACAAATTTACAAATAAGGCAAACGAACAAGCACCACTGATTTTCCCTTAAGCTTTCTTCACCAACACTTCGCGTAGCGTGATGCCTGTGTACATATAATACTAGTGCTCGTAAGTTGATACCCGTCTATATAATAGGACCACTTTACCACCAAATTGACTGTGGATGCAACTGTGATTTGACGCAATAATAAAATGTTGGGCGAACCGAGGGCGGGTCGCTAGTTCTAGTTCTATGGCACTAACAAACTTAGGTTCTTGAAAACATCATCCATTGTCAAACTATTTCAAAACCTGTGCTTCAGTTCTCATCGCAACTCTCTACAAAAAAATAGTAGAGATTGATGTATCATTTTTTTCTAATAAAATAATGCTTATTTCAGGTGCTGTCTGAAGGCTGGGCATATCCTCTCAAAGGATTCATGAGGGAGCATGAGTATTTGGCAGTGAGTATTACCTATTTTATTATACCAGCGTTATGTTGATTTTCGATTTAGAACTGACCTGCGGGGTAGAGAATATGTCAGCCATGCTCATACTGTGGTTAGAACGTTACCCTTTATCAGGCTAGTTGCACGCTGCACTTTGCTTCTAACTCGTCATTGAATATCATTCAGTCAGTAGACTACCGCATGCCGGCTGACGAAAATGTCACGCTTTACGTAATTACGCAATCTATATTTAATAATTAAATATAAATAATAATTAGAAAAACGAAGCAAAAAAGCCAATAGCAAACAAAAAATAAAGCATATTGTCACGCCTTTATCCCCGAAGGGGTAGGCAGAGGCATACTATACGCCCACATTTCCCGTAAGCATTTTTGCCCCATGTAACAGGTGGTAAGCCCATCGCCGTGTATTGTTGGTTAGAAAACCCATATATTCCTTAAGAGAGAAAATTTATTACGTAAGAGCAGGTTAGAGCTATGCTGTAAAAAGAGAGAACTTTTAAAGGTTAGCGGTAGAAAGAGACAACACTTTTGAAGGTTGACGATTAGCGTTACAAGTATATATAGTCTAATTCACATGACTTCGGCACAGAATGTCCCTTTCGCAAAATGTCCCCTAGCCGGCTAATTTCAGGTACAGGGGACTATAGAGATTTGGAACTGCACAATTGTCTCTAACAAACCTTGGTTCTGAAAGTGGGGCGTGTAAAAACAATCAGCCGTTACCTTTCCGGCCTTCAATGTTAGGACATTATAATGAATCTTTATGTTCAATAATTAACAGTAATTTTTTATACATGGTTTTTAACTATTTTCTCCATCCAAAGGTTGCCTGTAAGAGATTGCTTTTTAGCGATAAGGCCGCCTCTGTACATTTATAACATTGTTTTCTCTTTGTATGATTTATTTTTATATTGGTGTGCAATCAAGTTTATTCTATTCCATTCTCAAAATATAGTCAAATTGACAAACCCAAACAACAAAATACTAAAGACCTCCGTATCACCTCCAAGGACTATCTGACACGCATAATCGTTTAGAACCAATTTACTTATCTCAGAATAAGGAAATGTTATTATTTTACAGGAAAATGATAATTGTTGTTACCGATACTGATCACAACATCGTTGATATATTTTAGACTAGTTGACTCCCGCTACTTTTGTACTTTTTATCCCGGGAAAAAGTTCCTGTGGGAAACGGGAACGGAAAACTTCTCTATGCGGGCGAAGCCGCGGGCGTCAACTAGTTTTATACAATTCTTTCATCAAAATAGATTTTCATGTTTTAGTAGAAATTTCAAAATGTTTGAATGCCTAACATCCTTTACTTAAAAAAATACATTAACTTGGGTTTTGGTTTTCTATTCAGGCACTCCACTCCAACTGCATGACGCTACCTGACGGCTCAATCATCAATCAGTCTATTCCCATAGTTCTACCAGTAGAAACTGAAGTAAAGGATCGTCTCACCGGAGCCAACGCGATCGCTCTAGTGTATAAGGGAAAGACGGTAGCTATGCTCAGAGCTCCTGAGTTCTACCCACATAGGAAAGAAGAAAGGTGTTCAAGACAGTTTGGTATTTATCATGCAGAACATCCTTATATCAAGGTAATTTACAAAGCATAACCCTCCCTGACTTAGTAAATATCGTTGGGACCACTCACACACCGTAATCTGATTCCAAACTAAGCAGAACTTGTACTATGGTAACTTCCTTTCAGCTGAGCTTTCTCAGCGCTCTACTTCAAAAACAGTTAATTTTACAGAATAATGCAAAAGGCATTTTTTGTTGATAATTTCACGACAAACAATTTTATAATAACCGGTATTGACCTCCGAGACCTTTGCGAGATAATTGCAAAAAAACTGATTTTCGTGACTTTTTGACCTTCATAACTTTTTTAGCCGGCACGATATTAATGTCGATTTTTCACATCTTCATTACAACGCCGTAATAAAGGTGTGTACAAAAATTCAGCTCACTAGGAATTATTCCGCAGATTGGGGTTTAAAATGACTGGGCTAATCAGGATCTTGAGTAAAATATGAATATTTTAATTGAATAACTTAATTTTTACGTCTAAAATTCCATCATTCTTGCACATGAAACAAGATTAATGCACTAGTTTTAGAAAATAATATATAGCAAGCGTCCGCCATTCCCCACACTTACTGTACAACCTCCCCTGCTCTATGTCTATAGTATGGCCCTATCCACATTTTAATTTTCCGACTTGTGTTCCACAGATGATCAAGGAAGCGGGCGACTGGCTAGTTGGCGGCAATTTAGAAGTTTTCGAGCGTATATACTGGAACGATGGCTTAGACTCTTATCGCCTTACACCCAATGAACTCGGACAGAAATTCAAGGAGCTCGGGGCCGATGCTGTCTTTGCCTTCCAAGTAAGTGCATTATAGATATTTTTTAAAGCAATTTTTTTTTTGAAGTGAAAAACACATTTTTTTTTTGAAGTGAAAAATTGTAAAGATAAAAATTAATAATCTGACAGTAAATGTCACTGTAGAATCATTCATTATGACGTTCATAAGTGTTACTATGTGACCTAAATCATCATCATCCGAGCATCTGTCCCAGGTTCCTACTAGGCCTTAATGAATAAATATATATTTTTTATTTTTTTTATTTTGTTGGGTGCAACTGTCACCAGACCTCTCGGCCCCGTAAGAGTGCCTACTAAGTGACCTTAACGAATAAATATGATTTTTTTTTTGTTGGGGGCAACTGCCTTCTAACCTCCCGACCCCATAAGAGTGCCTCCATCGCTGCCTTATCCGTTTGTCAGCAGGTGCACCGCAAGCAAGTGAAGTTGCTGACTCTAATGATATTTGTGGGGTCCCACCACACCCACACACCCAGATACATGGTTTACTACATGTACGGGACACTGGTAGCCGTACAGGAGTTATTATAATTCTTTATTCATCTATCACGCCTTATCCCCGAATGGGTGGCAGAGGCATATTATCAACCATCAACCATTTAGCAAATTAAGACAATATACCACTCTTGAGTGGTATATTGTCTTAATTTGCTAAATGGATGATGTTAATGAGTACAGTCGAACGAAATGGTAGTCAATGATGCACTAATTTAACGTAGAGTCGAAATGTTACAAATCAGCGTAATTGCTGAATACGCGCAACGTGATGTACGATGTTTGCCTCGATATGACTGACTATGATTTGACTGCCTCGGTGGCACAGTGGTAGTGCATGCGACAGCCGTGACTGAGGTCCCGTGTTCGATTCCGGATCGGAAAAAATATTTTTGTAATCTACAAATGTTTGTTTCGGTGTTCGCGTATAAGAATATAATATAGTATGTATATCAGTTGTCTAGATCCCCATAACACAAGCTTATATAAGCTTACTGTGGTCGAGACGTCGCTGTTTAAAAAAAATGTTTTACAATATTATTTGATATCTTCAAAATTTATTAAAATTGTTATTATTATATAAGATTCTTACATTTTATAACTTTTATACAAAAGTTTCATGTCTTTATATATTGTTGCAGTTACGCAATCCTATCCACAATGGCCACGCTCTCTTAATGCAAGACACGCACCGTCAGTTGATCGAGAGGGGATTCAAGAAACCTGTGCTGTTGTTACATCCTCTTGGTAAGATTAAAACAAATGACCACCATATTGAATAGATTAGTTCTCCAAGGAGTCTCTCTTTAGCTTAACACCTTTAAAATTTCTCTACTCAATAAATATACAATATGATAAGAAAACCCTGTCCGACCCGAAAGGGGCACTACAATAACATAAAAAAAAAATTCAAATCATATTATTTATAAGTATAAAATATTTATAATTTTTTAAAATGCGTGTTTTTATCATATTAGTCCAGTTTCCTTAAAATATAGCAAATTTTCAAAACTGACAACACCTTTGTTGGCATGCGGCGACTAGTGTATGTGGTATTAAAAGAAGCCGTCGGCAGGTGTAAGCTGACCTCTTAACCTTACATTTCCGAATAGCCCTTTTCCTGTGTTGCCATGTAAGCCACCACATTTTATTAATTTTTAATTAATTTTATTCGGGGTTAATTATTGGGGTAATTTTTTTACGTTTTTCTAAATATTTTATTTAACACAAATAAAATAACATCTCGATACCTACCAATATCTTCACGGATCGAACAGGGTTTTCTTAACATATTGTATACGGTAAATATGGGCGTATAGTATAGTATGTCTCAGCCTACCCCTTCGGGGATAGATGCTACAATATTTATGTATGTAGATAGTTCTTGGAGTTGATACGGTGGTGTTTGGTATTTGTTTTTTTAGCTTGTCAATTTGTCTATCGCTTTATACTTCCTCAGAAAACTTTAAAATTCTTTTTCTTTATCTTAAGTGTTTTTGCAGTTCCATTTCACAATTTTTAATTTATGCTACTAAATCCGATCATTCACTTCGTCTGTCGTCGAAACCATTTTTGAGATGGAATATAGCGTTCCGTTCCATAGTTAGAATCCGTGGCGAAAGTGGCAGTGTATGCGACTGCCGCGCTGAGGTCCTGAGTTCTATTCCCGGGTCAAACCAAATACTTGTTTCAGAGTTTAGTTTCCTATGAATAATACATACACATCGTCACGCCTGTCGCCCATCGGGGTAGGCAGAGACTATAGCTTTCCACTTGCTACGATCCTAACATACAACTTTCGCTTCTTCCTCTTTCATAAGTGTTTTCATACACACACCGGTTACGGGTACTCTTGACCTGACCTTTTTCCAAAATGTCTTCTATTTGATTGACATATGTACGTCGAGGTCGCCCCTTACCAGTTTGCCCATTCACTCTTCTGATAAATCTGTTTCGTTAGTCTACTTTCATCCATCTTCTCCACGTGTCCGAACCATCTAAGCATACCTTTTTCTATCTTAGTCACTACATCTTCTACCATACCGCAATGTTCCCTTATCACACTGTACCTTTCTTTGTCCATCAATTTCACTCCAGCTATACTCCGCAGACTTCCCATAATGTATTTATTTAGAAATATATAAATATGTCTAAAACTTGACTAGATCCCATACCATAGATTTTATCAGCTTTGGGCGCTGTGTAAAAAACGTCTCAAAACATTTATTTTTTTAAATTTGTACTGCTTTCAGGTGGTTGGACAAAAGATGACGACGTTCCTCTAGAGGTGCGCATTAACCAGCATAAGGCTGTCCTCAGCGAAGGAGTCTTGGACCCACACTCGACCATACTAGCGATATTCCCTTCACCCATGATGTACGCGGGACCTACTGAGGTACTTATACCGTATGAGATTTATTTTTGAGCCCGCTAAATGATAAAAAAAATATAATAGGCACTTTTAAGTAAACAATTACAATATTTAAGCTTTGAGACTGAGATTTTTGGCCTGTGACTTTTTATACGGTATTAATTGACATCATTACTTAGCGGAAAAAATGACAAGAGCGGACGCTTGCTGTATATTAATTTTAAAACTAGTACATTTATCTTATTTAATGTGCGGGAGTGATGGTTTTTTGAACATAAAAGTTGTGTTAACATGCTATAGTGAAAGACAGTGATACTTATGCAGTGAAATGCGATTTTCTTTCTTACCACTATTATATTGGGGTGAGACTGACCTTGACTTAAAACTAGACTTAACTAAGACGTAGAGGACGGGGACATTTTAGATATTAAGAAAGAAGATTGAAGAATTATGAATTAAGTTTTGGCTAAAAGGTCTTAGTAACCAGGCCATAAAATAATTACAAAAAAAAATACTTAGCATGAACACGTCAATTTGGAGAAGTTTCCGTTGCGTTTCATGTATCATATTCTTGCTAACTGGTTGTGTGAATTATAAATCAAAAACCATTCGAGGAATAAAAATAAATAAGCGCATATAACAAAAATATTCAGAATGCTCTATATTTTCATAATTACAAAATATGGGTAATAAATTTTGGTTAATTTCCATTCACAATATAAAGTATATTACTAGACCACTTCCAATGCCTTCTTTACTGTAACAGAATTCTTTCACTGAAGCAGACGTGACCAGTATAACTGTGTAAGTGAAATGTCAATATATTTGCGCAGGAGTAACAGAGACAGGTCAAATTAGAAATAAATCGTTGTACGAAATTCTTTATGATTTGTGGTTGGATTATTGTTTATATTGCCTCGGTGGCGTAAGTGATTAGTGTATGCGACTTCTTCGCTGAGATCTCAGGATCGAATTTACAAATATAATTATGTTTATCAGTTGTCTAGATCCCATATCACAAGCTTTTATAAGCTTAATTTGGGCTGTGGTGCTGTGTTGACAAAAAAAATTGCACTAAAGCAGATGTGACCAGAATTAGAAAGAAAGAAAAGAAAGTAATTTATTTGTGGTTCGTTTATGTGTGGGAGTTAGGAACTTTTCCCTTGCTTTGATTTGCTTTTTTTTGATTATTTTCCAAAACTTTTGCATTAATCTTGTTTTATGTATAAAAATGGTAGTTTCTAAGACATAAAAGTTGTTTAAACGTGCTTTATTGAAAGACAGAGATATAGACAGTGAAATGCTATTTTACATCTTGCCGCGCAAACTCCACTGAAAGCCTCAGTAACGCTTCTACCACGTTAATGGGGTAAGACTGACTATGACTTAAGATTATAAGTAAATGACAAAGACATTACGTAGGTAATAAGAAGAATAAGAATATATAAAATAAAAAAAAATAATCTAAAATATATTAGCAACTAGGCCATAAAATATATCCAAAAATAAATACATAAATAAATATTATGGGACATTTTTTTTACACAGCGCCGTCTAGCTCAAAGTAAGCTAATATAAGCTTGTGTTATAGAATCTAGACGACTGGTAAACATACTTATAAATTTCTAAATACACACATATTATACATAGGAAATACCCAAACTCCGAAACAAACATTTGTGGATTACACAAATGTTTTTTCCGACCCGGGAATCGAACCCCGGACCTCAGTCGCGGCAGTCGCATACACTATCATTGCGCCACCGAGGCAGATACATGTGTGTGAGGAAATGATACATGTGTGTTGTTTGTTGTAATTATTTTATGGCCTGGTTACAAAGACCTTTTAGCCAAATCTTATTATTTATATCATATTTCTGCAATTTAATTTCTATTATAGTCCTGTCTAGTCCTTTGTCGATGTCAAGTCTAGTCATAGGTCCTGTGTCCTTGTCCCATTAACGTGGTAGAGCGTTAATTAGGCTTTTAGTGGAATTTGCAAGACACGTTGTAAAATAGCTTTTCACTGCAATATATCACTGTCCTTCACTATAGCACGCTTACACAACTTTTATGTCTAAGAAACTACCATTTCTACCCATAAAACAAGGTTAATTCACTAGTTTTGGAAAATAATATACAGCAAGCGGTAGCCATTTATCAAGATCCCGCGCAAATCCCCATGTGTGTTGTTCAGGTACAATGGCATGCCAAATGCCGGATGAACGCGGGTGCGAACCACTACATCGTGGGTCGCGACCCCGCCGGCCTGCCGCACCCCGCCGGCGGGGGCGACCTGTACGACCCCCGCCACGGGGCCATCGTGCTAAAGGAAGCGCCCGGACTGAACAACCTCGAGGTGATACTTTATATTCAATACTCACCTACTCACGAACTGAGGATGTCTATTCTATTTATTTACTAGTTGACGCCTGCGGCTTGGCCCGCGTAGAGAAGTTTTCCCGTTCCCGTTTCCCTCAGGAACTTGTTCCCGTGAAAAAAAATAGCCTATGTGTTATTCTGATGTATAAGCTATATTATTGTAAAATTTCATTAAAATCCATTCAGTAGTTTTTACGTGCAAGAGTAACAAACATCCATACAAACTTTCACATTTATAATATTATTAAGATTTATCTATCACGCCTGGGGTTGCAGTGTCATACATATTGTATGCCTTTTTTTCCCCATGTGTATTCATGTCCCACGTAATAGGTGGTGAGCCCATTGCCGTGTTGAAATAGACAGACGCAGGATGTGGCTACCTGCTGTTGAAATTTTTCAAGCCGCCCATAAGGCCTTCAACTTGACTTAACGACTGCCATGTTACTGGCAACCGGGACCAACGGCTTAACGTGCCTTCCAAAGCACGGAAACGCTCGCAAATGTAAATGCCACAAAGTGGTCACCCATTCAAGGACCAGCCATAGTGAAAGTTGCGTAACTCATTGATCGTTTACAGAATACTGAGACCGCGGGGCCACGAGCGCTTCAATGTCTATTCTATAAAATCAATTTAGTATTTCAGAAAAGAAACACCGATTATTTGGATTTTAACAGATTTACTTATAATCACACCGTCTCAGTCTATGTTCAAAAGCGTAATGGCTGACATTTTGTACCTCCCTACTAATTTTGAATCGTTGACAGTGTTGCCACACGAATAATATAACTTGACAGAGTGAAGATTGCACGTTCTACACATTGTAAATTGCAATTAACAATATTATTTAAGTAGTTTTATAATGATCATAGATCTATGATCATAGACCTTACAATTCGGAGACTAGCTGACCCCCGCCGCTTCGCCCAAGACATACTTCGAACCCCATAGCACATATTTAATCCCGTCGTTTATTCATTTCACAATAATATATGAAAATTTGCCCGATTTGTTGATATTTATGTTTACTAGTTCGCTCTCCTGGATAAAAGCTTGAAAATTATATAGCCTACTACTAGTTGACGCCCGCGGCTTCGCCCGAGTAGAGAAGTTTCCCGTTCCCGTTTTCCAAAGGAACTTGTTTCCGTGATAAAAAGTAGCCTATGTGTTATTCTGATGTATAAGCTATATTATTGTAACGTTTCAATAAAATCCATTTAGTAGTCTTTACGTGAAAGAGTAACAAACATCCATTCTTCCAAACTTACGCATTTATAATAGTAAGTAGTATAGACTTCCTCGTTAAATGGGATTCGATTTCAATTCGAACCAATAGTTCCTGGTATTAGCGCGTCAGACCTTAACGTATGCGAACGTCCCGAACGTTTAGAAAAAGCTTTTTCACTCGTAACTATGCTTGATAGATTATTCCATTCCGTGTGGCTGCCTACGACACCTCGATTGGGAAGATGGCGTTCTTCGACCCTACGCGGAAGGAAGATTTTGACTTTATATCTGGGACCAGGATGAGAGGCAAGCTAATTTTTTTTATTTATTTAATGTTCATACGTATACCAGTACAGTTCACAAATAAAATCGGTAGATTCTTTTTTATGAAATAATTTCATTATTTTATCAATGTAATCTGATCAATATTTCAGTGCAAAAATAGGTCAGTAATATCTACTTGTGATGTATGATTAACATTATTCTGATATTTTTGAATGAAAACACTTGTAATGTTCCACTAATTTACTTTTGAACCTCACCTGTTTCGCTTAGTAGGACTGGAAATCAATTGTTACAATAATGATATTAATAATAAATAATTATTCTCAGGTCTGGCTAGGTCCGGCAAAGAGCCTCCGAAAGGTTTCATGGCACCCAGTGCATGGAGAGTACTATCCGAATACTACCAATCGCTAAAATCCAAGATGGACACCAATTGAACCATAACTCTTACTACGTAACGCGTATTAATTAGACCTAACGATAGTGATCGATTACCAAATTAAATCGAATTTCAATTTCGATAATCGAATTAAATTTGTTTTGCAGTGTGATAAAAAAATGTTATTTGCATATATTATGGAATAAATATTTACAAAGGCTTAGTTTCAGACTGAGGTTTTGGTTGTAAGTAAATGTCGATACGTGTATTGCATCGTAACTTGTGATTGCAATGAAATTAATCAATAAAATGTACAGCTTGGAAAAAAAGAACAGATAATAATGAGGGATGTTAGAACTATTGGTATATATTTTTTTCGAACGTCAAAAAATATGTTTATTTTTATTGTTGTGATTTATTTAGCGACAAAGTGACGTTTTTAATATTTAACCAGCATGCGAAAAATTTTAATGACTTTTTTCCCAACTGTACTACTTTTTTTTACTTTAAATGTCTTGCTATACCTTTTTTAAACTTTTCACACTCTGTATAGACGCCAAACACAAATTATGTTAAAAGGTTAATGAAATATCGATTTAAACCGTAAGGGATATCGATCTTTAAGATGTTTGGCTTATTATAGTGAGCGTATTTTTTTTATATTATGCCTATAGCCATTAGAGTATTATCAATTTGTTTCGTACGTGGTGGAATGTATTTATTCACTTCACCAATCTGCAGCGGTAGCAAAATGGCCGCTTTGTGTGGAATTCTTAGCCTTGCAGATGCTAACCTACCCACTAAACCATCACGTTGTTTCTGTCTCATATCTATCGAGTAAATTCGAGTATAAGTTAATCAGTGAGGCTAAGTAAAAAGACACTCCAAGATAGGGATCTCCTTTGAAATGGGTGATTCCCCCATTCCAAGTTTGAGCAATTATTGTTTGAATGTCGAGGCAAAGTTACCTTCGGAACTTGAAGAAATGCCTTCTGCCATTGGACCATCGGTAGGTGGCGGATCTCCCGATGCTCTAACCGTATCACTAGTTAGGACACAGCTCCTTTCTTTACCGTCATCACTTATGCTGAATATGAACGAGGCGCGGCCGCCTAATATTAATTTTTATTTAGTTAAATTTATATACACACATGCATTATAAAGAGACCTAATTAGAAAAAAAATGTGTGTGTGTGTGTACTTATGTACACGTGTTAGAAGTTATACTTCTTTGGCCGAACAATATAACAAATGTTTTTAAATTTTACATTTTTCTCCTTATTCTACGTTTATAGAAAAAACTAAAATTTTGACTATAGTGTGTTTTTAGACTTCAGGGTGTTTGAAAACTACTTTGAATTAGTAATCAGTTGTCATGGAAACACTTATCAGCTAAATTAAGGTTTTCGTGACGGTCTGCGCGCGCAAATTAAAAATTCACTCTCATCATTTTTCCCTAACGCGTAAAAAGAAATATAACTTCAAAAAAGTATTTATAAAATATACAGTTTACCACTCCGCTGTGGTATTTTTTGTAATTATTGGCTGCCAGCCAAAGTTTGTTATCATATTTGATATGTGTAAGATTGAATTTTATATTTATTAGCTAAAAGTTGTGAATTATTTTAAAATTTACTTAATATTTTTTATTTTTACATTTTATTTTGTAATGTTAAGGAAACGCTATATGACATAAAATTATGTTGGTACAGCATTTGGTAGTACGGACGAGATTTGCGGTCGTTAGGAAATACGTTGTAATGGACTATTCCGACATTAACTTTAATTTTATTTCTTTTTTTGGTACGTTTTCACACAACGCTGTCTAGACCCAAATTTAGTTAATATAAGCGAGTGCTATAAGATCTAGACAGCTGATAAACTAAACCGGTTTTACTCACATGTAAATTACAGTACCAAAGCGTTTTCCCACTTGACTTTCCTCTTGAAAAAGGTACCTAAGTCAGAAACTAGTTGGGCCATCTCGAAAAAAACTTCATTGGCAATCGCAATCAATTATTAAGTATGAATTGAATATTCTAAACACAGCGACACAACAGCGAAGAGCAGCTGACTGTATCTTTCTCACTCGGGTACATTCGGCGTTCCCGAGTTCACCCGATCGAGCCTTTCCCCTCCAAGCTTGACGGATCAGCCTAACTTACTACCTACGGAAAAATCTGTGTGCGGTGCGCCAAAAGAAGTTTACACTTAAAAAAGGTACAACCTACTGCAATGTTGTGGCAATGGCTTTCATCACGAGCACATTATACGCAGTGCAATATTTTATTTTATTTTGTACATTCCTATATTGTTATTGTGTGTGTTAATATATGTACATTCCATAATCTTTGTGTACATATTATTACGTTATTTTAAAGTTATTTACATTATAATACTATAATTGTTATCGTAATCAGTATTGAATTATAAACACGGCTTGGCCTTGATATATTTTATAATTTAGTTAATTAATTAAAATCCTATCACGGAAATGGTCAATTACGTCAATACCTCTTAAAATGGGGTCCTTAATTTAAGTTCGAGCGTCATGTAGTCTATTAATAATAAATCGATTGTTCGATAGGAATTTATTGCGAAACAACCTTTTGTCTTACCAATTCTTCTGATATGTAATTATCGATGGATAGCTCTATTGAACGAGTCTTGAGACGGAGCCCTTAAATTTTTTAATACAAATTTGATTGCTCGCCATGCTTCATAGCTCTCACTCACAGTAATGTATTCTCTAATCATTTAGATATCAAGTAGTCTTTGTGATTCACTTAAACTTCCTTTTACTATCCTATATTTCATTTTAAATATTGGAACTCGCTTTTCATAGCATTACTCGGTGTGTATACAGTGTCAAATAAAAGTATATAAATTATACCTATCAATTACCTTCTCAAAAGTATCAAAGTCCTATTTAATTTGGAGATAACATTTTCATTTCAAACGTTAATAAACTTACAAACATTCAACTTACAAACCTACCAACATATAAGAGATTACAACTATTTCAGTTACGAATTTATTGTAACTAACTGGAGTTTTAATAAGAAAATGTTATCAAAGAAATGCAAAAGATTTAGCGTATTCTTAGCTTAATCTTTTAAAAACGACATCTGTAAGTATTGCTTTGTATAAAATCTTGTAATATATTTATTAAAATATTTTCAAATATAATTTTACTGTGCAATAATTCAATGAATGTGTTTTTTTTCATTGTATATTGTTATTTATTATTAAGGTGGTAAATTTACTAGTAGAGGTAACTTTACCTATTAACTTAATACACTAAGGATTCATTTCTTTTTCGTTCCTCACTCATTCGTTGGACGTGTCCAAACTAACGGAGCACGCCCTTTTCTAATAATTTATAAATAATATATACTTTTAATATTTACGTCGTTTTTGAGCGAAAGATTTTGACTTCTACTTACTTACACAAATTACTTTATTACTACTTATTGTAAATGGTAAGCAACTGACAGACCGCGTATGCTGTTTTCGCCTACGGGGCGATTTTTATTACTTTGTCTATATTAGAAGGCAAGAGGGAGCGAGCGACTTTCCTTTTTTTAATACCACTGAAGTGGCAGACAAGCGTACAGCCTATTAGATGGAAAGTGGTCACTGTAGCCTATGGACGTTTGCAACACCAGAGGTGCAGCACTCGCGCTACCGACCCTTTATAAACCTTCTAAGACCTCTTTTTAAAGAACCCCATACTGTAGACGTGACCTACACGCACACTGAGTGAGATAGAATTACATTTTTATGCAAGCGACAAAGACAGGTAGCGTTATATCATTCTCCAAAAAACTTTAAATATAACTAACTAACTAACTAACTAACTATCTTCACGCTGTATCCCTGACGGGGTAGTCAGATCGCCAGGCTTCGCGATCCATGCATACTTCTTTCGCTTCTTCGAGATTCATCAATCGCTTCATACACGCACGTCTGGGTATCCGAGTACTTTTGACCTTTCCGTTTTTGAGCAATCTGCTCACGTGGTCTTCATATGTAAGTCTCGGCCTACCCTGACTCCTTCTACCCTCTACTTTTGAACAATATATATTCTTCGTCAATCGTTCCTCACTCATTCGTTGGACGTGTCCAAACCAACGGAGCACGCCCTTTTCCAGCTTAACGCTGACACTTTCATTCAAACCTGCCAAATTGCGTATCACTTCGTTACGTATTCGGCCATCCAAGGTAACGCCGCACAACTTTCGAAGTGATCGCATCTCCACAGCATTCAATTTACTTTCATGCATCTGCTGACATACCCAGGTTTCACTACCGTAAAGCAAAGTTGGCACTAGCACTGCGTTATGAATCGCCAGTCGTGCTTCTTTTACGATGCTTTGTCGCTTTACTAACTGGGACAAAGCACCGTTAACTTTGTTTCCGGCAGCTACTCGCCGTTCCACATCCGAATCACATCTTCCATCCGCGCTAAACATACTTCCTAAATACACAATTTCATTCACTTGCTCTAGACGTTCCTGGTTTACCCTAATCTCGCATTTAGTTCTTACGTCACCTCTTTCAAATACTAGAACCTTAGTTTTACTTGCATTCAAGCGGAGACCCTTACTTTCACACCCCTCTTTCATATTAGTGACTTTAAATATACTCTATAAATAGCCTATTTGTATCTTATATCTCGAGCCAAAATACAGTTTTTTTCGCCGAATTTTTTTTCCAGTCTTCATTGTAATTATATTTATAGAATAGATTATTTTATATTATCATGTAACTAAGAAAATATATACATGTGCGTATGTTAATTTATAAGAGGTTTAATTATGAAAAAAGAAGTTGTAATAATAATGAATAAAGGTGCTTTTAAATATATCTACGAGAAAATAATATAAGTTGTGTTTTATTTGAACATAGATAACAGGACTAGTTAAAAAAATCTTTTTGTGTTAGATACCTGTACAGGTTAATAGTGGGTAACTATTTTACAGCAGGAACAGATGTCTTAATACAGTATTATAAGAACAGCCCCGCGACAGCAGCGCCGTTTAGGTTAGGACGGTGTACTTTAGCCCATTTATCGAGGAAGGCTATAGGCTATATACACTGGAAAGCAGAGCAGTAGTCATAAATGTCGAAAAATCGGGAATTTTTTATGCATCATTGTAGAATTTATAAGCGACGGGATTAAATAGGTGCGACGGGAGGTCGAAATATTCCACGGGCGAAGCATCTGGTGTATGTATAAGTATATTTATATGAGAATGTGTGATAAATTACTAAACGGTATAAATAAACATTATTCATTATTAGGTACTCATAAATTTAATTTGTATGATACGCTGTTTAAATTGATAAATATTAATCAGTATTATGTACTCATAAAATTAATTTGTGTGAGTCCCGGTTGCCAGTAACATGGCAGTCGTTAAGCCAAGGTGAACGCCTTATTAGCGGCTTGAAATTTTTTAACAAGGTCGCCATCTCCTTTTTCTGTCCATTTTAACACGGCAATGGGCTTGCCACCTGTTAAGTTGGACAAAAATGAATATGGCGTGAAAGGTGGGTGTAATAAATGTTTACCACCCCTAATTGGATAAAGGCGTGTCAAAATTATTAAATAATGTAAAGAAATATATTAGTCAGTGGTAGTGATAAAATTTATTAGATGTGATACGCAGTTTAATGTAGTTTTATAAAATTATTAGGCAAGAATTAAATCAACGTTAGCTTTATTACTTGTTCACAGTTTTTATGAACTCCTGATTCTAATTCATTTATACAATATTTTTGTACATCTACAATGAAGTGCAATGGCGGTGACCATAGACATACATTCATACTTATAGTCACGCCTTTATCCCCGAAGGGGTAGGCAGGGGCATACTATACGCCCACATTTTACCGTATGCATTTTTTGTCCTACGTAACAGGTAGTGAGCCCATTGCCGTGTTGAAATGACAGGCGCAGGCTGTGGCGACCTGCTGTTGAAATTTTTCAAGCCGCCTATTAAGGCCTTCAACATGGCTTAACGACTGTCATTTTACTGGCAACCGGGACCAACGGCTTAACGCGCCTTCCGAAGCACGAAAACGCTCGCAAATGTAAATTCCACAAGTCAAAGTGGTCACTCATCCAAGGACCATCTATAGCGCATGTTGCTTAACGCAGTGATCGTTTACAAAACACTGAGTCATTCATAGGTATTACATTTATGGTCTAATATTCTTTATCTTAGGTCTAAACTCTACAAGTGGTTTACGCATTAGTTGAAACCAAATTGTATGGTATGTGAACATGGGCGTACCCAGGTTCTGGGCCAGAGGGGGGGGGGGGGGGGGGGGGAATCCGATTAAAGCGCTCGTAGCCGCGCTAATTTAGTATTCGATTTAGTAAACGATCACTGCTTAAGCAACTGTCGCTATGGCAGTTTACGGATTGGTGACCGCTTTGTGGTATTTACATTTACTAGCGTTTGCGTGCTTCGGAAGGTACGTTAAGCTATTGCCGGTTGCCAGTAACATGGAATGGCAGTCGTTAGCCAAGTTAAATCAACAGCAGGTACCTATTCACAACCGGCGCGGCGGCGTCTGTCTATTTGAACACGGTAATGGGCTCACCACCTGGTATATAAATGCTTACTGTGAAATGTGGGCATATAATATGCCTCCGCCACCGCATTGGGGAGAAAGGCGTGTCTGTTGAGTCTATAACTACCTGTTTTAATTTATTCAGTTTACAGGTTTAAATCTACTATACAAATAAATAAAATTGAATATTAAAGTGTCTGTAATTCTAAAGTAGCAACTTAATGAAAGTAGGTATATACGATACACCAAAAAAATATATTATTTTCTGTCTGTTTGTCTTGGACTTTCGCCGACAGGTGGATGTTATAAGGAGTAACATAGGCTACATTTTATCCCCCTATTCTATTATTAGTATAAATTAAAATAGGTAATTGTTTTGTTTATTTTTTTAATAATTAGCTATTTTAAATGTGAGGTGGACAGGCTTCCCGCTGTCCTTACAGAAACAGGCTCAAGACGACGCCTTGACGTAAGAAATTCACGCACGCCTCTTGATTCAACAAGCGGAATCACATTTAAATCAACCTCTAAGCAAGCAAGATAACACTAAACCATCAGGCGAGGCCACGGCGGTAGTCACGTCTGCACACAAAATCTGGGACATCCTTCCGAGGAGTTACCCGGGGCGCCCGGCGTTAAACGTCGTACATACATCACACACAACATCCTTCGGGATTATATCCATATAACTAGGAGTTAAGATATCTATGGGATTTACACACGTAAAAAAAGCTATCAGTGGACGATTTAAGCCGAATCCAGGGGGGCACCATCATTTATGAAATAAAAATAACAAAAATAGAGATATTTTAACATTAATTGAGATCAGCTAAAATTCATTTTGTCCATATGCTGTGGACAAAATGACACATTACGTATGGACAAAATGGCATAGAAATAAAAACTTTTTAATCATAGGCAAAGTTCACAAATAAAACGTTTGGTGCTCTTCGGAACGTCAGCACAAGAAGCATGTGCCCAACAACAGCAATTTAAGCACCGTAACCAGTCTTCTCCGGGTTTGGATCTAGAAAAAAGATCATTGCAATAAATGCATGCACAGTCCTCTTCATCATCTTATGAGTTATTAGGAAAATTTTCTTCATCGCTGTCTTCGACGAATAGAGTTTTGGTGACCTTTCGTTTTCTTTTTTCTGGAGGAACTATGGGCACATTTTTAGTTTTAATTTTTTCCATATTAGGAGTAGAAGTTAATACTAACGATGTTTGTCGATTCTTTACTTTACGTTTTCCCTGCTCACTTACAAAACGCCCTTTTGGAAGTGGAGAAATCTCTTCAATAGGAACAGCAACAGTAGATGTCGATGGTTCTTGAATGAAAGGAGTCAAATGATGTATTTGCTCAGTATTGACTTGTACCTGAGATGAATTGTCGATTTGTTCTTCAGTGAATGTTGATATTTGAGGCACATTATTGCAGTTAGGTAAAATGGCAAGGGCGTTTTGTTCCAGTGGTATGTTTGTAGTCTCCGCAGGCTCATACATGTAATCAGGAAATATATCAGGATTTAAAGGCCAAATACCAGTGCTTTTAAATCCATGATAAGCATTTTGTACAGTTGCTGCTTTACCATATGCTTCGTTGAACAGCCCTGCTATCTGAAATTGTGTAACAACACGCCCTGGGTGAGCTTTAAGCCACTTTGTTATTTCTTGATTAAAGTAAGTCTTCAAAGGTGCAAAAAACGAAACATCGAGTGGCTGCATTCGATGAGTGCAATGTGGAGGTAGACAAATAATAATAATACCATTTTGTTTCGCAAATTCTAGGGTATCAATTCCTTTATGACTTGCATGACCATCAACAATCAGAATAACCTTGTCATCAATAGGAGATTTAACGTAACTTTGAAAGTGTTTTATCCATTTCAGATATACATCTGCTGTCATCCACCCCGATTGTTGTGCTACACCTAAAGTACCTTCATCAACTAGTTCATTTTTTATATTTTTCCTAGCAAATATCATCATTGGAGGAACAAATGTACCAACAGCATTTACGCAACAGATCTCAGTGGTGTTTACACCACGTTCTGCACTTGTTATAACGCCAACTTGTTTCCTGCCAATATCTTTTAGAGGGTTTTGCACAGTAGACAGCCCTGACTCATCAGCGTTATAAATGCGATGTGGCCTAAAAGTTATAAATTCTAATAGCTTTCCATATAACTCATAAAACTTTTGAACTTGAGGTCTATTAAAAGCTTGAGCGCGAGCTGCTGAAGTATACTCCGGTTTGCGTAAAGATATATCTTTATTTCGCCTTAGGAATCCTTCCAATCATTCTTGTCCGGCTTTACGTTTTTGTGTATTAAAAGTGTGAGGAATACCATTTCTTTCTGCCAACTCAAAAGCTAATTCTTGAACCGCGGTCCGAGTCAGCCCAAACAAAGGAGATTCGAGATACTTCAGATGATCAACTAACTGCTTCTCCACATTGGGTGAAAATGTAGATTTTCAACAACCAAGACCCTTAGAAGTGGACATCAAAGTTTTGTTGCCACCCTTAGCGTGCACTAGCACTCCAGGATTGCCGGTCAGTCGTACGTTTATAATTACACGGCATTTCGTTATATCTGTGAAGAAAAGAAACAGTTAGTAAAAGTAGCGTACCTACTTGATTATTTTTAATGGACAAAATGACATACATATGTCATTATGTCCGTGATCTGCCTATGTCATTTTGTCCATATAACGTTATAAAATTTAAAACTTGTTAGGTAAATACGTAGAAGCCATAAAATAATGACAAAGTTATTTGAATGCAACAATAAATAGAAGTCGGTTGGCAGAAATACTACACATGCATGTAAAACAATTGTAAACTTACCAATATCTTAAAACTGTTGAATTTAAAAAAAAACTCGTAATTCACTAACACTTGCAATCGGCCATAACTCCTGAACGATTGAGTAGAGCGCTTTCGTGTTTTGTCATGTATTTCAGAGTAGTTTGGGTCACGTTATGTAGATGTCACTTGTTTGTCTAAGCGCACCAAAATCAAAATACTAGGTCTGTGTCGTTTTGTCCGTATATGTCATTTTATACGTATTTCCGTTAAATTATGGTTCATAATAGGTATTTACCTAAATTATGTTTTGTTTATCAATCACGCCTTATCCCCGAAGGTGTGGCAGAAGCATAGGTATTATACTCCCACATTTAATTGTGTGCATTCTTGTCCAACGTAATAGGAGGTGTGAGCCCATTGCCGTTAAGTAGGTACCTATATTTGAAGTGTTCAAAGTCAATTAAAAATATAATTGGATAGGTACTTAATAAGTCAACAAGAGTAAAAAAAAAACAAGTTTATAATAATACCTGTCAAAGTTGTTCTGATATTGTCCCAATTCATTCATTTAAAGTACATATGAGGTAGGTATACAGGGTTATTGGTCAGTATAAACACATATTTATCAATGTCCCTATTTTAATGTCTTACAGATTACTTCTTTATATAATCCTCGCTACAAAACCAATATAATACTAGGTAGATATTATGTAAGTCAAGAAAAATAACCTAACTTAAGTTGTCTATACAGACATAAAACAAAATGTTATTAGAAAATAAGGAGTGGGACTGTGCACAAAGACTGTCGCAGAATTCTTGACCTTCGAACTGGTAAGGTTCTCATTAGGCTGACTGCATTACCACGTACGATGGCAATGCACATTAGCGAACGCGCCGTATTAAAAACTGAAAAGCAAAGTAAACCAACGGAGTCACCAACGAAGCCTGGAAGGTACTAGTCCCCAATACCTATTCTGACGTTATCCACGACATGTACCGAAACTAGGACTCAGAGGTTCGGAATGAGGTTAGCGAAGCAAAATCCTTCGCAGTTCCCGTCGGAGTATACCAGCGCTTCGTCCTTAGCCCATTTGTGCGTGCCCATATTAGCGTGATGTTGGACGGGCTGTTGGGCAAAACTAGAAACGAACATGTGCAGACACCAAGGTGGTTGCTGACATCGTGCTGATGGACTTGGACAGGGGCAGGTTGGTGTGAGGTGGCGTGAATCTAAATGTTTTGTGTGAGTACCTATTTGACCTGCAATCATGGGCGTACCCAGGGGGGGGGGCAGCTTCCCCCTTCAGGTTTCATGTTCTTTTGTCGATTAAAGTGAAAAAAATAACTTTTAGATGTTCTTAAAAAGATAGATGCGAAAGGCGCAGGAGCGTGGGCTGTGGTGTGAATAAGGCCTACCGTCTTCGTCCAGCAGTGGATTGCCATAGGCTGATTTAATTGATTCATGGTCGTCTACATAAAAATTTGTTAGCGCTATATGTTATTCTGGCACGAACACGTCCTAAACCGTTCTGCCGAAGGCCCTCGGAAATTACTTTTAAAATTGCATTTTTTACGTGTGGAAATCCCATAGATATCATAACTTTTAGTTATGATATAATCCCCAAGGATGTTGTGTGTGATGTATGTACGACGTTTAACACCGGGCGCCACGGGTAATTTCACGGAAGAATGTCCCAGATTTTGTGGCAGACTTGGCTACCATCGTGGCCTCGCCTGATGGTTTGATGTTATCCCACTTGCTTAGAGGTTGATTTGGGTGTTATCCCGCTTGAATCATGAGGCGTGCGTAAATTTATCACGTCAGGACGTCGTCTTGAGCCTGTTTTTGTAAGGACAGCGGAAAGCCTGTTTCTGTAAGGACAGCGGGAAGCCTGTTCCTCTTACTTATAAAAGCTAATTATTAAAGAAATTCTCTCATCAGTCACGCTTTTATCCCCAATGCGGTGGCGGTGTTGAAATAGATAGACGCCGGTTGTGACTACCTGCTGTTGAATTTTTTTTTTAACTTTGCTGACCACTGCCATGTTACTGCCACCGTCACCAACGGCTTAACATACCTTCTAAACCCATCCGTAACCAGCCATAGCGACAGTTGCTTAACGCAGCGAACGTTTACAAAACACTGCGTTAGCGGGGCCACGAGCGCTTTATGATCTTAATCGGATTTGCCCCCCCCCCCCCCCCCCCGACCCAGATCCTAGGTACGCCCATGCCCGCAACTCTAGGAGTTCCCTGCCTGTCCGACTAGGCGATGTGATAGACCTGATCGTGCTCACAGAAGAAGTAAAATAGGTACCTACCTGGGTTCAGTGAATGAATTCAGAGACATCAACTCTAACGTCAAGGTATAGAGCCAAGTGGCGTGAGATGGCTGATGTCACATATATGATCCCATTATTTCGGTTTATCTGAAGGGGCAGATCTATAAAACCACAAGTAGACCTATTCTTCTAAACATTGACCAGTGCTTGTACGGTACAGAATGAATATGCTGTGGGAACAAATGTGTGGACCATAGAAATCTTTGGTCTGGACATGATATCTCAATCGGGTCTCAAAAGGAGAGGTAGATCCAAATAGTAGTGGCTTGACGTGGAGGATGACATACGCACTGTTGGCCTCGCTGGGGAGCTGAAAACAATGCAAAGTGGAAGAAAAAGAGTAGACAAGCAGACTCCAGGCTCTGTTTAAGTAGGTATACCTAACCTGTCAGATCAACCTGATAACTGACTGCAGTCTCAAACAGTAAAGGCCATTCAATCATGCTCAAGGTTGATGAAAGTCATGGAACTAGTTGTAAACGAAATAAAACTGTACCTACCTATATTGCCCTCAAAACTTTACGACGTGTGTTTAAAACTTCTTGCTATAGATTTGAGCAAATTACGTCCTTATAACCAATAGTTTTACAGTGCATCTAAAATGTAGTTTTTCAATCAAACAGTTCGTGGCTGGCATTCTTGACATGCGTACGTATTGTGACGATGGCTCTCCGTTTATGTACAAATGTGGTTTTAAAATGTGCAAACAGATGCGGTACACGGTCAATGGCATATTATCCGATTGATGAAAATGTGTTTGGATTGACCAGTGACCAGCAACAGGTTAGTAATTTATTAATATTACTCCGTGGGGTCAAAGTAGCAGTCGCATCTATCACACACAACACAAATATTATAATCTAAATAAATGCTCAACGTAATGAGATTATCCAAGGAATTATTGATATATTCATTTTGGCTAAGGAAATTATTGGTATTTATTGTTTTCATTGGATATCTGAACATTTCATTACATATTTACAAAAAATTGTCAAGTATAAGTTGCTTACCAACCTTTTCTTTGTTTGGTGTGTTATAGTTTCTACAAGCTCGTATCATGAGTCTAATCTACAAATTGTATGCAATGACGTTGATAAATTAATTGAGAACGAGTAGATAATAATCGTTGTAATGTGTAATGGAAAGACCAGCAGATCAGGTAATACATTAAGTATCGCATAATCTACACAATTTGTAGTTGTGAAAGCGTTGCCAATTGCGACTTGTTGTTGCACTTGCACACAGAAACACACAGTCTTAAGGTTGATCTTTTCAAGCGCACGAACTGCCCGATGGGCGCGGCTAAAATTAGTGCTATCTCACTTGACGCAGTGCGAGAACGGAATAGCACCAGTAATGAGCAGTAAAGAGTAGTAGGAGTACGAGCAGTAATATGAAATTACGAGTACCTATTATTGCGATAAAATTCAGACCCACAAAGCCACAAACTATATCTGGTGGTAGGGAAACTTCGCCTGTTCGCGTCATAATAAAAATGATAGAGTATTAATTTCGAATGAAAACTGGATTTCATATATTATGTAGGTATATAGTCTTGTTAAATTTATTATAAAGTTTTTGACAAACCTTTTAATATATTAATAAATAAATAGACTAATAGCCAAAACATATGATTTACCAATTTTGCGCCAATAAAATCCAGACTGTGACCATCTGTGGACCAGTTTGCGCCCACCTACTTAGAAGAGATAAATATAAGAGATATGTAACTTAATCTTTAAAAAAAATGAGATTATTGGTGTTGACAAATTTTTTTTGATTTTTTTTGTTTGTTGACAGAGACTAATGGCCGTATTCCAGAACGTTTATCAATACTCAAGAAACACTTGAGAGTAGTATTTATAAGGCAAAAACTAGCCTGAAGCGTCGATTGCGTAATGAAAAACGTTCTGGAATACGACCCTAAGCGCAAGAGCGGCGATATCTTACAGCTTATAGAAATGTATGGTGTGAGTGTATCGGGCCTAAAGCAAGTTATTTTTGTTAAGTGTAAATAAATATACACTATTTTACGAATAATAATTAATTTGCGCTCTTTCTACCGCCGGCGTGCCAGCAGTCCTTAAACCCAAGGGCGCGAGACAGTGGAAAGAGACCTTGTCGTTGATGCCTTGAAATATGGAAAGACCTCTTACCTCTTATGTGGGATGCTAGCTATGCGGGAGCTGCTGCTGCGTCCACTGAGGCACTCAAACAGCGCAAATACACAAATCTTGCTGGAAATTATGTATTTGAGCCGTTTGCGATCGAAACTCTTGGTCCGTGGGGTCCTAGTACAAAGCTTCTTTTCAAAGCTCTATCTAAGCTTTTGGTCGGCAGTTCTCATGATCAGAGAGCTGGCCAGAGGCTCAGCACTGCTATTCAACGTGGCAATGCTGCTAGCATTCTGGGTCTGATAGCGATGTGGAAGAGGTCTTGATGCCTAAATTATATATTTTTAAAAGGAAGAAATACATTATGTATTCATTATCTTTTATTTATTTTTGTAAAGTTTATAGTAGCTGTAAATTGTAACTGTTCTAATTTAATAATAAAGCAGCCCCGGATCTAAAGCTTTTTCGAGGCGGGGCAAAAACTGAAAAATGGCGTCGCCGCATTTGTATATTTTTACTTTTATCATCATCATTATTTCAGCCCTCAGACGGCCATTGATGGACATAGGTCTCTGCTCTTTCTGTGTTAATAGGTTTAGGTTTAAAGACTTTATTCTCAAAAAAGACTTACAGTCACTTACATGAGAACAATTTTTAACTTAATAAATAATTTCATACTTCGGTCGTCTAAAGTACAGTACAGTACACAACAAAGAAAGAAAATTGGAGTGAATTTAGTTAGTGTCATTTACAGCATTGTGCATTATGTACTGGTATAAATTAGTCTTAAACAATTCAAAACAATTAGCATCTCTCACAGGTTTTGGTAAATTATTGTAAAGTTGAGCTCCTTCAAATGTGAGCCCTTTCTTTCCGGAATTTGTTCTTATTTTTGGCAGAACAAGCAGACTTGCTCGTCTCGTGCTACGCTTAATAATTTCAGACTTTTTTAAGAAAGATATATCGGTGTGAATAGACTTATTGAGAATTTTTCTTATTAGTAGACAAGTATTGTAAGTATATAGTTGCTTAATGTTCATAATTTTGGTTTTTTTGTAAACAGTTTTAGTTGGTGTTAAGTACGGTAAATTAAACAGTATTTTTATTATTTTTTTTGTTTCCTCTGTAGTTGTTGTAATTTGGTTTTTGTACTACTTCCCCAAATCTCAATTAAATATTGTAAGTGTGGTTTAACCAAAGAATTAAATACATTAATTCGGAGCTTCGGTGGAATGCATTTGCTTATGGATCGTATTGGACTTATTAGGGATGACATTTTACGTTTTATGTGATCTATGTGAATTTTCCAGGATAAATTTTGATCCAGTCTTAGGCCAAGGTATTTTTCCGCTGACTTTAGTTGCAAAGGTATTAATAATGCATAGTATGCATGTAGTTGCATTTATTAATAATGGTTCATGAGTAGGTATGGGTTTATTTTTTTATCTGAATATAATATAGCAAGTTTTGGTTATGTTTATAGTTAGTAGATTCTGTTGAAACCAATTTGATAATGTGTCGAAATCTTTTTGTGCTTGTGAAATAATACTTTGCAATTGTGATCCAAAATAAAATAGGCATGTGTCATCGGCGTATAGAGTTAGATGGCCGTGAAGTCCCAAATCTTGTATGTCATTTATATAGATTGTGAAGAAAAGCGGACCGAGTATTGACCCTTGCGGTACGCCATATGTTATAATTGATTCATCGCTGCAAATGTAATCCGATTTGACAATCTGTAATCTGTTACTGAGGTATGATTCAAGCATCTTCAGAGCTTTGTTTTTGATACCGACAATGACAATGTTTTTCTGATCTATGTTTTGTCTAAGTTTAGTTACAAGGTCAATTGTGGCAGTGGTAGTATTACTTTTTGGTCGAAAACCGTACTGTCTATCCGAAATAAAATTGAAGGAACCCAAGTATGACGTTAACCTTTTATGTATTACTTTTTCCAAAATTTTGGAGATTACCGGCAAGACAGATATTAGACGGTAGTTGCCTGGGTCAGTAACTGATCCGCTTTTGTATATAGGTGTAACCTTAGCTATTTTGAATGAATTTGGAAACTCCCCATTTGCAAGTAGTTTATTCAAGCATTTTACCAAGTCATTTGTTATTAAATTTTGTAAGCATTTCAGCATTTTAGTTGTTATTTCATCAACACCACTACTCGAATTTGAATCAAGGGAATTTATAATTTGTAAAATTTCACTAGCGTTACATGGTTCTAAAAAAGTCAATTCAGATCAATTTTTTGCATTTCTTAGATTTACTTTTTTATGTTATGAAGTTTTTTCGGTATTTGTTCTGCCAAAGTTGATCCCACTGTCGAGAAATACTTATTGAATACTACACATATTTCTTTTTTATCAGTTATTGTTTTCCCGTCTATAATAATGTTAGAAGGAGCACATCTTTGGTTAATTTTATTATTAGCTAAAGAATTAACAAGATTCCATGTCTTTTTAGGCTTGTCCATACAAGATAATTTTTTTTTGTAATAAAAGTTCTTAGTACATTCGATCAATTAAGCTACAGTATTTCGTTTGGTTTTAAATTGTTCTTTCAATACTACATTTTCTGGATCGTTTTTGTGTAACTTATAAAGGTAGTTTCTGTCACATATCCCAGTTATTATATCGCTATTAATCCAATCTTCACGGGCCGAGTTGATTATTTTAGTTTTCTGCACTTTGTTTTCTTGTATATGATATTTTATTTTATTTTCAAGGTATATATAATCTTCTTGTATATATTTCATGTTGTCCGCTTTAACAGCGTTATATAGTTTCAAATAATCTAGGCTTCATATGAGGAGTTAACAATGGCCATTTTGAAGTTGGTAGACTTAAGATTTGTACATATGTGGTCTATGATTGATTTCCTGGTAGTTGAAACCCTTGTGCACTATGTCTTATTATTTTTATTGAGTAATCTGTATCCAGCTTCACGGATGGTCTCTTTGTAACGGCGTACTTGGCTATTCTTTTCTAGAATATTAATATTGAAATCGCCAAAAACGAGAGCTCTTTTTCTTTGTTGTAATTGTTGATCGAATTCTTCCAAAAAGTCACTAAAATTTGTGTTACCAGGATTATAAATTACACCAACATCAAGTGAGCATTTTTGTAAATGTATATGGATACATTTAGTCTAGGTACTTAGATTCTCCCAAGTTATGCTTCAAATTGTTGTGTACGTAAATAGATACACCTCCACCTTTTTTGTCATTTCGAAAGTTATAGTAATGGGTGTAGTTTGGCATCTCTAATTCTAAAACTTGTTCCTCGGTTCTAATCCATGTTTCTGTTATTAAAATAAGGTGAATGGTAGTTGGTATAGAATACAAGATACATTTCAATTCGTCTAGTTTACCTTGCTTTCGGATACTTTTAGCGTTAAGATAAAAGAACGATATGTGTGATTTTGTAGTTTTTATGTCTTGATAGTTAGAGAGAATTTGATAATTTATATTATTTTCTGGTACAGCTCGTAATGTTTCTATTGGTGGTTTTTTGAGCTTGTTGCAATAATAGTTGGAATCCCATTTATATATTTTATGGTAAGGTCACTTTCACCCTCCTTAATACGTTGATTTAGTTCGTCTCTTATACTTTGGAAGTACTTTTGTTGTGCCATCGTCTGATCTGAGAAAACTTTTAAATTACTGGGCAATTTTTCCCTATTTCGAAGTAATAATTTGACAGGTTCCGCTTCATTATAACATACTTTGAGTCGTCGATTTTTTCCAGGAGTATACTTGCCAATACGGTACACTTTAATTGGCTTAGGAAAATCAGTAGAAATCGTTGATACGAGTTGCAACACATCTAATTCGTCTCTGAGTATCCTATCTTGGGTGCTAGGAGAAGTTTGCTCCGGCAAACCCATGATTATTATGTTCTTTTCTCTATTCTTGCGTTCTTGCAATTCACGTAATATATGCTCATTATTTGTTGGAGCCATAGATGAATAGTCTTTGATGCTATTGAGATCGGATTGCAGAGATTTTATTTTATCCTCTCCAGCCGACAATTTACTTTCAAGAGTTGATAATTGACTTTTAATAAGTCCGTGCTCGGAAGCAATTGTCGACGTTGACGATTTAATTTCATTTATTTGGGAACTAATCTCTTTAATATTTGTTTCTATCAACTGCTTCGTTTGAAGTTTTTAACTCGGCAATATGAGCCTTAACTTCTATAATACTATTACTCATTTGACTCATTACTTGTGCATTAGTACCTACGTAGCCCTCCAATAGGGATGATATACGCGATAGTTCTGTACGCATTACAGTTATTTCATCCGAACAATAACATTGAGTCGGTTGTTTACGCTTACGATTTGTGATATGCGCCTCAGCTATCTCACCGCTCAACTTAGATAAGTCTGGTTGTGAACCACCACCCCGGTCGCAGTAGCTAGTTTAATTGGAGACCGTAGCATATTCATTATTGTCGTCTATTAAGTGTAATGAGAGTGATGATACAATTACACTTTTGTGGTACTTTGTATTTTGTTCAATAATGCACTAGCGCGTATGCGCTTAGCGTAGTGGGCAAAAAATAGTAGCAGGTAATATTATTTATTATCTTCGACTTACGGTATGAACCAATAATTTACAAGCCACACGCTGCAAACGCAGAGTCGGGGTGCGAGTGAGTCGATAAATAGTTTCTGTGCCGTTCTCGCAGGAGCAACTTGCCTTCCCGCCGCGATTATCGGGACACTCTATGATTCCAACTAGCCGTAAGCGTGTCACTATGTTTACACAATTTTAAGTCATAATACAATGTAGATAGTTATATTTTTAAAAGCACTTAATGCTTATAATGTTAATATTTTTCACAATAAATTTATATACGTCCACTCTGGTCAACAGTTCACGACCGATTCATGATTTACAAACATACATACCTATACGTGTAGGACAATATATTATATAGATGTAAGAAAAGTACAGGATACGTTCTGAAATAAAACGAGTTGGAGTTCGATATAGGGTGCAAATGGTGCCCTACCTTTATGTTAGGGGCCCAAGTCAGCTTTACCTGCTGCGTAAAATGGCAAGAAATAGAAAATTAGCGACACCATCCTGTACCAACCTCACTTCAACGTTGTTATGGGGGACTTAAACACCAAAGTGGGAGTACAAGTACACGGCGAAATGATAATCGGCCCTTATGGCGGGTGGCGCATAAGTGACCTGGGCCATTTACTTACTTATCAACTTTCTCAAGTCGCAGAGACTCGTCTTAATGAACTCTTTCTTTAAGAAAAAACCCCACATAAATAGTACTTGGCAAAGTCCCGACAAAGTCACACCTTGTCGGGACTTCGCCATCCAACAATATAAAACCAATACAGTTAGTCAAAACTCTCACCAAGACTATCAAATTTTTAAGAATTAAGTAGACGTGAAAAGTCCCACGTGCGGAGGCGGCATTTCACGTCCATTTAATTCTTAAAAAATTTGAAGAACAGAGCCACCGCACTCCCGTCTCACGTTTTCATTGTTTAAAGACCGGAGCACAACCTGCTTTAAGGACCTTGGTCATAATTCTATTCTCGCCAGGGGGGGATCAATAGATCTCTGGTCTAACGAAGATGTGTGCGGAGGTGGTTTTTAAAACTTTTATAGTCTTGGGTGAGAGTTTTGACTAACTGTATCGGTAAGTACTATTTCTGTGGGTCTTTTTCTCAAAGAAAGAGTTCATTTAGACGAGTTTCTGCGTCTTGAGAAAGTTGATAAATAAGTAAATGGAAAGCTTTCAACTCAGTCGAAACCTGGGCCGTCCTGGATGCTCTACAGTCTACTATTACTGTCGTATTTGATTGGCGATACATCGAGGTGTTGTCATGCTTGTACGACACCGCTACCATGGCAGTCCAGCTCCAAGACCAAAAGACCAACCACATTGGTCTGCGTGGGGGTTTGAAACAGGGCAATATTATATTCCACAAGCTCTTCACCAACGCACTTGAGGATGTCTTTAAGGCGCTGGATTAGGGAGCGACGGGGCGCGACTCTTACGATGGAGTTAGTCCTTAAGGTTGAATCAGGAGCTATGGATTTCTACATTGTTCTTTATAATAATACTCGTATCAGTCCTAACATAAGTACTTAATTTAGTTATGTATGTAGGTAAATGTATCGCATTAACCTCTTGGTATTTTGTAACCTCATTAGCCACCGAGAGGTTAAATCAAGTTAAAATTAAACAAGTAACGCGCCCTTCACTAGCGTAGCGAAGGAATGTCTTTTTTGGCAAATATTTTATGGCCTGGTTACTAAGACCTTTTAGTCGAATCCTAATTTATATTTCTTTTATTCTTACTATCTAAAATGTCCCAGTCCTCTACGTCTTAGTCAAGTCTAGTCTTAAGTCAAGGCCAGTCTCAACCCAGTATAATGGTAATTGGTTATACTGAGGTTTTCGGTGGATTCACGCGGCCAAATAGCATATCACTGCATATACTTATATCATTGTCTTTCACTATAGCACCTTAACACAACTCTTATGTCCTAAAAACCACCTCTCGCGCACATAATATGCACTAGTTTTAGATAAAAAAAAAATACCTACAGCAAGCGTCCGCACTTGTCGAATTTCCCGCGTAAATCCCGAAGGAATGCCTGATTCCTTCGTCACGTTAGTGAAGGGAAAGACCAAAAAAAAATCTAAACCGGAAATAAAGTCTCAACAATTCCAAAGATTAAAATTCAAACGATAACTGTTTCTAGCAGCCAAATAAACGTGGACCCTAGAATCCAAATCCACCTGGATTTGGCTTTGGTAGTAATGGGGATAACACTTAAGAAGTGATTTGAAATTCAATGAAAGTGCTCAGCTCATTCATGACATGACAGAATTAATCTCTGTGCTGTCCTCCTGTCCTATACTGCGACCTGGGTGGTGCGAGGCGGAATCTATACTAATATATAAAGCTGAAGAGTTTGTTTGTTTGTTTGGTTGAACGCGCTAATCTCAGGAACTATTGGTCGGATTTAAAAATCTTTTTGTATTGGATAGCCCATTTATCGAGAAAGGCTATATATCATCACGCAGTAGGTAGTAACCCTGGAGAGTGGATCAGTTGTCATAATTGTCGACAAATCTAGCAATTTTTTATGCATTATAGAATTTAAAGCGACGGTATTAAATAGGTGGATAGTAGACGGTATTAAATAGTGAATAGGTGGAAATAGTGGAGGATTGAGTGCAGGGTAGCTGCGTGGAATGTTAGGGGAGGAATGACAGATAAGATGAATGAGTTGATGGATGTTATGAATGAGAGAAAGTTAAATGCAGTGTGCTTGACAGAGACCAAGCGCAAGGGCAGCGAAGTCTTGGAGCTCCCGGGTGGGATGCTCGCGCTTTGGTCTGGAGTACCAGAGAGCGAGCATGGCAGTCGGGGGGTTGGAATTTTGCAGTCCTCGCGATTGGCCTCCGGTATGTATGAGTACAAACTGATAGGTCCTAGAATTCTCTGGATCCGTGTAAAACTTGGTTTGACGAAGATTTTCCTGGTAGCTGCTTACGCGCCAGTATCTTCGTCGAACGCGAGTGAGCTAGAGGACTTCTGGGAGAGTATGAGAGAAGCTCTAAATGTGATAGAAGGAAATGAAAGACTTATAGTATGTGGAGACTTGAATGGATGGGTGGGTACCGCTCGCGATGGTTTTGAGTCGGTACTCGGGAAGTATGGGGATAAAAGGGTGAACGACGCTGGTAAGCTAATACTGGCATTTTGTAAGGAAAAGGATTTGTTTGTGGCGAACACAATGTTCAACCACAAACAAATTCATATGTATACGAGGACATGTAAGTCAAAGAGAAGCATGATAGATCTATTCCTAATGGATAGTCGGCTCCGTAAACAGGTGATGGACACAAGGGTTTATCGAGGCGCTGAGCTGGGATCAGACCACTACCTAGTCATAACTAGGATTAGGGGTCTGTTCGCGGGTTGGCGTCATCGTACCGAGTGTCCTGAACCTGAGCCGACTTATAGCATCAAAAGCTGGAAGCTGCAGGATGCATCCATTAGGGATAAATATAATGAAAGGGTAGCCGAAAAGCTTGGCGATGTCAATGTAAGCAGTGAGAATGTGGAAAGTGTATGGCAGAACCTTAGGGATAGTATGATAAATGCCGCTGTGGAAGTGTGTGGAGAAACGAAAAGAGGCAGTAGTAATAAGCGTGATGCATGGTGGAATGAGGAAGTGAAAGAAGCAGTTCGAATGAAGAAGAAAGCATGGCTAGACTACTTAGCCTCGCGGAATGATTTTAATATGAAAGAGAGATACAAGCTGCAGAAAGTTAACACGAAGGCACTTATAGAAGAAGCTCGTGAAAGGTGCAGAATGAAAGCGGATGAAAGGTTGTCGTCCAATTTCCGGGATAATGCCAAGCTCTTCTGGAAAGAGGTAGGCAAGACCCGGAGTTGTTCGGCAATCTGCAGTATGAATAAAGTGCTTAGTGTTAACAATGACGTCCTAACAGACCAATGTGACGTCCTGCAGAGATGGAGTGAATATTATGGAAAGATGTATGCAAGAAAAGACAGAGATGCCACATCGGGAAGGGGAGCTCACTTCGATGCTCCGGATCCCGATGTCATTGAAGTCATTAGTATGAAAGAAATAGAACAAGCGATAAGAAGTATGAAATGTGGTAAGGCTGCGGGAAAAGACAGAGTCACTGCTGAGATGATCAAGTACGGTGGGTCGCGCTTCTGGGACACACTATGTCTGTTATGCAACTTATGCTGGCGGACGGGTGAGGTCCCAGATGACTGGCGAGTAGCAGTTGTAGTACCTATTTACAAAGGGAAAGGCTCGCGCCTAAACTGCTCCAGCTACAGAGCGATCAGCTTGGTCAGCTTAGCTAGTAAGGTGTATGCAAAGGTTATAACGGCACGAATGCAAGAAAAGTCTGAAAGGTATTTATGGGAGGCTCAATGCGGATTCCGACGTGGAAGAGGTTGCATGGATCAAGTGTTTTCTCTCCGCATGATCGCGGAAAAGTTTCTGGCTCTTAGCCAGAAGGTTTTCTGCGCTTTTGTGGATCTAGAGAAAGCATTTGATAACGTTGTGAGAGAAACGCTGTGGGACTTGCTGCCAGGATATGGTGTGGACGGCTCGCTACTGCGGGCAATACAGTCGCTTTATAGGGACTGTAAGGCTTGCGTGCGAGTAGGGGGGGATGTGTCACCTCTTTTTGATGTCTGTACAGGCGTCAAACAGGGATGTGTCATGTCCGCCTGGCTGTTCATAGTGTATCTGGACAGTTGCCTGCAGAAGTTGAAAGATTTTAATATGGGTGTGAATTTGGGTGACTTTAAAGTAAACTGTCTGCTGTACGCTGATGATGCGGTGCTCATGGCCTCATCAGAAGCCGACCTTCAGGCATTAGTCACTAATATGAAAGAGGGGTGTGAAAGTAAGGGTCTCCGCTTGAATGCAAGTAAAACTAAGGTTCTAGTATTTGAAAGAGGTGACGTAAGAACTAAATGCGAGATTAGGGTAAACCAGGAACGTCTAGAGCAAGTGAATGAAATTGTGTATTTAGGAAGTATGTTTAGCGCGGATGGAAGATGTGATTCGGATGTGGAACGGCGAGTAGCTGCCGGAAACAAAGTTAACGGTGCTTTGTCCCAGTTAGTAAAGCGACAAAGCATCGTAAAAGAAGCACGACTGGCGATTCATAACGCAGTGCTAGTGCCAACTTTGCTTTACGGTAGTGAAACCTGGGTATGTCAGCAGATGCATGAAAGTAAATTGAATGCTGTGGAGATGCGATCACTTCGAAAGTTGTGCGGCGTTACCTTGGCTGGCCGAATACGTAACGAAGTGATACGCACGTTGGCAGGTTTGAATGAAAGTGTCAGCGTTAAGCTGGAAAAGGGCGTGCTCCGTTGGTTTGGACACGTCCAACGAATGAGTGAGGAACGATTGACGAAGAATATATATTGTTCAAAAGTAGAGGGTAGAAGGAGTCAGGGTAGGCCGAGACTTACATATGAAGACCACGTGAGCAGATTGCTCAAAAACGGAAAGGTCAAAAGTACTCGGATACCCAGACGTGCGTGTATGAAGCGATTGATGAATCTCGAAGAAGCGAAAGAAGTATGCATGGATCGCGAAGCCTGGCGATCTGTCCTCTCTGACTACCCCGTCAGGGATACAGCGTGAAGATAGTTAGTTAGTTAGTATTAAATAGGTGCGACGGGAGTTCGAAGTATGTATGTCACGGGCGAAGCCGGGGGGGTCACCTAGTAAATAAATAAAAATGTCTTTATTTTGCATAGACCATTAATTTCAACAATAATTTTAATAAAATATCCATTACGCCTTATCCCCGAAGGGGTGGCAGAGGCATACTATATGCCCACTTTTCACCGTGTGGATTCCTGTCCCACGTAATAGGTGGTGAGCCCATTGCCGTGTTGTGACAGACGCAGGTTGTGGCTACCTGCTGTTGAAATTTTCAAGCCGCCCATAAGGCCTTCAACCAGGCTTAACGACTGCTATTTTACTGGCAACCGGGACCAACGGCTTAACGTGCCTTCCAAAGCACGGAAACGCTCGCAAATGTAAATGCCACAAAGTGGTCACCCATCCGAGGACCAGCCATAGTGAAAGTTGCGTAACTCAGTGATCGTTTACAGAACACTGAGACCGCGGGGCCACAAGCGCTTCCCTAATTTCTAAAAAGGATATTCTTAATAATTTCGATACTGCGCCTGTCTAGTTATTTGTGCTTATTGCAGCCTGGATCCACCCTTTTTATTTATTTTAATTAAAAATTTTCGTTTCTACAATTTCAGCTACGAAAAGTGGTCTTCGATTTCGTTCAAAAAGAACTGGCGCCAAAAGAAGCTCAGATAGAAAAAGAAAATAATTTCCCCGAGCTACGACAATTCTGGAAAAAGTGTGGAGACTTGGGACTTCTAGGTAAGTTTGAAAATGTTTTTTCAGTAGGTAACACTTAGAAATGTTTTCTCTCTCTAATCAAGTAGAATCGGCTAGATTCATTAAAATTAAGGGCTGCGCCTCGAAACTTTCAGGAATCGAACTCCGGATAAAAAGAGATTAAAGTTTATTTCTATAAAAGACTATAATACCTATATAGGTATTTATCTACAAACTTATCTAAAGAATAAATAGTTTATTGAGTGTAAATTAACAAAAGGATATATATAAAAGGAAGTAGGTAAATTTTTACCACACAAAGAATTTATATTTTGACCTTGAGTACGAAATTCAATAATTTCAAAATTAATTAAAAATTATGTACCTACCACAATTTTGAAGCACTCGTGGTCCTCGTTGACTCAGTGTTCTGTAAACGATCACTGCGTTAAGCATCTTTCGCTATGGCTGGTCACAGATGGGTGATCAATTTGTGGCATTTACATTTGTGAGCGTTTCCGTGCTTCGGAAGGCATGTTAAGCCGTTGGTCCCGGTTGCCAGTAACTTGGCAGTCGTTAAGTCAAGTTGAAGACCTTATGGGTGGCTTTAAATCTTTCAATAGCAGGTAGCCACAAACTGCGTCTGTCTATTTCAACACGGCAATGGGATCACCATCTATTACGTGGGACAGAAATACACATGGTGAAAAGTAGCCATATAATATGCCTCTGCCACCCCTTCAGGGATAAGGCGTGATATACAATGTGTTAAGAAAACCCTGTCCGAACCGAAAGGGGCACCATAGGCACTTCAATAACATAACCAAAGAAAAAAATTAAAAATCATATTATTTATAAGTATGAATTAATTATAATTTTTTTAAATGCGTGTTTTTAGAATCAGAATTAGTGCAATTTCCTTAAAATATAGCAAATTTTCAATACAAATTTGACAACACCTTTGTTGGCATGCGGCGACGAGTGTATGTGATATCAAAAGAAACCGCCGGCAGGTGTAAGCTGACCTTTTGACCTCGCATTTCCGAATAGCCCTTTCGCTATGTTGCCATGTAAGCTACCACATTATATTAATTTTTAATTTATTACATTCGGGGTAAATTTTTGGGGAAAATTTTTGGGGTAATTTCTCAAAAAGGACTACACGGACAGGGTTTTCTTAACACATTTATAAATAAATTAATAATTTAAAACAGACTTTAAAGTCAAAAGTAAATTGTGAACGTAAGGAACTTAATTATTCTTCATACTTTTTATTTTTTGTTTTTTTTTTATTTACGGTTTTGTCTTTTTCGTTTTCTTTATCCGTCCTTCCTCCTTTTAGTTGTTTTTCCTCAGTTTCGTGTATTTGTCATCTACTTCTGAGCTATGGTCAAGCTCATCAGTAAGTCAGTTCATAACCAAAACAAAATTCCAACTTTTTTGGTTGTTGTACGGTCTAACATAAGGTACATGTCGGGTCAGCAACGTTGCTGACCTGATTGTTGAATTAATTACTTTCCCATTGTCAATTCAGTTCGTAAATAGTTAACAAGTCAGCTACACGTTCTCGCATTTAGATAATTTTATACACATAGTTAGATTTAGGACAGATTGTGAATTTCCTTAAAAACTTAACTTAACTGAACTATCTTCACGCTGTATCCCTGACAGGGTAGTCAGAGAGGACAGATCGCCAGGCATCGCGATCCATGCATACTTCTTTCTTTTCCTGTAGATAAATAATCGCTTCATCCATGCACGTCTGGGTATCTGAGTACTTTTGACTCTTCCGGTCTTGAGCAATCCGCTCACGTGGTCTTCATATGTAAGTCTCGATCTACCTTGACTCCTTCTGCCCTCTACTTTTGCACAATATATATTCTTTGTCAATCGTTCCTCACTCATTCGTTGAACGTGTCCAAACCAACGGAACACGCCATTTTTAGCTTACCGCTGACACTTTCACTCAAACCTGCCATATTGCGTGTCACTTAGTTGCGTTTTCAGTCGGCCACGCACAATATTCGAAGTGATCGCATCTCCACAGCATTCAGCTTACTTTTATGCATCTTCTGGCATACCCTGGTTTCACTGCGGAAAAGCAACGTTGGCACTAGCACTGCGTTATGAATCGCGAGTCTAATTGGGACAAAGCACCGTTAACTTTGTTTCCAGCAGTTACTCGCCGTTCTACATCCGAATCACATCTTACAATCACGCTGAACATACTCCCTAAATACACAATTTCATTCACTTGCTCTAGACATTCCTGATTTACCCAAATCTTGCACTTAGTTCTTACGTCTTCTCTTTCAAATACCAGAACCATAGTTTTACTTACATTCAAGCGAAGGCCCTTTCTTTCACACTCCTCTTTCATATTAGTGACTAATGCCTGAAGGTCAGCTTCTGATGACGCCATGAGCACCGCATCATCAGAGTTCAACAGACAATGTACTGTTGAGTCACTCAAATTCACACCCATTTCAAAATCTTTCAACTTCTGCAGGCAACTGTCCAGATACACTATGAACAGCCAAGCAGACATGACACAGCCCTGTTTGACGCCTGTACAGACGTCGTAAAGAGGTGTCACACCCGCCCTACTCGCAAGCATGCCTTACAGTCCCTATAAAGCGACTGTATTGCCTGCAGTAGCGCGTCCACACCATATCCGGGCAGCAAGTCCCACAGCGTTTCTCTCACAACGTTATCAAATGCTTTCTCTAGATCCACAAAAGCGCAGAAATAAATCTGGTTAACAGCAAGAAACTTCTCCGCGATTATGCGGAGAGAAAACACTTGATCCATGCAACCTCTTCCACGTCGGAATCCGCATTGAGCCTCCCACAAAAAACCTTTCAATCTTTTCTTGCATTCTTGCCGTTACAACTTTTGCATACACCTTACTAGCTAAGCTGACCAAGCTGATCGCCCGAGCATTTTAGGCGAGAGCCTTTTCATTTGTAGATAAGTACTACAACTGCTATTCGCCAGTCATCTGGGACCTCACCCGTCCGCCAGCATAAGTTGCATAACAGACATAGTGTGTCCCAGAAGCGCGACCCACCGTACTTGATCATCTCAGCAGTAACTCTGTCTTTTCCCGCAGCCTTACCACATTTCATACTTCTTATCGCTTGTTTAATCTCTTTCATACTAATGACTTCAATGACACCAGGATCCGGTGCGTCAGAGTGAGCTCCACTTCCCGATGCGGTATCTCTGTCCTTACTTGCATACATCTTTCCGCAATATTCACTCCATCTCTGCAGGACGTCAGTTTGTTTTGTTAGGACATCGTTGTCAACACTAAGCACTTTATTCATACTGCAGATTATCGAACAACTTCGAGTCTTGCCTACCTCTTTCCAGATGAGCTTGACATTATCTCGAAAATTGGACGACATCCTTTCATCCGCTTTCATTCTGCACCTTTCACGAGCTCCCTCTATCATTGCCTTCGTGTTAACTTTTTGCAGTTTGTATCTCTCTTTCATATTCAAATTATTCCGCGAGGCTAAGTAGTCTAATCATGCTTTTTTCTTCATTCGTACGGCTTTTTTCACTTCATCATTCCACCATGCATCGCGCTTATTACTACTGCCTCTTTTTGTCTATCCACACACTACCACAGCGGCATTTACCATACTATTCCTAAGATTCTGCCATACACATTTTACATTCTCACTATTAACAGTGACGTCGCCAAGCTTATCAGCTACCCTTTCTTTATATTTATCCCTAATGGATGTAGCCTACAGCTTCCAGCCTTTGATGCTATAAGTCGGCTCAGGTTCAGGACACTCGGCACGATGACGCCAACCCGCGAACAGACCTCGAATCCTAGTTATGACTAGGTAGTGGTCTGATCCCAGCTCAGCGCCACGATAAGCCCTTATGTCCATCACCTGTTTACGGAGCCGACTATCCATTAGGAATCGATCTATCATGCTTCTCCTTGACTTACATCTCCTCGTATACATATTAATTTGTTTGTGGTTGAACATTGTGTTCGCCACAAACAAATCCTTTTCTTTACAAAATGCCAGTATAAACTTGCCGCCGTCATTCACCCTTTTGTCCCCATACTTCCCGAGTACCGACTCAAATCCCTCGCGAGCGGTATCCACCCAGCCATTTAAGTCTCTACTCACCATAAGTCTTTCATTTCCTTCTACCACATTAAGAGCTTCTCTTATACTCTCCCAGAAGTCCTCTAGCTCAATCGCGCTCGACGAAGACACTGGTGCGTAAGCAGCCCGCAGGAAAACTTCGTCAAGCCGAGCTTTAAACGGATCCAGAGGACTCTAGGACCAACCAATTTATACTCATACATACCGGAGACCAGTCGCGAGGACAACAAAATTCCAACCCCCAGACTGCAATGCTCGCCCTCTGGTACTCCAGAACATAGCGCGAGCATCCTACCCGGGAGCTCCAAGACTTCAATGCCCTTGCGCTTGGTTTCTGTCAAGCACACAACATCTAATTTTCTCTCTTTCATTACATCCATCAACTCATTCATCTTCTCTTCCATTCCTCCCCTTACATTCCACGCAGATACCCTGCACTCCGTCCTTCACTTCCCGCCATGTTGGGCCGCTCGTGTAGGGTGGCGGTCCCCTACGCCTCTCTGGCACACACTTTTCGCACCAGCGGGGACGAACTGGTGCGCGTCGCCTCGGGGGCACGCCCTAACATTAATCGTCCTCGTAGCACTCGTGTCGGGGTAAAATAGCAGCCTTGGCTGGCAGGGATGGCGACGGGCACGCTTCTACTCTTCATCCCCAATATTTCCTAATACAGTTATTTTTCCTTCAATAACCTTTTTTTATGGGTCATTACCGTACATTGGTCCTTCGAGCCGGATCGCACGTACAGGTGTTAACTTGAAAGTTTTAAATTGTGGGACATTTGTACGACATTCAAAGGAAAGCAAATTAAGGAGAAATACTTTTTTTTATATTAGATAGTTAGTTAATTAAGAAATTGACTTCTTGCCCACTTTCGCGTTGCATGATACAAATAGATAGGCAGTCTGCTTTTGCAGATTTTTCTTCCCCGCGTAATAGATGGCGAAGGCGATTGCCGCAAGGCGACACTCTTGCAACTTATCTTCATTGTTACAGACGCAAAGCTGCCGCGCATCCGAGAGTTTCTCACGCGGTTCATTCGCGTGACTCCTTATATCTATTCCAGCATTTTCATTTACATAGTACGCAGCAGCTTGTGTCCCACCAGTAGTGGTCGCGCCTCACTGCCATGTACCTAGTCAGGTCATACATTCTGTCACATATTTAATATAAAATAATTGAAACAAGTTTATTCATTATGTAACCACATATATACAAAAATGAACTTAACAAAACATAGATTCTTATGACAATAAAGTTTATTCAAAATGACCTCCGTGATTTTGAATACAGGCCTTCAATCTGCGCGGCCAGTCGTCTATCGCAGCACGAACGAGGTCCATGTCAATATCGGCGGCTGCCTTTTCCTCCAAGTGTTGCCATATCTTGTAATCTAACGGACTCTAATCTGGACTGGAGGAGGGCCAGTCTTCGTGCCGGATGAAGTCGATTTCACGTGCCGCCAGCCAGTCTTGTGTGCTCTTCGCTCTATGAGCTGGCGCCGAATCTTATTGGAATACCCAGTGCCTGTTATTGAACATGGTATGAGAAACAGGTTCCACAAGGTTCGTCAGGACTGTATTTTGATACACAACTGCATTCGTTTTTACACCTTTCTCACAAAAATGTACCTCTGTTAAGCCCCAATAAGAAACTCCCAACCATACCATGAGCGAGGGTGGAAAATGACCTCGTTGGACACGCGAAATACGGTTGCTCGCTTCTTCACTACTGCGTGCGTACACCTTATCAGTTTGTTTGTTGTAGCTCTCTTCTACGGTAAAAATTTTTTCATCCGATAAAAGAATTTCCCGATATTTTTTTCCCGCGTACCGCTTCAACAAAGCGCGGCATCTCTTCAGTCTCAGCTCCATTAGACGAGCATTTAAACGATGTCCTGTTTTTCTTCGATATGACCGAAGCCCTAAGTCTTCATTTAACACCCTTTTCACCGTGGTTCTGCTTAACCCCATCTGAAGGGCCAGCAGTTTCTGCTTACGTTTGGGAAATCTTTGAATTCGCGCCTCACAGCTTTTATCACTGCTGGAGTCCTAACAGACCGAGGGCGACCACTTCTTGACCTGTCATCTACACTAGAGTTTTCATTGTATCGTTTGATGGTACGATAAACGAATCTTTTGGTTATATTCAAATTTTTCAGAATGTCAAAAAATTGAATTGGCGCGTAACCGCAACGATGCAACGCAATAACTGCAACACGGTCTTCTTTAAGCGTCTACTCCATATTTAAAAATGAGTAAAATTCTAAAAAGTATACATTTTTATGTTCATGAACAATTCGAAATTCTAATTCAATCAACTTTTTTGTGGCCAGCATTCTAAAAGAAAAGTTTTTACTGTGTAACAATACTTATGACCTGACTAGGTAAAATGACAGGCCTAATGATGGTTTTATAGACCTGTTTCTTCAACCTGACCGGCATTTTTGGGTCACAACACAAATGATACTAGTTATCACCTGCCACTTGGAACACGCGGCAGCAATGCGTGTCTTGACGTCGCAATCGTTAATCGACATCACCGGAGGCGTGAAATTCAGATCCCAGGTCCTAGTCGGTGCGCTCGACCATATCTTCGCCAATGCGGAATATAGGATCTTTTGAGATTAATGCCCAGTACCTACTCGGTTTTCGCCACATCAAGCTTCACATATACTTAGTTTATTTCTATGACTTAAAATTAGTGGGATATCTAGCGGTGTGTGACTTCCAGGTACAAACCTTGACGTTCAGCTCATACTTCTCACAAAAAGCTCAGGATTGTAGGTAGGTACTTTATTGTGCGACGTCATGGCTACTTGCGGTCCAGCGCGAGCCAGGAGCGGTGCCTTGCCCGCGCAGCTCTACGTCTTCCGCAGCGCCTAATATAAGGGACCGCACTGGCGGTCCTCCGCCCTTTTCTGCTGCAGCTGCTCGACAAGGTGATGTCTCCCACTTTATTTTGGGACGCGTCTCAACATCTCGCCTATTGAACTCACCCCTCTTCTACTATTATCTTAGCTTAGCCTAAACGTTAATTCTAAATCTATTGCTTTGTATAATGTTTAACTAGCACAATAAATGTTTTATATTCTTGCAAGTTTAACTTTCCATTATCTCTGTGAGTAAATTACCCTACATCAAACCCAGCTTAACCCTCATAGTCACAATTGATAAGATGTGTGACGGCAATTCCGGCAATTCCATTGCTTTCAAGCAAAGAGAATACGATTATGGTATGCAATATGAATACCATGGAACTTGAGAACAGACTTTTATATACACAACAGCCGTTATGTCCGTGATATTGCAGCATTCAGCATTTGTATTAATATAAATAAATAATACAGCGAGAGAACAGCACGTTGGGAAGGTCACCTTTTGTAGAAAACCGGTGAAGTAGGTAAAAAATATCTGATCATGCCATGCCACCTTCAGTGGTGGAATAAATCTCTCTTTTTATGTTGGGGGTTAGAAATGATTAAATAGAATAGTTCCATAATTAAACAATGTACCATCAAATTTTATGTGTTTTTGATTATTTCCAGGAATAACGGCCTCCACGGAGTATGGTGGTACCGGTGGAAAATACTTAGATCACTGCATTGTTTTCGAAGAGATAACACGGTACTAAAAAACTACGATTAATTAATATCATCATTTATTATTGAAACTGTCGTAATTGAAATACGTGAAATCCAATTTTCAGGGCCCACAGTGGTTTAGCAGTGTCATATGGAGCGCATTCTAACCTGTGCATTAATCAGATACAAAAGAATGGAACACACGAACAAAAAGCTAAATATTTGCCAAAAGTAAGTATTAACATGTCCTATTAAGTTATGTTTATGTATGTTGGTACCCTGGAGAGGCATAGGACTCATCCGTGCAGCAGAATACGCACTGGTCGCTGAATTTTCCAGAACGATCTTTGTCATTCATTAACGTGGGCCAGGGGTTAATGATTCGATATAACTGTCACCCTCGTCCCAAGTTGTTAAGGTGACAAAGGTTAAATGATGCCCAAATAATACGCGGAAGCGCTCGTGGCCCCGCGGTCTCAGTGTTCTGTAAACGATCACTGAGTTACGCAACTTTCACTATGGCCGGTCCTCGGATGGGTGACCACTTTGTGGCATTTACATTTGCGAGCGTTTCCGTGCTTCGGAAGGCACGTTAAGCCGTTGGTCCCGGTTGCCAGTAAAATGGCAGTCGTTAAGCCTGGTCGTTAAGGCCTTATGGGCGGCTTGAAAAAGTTGAACAGCAGGCAATGGGCTCACCACCTATTACGTGGGACAGGAATCCACACGGTGAAAAGTGGGCACATATAGTGGGCCATTTTACTGCCTCGGCCACCGCTTCGGGGATAAGACGTGATGGATATTTTTTTTTTAATTATTCGCAGTGGTCACCATTTCGCTGGTTAAGTTTTGCCTTTCAAAGATATGCCAAGTTTCTTAGTCCAACATGCTCTGGAGGGAATATTCGTAGAAGGTTCCACACGTAAATAATATACGAGTATATATACCTACCCTAATTTTTTTAATCTTTGGATGTAAGTAGGGATAATTAATAGACAGCTTAACTTGTAACTACCACACTTTTAACAGACTCGAATGTTCGCGTTTTATAGACCAGGGGGCCGAGTTTGCTTTTTCAATCGTGTCGAAATAGAATCGAAATTGTTGCTCAATAGAAAGCCACCGGGACAATTCTAATAGTTTTTCGTAATCTACTATTACAATCGTACTCCAATAGACTTCTATCAGGCAGCCAATAGAATTCTACTAACGCCCTACATCTATTTTTGATAATCTACTAACATTTTTCAGCTAAAAACAGCGATTCTGGTTCCATTCTACGGCTTGTCAATCTATATTTATAAAAGGCAAAATCACTGACTGACTCATTGATCACGAAATTTCTGAAACTATTAAAACTATGAAGCTCAAACTTCTTATGGAGATTCTTTTTAATACGTAGGTTTCCGCTAAGAAGGGATTTTGCGAAATTCTACCCCTAGGGAAGTTAATAAGCGATAAACGGTTGTATGGAAGTTAGTCATTTTCAAAGTTAGAAACATGAAGTTATATACACCTGTTTTTAGTTACAAATAAATGGGTACGTGTATCGCGGTTTTGCAAAATTTTACCTATAAGGGGGTAAACAAGGGTTGAAAGTTTATATGGAAAAATCTTCATTTTCAAACATAGCAACACCGAATTTCTTTTACCTGCTTCTGTATAAAAATAAAAAATTACGTGTTAAGGAAGTTTGATAAATTCTACCCTTGAGGGCGTAAAACAGGAGTTGTAATAACTGACTCATTGATCACGAAACCTATCAAACTAACAAAGCTACGAAGCCCAAACTTCCCTAGGGGGTTCCTTCTAACAAGTAGATTTCCCTTAAGAATAAATTTTTCGAAATTGTACTTCTAAGGAAGTAAATAAGCGATAAACGGTTGTATGAAACTTCGTCATTTTCAAAGTTAGAAACATGAATTCACGTACACCTGTTTCCGGTTACAAATAAATGGGCACGTGTATCGCGGTATCGCAAAAGTTTTCCTATAAAGAGATAAAACAGGGGTTGTATTAACTGATTCATTAATCGCGAAATACATGAAGCTAACGGAGCTATGAAGTCCAAACTTCGTATTGGAGTTCCTTTTAACACGTAGGTGCTCCCTATGAAGAAGTTTTGCAAATTTTTACCCCTAGGGACGTAAATAAGGGATAAACGGGTGTGAGGAAGATTGTTATTTTTAAAGTTAGTAAGATGTACTTACATACCTACACCTGTTCTAGAAAAATCTCCTAAGGCCTGTATCATCAGCGAATTTGGTATTCCCACGCGAACCGAAACTATGTTAGTGAACTACGCACAGCCTAAACATTAAACATGGAAACCTGAAATTTGGTGAATGTATACTTTAAGTCTTTGGATAAGCAATAAAACGGGATTCCCGATATTTCCATGGAAACAGGAACTACGCGGATAAAGCCACACATAGTCTAAACTATCAAACATAGGTACATACACCTGAAATATGGTGAAAGTATTTATTAGGAATCTACCTTGAATCAGCACTAAGAAAGGAATCCCGGTATTCCCGCGGGAACGGGAACTACGTGGGTAAAAACATACACAACCTAAAACTTGGTGAACGTATTCTTTACGTACCTACGTTAGATGAGCACCAAGATATAATTCCCAGCATTCCCACGGGGATGTAATCTTACTAATATTATAAATGTGAAAGTTTTTAAAGATTTATATATTATTTGCACGTTTGTTATTTAATCACATTTTGATGAAAATTGACGTATAGGTAGAACATTTCCGAAAGTCGATGCCCGCGGCTCCGCTCATGTTAAGTCGTTAGTACACAAAAAGGTTTTGTCGCGGGAAAAAGATGGATCCCGGGATATAAAGTACACACACCGGCACAATTAGCGGAACATAAAAAAAATTTTAAAAATTTTTCTAACAATTTTTTTTTAAAAACCAATACACCCATTCGCTGTCATAAATAAAGTGCCATATTTAAAAATTAAAAGGTACTTTGTTTGGTGCAATTTAATTGAGAAAAATAAACATTACGGAAAAATAAACATTCTTGAATTTTCATTGGTTGCGCCGGTATATGATGAAAGAATAGCCGCGTTATTTTTTCTATGTTTCATCGCTGATCTGCATTTGTTTTAAATTAATTAGTTGTCGACACTCCCCCCGCTCCCCTTTATTCCATTTCTCTTTCGCACCTACCTTCTTCTCTTCGCACACGCACCTATAAAGGAGGAGCGAGACAGCTGTTTTACGAGCGCGCAAGTACCTACGCGCGCTCCGCTATCTTCACGTCGGCGGCCACGTTTGAGGGCTGGCACTGCTGGCAGTCTGTCCTACACCACGCGCGCGCGCGCGGCCGCTTCGCACCAACTATCGCAATAATTGTATTTTCCATGGATAAATAGTGTTTTCGTGCAAGGAAACCAGGAATTCAAGTCCAGGGACGCCCCCGGCAGCCTCCACCTCAGCATCTCGCAGCAAGCAGCAAGGTAGTGTGCATATTCCTGTTTTTCCATTACTTTTCCCGTCGACAATCGCGTGTAAATTTCATTTTTGTCTTTCCCCGCAAGTACAGTCCACTTTGAATTTATTTATCTCGCCCGCTCAACCATTTTCTGGTCCCAACGATCCGGATTTTTATCCATTCTCTTTATTAGTTTGCTAATGGAAACGCAATAGTTTTTATCCCATAGGGGGTAAACGCGTAGGTATAGGTTATAGTTTTTATTCCACCACAGAATAAACGCATAGGTATAGGTTATAGTTTTTTACTCCATTCGGAGTAAACGCATAGTTATAGGTTATAGTTTTTTTTATTCTACCACGGAATAAACGCATAGATTAGGTAATAGTTTTATTCTATAGGGAATAAACGCTTAGATAATAGTTTTTTATCCCATTAGGGAATAAACGCATACTTACCTACTATTTATCGCATAGGTAGGTACTAAATAGTTGGTAATTTCGACTGCACCGCATAGTAACAGGTAGACCACGCGAGCAGGTACCTACGCTAGTTCGCGTGGCGTCTCGCTGCTTACCACCGCTGCCATTTTGATCGTTCGTTAGTTTTGCACTGTAGGTAGCTATAGTTGTTTTGATTTAACAATGCCTCCGAAAGAGATTCCGGAGTTAAAACTATTACACGCTAAGAAGGATAGCCTTTTTAAGCGTATGCAATCAATTTGTGATTATTCATCGAGGATCGCAGATGAATCAATAAAAGAATTGTTTTTATCCTCGATCGAAACCGTAGATACTTTGCGCTTAGATTTCGAAAATGTTCTCGATAAAATTAACTTGCTTGAATTAAAATTAAATCCCGATTTCTTATTAAGTTATGACGCCATGTCATCTTTCGAAGATTTAATTTGTCGCATAAAACGTGTCGCTAAGTCATTGCAAGTGCCCGATCCCGATGCCGGCACCGATTCGAAACCCGGGCCAGCCGGTTTTGATTTACTAAAACGGGACCGACCTAAATTACCGCCCATACAAATACCCGAATTTGATGGCGATATTAAAAATTGGCCTTTTATTTTTCGCTAGTTTCGAAAATACGATCCATAATAATAATTCGTTATCGGATTACGAAAAATTACATTACTTAGTTAGTAAACTAACCGGGAAAGCAAAAACCGTTTACGCCGGTATAACGCTTTGCGCCGAAAATTATAGTTTGATTTTGAATACTTTGAAGGTCAAATACGAAGACAAACGCTAAGTAACAACCGCTTATTTGGATCAAATATTTAATTTGAAAAATAGCTCATCGTGTAATGAACACGACTTAGAAAAATTCTTAGATATTTTTGCATCAGCTGTTCGCGCCCTAAAGAATGTCAAGGTCAATGACCTCTGTGATTTTTTGTTTTTGACTAACTAAACTAACTAACTATCTTCACGCTGTATCCCTGACGGGGTAGTCAGAGAGGACAGATCGCCAGGCTTCGCGATCCATACATACTTCTTTCCCTTCTTCGAGATTCATCAATCGCTTCATACACGCACTTCTGGGTATCCGAGTGCTTTTGACCTTTCCGTTTTTGAGCAATCTGCTCACGTGGTCTTCATATGTAAGCCTCGGCCTACCCTGACTCCTTCTACCCTCTACTTTTGAACAATATATATTCTTCGTCAATCGTTCCTCACTCATTCGTTGGACGTGTCCAAACACTTTCGTTCGTCAACATATTCGAATTTTGCAACGAACTTCGTTAAACCACGGAGTAGCGAAAAATAGTCCGACTAATCGTAGTAAGCCCACGAAGTCCACGCATTCTTTTGTTAATTTTGAACCCACAACTTCGCAATCACAAGTGTTGCATTCGAAAAATTGTTCTTTGTGTCAAGGTCACCATGACCAACTTTATAAGTGTTCGGGGTTCAATAAGCTCACTCCGGGCGATCGCTATAAATTTGTTCGTTCTAGTAATTTATGTATCAATTGTCTCAGTAAGAAACATCGTGTTTCATCCTGTAATTCGAATCATTTTTGTCGCAAGTGTAATGGTAGACACCATTCATTATTACACTTCGAAAACAATAACGCCATGTCCGGTAGTTCGCCCGTCGATTCCAGCTGCGCGAACTCAGTGCCTAACCGTCCGTCCGGGAGCGCTCTCGCGTGTTTTCGTCGCCGTCCGCGCCTAGCGGCAGCGGCGCCACTGCCACGAACGATGTCGCTTTGTGCTCGCTATCAAGTTTGCGCACAAGCCCTAGTACAGTACTTCTGGCAACCGCTCGAGTTGTTGTTTACGATTCGCATGGTAGGGGACATAGTGTTCGCGCACTTTTAGATAGTGCTTCTCAAAGTAATTTTATTAGTAAAAATTGTTGTAGTCGTCTTGGTTTGCATATAAATAACCGCCCCGCCTGCAATGTTGTGAAAGGTATTGGGGGTTCCACTAAAGCCCTTCAGGGTTCTGTAGGGATTAAATTCCACTCGCGTTTTGATTTTAATGTTAGTTTTTCGATGGATTCGCTAGTCGTCGATAAGGTTACCGAACTTTTACCGACTGTCGCAGTCAATACCTCATTATTGACTAATTTTAGAGATTTGCCTTTGGCCGATGATACTTACGCCGTTCCAGGAGATATTGATTTGTTAGTTGGCGCTTCGATTTTCCCGCACCTCCTGTTGCAGCGTAAGGTTCAAGGTCACGCATCGCACCCCGCACCGTTCGCCTTAGAGACGGTTCTTGGGTTTGTTATTGTTGGTTCCGCACCCGCTTATTTTGATTGTAACTCGACAGTGTCATATTGTTGCACCGTCGAGCCGCTGGACTCCGCTGTCCGTAAATTCTGGGAGATAGAAGAGGTGAACGTACCTCCTATTGTCAGCCCGGATGATAAACGTTGTGAAGAGTTTTATAGTCGCACGACTACTCGCGATAGTGATGGTCGTTATGTTGTCGCACTCCCTTTTAAGGGTGATGTTAATTCGCTTGGAGATTCGTTTCAGTCAACCGAAAAACGCTTCTTTTGTTTAGAACGGAAAGTGCAGACATCTCCAAGGTGGAAGGAGGCTTACGATGGCGTAATAGTAGAATATTTGGATAAAGGTTTCATTTCACCCGCGCCTCCCGAAACCGAAGAGACGAAGTGCGCTCCTTCGTATGCCATACCGCGCCATGGAGTTGTCCGCGAGGATAAACTAACCACCAAGTTGCGCGTTGTTTTATATGGCAGCGCCAAAACTAGTTCGGATGTTTCGGTAAACGATATTTTGCACAGTGGTCAAAATCTCCAAGGTAATTTGTTCGAAATTATAGTTAATTTTCGCTTATTCGCTGTCGCACTTTCAGCCGACATTAGACAAATGCTTTGTATTGGTGTTCGCAAATCAGATCGCCGATTTCATCGCATTAATATAGATAGAATTTTCGCATTCTCGGACTCGACCGTCGCTTTGTGTTGGACACATTCTTCACCCCATCGTTGGGATACATTTGTCGCAAATAAGGTGGCCAAAATTCAGTCGGAATTGGCGCCGCAAAACTTTTATCACGTCTTAGGTACGGACAACCCTGCCGATTGTTTGTCTCGTGGGTTAACACCTGCACAGATTTTGGATCATACGTTGTGGTTCCATGGCCCTTCCTGGTGCCAAACCCCACTTGATGAATGGCCTGTTAGCCCTTTCAACTCCGCTACTGTGTCCACGCCGCCAGAGGAAAAGAAAGCCTCTTTGGTTGCTACCGCGCCGCTCGAAAAGTCGCCTATCCTAGAGTTGGCTAGCCGTATTTCATCGTGGTCGATTCTTTTACGTAGTGTTGTTTTTATTTGTAGATTTTTGAAAATCCTTCCTCGTCGCGAGCATGTTACCGCCTTTAACTTAAACAAGGCTGAGTTAATCGTGCTTCGTGAACTTCAGAGATTTTATTTTTCGTCTGAAATTAGTAATCTGAAATTAGAAAAAGTTAATTTGGAATTGAATAAGCCTTGTAGTCGCGCTTTTCAGCATTTGAAACCTTTTTTGAAGGATGGCCTCATTCGAGTTGGCGGTCGTTTGAGCCAGTCCGCATTAGAGTACGATCAAATGCATCCTATAGTTCCCCCGCGCAAGGATCATATCGTTGATCTTTTAGTTGAATATCACCATAGGGTGAATTGTCACGCTGGTCCAGATTTATTAATGTCAATTCTGCGCCAAAAATACTGGATTCTCTCCGCACGCAATTTGATTCGTTCGATAGTTCATAGATGTATTCCGTATTTCAAACTTCGCCCGAAGTCAATCGCGCCCGAAATGGCCGATCATTGTCCTTGTCGTGTTGTTCGGGCTGCTAAACCGTTCGTACACACGGGTACAGATTACGCTGGCCCCTTCAGGGTAACAGTTTCTCGTAGACGTGGTATACGCTCTACGAAAGCTTATGTTTGTCTTTTCGTTTGTATGACGACTCGCGCCTTCCATATAGAGTTAGCTGGTGATTTGAGCACGCCATGCTTCATGGCTGCATTTAAAAGATTTTTGTCGCGTCGGGGTTCCGTATCTCGAATGTATTCGGACAACGGTACGAATTACGTCGGAGCTCGTCGTAACCTTTCCGAACTACATAATTTTATGCGTTCCAAACACTTTTCGTTTGAAGAGCTGAGCACCGTGCTTACTCAAGTCGAGGCCGTAACGAATACGCGTCCTCTTTGTAGAACCTTGTCTAGTGATCCCTCGGAGCCGCTTGCACTGACTCCAGCGCACTTTTTGAACGTGACACAGGTAAAATACTTACCTGCTTTTGAAATAGAGGAAGATCGACTTCATCTCCTCTCGCGTCATGCATTATTGGATAAACTCGTTCAATCGTTTTGGAAGCGTTGGAGGACAGACTATTTGCATACGCTACAGTCACGTCAGAAATGGAATACTCCATCGAACCCTATTACTGTCGGTACTGTCGTAGTTATTTTAACTGAAAATATGCCTCCATTACATTGGCCTCTTGGGGTAGTAAAAGAAGTTTTCCGTGGGTCAAATGGGATCACCCGTATAGTTCGCGTTAAAACCGCAGCTGGTTCGTACTGGCGACCAGTTATTCGCCTTTGTCCTTTGCCTAATCAACAGTAACTTCAACAACAAATTTAGCTTGTTTGATTAGGTTTAGTTTAGTTTAGTTTAGTTCGATAGCATTTGTTTATTTAGCAGCTAAAGCTTAGTGGCAACTGTATAGTCAGTTGTTCCTTTTTCGAAGGTAACCCTTCAATCCGGGGGGAAATGGTTGCGCCGGTATATGATGAAAGAATAGCCGCGTTATTTTTTCTATGTTTCATCGCTGATCTGCATTTGTTTTTAATTAATTAGTTGTCGACACTCCCCCCGCTCCCCTTTATTCCATTTCTCTTTCGCACCTACCTTGTCTCGCACACGCACCTATAAAGGAGGAGCGAGACAGCTGTTTTACGAGCGCGCAAGTACCTACGCGCGCTCCGCTATCTTCACGTCGGCGGCCACAGCATCTCGCAGCAAGCAGCAAGGTAGTGTGCATATTCCTGTTTTTCCATTACTTTTCCTGTCGACAATCGCATGTAAATTTCATTTTTGTCTTTCCCCGCAAGTACTAAAAAAATTTAAAAATACCGTTAAACATTTTATTTTTCATTTTAATAAAGGATAAATCAGTATCGAGTATTTTCTTCACGTGCCCTTATCAAAGTTTCTACCCGCCTTGGCATGCTAAGAATGATGTTGTCTATCGTTTCTTGGCATAGTGTCTTCCATTCCTCCAAAACGGCATTTCGCAGTTCATCCAAAGTCACAGGAGCGGGTATTCTGGAGATCACCCCACGTTTTAGTAAGCCCCAGACATGTTCAATCGGATTCATGTCTGGTGACCTTGCTGGTCACTCCATTACTGCGATGTTCACATGATTAAGGTACTCGCGAGTTCGCAGTGCGGTATGAGGCCGAGCATTATCTTGCATCAACACAAAACCGTCACCGATAAAGGGCTATTCTAGTATCGATCAGCAGTCAGACTCCCTCTATCGAACACCACTAAGTCCGTGCGAGCTCCCAAACATATCTCCCCCCAAACCATTGTGGACCCTCCGCCGTATGCTACCGTAGTTTCAAAATTTAACTGATTATATCGTTCCCCTTCACGTCTCTATAATCTTTGACGTCCATAAATTAGATTTAAAAGAATTTTACACTCAACACTGAACAAAACTTTACTCCATTGGTCCGTGGTCCAAAGACAATGCTCTCGAGCGAATTCACTTCTCCGAACCGTCTTCGTACCGTGCGTTCACTTACTGCTACTCCTCGAACTTCTTGAAGATTTCTGGCTTGCACAGCCGTCAAACGCGGATTCCTTCGAACACGCAGCTAAATAAAATGGTCATCTCTCCTCGATGTACGTCTATTTCTGCCTTGCCCACGATTTCTAACGAGAGAATTAGTCTCCCTGTATCGCTGGACACTGCGATAAATTGTTGAAACAGATCGACGAAGCATCCTGGCGATATCTCTGTAAGTTTGATTACTGCTTCTCATCTCAAGTGACCTGACAATTTCAGTCGGGGTTAAATCAGGCATTATGATTCCCTTATCCTTCAGTAAGATTTAAGGAACATAAAAAGTCCAAAAAGTCTTGAAAATAATAAAAATAATAAGATCTTTACATACAAACCGGTGCACCCGTAATATAGAATACTTACTCGAAATTATTAAAATTAAAACAATCACAGAAAAAAGTGAAGATCAACAGTGTTCTGATTTTTAAATATTTTATTCTAAAATAAAATAGTCATAAACCAGTCAGCAACATTAATTGAAAAAGGTTTCACTCTTTTTTTATGTGGCGCTAACGAAGTTGCGCGGGTCAGCTAGTCTTTATATATAAAAGGCAAAATCACTGACTGACTCATTGGAAATTCTTCATTTTCAAACATCAAATTTCATATACCTGCTTCTGTATAAAAATAAAAAATTACACGTTAAAGAATTTTGATAAATTCTACCATTAAGAAGCTTAAACAGGAGTTGTAATAACTGTCTCATTGATCACGTTATTTCCAAAAGTAGATCAGTATTTAAAACATCTTAACTCCATACACCCTAAGATGAAGTTCACATATGAGATGAAAAAGGATCGTTCGTTGTCATTCTTGGATGTCAGATTGGCCGTGAGAACTGACGGGTCTTTAACACACTGTATTTACCGGAAGCCTACACATACAGACAGATACCTACACGCTATGTCGCATCACCATCCTCGTCACTTACAATCCGTTATGACTTCTTTAAAGAACCGAGCTCATGATCTTTGTGACCCTGAACATTTAGAGGGTGAACTTAACCATGTTCAGGAGGTACTTAGTCGAAACGGATATAAAGTGAAGCGATTACGACAGAGGCAGGCAAGGCGTGTTAGGCATCCAGAGGTAAAAAGACAACCTGCCTACTTGCCCTATGTGAAACAGATAAGATCGGAACGGTGTTACGAGAGTATTCAATTCAAACTGTGTACACGCCGGGGGCTAAAGTAAACAAAATGGTGGGCACACCGAAGGATGTACTGCCTTTCCAATCGCCGGGCGTTTATAAAATAAATTGCAGCTGCGGTAGTTCCTATATAGGCCAAACAAAGCGGACCATAGCTGAAAGGATAAAGGAACATATCGCCGCTGTAAAGAACCGACAGACCAACAAATCAGCGATTGCAGAACATATATTACAATCAGGCACTAATCACTGGATTGAGTTTCACCGTCCCCAAGTCCTCGCCACTGACCGCCATTATTATTCGAGAATGGTGCGTGAAGCAATTGAAATAAAAAAACTCACACACATTTCAATAGAGAGGAGGGCTTCAAATTATCTACGACGTGGAATCCAGTCATTGATATCACATTACCTCGTTGTTAAGCACAGTCGAGTAACGCTCGGAATACGGACGGCCTACAGAATAGGGACATTGTCAGTGTTGTGTGTACTGGTGCGTGGATAGACAATATGAGGGTAGATTCAAACGATTCTACTTCACAATCGGAGTGACACCGCCTCTTCAGTCTGCTTGTGACCACGGCTGGTGCAACCCAGTCGAAACGTCAAGCTATTTAAGGTAAATAAGAATGATCGCGTTAATACCTGTATTTTACACTTATTTTAATCATGCAACGCGAAAGTTTACAAGTTTGTAAAACAGTTTTTAAATGCGCGCGCATAGACCACTGAGTTAGGTGTAAAATAAGGTTGCTTTTTTGTTAAAATTGTTATTTAAACTTTTAAACAGAAAGATAACAAAAGTTATATTTGAGTGAAAGTTTTGTGTACACGTTCAAGATTTTTTTTTTTATTTAAACCCGAAGCTGCATGAAATGAACAAGCAATAGGCAGGAATATTAATTTATTTGTTCTATTGATCGCGATCTTTTTTGTTTCGATTTTTTTTAGAATAATGCCAATATAATAAAAAATATCTATTATCCGACTCGTGATTTAAATAATGTTTTCAATACACTGGCTCTAATCTCACCGCAATTAGGCACATAACGATACCTACCTATTATCAATCTGTCGTTTTTTGATTGTTATTAAATCACGAGTGGGATAATGGATTTTTTATGATGTCTACGGACCGGTTTCTGCAACGCGATCTCAATAGTAATCATTATTTTGTGTGGGCAATGGTCACGTGAGACGTTCCAGTAAAATATGGATGAATGTTCATTTGAAACATAGGAGGCACTGTGACGCAAATTACCTCACCTCAATCTTCTATCAAATAACCTATAGATGCACGATTCAATACAAAATAGTGGCACTCTAATAATCGTCATTATATTTTTTACATTTTATTCTTGTACCACATTGTCGCGTCCATCGCGATAAGTAAACGAGTTTTGAGAGCCTCTCGTTCTAACGTGGTGATGTGAACGAGATCGCGTATGGATACAGTAACGGAGCAGACCAATGTGGTCGCGAAGAGAAGAGCTGTGAGAGAAATTGTGACCCGAATTTAGTTGGCACCGTTTTTCGGGAGGTGATTTTGCATCTAAAGTTTTATTTGATCAAGAACCTCAATCAATTTATTCTGCCTAGTGCTACTGGACAAAGGCCTTTCCCAATAACACTTGGACCGCTGCTTTACATATCCACTAGTCACACTCAGACCATTCGACACTCAACATTCTTTAAGTATACTTTCTGTCCTCCGTGAGGTACACACATACATGACATGATACAGGGAATTATGGGCGCTCTATCCCGACATTGACACCTATGTTTATTGAGTCATGTAATCTAATGTGGCAAACAAACGTATAGCCCACTTGATGCAAATTTTCACCGCTGTCTTTTTGAAAAACGAGCGTCTTTTTCAAAACCGTTGGTCCCAGTTGCTAGTAACATGGCAGTCGTTAAGCCAAGCTTATGGCCTTATGGGCTGCTTGAATGAAGTATTTCAACAGCAGGTAGCTACGACCTGCGTCTGTCTATTTCAACACGGCAATTGGCTCACCACCTATTAAGTACATAAGATTAAAATGCACACGATGAAATGTGCCTGTTCCAGGATTAAGGCGTGATTGATATAGGTAAATGTGATGTTTCTTATTATGTTTTTCACACAGAGTAAAAACAATTATCATCATTGAATTACTTGCAGCTCTGCTCTGGAGAACATATGGGCGCGCTGGCAATGTCTGAAGCAGGGTCTGGCAGCGATGTAGTATCAATGAAGCTACGAGCGGACAAGAAAGGTGACTATTATGTACTGAATGGCAACAAATTCTGGATTACTAATGGACCTGACGCTGATGTGTTAGTCGTAAGTTGTAGTAATTGACTTTAGGTATTCACTAAATTTAGCTCTAAGTTTTTTCCAGTTAGAAGATAGATACCTAGGTACTAAAATAAGACTATGTATATTATTGCCATTATGCGATTTTGATTTTAACGTGATTGAATTCGTCGGTCACTTACCGATCTGATAGGTGGGTAGGTTATTTGTTACTAGCGACTAGCGACCTGTCCCGGCTTCGCACGGGTGGACATTTACTATTTAAACATTTTGGCAATTAAAATAGCCTATATTAATCAGTGATAATGTAGCATTCAAACTGTGACAGAATTTTTAAAATCTATCCGTTACTTTTTGAGCCAATTCGTTACAAACAAAATTACATACTAATCTTTCCTCTTTATAATATTAGTTTATTTGTTTTTGACATTATAAATATAATGGCAGTCTGTAAAACATATTGGATTTTGGACAAAAGTTTGATTGGAATATTGAAATCAGTAGGTACTTTGTTTTTGAAATAAACTATGGTCTCTACCACCAATAACTTTTTTTGCAATCGCAAGTGGAAAGTGATGTGGGATTAGATCGTCTAAGTGGCGTGATGATATGTGTGTAAGGTGGGAGACGAGCATATAGAGACGGGCCTACCTGGTCACATAGCGTATGGACGTTAGCAACAGTCTCTATATAGGTAACATACAGTCTCTCTAGATAACAGGCTTAGATCTTAAGATATACATAGTACGAAGCTGCATGATATAGCCATAAAAATTACTTTATTAAATTTATTTCACTTCCAGGTATATGCAAAAACAGATTTGACATGTAAACCTCAGCACGGAATCACAGCTTTTTTAATAGAGAAAGATTTCCCCGGGTTTAGTACTGCACAGAAGCTAGATAAATTAGGCATACGAGGGTCAAATACTAGTGAATTGGTGTTTGAAGACTGTAAGGTTCGTATCAATCTCCAATCTTTGTATTTTATAGATTTGTGAATAGGTAATAGGGTAATATGTAGGTACTTAATATAAGTAGGTAAATAGGTGCAGCTCTACAATCTTTTAATAGTGTACCTATTATCTATCTGAGAAATAGCTAGTAGGTTAAATGAAAAAAAAACCGGGCAAGGGCGAGTAGGACACGCCCAACATTTTTTTGCGTTATAAATCGTAACTTTTTTGTTCAATATTTTGTTTCAATATAGTTTTAATTTGAGTTGCGATCCAATAAAGGTGGCGCTTTTTTCCTTTTGAGGTACGGAATCCTAAACAGTCAGTTTCATGAAATCATTCATTCATGAATAGTGCTAAGGCAAAAAAATAGGAGTAAAATAACACAAAAGCGCGACTATGATTTCATTTCGACTCTCTGCGAGTGATTTTAGTGGCGTGAATACGTCTTTAAAATTGATTTCTTATGGAGACCATTTTGAGGTAATTTTGCTGCGTATCGAGATTTCCATTTAGTATAAGTTTTGTCTCGGCGAAGCCACAACATTCGTCATAGTCTCTAAAATAGTACCCGTTACAAAACATATCATTATTTTTTATCATACAACATAGGTGCGGTAGAAACGCTCGTGGCCCCGCGGACTCAGGGCCGTATTCCAGAACGTTTATCAATACTCAAGAAACACTTGAGAGTAGTATTTATAAGGCAAAAACTAGCCTCAACCGTCGATTGAGTATTGAGAAACGTTCTGGAATACGGCCCTTAGTGTTCTGTAAACGATCACTGAGTTACTCAACTTTCACGTGACTGGTCCTCGGAAGGGTAACCACTTTGTGGCATTTACATTTGCGTGCGTTTCCGTGCTTCGGAAGGCATCTTAAGCCGTTGGTCCCGGTTGCCAGTAACATGGCAGCCGTTAAGCCCAGTTGAAGGCCTTATATATAACCTATTCCTGCCCATTTCAAAACAGCAACACCGCTCACCATTTGCTACGAGAAACAAAAATGCTTGTGCGGTGAAATGTAGGCGTACCTATAGTAGGTATGCCTTGTCACCCTTTTGGGGATTAAGACGTGATTGATCGTGACGAATTATAAGCTGCCTTGTATTTGAGTACATATATTATTATGTTTTAGGTTCCTGCGAAAAACGTACTTGGTGAAGTAAACAAAGGTGTCTACGTATTGATGTCTGGTTTAGATCTAGAGCGCCTGGTTCTTGCGTCCGGACCCGTGGGGATCATGCAAGCGGCAATTGACATAGCTTTTAGCTACGCGCATACCAGAAAACAGTTCGGCAAATATATTGGTGAATTTCAATTGATACAGGTGAAACTTGTTTGCTTGTTCATCTTTTACTGCTTTGTGTATGTGACTGCGGTTGGCTGGGTGGATACATACTAATTTGTGTGATCTGTACCTATATTTATTTAATGGAGTTTGGATGTTTTCTAAATACAAATATAGGTAGGTATGTGTATTTTTAAACATATAATTAGTTTATCTGTTCTAGAGATCCAAGAAATTGAATTGACAAGATCAAATTCGGAAGACAATTGAAAAGATCATGGAAATGCGTTTCTGAGTTATGGTTTAACTAGCACGAAATTGTTTTATAAGTAGATACATATTCTGGGATATTTCTTTACACAGCGCCATCTAGCCCAACTTTAGCTAAAATCATTATCATCATCCAAGCGTCTGTCCCAGTTGCGTCTCGCGACGCCCGGGGTCCGCTTTCCTACATTTTCTCCTCCACTTCGCACGGTCGTCGGCATCCCCTATAGTGAGACCATTAGCACTCATTTCATCCCTTACGACGTCAAGCCAGCACTTCTTGGGTCTTCCCCTCTTACCGGGACCCGGTGGGGCTGACATGGCCAGACATTTGTTTCCCACGTAGCCCGGCGGTTGCCAAGACGTCACCATACCACCGAAGGCGACACTCTTGCAACTTGTCTGCAATGTCACGGACGTGAAGGCTGCCGCGAATGCGAGAGATCCTCACGCGGTCCATCCGTGTGACTCCACACATCTACCGCAGCATCTTCATTTCCGTGACACGCAGCTCCTGCTTGTGTCGCTCCAATTTTGGCCACGTCTCACTGCCATGTAAAAGGACAGGTTTAATGATGGTTTTGTAGACCTGTCCCTTCAACCGAATCGGCATTTTTGGGTCACAAATGACACCGGTCATCTCCCGCCATTTGGCCTACGCGGCAGAAATGCGTGACTTGACATCGCAATCGATGTCACTGGACGTGTGAAATACAGATCCAAGGTATTTAAACTGGTCCGTGCGCTTGACCAAATCACCGCCAAAGCGGACGGATGTGGGATCTGTCGAGTTTAGTGCCAAGTACACGGTCTTCGCCACATTTCATTTCAGACAGACGTTCTCAAGCGTCTCCTTCCACGCCGTCACACGTCGCACCAATCTGCCCCTCTCCGCGTGTGCCAGCGCAATATCGACAGCATACATGAGCAACCATAGAGGCTGCTCATGCGAGTTCCTGATGCTGTCCGACAATTCGTTTAATATCACACTGCAAAGAAATGAACCGAACCCTGGTGTACCCCGATGGTGATGGGTAAGGGTTTCGTGTCGCCAACAGCAATCCGAACCATGGAATCGGAGCCGCGGTACATGTCCTAAAAGCGTTAAAGAGCATTTAGAGTATTAAAGAGGGCTTTCTTGTCCCTAGTCTCCCTCTGGACTGTGTCGTTCTACCACCAGGTTTCCTTGTCACATTTGCACCCACCCAACACACCGACCGGCCTGTGGCGCGTAGGCACTTATCAGGTGGGTAATAATCCCATCGATAAGCACCCTCACGATCATAAGCCGGTCGCTACAGCGTTTTACCTCCAAGATACCGCTCTGCAGCCCCTCGGAGAGCACCACGGCCACCCCAGTTCTTCCTACCAGGTGCACCCATGTAATACAGCTTGTAGCCTTTCTGCAGAGGCCGGGCTCTGTTGCCCTTCCTACGAGTGTCCTGCAGGAACGCCAAGTCCACCCTCCGCCTGGAGAGTACTTCGGCCAACTCTACCGCACGCCCGGTCAGCGTCCACGATGCGAAGCGGATACGGTTTGGGGCTAACTTCTTTAGCCGTCCTGGCCCGACACACTGCAACCCACTTGCCACAGGAGTCGGGTTGGGATCCTGCGTGCCGTTTTGCGGCGGCGCCCTATCCCTAGCTACATTCCGATTGTACCTTTCCATTTTTTGACTTTGACTGCCTCTGTGGCGCGGTGGGAGTGCATCCGACCGCTACGCAAGAGGTCGTGGGTTCGATTCCTACCCAGGATAAAACTTTGTGTGATGAGCACGATGGTTTATTCTGTGTCTGGGTGTTATTTATCTATAATATGTATGTATTTAGAAATATATAAGTATGTTTATCAGTTATCTAGATCCCATAACACAAGTTAATATTACCTTACTTTGGGCTAGATGGCGCTGTGTGAAAAGTGTCTCACAATATTTATATTTATTTTGTTTCGGAGGGTAGGTGGCTTTTATGGGAGCGACGTCCTCAGACCTCCGAACCCCAGAGGGGAAAGCCAGCGCCAGAGCCTCGTCCGTTTTTCAGCAGGTGCACGCACTGGCACGCGAGGTTGACTTGGGCCCCGAAGATCTTGGTGGGACCCCTACACCCCAACTTAAGCTAAAATATGCTTGTGATAAAGGATCTAGACAACAGATTAAACATATTTATATATTTCATATTAAGTAAATGTTATTCATAGAAAACATGTAAATTCCGAAGCAAATATTTGTGTATCTTACTAATATTTAACCGGAAAGTTTGTAATGACGTATAGATATAGGTTTGTTCTCTTTCACGCACAATTACTGAACTGATTTTGATGAAACTTTACAATAATATAGCTTACACATCAGAATAACACAGGCTACTTTTTACCCGGAAACAAGCTCAAGTGGGAAACGGGAACAGGAAAACTTCAATACGCGGGCGGAGCCGCGCACGTCAACAAATATAGGTATTTTGTTCAGACCCAGGATTCGAATGGTAACAAATACGTCAATTACAAATAGTTAATAAGTAGGTAATACTTATGAGTACTTATTTGATTTTATTTCAAAGGGCAAAATGGCGGATATGTATGCAACATTGAGTGCGTGCCGAAGCTACCTGTATGGGGTGGCGAGGGCATGCGATAACGGCCAAGTGAATAGCAAGGACTGTGCGGGCGTCATACTCTACTGCGCTGAAAAAGCAACGCAGGTCGCGTTGGATGCGATACAGATTTTAGGTAAGTACAAGTAACCGATTACTAAGTATATTAGCTACGATTTAATTGTACAGTTTTAACGATCTACGCGTTCCCGAGATAAAGGGTCTTGATAGACAGACAGGCGAACTGACAAAGTAATTCCGTTGGGGTTCCGATTTTCTCTTTTGAGGTATAGAATGAAAACTTATTAGCCGTTCGCAATATTTTTCAAAATCTATCTTATTTGAGGGAGTGAGCCCAGTGAAGCAGGATTGGATTTGGATTAAAGAAACCTAAATTGACGTTACAAACTAGTGAAATCGGATATGTAACAGCTCTTCGTAAAATCCTTATGTAAAACTATGTGTTTCTTCATTTACAGGAGGTAATGGATACATAAATGACTATCCAACTGGCAGATTGCTAAGAGACGCTAAACTTTACCAAATCGGAGCAGGCACATCTGAAATACGAAGACTCGTGATTGGTAGAGCACTAAATAAGGAATATAAATAAATATTATTATCTTGTCTAGTCTATTATTTGTTGATTTCTGTTTTGTTTTTGTGTCTATTTTTGTTTTGAAGCGCTCGTGGCCTCGCTAACTCCTAGTGTTCTATAAACGATAACTGCGTTAAGCAACTTTCGCTATGGCTGGTCCTCGGAAGCGTGAACATTTTCTTATGGGCAGTCGTTAAGCCAAGTTGAAGGCCTTAAAATTTCAACAGCAGGCCGCCCGTCGTCACATCCTGCGCTTGTCTATTTCAACACTGCAATGGGTTCACCACCTGTAACGTGGGACAAAGCTGTATACATAAATGTGGGCATATAGTATGCCTCTGTCTTCCCCTTTCGGAGATAAAGGCGTAACAATATGTACCTATGTGTTATTTGTTTAACGAACTAACTACGAGTAAAAATAACTACCATAACTCTTTAGCCTGCTATACAGCAAATTAGTGACATAAAATACCGCTAGCATGCACCATGCTCGGCAATTTATCATGTCTGTTACTCGCGCATGCAGTGTATAACAGGCTTTAGACTCCTCCTTGTTCCTTTCAATGAGTTTATTCTGCCAGCAGGTGGCAATTGCACAGTATTAAAATAGTGGGCATAATACTGGGAGTTCAATGTGTATACGGGTTCATGTATTAAAGCCCAGTAAACCTACTTTTTTAGAATGTAGGCACCCAGTAAGAAAGGTTTTGCAAAGTCATATCTCAAAGAGGCGTTAATTTTATCGAAGTACCTATGTCACGTAAAGTCATACAGTATATTTATCCTTATTCACGCTTTATCCCTGACGGGTCCTGGCGATCACCAGGCTTTGCGATCTATGCATACTTCTTTCGAGTATAAAGCATGCACGTTTTGGGTATCCGAGTACTTTTGACCTTGCCGTTAATGCTGACATTTTCATACAAACGTGCCATGGTATATGGCACGTTTAAAACGCCATATTGGGCGGCAATGCTTACCTGTGATTGTTATAAAAGCGTATGCATATATTTCTCTGTTCTTTCTGTCGCTGTAAGTCAAGCAATAAACAATCTACGTTGACATACTTGCTGTAATATCATTTCTCTATACTTCCCTATAACTTCGTTGTAATAATTCAGAAGTGAAGTGGGATCCACGTGTTGGAAGATTAAAAAAAAATGTAGAAGACTGCTGCCGATTCTGAAGAAGAAAATTCCAATTTCATGATAAGCTGACGGTTCTAGAAGAAAATAACATCACTACACCACCAGGACCTTGCTATTACAAGAACAATAGTAGCAGATTGCACTCCATGCACTCTCAAAAACATCGTGATTATGTAGGTATCCTAACAATATTATGTAAAACCTCACAGAGAAGACATTCTGAAGAGAACAAATGACAAAACTATGGAGTAGAACAACCTTCTCCTGAGACTACCCTTTGCACGCAAGTTTAGCAAGACTTCACATTCCTATATTCCATCACTGAAGTCCTGACGAACTAGGAAGAAATGAACTACCGTATTACGACAATTCGACAATCGCAGCTGCTTTGATGTCAAGATGGAATCACCGGAATGTTCGCCAACAGGCGTTTCGGTCGTCAAGGTCTGCATCGTGGAAGACTTGCACCACCGGCACGACTCAACACCCGCCAAGGCGCTCGACGGAGACTGCCACTACGACCCGCCTCATCGCGAATGACAGATGCTGCTACGAGCCACATTCTGCATAGACCTTATTAAGATGGGTGCTATCAATTGCCTTTTGCCTACCCCAAATAGCCACACTCCATGCCACTCATTGCTTTTCGCCTAGCTATTATAAGCCATGGCTACTATGCCAGTCAAAGCAAGTGTTTACAGCTTAGTAAAATAGCAATTTAACTGTGGGTGGGTTAAATCTATGGCAAGAATTACACTGTCAATAAATATCGCGATCTCGCGATATTTATTGATGTGTAAACGGAATCTGAAACTTTATTGACGATATTGACAAAAAATCTGGTTTTTTTGTGATCCATCAATAATAGTCAATATTTATTGACTATGTGAGCGCCCGTGGTTCGTGATACTGTCAGTACCCGCCCGACCTGCGCACTGTGAACATGTCGGAGGATGTATTAATTGAGGATTGGGTGGCTTCGCCTTGTTCAGTGGACGAAGCAGAAGTAGAATGTAACAATATTGTTCTTAAACAATTTATAGAGACTTTTGAAACGCTTCCTGAGCTGTGAATGGTTACTAATCCAACTTTTGAGTGAAGCCGGGGACAAAATGCTGGTATAACTCAAATCTATGAGCGATCATCCTGTAGCAAAGTAACGCACAGCCACTGCTAACATCTCTCTCATACCTATAGCACTTCTCAAATGAGTATCTTATTTGGTAACATATGCGGTCTAATAAATTCTCAAAAATAGATTATATATAATTTATTCATACGAAAGTAATTTCTATAATGTTCAGAGTCCGATATTTTCATTTCATTTAATAAATTTAAATATGTATATTTATAACGCATGGACATTTTTGTTTTCTCTACATTTAAAGAAGCGCTCGTGGCCCCGCGGTCTCAGTGTTCTGTAAACGATCACTGAGTTACGCAACTTTCACTATGGCTGGGACTCGGATGGGTGACCACTTTGTGGCATTTACATTTGCGAGCGTTTCCGTGCTTCGGAAGGCACGTTAAGCCGTTGGTCCCGGTTGCCAGTAAAATGGCAGTCGTTAAGCCTGGTTGATGGCCTTTGGGCGGCTTAAAAATTTCAACAGCAGGTAGCCACAACCTGCGTCTGTCTATTTCAACACGGCAATGGGCTCACCACCTATTACGTGGGACAGGAATCCACACGGTGAAAAGTGGGCATATAATATGCCTCTGCCACCCATTCGGGGATAAGGCGTGATGGATATTTATTATTATTTATTTATTATTTAATGCTAACATAATGGCGATACAAGCTTTTTGCTTTAAAGTCCATAATGTAATTGTAGGTAAACCTATTGTAAACACGTCTACACGGAATGGTGAACCAATGAATACTGACAAATTTGTTGTCAATATTTATTGAAAATGTAATACGCTATGAGATTCAATATTTACTGCGACCGATATCACGATATTGGATTGCGATATTTATTGACTGTCTAATCCTTGCCTATGATCGGGCCAGTTGTTGAAGATACATATTGATATTGTTGGTAGCTGATTGAAATCTTAGTTTCGCTTGTGAAAGCAATAGACTTATAGAACTAGAATGTCTTCGCCTACACGCAGTTCAGTTTTGTTTTAGTTAAAAACAAAAGTAAATCAAAATAATTTATGTGCACTAGAAGCCGTTGCCGTACTTGATACCTGTAGTATTTGTTTTGTTTATTACTTAGGTTCCGCTTTCGAAATTTTCTTATCGTTCTGCGAGTCGATTGGTTATTAGCAAGTACAGAGTTTCTATAACAATTGAGGTTACGTAATGAAACGCCTTGTCAATTTATGTAGTTTATTTAATTGTGTATGCAGTCACTAAAAAAAATAATAATGTTAGGTATTTACTATTGGAAAGAGTCATCAAAACTACCTCGTGGTAAAACAGCTCGAGCTATTTAGTTACCTACGATTCATAAGTGCAGTTAGATGATACGCACAGAAGCTTGCAAAATAGTGATACATAATAGGTATAGTACGCATACTGAAACATAAATCCTACTGAAGGTAACACTTTACTTCCCGGTTATGTAGGTACTTGGTTCAAATATAGTGAACGAGCGACGGTAGGGCTTTATTTAGAATTAATGGAAAAATAGTTTACCCAAAGAATATTACGTGTATGAGATATAATAATACAAGTAACGAGACTATTACTGTGCCATGCTTCGCTCACTTGTAGCCCTACGTGCGATTTTTATATTCTCTATGGAACTAGAACAAACTCGAGCCTGCTCGAGCCAAAGTGCAGCCCAAGATGTCAATCGTACGAAATTGGTGAAAGGATTTAGTTAGCTAGCAATAAATCGTTAAACAGTATCCTTGTCGTTCCTGGGTTGACCTCTAGATTATTGAGTGTTTGAAAATTACGGGTCTTTTTGTACAATTTCGCTTGTAATGCTCGTAGCTCCGTTAGCTAAGTATTCTGTAAGCTATCACTGCCTTAAGCATCTACACTATAATTGGTTTTGAGATGGGTAACCGTTTGTAGCATTTCTTTCATTCAAGGGCGTTGCCGTGACTCGAAAGCCACACAATCATTTGGTCTCGATTGCCGTTAAGCAGAGTTGAAGGCCTTGGAGGTCGCCTTAAAATATGGCTTAAGCATAGCCGGTGCTGTTCGTGTCAACGCAGCAACAGTGTCAACTTGACAGCGCGAATGTAACCTTTGGTATTGCAATTACCTACAGGCTACTTTAATCACATATCAGGTGGGCTGTATACTCAGCAGTATAAAAATAATAAAGTACCCCCCACATGCTTACATTTTGTAAAGAATTAATTCAAATTGGTGTATAGTTTAACAAAGGTTAGCGATTAACCGTTTTTGCAACGTTTAGACAACGTACCTTCTGTTAGGTACATAGTACTAGCGCGGTGTCTCTTCACTCCACTTGGCGCAAAATCTGATTTTTCAAACTTAAAATGTCTATCATATATTGCACTTGTAAAATAATATATACACACACATATCAAGAAAAAACACTATTTTAAACACTTATGATATTGTTATTTAAACTCGTTAAAAAACTGTTTAAAAAAGTTCCTTGGACGGATGTATGAGACTCGTCTGTATGTTACGGATTATTTTCTTGTTAACACGATAACGACCGAAATACTTTACTAATAGTCTTTTTTTTCTCTTACGCTTCAGTATAATTAGGAATAGAACCCATTCACTTTTCACGGTCTGATTCGATGTGGTTTAATTGTTATTATCTTTACTTTATTTATTTCATAATCCCTATGCGATAATTCATAGCAAAGTTTGTAAGCTTGTAATTCAATTTTTTTTATAATATAATAAAAGCGCGTGAGTCGTGCACTTTTGGGTTTTCCAAAGTTTTTCATTTTTTTATCAAGTGGATATGATAGGATAGTACTAAAGGAAATAAATGTGCAAGGTAGCCATAGATATTCAACTTGGAATATAGATAACATTAATTCAAACTAATCAGTACCTGAAAGAGCTACAATTCTGATAACATTGCATAACTGTTACAATATAACCGTGCCAAGTGATCGCTGCTAGTTCGGACGCTGCTAGTTCGGAAGTTGGACAACGTCAATTTTTGATACGCAGTATAAAGGATTTCCGTTATTGATGGATTAGGATACTTTAATTTGCCTTATGATTAGATCCAATGTCAGATAGCTCAAACAGATCTTAGGATAGCTATATAGCTGCTAGGATCTTAAGCGACCATAGTATTGTACCGCCTATTACTTTCTTATTATATCTAGCCAGCCACTTACCAATTCTCTTGTTCCCTTTATGGGAACAATTGTTAGATAAAACCCGAGCAGAACGCTGTCGGTCTACCGTGATGTAATGCCATGCCAAAGCCAAGCCTAAGCCAGGCAAATGCCAAGCCAGGCAAATGCCATGCCAATGCCAAAGCCAGGCAAATGCCAAGCCAATGCCACAGCCAGGCAGATACCAAGCCAGCTACTCAGACAGCTCGTTCTTATTGCAGGAGCAATTGCTTACAGGATGGCCGATAGTAACGCCACGCCAGAAAATATGTTTAATAGTCGACACAAGTTGTGACGTCGTTCCCTACTACGCCATATTGGGCAGCAATGCTCACCTGTGATCGTTATAAATAGTGCACATGTTTCTCAGTTCATTCTGTAGTTGTAAGTCAAGCAATAAACAATCTACGTTGACATACTTGCTGTAATATAATTTCTCTATACTGCCCAATAACTTCGTTGTAATAGAAGGTACAAGACGGTAAAATATAATTATTTAAGTGTTAAGTTTACCTACTCTTAATCAAGACCGTCTGACTCACTGGCTGACTCATCAACGAATGTCCATATCCGAGTATAAGTTACACAAAGTTAGAGTTATTAGTATATAGACAAGGTTAACGCCGGATTTTCAACACTAGCAACAGTGGTCACCATTGTTACAGAGTTGCATTGTTACGTAGTAATAGCAAAACTTGTGTTTTTAAAAACTATTTATTTAACATAAACTTACAATACTAAGAACAAGAGTGAATTCGATGAGAGTTAGGAATGAACTGCCAAGCATTCGGCGTATCGGGCTCTTATATTATCACAGTAGTGTTAGTTGAGTCCAAAGTATATTAATTAGCTTAATGTGTTAACAGAGTATACAAAGATACGTGAATGAGTAACATTAGGCTAAAGTAAATATAATAGACTAATGAGATGATTAATACAAAGAGTAGGTTAGGAACTATGTATCAAGTAAAGTAAACATGATAGCTTAAAGAGACTTTGAAACTTACAGATATTGTACTCGGTAAATACATTAGGAATAGGCTAGGTACTATATTACAAAGTAACTATGCTAAGTCGAGGGCAAGCACTACATAACAGCATTACTCCGACACTATGGTCCATATTTCAGAACGTTTCTCAATAGATACTCAATCAAGGAACGCTTGAGGCTAGTTTTTGCCTTATAAAATCTACTTTAAAGCGTCGGTTGAGTATTGAGAGACGTTCTGGAATACGGCCCTATAAACCATTACTATCAATCAATCTAATACTGTACCTATCTTCACGTTGTAACCCTGACGGGGTAGTCAGGGAGGACAGATTGCCAGGCCTCGCGATCCATGCATACTTCTTTCGCTTCCTGCAGATTCATTAACCGCTTCATACATGCACATCTGGGTATCTGAGCACTTTTGACCCTTCCGTTCTGAGCAGTCTGCTCACGTAGTCTTCATACGTAAGTCTCGGTCTACCCTGACCTCTTCTACCCTCTAATTTCGCACAATATAAGGTACCAGAGTCGAATATGGCCACCATAAGGTTTGACACAATTTTTTTGGCCATGTGTAATACATGACGTTATCAGACTATTTTTGTGTCGTCGCCTATCTATGTAGCTATCGTGATATAGCCATAAAGAGAACAAAATTCAAGCACAAATGTACATATACGTCATTTTTTGAAGTGAAAACTTCTTTAGCGACGTTGAGCACTTTTTCTGTAATGGGTATAAAATCTTAAACTCGCGTCAGGACACGTGACCTGATCGAAAAAGCGTAAGATTTTTTATCATCATCATCTTTACGTCGATCCCGGTCAATTTTTGAAGGAAAAACTTCTTTTAGCGCGGTACGCATATTTTTAGATGAGATAAAATCTCTGGACTCGCGACCATAATCATCATCATCATCTAACGTTGATTCCGGTCATCTACAGGTCTTATTAAATAATGCTGTGTAATCAATTAGGACTCTTTCAGTGTAGAATTATTTTTTATCATCATCATCTTTACGTCGATCCCGGTCAATTTTTGTAGGAAAAACTTCTTTTAGCGCGGTACGCATATTTTTAGATGAGATAAAATCTCTGGACTCGTGACCATAATCATCATCATCATCAAACGTTGATTCCGGTCATCTACAGGTCTTATTAAATAATGCTGTGTAATCAATTAGGTCTCTTTCAGTGTAGAATTATTTTTTATCATCATCATCTTTACGTCGATCCCGGTCAATTTTTGAAGGAAAAACTTCTTTTAGCGCGGTACGCATATTTTTAGATGAGATAAAATCTCTGGACTCGCGACCATAATCATCATCATCATCTAACGTTGATTCCGGTCATCTACAGGTCTTATTAAATAATGCTGTGTAATCAATTAGGACTCTTTCAGTGTAGAATTATTTTTTATCATCATCATCTTTACGTCGATCCCGGTCAATTTTTGAAGGAAAAACTTCTTTTAGCGCGGTACGCATATTTTTAGATGAGATAAAATCTCTGGACTCGCGACCATAATCATCATCATCATCAAACGTTGATTCCGGTCATCTACAGGTCTTATTAAATAATGCTGTGTAATCAATTAGGACTCTTTCAGTGTAGAATTATTTTTTATCATCATCATCTTTACGTCGATCCCGGTCAATTTTTGAAGGAAAAACTTCTTTTAGCGCGGTACGCATATTTTTAGATGAGATAAAATATCTGGACTCGCTACCATAATCATCATCATCATCTAACGTTGATTCCGGTCATCTACAGGTCTTATTAAATAATGCTGTGTAATCAATTAGGACTCTTTCAGTGTAGATTTATTTTTCATCATCATCATCTTTACGTCGATCCCGGCCAATTTTTGAAGGAAAAACTTCTTTTAGCGCGGTACGCATATTTTTAGATGAGATAAAATCTCTGGACTCGCGACCATAATCATCATCATCATCAAACGTTGATTCCGGTCATCTACAGGTCTTATTAAATAATGCTGTGTAATCAATTAGGACTCTTTCAGTGTAGAATTATTTTTTATCATCATCATCTTTACGTCGATCCCGGTCAATTTTTGAAGGAAAAACTTCTTTTAGCGCGGTACGCATATTTTTAGATGAGATAAAATATCTGGACTCGCTACCATAATCATCATCATCATCTAACGTTGATTCCGGTCATCTACAGGTCTTATTAAATAATGCTGTGTAATCAATTAGGACTCTTTCAGTGTAGATTTATTTTTCATCATCATCATCTTTACGTCGATCCCGGTCAATTTTTGAAGGAAAAACTTCTTTTAGCGCGGTACGCAATTTTTTTTTTCATCATCATCATTAACGTCCATCCCGGTCAATTTTTGAAGTGAATATTCTTTTAGCGCGGTACGCTTATTTTTTGATGAGATAAAATCTCTGGACTCGCGACCATTATCATCATCATCATCTAACGTTGATTCCGGTCATCTACAGGTCTTATTAAATAATGCTGTGTAATCAATTAGGAGTCTTTCAGTGTAGATTTATTTTTCATCATAATCATCATTTTTTAACGTCGATCCCGGTCAATTTTTGAAGGAAAAACTTCTTTTAGCGCGGTACGCAATTTTTTAGATGAGATAAATCTCTGGAATCGCTACACCCCGTTACGATACGCAGCTATAGTGTGTGCATATATGCATGTACCAACGCGTCTAGATAAATAAATTATTAATAAATTGAGTTTTCACTTCTGTCGGCACTCCCGGAGTGGTTAGGTTTTTTTTAATAGAAATGTCGCCATATTTCCGATAGTGTAGTAAAATATGGCCACGCTGTGGCCATACTACCGGTATGAATTGTACACATAGATGATTACTTATTGAAAAAAGTATTTATTTACTTGTTGTCCATCTAAGTCTCATTCATAAGGTCAGGTATTTGAATTAAAAACATATTTACATTGTAAAACTCGTTTTATATTAGAAAAAACAATAAAAAATTAATAGCAACGCAGAAAATTTATAGGTATTACCACAGCCGAAAGACATACAGTCGGTCGACGAAGCTGTCTAGACAGAGCAATCGTGCGGGGGACAAGGGAGGAGACGCGGGAGGGTTTGTCCCGAGCTGCGAACAAAATGTTGTTGGTGGCTCGGGACAGTCTTTCAGGGCTGACGCATTCACGACTGCTTGCTATGATTTTTGAATTTATGTATAGATTTCTTTAATTCATGGGGTTTTTATTTTAATATTCTAAATACAAATTTCGTGTGCATTTTGCAATCCAATATGGCCGCCGCGCCATGGATATAAAATTTCATGTTGGGTATCGTATAAGGGGTTTTTTAGTATGCTAAGTACGAATTTCGTGTTAATTTTGCAATCCAATATGGCCGCCGAGCCGTAGTTATAAAATTTCATGTTGGGTATCATATAAGGGGTTTTTTGGTATGCAGAGTACGAATTTAGTGTTAATTTTGCAATCCAACATGGCCGCCGCGCCGTGACTCTAAAATTTCATGCTGGGTATCGTATAAGGGGTTTTTTGGTATGCTGTGTACGAATTTCGTGTTAATATTGCAATCCAATATGGCCGCTGCACCGTGGTTTTAAAATTTCATGTTGGGCATCATATAAGGGGTTTTTTGGTATGCTGAGTACGAATTTAGTGTTAATTTTGCAATCCAATATGGCCACCGCGCCGTGGTTTTTAAATTTCATGCTGGGTATCGTATAAGGGGTTTTTTGGTATGCTGAGTACGAATTTCGTGTTAATTTTGCATTCCAATATGGCCGCCGCGCCGTGGATATAAACTTTCATGTTGGGTATCGTATAAGGGGTTTTTTGGTATGCTGAGTACGAATTTCGTGTTAATTTTGCAATCCAATATGACCGCCGCGCCAACTGTTATAAATTTCATGTTGGGTATCGCATAAGATAATTATGGTATGCGGAGCCACACATGTGGGATTATAACTATACTCTATACTATGTTATCCTGTGTTCAAGTTTTTCGTCATAATTAATATTTAAACTTGTTCAAAGCGTAACCAATATTTTTTAGTTGAAAGCAACAGTAGCATTAAGTCCAGTTAGTCAAAAACCGAAAATATTTATGATTAACTCATTTACTACTAATAATATACCTAATATACCCGACGAACTTCGAATCTCCATAGAATTTGGTTTTTTTTTTCTTAGAGTGTTCATCGGGGCGGAGACAAATTGAACAAATTAATAATAATAATAATATACCCCTCGAGGACAGTTGTAATCTTTTATAGGATTAACGCAACCTTATGAGGGTATAGTAGATTCGCTTTTTGAGTCATCCACTATCTGATATCAACAAAAAAATGTATCAGAAAGTTATTGAAAAGCTCACATCCGCAGGGCAGCTTGTGGCGAGCTGAATGTGCGTGGCTACACATCGGTCCCGATTCTTCAGTTTTGTTGCCCTTCTGTTTCCGGTTAGCATTTAATGGGCTAACGGGTGAGCAGTGAGAGTGCTACCTTGGCTTGCCTTAATTGGCCGGTCAGAGGGAGGGAGCCAGAGCTATGTGCTCGGGGGTGGAAGTGTCATTTTCAAGGGCATAACTACGGGGAAGCCCGCTCCGGGTCTGACCCGCGATGGTAAAACCGGCGCTGCACCGCTCGACACCCCAAGCCGCTCACATCGGTGTCTGTCGCCTTACAGGCTTATCATGCCTATGGCGATTGTATAGGGGACCCATCTAGTGAGTTGGCGAGTCACCGTCTGCCAAAATTAGGATAATCAGATATTAAAATGGCAGACGCCGCCTTTATCCATAGTTATAATCACCTAGTTCATCAAACCCCCAACTCAATAGCCCATTTCTTAGTTAGCATATTTTACAATAGTTTAACTCCCATTAGAGGTGATCCATTATCGTTCTTCTACATAAGGCGGGCGTGGACTGTCTGCAGTGGGGGCCCCATTTCCTTTTAAATTAAAATTCTCAATGGGCCTCTGCGTGTTAGACCAGTATGTCCCCATGTACGCCTACCAAAAACCTGGTTATCTTCATAAAAAAAAGAAGATACCCGTGAAAAGAAGAAACATAATAATATGAGATCACATATGTCAGCTCACCCTTGTTTGAATTCCCAGTTCCCATCCCCAGCTTCCAGTTCCCATTTCTCATCGTCAATTCCCATTCCTGGTTCATGCTCCCATTCCCTTGATTTTATAACCACGGCGCGGCCGCCATATTGGATTGCAAAATTAATACTAAATTCGTACTCAGCATACCAAAAAACCCCTTATTCAATACCCAACATGAAATTTGAAAACCTCGACGCGGCGGCCATATTGGATTGCAAAATTAACACGAAATTCGTACTCAGCATACCAAAAAATCCTTTATACGATACCCAACATGAAATTTTATAAGAATAGTTCGGCGGCCATATTGATTGCTAGAAACCCCATAATTTTATATCTACTTCGCGGCAGCCATTTTGTAAACGCTTTCTCATAAAAAAATCTATCGATTTGACATGAAATGAACCTTATTCACTTCCGTGTGCGGCAATTGATGAAATCTCATATCCTTTTTTTTAAACCGGTATTTATATTATTGATTTATTATATTTACATACTAGTTGACGCCCGCGGCTTCGCCCGTGTAGAGAAGTTTTCCCGTTCCCGTTTCCCATAAGAAGTTGTTCCCGGGATAAAAAGTATATGTGTTATTCCGATGTATAAGCTATATTATTGTAAAGTTTCATTAAAATCTATTCAGTAGTTTTTACGTGAAAGAGTAACAAACATCTCTACAAACTTTCACATTTATAATATTATTAAGATTAAGATATTATATTACAATGTTGATAGTTGATTGCGAGTACGAGTTAATAAATAAATTATAAAAAACATCAGCCTTGTATACTTGTGACAACCCTACAAGCATCACTGTCTAGACGTTGTCGGCATTTTTGTCAATTTCAAAGGCGTAACGCTACTGATAGGTTTACTCTTTATACTGTGGTATTACTATGTTGTAAGTATACAATACTATTTTCACACTAAATACCTCTTTGGGTGGTCAGAGTAGACACATCCCGTTATACAAGCATAATTTTTTTTGCTTCCAGCCGATACATTACTCGATTCATACATACACGAGGATTTCTCTCTTTATACTGTGCATACACGTCTGGGAATCCGGGTACTTATATATTGGTTTAATTCCAAGAACTTCTTACACATTCTTCACTTACATAACGTAGGACCATGATCTAAAACAAAGCAAAAATAGTAAATGACTACAATCTGCAAAAGTTAAACATGTAAAGGCCTATCAAAAATATGGCCATTTCGTGGCCATATATTCATTCACCTGTCCTTGGGTATGGAAGTAAAAAGTATTTTGTCAAAAATATGTAAATTAAAACTAGATAATAGAACAGACATGGTATCTAGGATAACTAACGACAAAAAATCAATATATATTTAAACGATATTTCTAAATTAATGAACAAAAACGATAAAAACTTACCGTCGAATAATTCTAAGAACGAGACGTCATTTCTTAACCGTTGATTTCTACCAAGTAGTAGCAGCGTGGGGAGGGTGTCACTACGCCGCCGCGCCGGTTGCTTACACACACATAGACTATCTAATATGTATGATGGCGTACGCCGGGTTGCCGTAATTAAAGCGAGGATTTCGAGTGGCCATATTTTCAGGCTGGCCATATTCGACCCAGGTATGGTAGGTAGGAAAGAAGGAAGGTATATAAAAGGCCTTATATTCTTCGTCAATCGTTCCTCACTCATTCTTTGGACGAGTCCAAACCAACGGAGCCTTTTCTAATAATCTATACTTATAATATATAGTCGTTTTGGAGCGAAAGATTTTGAATTCTACCTAATTACAGAACTTTTTATTAACTACAGATAAATAGTAAGCAACTGACAGGCCGCGTATGCTGTTTTCGCTTACGGCCTGATTTTGATTACTTTGGTCTATATTAGGACGCAAGAGGGAGCGAGCTGACATTACTTTTTTTATACCACTAAAGTGGCAGACAAGCGTACGGCCCACTTGATAGAAAGTGGTCACCGTAGCCTATGGACGTTTGCAACACCAGAGGTGAAGCAATCACGCTGCCGACCCTTTATAAACCTCCCAAGACCTTTTTTTAAGAACCCCATAGTGTAGACGTGACCTAGACAGACGCACACTGTGAGTGAGAGAGAGAGTGACATTTTTATGCAAGCGACAAAGACAGGTAGCGTTGTATTATTCTCCGAAAATCTTTTGGCTCCGCGATAATTCTATAAATAGCCTATTTGTATCTTATATCTCGAGCCACAATGCAATTGTTTTTATCTGTATTTTTTTTTCAGTCTTCATTGTAATTATATTTATAGAATAAATTATTTTACATTATACTGTAACTAAGAAAATATATACATGTGCGTATGTTAATTTATAAGAGGTTTAATTATGAAAACAAAGTTGTAATATTAATGAATAAAGGTGCTTTTAAATATATCTACGAGAAAATAATGTAAGTAGTGTTTTATTTGAACCTAGGTTATAGAACAGGCTTAGTTAAAAAAGTATCTACTCCAATATGTGGCCGCGTCTGGAACCCCTCTACTTACCCATTCCAGAAAAAATCGTAACTATTATTTATGTATATATATTTATGAGAATATGTGATAAATTACTAAGGCCCACTTGCACGATCTTGGGTTAACGTGTATAACTCGGAGGTATGGAATAATAATCCGTCAACAATAAGAGAATAAATGCAGAGTTAAATCATTTATTTGTCTTGCATCACCCCATATCAAGGGTAAACCTAGGGTTACATAATTTCAGTTTGAAATACAGAGCATTCCTTTTACAGTGGCAAAAAGATCTGCAAGCAGTATTAATATGGTTTTAGACATATTAGGGGTCAGTGACTATACCTTGATGATCTGGTTTCGGGGACTGTCCTTGTCCTTATTTAATTTGCTTTATCTCCCTCTATTCAGTAGAATGCCTACCCTCTCTTCAGTAGGACTAACCGTCCGCCATGATTTTTTATTTTTTTATTTGTTTTTGTGCGTGGCCACTCGGTGGGCTAGGGGTCGTTTATACATACAGCCATTGGATTCATTTTTGATGTGAAGGTGTTTGTTTTTTGTTTTGCTTTTTTTTGTTATACATAGCTGCTTGGTTTGTTCATTGTTAGGTAAGGGTTTTATTTTGTTTGTTTTTTTTTTGTTTTATTAATTTTTTTGTATAGCTTGTGTTTTTTGGCAATAAAAACTTTCTCTTTCTCTCTTTCTTTCAAATCGCTAAAATTTTAACTCACCTCATTTCTGAGGGTTAATTTGTCTAATCTTGGGTTAGCAGCTGGCAGACAATGCAGTGACACGTGACACGGACTCCTAAAAGTGACACACCGCGCAATCATAATACGATAAAATTAAAATGCACTCGGCTGTCATATTACATTCATTCGTAGAAGAAAAAGTTTTATGTGGCAAACTGTAGTGTAAAAGAGATAGAAATACATGTTTCATTTTTTGTTCAATCATTAATGTTTGGTTGGATGACATAGTGACACAAACCTCTGGGTTAGTTAACCCGATTATATTTTTCTATGGTGCAAGACATGATTAAAAGTTATTTACTTAATTCCGAGTTAAATAACTCGTTAATTTATTATTTAATTCCAGCATACATGCAAGTGGGTCTAAACGGTATAAATAAACATAAATCAGTATTATCATCATCCTCTTGCCCTTGTCCCAATTTACTTGTAGTCGGCGCAGTATGTCTTCTTCCATTGATCCCTGTTATTCGTCATCTGATCATTCACTCCTTTCATATTCATATCACTCCTTACACAGTCCATGCATTTTTTTCTTTGGCCTTCCTCTAGCTCTCCTTCCATCAACTTTCATATTCATGGTTCTTATATGTTCTTCTTCTTTTATGTACCTACTCATAAAATTAATTTTTGTGATACGCTGTTTAAATTGATAAATATGTATAATAACAATTACGTCATGGCTACTAATATTAGCTTGCTTGATAAAAAATAATGATATTGTAACTCGTGTTCTATAAACGATCACTGGTTGGTCCTCAGATAGATGACCGCTTTAAGGTATTTCGATTTACGAGCGTTTTAGTGCTTCGAAAGACACGTGTAACCGTTAGTCCAGGTTGCCAGTAACATTAAGCCAAGGTGAACGCCTTATTAACGGTTTGAAAAATTTTAACAAGGTCGCCATCACCTTTGTCTGTCCATTTTAACACGGCAATGGACTTGCCACCTGTTAAGTGGGACAAAAATGCATATGGTATGAAAAGTGGGCGTATAATATGACTTGGCGTGTCAAAATTACTAAACAATATGAAGAAAAATAATTGTAATTGAAATTTATTTATTTGCGGAAGTATGGTACATAAACTGTAATTGTTATAATGAATTTGAATACACACTCCATCAGTTCTTTTCTGACATGCAAACCTTATTGCTAAATAAACATAATCTTTACCAACTAACGTAATATAAAATTAAGTAAATGTTTTGCTAAATGTCACGTCAAATATAATAAATAAAATACAAGCTACACAAAATTTAAATAATACAAAATAATTTGTCTAATCCTTGTGACAATACAAATGACAACCATATCAGAAATTACTTTTCATTTAAAAAGTCATTGATGCTGTATATATTTTTTTCAATTAACCATATTTTTAATTAGACCTTAAATTTTTTAACGGGTAATTTTTTTATAACCAACGGTACCCTATTATAATTTTTTATGCACATGGCGTAGCAGTTTTTTTGGAAAAGTGTGGTTCTTGGTGTAAAGTCAAGAACCAGCTTATCGCTGTCACGCGTGCTACGTGGATATATATCTTTAGCTTTTTTAAATAAATTAGGATTTGTTTTAACAAATACGCTTACTTCGAAGACGTACATACCCGGCAGTGAAAGTATCTTGTATTTTTTAAAGTATGGTTTGCAAGACTGGTACGGCGGGATACCTGCTATAGCTCTGATGCACCTTTTCTGGGCTAAAAATGCCCGAGTGGCATCAGTTGAGTTTCCCCACAACAGTAGACCATAACGCAGCACAGAATTGACGTGTCCATGGTACGCAAGAACTGTTTGTAGAGTAGATGTTCTTCGTAATCTGTTAAGCATATAAACAAATCTACAACCTCTCTTGCAGACTGACTCTACCTGCACTTTCCAGTTGCAATGCTTATCTAAATTGATGCCCAAAAACTTAAAAGAGTCTGCTTCTTTTATTATGGTATCATTGTATCTTATCTGTTTAGGGTTTAGATTCATACCTACAGTTTGGAACTGTACATAGTTGGTTTTTGCCAAATTAACTTTGAGGTTATTCTTATCCAGCCATTCCATTACCAATCTAATTGTATTATTAATGTCTGTATCGAAATTTATTACATTATTGGATGTCATTAAAATAGCTATATCGTCGGCAAATAATATGCATTTATGTTCAATTATATCAGGCAAATCATTAATGTATATTAAAAAATACATATTAATCAGTGGTACTGATAAAATTAATTAGGTAGCTGTGATACGCAGTTTAAATTGATAAAGAGAGAGCTGACGTCACGCTAGTCACGCGTTTAATTAGGTTGCTTGAGAAAAACAATATTAGTTTATTTTTATACGACAACAGCATCATAAAATACAACAGTTCAATTTCTATTTGATTTGGGACCTAGGTTATTGGTGTAGGTATCACGGGTCAGAAACCAAAATCTCTATATGTCCCTTTCACAAAACGTCCCCTAGTCACTAAATATCCGTTCGCAGAATTACCGTTGTGTATGTGAAGCATCTGCCTGCCCTTCTTGGAAATACAGGCGTAAAAGATATAAAATAGTTACTTTTTGTACACAAAAAATACGAAATAAATAGCTTTTTTTTGGGAAAGGATCATTCTGTGTCGAAGCGTTACCTACCTACTCTACTCCAAAATGTGGGCCTACAAAATGCTTCTGCCTACTTCTTCGAGAAATTGGCGTGACTATATGCAGTTATGTATAAATTTATTTATAGTGACAACAAAATCTAATTGGGACGGTCTTGAATTAGTGACCTTTGCTTAAGGGGATTACCTCGCTCAAATCCCAAAATCAAAGTAAGTTTTAAGAAGATTGCAGATGTATCCGTTTGTGCGTTTCCCTTATAAAAAATATATGGTATATTTAAGGTCATCACAAATATATTGTATTGTTTAAAATTTTAATAAATTTCCCAAAATTTTGATAAAAAATCTTATTAAATACTTACTTACTTACGTTATTTCAGTGTCTCGATGACTCTTGTGACGACATGATTTTCCAAATAAAATCTTCAATTCCACATTTTGAATGTTTTATGAATGTAATCTTGTTGTAAATAGTACAAATATAATAATTTCGTAAAACAACATTAGTAATTAAGTTTGTAAATATATTTAAACTAGTTTGTAATTTCGTTTTGTCTTTTCAACCGATCATAGAGTAAGCCTGACTATGCCTAAATATAAGAATAAAAGTAAGGTGAAGCGTGGCCGAGCTCTCCAAAACCATTGGTAAGTACCTACCCTATTGAGTACATTATTTCTATTGTTTTTTTTAATGGTTTTAAGCTATCTTGAGTATTTCGAATGACGGAGGATGGAGACCTTGGTGACTGATGATGTCACCTACCTGATGGTGGACTACGAAGGTGGGTATACGAACCCAGTGCCGACGATACGTAGAACCAGCGTGTTTGGACTCATTCGAAAGGTCTCATGGTGACCTTGGTGACTAATGATGTCACCTACCTGATGGTGGATTACGAAGGTGGGTATAGGATCTGTGACGGCACTACGTAAAACCATCGTTATTTAACCTCATTCGAAAGGTCTCATGGAGACCTTGGTGACTAATAATGTCACCTACCTGATGGTGGACTACAAAGGTGGGTATATGAACCCAGTAACGGCGCTACGTAGAACCAGCGTGTTTGGACTCATCCGAAAGGTCTCATGGAGACCTTGGTGACTAATGATGTCACCTACCTGATGGTGGACTACAAAGGTGGGTATACGATCTCAGTGACGGCACTATGTAGAACCATCGTGATAGGACTCATTTGAAAGGTCTCATGGAGACCTTGGTGACTGATGATGTCACCTACCTGATGGTGGACTACGAAGGTGGGTATAAGATCTCAGTGACGGCGCTACGTAGTACCAGCGTGTTTGGATCAATTTGAAAGAAGTCATGGAAACTAAGGTTACCGGAAAAATAATCTTGTTTAAAAAAAAACCTAGTTAAAATACCTTTTAGTTTTTTTGGCTATTATCACCAAACTGTAATAACAAAAAATTTTACTTTAGCTCATTTAAGTTATTATTTTTCAGGCAATTAAGAAACCAGCAAAACTCTGAATCACAAAATCAGGAACTTTAGCCGTTAACAGATACACACGATCTGTCTAGTATGGCAGTTGATGAGGGGGCAGAGCAAATTATGCAGGTAACTTATTGTGTTTGCTTACACTGCGGTATATGTTCGATAGTTTTCCTAGCTAATTTAATTTGACACTGTATTGTTAATATGTTTGTTTAAGGTTGAAGAAGATGAAGAAGATTTACCAGATTTGATTATTGAAGAACAAGAATCATAAGCAGAAACAAAAAATATATCTGGAAGACGAATTATACTTTTCCAAAATACAAGAAATAGGAGGCCATGGTGCTTTTAACTGTGGTACACAAAGTTTGAAACTTATAGGAGAGAAACGTGTTGGACTTGCTTCTAAGTTTACAGTAGAATGTTTGATGTGTAAAGAGAAGTTTTCTCTTTGTAATGTCACTGGCGACTTAGATATTAATACAGCAGCTGTCGCGGGCGCCGTTTCAGTTGGTATAGGGTATTCGCAATTAGAGGAACTGTTATCAGCATTTGACTTGCCCGTGATGTCTGAACCTGTATACCAAAAACGCCACGACATTGCTTCCAATGCCTGGTACAAAGCACTTAGCAAATCCATGAATGATGCTGCTGAAGAAGAAAAAAGTATTGCTTTAGAAAAAGGTAACGTCAGCAATGATGGGATACCTGTACGAGCCATAATTCGTACACCGCGGCGCGGCGGCGGTGCGCTTCATACATCAGCACTTTTCAATTATTTCATATAATTTAGCATTAATTAGGATCAGTACGCAATCAGCATTCATACGCGATACTCATTATCACTCATCCTAGCATTAGTTACGAGTAAGTGAATAAAAACCATTTATTTATCTATCTGTGACTTATCATTGTGAGCAAATATACAAGGTGTGTGTGTCCTCAAGCAGCAGCCCATACATCTTTATGGTCCTTCGAGTTTGTTAGTGTAACGTTTCATTTGTGCAGTAGCGAATCGGTTGAGTTGGCCTCCCACCAGCGGGTCTCCCCAATTTAATTGAGAAGGCGCATATACTGTACATAAAATACGAACCACTGACATTGAAAAAACAACTAGCAGAAGCTTACCGAAACTCAGCAATAACAGCAACATATTCGGTAACTCAGGTAATTAACAAAAGCAGTTCCACCATGCAGGGAAATATCGATACTCAATATCAAATAATGCAAGCTATGAATAGTGTCTTAACCAACTTCAAAAAAGACGGGCCGAGTAGGAAGACGCCCCAGAATGTTCAAAAGAAAATTGAACTTCTCGATAAGTACTGGGCTGAATTTCAGTTAAACCACGAAAATATCAACGAGCACGGAGATCCTTCACATCAATACTTCGAATAAAATTCTTACGAGCAAACCAGGAAGTTTTACGACAGTACCAGAGAATACTTTGTTCAGTATTTAACAACGGAGCAAAAGCCAACTTCACCGCTGGTGAAAGCAGCCGCCTTTACTTTCGACCCGACATTGCCCGCGTCAAATATCGCTCAAGAGCAAGGCGAAAGTGAGTCCAGGAGCAAAAGCCCGCACCTGTCTACCTTGATTGTACCGCAAGTACAGCCAGCTACAACCAACAGCAAAATTGTGGAAATGCTACGCAAGCAAAGCAGCAACTTCAAAGCGTTTCAAAGAACTGCGTCAAATATTGACGTGAACTATTTGAAAGAAAAGTGGCAGTTTGAAGACGCATTGAAGGTCTTAGAATGTAGGTGGAAAGTCGTGGATTCCCTTTACTGGGAAATTGACAGCTTACCTACTAAAGCAGACGTGCAGTATGAGATGACTTACAACACATGTGAACTCATTTATAACGAACTTAAAGAAAAAATCAATACTAAAATGTGGTCAGTGTCGCATCGAGAAAAATCAACGCCAAAGATCGAAATTCCAGTTTTCAGTGGCAGTTACCAACACTGGACGGCTTTTAAGGATTTATTCGTCGAAACCATTCACTCAAATCCATCTCTGTCCAATGCACAGCGAATGCAATTTCTAAAGAGCAAGGTGAAAGGTGAAGCCGAAAAACTTATTCAGAATCTATCAATTGGTTCGGAAAATTACGATACGGCATGGGAAATTCTCAACCACAGATACAACAACAAAAAATTGATATTTTCATCTCATATCAACTCATTACTTAGCGTGCCTAACACCCAACATTTATCAGCGGCATCCGTCAAAAGGCTTCACGATACGGCAAAGGAATGTCTAAACGCAGTTAAGAACCTTAACGTGGACACTTCATCATGGGACCCTCTAATTGTACACTTATTGTGTCAAAAATTAGACTCAGTGACTCATAACGACTACTTAGAGTCCCTAGAACATCCACGCGAATTGCCGTCCACTGCCGACTTTCTCAATTTCCTGGAAAGCAAATTCGTATCATGGGAATCATCTCGACGCAAACCGGAATCCATAAAATCATTACAGCCGGAGTCGTCGCATACCAACAAATATCCCTCATACAAGGCATTCAGTACAAATCAAAACTTCAAAAATTATCATAAATCAAAATCATTTAAAAATGACAATGTACTCGCACTGAGGTGTCCTCATTGCAACCAACCTCATAAAATTTTTGCGTGTCGCGCGTTTACCGAGTTACAGTCTGACCAGAAACGCAAATTAATTGCGAAATACAAGCTTTGCAAAAATTGTCTACACGAGCATACAGAGGGTGTAACCCCGTGTGGTTGAACAGTATTTAGATATGCGGGCGATTGCGAACCGTGTGTAGAAAGAAGATGAGTAGAGATTCTAAAATCGCTCGCTAACCGTGAGTTATAATTCTAGCTAAAGAAAGGAATACCTAAGTGATGCTATTGAACATGTTACGTAATATATGGCCTTGTGATCCGTAATCGTCTAGTGGTTAAATTTATAAAAAAAAGGTAATTGTTTGATAATATTTTATAAAATCTCTGAAAAACACAATGATCGAAACATACAAAAGATGAATGGTGAATTGTTATCTTAAAGTAAAGAATAGTTTGTTTACTGCAAATAAAGTCTCATGCATTCTGACCTGATATAACTGGCTCGAACTAATTTCTACTTGTAGGTGATTCGGGCTCGATTCTGGGTCCTGTAAATTTTAATTGACCTATGAGACTAGCCTTTGTCCATACTACATTACCCCAATGTGCGTCCCGTCAAATATAACACAATATAAGTTTATTCCGACAGATTTTGGTCTAAAAGAATATTTCAAGTAGAAATCGCAGAATGAGTGAGTGAGTTGTTTGATGTGAAAATTTGTAGTCCTCTTGACAGCAGGACGAAGTGACCAGAATAAATGTACTCAACATTAAATACTGTTTTTGAAGCATAGCACTAACATGTGCTGATGAGCAATCTAGGGTATCAATCCCTGTCTGGAGTCTAGTAGTTTGATATGGAATGATAGGTCATATTGACTGAGCGTACTAAAATAGCTTAATAAACATAGCTTCCAAAGTGTCTTATTTGAATTCAAAGCATGTGTGTAATTGGAGCTCAAAGTAATTTTAATCAAGTTAATCATGACTAAGCCAGATAACATCACAGCAAGGAACTCCCCTCGTTGCGAGGATTTTCGTCATCACTACAGATCGGCCAAACTGTGCTAGACTTTCCCCGGAGGTATTTGTTTAACCCCATAAGTCGTCCTGTCGTGTGAGTACCATTAGCGTCGAACACCATGGCTAGAGAAAAATTAAATGAACTCGCATTACTTCACAGCCAATGAGATAATTTCGAGTAAAGTTGTATATACGCTCCGCCATATATCGCCTCGAAGTGTGTCTAATATCTAGTAGAATTGACACTGATTAAATACATTCAGCACTTAATTCAGTCTTTATCTGAAATCTAGCACTTACACGTACTAGCGTGAAACTTAGAACCTCATATTAAATATGAAAGGTCATAGTTGGATAGTTGGATGTATGAAAGGTCATATAGAAGACTAGCGCATTATAGTAGCTTAAATAAATTAAGCTTACTAAATAATACATTTGCAGTCTAGGCACATCTGTAAGCTGGAACTCTGGATCATATTCATCAAGTTAGTCATGACTAAGCCAGATAACATCACAACTAGGAACTTCCCACGTTGCAGGTTCAATCATAGATATCCCCCGAGAACTTATTTACAGCCTCATACATCGTCCTGTTTGTGTGAGTATCGTAGCGTCAAACGCCATGTCTCTTTAATATTAGTGTGTATTCGAATTATATAGGTTTGTAGTCGTTGAATAGCTGTACACGTCGACTCAAATAGTAGTGTCTGATGGTGATATACGCTGGACTATCTATATCTTCTCGAAGTTAGCCGAAATCTAGTATGATTCAACACTGATTAAATGTACTCAGCATTTAATTCAGTCAAAAGGAACAATTTTGTAACGTATGTAGTACGCTACATTAATTCAGTCGTCATTTGTAATCGCCAGCACGTCGCATCGTCAATAATACTTGTTCTTATAATGTTTAGACCAAAACCAAACCGGATAAAGTAAATTGAAGTTATCTAATTAAATCAGCTAATCGTTCTGTCGTTAAGCTAAATTTAATTATTCCTTATTTACTAACACTTTTTACGATGTTGTAAATTATTTAATCAATGTTTTAAATTATATAAAATCTGAAGTCCAAAAGATTACAAATGTATATAATATGCAAATAGATATCTAAAAATAAATTCTACATGCACAACCTCTTATCTAAAATCACACACATGCACATAAACAAATTTCATACATTTCAGTACATATGATACATATATTTTATTATAATATAATCTGTTTATATCTGACCCGTTGAGCCTCATAATGATGCTCAATCAACGATATCTTCGTATTTAATTAATTAATTTTAGTATTTAACTTACGTCCATGAGAAAATTCATAATCAAACACTAAATAATCTCAGCTTATTAATTTTATTTGCACACTGAATTATCTAGATATATTTTAATAAATCAAAAACAAATCTATTAGTTAACCTTAAAAGCATTCAAATAATAATCCATCTACCTAGAAAATAATTAATTTAATTTGAATAAAAGAATATCAAAGAAACATTAGATGATTTCAATAAGTAATCGTACTTAATAGGAATAATTATAAACAAACGGCAGTCTCAATAAGTAATCATACTTAATAGGAAGAATTATAAGCAAACGGCAGTCTCAATAAGTAATCATACTTAACTCAATAGATATAAGATTACCTAAAGTAATAGTAATAAACATAATAGGAATAATTATAAACAAACGGCAGTCTCATTAAGTAATTATAGGTACTTAATAGGAAGAATTATAAACAAAAGGCAGTCTCATTAAGTAATACTTAATAGGAAGAATTATAAACAAAAGGCAAATCTCAAAAAATAATACTTAATAGGAAGAATTATAAACAAAAGGCAGTCTCATTAAGTAATACTTAACTTATAGTCAGCTAGTCACACAAACACTAGACCTTTTTCGGAGGTCTTACTCTTAGTTAGGCAGATGTGCCTGAATACGCGCCCGGTTTGCAACTGAATAGAACTTTTCATAATTTGAACTCATGGTATTTTGGCCCTTTGTCCTCAGTTTTGAACAGAACAAAAAAAGGTATCCCTTTTTTTGTTTACAAAAAAATGCGCGCGTCCTTCAGAGAATATTATTTTAACACAAACATGTGTCAAGTGGTCACAAGACAAAATCTCAGATATCAACACAAAAGTTTAGCAGAAAAACTGTTTAAATGGTTTAGTTCCCACTTATGCGGCCAATTTTAACTAGAATTAATATCATTGTACCCAAAGCACTTATGAACTGTCACCCGATTTTACTATTAATGTGCGTATTTTTAAATGAATACCTCTTAGCATTCGTCTGACCCAAAGTTAAAATAAGTACAAAAAATATAACGATTTATGGCCCGAACCGCACTTGTATGCAAACCCAACGAAGTTTTTCGTAACAACAAAAAATTATAAGTCATTTATGTACTCCACTAGTTACTTTTATTTATTATATAAAGGGGGGCGGTAGAGGCCGTCACATCTCCCCCCCTGAATGTGTGCGGAAAATGAACCTGTTCACCTTTACGAACACATTCATAATCTTTTTATAGCTCCAAGCCCAGTATCTTCTAAATTCTTCTTCAATTATATCTTATATTACATAAAACTAGATCCCGTAGCTTCCATTACGCTAAACGTCATCAAAGTTTCTTTACCTGCTGCTGATCCAAAGAGATTATGAATTTGATTTTTATTTCTTCGTAGAGATTTTACATACGAGCTTTCCCCCCCAGGTAAGTGCTCCCAGCAAGACCTGATAATATTAGAAAACCACCCTCACGTGCCAGTGGTACACAAACCACCTCACCTGCTTATGATAAATAAGCCACCTCACCTGCCAATGAATATTATATTTAAGGTTGGACTCCTTGACTTCTCTAACGCCAAACGCATCCGAAGTTTCTCTACCTGATGCTGATTTGGAAAAGCTATGAATTGAAAATTTTCTCCGTAGGGATTTCATTTACTAGCGTTACCTTTTAGATAAATGCTTCTAACAAGCCTCTAAATTATCTCTCCTGCGAGTGGTTTATAAGCCACCTCACCTGTTCGTGTTACTCAGGCAACCTCACCTTGCTAGTGATGCAAATACAACCCCTCCCGCTTATGGTATATAACATACTGCTGATTCGGAGAGATCTCATTTACGAGCATCACCTCTCAGGTAAGCGCCCCTTAACAAGCCTTTAAATGACCTCTCCTGCAAGTGGTTTATAAGCCACCTCACCTGCTAGCATTACACAAGCAACCTCACATTGCTAATGATACAAATACGACCTCACCTGCCAGCTATAGAAATGCTGACGGACAGTGTCTCCAAACAGTTTTAACAATAGTTATAAACATTGTGTAAGGGTCCAAGCCACCTCACCCCTCTAGTATTTTAAAAGCAACTTAACCTTGCTAGTGGTACAAATGCAACCTCACCTGCCAGTTATACAACTGCCGACTGACAGACTGAATGGCATATTTATAAAATTAAGTTAAAACTAACTTACTAGAATACTACTAGCAACATCGAAATCGTGTTCTCCAACGTGACGAGTGTTTCCAAATAAATATATACACGGTGTCAAGGACCGAGTCACCTCACCCGCTATCGATGTACCTGCTGACTAGCAAATGCAGTAACGATGCCAAACGATTCCATTGGCGTTACATTAAAATAGCTGGACTAGCTAAGTGTTCACTATGTTACTAATATTATAAATGCGAGAGTTTGTAAAAATGGATGTTTGTTACTTTTTCACGTAAAACCAACTGAACGGATTTTAATGACCTTTAAAATAGTATAGCTTAAGCATCAGAATAACACATAAGCTACTCTTTATCCCGGGAACAAGTTTCTGTAAGAAACGGGAACGAGAAAACATCTCTACGCGGGCAAAGCCGCAGGCGTCACCTTGTAATAAATAAAGATAAAACCGGATTATTTGAACTAAAACATGATGAGTGTCTCCAATCCCGTCTCCAAATTCATTCTAGTATAAGGGGCCAATCAACCTCGCCTACTAGCGAGTACCTGCTGATTATCGGACGAGTACCCGCTGATTAACAGACGAGTACCTGCTGATTAACGGATGAGTACCCGCTGATTAACAGACGAGTACCTGTTGATTATCGGAGGAGTACCTGCTGATTAACAGACGAGTACCTGCTGATTAACGGATGAGTACCCGCTGATTACCGAACGAGTACCTGCTGAATATCAAACGAGTACCTGCTGATTATGGGATGAGTACCTGTTGATTAAGGTACTAGACAACGACGTAGGTGCCCTTACAGGGTTGGTAAGTCAGACGACAGTCGTTTCAATCAATGCCGGAAGTAAAAGTCAAACGCTAGTTGCTTTTAACAACCAAACATAAACAAACTTCTAAGCTCTAACCCCAGGTAGGATTTGGAATTCCCCATGTGTGTTTTTCTGTTGAGAAAGAATTAATAATGCCAGTGGAACCATTTTCTAACTTATCAAAACTATTCTTAGTCTCATCAATTTCTTGTTACGAATACTCAGATCCGCATTTATAGCTAATGGGTCACACCACTGGTCGCACCAAATCCACATCAACTTGCTTGGAATAGCCGCCGCTTTTTGTGAAATCTGTTTCTTCTGCGCTTATCAAACATGAAAAAAATCCTCTTTCACGTAGCCTATATAAGGATTGAATTCATTTCGTTGTTTAAAATAAAGACAATAAATATATAATATGTACAAAATCCAAAACAGATTGCATGTGACTCTTTAAATGCAGTTTCAAATTTATAAAATATTTTTTTTTTTTTTAACATTTCTCTTTTTTTCAAAATTCACCATTCATCTTGTCTGTCTATAAAATGTCTTGTAACAAAGCCTATTATTTAACAGATTTTGCCCTTAAACAATAAAATATCTATTTCGTTTGTTCGTATCGTCTGAAAGTAATCAATGTTTTTTTCTAAAACACAGATGTTAGTAAGTTACACAAATGTATTTCTAAGACAAAGAGATATCCGCTATTCATTGAATTTGCTGTGGGAACTATTTAAGTAAAAATCCTTTTTTTTTTTTTTGAATAAGGTATTGTTATTGTATAATAACAGACCCAAAATTTCTATTTTATGGCACACCAGATGGCGAACCCGCCTTACCTAAAGGCGACAGACTCGACAATTTAGTATATGAAACCTATGTACATCTTTAGATATACCGTACTGCTGCTTAACCTCTCATGGCCTAATAGCATGAAGATATTTAAGCAAACTTAAATGCCTACGTTGTGTATTTTTTTTGATAAAAGTTTGTATAGACATACAAACATACATACACAATATTTATAGTGTTTATATTGAACCTATGTTCGACTAATATGACGTATAGTATCTATTATTAAATATAATATCAAACAATTTCTAAATTTATTTATTTGACCCTTTATTTGTTTTTAAACGTTGTGTTAGTAATTACCAAGTTCTTTGATACTTCGTTGCAATAATTTTAATTATCACATTTTTAAAGACGAATGTATCCTGGTCACGGCACCAGATGTAACCCCCCCCCCCCCCTGTGGTTGAACAGTATTTAGATATGCGGGCGATTGCGAACCGTGTGTAGAAAGAAGATGAGTAGAGATTCTAAAATCTCTCGCTAACCGTGAGTTATAATTCTAGCTAAAGAAAGGAATACCTAAGTGATGCTATTGAACATGTTACGTAATATATGGCCTTGTGATCCGTAATCGTCTAGTGGTTAAATTTATAAAAAAAAGGTAATTGTTTGATAATATTTTATAAAATCTCTGAAAAACACAATGATCGAAACATACAAAAGATGAATGGTGAATTGTTATCTTAAAGTAAAGAATAGTTTGTTTACTGCAAATAAAGTCTCATGCATTCTGACCTGATATAACTGGCTCGAACTAATTTCTACTTGTAGGTGATTCGGGCTCGATTCTGGGTCCTGTAAATTTTAATTGACCTATGAGACTAGCCTTTGTCCATACTACATTACCCCAATGTGCGTCCCGTCAAATATAACACAATATAAGTTTATTCCGACAGATTTTGGTCTAAAAGAATATTTCAAGTAGAAATCGCAGAATGAGTGAGTGAGTTGTTTGATGTGAAAATTTGTAGTCCTCTTGACAGCAGGACGAAGTGACCAGAATAAATGTACTCAACATTAAATACTGTTTTTGAAGCATAGCACTAACATGTGCTGATGAGCAATCTAGGGTATCAATCCCTGTCTAGAGTCTAGTAGTTTGATATGGAATGATAGGTCATATTGACTGAGCGTACTAAAATAGCTTAATAAACATAGCTTCCAAAGTGTCTTATTTGAATTCAAAGCATGTGTGTAATTGGAGCTCAAAGTAATTTTAATCAAGTTAATCATGACTAAGCCAGATAACATCACAGCAAGGAACTCCCCTCGTTGCGAGGATTTTCGTCATCACTACAGATCGGCCAAACTGTGCTAGACTTTCCCCGGAGGTATTTGTTTAACCCCATAAGTCGTCCTGTCGTGTGAGTACCATTAGCGTCGAACACCATGGCTAGAGAAAAATTAAATGAACTCGCATTACTTCACAGCCAATGAGATAATTTCGAGTAAAGTTGTATATACGCTCCGCCATATATCGCCTCGAAGTGTGTCTAATATCTAGTAGAATTGACACTGATTAAATACATTCAGCACTTAATTCAGTCTTTATCTGAAGTCTAGCACTTACACGTACTAGCGTGAAACTTAGAACCTCATATTAAATATGAAAGGTCATAGTTGGATAGTTGGATGTATGAAAGGTCATATAGAAGACTAGCGCATTATAGTAGCTTAAATAAATTAAGCTTACTAAATAATACATTTGCAGTCTAGGCACATCTGTAAGCTGGAACTCTGGATCATATTCATCAAGTTAGTCATGACTAAGCCAGATAACATCACAACTAGGAACTTCCCACGTTGCAGGTTCAATCATAGATATCCCCCGAGAACTTATTTACAGCCTCATACATCGTCCTGTTTGTGTGAGTATCGTAGCGTCAAACGCCATGTCTCTTTAATATTAGTGTGTATTCGAATTATATAGGTTTGTAGTCGTTGAATAGCTGTACACGTCGACTCAAATAGTAGTGTCTGATGGTGATATACGCTGGACTATCTATATCTTCTCGAAGTTAGCCGAAATCTAGTATGATTCAACACTGATTAAATGTACTCAGCATTTAATTCAGTCAAAAGGAACAATTTTGTAACGTATGTAGTACGCTACATTAATTCAGTCGTCATTTGTAATCGCCAGCACGTCGCATCGTCAATAATACTTGTTCTTATAATGTTTAGACCAAAACCAAACCGGATAAAGTAAATTGAAGTTATCTAATTAAATCAGCTAATCGTTCTGTCGTTAAGCTAAATTTAATTATTCCTTATTTACTAACACTTTTTACGATGTTGTAAATTATTTAATCAATGTTTTAAATTATATAAAATCTGAAGTCCAAAAGATTACAAATGTATATAATATGCAAATAGATATCTAAAAATAAATTCTACATGCACAACCTCTTATCTAAAATCACACACATGCACATAAACAAATTTCATACATTTCAGTACATATGATACATATATTTTATTATAATATAATCTGTTTATATCTGACCCGTTGAGCCTCATAATGATGCTCAATCAACGATATCTTCGTATTTAATTAATTAATTTTAGTATTTAACTTACGTCCATGAGAAAATTCATAATCAAACACTAAATAATCTCAGCTTATTAATTTTATTTGCACACTGAATTATCTAGATATATTTTAATAAATCAAAAACAAATCTATTAGTTAATCTTAAAAGCATTCAAATAATAATCCATCTACCTAGAAAATAATTAATTTAATTTGAATAAAAGAATATCAAAGAAACATTAGATGATTTCAATAAGTAATCGTACTTAATAGAAATAATTATAAACAAACGGCAGTCTCAATAAGTAATCATACTTAATAGGAAGAATTATAAGCAAACGGCAGTCTCAATAAGTAATCATACTTAACTCAATAGATATAAGATTACCTAAAGTAATAGTAATAAACATAATAGGAATAATTATAAACAAACGGCAGTCTCATTAAGTAATTATAGGTACTTAATAGGAAGAATTATAAACAAAAGGCAGTCTCATTAAGTAATACTTAATAGGAAGAATTATAAACAAAAGGCAAATCTCAAAAAATAATACTTAATAGGAAGAATTATAAACAAAAGGCAGTCTCATTAAGTAATACTTAACTTATAGTCAGCTAGTCACACAAACACTAGACCTTTTTCGGAGGTCTTACTCTTAGTTAGGCAGATGTGCCTGAATACGCGCCCGGTTTGCAACTGAATAGAACTTTTCATAATTTGAACTCATGGTATTTTGGCCCTTTGTCCTCAGTTTTGAACAGAACAAAAAAAGGTATCCCTTTTTTTTGTTTACAAAAAAATGCGCGCGTCCTTCAGAGAATATTATTTTAACACAAACATGTGTCAAGTGGTCACAAGACAAAATCTCAGATATCAACACAAAAGTTTAGCAGAAAAACTGTTTAAATGGTTTAGTTCCCACTTATGCGGCCAATTTTAACTAGAATTAATATCATTGTACCCAAAGCACTTATGAACTGTCACCCGATTTTACTATTTATGTGCGTATTTTTAAATGAATACCTCTTAGCATTCGTCTGACCCAAAGTTAAAATAAGTACAAAAAATATAACGATTTATGGCCCGAACCGCACTTGTATGCAAACCCAACGAAGTTTTTCGTAACAACAAAAAATTATAAGCCATTTATGTACTCCACTAGTTACTTTTATTTATTATATAAAGGGGGGCGGTAGAGGCCGTCACAAGGGCAATGAATGTCGGTCAAGAAAAAGATGCCGCGTCTGCAACTCTGATCATAATACGATTCTTCATGACGCTTATGACAAACAGGGTGGACAGACATTTAATAACAAGCAACAAACATCAAATCAACAGACCTCAAACCACAGGAGCAATCACGTCTCTCAAGAGGAACTTTCAGAAACCCTACTTACTACAGCACTAGTTAAGGTTCAAGCATACGATGGGTCTATGATCACTTTGAGAGCACTCCTGGATCAAGGTTCGCAAACATCTCTAATTACCGAAAAAGCAGCTCAAATGTTGCGCCTGCCCCGTAGCCGGTGCAAGGGCGTTATATTCGGTATTGGAGCGAAAGAGAATAACTGCAAGGGTGTCATAAAAATCACGTGTAAAGCCATGCACGGTGACTATACATTTGATACCGATGTGTTTATTATGCGCAACTTAATAAACAACTTGCCGAATAAAACTTTCGCAAAACCCAAGTCATGGACATTTTTGGAGAATATATCATTAGCCGATCCAGATTTCCATTTGAGCCGTCCTGTAGACATTTTGTTAGGAGCTGAGTCTACTCTGATATCATTCAAGAAGGTATCATTAGGCACCAAAAATCACAACCAGTTGCACAACAAACACGTCTCGGCTGGATATTATGCGGTAACGTGCAAACATTTTATTGTAACGTTGTGATCAACAATGTAGAAGAAATTCAAAAATTTTGGTCCATTGAAGACATAGAAGAACGCTCTGAGATGTCGAAAGATGATATTGAGTGTTTACAACACTACAAAAACACAACCACTCGCACCAGCGACGGTCGTAATATAGTTGAATTACCGTTCAAGGAAAATTTCCAAGAAAGGTTAGGGGCATCGAGACCCATGGCTCTGGCACAGTTTCGACAGCTCGAAAAGAAGTTTAGCAGAGATTCCCAATTAGCAGAAGAATATAGCAAGTTCATTCATGAATACCAAGCACTGAATCATATGGTTGAGAGTAATAGTCACGCAACAAGCAGTTGCTACTTACCTCACCATTGCGTTCAACGCGCGGAATCAACTACCACAAAATTAAGGGTCGTATTCAACGCGTCAGCCAAGACGTCCTCGGGTTACACGCTGAATGATCTAATGAAGCGCGGCCCGAATCTACAGCACGATCTTATGGCATTGATCTTACGATGGAGGCAATATCAATATGCTTATACAGCAGATATTGAAAAATTCTATCGCCAGATAATTTGCAGCAGCAAGCATCAACAGTATCAGAAAATATTATGGAGAAGTTCACCCGACCAACCTATAAGTGAATATAAGCTCACGACAGTTACCTATGGCATGAAAGCAGCCCCATTTTTATCCATGATGACCTTAAAGCAATTAGCAATGAATGAAGGCCACAAATTTCCTAACAGTAGAGCAGCTACAGTATTACAAGAAGAGCTGTACTGTGATGATCTAGTAAGTGGCAGCTTCTCCTTACAGTCAGCAAAACAACTACAACGCGATTTAATCACATTATTACAGTCGGGAGGATTCAATCTGCGTAAATGGTCATCGAATAGCGAAGAATTACTTCAATACAACACCAGTGACTCATCAACACAATCATCGTTCGACTTCAAACAAGCTGAATCGACAAACACGCTCGGACTGAAATGGCATCGCAGTGAAGACATATTTTCATTCGATTTTCGAAAAAAAAAATGGTGGTGCGGACCTCAGTTTCTTTCTAGTTTCATTAAATCATCGATTACAGAAAGAAATGTGTGCAATACAAATCAAGAGGAGCGACAATCAAAGCAATGCAATGTCACTACAGTTCGTCAACCTCTTCCTGATGACATCGTTCAAGTAATATTAAATCGAGTCAGCACTATGACGCGTGCAGTGCGCGTGCTAGCTTGGGTATTACGTTTCACTCGGTATAGGAGCGAGCGTACGACGTACTTGACGACAAATCAACTAGAATCAGCAAAACACAAAATCATTAAATATTTTCAATACATAGAGTTTGGAGATGAAATTAACTCACTTCTACAGCATACACCACTACATAGCAAGAGTAAAATTTTGAATCTCAATCCATTTTTAGATAAAGCTGGACTTCTACGAGTAGGGGGCAGACTCAAGCATGCAAACATTTCAGAAAATATGAAGCATCCGTTGATATTACCACATTCCAGTCAAATTACCAACCTCATTATCGATCAAGCTCACCGTAACACATTTCATGCGAGAGCTCGGTTAACATTAGCTCACATTAGACAAAACTATTGGATATTAGGTGGAAACAGGGCAGTGAAAGGTTATTTACATTCATGCATAAAGTGCAAAAAACACAAAGCAACTCTGCAGAAACAAATAATGGGTGACCTTCCTGAAGCTCGAAGCAACCCGTCTCGACCCTTCCAACACACGGGCGTGGACTTCACAGGATACGTGGATGTGAAACTAAACAAAGGGCGAGGCGCAAAAACAACAAAGGGCTACATCGCAGTGTTTGTGTGCATGGCTACAAAAGCTATGCACCTAGAACTTGTATCAGATTTAAGCGCCTCAGCATTTTTGGCAGCCTTGAAACGCATGTCATCTCGTCGCGGCAAACCTCAGCATATCTGTAGCGACAATGGTACCAACTTTGTCGGCGCAAATAAACTTTTGCAACAAGAACAAGCACAAATACACAAGACATATTCTAACGAGTTTTTCTCGGAGATTAGCGAGCTCGGTATACAATGGCACTTCAACGTTCCCGCCTATCCAAGCTCAGGTGGACTTTGGGAAGCCGGGGTCAGAAGCCTGAAGCATGGGCTCCGACGTGTTGTTGGTGAACAAAAACTCACGTTCGAAGAGTACAGCACATCGTTAGCCCAACTCGAAGCATGTCTCAATAGTCGACCGCTTTGCGCTATCACAGAGGATCCAGACGATTTAAATTAACTGACTCCTTCACACTTTTTAAGCAGCGGCCCTATATTGACTATCTTGAACACTGAGCATGACGAAAGAACACGGTGGCAAAAAACACAAAAGATTTTCGAAGATATATGGAAAAGATGGCAATCTGAATACCTTACTCAACTATCAGCGAGAAGCAAATGGCAAAAACCTCACACTAATGTCAAAATTAATGACGTAGTCATCATCTATGAGCCCAATCTGCCCGCCGGAAAATGGGCAGTAGGCAGAGTTACCGAAGTACATCCCGGTTCTGACGGATACGTTCGAGCTGTGACACTCAAAACAAAAAACGGGTTCATCAAGCGCCCAGTGATTAAGTTATCAGTACTTGTATCGGACTCTAACTTAACCTCAACAAGAGAGCAATCAAAGAAAGACTTGTCTAAAATTCGAGACATAAAATCAAATCGACAACCTAACATTGTGTCCAACATGTTATTAATGCTCATTACTACATTTTTCTTCATTACTACAGTTTTTGGTCAAGCTCAACCAACCCATCCATATACTTTAACGCCTATACATAAGGCGCTGTATTTCGACAGAATTTCTAACATGCAATTTATACGCGACGACTGGAAACTCGTCGTGTATTATGACATGGGACCTTATTGGCACGGAACTGCAACATTGGATAAATACATAAATCAAATAAATGGTTTATGTACGAGCAAAACAAGCAACTCTTTGTGTGACATCATACTACTACAGCTGCGTCACTCCTATGACGAACTTAAGTATTGTAATGACATGTTACTTCATCAGCATTTCAGCGACAACACACGTAAGCGACGAGGTCTCATTGATGGTGTCGGATATCTCAGTAACAGTTTGTTCGGAATCCTCGATCAACGTTTTGCTGACCAATACCATAAGGACATAGCTCTGATAAAGAAAAACGAAAATCATTTAGCGCTACTGTGGAAAAATCAGACCTCTGTAGTAGAAGCAGAATAAAATCTCCTAAAAAGAACAGAAGATTCGGTTAACCACCAACACAAGATCATTAACCAGCATATAAATGATTTGTCAAAAGCTACCAACATTTTAAGTAAAGGTCAGCAAGAACAGGAATTGAGAAGCGAGGTAGCGCTCACGGCAATCATAGCAACTAATATGCTTACGAAGTTAAAATCTATACAAGATTCATTGATAGATACTATCACGGACATTCATCAGGGATTATTCAACGTTCACCTACTATCACCGAAACAATTACAACATCAACTAAGCATTATCTCTGGACAATTGTCACGTGACCTATCACTACCTATAGAAAACACGCAAACGGAATTGAGAAAAATGTATCATCTTTTGAAGGTCAAAGCAAGAGTCACTGAGCAGTATCTTTTAATTGAAATTAGTATACCGCTCATCACCAGAGACGGTTATGACCTTTATCAATTGATACCTATACCACAGCAACAAGGGAACACTACAAACATTATAACAATAACACCCATCTCAGATTTCATAGCAATCAATTTACGCAAGGATACCTATCTGGCACTGACCTCAGCAGACATACAACAATGCGTGCAGTATGACGAGCTCACCCGCCTATGTCACTCCCGGAAACCTATCTTCCAGTTCAAGTCAGAAGACAGTTTATGTAGCAAGAACAAATACATAAACAAATGCATTACAAACATTGCAACTTGTCGCAATAATTGGACAGAGTTAAGCAAAACCAATACCTATTTATATTATTGTTGCGGACAATGTACACTTCGAGTCATATGTGAGAATCAGATTACCGCAATACAGTTCACCAAGGCCGGGGTCATAGCACTGGATTCCGATTGCATCATCAAAGGGGAAGATTTTACAGTTTTTTCCCATAAACTGCGATTTACCGAAATGAGGACTTCATCTTATGTTGAATCGCAACAAATCGCACCTATCAACCACATCATGAACATTTCAGTGCCGCAAGTAGACATCAACATCACTGATCACCAAACCTCGCTGCGATACATCGAAGAGCAAATTAAACAGATGAAATCAGAAAACCCATTATACACAGGAATATCAGATCACGATATTCACCAATATTCTGTTATTTACATCGTGTTAGTAGGTGCCTTACTAGCAATATCAGTTTATATTTGTCGGTGGATTTATCATCGGCGGCAGACTGGATCTAATGTACAGCTAGATCCCGAATCAGGGGCCCCGGCGGTAGCCGTCCAAGCCCCAAGGGACAACCACGCGGAAACGACACACTATAGTTACCCACAAAGACCACGAGAGGAGACCATTGAATTACAAAACATTTCCCGTCTACTCAACAGCATACGACGTCAGAAGAAGTCTCCTCCCGTTTTCAGAAAACCAACCAGCGATAGTGATTAGTTTTCAATTTATAAGTTTGTATGTTAAGTATTGTAACTTGGGTGAAATTTATAAGTCATCGTTATTTACTCATACCTATTATGTTATATAATAACTTAACTTAACTATCTTCACGCTGTATCCCTGACGGGGTAGTCAGAGAGGACAGATCGCCAGGCTTCGCGATCCATGCATACTTCTTTCGCTTCTTCGAGATTCATCAATCGCTTCATACACGCACGTCTGGGTATCCGAGTACTTTTGACCTTTCCATTTTAGAGCAATCTGCTCACGTGGTCTTCATATGTAAGTCTCGGCCTTCCCTGACTCCTTCTACCCTCTACTTTTGAACAATATATATTCTTCGTCAATCGTTCCTCACTCATTCGTTGGACGTGTCCAAACCAACGGAGCACGCCTTTTTCCAGCTTAACGCTGACACTTTCATTCAAACCTGCCATATTGCGTATCACTTCGTTACGTATTCGGTCGGCCAAGGTAACGCCGCACAATTTTCGAAGTGATCGCATCTCCACAGCATTCAATTTACTTTCATGCATCTGCTGACATACCCAGGTTTCACTACCGTAAAGCAAAGTTGGCACTAGCACTGCGTTATGAATCGCCAGTCGTGCTTCTTTTACGATGCTTTGTCGCTTTACTAACTGGGACAAAGCACCGTTAACTTTGTTTCCGGCAGCTACTCGCCGTTCTACATCCGAATCACATCTTCCATCCGCGCTAAACATACTTCCTAAATACACAATTTCATTCACTTGCTCTAAACGTTCCTGGTTTACTCTAATCTCGCATTTAGTTCTTACGTCACCTCTTTCAAATACTAGAACCTTAGTTTTACTTGCATTCAAGCGGAGACCCTTACTTTCACGCCTGTAGGTCGGCTTCTGACGAGGCCATGAGCACCGCATCATCAGCGTACAGCAGGCAGTTTACTGTAAAGTCACCCAAATTCACACCCATATTAAAATCTTTCAACTTCTGCAGGCAACTGTCCAGATACACTATGAACAGCCAGGCGGACATGACACATCCCTGTTTGACGCCTGTACAGACATCAAAAAGAGGTGACACATCCCCTCCTACTCGCACGCAAGCCTTACAGTCCCTATAAAGCGACTGTATTGCCCGCAGTAGCGAGCCGTCCACACCATATCCTGGCAGCAAGTCCCACAGCGTTTCTCTCACAACGTTATCAAATGCTTTCTCTAGATCCACAAAAGCGCAGAAAACCTTCTGGCTAAGAGCCAGAAACTTTTCCGCGATCATGCGGAGAGAAAACACTTGATCCATGCAACCTCTTCCACGTCGGAATCCGCATTGAGCCTCCCATAAATACCTTTCAGACTTTTCTTGCATTCGTGCCGTTATAACCTTTGCATACACCTTACTAGCTAAGCTGACCAAGCTGATCGCCCTGTAGCTGGAGCAGTTTAGGCGCGAGCCTTTCCCTTTGTAAATAGGTACTACAACTGCTACTCGCCAGTCATCCGGGACCTCACCTGTCCGCCAGCACAAGTTGCATAACAGACATAGTGTGTCCCAGACACGCGACCCACCGTACTTGATCATCTCAGCAGTAACTCTGTCTTTTCCCGCAGCCTTACCACATTTCATACTTCTTATCGCTTGTTTAATCTCTTTCATACTAATGACTTCAATGACATCGGGATCCAGAGCATCGAAGTGAGCTCTACTTCCCGATGTGGCATCTCTGTCTTTTCTTGCATACATCTTTCCATAATATTCACTCCATCTCTGCAGGACGTCACTTTGGTCTGTTAGGACGTCATTTTTAACACTAAGCACTTTATTCATACTGCAGATTGCCGAACAACTTCGGGTCTTGCCTACCTCTTTTCAGAAGAGCTTGGCATTAGCCCGAAAATTGGACGACAACCTTTCATCCGCTTTTATTCTGCACCTTTCACGAGCTTCTTCTATCAGTGCCTTCGTGTTAACTTTCTGCAGCTTGTATATGTTAGCTGTTATATAATATGTTATGTAAATCATTATCAACCTCATCTCATTTCTCTGGCCCGGGAATATGTACGAGCCATAATTCGTACACCGCGGCGCGGCGGCGGTGCGCTTCATACATCAGCACTTTTCAATTATTTCATATAATTTAGCATTAATTAGGATCAGTACGCAATCAGCATTCACACGCGATACTCATTATCACTCATCCTAGCATTAGTTACGAGTTAGTGAATAAAAACCATTTATTTATCTATCTGTGACTTATCATTGTGAGCAAATATACAAGGTGTGTGTGTCCTCAAGCAGCAGCCCATACAATACCTATTATAGATGTGGTTGTAGACGGATGCTGGAGTAAGAGGTCTTACAAAAATAACTACTCAGCAATGTCAGGAGCTGCTGCCATAATTGGAAGACACACAAAAAAGATTTTGTTTCTTGGCATTAGAAACAAGTACTGTAGCATATGTACGCAAGACCTTAATAAAAATCAAAACCCAAGAACTCACCAGTGCTTTAAAATTTTTACGGGATCATCGACTGCGATGGAGTCAACAATAATTGTGGAAGGGTTTAAAGCATCTATGGAAATGTATGGTCTGATTTATGGTCGCCTCATTTCTGTCGGAGACTCTAGCACGTATGCGAAAATTTTGGAAGCAAGACCTTATCCTCAATCTACAGTTGAAAAGGTAGAATGTAGGAACCACCTTCTAAGAAACTTGTGCAACAAATTAGACAACCTAACCACTGATACGAAATATCCTATAAGCTTCAGAAAACTAATCACAAAAAAACCCATCATGAGCATTAGGTCAGCTATACGAAAATGCAGCAAAAAATACCACGACTCGTTAGAAAATTAATATTTTAGCACAAAAAATTTTTTGAAGACATCCAGACTGTACATTTACATGCCTTTCGTAACCATACCAAATTTAAAAGCCATTTCTGTAACAGTCCACAAAATGTTGAAATCTTACCACAAGCATTTTTTACAAGTTACTTATGGCAGAAAATATGTTTTTTTATTAATACAATTGCGGGGCATTCCAGAGGTCTTGTTCATGAAGTTGACAGTAAGTTTTCATAGCGTGGTAACCAAATTTGTGGGAGGTAAAAGAGTGAATTATTCGTGCAGGCGTGGATACCAAACTCGATGTTCAGCGTCTGCAGTTAATTTTAATATTAAAAGAAAACCTGTTTCCATATTGTATAAAACAATTGTTGGGCAAAGTCCTAAGGGCAAAATGAGCACCTTAGATAACAAGTATCGCAGAAAAAGAAATTTGTTAAAACATATTTATTACAAAAAACGATAGACACATGGTGCCGTAAATAAAGATTATGGAGAACAAACCATAAGGCCCGATGTGAGTAATGCGATGCTACAACAAATGAAGGAGAATTTTCTATCCAACTTAGATAAAAGTGAGGAAGAAAATAGACAAATTGAAAGACAAACAATTTTTCAGAGCGAGTCGAATGGCTCGAACTCCGGCGCTCCTTGTTGACGGCTTCAAACTTTGGAAGAGTTATTAAAATGAGGCCTGATACTAGTTGCGCCAGCGTAGTCAAACAACTGTTCTATAAAATAAATATAGATGCTGCGCCTATACAGCTAGGAAGAGAACACGAAAAAAGCGCTAGATCAGCTATCTATATAAAACGATGTTAAAATTAGACCATGCGGACTTTTTATAGATCCCGAGATTCCATATTTAGGAGCTACTCCAGATGGGCTTTTTGGAGAAGACGCGTTAGTAGAGGTGAAATGTCCCATCTCAGCGCACAAGATAGGACAAGACGAAACCATAGCCCAAAAAAAGTAAATTTTTGGGTTAAAGATAACTCGGGCATTTTGCATTTTTTTGTTAATAAAACCCACAATTGGTATTACCAAGTTCAAGGGCAATTGCATGTGACTCGGAAAGCAAAATGTTTATTTGGAGTATGGTTTAATGAGTCAAAGCCTCAACAGAACAGAAAAAACAAAAACAGAAACAATAATTAGAGACGATGATTTTTTTAAAAATAAAATGAAAATAAAATTATATACATTTTATTTAAATTATATTTTGCCGAAACTTTTGGATCCGCGGCACAGTCGAAATATGGCAATTAGAAATCCGTCATATATTTTACAGGCAATAAAGAACAAGGAAAACCGAAAAAAGGTGCATAACTTACAAAAACCAGAAGTCGAAAATATGTGCGTACTTCAAGAAGAAAGCCTACATGCACCACCTTCACCAACACTTATCCCAATAAATGACCAACCGACCTGTTCACGATATTTAAATTTCAGTGACTTTTAACGGGAAGAGTTTGAGATTTTGTCATTATTATACAATTAAATAATAATTATAATTGTAATAATTGCTTGACAGTGATAAAGAAAATAAAGGTGATTATTTATAGCTTATTGTTTATTTTGCTAATAACTCTAACTATTTCTGTTACTGAGATCCAATAAGCACTTACCTGGTCATCATCAGACCTTCAGAATGTATCATGTATTAGCACTAGTGCTCAATTAGATAAATGTTGAAATGTAGAGAAATGTTGGTCATCCTTACTATTTCCGTTACTGAGAACCAATAGTGTAGTTAAAAATAAATTATGATGTAGACAAATTAATATAAAAAACTTTGATAGACTAGAAAAAGACAAGACTACAAAAACCAGAGGAACAAAATTTATTAGACCTCTCAGAGAGCAAATGAAATAGGCAAAAACGATGACAACTCTGCGACACATCTGTGTTCTTATATAATCTTCAGTTCGTTTTTTTTTGTAGTACGGTCGTTGGTCGGTAGGTGGCGCCAAAAAACAAATACTAGTACAGGGATCAAATCTTCAAGGTCAACGGGCAAAGTCATGGCCTTAACGAGATCAGCTGAGCTACTCCTAAACCGCAACGAGACTCGCTGAATGCCACTTAGCGACAACGATATCAAAGCATAAGACTGAATTTATGAATAAGAGCTTTCTATGCATGGCCCCCCGCCTTTATATGACAAGTTACCAAGAGATTTATTAGAAATAAATGAATTGAATAGGTTTAAAGCTAGAGTCAAACTCATACTATTGAATAAATGTTTTTAATAAGTGGTCGAATATTTGAACGGTAGTGGGCATATAATGTTTCGTAACATTGACATTATTATAATAATTCATAATATTGACATTTGATTGACATGCAGTAATTCCAATTCCAATGATTTAATTATATATATTACTAGCTGTTGCCCGCGACTTCGTTCGCGTGGAAATTATGATATGACGCTTAATTTGTATTAATCTCTACCGAGCCCCTCGGAAAAGCAGTGTTTGTTAATACAAATAGTTAAAATCGGACCATTCGTTTTTGAAGACCAAATTTAACACACAAACAAATTAACAAATAAATTTAAAATTTAATAAGCTAGAACGAACGAACGAACGCTGCCAGTATCTTCGGAACCTTGCCTAAAGGGACCTTTTTTAATAATATATTTTAGTTATGTATCATATTTTTAAGGTTATATTTAATGTTAACATTAAGTTAATTTATTTATGATATTATGATGGAATGTGTGATTTAAGGATTTCTATGGTAAATGAATATGTAAATATGTTACATTATAAGCTAGTGTTTTGAGGTTATATCATAGGTATAGATAAATAATACGTACCTACAACAAACTTTCTTCAAAAATATTCGATGTATATTTAATGTCATATTTAAATAGGTACCCTATACTTAGCCCAGACATATAAGTATACTTGCTGACCCTCACAACTTCGTTAGCTCCACATTAGACAAACAGACAAAGAAAGAGACATTAGTTAAAGATGGCGGCGCGTTTTTTTTTTTAACATGTGCAAATCCGCATGGATGCTATACCGGACTCGGGGGTTCGGGGATTATCCCGCTAATCTTATATCTTTGGGGAGGATCGAGTGCTGTCCTACTTTCTTGATGTGGTGAAAGACGTACGCGAAGTTCTCACGTCACGCCACCGTCTAGGGCCAGCTTCTGTAAGGACGGCAAGCAGCCCACCCTCCGTCTTCAGGCCCCTGGTCATGGAGGCCGGTGGTCCTAGGCGTAGATCAGTCTGCGGCGCCCCCGCCGCAGACTGCGGAACTCGAGAGGGAGAATTCTCTCCCGCTCCCTCTCGGCAGCGGCGTCCCACTTGCTCCCGCTGGAGATCATGGCTCTTACCATGGTTTCCAGCGTGAGGACGTCCACATCTAGACCCGTAACGAGGCCCCGGCGCTCCCACTGGAGATCATGGCTCTTGCCATGGTTTCCAGAGTGAGGACGTCCACACCCAGACCCGCAACGAGGTCCCGGCGCTGCAGCGCCCACGCTGAGCACTCCGCCAGTGTATGCAGCGCCGTATCCTCGCTGCAGTCCCCACAGTGCTGGCACTCTGGTGTTACCTCCCGGTTTATAGATACAGAAACTTACCGAAGCACCCGTGTCCGGTAAGCATCTGTGACAACCGGTAGGTGAGGCAGCCATGTTGCCTCTCCAGCCACTCCTCCATGACCGGCTTCACCGCCTCAATAGTAGTGTGTCCCCACTTAGGTTGCTCAAGTCGCACCTTACACGTCTCCATGAGCTCCTGGCGGAGCAAGGATCGCTGGGCGTCGATTTCTCGAGGTACCGAAATGATACAACGACGCAAGGGCCCTCGCTTCCAGGTCCCACGGAGGGGTCCCGGCCAGGAGACATGCTGCCTCGACGGAGATCGTGCGGTACCCTCTAATCACCCTGACGGCCATCGTCTTCAACGGGCTATGTAAAATAGCCACGTTGGCAGCCGTCAGGTTTCCGGCCCATACGGGAGCCCCGTAAAGGGCCATGCTCCGCACGATCCCAAGGTAAAGTCTCCTGCAGGGAGCGTTGGGTCCCTTCAAATTAGGCAACAGTCGCGAGAGCGCGGCTGCGGCCCCCCTCAGCTTAGGGAAAAAACTTCAGAAATGGTATCCGAAGTTCCATCGGCTATCGAGTACGAGCCCAAGATACTTCATCGAAGACTCGATGCCGATGCTAACGCCCCCTACTTGTATACTGGATCCCGTGGGGAGCCCCTTCCGAGGTCCGTGAAAGCACAGAGCCTCGGATTTGTTAAGGGCCACCTCCAGACCCAGTCGCCGTATTCGACCCACGACTTGAGCAACACCTGCTGTGGCCGTTAGGCCTGCGTCGCGGTGCGTTGCTCTCCGGCCGTCACGAGAGTGTCGTCCGAGGCATGCGCTAAAGAGCCCAATCAGTCGAGGCCCAAGTTCTTCGAGAGCCAGAACCCATGCTCGGTCTGGAATGCCGTCGGGTCCGGGGGCTGTGCTCTTGCGGGATTTAAGCCGCAGCACCGCTGCCCCTAGCTCACCCTCGGTGACGTCGGGTACGTCGTTTTCGCCGCAATCCGCGTCGAGTGCCTGAGACGGAGCCATACGCGGAGGAATATGTTCCTCAGCTCTTGATGAGAACAGGGAGCCTAAGACCTTCTCCAGCTGCTCCGGCTGGAGACACTGGGTCAGCAGGGGCGCCCAAGACCGAAGTTTGCCTCTAACCATAAGGTATGGGCGCCCCCATGGGTTTTGCTCCAGAGTCTCCAGAAACTCTTCGCGGGCCGTCTTCTTGGCCCGATTTATGGCCTCCTGGAGGGTCCTTTTGGCCCCCTTGTAAGACTCATGCAGCTCCGTCTCTCGGGTCATCGCATCATCCGGGCGGCGACGCCTCCGGCGGAATCTGGTATATCGACGGCGCGCGGTCACGCACGCTGCGCGCAGCTGTGCGATGTCCGGCGACCACCAATACACTTGCCTCCTTGCCGGTCCGGGCCTAGCCCTAGGCATCCCCGCATCGCAGATTTGCGACATGGCTCTCCTGAACCACTCCGCCTCTTCATCAACATCGACAGGCCCCTCCCTTGCCGGGATCCAAGCCTGCACGATGGCTGCCTCCAGGAGAGCCTCCCGAGTTAGGCGTTTGAGCGCCCAACGCGGTTCCGGGGGATTCGCGATAGCCGGCGGTAGGTTAGTTGGAAGAGAAACGTTAAACCGAATGTACCTGTGGTCGGATGACGACTCCACCTCCTCCACCACATGCCAGCCCTGGACGCAGCGGGAGAGATCAGGGGTCGCAAACGATATGTCTACGACCGAACTGCGCTCCTGCCGTACCCGGGTGGCGACGTTCCCCCGATTTAGGATTTCTAGGCCACGTGCAGTGACCCAGTCCTCCAAAATCCTCGCCCTACCCGTGGTTTCCCGAGAGCCCCAAGCCTGAGACCAAGCGTTGAAGTCTCCCAGGACCAGAACAGGGCGAGGTTGGCATGCGGCAAGAACGGCGTCCGCCGTCCGCGGCGGAACCCCCAAAGATACAGGCCAAGCCGTCTAAGGCCACCGGGCTTCCGGGGTGAACCCAGTACGGTTAAGCAATGGCGACGACGTTAATGGACCACTGCGCGATGCTCTGGTACAGAAGATCCTGAGCAGCGGAGCAGTGGTTTAAATTCACCTGCAGGATGCGGATATGTGTCTCCATTAATGGACGTCCATTGCCGCATCCTGCTGTGAACATGACCGCTCCTGAGCGGCACCCCTCTCCCCATTACCCCGTGCAGGCGAACGGGGCTTCGGTTTCGAGGCGGCGCAGGTCCTACTGTCCGCGCGGTGGTCCGCCATTTTGCCCTCTGCTACGCACTTAACGCGGCGGGGCAACACAAGAGCTGACCTTGTGCCCTGGCTGACTGCAGCGGAAGCACCTGTTATCCACGGTAACTTCCGCTGTGCACTGCACTCCCACATGCCCTACGACAAGGCACTTGTAGCACCTGGTTTCGCGAGGCACCTGGTTTCGCGAAGATGGTGCTCTTCATATGTAAGTCTCTGCCTACCCTGACTCTTTCTACCCTGTACTTTCGCACAATATATATTCTTCGTCAATCGTTTCTCTCTCATTCGTTGGACGTGTCCCAGGTAGGAAAATCCGACCGAGACCGACCTAGACGAATAAATGACGTCATTCTAGGGTCAATTTAAAGTCAGTACTTTATTCGTCGATTATGTACGTCCCACAGACGTCAATTTACCGCCAGGTTTTTAAGGGTCGTGAATGTACGTTTTAGCGACGTCTCTTTACGTTCGTCCGTTGGTCGTCCATTACTTTCGTAGTACGGTACGTCATTTTACTACCGTGTTCTGCCAGGTTTTTAAGGGTCGTGAATGTACGTTTTAGCGACGTCTCTTTACGTTCGTCCGTTGGTCGTCCATTACTTTCGTAGTACGGTACGTCATTTTACTACCGTGTTCGCTCAAAAAAAAATGGAGTGCTTGATTTGTTATGTCTGGTAAGTATGTACATACCTATTTGTTTATCCAAGTTTGTATTATAATTATTGCTGTATTTTTTTATGGATATTTATTTTATTACCTACTAAGTCCGCTAACACACTTTGTAGGTACCTACCTAAGTAAGTACCTATCTATCAATCCACCTACTACATACCTATAAAGCCTATTATTGCCTACCACCTACCTCTGTGCCCAGCAAATTCAAACCAAAATCATTGCGCTGTTTGCTATGGTGCTGGGCTGCGGGGGCTGCGTGCGGCGCGGGCGGGGAGCGAGTACCGTTCACCCCGCCCGCCTGCCGCCCCGTCCCGCTTGCCGAGCCTGTGACGTACTTCATCGCGCTAAACGTAACGTTATCTGCTACTCCATGTAGGTAAAAGTAAACATTTAACAGCTATAATAATTTAAGATAAAGTGGTAATACCTACATAATTATGAATAATAACTAAATATTAACAACCTATGATGTGTAACAACAATTAGTACATGCTGCATGTTATGTACCCTCTAGCAATAATTTTACGTGAAACGAAAACGAAACGTATAGTGTTTTCCCTCCACTTTTACCGGTTGCCCTAACGCCCGGCGTGGTACGCGGCAAGTGCCTTGAGTGCGATGTTGCCAGCTTAAGGTTTCCGCCGATTTTTCCGCCACTTCTAACAAAATTATTACCTATTTGGAATCAGAATCAAAGATTGAAGATTAATAATGTAGCGCGAAAAGGTCGGTGGTCTGAACTAAATAAGATTTTATTTATCGTTGGTACACTTGTAAATACTGTTGGAGTAGATGAGATAATTATAATCTATTTCATTTTTGTATCGATTGCCTGGAGAGCTGGTGACTGCCAAGTCCAGCGTCTTTCAAGTCAAGGTATTTGTAGAAAATCTGTCATTTATTCAGAGATTTTGACCAAATGCGAACTCTAGTAACAGTGAGTAGTGTTAACTAAATAAAGAAAAGTCTATCCATCTGACATTTTACTGCTTACATAATGTCAGATGGATAACTTTTCGATTTTCAGAGGGGCAAAACAAGAGATAGATTAGGGGATATGCGCGTCCCGTTCGCAATTAGCGACTTGAACCGATTGCCTAGCGGTGTAGTGTAGCGAAAATAACTTAAGTCGAGTTGGCAACACTACAACTCTCCATTCTTCCGCGTTTTTGCTGCGTTATTCGCGTCGGTTTTAATTTTACTTCAAGTGCTGTGCTTTATCTCTGAAATATCTTGTTTTCTGTTTGTGTAGCTGTGTTCTATAGATAGAGTGTAAAGTGATAGGTAAGCTAAACATTATGTTTGCTGTTATACAATTTTCGGAATATGACGGCGGTACAGTTTCTGTGGTGAACAAAAATTGGCTGACGCCTAGGCGATGCGATGTTTATTGGCCCCCAGCCAAGGGCTCAAAGGCGTTTGACCGATTCCTTAGCCATCAGGCATCGCCTGACGAAAAATGGAAGCTATATGGGGTGCAAAAAGTTTTTTACGAGACTGGTATGTAATTTCTGTCTGCCTGCTGTTTCTACGTAAGTCACCACCCACACCGGTAATCTGGTGAGTGTGGTACGGGTTCTTTGTTATAAACATCAATGCACGTGCTGTTTTTGTAATAGCCCTTTCAATTTTATTTGTGCATGTGTCTGCCTAACTTTTAAAATAGTCTAACGTGAGAAATTGTCTTGCATAAATTTTCTAAATCTAACCTACCTAATATAGGTGATGTTCTAACCTAGTTGTTAACAATGGTTGTTGGTTCTTGATACCTATTGAGTGCATGTTCTTGCTTGCTTTAGATGACATAGAAAAAGCAAAGAGAAAATTGAAACTGGTGGAGGTGTCTTCTGATATACAGACCGAAGAGGAAACCTCAGTTTCCAAGAGGAAACCTCAGAAGACCAAACGTTATATTTGTAGTAGTGATAGTGATGAGAATGATAATTTTACCAGACCGCCACCCTTAAAAAAACAAGGTTAGACAATGCACTTCTTTTCTTTGGCGATGATTATGTATGCTTGACCTAAATGCAAAATTTTTGTTTCACAGTTATAAGAACGCCACAATACATGAATAAGTCTGATGATCCCTCAAATGATCTTACATCGGATCTACCAATTCTGTCTGCCAGTTTGTTGCAGGGTATGTATAGGTAATAATATGATTTGAGAAAAAAGTTGATTTATGTTAAGTTCGCATAATAATTTAAATAGGGATAATTAAATACATTAATACATACACACTATTATTTCTGTAACTGAGAGATTACAGGTCCTAGAGACTTGAGGAAGCTATGTTTCTTTTAGTATGAAAATAAGTTCACACACGGGAAGTCAGCTTTCATTTAATTTAATTTGCAGGTTTGGAACAGGAGGCTGGAGCTACTTCAACTGCATGGCCCGAAGATATCCATGTTCTAGATACACCAGGACGCAATGTAACTGCAACCACTGAACTATCAGGTATGTAGGCCTCTTGGCGAAAGATCTATATATTATAACATTGTATTTTTTTAGTTGTTATTTAGTAATTGTGTGTTATGTTGTATTGAGTACTTTCTACCCACCTACTATCTGAGGCTGTATTTATTTTTATTTAGTTTGGATGTATGTTTGGCACATACAACCCAGTTGTGGTAATCAGTGTGCAATGTTACTTGTTAATAAATTTGATGTTTTTTTAGGATACCAATCTAAAGTGCTGTCATTGTTATCTCTCATGAAAACACAAAATGATCAAATCATACAAATGTTAAAGCAAAATAAAAATTGTCAAGGCACACTGAAAGAAGATTTCAAATTTCCAATTAAAACTGCTGCAGAGTTGCATGCAACGGAACAACTGATGCTACTGAAAGAAAATTACGACAATTTGGTAAACATTCTTTCATACATTTTACTAGCTTACAGTACAGTAGCTTACAAAGTAGTATTTTAATTATCATTCACAAACAATTAAAACACCACCTTCCTTCCTAAGCAGTTGAGTATAAATATGTTTAGCCAATCCATGAAGCCGGTATTCAGACTCAAGGTCATTTTTGATGGTATTTATTAGATGAGTTTAGTTATCTCTAGATAGCAAAGTCGTCTGCAGTTGCTCAACTGTTTCATGTATATTTACATTTTAAATACATCTCAATTTTGTATTGGTAAGGTTTAAAATTAAATGTTACTACTACTATTTACTACTATATTTTACCTATAATTTAAATAAATTAGTAATTGAAGTACTTACAAAAATTAGAAACAAAATACATACATAAATGACTGATAGCTAATACCTAATTTTTTTATTACAGGTGTCCTATATTAAAATACTGGGTGGCAGTGATGCAGCCTCTAAGGTTTACCGCATCTTGAAATGGGCGTTTACGGACCATGTTGCTGTTCAATACAACTTTTATGGAAAACGATCTAATAAAAAGGCGTTTTGCCATCTGCGCATCCGGGATTGTATTGTTGGTAGGTACCTAAGTTTTTTGATATATCTATATAATTATTTATTTGCTACATTATGGTTACAGCGTTGTTTTGTTTTAAAAATGATGGTTATTCATGTCATGTCATTAAATCTACACAAATATTATAAAGAGGAAAGTTTGTTTTTATTTATGTATGTAATGAATAAACTCAATAACTAATAAGCCGATTTCAAAAATTATTTCACCATTATAAAGCTACATTATTCCTGCATAACATGGCGAATCACTAGTAAAAGTTTTACTAGTGATTCGCCCCGGCTTTGCACGGGAGTCATTTAGTTAAAGGTGAATAATCTGAAGTCATTGCCTTTGAATTTTTCTACCTGTGCGAAGCTGGGGCCTATCGCTAGTCTAGTATAAAAGTAATAATTGTCAGGCACCAGAATTAATTTTGGCGCGTCACTAGATTTAATTTGAATACTGCTGACTACAGTTACGTAATTCATTCGTATTTTTTATTATTATAGAAGGCGTTGTTACCTCAACATCTGGTTGTACAGAAAAAGAAGTAGAGGACTCCATAAAAGTCTGGCTCAAGCATGCCCCTGAACGTGTAAAGAAGAATGACAAACAGATTCAGTGTTAGTTACCATGACAGAAAAGATAAAATACACACCAAAGGCTGTAGTTGGCCAACGTCAAATGTTGAGAAGGGCAAAGGAAGCAAAGTTAAGTCTTATAGCAGGTATAGATGCGCCTAGTACAGTTAGTAGTTTGCCATCTACATCATTGATTAATGTACTTCCCCAAAGTCCGGCACCACATATCAATGACTGTTCCTTCTCTATAGAACCTGAGGTTTCTATAGATCTAAATGATGTACAGGTTACCCCTAATACAGATTTTAACAACGCTAGGGGGGATTTGAAATCAAAATTAATACACTGGGCAACTATTCAGCATCAAATACCACATAATGCTGTGGATAATCTACTCAAAATTTTGACTCCATTTCACCCAGATTTATCTACAAATAGTAGGACATTATTTAGAACCCCAATAAATATAGATGTCACATATTTAGAAACTGGGCAACTTGTTTATTTGGGTCTGCTGTCAGAAATTAAGAAACAAATAAAATTATTTGGTGGTAATGCTGAGGATAGAGAAATTAGTTTAAGTTTTAATATTGATGGACTTCCACTTTTTAAAAGTTCTAACACACAATTATGGCCTATATTGGCCCTGGTTAAGAATATACCTAATGCTAAACCTTTTCCCATTGCTCTTTTTTGTGGAAAAAGCAAACCTGCACCTTTACATGCTTACTTGGTGCAATTTATAGACGAATTAGCAACCTTACTTAGAGATGGGTTCTGCTTTGAGAATTTTCATTACACTGTTAAAGTACATAGTTTTATTTGTGACGCGCCGGCGCGAGCCTTTGTTAAGGGTACAAAACAACATGGTGGTTACTCCGCCTGCGACAAATGCACCGAGCAAGGTGAATACCTGGGCAGAGTTATTTATCAAAGTGTGACAGCACCCAAAAGAACGAATGAATCATTCCGTGCAAAATTAGATGAAGACCACCATGTTGGAGAATCACCGCTCTTGGCACTCCCCATAGACTTGATAAACACATTTCCTATTAATTATATGCATAACATTTGTTTGGGAGTCATGCGTAAGTTGTTAAATGTATGGATCAGTGGAGGTTTAAATGTTCGGTTACGAAGTCTATCAGTGAATTCCATATCAGAAAAACTAATTTATTGCTCAAAATTTATACCAATTGAATTCAATAGAAAACCCCGAAGTTTAACTGAACTGGCCAGATGGAAAGCAACTGAATATAGAATGTTCTTGTTATATGTTGGTCCACTTGTTTTGAAAAAGATCTTGCAACGTTCACTTTATGAAAACTTTTTACTGTTTCATTCAGCTATCACTATTCTTTGTTCAAAAAAACATATAAATGAAATTGGTATAGATGTTGCACAAGAACTATTGCTCATGTTTATAAATCATTCCAAATCAGTATATGGTTTAAATTTTTTAGTGTATAATGTTCATTTGCTATGTCATGTAGGAGAGGATGTACGTCTCTATGGCCCACTAGATGAATATTCAGCATTTCCATTTGAAAACTTTTTAAACACCCTAAAGAAATTGGTCCGATCACCTAATAAGCCCTTACAGCAAATTGTTAAAAGATTGAAAGAAATGGAATTTCCTAAGGTTTATGATTCTGTACCAAAAACATGTGCTTATGATCATTATGATTCTGGACCTGTTCCTGAGGAGAATGTTTTTGAATGCTTTAAGAGATTAGTATACAATAAATTCACATTCTATGTTGCATCATCTCGTGAAGCGGATTGTTATTGTCTTATTAAGAACAAGAAAGTGTTCAAGATATTTAATATTCTGAAAAATGGTTGTTTCTTTGTCTATGGACGTGAGTTTGTGAACTATCAGCCATTTTATGAATATCCATTTAATTCTGTAACTATTGATGTAATGGAAGTAAAAGAACTTTCTAATTTTGAACTGATCCCTATCAGTGAAATATGTACCAAATGTGTTGTAATTCCTGATGAAAGTTTTACTGTAAGTATCCCATTACTCCATAACTAATTATTATGTATAATTAAAGTACTGTCAGCTGCACTGGAATGTATACAATTCCTGACTTTCAGGGAAATATATAGCAGCATTGCAATAGACATTTACAGGGCAAATGCTGATGTGAACTAATGGGCTGAATTTCATAATTTTTTAGTTTATGTATTTTGCAATGCCGCTATACACTGAAAGTCAGGGATTGTATACATTCCACTGCAGCTGACTGTAACACTTAGGGTCTAAGAAAGGTATCTCTATAATAACATGTACGTGACCATTTTGTGCCTAATCAATCACTAAGATTAAATTTTCAATAAATTTTATAATTGCATGTATTTCTATTTTTTATAAACCTAGGAGTACCTACCTACCTATCCCTGTAGGAGGGTGGTGTGGGACGTACACCACCCTATAAAGTACGTCTTTCTGACGTCGGCAGATCGGTCCCAGATTCGTCCTCAGGACGCTACCAAAGTACGTTCTATGGACGTCATTATATGGTCAATAGTTAGGGCCTAAACTAGTCTCTATTGACGTACGAAGTACGTCATTCCAGCATATCATTCTGGCCGTCACTCTGTGACAGCCTTAAGACGACAGCAAAATTCGTCCTCAGGACGCTACCAAAGTACGTTCTATGGACGTCATTATAGGGTCAATAGTTAGGGCCCAAACTAGTCTCTATTGACGTACGAAGTACGTCATTCCAGCATATCATTCTGGCCGTCACTCTGTGACAGCCATTAGACGTCAGCAAATGACGTCGTATGGCTGTGACAAATTGACGTCATCTGCGGAGGCTCCCGACGTAGTAAAATGACGTCAGTACGTCTAAAATGACTGTAAGCGGACGTCAAACTGACGAAAAATTCCTACCTGGGGTACAAACCAACGAGCACGAGCACTCTTAAAATAATAGTTACTTTTAGTTCATTTTCACTCTAAAACAACGTTAAATTAATTGCAGTGTACGTTGCGGTAAAATATTAATTACAGTGGTGTCGAGGTTCTTAATGTAGTTTTATAAAAAAAAATTAGACAAGAATTTAATCAACGTTAGCTTTTTTACTTGTTATAACAGTTTTTATGAACTCCTGATTCTTATTCATTTATTACAATCTTTTTGTACATCTACAATGGAGTGCGATGGCGGTGACCATAGACATACATATATATCTACTTACATACTTATTGTCGCGCATGTATATTTTTGTCCCACGTAACAGGTGGTGAGCCCATTGCCGTATTGAAATGGACAGGCGCAGGATGTGGCGACCTGCTGTTGAAAATTTTCAAGCCGCCCCTAAGGCCTTCAACCAGGCTTCATCATCATCATCCGAGCGTCTGTCCCAGTTGCGTCTCGCGACGCCCGGGGTCCGCTTTCCTACATTTTCTCCTCCACTTCGCACGGTCTTCGGCATCCCCTGTAGTGAGACCATTGGCACGCATGACATCCCTTACGACGTCAAGCCAGCACTTCTTGGGTCTTCCCCTCTTACCGGGACCCGGCGGGGCTGACATGGCCAGATATTTGTAACCTACGTAGCCCGGCGGTTGCCGCAAGACGTGACCATACCAACGAAGGCGACACTCTTGCAACTTGCCTACAATGTCACGGACGTGAAGGCTGCCGCGGATGTGAGAGTTTCTCACGCGGTCCATCCGCGTGACCCCACACATCCACCGCAGCATCTTCATTTCCGTGACACGCAGCTCCTGCTTGTGTCGCTCCAATATCGGCCACGTCTCACTGCCATGTAAAAGGACAGGTCTAATAATGGTTTTGTAGACCTGTCCCTTCAACCGGATCGGCATTTTAGGGTCACAAATGACACCGGTCATCTCCCGCCATTTGGCCCACGCGGCAGCAATGCGTGACTTGACATCGCAATCGATGTCACTGGACGTGTGAAATACAGATCCCAGGTATTTAACCTGGTCTGCAACTACCGAGACTCAATCGATGCAAATATGTATCACCATTTTCCCTTCATCTATCATCATCGCCCTTTGTAGTGAGTTTCTGAGAGTAACGACAAGTAAGAATATGAGATATCAGCTTGATTCCAACAATAGGTAATTAGGGATCATGTCATTAAAAATGAATAAAAAAACCATCGCCGTTAATTATGTTTTAAGTGTTCAAAGTCAATTAAAATTAAACATGAATAGGTAATAAGTCAAAAAAAAAATTATGAATACATCTACCTAGTGTCAAACATATTTATTATAATATCTACCTAGTGTCGAAGATCTTCTGATATAGTCCAAATTTATTCATTTAATATAGAAGCGCGCGTTGTCCCGCGGTCTCAGTGTTGTGTAAACGATCACTGCTTTAAGCAACTTTCGCTATGGCTGGTCACGGATGGGTAACCACTATGTGCCATTTACATTTGCGAGCGTTTCCGTGATTTACTTCTATAGACATAATCCTCGTTACAAAACTAATATAATATGTAGCCTAGTATTAGTATTAGGTCCTACCTAATACTAATACTAGGTACATATTATGTAAGTCAAGAAAAACTACCTAAATAATGTTGTCTATACAGACATATATAACAAAATATTAATAGAAAATAAGGAGTGGGACTGGGTACAAAGACTGTCGAAGAATTCTTGGCCTTCGAACTGGTAAGGTTCTCATTAGGCTGACTGAATTGCCACGTTGGATGGCATTGTTTGTTCTCCGTGCGAAAAAAGTCCCTGCATTCCGGTCTGCAGAAACGTCCACTATATCAGCGAACACGCCGGATTAAAAACTGTAAAGCAATGTGAACGGAGTCTCCAACGAAGCCTGGAAGGTGCTAGTTCCCAATACCTATTCTGACCTTAACCGCGACATGTACCGAAACATGGACTACGAGGTTCGGACTGAGGTTGGCGAAGTAAAACCCTTCGCAGTACCCGTCGGAGTATACCAGCGCTTCCTTCGTCCTTAGCCCATTCCTAGCGTGCCCATTTTAGCGTGATGTTGGACGGGCTGTTGGGCAAAACTAGAAACGAACATGTGCAGACACCAAGGTTGTTGCTGACATCGTGCTGATGGACTCTGATAGGGGTAGGTTGGTGTGAGGTGGCTTGATATCGGCGGCCTGAATCTTAATGTTTTGTGTGAGTACCTATTTGACCTGCAACTCTAGGAGTTTCATGCCTGTCCGACTAAGTGATGTGACAGACCTGATCGTGCTCACAGAAGAAGTAAAATACCTGGGTTCAGTGAACAAATTCAGAGACATCGACTCCATCGTCAACGAATAGAGCCAAGTGACGTAAGGTGGCTGATGCCACATATGATCTCATTATTTCGGTTTATCTGAAGTGGCAGATCTATAAAACCACCAGTAGACCTATTAGAAGAATAGATCTACTGGTGGTTGACTACCTTGACCAGTGCTTGTACGCCACAGAATGAATATACTGTGGGAACAAATGTTCGGACCATAGAAATCTTTGGTCTGGACATCGGTTCTCAAAAGGAGAGGCAGATCCGAATAGTAGTGGCTTGACGTGGAGGATGACAAACGAACTGTTGACCTTACTGGGGAGGTTACTTGTGACCACAACGCGCAAGCCGAGTGAGCGAAGCGAGCGTGCCGCGGTCGCGGCTGGCGATGCGCCAGAACTGTATCGCTCTTTTTAATCTAGTTACCTACTTCTTTTTGCATTTCTTTTATATTCTACTTTATGCCATAAAGTGAGATGCCAATAAATGTTATGATTAGTAATCGTAATTGTAAAAAAAAATATGCGTGAACATTTTATGCTGGTATAAAAGAAGTTATGGGAAAATTAAAGTATGCCTAATGATTTATTCTGTTTGATCGTTATGCGAAACAGAGTATGGCAAAAACGTTATGCAGTTTTAAATTATGCCTCTTTATTTTATGCAACCCAATACGGACCCCAGATCAACCTACTATCTGACTGCAGTCTCAAACAGTAAACACCATTCAATCATGCTCAAGGTTGATGAAAGCCATGGAACTAGTTGTTATCAAGCTCTTATCATGTGTTTAAACTTCTTGCTATAGATTTAAGCAAATTACGCCCTTATAACTAATAGTTTTAAGAGTATCTAAAATGCTCTACCATGCACAATGTAGATAACGAGTTTGTTTTTTTAAACAGTTTGTAGCTGGCATTCTTGACGTGCGTACGTATTGCGACGATGGCTCTCCGTTTATGTACAAATGTGATTTTAAAATGTGCAAACAGATGCGGTACACGGTCAATGGCATATTATCCGATTGATGAAAATGTGTTTGGATTGTCTAGTGACCAGCAACAGGTTAGTTATTTATAAATATCACTCCGTGGGGTCAAAGTAGCAGTCGCATCAATCACACACAACACAAATGTTATACTCGTAATGTAAATAAATGCTCAACGTAATGAGATTATTCAAGGAATTATTGAAATAATCATTTTGGATAAGGAAATTATTGGTATTTATTGTTTACATTGGATATCTGGACATTTCGTTACATATTTACAAAAAATAGTCAGGTATAAGTTGCTTACCAACCTTTTCTTTGTTTGGTGCGTTACAGTTTCAACAAGCTCGTATCATGAGTCTAATCTAAGTACAAATTGTAGGTAATGATGTTAATAAATAAATTGACGAGTAGATAATAATCGTTGTAATGCGTAATGGAAAGACCTAAGCAGATCAGATTATACATCAAGTATTGCATAATCTGTACAATTTGTAGTTGTGTTTGTGTGGAAGCGAACCCAATTGCGACTTGTTGTTGCACACAGAAACACACGGTCTTGACTATTATAGCGTTAACACACGTTCAGATTTGGTCTGCCGGACCTCGACAGATCTGATCCGCCGAGTCCGCCGACCAAATCTGTTGTCGCAACAGACGACCGGATCAGACCACACCGGACGACCAGACGACCAGACAGGGTGTACAGATTAGGGGCTTTTTCCCTATTCTGGGGTAAAATTTTTTTTTAGGAACTTTTTTGGAAATGAAAGGTTTCTAAAAAAGTATATTATTTTAGAAGCGCTCGTGGCCCCGCGGTCTCAGTGTTCTGTAAACGATCACTGAGTTACGCAACTTTCACTATGGCTGGTACTCGGATGGGTGACCACTTTGTGGCATTTACATTTGCGAGCGTTTCCGTGCTTCGGAAGGCACGTTAAGCCGTTGGTCCCGGTTGCCAGTAAAATGGCAGTCGTTAAGCCTGGTTGAAGGCCTTATGGGCGGCTTAAAAATTTCAACAGCAGGTAGCCACAACCTGCGTCTGTCTATTTCAACACGGCAATGGGCTCACCACCTATTACGTGGGACAGGAATCCACACGGTGAAAGGTGGGCATATAATATGCCTCTGCCACCCCTTCGGGGATAAGGCGTGATGGATATTTATTTATATTATTTTATATGCTTTTAGTGAAAAGCTGCAAATTTGAATTACACACACACACATTTCAATTTTACTTATCTATGTAGATAACTGGTATGCATAGTATTCCTCTACATAGAGTAAATAAACACTACGTTATGTATTAACGTAGCTCTTTTTTCTTTCTGGCAAAAAAATATGAAAAAGCAATTTTTGGGGAAAGGTAAAATCGGTACTGGGGACATTTTTGACAAAGTAACTAAGATGGCAACATTGGGAAAAAAATTATGAAAAAGTGTCTATTTGGAGAAAAATTAAATTAAATCTGGGGAAATTTACGACAAAGTAGCTAGAACGACAACATTGATCATATCCGATGCGGATCGAGGCGGACTCAATTAATAATAATTATGTCCGCCGGACTGCTCTACAGACAGTAAGATTTGGTCGGGCGGCCAATCAAATCCGCTGTCTGGTCGGATCAAATCCGGTCGTGTGTTAGGGCTTTTAAAGAGCTAACACACGACCGGATTTGGTCTGCCGGACCTCGACAGATTTGATCCGCCGAGTCTGCCGACCAAATCTGTTGTCGCAACAGACGACCGGATCAGACCGCACCGGACGACCAGACGACCAGATAGGGTGTTCAGATTAGGGGCTCTTTCCCTATTCTAGGGTAAAATTATTTTTTTAAGGAACTTTTGTAGAAATGAATAGTTTCTAATAAAGTATATTATTTTATATGCATTTACTGAAATGCTGCAAATTTGAAATTACACACACACACACACACACATTTCAATTTTACTTATCTATGTAGATAACTGGTACATAGAGTAAATAAACACTACGTTATGTATTAACGTAGCTCTTTTTTCTTTCTGGCAAAAAAATGTATGAAATAGTAATTTTTTGGGGAAAGGTAAAATCGGTACTGGGGACATTTTTGACAAACTAACTAAGATGGCAACATTGGGAAAAAAAATATGAAAAAGTTTACGACAAAGTAGCTGGAACGACAACATTGATCATATCCGATGCGGATCGAGGCGGACTCAATTAATAATAATTATGCAACATTGGGAAAAAAATTATGAAAAAGTGTCTATTTGGAGAAAAATTAAATTAAATCTGGGGAAATTTACGACAAAGTAGCTAGAACGACAACATTGATCATATCCGATGCGGATCGAGGCGGACTCAATTAATAATAATTATGTCCGCCGGACTGCTCTACAGACAGTAAGATTTGGTCGGGCGGCCAATCAAATCCGCTGTCTGGTCGGATCAAATCCGGTCGTGTGTTAGGGCTTTTAAAGAGCTAACACACGACCGGATTTGGTCTGCCGGACCTCGACAGATTTGATCCGCCGAGTCTGCCGACCAAATCTGTTGTCGCAACAGACGACCGGATCAGACCGCACCGGACGACCAGACGACCAGATAGGGTGTTCAGATTAGGGGCTCTTTCCCTATTCTAGGGTAAAATTATTTTTTTAAGGAACTTTTGTAGAAATGAATAGTTTCTAATAAAGTATATTATTTTATATGCATTTACTGAAATGCTGCAAATTTGAAATTACACACACACACACACACACACATTTCAATTTTACTTATCTATGTAGATAACTGGTACATAGAGTAAATAAACACTACGTTATGTATTAACGTAGCTCTTTTTTCTTTCTGGCAAAAAAATGTATGAAATAGTAATTTTTTGGGGAAAGGTAAAATCGGTACTGGGGACATTTTTGACAAACTAACTAAGATGGCAACATTGGGAAAAAAAATATGAAAAAGTTTACGACAAAGTAGCTGGAACGACAACATTGATCATATCCGATGCGGATCGAGGCGGACTCAATTAATAATAATTATGTCCTCTGACTCTGACTGCTTTACAGACGGTAAGATTTGGTCGGGCGGCAAATCAAATCCGCGGTCTGGTCGGATCAAATCCGGTCGTGTGTTAACCGTATTAGACTATAATCAAATCACAGAGTACTTTATTATGTGCTAGAGAAGCGAAATTGAACAGAAGATGTCGCGCAATTTGATGACGCCGTTAGTGAGGAATGTAGCGTTCTCATGTGTAGATGGGATTTTTGGTACTTTTGTGGTTTTTTGAATTTATTTGAAAAAAAGTTGATACATTTTCATTTTAATTATTATGTTTATTTCCATCCCTATAGACAATAAATATTTCATATATCCAGGTCCTATCAGGGTGTGGAGCAATCTGTTTGTTTTCCCGATGTATCATTAAAACCCTTTAATAATGCCCTCCCTCCCCCCACGTAAAATTTTGGTTAGATTAATAGGGCTAAAAGACGACCGGATTTGATCCGACCCGATCGCGGATTTGATTTGCCACCAGCAGACCGGCGGACATAATTATTATTAATTGAGTCCGCTTCGATCCTCATCGGATATGATCAATGTTGCCGTTCTAGTTACTTTGACGTACATTTTCGCAGATTTTATTATATTTTTTTCCAATAAGAGACTTTCATAATTTTTTCCCAATGTTGCCATCATAGTTAGTTTGTCAAAAATGTCCCCAGAACCGATTTTACTAGATTTTACGAAAGAAAAAAGAGCTACGTTAATACAAATACCAGTTGTCTACACAAATAAATAAAATTGAAATGCGCGCGCGCGCGCGTGCCTGCGTGTGTGTGTGATTTCAGTTTAGCAGCTCTTTAAAGATTTTTTTAAAGAATAATCCCTTATTAGAAACTTTTCATTTCCCCAAAAGTTCCTTACATAATTAATTATTATTATCTGAGTCTGCCTCGATCCGCATCAATCCGGATCAATGTTGTCGTTCTAGCTACTTTGTCGTAAATTTGCCCAGATCAAATTTATGTTTTCCTCAAAAAGACACTATTTTATACATTTTTTCCCAATGTTGCAGTCTTAGTTCGTCGTAAATATTCCCAGTACTGATTTAACTTTGCCTAAAAATATACTTTTTCGTACATTTTTCCCCATAAAGGAAAAAGAACTACGTTAATACATAGCGTATTTGCTTTATGGAAAGGAATACTTCGCAATCCAGTTATCTACACAGATACATAAAATTACAATGTCAGTTTGTAATTTTAAATTAACACTTTTTCACTAAATGTAAATAAAAGTATGTACCTTATTATATAATTTTCATTTCCCCAAAATTTTTATTTTCCCCAGAATTGGGAAAAAGCCCCCAATCTGGACATCCTGTCTGGTCGTCTGCCGTCCGGTGCGGTCTGATCCGGTCGTCTGTTGCGACAAAAGATTTGGTCGGCGGACTCAGCGGATTTGATCTTTCGAGATCCGGCAGACCAAATCTGAACGTGTGTTAGCGCTTTTTCCCTCTCCTCACGTAATTTATGAACGCCTATGGGCTCATGATCATGATCAATAGGCTTACCACCTGTTACGCGGGACGTAATGCACACGGTGAAATGTGGGCGTATAATATGACTCTGCTACCCATTCCGGGATAAAGGTGTGATTGATAATGGTTGCTACGTAACAGATACGTCACTCCGTGCACTCCTTTGACATGCCTAGGTGTACGCCAACACCGTGGAACGGCATACGACTTCGCACCGAGTTCTCGGCTTCGATTCCCGTCCAAATAATACACAAACGTTTGTTTCGAGATGTTTGAGTTTATAATATTTATATGCTATGTATTTAAAATTATATATAGAAGCATATCATTATAGAAGCGCTCGTGGCCCGGCTGACTTAGGTTCGTATTCTAGAACGTTACTCAATACTTAATCGACGCTTGAGGGTAGATTATTTAAGGCAAAATCTGGCCTCAAGCGTTGATTGAGTATTTAGAAACGTTCTGGAATACGGACCTTAGTGTTATGTAAATAATCACTGCGTTAAGCAACATTCCTTGGATGGGGGACCACTTTGTGGAATTTACATTTGCGAGCGTTCCCGTGATTTGGAAGGCACGTTACGCCGTTGGCCCCGGTTGTCAGTAAAATAGCAGTCGTTAAGCCTAGTGCCCGTCCATATTCAACTCGGCAATGGGCTCATCACCAGTTTTTTTTTTGTTTCCCCTCAAGGTTAAGCCACCTCGAGGGGGAGTATATTATGGTATAGCTCATTCTGCAATTTGATACAGAAATATAATATGACATATGTTATTGTCTGAGTTTACATTGTAATAATTTAACACTATACTTGGTTGATTGGATTATGGTGGACAAAAATGCATACGTTGAAATGTGGGCGTATGGTATGCCTCTGCCTACCCATTCAGGGATAAGGCGTGATAGATAAAAAAAACAGCCCATAAGTGTTACACTCGTCCTGCTGACCCTATCGCTCTTTAAAGAGCATCTTATATGAAGTAAACCTACCTATTTACAGAAACAGCAATAAATGAGCAGAGGTCATGGACTTTGAATTTTAGTTGAATTAACATACCTATTAATAAAACATTTAGTTGAATAGATATTATTCGGAATTTGAACGAGGTATTGTAGGTACCTATAAATCCAGCAGATATTCAGATCAAAACACGCGAATGTTCGCGTTCTATAGATCAGTCCCATGAATAATAAAGAGATTGTGGAAAGAGAACTTACGGGATGGGGTGAATCTACTCAAGATTATTTTTCGCATAGAAAAAAATATTTTCACCTATTATTGCGAGAATAGTCTTTATTTTAAGCTAGACATATAAATACATCAAATGCATGCTATGTTATAGTTAAGGTACTCGTGCGCTGAGTGTTCCGTACCTACTAATTATACCACCATAATACCTTATTCGAGGAAGTTACTAATTAAGCTAGACCTCCAAGTTGTATGAACGCCCATATAACTCAGAGGTCTATTTTAAATGGAGATACCTACTATAAAATAAATAAATATTGTGGGACAGTTTCACACAGCTTCATCTAGCCCAAAGTAAGCTATTGCGTATTGGGACTTTTTGTATTTTTGGATCTTTTCTACTATAAGACCTAGCTTTTAGCCAAATTTCGTGATTCTAGGTCAACGGGGACTACCATATAGGGTTTCGACTAAAAACCTATAGGGTACTTCCGGTTGACCTAGAATTGTTAATTTTAGTTAAAAACAAGGTCTTTTAGCACTAGTAAAGAGAAAATACCGAAATATAAAAAAAATGTAAATGAAGGTAAATTCTGGTTTTCTACTTGGTAGCCTACAGTCATTTGTCATGATTTTGGTTGTATAATGCGTGACGTGCTTTGCCTTTATGTACAGTCAGCTAAAAAAACAGTTTGTCACCCTAAGGTCGAATGTCGTGCAGATTAAACGACAACGTTAGTTTCGTTTGGAAATCGATCTGAAAACTTAGATCTTCTAGACATCTTATAAACCATGTTCAACATGTGCGGCGTCGCGCTTTTCGCATAATTGGCGATGTAGAGGCAAGGTAAGTAACACCATCGAGCCTCTACAACTTCGACGCCACATCGCCCCTCTTAGCGCTTTCTACCGAATGTTCCACAGGGAATGCTCTGAAGAACTCTTTAGCCTTCTCACTCCTTCTCTTTTCCTTAACAGAAACACGCGTAAGGGCCTTCGGAGTCATCCCTATACAGTATCCTCCTTTCCACACAGTACAAAGAAATTCCAAGATTCCTTCACACTCACACTTGGAATGTTGTACGAGTGAGGAAACACGTGCGCAGGTAGAGACCTGCGCACGTGTTTCCTCACTCCTACAACATGGATTCCTTGAAAATGCATCTATTGCGTTGGCAAGGGGCGGGCAGGTAGGAAGACAGTGGTCGTCACATCACTGCTCTATCTGTCATCTCATTTGGACTTTCTTCGCCGCTTCACATCAGGCGGAAGGAGGTCAATTGCCAGTTCCTCCATAAAAAAAAACTAACATACTACTTTTTAGGCTGACCTTAACACACCTGGTGTGTTAATTAATTTTTAATAGTTAATAGGTGTGTTAGTAGGCTAATTAGCCTAGGGCGGTCAGAACTCTTGATCAGTCGCTGTTATTATCACTAAAAGGCACCCGCGGCCTCATTTACGTACAAAACTTAAGTAATCCTGTACCGAAACGAAATAAGTAGGTATACTTATTTCGTTTCGGTACAGGATTTTCTACATTGTTCTTTATAATAATACTCGTCACAGTCCTAAGTACTTAATTTAGTTACGTATCCAGGTAAATGTTATCGCATTAACCTCTTGGTATTTCGCAACCTCTTCCGCCACCGAGAGGTTAAATCAAGTCAAAATTAAACAAGTAACGCGCCCTTCACTAGCGTAGCTAAGGAATGTCTGATTCCTTCGTCACGTTAGTAAAGGGAAAGACTTCTAAACAAAAAAAAATCAAAATCGTTTGTGGAAAAATATTTCTGTTTTCTGCTGTTATAGTTGCACAAAGAACTAAATTTAATTAACATATTTAAGAAAAAGAATGATCATAATCAGCCGGACGCTCTGAACTCAACTATGCAGGCGCCGTTACGGGGTTGGGAGATCAGATTATAGTCACTCTCAACAATTCCCAAGAATAAAATATAAATGATAACTGTTTCTAGCAGCCAAAAAAAGGTGGACCCTAGGCTCCAAATCTACTTGGATTTGGCTTAGGTAGTAATGGGGATTGCACTTAAAAGGAAGAAGTGAATTGAATTAAAGTGCTCAGCTCATTAATGACTTGACAGAATTAATCTGTGGCCTATACTGCGACCTGAGTATAGGCGGAATACTTTGAAAAATAAATAAATAAAATGTCTTTAATTTGCATAGACAATTAATTTCAACAATATTTTTAATTATTTCGATAATGCGCCTGTCTAGGTACTTGTGCTTATTGCAGCCTAGATACATTTATGAATTTAAAGTAACTTTAATTCTTTAACATTTTCGTTTCTACAATTTCAGCTACGAAAAGTGGTCTTCGATTTCGTTCAAAAAGAACTGGCGCCAAAAGCAGCACAAATAGACAAAGAAAATAATTTCCCCGAGCTACGACAGTTCTGGAAAAAGTGTGGAGACTTGGGACTTCTAGGTAAGTTTGACAGTGTTTTTCTAGTAGGTAACACTTGGAATTGATTTCTTGCTCTAATTAAGTAAGATTCATTAACATTGAGGGCTGCGCCGCTGCGCCTCGAAACTTTCAGGATTCGAACCCCAGATAAAAACGTAACTGAAGAATATTCAACAAACAAAGAATTTATATTTTCTCCTTGAGTAGGTACTAAATTCAATAATTACTAAATTTATTAAAAATTATGTACCACAATTTTGAAGTGCTCGTGGCCCCGCGGACTCAGTGTTACAGAGTGTGCTGTAAACGGTCACTGCGTTAAGCATCTTTCGCTATGGCTAGTCTCAGATGGGTGACCACTTTGTGGCATTTACATTTGCGAGCGTCACCGTGCTTCGGAAGTAACGTGCCTTCCATTGGTGCCAGCCGTTGGTCCCGGTTGCCAGTAACATGGCAGTCATTAAGCCAATTTGAAGACCTTATAGGCGGCTTAAAAACTTTCAACAGCAGGTAGCCACAACCTGCGTCTGTTTATTTAAACACGGCAATGGGCACAACCTGGGACAGGAATACACATAGTGAAAAGTGGGCATATAATATACCTCTGCCACGCCTTCGAGGATAAGGCGTGATATGAAAATAAATAAATAATTTAAAATTTAATACTGGATTTAATTATTATTCATAATTTAATTTTTATTTCCGGTTTTGTCTTCTCCGTTTTCTTTATCTTTCCCTCTTCCTTTTAGTTTCTTTTTCACAGTTTCATGTATTTGTCAAGCTATGGTCAAGCTCATCGGGAAGTTAGTTTATAATCAATACAAAATTACAACTTTGGTGTAGTACAGTTTAGCCCGTAGGTACATGTTGGGTCAGCAACATATTGCTGACCTGATTGTTCAATAAATTACTTTTCCATTGTCAATTCAGTTCGTGAATAGCTACTCGTATCAAGTCGATCGATCGACTCGACGAGATCGCCCGTACAGGTGTTAATTTGGAAGTTTTTAATTGTGGGACATTTGTACGACATTGGTGCTAATTCTGTTGTTGAGACCACTAAACTAAATTTCTCTAAAATTTCCTTATTTTTATTAAGAGATTGCCGTTGTAACGTAAAAAATGTACATAGACAGTCGAATGTAAATACATGCCGACTAACTTGGAAAATGAACTGCCTATGTACATTTTTCACGTTACAACGTTTTACACGTTTTCACGTTTCAAACGGTTACTAAAATTAATAACCGTCCCACTAAAATTAGACTTTAACATAAAGTGAATTTTAGTGATGTCAGATACAAATTTAACTTCACACAAAATTTAGACGTTTTCACTAAAATAAGACGTCACCTATTTAGGTGAAGTCTAATTTTAGTGAAAATACTAATTTTAGTGGGACGTTTATATATTTAGTTACCGTTTGAAACGTGAAAACTTTTAAAACGCTGTAACGTGAAAAATGTACATAGGCAGTTCAATCACCAAGTTAGTCGGCATGTATTTACATTCGACTGTCTATGTACATTTTTTCACGAATTGTTCAATTTTATCACATAAAATGAATTTTAGTGTCATCAGATACAAATTAAGTGCTATTTATGATATCACCAACTTTAGTTCGACTTAATAACAAAATAGCATATGGCAATCTCTTAATAAAAATTAGAAATTTTTAGAGAAATTTAGTTTAGTGATCTCAACAACAGAATTAGCACCATTGAAATGAAAGTAAATTATCACTACATATTATAAAACAAAGTCGTTTTTCGCTGTCTGTCCCTATGTATGCTTAGACCTTTAAAACTACGCAACGAATTTCGATGCGGTTTTTTTTTATTGGTTAGAGTGATTCTTTTAGAAGGTTTTTATGTATAATTTGTTAGGTTTTTGTATACATTGACCAAGTTATAACGATATTTGTTGGGGGTGTCGGAAAAAATACGCCGTCTGGGAGCTTTTAACAAAAACGCTGCTAAACCCTAACAAAATAATATATAGTGGAATTGTGTATCTCATATAGCTCTATAAAAAAGTCCGCAACGATATATGTCTATCTGTTAAGAATAACGTACTATATTCATTTTTATACAAAAAAAAAACAGCAATTTTATAGCGGTAATTTGAAGGCTATTTACACAAATAAATTATTAATCCTTATAATTAGTGATATGTTAGTTGACTTCAGCATTTCATGAAGATAATTATGTCACTTTACACCTTGCAAATTAAATGAATATCTTAGGAGATATGGCAATATCAAAAAAATAAGCTATGAAAATAATTTCGTGTAACCATAATTCGACCAGGCCGTGCGGGCGTAGGTTGGTACCTACTTGAAAGCGGAGAAGTAATTAAGTAATTTGGAAAATGTTCATACATTATTGTGAAATTAATAAAAGACGGGATTAAATGGGTGCCACGGGGTTCGAAGTAAGTCACGGGCGAAGCCGGGCGGGACAGCTAGTTGTTCAATAAATTACTTTTCCATTGTCAATTCAGTTCGTGAATAGCTATCAAGTCAGCTACACGTTCTCACATTTACATAATTTTATATGCATAGTTTGATTTAGGACAAATTGTAAATTATTGCCAAATACAATTATTTTTCCTTCAACAAAATTCTTTTTATGAGACATTCCCGTACATTGATCCTTCGAGCCGAATGGCCCCGTACAGGTGTTAATTTGAAATTTTAAATTGTGGGACATTTGTAAGATTGACGAAGAATATATATTGTGCGAAAGTAGAGGGCAGAAGGAGTCAAGGTAGGCCGAGACTAATTAGGAAGACCACGTGAGCATATTGCTCAAAAACGGAAAAGTCAAAGGTACTCGGATACCCAGACGTGCGTGTAAGAAGCGATTAATGAATCTACAGGAATCGCGTGGCATGGCGAGCTGACCTCTCTGTCTACCCCGTCAGGGATACAGCGTGAAGATAGTTAAGTTATAGTTAAGTATGTTCTTGCAAGTAAAACTTTCTTTTATCTCTGTGCGTAAATTACCCTAAATTACCCAATTATATGAATACCATGGAACTTGAGAACAAAGTTTTATATACACAACAAACTTTATGTCCATGATATTGTAGCATTCAGCATTTGTATTAATATAAATAAATAATACAGCGAGAGAATCAGCACGTTCGGAAGGTTACCTTTTGTAGAAAACAACCGGTTAAATATTGAAAAAATATCTGATTATGCCATGCCACCTTCGGTGATGGAATATATCTCTCTTTATAAGTTGTAATTGAGTTATAAAGGGGTTAGAAATGATTAAATAGAATAATTCCATACTCAAACAATGTGCCATAAAAATTTATATGTTTTTGATTATTTTCAGGAATAACGGCCTCCACGGAGTATGGTGGTACAGGTGGAAAATACTTAGATCACTGCATTGTTTACGAAGAGATATCACGGTACTAAAAAACTACGATTAATTAATATCATCAATTATTATTGAAATTGTCGTAATTGAAATGCGTGAATTCCAACTTTCAGGGCCCACGGTGGTTTAGCATTGTCATATGGAGCGCATTCTAACCTGTGCATTAATCAGATACAAAAAAATGGAACACCCGAACAAAAAGCTAAATATTTGCCAAAAGTAAGTATTTACATGTCCTATGTTATGTTTATGTATCTTGGTACCCTGGAGTGGTATAATATAGGACTCATCTGTGCAGCAGAACACGTACTGGTCGCTATTTGTTATTCATTAATGTGGGCCAGGGGTTAATGGTTCGATATAACTGTCACCCTCGTCCCAAGGTGTCAGGGTGACAAAGGTTAAATGATGCCCTGATGCACTGACTAATATATAAGGCTGGTTAAGTTTAGCCTTTCAAAGATATGCCAAGTTTCTTAGTCCAACATGGTCTGGAAGTGGAAATTCGTAGAAGGTTCAACACGTAAATAATAGTAGATTATGGTACAAGTGTGTAAAGTTGGTGATTACCGCTGAGGCGCTATTGAGACCCGAGCCGTAAGGCGAGGGTCTAAAGAGTGCCGAAGACGGTAATCAACAATACACACGTGTACCATACGACGTTTTTCGATACACTTATGAATAATATAATATTAAATAAAACAAATAGATATTTTACCTTGGAGTTTTCAGGTAGTAAACTTTCTGTTTAGTTAAGGGCATCTTATATCGGGCGCTGTAAGTACTACATAAATCGTTTTCTTCATAACTAGTACTTGTAGACATTTTAATTAATAGATATATAACTTTAATTTCAACAGGGAAAACGAATTGTGAAACTTTTTGGTACTGGCGGAAAAACAATTATTTATTTTATTTTATGCGCGCGCATTGACTACAGAGTATAGAGTGAGGTTTCTTTTTTTTTGTTAAAGTTTTTGTATGAAGTTTTAAACAGAGAGACAACAAAAGTTATATGAAAGTTTTGTTTATTATACACGTACAAGATGAAATTTTCTATTTAAATACGAAGTTGTATGAAATGAGCAAGCAATAGGTACGTACGAGTATATTAATTTATTTGTTCTATAAAACGCGATCTTTTTTGTATCGATTTTTTTTAAGAATACTACACCTCATCCGGTTCATTAAAAAAAATCTATTATTCCACTAGTGATATAATAACGATCAAAAAACCATAGTTTGATAATAGGTATCATTATGTGCCTAATTGCGGTGAGATAAGAGCCATATTTTGAGTAAGTGTATTGAAAAATATATATTTAGGTACCTACCCTTTTAACAGACTCGAATGTTCGCGTTTTATAGACCAGGAGGCCGAGTCTGCTTTTTCAATCGAGTCGAAATAGAATCGAAATTGTTGCTCAATAGAAAGCCACCGGAACAATTTTAATAGTTTTTCGTAATCTACTATTACAATCGTACTCCAATAGACTTCTATCAGTCGGCCGATAGAATTCTACTAACACCCGACATCTATTTTTGATAGTCTACTAACATTTTACAGCTAAAACAGCGATTCTGGTTCTATTCTACGGCTTATCAATAGTAGTAATAATAGTAATCTCAAACATAACGCCGTGTACATGTTTTTTATTTATGCATGTTGCCTACTGTTCACTCTTAAAACATGAGCGTTGCTGGGTAGCCAACTGCACTTTGGTAATAATACATTATTATCTTTTGGTACAGTATCTCTATATTACTGACTGTATCCACAACCTTCATCTATCTATTTCAACACGGCAATGGGCTCACCACCTATAACGTGGGACAGGAATACACACGGTGAAAAGTGGGCATATAATATGCCTCTGCCACCCCTTCAGGGATAAGGCGTGATGGATAAATATATATATATAACATATTTTACATTATAATATTGTTAGAATATATTAAATAAGGAAATATCACTAGATTATAAATATCACTATTATTCGATGCTAGTAATATAGGGACAGATGTAGGCAGGTATATAGTAAGAAATTAAGGAAGTAAATAATACGGAATGATCATACCTGGGATAGGAAAGTATTATGTGGTTCATGTCACCCACTTCCCCGCGAACTATTTACCTTTGAACCCACATAAGTGTTCTATATTATTTATTATATTGTCTTATTAGAATCTATGGTACTTCAAGAACACATCAACACAGTCTTTCATAGACGAAAATAATAGTAGATTATGGTATAAGCACAGCCGAAAGTTTACTCTTTATACTGTGGTATAAGTGTGTAAAGTTGATGATTACCGCTGCTGAGGCGTTATTGAGACTGGAGCCGTAATGTGAGGGTCTAAAGAGAGCCGTAAGGCGATGGTCTAAAGAGAGCCGAAGACGGTAATCAACAATACACACCTGTATCATACGACGTTTTTCAATACACTTATGAATAATATAATACTACATAAAATAAATACCTAGATATTTTTCCTTGAAGGTTTCAGGTAGTAAACTTTCTATAACACACAAACATCACATCTTATATCGGGCGATGTACTACATAAATCGTTTTCTTCATAACTAGTACTTGTAGACATTTTAATTAATATATAACTTTAATTTCAACAATGAAAACGAATTGTGATTTTTTTAGTACTGGCGGGAACAATTATTAGTTTTTTTTTGTAATTATTTAATGGCCTGGTTACTAAGACCTTTTGAGCCATTTCTTAATTCATATTTCTTCAATCTTCGTAGTTTTAGAAAATAATATACAGCAAGCGTCCGCACTTGTCGACTTTCCCTCGTAAAAAACCGTTTTTTATGCGCGCGCATAGACCACTGACTAAATAGGAAGGTTCCTTTATTTTGTTAAAATTGTTATTTAAAGTTTTAAACAGGGAGAAAACATAAGTTATATTTGAGTGAAAGTTTTGTTTATTATACACGTACAAGATGAAATTTTCTATTTAAATACGAAGTTGTATGAAATGAACAAGTACTAGGCAGGAATATTAATTTATGTATCAATGTTTTTTTAGAATAATGCTGAACTCAACCAATGTAATAAAAAAAAATAACCGTGAGGCACTCGGGGACTGCCGCGGTAAAGCTATTGCATAGCAATATTAATCAACTTATGCAATTTTAATTATTTATTTATAACACTATTATCTGACCCGAATAACTTCGTTTATTAAGAGATTTGTTACAAAAATGTGATAAATGAAAAACCACTCGATCGATTTTGTGCAAACTTCACATAAACCATCTACTAAATAGTCCGAACAAAGCCTAAACAGCTTGGATAGGTGAGCCCGTTCTTGAGTTATAAAATTACAACGAAAAGTGACATTGAATATTATATATTATATAGATTATTAATATATAAATTATAAATTATTTTTACAATCGTCTCGATCCGTGCGAGCTTCGTACAGCCGTATTATATACATACAAGTTAAGCAAACGCTCGGCCGTGCTCGGTGAAGTTCGTGTGAGCTCGGGTGTTAGGTTTTTTCGTTACGGAATTTCTTGATTAGGTCGCCGCGCTCAAAGCCCGCGATAAAAACTATGCAATTGCTTGAAAAAATCCATTATCCGACTCGTGATTTCCATAATGTTTTCAATACACTGGCTCTAATCTCACCGCAATTAGGCACATAATGATACCTATTATCAAACTGTCGTTTTCTGATTGTTATTAAATCACGAGTGGGATAATGGATTTTTTTTATGATGTCTACGGACCGGTTTCTGCAACGCGACCTCAATAGTAATCATTATTTTGTGTGGGACAATGGTTACATGAGACGTTTCAGTAGAATATGGGTGAATGTTCATATGAAACAAAGAAGGCTCTGTGACGCAAATTACCTCAATCTTCTATCAAATAACCTATAGATGCACGATTCAATATCAAATAGTGGCACTCTAATAGTCGTCATTATATTTTTTACATTTTATTCTTGTACCACATTGTCGCGTCCATCGCGATAAGTAAACGAGTTTTGAGAGCCTCTCGTTTTAACGTGGTGGTGTGAGCGAGATCGCGTATGGATACAGTAATAGAGCTGACCAATGTGGTCGCGAAGAGAAAAGCTGTGAGAGACATTGTGACCTGAATTTTGTTGGCACCGTTTTTCGGAACGTGATTTTGCATCTATAGTTTTATTTGATCGAGAACCTCAATCAATTTATTCTGCCTAATGCTACTAGACAAAGGCCTTTCCCAATAACACTTGGACCGCTGCTTTACGTATCCACTAGTCACTGAGACCATTCGACACTCAACATTCTTTAGGTATACTTTCTGTCCTCCGTGAGGTACACACATACATGACATGATACAGGGAGTTAGGGGCGCTCTATCCCGACATTGACACCTATGTTTATTGAGTCCTGTTATTTTTTAATTATACCACTAAGGTGGCAAACAAACCTATAGTCCACTTAATGCAAATTTTCACCGCTGTCTTTGGACGTTTTCAAAACCAGAGGTGTAAGTGTATACTCGCGCATACGACATTTTGCCTTACATAAACCTTTTGCCTCTGTAGTATTTCCATTTAAGAGTGTTTCCGTGCTTCAGAAGTCACGTTAACCCGTTGGTCCCAGTTGCCAGTAACTTGGCAGTCGTTAAGACAAGCTTATGGCCTTAAGGGCTGCTTGAAATATTTCAACAGCAGGTAGCTACAACCTGCGTCTGTCTATTTCAACACGGCAATTGGCTCGCCACCTATTAAGTACATGAGATTAAAATGCACACGATGAAATGTGCCTGTTCCAGGATTAAGGCGTGATTGATATAGGTAAATGTGATGTATTTTATTATGTTTTTCACAGAGTAAAAACAATTATCATCATTGAATTACTTGCAGCTCTGCTCTGGAGAACATATGGGCGCGCTGGCAATGTCTGAAGCAGGGGCTGGCAGCGATGTGGTATCAATGAAGCTACGAGCGGACAAGAAAGGTGACTATTATGTACTGAATGGCAACAAATTCTGGATTACTAATGGACCTGACGCTGATGTGTTAGTCGTAAGTTGTAGTAATTGACTTTAGGTATTCAGTAAATTTAGCTCTAAGTTTTTTCCAGTTAGAAGATAGATACCTAGGTACTAAAATAAGACAATGTATATTATTGCCATTATGCGATTTTGATTTTAACGTGATTGAATTCGTCGGTCTCTTACCGATCTGATAGGTGGGTAGGTTATTTGTTACTAGCGACCCGTCCCGGCTTCGCACGGGTGGACATTTATTATTTAAACATTTTGGCAATTAATATAGCCTATATTAATCAGTGATAGTGTAGCATTCAAACTGTGAAAGAATTTTTAAAATCGATCCGTTACTTTTTGAGCCAATTCGTTACAAACAAACTTACATACTAATCTTTCCTCTTTATAATATTAGTTAATTTGTTATTGAAATTATAAATATAATGGCAGTCTGTAAAACATATTGGATTTTGGACAAAAGTTTGATTGGAATATTGAAATCAGTAGGTACTTTGTTTTTGAAATAAACTATATGGTCTCTACCACCAATAACTTTTTTGCAATAGCAAGTGGAAAGTGATGGTCTAAGTGTTGTGATGATATGTGTGTAAGGTGGGAGACAAGCATACGGCCTACATGGTCACCATAGCGTATGGACGTTAGCAACAGTCTATCTATAAGGCTTAGATCTTAAGATATACATAGTACGAAGCTGCATGATATAGCCATAAAAAATACTTTATTAAATTTATTTCACTTCCAGGTTTATGCAAAAACCGATTTGACATGTAAACCTCAGCACGGAATCACAGCTTTTTTAATAGAGAAAGATTTTCCCGGGTTCAGTACTGCACAGAAGCTGGATAAATTGGGCATACGAGGGTCAAATACTAGTGAATTGGTGTTTGAAGACTGTAAGGTTAGTATTAATCTCCAATCTATGAATTTAATAGACTTGTGAATAAGTAATAGGGTAATATGTAGGTACTTAATATAAGTAGGTACGTAGGTGAAGCTCTATAATGTTTTAATAGTGTACCTATTGTCAATCTGAGAAATAGCTAGTAGGTTATATAAAAAATAACCGTCAAGGGCGAGTCGGACAAATCCACCGACACCGGTACCGTTCGTCAACATTTTTTTGCGTTATAAATCGTAACTTTTTTATGTTAACTTTGACATTATATTTGTTCACAACAACATAGGATCCTTTCACAACAACAAAGGATCCTGAGTACCCACTTATTTAGTTTTAATATGAGTTGCTATCCTATAAAGGTTGCGTTTTTTCCTTTTGTGGTACGGATTCCTAAAGAGTCAGTTTCATGACTTCATTGACTCATGAATAGTCCTTAGGCAAAAAAAAATGGAGTAAAATGAACAGAAGTACCTGGCGATGTTCTTTCATTTCGACTCTCTGGGAGAGACTTTAGTGGCGTGAATACGTCTTTATAATTGCTTCCATATGGAGACCATTTTGAGGTAATTTTCCTGCGTATCGAGATTTCCCTTTAGTATAACTTTTGTCTCGGCGAAGCCAAAAACAAAATAGTACCTACCCGTTGCGAAACATATTCGCATACAACATAGGTACGGTAGAAGCGCTCGCGGACTGTGTTCTGTAAACGATCACAGTCCGTTATAAAACATGGTAGGTAAGAAAGTACCCTTTCTTTTTCAATTATAGACTTCATGAATTTCCGTTATTTTAGTCGGTCAGCAGGTGTCCCACGTGTCGAAGCGCTCGTAGCCCGGCTAACTCGGTGTTATGTAAATGATCACTCCCTTAAGCAACTTTCGCTGTGACTGGTCCTGGGATCGGTGACCGCTTTGTACCATTTCTATTCATGAGCGTTTCCGTGCTTCAGAAGGCACGTCATGTCGTTGGTCTCGGTTGCCCAGTTGGGATTAAGGTGTGACTGATCGTGAAGAATTATAAGCTGCCTTGTATTTGAGTACATTTATTATTATGTTTTAGGTGCCTGCGAAAAACGTACTTGGTGAAGTAAACAAAGGTGTCTACGTATTGATGTCTGGTTTAGATCTAGAGCGCCTGGTTCTTGCATCCGGACCCGTGGGGATCATGCAAGCGGCAATTGACACAGCTTTTAGCTACGCGCATACCAGAAAACAGTTCGGCAAATATATTGGTGAATTTCAATTGATACAGGTGAAACTTGTTTGCTTGTTCATCTATGACTGCTTTTGGCGCAGTGGTAGTGTATGTGACTGCGGTTGGCTGGGTGGAAACAAATACTAATTTGTGTGATCTGTACACAGATATACTACAATAGGGTTGTCTATGGATCTGTACCTACCTATATTATTGACAAGATCAAATTTGGAAGACAATTGAAAGGATCATAGAAATGAGTTCCTGAGTTATGGTTAAACTAGCACGAAATTGTTTAAATAAGTAGATACATATTCTGGGATATTTTTTTACACAGCGCCATCTAGCCCAACTTAAGCAAAAATATGCTTGTGATGAAGGACCTAGACAACTGATAAACATATTTATATATTTCATACCACGTAAATGTTTTACCTACATAGAAAACATGAAATTCCGAAACAAATATTACGTATCGTACGAATATCATAAACGCGAAAGTTTGTAAAAACTATGGATGTAGTTTTGTTACTCTTTCACGCAACAACTACTGAACTGATTTTGATGAAACTTTTATAAGCTTAGGTACACATCAGAATAACACATAGATTACTTTTTATCCCGGAAAAAAGTTTCAGTGGGAAACGGGAACCGGAAAACTTCACTACGCGGGCGGAGCCGCGCTCGTCAACTAGTAACAAATATTTTGTTTAGACCCAGGATTTCGAATGGTAACAAAAACATAGATACACTACCACTGCGCCGTCGTGGCACTCATATCAATTACAAATTGTTAATGGGTAAGTACTTATTTCGTTTTATTTGAAAGGGCAAAATGGCGGATATGTATGCAACATTGAGTGCGTGCCGGAGCTACCTGTATGGGGTGGCGAGGGCATGCGATAACGGCCAAGTGAATAGCAAGGACTGTGCAGGCGTCATACTCTACTGCGCTGAAAAAGCAACGCAGGTCGCGTTGGATGCGATACAGATTTTAGGTAAGTACAAGTAACCGATTACTAATTTAGCTACGATTTAATTGTACAGTTTTATCGTACGGCCGTAACATCTTTGTTATTTTAACTTAGAAGTTTGATTACTTCACAGCAACAAGGCACTGTAGACCTGTTTAAATTTGAACTCGATACCTTACCGCGTTCCTGAGGTAAAGGGTCTTGACAGACAGACGGGCTAACGGACAACAAGGTGATTTAGTAGGGGTTCCGAGGGTCCCGATTTTCTCTTTAAGGTACTGGCAAAAAACCTATTAGCCAGTTCGCAAGTTTTTTTGTTTTTGTTTTTTTTTGTTCTCGGACTGCAGAGGTCATGTAAGGTGTGTTAACAACTGTCCTGGCTGTTTGATTTTTTTTACGGATTGGAATACTGAAGGTTAAGATTATTATACCCTAATCCTAGTCCTTTTCCTACCTCATTCATTTTTCCTTATCCACTAATCCTTTTCCTACCCTGACCTCGTCCCATCCTCTCTCCGCCAAGCGAAGGTTGCCGTGCCGATGTGCTGCGTGGCTAGGGGCGAGCCTAGTTTTAAAAGTGCCTGATTGCCCTGGGACCAGGCGACCCCAGAATAAGGCTAGCCTTACCTAGACAAGCGGGGCTCTGTCTAGGCGGACTCTAAATTTCCCTAGCTTCTCGTGGGTACGCTATGGATATACCTAAGTAGAAAAAATAAAATCCGAATTGGCGGCGATGTGGTTCGCGACCCGTCACGTCACGTTTCCCATCGAGGCGAAAAGTGGACTAGGGATAGCCGCTTTGCTACATTGAATGTAAGACGAGGAATGAGAGACAAAATTACTTACTTACTAACTTCTTACTTATCCGCCATCGTGGATCTCGGCACACGTAACTTCTACTCCTACTGCCAGAGCTATTGAATTGCTTAATGATCTAATGCTTGCAAATGGGGATATCGACGTGTTCTTTGACACTCCTAATCAAGTAACTGCTGGAGTGCTAATGCACTTGAGTACGGTTGTGAAGTGAAAATTCTGAGTCGGGTTAATTGTTTTAAGTTTTAATTAAGTTGGTTTAAGTTAGTTAGTTTTGGTTTTTGAACTGTTAGCTTATATTGTATATATAAATGATTAAATAAATTATTAGATAAATATATTATTGAATCAATTAGATAGTGGATTATATATTATTAGTAAATTAATGTTATTAATATATGAAATGAATTTTTATATTTGTGTAATTATAATGCACACTTAAAAATATTTTTATGAGTCAATGTTAATATAGGTATGTAATGGTTTGTTATTATAATAGTAATGTTTTCTACACTGTCGCATTGGGGAATACCTGTAATGACTGATGTATGTAAGATAAATAAATAAATAAAAATAGTGGAGGTATGCAAGATGATGCGAGAGAGACGACTTGATATTTTGTGTGTGAATGAAACAAAGAGGAAAGGATGTGACACCTCTACACATGGACCCTATACCGCCTAATGGTCAGGTGTAGCCAATACCAATTCAGCGTGCCAGGGTGTTGGTGTGCTACTATCCGCTAGAATGAATGAATGTGTGACAGAATATGAATGTGTGAGCCCAAGACTCCTTTGGTTGAGGTTGAAGGTTGGACTCACCCGCATCTTTGTTGTAGGAGTTTATGCTCCGCAAGATGCGCGGTGGTACCGATCTTCAAGAGACCAAAGCGAGAGGCAGGCATTTTGGGAGAGTATGAGTGATATTCTGAGTAAATGCAAACAGAGCGAAAGAATAGTAATGTTAGGTGATTTTAACAGTTGGGTTGGTGTGAAGCGTGATGGATATGAAATTGTATTGGGAAAATATGGTGACGAACGAGTTAATGAAAATGGAGAAAGCTTGCTTGAAGTATGTTTGGAGAGGAATCTTGTGGTAATTAACACCATGTTCAACCACAAGGATATCCACTTGTTTACGAGACAAGAAGCAAGCCAGAGAAGCATGATTGATTTTGTGATTGTATATGCAAGGCTGAGAAAGAAAGTTCTAGACACCCGGGCATACCGCGGTGCCGGTATTGACACAGACCACTTAATGGTTATGAGTCGAGTAAGAGGTCTGTTTCAACGGTGGCGGCACCGTGTGCATGAACCCTATAGTGTACTAGAGCGCATAAAAGTCGATAATTTGCAAGAGATAGGTATAAAAGAAGAATTTTTAAGTAAAGTGAGCAAGAAATTTGAAAATTTAGATGAGATATGTGAGATTGAAAAATTATGGAATTCGTTTAAGGAAGGACTCGTGGAAGTTGCGATTGAAGTGTGTGGAGTAAACAAGAGGAGCCAAGGATGTAAGGTAAAGAGAATTTGTGCTGAAGTCATGAAAGCGTTGTCCGATAAGAAGAAAGCATGGTTGGATTGGCTGACTACAAAAGTCAATCAAAGAATGCAGAAGGCAACGGATGAGGATGTAAGAATGGCAAAGGATGAATATAAAAGGTTTAAGCGTGTTGCAAAAGAGGTGATAAAAAGAAATAAGAAGGATGACAGAGATGATTTTGACAACAGGTTATCTGATGATTTCCAAAAGAATATAAAATTCTTTTGGAAATCCATAAGAACAATGAGAGCTCAACAGACAACATCGCAGCTCACCCATATCAGAAACCATGATGGCAGTGTTGTGAAAGGTGAAGAATGTGTGCTCAAACGATGGAAGGAATATTTTGAAAGTTTATTTGAAAAAGAGGGTATGCAAGCACAGACACATTGCTGGGAAGTGAGTGAAAGCGGCAATGAAAGTGATATAAGTATAGAAGAAATTTTGGAAGCATTGAATAGTATGAAACTAGGAATTGATAGGATTTCTGTCGAGATGCTGAAAGCGGGACAGGGCGTGGTAGTTTGCCAGCTGTACCGCCTTTTTAACCTTTGCTGGAGGGGTGGCAGCGTACCAGAAGATTGGTGTAAAGTTGTCATCGTACCGCTGTATAAAGGAAAAGGGTCGCAGCAAGAGTGCAAAAACTACCGCGGCATAAGCTTGCTCAGCATCGTCGGTAAATTGTATGCGAAAGTTTTGATAAAAAGGGTGATGAATGAAGCTGAAGGGAAAATGTGGGATGTGCAAGCAGGATTTATGAAAGGAAGAGGATGCACGGATCAGGTCTTTTCCTTACGATGCGTAATTGAAAAACTTTTAGCGAAGAGTCAAAAAGTTAATTGCGCATTCGTAGACTTGGAAAAGGCCTATGATAGAGTGGTGAGGAATGAACTGTGGTCAACATTGTCCATGTATGGAGTAAGCAGCAACTTGATACGAGCACTGAAATCTCTATATGAGGGATCCAGTGCTTGTGTCAGAATCAACGGAGCTTGCATAGACTTTTTTCACATCGAAAAAGGTGTGAGACAAGGTTGTGTAGCGTCACCGTGGCTGTTTAACCTATACATTGACAGTTGCTTGAAAGAACTGCAAGAAAGTGCGTATGGTCTAAAAATGACTGATCTGACTATCAAATGTCTTCTTTACGCTGATGATCAGGTAATACTTGCATCATCAGCGGACGAGTTGCAGTTGATGGTTAATATTATGCATGATGCGCTGAAAGGCAAAGGAATGAAAGTGAATGTAAATAAGACGAAAGTAATGGTTTTTGAAAGAGAGAAAAACATGACAGGTTGCTCGATTTTTGTGGAAGGAAAAAGAGTGGAACAAGTGAAAGAATTTATAAAATAAATAAATATCCATCACGCCTTATCCCCGAAGGGGTGGCAGAGGCATATTATATGCCCACTTTTCCCCGTGTGGATTCCTGTCCCACGTAATAGGTGGTGAGCCCATTGCCGTGTTGAAATAGACAGACGCAGGTTGTGGCTACCTGCTGTTGAAATTTTTAAGCCGCCCATAAGGCCTTCAACCAGGCTTAACGACTGCCATTTTACTGGCAACCGGGACCAACAGCTTAACGTGCCTTGCGAAGCACGGAAACGCTCGCAAATGTAAATGCCACAAAGTGGTCACCCATCCGAGTACCAGCCATAGTGAAAGTTGCGTAACTCAGTGATCGTTTACAGAACACTGAGACCGCGGGGCCACGAGCGCTTCTCACTTCGCTTCAACGAAAGAATTTATATACCTAGGCTCAAAATTTGCGAGAGATGGAAAGTGTGATGATGACATTGAAAGAAGGGTTTTGGCTGGCAATCAAGTGAATGGAGCAATGTACACCTTTATGGGCACCCAGAACGTGTCTAAAAAGGCAAGACTGGTTGTGCATAGAGGAGTGCTTGTCCCTACACTAACATATGGCAGTGAAAGTTTGGTATGGCAGAAGAAGCATAGGAGTAAAATTAATGCAGTAGAAATGAGGAGTCTGAGAAGTATAGCTGGAGTGAAATTGATAGATAAAGAAAGGAACAGCGTGATAAAGGAACATTGCGGACAACATAAGACGTAGTGACTAAGATAGTAAAAGGGATGCTTAGATGGTTTGGACACGTGGAGAGGATGGATGAAAATAGACTGACGAAGAAAATGTATGCGGTGAGAGTAAATGGGCAAACTGGTAAGGGTCGACCTCGACGTACATATACCGATCAAATTGAAGTCAAGAGTACCCTTAATCGGCGAGCGTGTATGAAAACAATTATGAAAGTTGACGAAGCGAAAGTTGTATGCCAGAATCGTAGCAAGTGGAAAGCCATAGTCTCTGCCTACCCCGATGGGAGACAGGCGTGATGATATGTATGTATGTATGTTTTATTTTTCAGAATCTAAGTATCTTATTTGAGGGAGTGAGCCCAGTAACGATACAATGAGCTAAGTTGACGATACAAAGGAGTGAAAGCGGATATGTAACAGCTCTTCGTAATATCCTTATGTAGAACAATGTGTTCTTTATTGTTTTTTAAATCTTTATTTACGGAGCTTTGCCACAATATGACTATATCGCTCCATCATAACCATTCATTATATTATAACATGTGTTTTAAATATTCATCATACAATAGATAAAGTGACCTGGCTGCATCCGACAAAGGATTTGCTAGGGCGCTGTTACATATTCCTACGTCCGTCGCTTTCTCTAGTATTAGTCTTGCTCTCAGTTGTTGATTCCGTCTACATTCCATTAGAATATGTTCTACGTCCTTAACCACGCCACATACTTAGATCACAATTGGGTGACGGTGATATACCCATGAGGAAAGGGAACTTCCTGGATGGAATGTGTCCAGAATGTAATCTCATAGCCATTACCAATCTGTGTCTACTAAGAGAACAGCCATCAATCCAAGGAATAGTTAACGGTTCGGGTTGAATAGTTTTGCACCTTGGCCTAAACAGCGTTTGTGAAAATACTCCTTCCAGTTTCTAGTACAGTACTCTTTAATCAAGTGCAGTCAGAGAAGTATGGAGGCAACATAATATTACCCTGGGAACAGGCCTGCTTTAATGTGTTTCTTCATTTACAGGAGGTAATGGATACATAAATGACTATCCAACTGGCAGATTGCTAAGAGACGCTAAACTTTACGAAATCGGAGCAGGCACATCTGAAATACGAAGACTCGTGATTGGTAGAGCACTAAATAAGGAATATAAATAAATATTATTATCTTTTCTAGTCTATCATTTGTTTATTTCTATTATGTTTTTGTGTCTTTTTTTGTTTTTAAGCGCTCGTGGCCCGGCTAACTCAGTGTTCTATAAACAATAGATAACTGCGTTAAGCAACTTTTGCTATGGGTGGTTCTCGGAAGCGTGGCCACTTTCCTTGCTTCAGAAGAAACGTTAAGCCGTTGGTCCCGGTTGCCAGTAACATGGCAGTCGTTAAGTCAAGTTGAAGGCTTTATAATATCAAAAGCAGGTCGCCAGTAGTCACATCCTGCGTTTGTCGATTTCAACACGGCTATGGATTCACCACCTGTAACGTGGGACAAAGCTGTATACGTAAATGTACGGGGATAAAGGCGTAACAATATGTAGCTATGTATTATATGTTTAACGAACTAACTATGAGTAAAATCAACTTCCATAACTCTTTAGCCTGCTATACAGCAAATTAGTGACCTAAAATACCGCTAGCATGCACCATGCTCGGCATTTTTTATGTTATTTAGCTGTAAAGATATTCGGGCATACATAGTGTATAGGCTTTAGAATCTTCCTTGTTACTTTCAATGATAAACTCATGCCAGCCAGCAGGTGGCCGAAAGGTCGACGCAATTGCACAGTATTAAAATAGTAGGCATAATACTGGGAGTTCAAAGTGTATACGGATGACCCATTCATCTATCAATGCCCAGCAAACGTACTCTTGTAATGTAGGCACCCAGTAAGAAAGGTTTCTCAAAGTCATACCTTTAAGAGGCGTTAAGTTTATCAAAGTACATAAGTCACGGACAAAGCCGAACAGTACATCTATCTATATTCACGCTGTATCCCTGACGGGGTAGTCAGAGAGGACAGATTTATTTATGGAGAATCGACAGCTTAATCTAATTATAACTGATCACCAGGCTTTGCGATCCATTCATACTTCTTTCAAGTATGAAGCCGGCACGTTTGGGTATCAGAGTACTTTTTACCTTGCCGTTAATGCTGACATTTTTATTCAAACTTGCCATATAGCGTATAACTTTGTTACGTATTCCGTTGGTCAAGACGGTAAATTTAGTAAGTAGGTAGGTATAATTATATAAAATTGTAAATTTTACGTACTCTTAATCAAGACCATCTGACTCACTGCTGACTCATCAACGAATGTCCGCGTATAAGTTACTGAAATTTTGCAGTTTTCTTTTATGACATAGACAAAGTTAAGGCCGGACTTTTTTGAAATTCAGCCCAGAAGTGGTAAAATTCAAGCTAAAAGTTTGTATGGAAATATATTGTATGGCCTTTCGGTTAGAAAATAAGCCATAAGTGTTTCAGACTTTTCCGAAGTTTAGTTCAATATAAGTAGGTGATGAAAGTTGGCATGGTCTTTCGATAAAGTCAACAAGAAAGTTACGAGTATATTAGACTTCTGCTGACAATTGTTTGCCACTTATTTTGAAGCAAGTTTGGGGGAAACGACCTCGTAGTAGGATCATCCTTCACCACGACAACGCCTCGTAGCACACCGCCAAGCAAATTATAGATTATTTGGCGAGGTCAGACGTGGAATTATTAGGTCACCAGCTGTTTAGCCCCTACATCGCACCTTGCGGATTTTATTAATTTTCGAAAATATAAGAAAAGCATCGAGAAAAACGTTTTATGTACGCCTAGGAAGCAGTGACTGCGTTTCAGAAGGCCGTCGAATAGACCCCTTAGGACGAGTGGGCAGTGTTTTTCAGTGGTTCCATCGGATGCAGCAATGTATTGATTGATGTGCGTGGACACTATTTTGAAAAGATATAATAAAACTAAAATACAAGTGTCGCCCCCGTATCATATATTCTTATATTTTCTTTATATGTTAAAGAATATCTAAAAGTCTAGAAGTAACTCCTGAACATTTGCGGGGACATGCTGCATTTGCGCAGTTTACTCGCCGCGCCGACCAACTTATTCGCAGGTGCTGTCTCGAGGTTTTTCCGGAGGGTGCCTTTAGCGCCTGCTGTCTACTTCCCCTACCTTTAGAGGGGCTTTTCAGAGCGGAGCGACGAAGCACGTATCTTTTGCTTATTGGGGAGCTCTGACTCTTTTCTTACTTCTGGATCTGGGAGGAGGGTAACCAACTGGCCCTCAAGAGGAGCCTCACCCTGGAAAGTCCCTATGGGGCCTGGGCGATCAGTAGGGAGACGGAACATTATGTTGGTTTAGTGGGTAGTCCGGTTCCAGGTCCCACATAAAGTTGCTTTGCTGGGCTCACAGCTAGGTAACAAAGTTAAATGTTATGATTTCCCTGCATTAACAAAAAAGAAACTGAGCATTTCTCAATAAAAGAAGGCATGTATGTAATAACAGTAACAATATAATTTGAACAATAGAATTTGATTATGAACAATTAAACAAAGTACATAAAAAGCATTTGATTAAATGCAAAAGAGGCAGAAAGCTTACTTATAGTTAATAAAAATAAAATTAAAAAATAATCTTAAAATTAGTGACTTTTTGAAGCTAGTGTGTATTTAACAAATCACAATGTATTAATGCTTTATCTTATATTGTAGTTATTTTATCTATCAGTGTCCAGTTGTTTCCAAAACAAAGGGTAGTTATTATTTGACGGCAACTTTAAATTTTCAGCACTGTTCAGAGTGACTGCGTAGTTACTAGGCACTTGCATTTTTACCCCATGCAATGGACACCAGGTGCAATGCTAACAAGTGAGGTTGCTGCAATCTTTCTAAGATTAGGATCATTCCCACCAAAAACTTACTGAGAAACTGATAGACAATGACTCAACAAAGTGCCACCATTTAGGAGGAATATACAACATTTGACCAGGTTTTAGTGTACAGTAATATGCTGTGGCATTTCTGTAATTAGGATACTTTTCTAGATCTGGATGCCTAGGATCTACTTGAGCAGTATTATTCAGTAACTCGTGCTTATGAGGATATAGATTCTCTGAATCCGAAGGAGAAAACAGAAAAAGTCTTTTTTCACCAACTACTTGAGCAAGCAAGTTCCGTTTTGGATCATGGTGCAAAGGAGAGACTGTGCCTTTTGGGCCATACCATGCCATAACATCAACTGGCTCGTTACTTTCAGAAAAGCAGCAATATTCAGGTTCTGTGATATCATTTTTTAGTTCAGGTATTTGGTCAAATAGTTGGTACTGAGCCAGATACCCAGTTGGACCTTGAGCTTGGTAAATATATTGCTCGACAAATTCTTCTATTGTGACAAGTTTTTGTGTCCAATCTGAATCAGTGTACTTGTTTCCAATTTCAATGGACACTGTTCTAGGTCCAGCAAGTTGAATGAAGTAATTTTGATCTTTCCATCTGCTTAATGCTGGCCAATGGTTTATACAGTTATCCAAAATAACAGGCTTTTCTGCTAAAATATAGTTTTTAAAAAAATACTCCATACTTGGGCAGTTTCTTACTTCAATAGGAGTAGCATTGATCTCACTATATTCCAAAGGAATGTTGCTAGGCCCTGCAATGATTGAATTTGGTAATCTGTCAAATAATTTACTTTGCTTCTTGACATTTACAGTGCTGAGTAAAGTAGCACAGTTTTGTAATAGTTTGGGTTCCTTATCTAATGGACAGCCAAATAATATTCCAAAATCAATTATCTTAAACGCTTGTTTAATCACAGTTTCATTATCTTCGTCAGAGTATTTTACATGAGCTAATAACTTTAAATACGAGGCAATTGTTATTGTTTTTCTGACATAAGGTTTTACGTCTTTCCAGTTACCAATATTAATTTTTTCGTACATATAGTCAATAATAGCCTGAATTCTCATTGTAGATGAACGATCTGTGGACTCTGTACTGCTTATATACCGTTGCAATAGAGCTTTCGAGGCTGCATCAGTATCGTCAACTTCTACTAGCGCTTCAGCGGCAGTTGCTTTAAATTCTTCCAATTTGCAAAATATATCTTGTAACACTAACATTGTGGTATTAATTAAGATCACTTTAGTTTTGCTAACATTAATAATTCCAATCTCAAAAAGAAATTTGCAGTCAAAAATAACAAAAAATAATTGCTCTTTCACCGGGGACGTCAACAGAAAACATTTATGGCAGCTGTCATGTCACGTCTTCATTCATTATACGCAGGATTTCTATCTAAATATTAAGTTAAACTGTGTCGACTCATAAAGTACATTACAGTTTAGTCACTTTTAAAATTTTAGATATATATTGAGTTAGTAAATTAGGGTTATTTGTACCCTGAGTGACATAAACATGTACTAATGACTATAAAATTGATAAAAAATTCAGTTCAATCTGCGTATAAGTTATTAAAATTGTTGCACTCAATAATTTTCGTGTAAAATCATCATTTATTTAAAGTTATTTATGTCCGGAGTATTCTATTTACATAACAATAAAATATATATGACTGTTACTTAATCTACTTCTACGTTAGGTATTTATTTTCAATTTTTTCCCCTAAAATTCTTTCGTAGTTTCTATTTATTCAATTCAAAGTTTGTCTATGATTAATCATATGACTTGTCACGTGGTCGTAGACATTATTTTATTTACATTTTTTGAAAACAATCTCCTACCTATTGAAGTCGAAGAAATTCTATAGAAAGCAGCAATGAAAGTATTGTGAAATGTTACGTGTGATGCTATGACACTATTCGACAAACTGTTTTCTCTCAAGAGAAAACTTGATGATAACGAAACACGAAATCGCAACAGGTACGTCATAATAATACACTTTTCATTAAAGTCCTATTTCTGCGTGTACACTATTGATTGACATGCAGTGCTGGTTAACAGAATAACAGTACCGGTGGACTTGACCGCGGGCAATATGTGGTTTTTGTGGAATTTCGCTTTGAAGTGGTGACGCACACAAGTCTGGCAGATCATTATGATGAGCATGTGATGACTGCGCGGGGCGGACGCAGGCGTAGGCGACCGCGCGATCACGTCTTATCATTTTAAATGAGAGGGGCGGGTCGCATTCTATGTTTGCTTACTATTTACATGACACAAGGTAGTACACCAGCACATTCCACTCCAGACGGACGCTCATTCGCTTATACTAGCCCATCGATCTAAATAATAGTGTAAATCCCTATTAGCTGTGGCATTTAGTGCATTTGACATGGTAAACACTTAAAACCTTTTATTCGGTGATGAGCTGTGACAACAGCTGAAGTGACTATGAAATAAAATGAAAATTAAGTAAGTACTGTTCAGGAATCTATAGTTTTTTAAAATAGCAGTAAAATATTGACATTGTTGGCATGTTAAGTATGACTTCTTTCAACGAGAATTCAAATCGAATTAGTAGATTTTATATAGAGAAGTGCATATATTATTCTAAAATATTAACTTGCATAGTATCTAATATAAAGTAGAATTTGACCATTATGAAGCAGAGAAAGTTTGATACTCATATTTTTTTTAATAAAGTGGAAAAAGACAATTCTATTCGAGACAGGGATTGAACTGAATTATACTGAATGATGAATTGATACTGTATTAATTTTTGTAGTAAAAATAATTTAAGTTAAATATTGTATAAACAATATGGATGATATTTTGAAGTTTGGTTTCTTCTCTCAAGCTCTCTTCTGTAATACTTGCATTGCAGCAAACTTGATACTGGTACAGTCAGCAGCGAGAGTCCCTTAGCATTCCAGAATATTAGCTAAAAAGCTTAAATTTTATCTAGCAAATCATGATCTGACTAAATTAAACAAGTATAGGTACAATGTTCTTAAATGATTTGATATAAATAAGAAAAATCTTGCAAATCTTCATTCACAAATCCTTTCTGTAACTTTGGATTGTGTTTATCTACTTCTGAGGCTGACTGTACCCATATTGTTACATTGTTATTGACATGCTATTAACATGCTCTATATCCATGCTGATATGATACACAGTCAACAAAACAGAAATAAATATGATGTGTATATTGTGCTCACTGCCACAGATTGTATACCTATAAATATTATTATCATTAATTGATTGGTTTTTGGACCACATTTGGACTTGTGCTACCTTGAATATTTATTTTTAATAATATTGTTTGCTTGTTTTGGCAACTTCAACATCATTTACCCAATATACTTATAACTGATAAGTAATTAATATTTGTAGTTTGTTTGAACATGCTAATCTCAGGTACTATAAATACGATTTGATAAAGCGATCATACCAATTGTCAGCTAGTAACTTCAAGTATGGCTCCATAAATCTGGCAGAGCCAGATAGAGGCATGTTCGTGTAGGGTATAGATGCGTTTGATCCACTATTTGAAATTATGTGCTGAAAGCCAAGGACTTCCCATATAACCCATCAATCAATCAAATCAGGTTATGGCAGTCTACTGCTGGATGTAGGCCTCTCCCAAATCACGACACATCACAAGGTCAAGCGCCTTCCGCATTCAGTCCCTCGCTGCCATCCTTCCTACTTCTTCCTCCAAGGCTTTATATGGAGGGCCCATCTGGGCGGACGCCCTCTGCGCCAAATCAATCCCGCTGCTGCGGTGTCCGCAGCGGTCGATTGCGCAGAGGGCGGCGCGGGCGTACTGCACCGTCTCCTACGAGGCGGCGTGCCTTATTGCAGGAAGCCACCCCTGGGATCTCAAGGCTGGAGTCCAAAAGAAAGTTTACGAAGAGAGCGCCCTGGTGCGACGAAATGGTGGACGGCCGCTTCCGGACGAAATCGACCGCTGGAGACAGTTGGCTCGCGACGATCTCTTCCGGCAGTGGGCCCAGAGATTTTCTGCCGATCCATCTAGCGTGGGGGTTGTCCTACTGTATATTTGCCTATTCGCGGTCTCCACTCCAAAACTCTTTTGCTACATCGGCCAGCCCATTGTCACTTTAACGTGGTTACTCTGCGACTATGTTGATCACTCCAGATCTCGGACGGATAACCCCGTTTCGCAGTTTATCCCTCAAAGGCATTCCAAGCATAGCTTGCTCCATCACTCCTTGTGCAACTTGTACTGTGGACTTGTACTTGTAACGTGGACACTAAATGTACATGTACTACCATGTACATTTAGTAGTCTCGGCGCCGTAGGTCATAACGGTAACCCATCAGTTGATCGACAAATGACTCAAAAAATAATTATAAATAAGCATGATGTATCGATTCCTAAATGGCATCGAGTTGGTAGGTGTTATTGGTAATCTTGAACGTCGCCAGCTTAGCTGCATTTTACCGAATCTAGCATGTTGAGTGTTCGGTAAAACTTATCCACTTGACAAATAACACGGATAGGGCAGACGTGTCATCCTCACACAATACAATATTGCCCAGAATCGAACGATTCCGCAGGCCTTTCTTATGTCGCACCCTAGAACCTTGAAATCTGCCAGCGCAATCATGTTTTTTTTCCTGTGGAAATCCTCATGGATGCTATGCCGGACTCCTACCGACTAAAACCATACGTTACCCTTCCAGGAGTTTGTTTGGATCTTCTGTTTGGCCAGGAGTCCCGGATGAGCCCTCGGAAGGATAACCCCAGGGCTCCCGACAGACTTTCTCAACTATCGCAGGCTCGTTCAGGGGGGTTCCAGTGTTATCTCGCTTCTTTGGGGGGTTCGGGTGTTATACCATTTCCTTAAGGGGGTGAACTACGTGCGTGTAACCCTCACGCTTCGCAACCTTCAATGCCATGCTTCTGTAAGAACGGCGAGTAACCCGCCCACTGTACTCAGGCCCCCGGTCACGGAGGCCGTACGTAAGCAATCTAACAATCCTGCGTTCTTTAAGAGAAGCGTATAAAAGCATATTTCTGGGCAGTTAACGTGAGGAATGCAATCCGAGCTATGTTATCAGTCCTTAATCACGGGTCGTCTTTGATTTCTAGCAGGCAGCACCATTTAGATGTAACAAATATCTTAATCTCAATAATATTATAAATGCGAAAGTTTGTATGGATGTTTGTTACTCTTTCACGTAAAAACTACTGAATAGATTTTAATGAATCTTTACAATAATATAGAGAAACGCTCGTGGCCGCGCGGTCTCAGTGTTCTGTTAACGATCACTGAGTTACGCAACTTTCACTATGACTGGTCCTCGGATGGGTGACCACTTTGTGGCATTTACATTTGCGAGCGTTTCCGTGCTTCGGAAGGCACGTTAAGCCGTTGGTTCCGGTTGCCAGTAATATGGCAGTCGTTAAGCCTGGTTGAATGCCTTATGTGCGGCATGAAAAATTTCAACAACAGGTAGCCACAACCTGCGTCTGTCTATTTCAACACGGCAATGGGCTCACCACCTATTACGTGGGACAGAAATCCACACGGTGAAAAGTGGGCATATAATATGCCTCTGCCACCCCTTCGGGGATAAGGCGTGATGGATATTTTACAATAATATAGCTTATAAATTACAATAACACATAGGCTACTTTTTATCCCGGGAACAAGTTCCTGTGGGAAACGGGAACGGGAAATCTTCTCTTCGCGGGTGAAGCCGCGGGCATCAACTAGTAATATTATAAATGCGAAAGTTTGTATTGATGTTTGTTACTCTTTCACGTAAAAACTAATGAATGGATTTTAATGAAACTTTGCAATAATATAGCTTATACATCAGAATAACACATAGGCTACTTTTTATCCCGGGAACAAGTTCCTGTAGGAAACGGGAACGGAAAACCTTCTCTACGAGGGCGTCAACTAGTTAATTAGTTAAAAAATAAATCTCAAAGCCGGCACAAGACGATGCGACTTTTTGACAGTGGCGGTTTGTTCTTAATCCCGATACCACAGAAGGCAATATAATGAACATTTTATTTGTCCTAACAGGTCCTGTGAGATAAATCCGGAGCCTGTACGGTTGCTTCTATTCAAGGAGTGCGATCAAAGAGGAAGAAAGCTTTTATTTGATTCATCTACTATACAGAAAGTACCAGCACGAAAAGATGACAAGCCTAACCTCAGACAGAAAGATGAGGCACCCAGTATCATTGAGGTGTCAGAGGAATTCTCATATCTGGTACGGATGTCATTTATTTTTTTGTATCATTTGCGAACTTCAGAAGAGTTCAACATTATGTATTTGTCTGTCCTTATAAGGTACCAATTTTTTCTTTCTTGTTTGTCTTATAAATGTATTTCTTGATAAGCGACGTTGAATGACTGTAATATAGGAAGTCATAGCGAGTTTTTCGGTCGATTCTATGATCTTAATAAATCAAAATTTAAAAATTGGTTATATAACCTAAATTCATTTTGCAACTTTAGAAAGGCAATGTTATCGCAAAGAGTCGAAAAATTTATTTAGTGCAAAATCATTAGGTTTAAAATAAATATCTATATTAATATTATAAAGAGTTTGTTTGGTTGAACGCGCTAATCTAAGGAAATATAGCGGGCCGAGTCTGCTATATCAATCGTGATGAAATTGTCGCTCAATAGAAAGCCAACGGTACAATTTTGACATTTTTTTCGTATTAAAATCGTATTCCAATGCGTTCTACTAACACGTACCGCGCCAGTTGCCGCTAGTCAATTGCATTTTTGATAGTCTTCTAAAATTTTAACAGCTAAAAACAGCGGTTCTGGTTCTATTCTACGGTTCTATTATCAATAATAATAGACTCGGCCACCAGGTCGGGTTTCAAAAATTATTTTTGTGTGCTACCCAGAAGAGCGGAGCAGTAGTCATAAATGTCGACAAAACGGGTTGCATTATAGTAAAATTTATAAGCGACGGGATTAAATAGGTGCGACCGGAGTTTGAAATATGTCACAGATGAAGCCTTTTTCACCTAGTATTTAATATAAAAAGCTCGTGATGTATGTTTTACAGTACGAAGATAACACGATTGCATAAATATACAAGATTAGAAATAATGTACCGGTTTGAACTTTAAACGATAACGTGAACCACTTTTCTTTTTCGTTTTCTTTGAGTGTCTTGATAGTTGATTCCAAATTCTACCAAGGTTTACAGCCCGGGATCCACTTTTATTGGTTGAAGCAGCTAATATTTCGCTTGTTATTTTAGACATTATTGGAAGCCGTCATACCTCCCAAACTCGTAACATCAATCACAATAACTTGGTTACTGGTGGTTCACTACTTGTATCATTTGTTGGTGTAATATTCCTGAGCAGGCTTGCTATCAAACTTGGTAACATAACTCCCTTTTGGATAGGTAAAAATAGTAACACTTTTATGCGGAACAATCACAATAAGTACCTACTCAACTACCTAATCATTGTTTAAAAATTGTAAATGTTTCCGAAGCGCAGTCAATTAATAAATGTTAGAATAAGTACCTACAATGTTTTTTTTGAACACGCGCCAAACTCAGTGTCGGCCGTTTACCTTAATGTGTTAATAATAATAGTACGACCACGAAGCACGTGATAGTTACATTCATACTGAACGACAATGATGATGACGTTTCATTGGAACGGACGAAAACGAAATTTAGTTCGTGTTTTGCTACCGTTTTTAGATCTAGACTTTTTAGCTTAGTCAAAAAACGGACATAACTATGTCCGTTTTTTGGACATCAAAGTGGATTATGAACAGTCAGTAGGGTTGATTAACAGTCGTCTGATGTGCGATTGATCTTCATCACAGAAGTAAACAAAGACAACAATAACTATCAACCGGACTTGGTGTAATAAAATTTCAATGCTTTAATCGATACATTTTGATTCCACAATGTTTCGAATGGTTTACACTGATTGTGGTATTAAAAAAAAAAGCGTGAGTTTTAAAATGACAAATTTCTTGCCCATCACGGCAAGAAATAGTTTACCAAGAATAAATTTAACTGAAATGTCGAGGAATTCGTACCACCCAACGATATCTACAAAGCTTTTTATTCCAAAATCGATCATACCGTACTCATTCTGTGATGTTCAGTCTTGGATGGGCTCTTAATAGAAACTAAGTAAGGTCGACGATGTATAATTTTAGCCGAGTTTAGAAACAACAAGTTTTTGCCGTGGAGGTTTACCAAGAGACTTCTCGAATGTTGAGCAATTGAAATCACCCAAAAATATCTACGACACCCATTAATTCCAAAATCGATCATACTCATTCTGTGACATTCAAGGTCTAGGTTGGCCTCTTAATAGAAACTCAGCAAGGTCGGCGATGTATAATTTTAGTCGCGTAAACTATCTTGCATGACAGATGTTCTGATCTAAATTTCCACGTAACTTTTTTTTTTTTCTATCAATGTCTTATCATATTGAGAGCTTTTTGTTCAAAAGTTGTAAATTTTATTGGATTCTAGCCAAGATAATAGGGAAATTGTACAAATGTCACATTTAAAATACTGATAAATGTGGGTGGATGACGCTATGAATGATAACCGTCGCGACGCTTTTTGTACATGTATATTGGTCTGTTCGTCTAATATTTTATTTAAATAATGATTTCCTAATATCCGCGGTTCTCCAGTGGAGGCCAAGATCTTGGTCTCTACTTCAGCTGAGGTTGTGTGCGAACCGTCTTAATTTAGTCTTAATTATAATTTTAAACGAGAGAACAACGTGCCATCTTTTAATAAATTATCTTTAACGAGCGGGTTCACTTGTGAGGAATTATGTACATAAACCATCCACTTGAACTCCTCTATCTATTGATGAACACCGTGTCAGAATACGTTGGATAACTACGGTATGGTTTTTAAAGTATATGTAATATAGGCTTACTAATGACAAGGAGAAGTAGGTAGGTACCTTATGTAAACGCATAATAAAATTGCACCATAATATTGCTATCTAAGAAATTTTTCGCATACATTTTCCTCGTACGTGCACAGTGAGAATAACGTCCTGTCAGTCGCACGCAGGCCTATCTGTACGATAATACAATGTAAAAATATCCCGCCAATCGTCACGTGAAACGGTCACATGACCGTCAATTCACTTCTCATTATCACTGGACATTCTAAATTTAGACCACTTCAGATGTTAGCCTTTTGATTATGTTGAGTGCTGCAAATGGGGCTTTACGATCTCGCAGTCGCCATAAATTTAGTTGGGTTCTAATTAATAGATATCACATGCCTGTTAAGGTTGTGACCATGTATGGTCTGGCACTTTTTTTTTTTCTTTTGTATATCCTGTTTTCCGTATTATTTCTTTTTATGAAATTGTACAAATCATATTTCAATTGTTGAAACCTATAATATATATCATTGTTTTAAGTGTAGATATACCTAATGTCCAACATTAGGTTTTTGCTTTGATTTCCAAGCATAAAGGCACCGATTTATATAGTTTATTTTGGTTAAGGATGAATTGTAACGAAATTAATGAAATTGTTGATAAAGAATATGTGTACTCATAGACAAAAAAATACTTAACTATTTTCCAATCTAAATTCTAAGTGTCCAAAGAAAAAAGTACAAATAACACAATAAAACTAACAATAGCGGTACCTCACATGGATATTTTTTTAGAAGATACATGAAGTACATGACCAAAAATATTCATAAACTAGCTGCGAGGGCGTGAGAGAATCGTTGAATAAATTGTATATTTTTAGTTTCTAGTGACGTATTTGGTAGAGCACCTGACTTGTAAATCATCGCGTCTTTGATGAGTTTGCAGAGTTTGTTTTGATTACTTTGGAAGGTCAAATAGTTCATGTCGCCTTATAGCGATTACGTGAAGAAATGCTCGGCAATGATTTTAAAAGGCCTGTCAAATTTGATAATGACATGCGCTGAAAAAATATCCTTGTACGTCTGACATCCCTGATTCATTTAGGACTTTATTTTTAGATAAACATCGACTACCATAGACGTAAGTATCCACTTACGTCTAAGTTTCTTTTTATATTATACGCTTCAATTAGGTACTACGCTAATTGAGGCGTATAAGCTTCAATTAGCTTGGTATGTTACTATGTAACAAAATCTATGAACAAGATTTTCACATTTTTCAAAACAAGGAATTGATTTTAAACTTTGCACACCTATTAATGACCGATGACAATGCAATAATAAATAATATATTTTATTACTATTTCTTTTAAATAATAGTTTTAAAATAATACTCAATACCCCCCCTTAGAGTAAATCAACTAAAAGGTTAAAAAATATTTTTAAACATATTGTCACGCCTTATAACTGAAGGGGTGGGCAGAGGCATACTATACGTCCACATTTCACCGTATGCATTTTTGTCCCACGTAACAGGTGGTGAGCCCATTACCGTGTTGAAATGGACAGGTGCAAGCTGTGGCGACATGCTTATAACGCATTATAACGAATTAATTATTTCTGACTATTGGATAGTTTCCGTAACCGTTATAATATTATTCTTATATGCGTACCTGTATCCGGATCCGAAATTTTATTATTACTATTGTATATCCATAACATTCCTAGTTTACAGAACACTGTTTTAGCGGGGCCACGAGCAATTCATCATTATTTTCAATAATTTAATAAAAGCATTTTTAAAAAAATATATTATTGAAAATTATTTATAAGCTTTTAGTTTAGTTTTTTCTAACTATTATTTATTACATCGCCATCGTGATATTCTCTTGCGTTTTAAAAATCCTCGTCAAGTCTCTTGTAGTGTCTGCGTTCGACCTAAACTAGATATTATAGAACTGCAAGTAGTTTAGGCCGTTGACACGTTGTGTGCGGTCACATCTGAAACCGGAGATCCGCTATCCTTGTGTACGTGCTAAAATGAAAAATTTGCAATAATATTCGTGTAGTCATAGTCTTCAGAGTCTATCAGCAATACCATTTTTGAAGGACAACACTGTCGATACTACTGCCTAGGGTGGGAGAATAGACGGCAGTAGCTTCCGAATATTAATCAACTATTTAACATAACTAACTAACAGGGATACAGCGTGTACCCCTGTTTACAGTCAGGATACAACCAGTCGTATATATTTGACATAATTTTTTAAAATGTCTTTATTTTCTATAAGTAATTGAAGTATTATTCTTTGTAGTATAAGGGCCCGGCGAAGGATGCGAGTCTACTCGGAGAGATGATCTTCGGCGCAGTAGCCATGAACTACAAGAATGTTGCTCTCAAAATCCACATCATGGATGAACCAAGGAGGTAATAAGGTTGAACTCACTTTTATATACAAGGTATTATGGTTAAACATTATTTTTGAAATGGATAAGCAATTTATTGAGAATGACTTTAGGTTATATATAATCACGCTACTACCCAGGAGAGCAGAGCAGTTAATATCAACAAATCGGACAAATTTTTTGTACAGTATTGTAAAATTAATAAACGACGGTATTCAATGGGTGCCACGGGGTACAATGTAAGTCACGGGCGAACCACGGGCGAACTCTATTAAATTTCAAATCAATTTCAAATTCATTTATCTTCGTAGGTTGATGTGTACGAAGGTGTTCTGCGTGCCCTCTCGACGAATAAGCCGAGCCAACGCTGACCGCAATTCAAGCCGAAGAACCAATAGTGAAAGCGGGGATTGTAGCAGTAAATCCAATGTATTAAACGTTCCTTTAGTGCCTGAAGAAGGAGTATCATTAAGTTTTTCCTTGGATAGAGGAGATTCGGGTAAGTTTATGTTTATTTAGTATTGTAAAGGTTTTTAGGCCATAAAAAAACCTTCCTAAGCTTTATATAGGTTAGTAGGTAGCTAAAAAACTTACTAACTAACTATCTTCACGCTGTATCCCTGACGGGGTAGTAGGTAGCTCCTAGTATTATATATGTCTATAGGCCATCAAAAGAGCCTTCCTAAGTTTCTTGCCGGTTCTTCTCAGGTAGGCCGCGTTCCGAATCGGTGGTCACAATAATAATAATAAATTTATTTTTAGTTCTAGTGTATGACATTTTGTAAACACCTTTAAAATGGTCTATGCAAAATAAAGACTTTTTTTCTTTTTATACCAACCATAGCGATTTGGAACTCATTTCTAGACCGCATGTTTACCTCCCTTAGCTTCTCGAGTTTTAGTCCTTCTTCTTATGCGCCTGCGTCGTTGCCTCGTCTGTATAGCAGCAGGTGCACCGCTAGAAGGTGAAGTCGCTTGGGAACCGAAAATATTTGTGGGGCACCCTTACACCCTGCTTTTTGGTTCTTTGTAGACATGGGAAAACGTCTCTCAAGTACATCAACTTGAACTCCTTTGTTTTGACATTGCCAGCAATGAAAAGTGACCGTCATTTTTGTCTAACATCAACAGCGTCATCATATATCTTTAGCTTTAGAATGTTGCCCTGTCTGCCTGTCTGGGTTTTCCCGAACGTTTACAGTATGGGGTTCTTCAAAAGGGATCTTAGAAGGTATATAAAGGGTCGTCAGCGCGAGTGCTGCACCTCTGGTGTTGCAAACGTCCATAGGCTAAAGTGACCACTTTCCATCAGAAGGCCAATTCTCCTAATTAATAAGCATCACAGAGTAAACTGTTATTGAATCTAAACTGAATTATTATGTGAGTGAAAATCGGTATTCTCCTAACCAAAATTACAATAGCATGTTGGTTAGGTTTTAGTTAAATGATAGGTATGATTTCAGTTCAGACTCGTGTCAATCTCGCGAGAAAAACATCATGTTACAGAATAAAACATACAGTGCACCCATCACCCCTTACATGAAGTATACTTTTTTTTGAAGTGAAAACTTCTTTTAGCGCGGTACGCATATTTTTAGAGATAAAATCTCTGGACTCGCGACTATAATCATCATCATCATGTAACGTTGATCCCGGTCATCTACAGGTCTTATTAAATAATATTGTGTAATGAATTAAGACTCTTTCAGAGAAGAATTTTTTATTCATCATCATCATCATTAACGTCGATCCCGGTCAATTTTTGAAGTGAAAACTTCTTTTAGCGCGGACCTATGCTTATTTTTAGATGAGATGAAACCTCTGGACTCGCGACTATAATTATCATCATCATCTAACGTTGCTCCCGGTCATATTCAGATCTAATTAAATAATATTGTGTAATCAATTAAGACTCTTTCAGAGTAGATTTTTTTATTCATCATCATCATCATTATTAACGTCGATCCCGGTCAATTTTTGAAGTGAAAACTTCTTTTAGCGCGGTACCTATGCATATTTTTAGATGAGATAAAACCTCTGGACTCGCGACTATAATCATCATCATCATCTAACGTTGATCCCGGTCATCTACAGGTCTTATTAAATAATATTGTGTAATCAATTAGGACTCTTTCAGTGTAGAATTTTTTCATCATCATCATCATCATCATTAACGTCGATCCCGGTCACTATTTAAAGTGAAAGCCTCGTTTAGCGCGGTACGCAATTTTTTAAATGAGATATAATCTCTGGACTCGCTACACCGTTACGATACGCAGCTATAGTGTGTGCATTATGCATGTACATATAGCACACCGCAAATTCATTCACACAAATTCCATGACGTATACTTCATCTAAGCATCACCCAGAGACAATTAATAAAGAATTTCATTACCACCATCGTAAATATCCGCTCATATTTAACACGAATCGCGTTTTAACCGAACAAAAACAGGTTTTCCGCAGTATTCCGTCAATCTACTGTCGATATACATTCAAACTCATATAAATGTCAAATTTGACACATAAATTATGACGAGAATACCAAATATATTTCATTCAGAATTGTGTCTCAAATAATAAGACTAGCAGAATACTGATTTTGTCATTTTCAACTTTCAGTCTCAATTCGATTTAATCAACTAACAGGTAATGTTAGATGCATAAAACTTGGTTACGAGAATGCGTTTTTTAAGATTTGGGAGTCTGAGCTTAGATCGGAACTTAACTTTGACCGTGCTTTTATTACGAGAATTGGCCTTCTGGTGGCCGTACGCTTGTCAGTCACATCAGTAATTTAAAAAAAAATAGATTTTTTAGCTGTTCATGGACTTGGATTGCCGGAGCCGGAATTGGATCCTAACATTACCACGTTTAGCATTCCTTCTAGATAAAAAGTCGTCTTGTTACAGGGTTTTACGGGGACCATTCACCATGCAGCAGTGTAGGGTCCATGTTCGACATTTGCAACAATAACAGCCAGGATGAATGCTACTCTTTCCATTGTGAGTATTCATTTCAAGATTAAAATCTCTAAGTTCCTACCTTCTTTGTATATTCCTCCATCTCTAGGTCGGATGATAAAAAAATCCTGTCATTTCGTATCATTGCGCCGCCTAGCATGTTAGGTTGCATCAATAACATTCACATGACATAGCGGGAGTCATGATGATTATAGAGGGAACGGAAAGAAAAGTGGACGTCACTGTATATTATGTGTAAAAATTGTAGATTCCTAAACGTAAAACGCTCGACAATGTGCACAAGTGTAGATGATATAAAGCAGTGAAATAAGGTTTTTTTATTATACAAACCCCATGGATAGCTTTAGTAAAGCCTGTAGATTTACTGGAGTAGAACTGAACACATCTGGATAGCGGCATATGTATGCGGCTCTCTACTTATATAAATGGAATAGATTCATATTTTCGACTAAAAGTAAACCAAATCAAAAATTAATAAGGAAAATTCAAATAATTTGCGAAATTAGATGAAATTTGTTTATTGCAAAGAAAAATAATTATAAAATTCAAGATTTTCGCAAAGACTCATTTCCGTGCTTAAAACTTGTTATTAAAAATATACTATTCTGATAAATCTTTAATAGTACCACCTGGCCGTAAGTTGAGCACTTCAAGTAACAGCAGCTGGCAGCGCAGAACGTTCCAGAATATGGCGACGAAGTTTGACTTTGGACAACAGAGTATGAACCTGCTAGAAGTTCCGACCTTTTCTAGCATTGGTGGAAGTTCCGATTCACAGGTGAGATTTTTCAATTTATCTCATTTTTTATTGTGAGAGTGCAATATTAAGGTAGGTATTGTATGTGTATTTTGTAATTCTTTTTGGAATGGTCTATAAATTAACTTGAGAAATAAAAAAAGCATCTGTCTTTTTTAACACGGTAATGGGCTCACCATCTATTACTTTTTACAGGAATACAGACGGTGATGATATGATATGCCTCTGATATCCCTTCGGGAATAAGGCGTGATTGTGTAACATAAAATAGCGAGACAAGGACGTTTGAATTCCGAATTAAAAAGGAAACATGGCGTTTATACCGAACATATTATTATATATTAAAAAGCTCGAATCCGTTTCAGAATTTGCCTTATCTAAATACACGCTTTAGGTGTTAAGGATATGTTAATTGACATACTGTCTTTACATCATAGATATTTATAGTTCGCTTATGGTTTTTGAACAGAAATACGCTCAATAAGTACCAATATGTAAATATTTAGAACTACAAACATAAAATTCTGGTTATTCTGATATTTTAAGCGTAAAATGTAACGATGTTTTTGTAATCTTGTTACGCCTAAACTGCTGAACGAATATGATATTACAGGCTGAGATCCGCGGCTTCGTTCGTAACATACTTTCACACGAGGTCACACATGGAGTACTGCTGTCACCTTTGGGCTGATGCACCTGAATACCTGCTCCGACCTTTTGACTCTGGACGGGCGTGCTATAAGAATTGTCAACGATCCTCTACTAGCAGGCGGTGTTGAACTCCTTCGTGACAGGAGTGACTTCGCCTCTTTGTTTGTTCTATCGCCTGTACAACGGTCTGTGGTCTGAGGAAATGTTCGATATGATGCCCACGGCTACCTTCTATCATCACACCGCTCGCCATAGATAGGGTGTCCACTTTCTCACTTTGCGTCCGGAGCGCACGCACACGCTTAGGTCCAACAGAGGCTTTATTCCACGTACGCTTAGATTGTGGAATGAAGTCCCTGCCTGGGTTTTCTCGGAAGTCTACAGAACTATAACGTCTTCAAAAGGGGTCTTACAAGGTTTTTAAAGGGTCGGCAGCGTGAGTGCTGCGTCTCTAGTGTTGCAAACGTCCATAGGCTAAACTTCAGGAGTGGATAGAGTTCGATCTGTCCCCCAATTGATAGTAGAGGGACAGATCGAACTTTTGTCCAATCTGCCCCCCTAGGGGGACTGAGTAGGGGGACAAATCGAAATAATCCCGTTCTATGAGGTAGCAGCGTGATGAGTCCTCAATATATGGGCTATCCAACAAAAAAACCAATTGGAACCCGAGATTAGCGCATTCAACCAATCGAACAAACTATACTAATAGATTTTGGGAAATACGGTCTTACCGTCATAAATATTTATAGATCACTTATAGTTTTGAACAGAAATACGCGTACCCCTGAACTAACATTTATATGCTAGTATATTTAGAACTACAAACAGTGCATTGAATCGCTTGGCAATTACTTCACAAATTAATTCACTTCGAATACTGTTAGGACATATTTTTAGCATATAAAGTAGGTAACTGATATTTTTGTAACCTAGTCACTACTTTTCTGCTAAATATTACGAGAGAATATTATATTACGAGTAAATATTTCTACTTCCAAGAGCGAAAAATGGGCGGAAGTTCCGATTCACACAACTATGAAGTAATAAATCTTTTTCTTAACCGTCTAGAAGTTAGCTCTAGAAATAAAAAAAAAATACGAGGATGTTTCTATTCCAATCTTGAATGAAAGCAATGTATCAATATAAAATACTAGTTGAAGCTTTCCCGTTCCTGTCTCCTACTGGAACTTCTTCCCGGGACAAAAACTAGCCTATGGCCTTTCTCGAACTCTAGACTATCTCTGTTCCAAATTTGATTTAAATCGGTTTGAAGGTTTTGACGTGAATCTGCGAAAGACAGACATACAGAGTTACTTTCGCATTTTATATAATTTTAGTAAGGATATTGGCATAATATTTTAGTATTGTCCTTACTTTATGTGCTTTGAATGTTGAAGGTGACTAAAAATTAATTATCTTGAGGGTTTTGTCTATTACGAGTAGGTATACGGAATAAACAAATCTATCAAAGTTTTTCTTTTTATCTTATTTGAAGCGATGCTGTCTATCAGCTTATCTGACTACGTAGCAGTGAGATGTGTGTCACATGACTGTTCAATTTATCGCTCAAATGATGTTATCGGGACAATGACTGCTCATGAATTATAGTAAGTGTACGATAACAGAAGTGAAAGTTTAATTACGTATTTATGAATCGGTTGGCACGTGCAAGAAATAGCACCCTTCTACAATGGACATAATAGTATCATGAACAGTTAAAAAAACGTTTCTCTGCCATATACCATAGTAACTAGGAACTCTATGGGCGCACGTGTTATATTATTAAATAAGATAAAATTGAATCTTTTGAGAGCTACTTGAACTACCAGAAAAGCTTTGACATTGGCTCTCCATGAGTTCTCTTCATAAAATACTCAGTTATTCAATATTTTATATTCAGCTTTCGAGCGTCAAAACAATATTGGTCCATTTGCGTCAAATTGGCAAGGAAAAAAAGCTTGACAAATGGGTGCCCCACGAACTCAATGATCGCTAGCGCGAAGTACGCGTCGAGACGTGCCTATGCACTGCTCAAGAAACACACAAATGAAGAAATTTTGAACCGCATTGTTACCCGCAATGAATAATTGATTCTGTTTGATAACCGCAAGCGCTCAGCAAGTTGGTTGGATCCTGGTTCAGCACCTAAACAATGCCCTAAACGAAAACTTACCCCTAGAAAAGTGATAGTCGCTGTTTGGTGGTCTAGCGCTGGTGTGATTCATCACACCCAACAAACAATTTGGCTGCAAATAGAGCTTACCATATAACCTTAAGTGTTATGAAGGTAGAGTAGTAGCTGCAATTATAGCTTGCGACGGTAAAAAAGAGTTAGTGTAAAAATATTACGCTTACAGTGACAAAGCAAGTTTATAAGAGCAATTTGTGAAGGTTAAACGCGTAGTGCAGCGATTATTATCCCTACAATACAGACTAAAGCTTCTGTGTTACAGCTTTGAGTGAATCTTACTACTATAAGATCTATATTAGAAATTAACATTTATTATTGACTTCTAAAGTTCTAAGCAAGCTACCATAAACTCTTTTAGGGCACTGATAGTTGCACAATAGGAGCAATCAACGCTACTAGCTCTACAATGGTGTTTTATAAATCTTTTACAACACTTAACTCTTAAAGAGATACAAAGGTCCCTTGTATATTTATATAGATATTTCTCCCTATAAATAGAACGTATAGTGTCAAGTATAGCCTCTATATTATTTAAGGTTGAATTATTGAGTTCGTTACCACCTTAGTACCCCTAATTGGTCATGTAAGCGGTCATGAAAGCATAAAATGGCGCTTCAACAGAGGTCCTTTCAAAATTTTCTAAGATGATGGTTGCGTATGTAATGGAATGAAATCGCAACTGCAAGTCTTGATATTTCTGAAGGAGACAGTTATTACTCATTGAGTAGTGATGATGTGAATAATACCAGTGACTATATTAAGAATCTTTCATTTTAGTGAAAATTTTAGGACATGAGCTATTAAGAATATTAAACAAACTGCTATGAAAGATTTGATGTTGATCTTAAATGATCTGATGATGATGAGATTTGGATTCTAACAAAATATCCTCGAACTATTTTACAAACATCAAAAAAATATTTGAATACAAATACTAGGTGGCGATAGTGAATATTGGTATAAATAAAACACTAGGTCAGTGCGAGCATTATGTGTTATTATAAGTTAGATCATTTGTACGCTCCACAATCGATTTACAAACAAATTTATTACATCACGATCGATTAATATCCGCGTGCAATGTAGTGGCTGTATTGTCCTTTCTCTAATGTTCTTATTATTTTGAACGGCATTCTGAAATTGAAATATAATTGTAACAGAATCAAATAAAATATAGTAGTGTTTATGACGTCTTGTACTCCTATTTATTTTAGCAACCCTATTACAATTTATTTACGATATTATTTAGTGTATTATTAAGCGCTCGTGGCCCCGCGGTCTCAGTGTTCTGTAAACGATCACTGAGTTACGCTACTTTCACTATGGCTGGTCCTCGGATGGGTGACCACTTTATGGCATTTACATTTGCGATCATAGATCTACTATACCCCTCCCGGAGTTTATATTCATTAATTTACTCTCTTTATAACGCTCAAAGAGTCAGTAAGCTGCACGTAGCTCTACCATACCGCTTAAGGAGTTAATGGTCACCGAAATACTAGCGCCTAATGTTAGTTGGGCAGCTTCTTACCTAACAGGGTGAACATTACTGCAGATGTGTGCTGTGAAAAACTGAACACAAAGATGGAGAAGCTGGCACATCTCCAACCAGCATTGGTCAATCGCTCGTCTCCGCTGCTCCTGTACGACAACGCGCGACCTCATACTGCACAGCAGGCAGTCCTCAAGTTGCAAGAACTAGGGTTGGAAGCTCTCCGTCATCCGACCTACTCACCAGACCTTGCGCCTACAGACTACTACTTTTTCCAGAATTTGGATAACTTCTTGGCGGGAAAAAAATTCAATACCCGAGAGGCAGTACCTACAAAATGCCTTTGAAGAATTTGTTGCCTCCCATCCAGCAGATTTTTTTAAGAAGGGTGTCTATAAACTGCCACTGCGTTGGCAAAGATGCATTTATTGCATGGGTGATTACTTCGATTAATACAAATAAAAAATGCATGAAAAAAATTCGTTTCAATTTTTTCATACTAAACGGCAATTTCATAGGTAAATTCCACTAATACAACCAATCATTTTGTGAACATTTGAAGCATCTCCCTGTTGCCTGTTTTTAATGGTTTATGATACTATTATGTTCATCGTAGAAGGGTGCTATTTCTTGCACGTGACAACCAATTCATAAATACGTAAATAAACTTTTACTTCTATTATCGTACACTTACTATAATTCATGTGCAGTCATTGTCCCGATAACGTCATTTGAGCGATAAAGTGAACAGTCATGTGACACGCATCTCACTGTTACGTAGTCAGATAAGCTGATACACAGCATCACTTACAATAAGATAAAAAAAAAACTTTCATAGATTTGTTTATTCCGTATATCCAATAGAAAAAACCCTCAAGAGACGTTATTTTTCAAGGACAGTACAAAAATATTATGCCAATATTCCTTACTAATCTTAATAATTTTATAAATGCGAAAGTTTGGATGGATGTTTGTTACTCTTTCACGTAAAAACAACTTATTAGATTTTAATGAAACTTTACAATACATAGCTTAAACATCAGAATAACACATAGGCTACTTTTTATCCCAGGATCAACTTCCTGTGGGAAACGGGAACAGGAAAACTTCGCTACGTTGGCAAAGCCGCGGGCGTCAACTAGTATTATATAAAATGTGGCAGTAACACTGTCAGTCTGTCTGTCGCACTTTCACGCCGAAACTACTAAACCGATTTAAATGAAATTTGGTACAGAGATAGTCTAGAGTCCGAGAAAGGCCATAGGCTGTTTTTTTTTGTCCCGGGAAGAAGTTCCCGTGGGAAACAGGAATGGGAAAGCTTCAACTAGTATTTTAATATTGATACCTTGCCTTTCATTCAAATTTGGAATAGAAACATCGTATCTTTTTTTAATTCCAAAGTTAACTTCTAGACGGGTAAGATAAAAGATTATTTTTCACTTCATGATTGTGTGAATCGGAACTTTAGTCAATTTTTCGCCCTTGGAAGAAGAAATATTAACTCGTAATATAATATTCTCTCGTAATATTTAGCAGTTAAGTAGTGACAAGGTTACAAAAACATCAGTTACACAAAGTAATGCTAAAAATATGTCTTAACAGTATTCGAAGTAAATTAATTTGTGAAGTAATTGCCAAGTGATTCAAAGCACTGTTTGTAGTTCTAAATATATAGCATATAAATGTTAGTACATTGATACGCGTATTTCTGTTAAAAACTACGAGTTTAAGTGATCTTTAAATATTTATTTATTACCCAAAATCTATTCTATTTAATATATAAAGCTGAAGAGTTTTTTGGATTGGTTGAACGCGCTAATCTCGGTTTCAAATTGTAATTTTTTTTTGTTCGAAAGCCCATATATTGAGAACTCATCACGCTGCTACCTAGTAGAGCGGAGCAGTAATCATAAATATCAGAAAATTGGGCGCATTTTCATACATTATTGTTAAATTAATAAACGACGGGATTTAATGGGTGCCACGGGATTTAAAGTATTTTTATATACCACTGAGTTGGCAGACAAACGGCTCACCTGATGGTAAGTGATCACCGTAGCCTATGGACATTTGCAAACCCAGATGTGCCAACAGAGGTGCAGCACATAATGAAAAGTGGAAACTTAATAGAAGCGCAAAATAAAATTCGGAACTCTGTGGTTCCGAATATTTTACTGCAACTATCGTGGACTGACTATCTATACAAGGTCACTTGGGACCCTCTCTCTTCCATACAGTCCCCTGAATATAATACACATAGATGCCTTAGCCCATAAAAGACCAATTTGATTGCTGTATAATTATTTTTTATAGGACAGAATTGTTATTGCGTGGCTAAACTGGTGTCGTTTACATAGTAACATCCATTTATTTTTGGCGACAGATGTACAGCAATAGTTCAAACAGCGGAACAAACGAAAGTATTGCAAGCTCCGGATCGGCTACAGCGAATAAGAAGAACAAACTGGGATTAGCGTTACTGATAAGCGTCATGGATGTTGCGCAAATGTAAGTGAACACTACGATTGTTTGTCTGAGTATCTATCTAATCTATTGTTCGATAATCTCTTCTTTTTTGTAATTATTTTATGGCCTGTTATTTTTTTTTGACTGCCTCCGTGGCGCGCTGGGAGTGCATCCGACTACTACGCAAGAGGTCGTTCGATTCCCACCCAGGATAAAACTTTGTGTGATGAGCACGATGGTTTTATTCTGTCTGGGTGTTATTTATCTAAAATATGTATGTATTTAGAAATATATATATGTAAGTTTATCAGTTATCTGGTTACCATAGTACAAGCTCTGCTTAGTGTGGAATCAGATGGCGTTGTGTGAGTTGTCCCAACAATAATTATTTATTTTATGACCTTTAGCCAAATCTTATTAATTTAATATTTCTTCAATCTTCTTAGTATGTTTTATTGTAGTCCTGTCAAGTGCTTTGTCGATGTCAAGTCCAGAGCTAGGTCATGTGTCCTTGTCCCATTAACGTAGTAGAAGCGTTATTGAGACTTTCAGTGGAATTGGCGCGGTAAGATGTAAAGTAGCATTTCACTGCAATATATCACTGTCTTTCACTATAGCACGTTTACACAACTTTTATGTCTAAGAAACTACCATTTTATTTTTTATTATATACATTATATTTATTTTTGGAAAATAATATACATCAAGCGACTGCGATTCGAGAAGTTCGCACGCAAACTCTAATCTATATCTATTATGTTTAGTGTTTATTAACGATTTTTTTAGAAGACTTAATTAAACAACATCGTACGTATTATCACAGCGACATGGTCCGTCAATGCTTGGAGCACTCGCCACACCTTCAAGCGTTAGTGTGTCGTCTGCGGTTGGCAACACTGACTGCCGGCGCTAGTGGCGTTTTTGTGTCAACTATGTACCGCGCCGCAGAACATGCTGCTCGGTGGTAAGTATGGTTTGAACAGATATATTGCACGCTCCCTGATATACGATTGTAGTAATCTGTGGTATATTTACTGCTGACCAACGAACAAGGCAACGACGCAGGCTTATGGGTTGGGAGGTCAGGAGGCAATGGATCCCAGTATTGAAATCTAGGTAGGTTTTGGTAGAAACTAGTTAAAAAGAAGAGACCCTGTAGTGGTGAGCATGTAAAGCTGGAGAACTATGTGCTATTGGTGGATATGTATGTTAGAATCAAACCAGCGAATTTATTTTGGTTGCGACTATTGTAATGGAAAATATTAACATATACTTTTACAAGTGCATTATAACGTAAAAGTTACATTATCCCATGGGGACATTATTCTAACAATGTTGCTACAACCTAAACACATATTTTTTATATGTTCATGTACTGAACAATGTAAATGTATTTCATAAGTTAGTGAGTAAATTACATTATCTGTGCCAGGTTATCGGATTTGGTGTACGGTCCCCGCTTACAGCCGATGTGGTTGAATCTAGTCATGGGCGAACGCGCACGCAGTTCGAATCGACTGGCCGAGTCGCTGCTCTCCGACCTGTGCTCCGTACTATCCGTGGGTGACACCAAGAGCACTAACTTGTAAGTGTAAAACGCATACGAACATTATCGCGTACAGTATCACGTACACTCTCACGTACACCTTCACGTACACTATCACGTACACTCTCACGTACACTATCACGTACACTTATCTACACTATCATGTATAATTACACACTAACAGGCACATACAGTTATAATAATATATTAGATATTATCCATACCACATGGCAAGGAATGTTGCTTGCTCCTTCTAGCTCGCGCCCTTATAGAGGCGAATGTAATAAAAAGTTTACGTAGGGCTCTAGGCGATAGTAGCATACGTGGTCTTTCATCGCATTCATGGCCTGTCATTCGTTTGTAGTAACGTGGTAGAAGCGTTATTGAGACTTTCAGTGGAATTTGCGCGGTAAGATGTAAAATAGCATTTCACTGCAATATATCACTGTCTTTCACTATAGCACGTTTACACAACTTTTATGTCTAATAAACTAGCATTTTATTTTTTATTATATACATTATATTTATTTTTGGAAAATAATATACATCAAGCGACTGCGATTCGAGAAGTTCGCACATTTCTATTTAGTTTAACGTTTGAGTAAAGTGTGACACCCCTTACATAACATACGCTTGGTTGTATGAAATGTATAGAGTAAGGCCTCTCTAGTAGAATGCGCGAGTGGCATTGATTCCTTTTTTTGTGATCCATACGAATATAAAGTAACTATTTGTTTGTTACCTTGTTCCCCGACTTAACTACTAAAAGACGAACACTTAAGAAAGAAGTATGCATTGATCGCGAAGCCTGGCGATCTGTCCTCTCTGACGACCCCGTCAAGGATATAGCGTGAAGATATTAGTAAGTTAGTTTGGATTTAGAGCCTGGGGTCCACTTTTATTTCTTTCTGCCAGGAGCAGCTGTCGTTTGGCTTTTGACTTTCGGTATTATTGGAAGTGACTGCCATTTGACTCCGTAAGGTGCCCGTGTCGTTGAATCTTCCATTGCTCAGCAGATGTACCGCTAGCAGGTGATGTCACTTGGGACCCGGAAATATCCACATAATTTATAATAATATATTTATTTACTATACATTTATATACCTACATTACAAGATACTTTAAATCAAATAACCTGGGGGCCGAGTCTACTATTGACAAGCCGGAGAATAGAGCCAGAATCGCTGTTTTAGCCGTCAAAATGTTAGTAGACTCTCAAAAATGCAACTGACTAGCGGCCACTGGTTAGTAGAATTCTATCGGTCAACCGATAGAAGTCTATTGGAGTACGATTGTAATAGTAGACAACAAAAAACTGTCTAAATTGTACCGGTGGCTTTCTATTGAGTGACGATTTCGTTACGATTGAAATAGCAGACTCGGCCCCCTCCTCTGGTTCGTACCCGACCCAAAGGTGCCCATAACTCTGGCAGCATTGCCGTGCTGAATTGCAATGGCCAATCTTTGTGTGGGGTACGTCTCGGCTAAAGGAGTTAAGTTATTATTTTAGATTTATTATTAAAATTATTATTGTGCGATTTGTTGACATTTATGATTACTGCTGCATCTTTCAGGTAATACCTTGTTCAACAGATTGGCTACATGATGCTAAAACATTACTGCGTTTTAACGAACAAACAAACAGACCCCGCTGCCATCAGTGCCAAGTGGAATGGGTCAATACTAATTGGGTGTTCTAGTTATTTTTGGTAGGTTAGACGGGAACACAATACACCAAATGTTATTATTCAGAACTACGAGTATTTTTAGTTACTTACACATTAGAAAACAATTATGAGGCATACCTTAAATACATCATAAACTTTATTATACGTAATTCTCCGGTGTCTATACAGTTTGATTATAACATTATTTAATTGATTTAACTGTTTATGTACGCACATACACAATATAATAAAACTTAATTAAGAGAAAAGAGTACAATGGCACTGCATTTCTAAAAGAAATCTCTTCCAGCAGGCCGGCGAGAGGAGAGAAAGAATTGAAATAATTCAAAAAGGTTGAAGTGTGGGAGAGAACTAGGTAGAATCTAGGGTTTATACATACCGTACAAACAAATACATACATATAAATACATATATACATACAAAATATCTACATATAAATACTTGTGTATCGTAGCAGTACAATACACATACATGACATTACTAAAGAAAAAATAAGGACATTAGTAGTTATGAGTGGAAGAGAGAAAATAAAGTGATCCTTTGTCAATATATCCTATATCGATACTAATACCTATTGTAAAGTGACACAGTTGTCGTGAGGTTATCCTTACGAGGACTCAGCTGGGATTTGGGGCCATAGATAATTGGAAGGGCACCATGTAGTCATGTAGTTTGTCTTTTAAAGACCGTCATATAAGGATTTACGCCCGTTAAAAAGCATCTGTGTTTGTTTGTTTAAGCGCGTTAATCTCGGAAGACGTTTCTACGGTTTCTCAAAATTAACTTGGTCTAGATTTAGAACCTTGTCCTATTCGTAAATTGGCCTTTTGCATTATGTAGCCCGCGTATTTAGAAGATTAGAGACTACTAGTTGACGCCCGCGGCTCCGCACGCGTGGTGAAGTTTTCCTGGTGTTGTTCCCGGAATAAAAAGTAGCCTATGTGTTATTCTGATGTGTATATTATTGTAAAGTTTCATCAAAATCCATTCAGTAGATTTTGCGTGAAAGAGTAACAAACATTGAATACTTAACTTTCGCATTTATAATATTAGTAAGATACATATCATCACGCGAGTACAGAAGGGGCCGGAGTAGTAATAAAAATGGTATTAATACATTATTACTCCAACACAACTCGATAAATTAGTTATCAACACAAAAACAAATTTTCCAGTCGAACCAGTAGTTTCTCAAGATTAGCGCGTTCAACCAAAACAAACAAGCTCTTACCTTTATAGTATTAGCATAGATTAGATAACCGCCCATAAACATGGCGGTCACATGATTTTCCAAAGCCACAATACAGCTATTTTAATAACTTTACGTAATCGGTCTGTAAATATTTATTGTGAGAAAGCATTTTTCACAATAAATATTTACTTACATATCTTACACTTATTGATAAACTTGCCTGCCATCAAACACTATTTGTGACACCGCTATCTTCATGACGTCATAAATGCACGATAGTCACATCTCCTGATATGGAAGACCCTGGCGGATGTTAACAGCAAGTATTTCCTTTTTTTGAAGCTATTTTTAAGCGCTCGTGGCCCCGGTGACGTATATAAACGATTACTGCGTTAAGCAACATCGACTATTAGTAGTCCTTGGATGTGTGACCACTTTGTGGAATTTACATTTGCGAGCGCTTCCGTGCTTCGCAAGGCACGCTAAGCCATTGGTCTCGGTTGCCAGTAAAATGGCAGTCGTTAAGCCCGGTTGAAGACCTTCTCGGGCGGCTTGAAAAATTTCAACAGCAGGTCACCACAGCCTGTTGAAAATGGACAGCCATTTTCAACACGGTTATGGGCTCACCACCTGTTACGTTGGACAAAAATGCATACGGTGAAATGTGGGCGCATAGTATGCCTCTGCCTACCCCTTCGGGGATAAAGGCGTGACAAATGTACGTATTTTCCTATTTGAAAAAATAGAATAAAAGGAACACTCGTAGCCCTTCTAACTCAGTGTTTTGTTAAAGATCACTGCGTTAAGCCTCTTTCGCTGTTCTTAGTCTTTTGCTGGTCCGTGATCGCTCTGTGGCATTTCCAAATACGAACGTTTCGTGCTTACGAAGGCACGTTAAGCCGCTGATCCTGGTTGCCAGTAACATGGCAGTAGTCAAGCCAAGTTAAGTGCCTTAAGGACGGCTTGAAAAATTTCAACAGCAGGTAGCCACAACCTGCGTCTGTTTATTTCAACGCAATGGGCTCACCACCTATTACGTTGGACAGGAATACATTGTACCAAATTTGCCTTGGTCATATTATAGCCCTTACTTCAATTCGATGAGCTTACAAAATAAGAAGGTTATACTCGTATAGGAAAGAAAGGAATGTTGCTCGGTGTCTCTCGCCTGCGTTCAAATAGGGACGAAAGTAGGACGGAAGTAATAATAATACCGTGTGCTAAGTTTATGTCAAGTTATAGGCGAAAATCGCATACGTGGCCTGTCAGTTGCCTATCATTCTTCTGTAGTAACAGTGTAATTATATGAGAACGACGCCCCCTGATACGCTTGGTGTTATGAAATATATAGTCATTTGTAAAACACCTGCAACCTTCTAGGAAAGGATAGCCAAGGTCATAACCAACAACGTTTGTTCTACCACTTTTGGCAATTCGTGACGAAAAAAGTACTATCATACATTGGACCGTCGAGCTGCGTCATAGGTTTTCGCTCTTGGATTCGTTTTAGAGAACTTCTGGTTCTCTTTTTTGTTATGTACTGCATGCCCCGATGATCGATGGACATGTGCGCCTCAATGTAGTTGAAAAAGGTCAAGGTCAAAGGAACAATCACCGTCCCACACCCATCCCTCGTCAATTTCACGAGTTGCGTAGTACTATAATTCAATCAGTACATGAATTTACAGTAAAATTTAAAAAAAATCAAAAGATTGAGAACACCTTGTCCTAGGAGGTTGCTGGTGTTTTACAAATGACCCTGTATATAGTAAGGCATCTCTATTAGTGCGCGAGTAACATTGGTTCCTTGATCAGTGCGTAAAGCACAGCTACGCGTAATTTTCTGATTTTCGAAGCAGACGACGTCACTTTTTGAATTAAAAGAAAATTATTTGTTATGCAGACACAAAACGGATCGCTCAAATCTATCGTATACATACAATTTGGCGCGAACACAGCTACATCAGTCAAACAAGTGTTGATAGAATTCGTGTCTTTTCCTCTCTAACTAAACAGGTACACCGCTTTCAGGGATATTTTTGTCCGTAATGTTTACGTATGCCACCGCCTCACGTGATTACTGTGTTGTTTTTTAACGGTATGACGTCCGTGTTACAAATTACTCAACATTTATGGTGTAATATTTCAATGTTTGCATATTTTGTGAATGTATTTTGCATATCAAAATATTATTTTGAAAAATTTAAAATATTTTATCGAAGTGAAACTTCTTTATCGACGTTGAGAGAAGTTTTATAACTATAAAAAAAAAAATTTGTTACGTTTTTTGGTCCATGTTGTTTTGAAGTGAAACTTCTTTATCATAAGTGAAACTTATTTATCGACTCTGAGAGAAAATTTATAGCTGTAACAAAAATGTCTTAAAGAAGTTTCACTTCTTACCTGTACACACACATATTTTTTTATTCAGAAACTCTTCCTACTATTACAATTTTGATCGCGAATATTTTAAGTCCATTAATTTTCTCGTTGATAATGTGAATTAGTTTAGTCATCGTTTTAGGTATAACTACTCTTAAGAACTTAATTAAGTCTATTTTAATCGTCTGTTAATGACCTTTGTAAATTTCGAATAGCAAATTTGACTGCCTCGTGATCCAAACTCCTTTGCTAACTCTATTAAAATTTTGTTGCAGTTTTATCAGCACACTGTTGACGCATGTGTTGACATATCACCTTGGATGGGTGGCCACTGTGAGTCCATACGACATGATCGACAATCAAGCGAGTCATGACTCCAGAATTCATACAAAAAGGCCTTACAACGCGCTATGGGCTCAACTCAGCGATCTTTGCGGGAGTATTGGCTTCCCGCGTCGTGCCGCTAGGACAATCATCAGTGGTGCGACTAACACCCAGTTTATCAACAGACTGCTAGTAGTGTTAACTTACTTTGTTCGTTGCGGTGATGTGAGACGGAATAACTTTCGATTCCAAGAGTGTTTATTAAAAGAAAATAAAGTTGTGAACGTTTCTGCAAGTGTAGCGCCACTGTGTACTGGTCTCCGAAAGAACACTAGCCACGTGGCTAACCTCGGACAGTGTGATATAGAAACTTTAAAGGTGTCTGTGAATACTCAAAGTAGTGATAGTAGTACGTTAGCGGCGTGTGAAGTCGGTATTAAGAAATCGCCTACGCTAGCGAAGTTAGATGAAAAGCTCTCTAACGGCTCGGATACCCTTTTCGAGGATGGTAGTTCGACAAGCGAAGTACCGGCTCCTAGTCGCCTTAAAAGAAACCCAACAGCCATTATGTTGTTAAAACCCTCCTCGGATTCTAGTCCAAGTACATCCCTCTCCGAGGCCGAGCTAGAAGTTGAGCAGAAGGTTCTGTTCGTGTTAGGTGATAATGATAAGTTAGTAGGTTTGAAAAACAAGTCGGTCGGTGGCAAACGTGTGAAGAAGTCCTCCAAAATTCAATCAGAGCCTTTATGTATTAAAATACCAGAGGAAACGAAGGAGCTATGTAAAAATGAAGGCTGTGATCAGAAGAAGAAGACGGACTATCCGTCAAAATGCTGCGGGCAAACGCTTCAACATTCCAAACCAATTAAACATTCCGGTTTTAAGTTCGAATTCGATAAGTACCCTCAGATAGTCACTAATTATATGAAGAGCAAAAACTTAGAGATTTTAGATAGACATTATATCGGTAAGCCGGGGAATTTGAAGTTGGACAATTTCCAGTTTGACCCCACTGTAGTACCTCCGATACAAGAGGAGAAATGTGACGCTTGTGTCAAGTGCCAGATGATGGAATCAATGTTGCAGACGCCAACTAACGCCTCTGAAATGGAGTATTTGAATGACATGCCGCGTCAAACTGAACCACAGTTTGCTAAGGAATCAATAGTTGAAGAAAATGAACCACCTACAGATATGTCACCGAAAACTTTTGTTAGACGGCGGAAAGAGAACACAGTTGTTGTGAATTTCGTTAAGAAAGCAACGTGCGATGACGTCACGGGGACAAGGAGGCCAGATGTGCGGAAAGTGCCGAGAGAAAAGGAGAAAGAAAGAGTAGTGGATGTGAAGCAAGTGTTGGAGTTTCCGATGCCATCGTTGTGTCCGATATTGGAGTGTGAAAATACAAAAACGGGGTTTCACGAGTCGTTGTTGGGAGGAGTTACAGACCATTATGTACCTGATTTAATTTTACAAGGTAATTATTACTATTAACAAGATAACCCTTATGGCATGTTGCAACATCTTGCCGTAAGGGTTATCTTTGTTGACTATAGTAAGCGTGTTATGAACTGAGTCATCGGGTCATAAACCATTTCCCCATATCTATCTCGCATCCTCTTACGGGCGCTATATTGTGACATCTTTCACATTTAGTGAAAGATGTCACAATATTCTATTATGTAAAAGATGAGAGATGCTGTAGACCGTGCGAAGTGGAGGAGAAAAAGTAGGAAAGCGGAGGTAATCGGGACAAACGGATGATTATGATAATGGCAAACAGGCATACGGTCCACATGTTCGAAATTGTTTACGATAAACTATCGACGTTTGTATCAGATGTGTTACACTCGCGCTGCCGACCCGAACTATTTGTTGAAATTTTAAATAATACCATACTAAGGCACGTATTTTCACCCGTGTCTCAGTCATGAATTTAGTCTTAAAACTGGTTTCGGGTAGAGATTGTATTATTGAACGTCATTTGAGATGAAATTCGCCGATCCAAATTCAATTGATTTCAGATTGATGTTTAAATCTGAATCTTCATTCAAGTATAGATTTTGACAGGCGTGATTTTCGTTTACGTGAGACAAGCTTATTTGACAAGTCAATAAAATAAAGTTCCGTTATAGCATTTAAAATAATGACAATATTTAATATTAATATTCCATTAAGAAGCGTAAGAAGTATTCATAGATCGTGAAGCCTGGCGATCTCTCCACTCTGACTACCCCGTCAGGGATACAGCGTGAAGATAGTATATTATATATTATTAAATAACAGTGCTCGCCTACTAATAGTTTAAATAAGATAGATGCATAAGTTTTGATCTAGTCTTGAAACTAATTTCAAATGATCAAACAATATTTAAGCCATCTTTTGAAATACGGTCCTAATATTTGAAATCCGAAAGTGTATTTCTTTGTTTTTCCTTAAATCACTCTCTAACTAACCTGATTGGCTGAAAACTGGTATGCAGATAGTTGAAATCTTTAGAAGGCAACATAAAATACTTTTTATGCCACTTGAATGGTGAAATATACCCGTGTCCTCATACAGTAAATCTTCACCACACGGTTGGATTCTTGTACAATATAAATATAGAAATTAGAGCATAACGTATTTAAACCACAGATATAGAAGAGTAAGCAGATCAAACATTTGCGAAAAATAGCGTAGCCTATTGCACACATATAAACAGGTAGCTTAATCCAGGGTCGCATTCGGTTATTATATCATGTCATTTTAATATCTTTCATAATTTATGTTTATTAACCAAACATCTTGTTTAATGGTATCCTTAGGAAACCTAAAACAATATTAACATAATTAATTGAATCGGGCACTATATTTAGCTTGACTTTGGATATTGAAATTGCAAACAATTTGCTGAACTGAATTCGTCCCCATGCCGTTAACAGTACAAAATGTATGTAAATTAACAAAAATCTTAGATATACGATAGCGACCAAACGGTTTATGGAACAGATTATATGAACCATATATTAACAACTTTTCAAATGTTCGTCTAGAAGAATCACCATTTTTGAATAAATCTTAGAATAATAACACGTAGTCGTAACTAAAACATCAATTCCCTGTAAAAAGTTATTCCTGGTAATTTCTTGTGACTGGAGCAATCACAACATTTTACACAACACTTCACCATGTTTTTTATACTTTTATAACCTTTATATAAATATATATACACAATATTTTCGCTTCGGCACAAAACACTAACAAATTCCTGATTCAAAAATGGCGGCAATAGTTGAAATTATGTAGAAAATGAGGCTACGCGCTGTTCGCTGTCTATGTGTGAGTTACATGTCGCTACACATGACAAAAAAAGATAGCGTTATACAAGAAATAAAAAGAGTGAAAAGGATGAAGTATTACACCATAAACAAAGGAATATGTTTGATCTGCTTACTCTTCTAAATCTGTGATTTAAACTGTGTATAGTTGAACGATAATAAAGGAGGGGAGGGAATCCCATCACACACCCTCGACTTTGCAGCAAATTTGCTATCAAGCAGTCTCGAAGATGCCCCGCCCCGTGTGTAGGCGAAACACGTATCGACTTGTCGACTAAGTGCCAACTTGTAAAGCGGAGTATTGCAAAAAATTTTACAACCTGGAGGGTATGGTTTCCTTTTACCTATCCTACATCCCTTCCTTGTAGAGTTCGGTTCGTCATTCCTCCGTTACAATTAGTAGAGGTTATTCTTGACCGTTGTGCGTTAGAATTGACGAATGGAGGGTGAATGGTGGGATCCTCTTCCCCTCCTTGATTATCGTTCCACGATGGATTTCCGCCATTTAACGCCAGATTCAATTAGTAATCTGTGTATAATTAAATTAACATTAATTATTATTATTATTTATTATTATTAACTTTTTGTTGACCCACCTTCTGATCCTCAGACTTGTATCCAGGCTTCGCAAAAAGACATTGTAGCAGCTCTTGCATCATTTCCTAAAGGGTCTGCTTCCGGTTTAGATGGCATCTCTCCGCAGCACCTTATAGACCTTACATGCCATGGCACTGGTATTGCTGGCGAACGTCTCGTTGTTGCCCTCACTAAATTGGTAAACCTTATGCTGCTGGGAGATGTCTGTCAAGACGTAACTGCTGTCTTATATGAAGCCACAAAAAAAGCCCTCACAAAAAAAGATGGTGGTGTGCGCCCTATAGCGGTGGGTTCTACCTTTCGTCGTTTAGCTGCCAAAGTTTGTGTCTGACTATCTCGCTCCAAGTTGCAGACCCTCTTTGAACCCGTTCAGGTTGGCTTTGGCACCCGCGGAGGCTGTGAAGCGGCAGTTCATGCTGTTCGCACCTTTGCACAGACCGATGAATGCGAGGTTCTTTTAAAATTAGACGTTAAAAATGCCTTTAATTCGGTTAATCGGGACGCCTTGCTAAATAAAATTAATTTACATGTTCCTGAAATTTATAATTTCTTACTTCAGTGTTACCACTGCCCTTCTAAATTAATTCACAAGAGTAACGAAATCCTTTCAGCCGTGGGTTGTCAGCAAGGTGATCCCCTTGGTCCAGCTATATTTAGTTTGGTTATAAATTCTATAATTCATAATTTAAATTCAAAATTAAATATTTGGTATCTCGATGATGGGACCTTAGGTGGTGATTCACAGACTGTTCTTGCAGATTTAACTTTAATAATAGACAAATTTAACACTACTGGTTTGCATTTAAATTTTAATAAATGTGAATTATTTATTTCAGACAAAATCAACACATCCTTAGTTTCTCAAATTCATCAAAATTTTTAACCAAGATTGCCCAAATATTAAATTCTAATCTAAGAACAGCCTATATCTCCTGGGATCTCCCATTTTCGATGACGCCATTCCTCATCTCTTAGGAGAGTTGGTAACAAAATTCAATCAATATTCAGACCGCATTGTCAAAATTAGTAGTCACTGCGCTTTGTTTATCCTTAAATTCTGCTTATTTGTGCCCAAATTTACTTACTTGCTCCGTTGCTGCCCTATTTGGAAATTTCCTAATCTGATGTTACCCATTGAAAATGTTTTAAAATCCCAAATTGAAACTATTCTGAATATTCATCTCAATGAGCAAGCATGGTCCCAAGCTTCCTTACCTATAAGGTTCGGTGGTTTGGGGACCCGAAAAATTTCTAGTATAGCTTTACCAGCATTCCTGTCTTCGATTTTCAGCACTCGTGACCTCATAGGTAAAGTCTTAAAGGCTCCTACAGCCTCAAACTGTGAGATTGCGAGTCTGGACGAAGCTTTGAATGCTTGGCTAGCTGGACCAAGTCCAAATTTACCCCTGACGCTCAAAAAGCAATGGGCCTGGGACACAATAGCTTCTTCTGCTTTTCTCAATACTCTTATTGAAAACTCTTCCGGTACTAATCGAGCAAGGCTTTTAGCTGTATCTCGATCAGAGTCTGGGCAATGGCTTCACGCCTTTCCTTCTCCGAACACTGGCACCTTCATTGATCCCACTACACTCCGCATAGCAGTTTGTCTCCGGTTGGGTGCTGATGTGTGCATTGAACACTCTTGTGTATCGTGCGGAGCTTATGTGAGCCACCTTGGACATCATGGGCTTGCCTGTTCTTTTGCCGCTGGCCGTCACTCCCGTCACGCTGCACTAAATGATATCCTGAGACGAGCCCTTGTCAGTATAAATGTCCCCGCGGTCTTAGAACCGCAAATTATACGAGATGATGGTAAGCGGCTCGACGGGATGTCTTTAGTACCCTGGAGAAGGGGACGTGCACTAGTATGGGATGCCACTTGCACCGATACTCTTGCAACGTCCTATCTCCCGGCTACTAGCAAAAAAGCAAGCGCTGCGGCAAATCTTCGCGAGCGGCTGAAGGTTGGCAAGTACAGTTGTCTCGGTACCCAATATGAATTCATTCCATTTGGTGTCGAGACACTAGGTCCATGGGGTCGCGACGCACATGGTCTTTTTACGGCTTTAAGTAAGCGTCTGAGGGAAGAAACTGGCGATCCTCGTGCAGGTAGTTTTCTCGCGCAAAGGCTTTCCATAGCTATTCAACGTGGGAATGCTGCCTGCATCATGGGTACCCTACCGAGGGGACCCAGTCTAAATATTAATAAATAGGTTAGGTAGTTTTTTTTTTTTATTTAGGTATAGTTTTAATTGTTTTTTTAACTAAGTTTTATGTTAAATCATATTATATATGCCTATATTTTCTATATTTTTATTGCAGGGACGATCGCAAAACCGATCGCTTGGGAGGATGAACTACGTCGAGACTTGGATTTAACATCGTATATAAACCTAACACTCGAGACTCCAATACAAGCCATTGCTATCATAGGCGACATGAATACTTGGTAATTATAGAATTTAATCGCTAAAATTGAAATTTATGAACAATGTTCTTATTTTATGTCGTAGTAAAACAGTTTACAAGTAGTCTACTTTTAGGATCTGGGTCTGCCAAGAATCTGAATTAAAAAGAGTGAAAAATATGTTATTCTCTGAATGATTGGAGCCCCGCCCATATCTTCAGGTTCTCATTTCAACCTCAGGTGCAAGCGGTGTACATGCTAGTCAGTAGCAGATGAGGCTATGACGTGGACTATCATGGCCCAAAGCCGACCAGTCGAGTCAGTGAGAAGATACTGAGAAAATATTATTTAGAAATAATTTTTCCTTTAAAGGAATAAGGTTGAAAACACAATCATGTAGTGTGGCATTTCTGACCTTATTTCTCGAAGTCAAGGTAGTACCTTCTAATATTATAAACGCGAAAGTTTGTAAGAATGGATTTTTGTTACTCTTTCACGCAAAATCTACTGAATGGGTTTTGATGAAACTAAACCATAATATAACTTACACATCAGAATAACACATAGGCTACTTTTTACCCCGGGAACAAGTTTCTGTGACCATCGTGAGGAGCCGCGGGCGTCAACTAGGTATACGTATAAATTTTTATTAAAGTGATAAAACACTACAGCAGTTCAGGACGGGGATTGAACCCGTGACCTTTGCCTAACCAGGGCAATGTTCTAGCCACTGAACTTCTCAAACCTTACCGAAACAAGTTGAAATTCTTCACTATGTTTTAACCGTCATTTAAGGTTCAGTGATTTATTTTACAGGGAAGTGCGATTAATAGGGAAGAACTGCGGTTCCGGCGGTATGTCATCTTTAGTTGGCGCCATGCTGGATACTTTGCCCGCTATGTGGAAAGCGAAAGTTCCCGCTCAACAGGTGAATATTTGGATTTAAGATGTCTTAGAAGCACACTCACACGGGAATCGGATCCTCATTCTATTATTTTGTGGCTCAATGGAGAACACAAAAGGATTACAATATTACTATCAAATAGTAGTTAGTAGTTTTTATTTCACTTCAATACATGCAGTATTTCCGAAGTTATAACGACGAGAAGGTATAGCCCTTTTCTTAATTTCCGAGATTAGGCGCGCTCATTATGGCGTCACAACTTAGCACAAGCTGCAACAAGGCGCGGCGCGGCGTTCGGGTGCGAACGAGAGCGCGACTGTGAATTAGCAGGGTTGTGACGTATGCGGTCACCCGCGTTATACGCACTTAGAACGTAAATATTTCAGCCATTTTTTTGGAATATAAGAAAAGTAAAAACACCGTTTTTCTCGTATTTTTTTGTAGATTTATTTGGCATTTAAAGTAAAACACGTTTGTCAGACCCATTTTTGTTGTTGTCTTCGCTTGTTTAGCCTTGGCTAACAAAGGAAACTGTCCATACAGCCTGTCATAAGTATTCTTATCTAAGTCAAATCCAGTCCTAAGTCCTGTACCCTGTCCCAATAAAGCGGCGGAAACTTTACTAGGGACATTTTATAAATATTTGCAAGTATTATAAAGTATCGTATCTCTTTTCGCTGCAATATATCACTTTCCTATTATCATGCATATTTCGTGCTCTTTATGTCTCAGGGCCGTATTCCAGAACGTTTTTCAATACTCAATTGAAGCTTGAGAGTAGATTTTATAAGGCAAAAACTAACCTCAAGCGTTGATTTAGTATTGAGAAACGTTCTGGAATACGGACCTAAGAATCCACCATTATTTAACACACAAATCACAAATTATACACTAGTTAAGGTTTGAAAAAGAACTTTATTCATCATAAGAATAATAGTTCACATAAAATGAGATAATCATACGTTTGTAGAAAGCCTCTGGCGAATTATGGCGCATTTACATTGGTCGATCACCGAAGGCGGCGGCCGCATTCGGTTTAACTGAAACGCTTACCTTAATTGAGTAGTTTACATAGGTCGGTTGACCGAATTCGGCGAATTGATTGATTGATTAGACGTGTTACACAATCTATAAGTATAGGTATTCAAAGGTAATGTATCTTAGTCTAGGTCCATCTATTTTATAATGTATGAACATATGTTTTAAGTTAGTTTTTAAAGACAATACACTTATTATACACGTATACTTCTTTTGACGCGTTAGGGAAAAATGATGAGAGTAAATTTTTACGATGCGCGCGCAGACTATCTCTAAAAACCGACACCCTGAAGTTAGCTGATAAGTGTTTCCATGACATCTTATAAACACCTTGAAGTTAGCTTATAAGTTTCCATGACAACTTATAACTACATTAAAAGTAGTTTTCATTCTGTTGATGTTTTTTTTCTTACTAATTCATCATTCCTGTTACTAACAAAGTGGTATATGGGACGAAATCTTATTAGACTAAAGCAGTATAACTTCTAACGTGAGTACATAAGTACACACACACTCACACACTTTTTTTACATAGTTTGGCAATCTGTTGAACAATTATGCACCCTCGAACAACAACGTTTTTTTACCCTTAATTGGTTCGTGGAACTCAGAGTTGTAACTAGTTTTGGGAAATAATATACGCCAACCGTGCGCCATGTTTGATGTTCCTTGCCAAAACCCTTACGTATCACAACACTGGAATGAGAGCTTTACCGTGTCATTTTGAAAAATATATTTGTGTATTTTAACAGCACGTAAAAAGTTATACTCCTGTAGGCTCAGAACAAAAATAGCTGAAGATTTCATCATCCCCTATCCTCAACTCTCAACAAACCAGGAATGATAAATAAAAAAGCAACAAAAAATAAAAATTACTTTGAATATAGTTATGAGTTTTTAAATAGCTAACTTCATATAATATAACAAATAACAGCTATCTTCTTCATGTAACAGTTATCGCCTAACTTCATCCAGTAGCGTTTGGGCTGTCGTTATATGCGCGCATCGTAACAAGTATAACAACGCAATTTACTTTGTGATTTTGTCGGAATACCGATGCATTCTCAAAGTAAACGATATGTTTAGTTAGAGAGACAATTAGAGTTAATGTTAACATTAAATAGGAGAATTCAAGTCTGTACATTAATGCGGAATAACGGAACGTGGTACTCTACTTACATACGTTCAATGCTTGTACAATATTTTTTTTTATTTTAGTATAAAAACACCCGGGTAAAAGACGTCACTATGTGTACATATGTACGTTTAATTGATTATAGAGTGCCAATAATGTTTTGTAAACATTGCCAATAGATATAGATTGTAGTAAAAATTCATTGACGTGCGATTGTAGGACGCCGGTCCTAATTGTATGACGCATTCGCCATTCATAACGTTGGAAAATATTTGATTTGACGTATTTGTTTGATATTGTGAGTGTGTATGATTATATGGACTTTATACTGCAGAGGGACTATATGCGAAATGTTTCAAAATTACGTTAACTTTCGCGGTGTGATTCCTGACAGACGCAGACTGTCCGATTCACATTGTGAAAGTAAAAGTGTAATCTTAAATAGACATATTGTCCCGCCTTTATCCCCGAAGGGGTAGGCAGAGGCATACTATACGCCCACATTTTATCGTATGCGCTTTTGTCAAACGTAACAGGTGGTGAGCCTATTGCCGTGTTGAAATAGACAGGCGCAGGTTGTGGCGACCTGTTGAAAATTTTCAAGCCGCTCAAAAGGCCTTCAACTGGGCTTAACGACTGGCATTTTACTGTCAACCGGGACCAACGACTTGACGTGCCTTCCGAAGCACGGAAACGCTCGCAAAAGTAAATGCCACAAAGTGGTCACCCATACGAGGACCAGCCATAGTGAAAGTTGCTTAACGCAGTGATCGTTTACTGAACACTGAGTCTGCGGGGCCACGAGCGAGAGATCTTGCAGATAAGCAAAATTAAAGTTTCTGTATATAATTCCAAATTCCCATCTGTTCATTAAATGTATATGAAAGTATATATAATTACATAAAAAAAACCATTATAAAAATCTCTGCCGGTTTTGGCTATAATTTTAAGGAATTATCGGTAAATTAAATAGCCATTCTTGTCTTTTACAGTGCATTTCCTACTTAGAGTCAAAACTACGAGAGTTCTGCATCCTCTCCAAGACGATGGCGGACATGTTGATGTCGACCGACTTCTGCGACATAGTCACTCTTACGAAGTCCTTGAACATTGACGTGAACGACGTTCCGTTGCTTCTAGCAGTCGCCACTACACACACACCGCAAGTTGCTACGCGATACGGATTGAGCTATGGATGAGTCACACAAATATTAGATTTGAACTTTATCATATTGTAAACATTACAGTTCTATGCGATTGCTTTGACCAACGATACCAAAATGATGTCTAGAACATCGTTGGCTAAAGAAATTTCTTTAGGCAACTATACTAAAATGATGAGTAAAATTGTATACATATATAGTGGTTAAACGATAGCAATTATTGTGAAACATATCATATTTTTCATATAAAATTATAAATTAAACCCGTGACCTTTGCCTAACCCGGATTGTCCTAGTTAAGGTCTAAGCCACTGAGCTAACCGAGTTGTCTATTTTATCACTTCAATAATAATTTATATGAAAAAATAAATCGTATTTATAATACCTATTTTATTTGTACTTTTTCATATCTTTGGTCGACAGCGTCGCAAAAGAAATGGTAATAGACGACGTGGATAACAAAATAGTACCTTTATCATTGTCAGAATGTATATTTATTGAGTTTTGGTAGAGTTTCGAGAAAGTAACATTTGCTCAATGAAGTGTTGAAGCAGCATATTTGGGGTTGAACGTAGTTAAAATACAATTCGGTCTCAGGAGTTCCGGCCTAGGGAGGCTTCCGCCATCTCTTAAAGCAATAATATTGAACTTATATTTATATTCGGACCGGGTTGTCAGCTCTCATGATATTCCCGATGGTCGCCGACTGTGCCAAAGTCACACTATGAAAGTTCAAGTTATATAATAAAATTGAAATGTTCCAAATGAATAGCTCATCAGTTAATGCATACGAAAGTATATACGGTACCTACATATGATTTTTTGTTGATATGAGGAGTAAATTAGGCTACATTTTATCTCCGGATTCCTACAGGACAGAAAACTACCCGGGTAAAACCACGGGGCGTCCACTAGTATTGAAATAATTTTGCTTCAAGATATGGTGCCCTCCTATTGTGTATGTAGGAAAACAACGGCATTTTTGTGGGCTGCTAAAAATTAGGATTTAAGAACCCGTCTAATATAATAAACGTAGTATTTATTCGTATTGTACATAATAGAAATATAAAAGTATATTTAATAGCACATCAAGAACAATTTATGTGCTAAACAGTCAGTTTCCTCGGCTTTGTAATTTGCTCGTATTATATTGATACAATCCGTCATGAAGTTTCCATCTGTCGCTTGCCTTCGGAAAATAGTAACCTGACCAATTTCAAAATCATACCAAACTGCTAAACACTCATTTTGTTCAATGGTACAAATTAAATAAAGCGCAACATGGCTTATCATGCGGCGTGAGCGTTTTTGATTCACATGTCAATTTTTCATTTCAATGTCAAATTATCATTCAACCTTTCTGCGGTTACTTGTCATCGGAAATCAATACCGACAGTGAGGGGCTCCTTTTTTAATAAGAGTGTAAATAATTTTGTGCATGGAACAGGAAAATCCTTAATTTACAGCCCATTTTGTAAAATACGTATCTTGTGAATAGACAGTAGAAGCTTCCGCCTCACGCGCAGGTAGCGTTAAAAAGGGCAAAATTTGCAAGAAAATTTAATTTTGGCTAATGTATTCTTAGTTTGTAAATGCTTATATTTATTGTCAATTCTTTTTCCGATACTATGTAACCTCACAATGTTTCAAGAGTTCATTTTGGGACACCTTTTATAGTGAATTAAAATTTTGATAAATTTGACGCAGTAAGTTAAGTTTATATGGAGAAAGAAAGCTAAATATAATATTTTTTCATTACCTTATACTTTAAAATGATAAATAAATTTTCAAAAAAGGCGGTACCTATACTACCATGCTTTTCATACATATGCTCACAATAGGTTTGGTAAATATTCAAAGTTTGGACGTTGAACAAATTACGGTCGATTTTTAAGCTTTCACATCAAATATATTTTCATTAATTTTGTACTGAGATATTCGGACACGGAGAGAAGTTTCATGTTACTTTTTGGCAAATGTAGACCTAAGAAATATATTCAAAAAATATTATTCTTATCAGTACAAATTATAACTTTAGTATCAAAGTTGTAAAATTGTTTCTATTTATTTTTTTGATATTTATTAATTATGGTTAAGTAAAATATTTATTTACAAACATATTTTCTAAAGATTTTGACGTGCAGAGTGCACTTAAATATGACTTTAGTATCTATCAAAGCGATCATTGGCACTAAATCCATACTACCAGCGTTTAACGCACACAGTTTTGATATACTCTGACATATAGATCTTGACGCAAATATTTTGAGGTGCACTCTAACTTATCTATTATGAGTATGGTGCACTCTGACTCACTATAGCTTTTAGACGCGCCTACCCTAGACTAGCTCATAGAGCTCTTTGGCGATTAATATGATTATAATAAATCTTAAAATATAAATATTTTGCAATCATATCTGAAATATTTATAGGCTATATATTATAAGTCCTACCCATTGTGATACCAAAAATATAAAAATAAAAATATAATTATATATGTACATTAATTTCAAAGTAAGGATACGCCCCTTTTTTTCTTTTGACCAACAATATTATGAACTAAAGAAACTACTGCCATCTCTTTAAATATTGATGAGCTAAAATAATGTGTAAAAATCGTAGTAGTTCTTAAAAAAATTAAGAGATGGCAGTAGTAGAGTTATAATAGACTTTTTTAAATTACTGCATAAAACTGATTTACTTGTGTGTAATTTTCACTGTGATATACGTTTGTATTATTTCATATATAATATAACCGTTTATCATTCAAATTCTCTGCCATAACTAAATCACGACTGCGTTCACGTGCATGATAAAAGTCGTGATTGAGCAATTCTCAAAGCAACACTACGACGCAATCTAAGGTCTGTCCTTACGAAGTACTGTAATAATTCTTTGGTATATACAAAGAATGTTATAAAATATTTTATTTTGTTATTATAAGTACATATTTATGGTCCAGGTCCGTTTCTCAACGTGCTACTAAAGTCCCAAGTAATATAATGTCAATGTACATAGACTTGTTAGCCATATTTTAAACGCATCTGCAGTACCATTGTGTAAGGAAGAATCATAATATTAAAAAGTAAAATTAGCCTCAGAAATAGATTAACACAATCCAAAGTTACAAAGGGTCGGCAGCGCGAATGCCGCACCATTGATTTGTAAACGTCCATGGGCTACGGTGACGACTTTCCATCAGGGTGCACATGCTAGTCCGCCACCTCAGTGGTATAAAAAAATTTATAGTTTTTTCCTCTAAATAAGTTATATGAAAGTTTTGTTACTCCTGACTTTTAACTATTTTAATTATTGTGATTCTGACTCCATACAAACATAGACATGTGAAGAATCCATATTGAAGTGAAACTTCTTTATAGACGTTTAGAGAAATTTTATAGCTGTAAAAAAAATCGTCACGTTTTTCGGTTACGCGTCATGTTGTTTTGAAGAGAGACTTCTTTATCATAAGTGAAACTTCTTTATCGACGTATGAGAGAAATATTATAGCTGTAAAAAAACTGTCATAAAGATTAGAAGTTTCACTTTTTACCTGTGTACTCTGGTACACACACAATTTTTTCGTTTTATTTTCGGTCATGTGGCATTAACTTCTTGAGTTATTAACGAAGTTTGTTAACAGAATGGCTGACTAGTTTCTGATTAAATCCTTTGACTTGTGTTATCGATTAAACACGCGCATTACGCGTAAACAAATTACGCAAGCATATTTACATACAATAACATACGAACTGAATAAAAAAATATAAATAACTAATTGAATCAGGTGTTACATGGCGGAAATCCATTTTAAAAACTTTTTAAAATGGATTTCCGCCATATAACGCCGGATTCCAATCACAAATAGACAAAACGACTAAAAGTCTACATCGCGCTATCGTTTGGTTGTTTTCGAACTACAAAAGGTTGAGGTGAACGCGTAAGCACTTTTGCTGCCAAACAGTCTTGATAATGCCTCGTCTGTAGGCGAAACACGTGTCGACATCGTACGACATTTAAAAAATGCGGAATATTGCACAAATAATATTTAAAACAAAATAATTATAGTTTTTTAAAACAAATAATGTTGTCTTCATAATGGAGAACACAAAAGGGTCAAAATATTACTATCAAATATAGCTAAAATTGGAGCGTAGTTCATGTACATTACATTAGTTTTTATTTATCTTTAATACATGCAGTATTTCCGAAGTTATGACGACGAGAAGTTATAGCCCTTTTTTGAATTTGACGCGCGAATATGACGTCACATACTGCGAAAAGGCGATGCGCGGCGTTCGGGTGCGAACGGGAGCGCGACTGTTGTATGAGCATAGTTGTGACGTATGCGGTCACCCGCGTTATACGCACTTTGATCGTAAATATTTGAGCCATTTTTTGATAAATAAAAAAAGTAAATATACAGTTTTTCTCGTATTTTTTTGTAGATTTATTTGGCATATAAAGTAAAAAACGTTTGTCAGACCCATTGTCAAACATGATTACCAATATCCACGTTTTTGTAATTGAAGATTAACTACCTGAAATAGTATATGTATATATCTGAATAACTATTATCTGTTACTCATAATAGTGTTAGGTATATAAAGTTATATTTATTCTCATTATAAATGAGTAATAATCAGAAAAATAAATATTTTTTCATATTGAACCATGTGTTTTTATTTTTATCGTGAACTAGCTGAACCCCGCGGTTTCGCTCGTAGCGTGCTTCGAACCCCCGTGGCACTCATTTACTCCGGTCGTTTATTCATATTCTATACAGAGGCATATTATACACCCACATTTTATTGTGTCCCACTTAATAGATGGTAAGCACATTGCCGTGTAGAAAGAGACAGACGCAGGTTGTGACCTGCTATTGAAAATTTTCAAGCTGCCCATAAGGCCTTCAACTTGGCATTTTTTGAATTAGCAGGCAGTTTGTCAGTGCTTTAATATGCCTCAAGTGACCTCACCTGCTCATCCTGGCATACCTGTTGACTAACGGACGTCAAACGACGACGGCGCCCTTACGTGAAGTCAGGCAGTCGCTCCTAACGATGTCAAAAATTAAAAGCCAAACAATTGCTGCTCGTAGCAGACAAAAGTGGAGCCCAGACTTTAAATCCAGGTAGGGTTTGGAAGCAGCTGGGAAAACACTTTGTTCCTGAGACTATTCAACATAAGTAAAAAGCATGCTCTTGGGCTTTCTGGATTAGTACCTAAAGATACGTAGGTATAGATAGCAGGTATAAAAACTCAAAGCCAGAAATATAGTTTTAGAAAACATTTTGAGCAATATAGCAGTATCTACTTATTTGCTTTTCTCATTAACAGATATTCGTTATATAAGCATTGTCTCGCTAAAACTAAATTTTCTCTTACATCCCCGGCGACACATAACTCTCAATTCAGTTTTAGCTAGAGATCAATCAAACATAAAATCAATTGGAAAAGCTTACTCATCTGAAGGCAATGCGATTGATAAATTTACTAACAGAAATAGGCTCTTAAAGATTTTGAGATAGTAGGTAGATATACCTACCTACTATGTATGTTTTTAACCCAATAAATCAATCTTTCAGACGATTTTATTAATATCGATGGGTAGGAATTCTTCGACACCTAGACAGAATTTCAACAATTGTTCCCCCTTCAATTTTCTCAATAAAATTTTTCAAATCACTATTTGTGTTCCGAGAAACTTAAGAGACGTAAGCAACCAGAAGATTTTTTTTTAATATTTGGCATGTCAAAATAGCGTCGCCCTCCTGATAGAATGCAAAGATGACCCGTGTCGTCGATAGGGCCCCAATAGTGGGAGCCCTTTCGATAGCATAATCTTTTTTAGCATAATGTAGTTTGCCATAACAGTTTCAGCATAAAGTTTTCTCGCATAAATTATGATAAGCAGAGTGTTATAAACGCATAATGGTTTTATTGGCATAACTTTAACTTACTCTAATTTTTTAGCATAATTTTAATTAGCATACCTACATGTATAATTGTTATAAGTACGCCTAAAGATAATTTATCATAAAATACAAAACGCTTAATGGAGGTATGGATAACCGTTTAAATCATAAATGAATAATATATTTGACTAAGAATATTTAAGAAATAATGAGACACCATTGTAAATTATAATTTATATATTTTACGATTTTTCAGTAGTTTAAATTTTTTGTCTAGATATTATAGTTTCCAAGACATCACGATTTAAGTTAATTAGGTCATAGGTTAATTACGAAAAATGCGCTGCTCTGGCAGCGCGAACGTTGAGCGAACGTTGCAGTAGATAGGAAGCGATATTTTAAAAGTGTTATTAATTTTAGACTAGTCTTGAGCAAAGTCGTAAATAGGTACGACGACGAGCGAAGCGAGGAGGAGTGTTAGGTCACTAGCGACCACAACGCGCGACACGCGCGAGCGAAGCGAGCGTGTCGCGGCTGCGGCCGGCGATGCGCCAGAACTTAATCGCTCGTTTTAATGTACCTTCTTCTTTTCGTATTTAAGTGTTGACATTTTGAACTTCAGTATAGTGACTATCGACATTTTGTAATCAGTGGGCATTTCAATCTTAGACAGTTCAAGCTTAGATATAAAAATAAAAATATGTACTCGTTAACATTATGGTATTCATTCATATGTATGACTTGTAATCTTTATGCGTTATTGTAAAAAAAATATGCGTTAACATTTTATGCGGGTATATCATTATTATAAAGAAGTTATGGGAAAATAAAGTATGCCTAATGATTTGTTCTGTTTGAACGTTATGCGAAACGAAGAGTATGCCAAAAAACGTTATGCACTTTTAAGTTATGCCTCTAAAATTTATGCAACCCAATACGGATAAATACGAATAGTGACCCTCAGGTTGACGGCCCAGACATGTGCCTTTTCACGCTTCTCTTAAAGGACCCAGGACTGTAAAATGAGGGAGACACGCGCGCCGGCAGAGTTTCATGTTTTTATGGTGCGACGTAAGATGTCGTACCTTTCACTGGAAAACACAGTTAAACAAACTTATTTAATTCGTACGAATACATAATTCGTAAACTGTTTAAAAAGTCCACTTGTCGGTTTTTTATGTTTTTTATAAATCTTTATCTGCTTAAATATTTTAATTTATACTTACTCGTAGATACAAAAGACTGCAAGGAATTTTCTTTGATTTAACAAAACCCGAGTTTAGATTAAATAAACGTAAAAGTGATTTTATTATCACTCTGCTATTTCGGTACTTGTTGGAACTTGTAGACCACTTCCAATATTTTTAGTCGGATGTGTGGAGTGTATACTACTATAAGAATTATATTATATTATCTGTGTACGTAACTACGTAAGTACTACGTAAGCTTGACAAATGGAGAAATGCTATTAACGCTTGTCCGACACATTGAAGCTCGATATCACGCGGTGCGACAAATGATTGTGCTGCAGTTGTTCGACACAACGGTATTGCGACAAGCATTTATGTAACAGAAGTAGGTACGTATAAAAATCAATCAAGGTTTCAGTTTAAAATATCAAACATTAGTCATAAAATCCACGTCCAAAATGTAGAAAATCTGAACATCTACGAAACGCACCATATGGTGCAAAATTTTTACACCATTTTGTAAGTATCACTACTACGGTGAAACGTGCTCTCTATGAACAGAGATTTCTGTCAACTGTGCTTTATATGAACCGAGATATCTACGAACAATGATTCTATCAACTAAGTTTTCTATGAAACGTGTTTCTGTGTTACGTTCCACACTCGTGTTACAGATTATTAAATTAGGCTTTTACGTTCAGGCTACTCATTTTTAAATCCTTCTACACGTAGACATGTTTTGGAATGCTCCGATCCAGTTTTCAGGTACGGATGAGTTTGATGTACGCATATACAAGAAAACCACCACCTATTACGTGGGACAGGAATCCACACGGTGAAAAGTGGGCATATAATATGCCTCTGCCACCCCTTCGGGGATAAGGCGTGATGGATATTTATTTTTTATTTATATACAAGAACAAAATGGTTTAAGCCTACCTTTAAACCTAGTTCTTTGTCATCTAAATAAGTAATGAGTATTCATGTACGAGAGAACAAAGTGCTGATAAAATAATGCCGAGCCGGACAAAAGTATTAAGTACCTACATATCCTCGGTGGCGCGGTGGTAGTGTGTGCGACTGCCGGGAAAGAGGTCCCGCGTTCGATTCCCGGCTCGGAAAAAATATTTGTGTGACCCACAAATGTAGGTTTCGGAGTTTGGGTGTTTCCTATGTATAATATGTATGAATTTAGAAATATATAAGTATTTATATCAGCTGTCTAGATCCCATAGTACAAGCTTGTAGCTTAGTTTGGGCTAGATGGTGCTGTGTAAAAAGCTTAATAATATTATTATAGCAATAAGTCACAGTCATGTTGTACCTTTTAGAAGTTATGTCTTTCATTTGACTGACGTCCACTGTTGTTTGTACCCATCACCAGGGTTGATGGCCGCGTATGGAACAACAAAAAATGTTTTAAAGAAAATGTGAATATTTTCATCTCTATAGATACAAACTAGCTAACCCCCGCGGCTTCGCCCGTGACATATTTTGAACCCCCGTCGCGCCCATTTAATCCTGTCGATTACCTATTACTTTTACAATAATGGATGAAAATTTGTTGACAATGTCGACGTTTTGTTGATATTTATGGTAATATATATATGGTGATATATAGCCTATTAGCCTTCCTCGATAAATGGACATATATTCAACACAAAAAAGAAAATTTCGAATCAATCCAGTAGTTCCTGAGATTAGCGCGTAGGTACATCAAAAAACGTAGGGAAGAATTACGAAATAGCCAATCTTTTTTGTGGTTCTACAAAAGCCGTAAGATACGCTTAGAGCATACCTCTTTCCTGCTAGTCCCTTCGTAACACATAATATGGTTGCCAGTGTAGCCACTGTGTAAAAATTATGAGACGCGGAGTACAGCAATGAGGCTGCGAGCGAGGGTAGTACATTTATGCCATAGCCTTTATCTTTATTTCGGTTTGGGGGTGTAAATTGATTACGAGAAAAAAAATTGCTTTTTAGTTTTGTTTCTATAATATAATATAATGATTATGAGAGTTTTGTAAAACTAAAATTGTTATATCAGCGCCCATTTTATATCAAAAATTTTTATTTCATAACTCGCGACTCAGTTTTAGCTAGAGCTCAATCAAACATAAAGCAAATTGAAAAAGTTTTCTCATCTGAAGGCAATGTGATTGATAAATTTACTAACAGCAATAGGCTATGAAAGATTTTTAGATAAGTATACCTACTATGTATGCCTTTTACCCAACCAATCAATCTTTCAGACGATTTTATCGATAAGTATATTATTATGTAGATAGATGGCTAGGAATTCTTAGACACAGGGTTTAACATTTGTTTCCTCTCCAATTTTCCCAATAAAATTTTCCAAATCACTATTTGTGGTAAGCAACCAGAAGATATTCATTATATCTTTTTATTAAAGTAGAAGAAGCGAAAGTTGTATGTCAGGATCGTAGCAAGTGGAAAGCCATAGTCATAGTCTCTGCCTACCCCGATGGGAGACAGGTAGGTGATAATATGTATTTATGAATATGAGAGTGACTATAGAATGGTCTCCTAAAACCGATATGGATAGATATTTGCAACAGAGCCATGACTTTTTATAACTTCCATCTGATGGTTTATCTGCGGCATCATAGAACGGATCCGGACACCGTGGTCAGCAACTTTCGCTATGGCTGGTGTATTGTGTGTGTTAAGCGACATACAAGAAAAAACTGACTTTCGTTTGATAATCTTGGGTTTATTCAACTCAAACAGGTTGGGGTTTACAATAGACTCAGTTTACTATAAAATAGGTTAAACATTAACTTTTAGTACGCTTGTAGTGCGATATTCGTTTGTATATTTTATTATTGCGTCTCAACCGCGTAAAGGATTCTTGGTAATGGTCGCCGCCCGACGCTCCCACGCCTGTGGCGCGATGATAGCGGTGGCTTGTGATTGGCTGCTGCTGATAAGGTGATATAGACGTCGCTCCATTGGTCGAGCGTGGCGTAGACATCCTCCCGGCCGTTGAAAGCTCGTCCAGCTTTCAACCTAGTTACTCATCTGTAGTCGGCAGTAGACATAGGCGGTTGACAGCTCGCCGACAGATGCCTTTAGCAGTAGTGACATCGGCGACTCTGGGTACTCCGTCTGAGCCAGGATATAATTTGCAAACTCTACCCATGCGCCAGCATAGAGGAGGCGTCTCTTCTTTGATTAAGACTAGGTCATCGATCTTGAGATCGCGACATTTGACACGCCACTTAGTGCGTTGTTGGAGCTCGGCGACGTACTCAGAAGCCCACCGTTTCCAAAAGTGTTGCCTTGCTTGCTCAAGTCGCTGGTAGCGGTCGAGACGGTGCACGTTGAGGTCGACGAGGCTCGACGTAGGCAGCGCCGTCGCGGACCTACCAAGTAAGAAGTGAGCCGGGGTGAGAGTCTGGAAATCATTGGGTGAGGGGCTTAGGGGAGATAAATGTCGACTGTTTAGGATGGCTTCTATCTGAGCGAACACAGTGGTCAGCTCTTCGAATGTGAGGTGAGATTGACCTAACACTCTATGTAGGTGAGCCTTGGCTAACTTGACTCCGGCCTCCACCAACCCGTTAAACCGAGGAGCGTACGCAGGGGAAAAGCGGAACTCAATGCCCCGGCGAGCCGCAAAATCCTCAACAGAATTAAAATTTGCTTTTAAAAAATTGCCGATTTCCTTAGCAGCTCCAACGAAATTACAACCATTATCGCTATAAATGACGCTTGAAGCAATGAAGATTCTCGCAGAGGTATGCCTACCTCTGCGAGCTATAAATCTATTTAGGGTTTGTATATAAGCATCCTTAGTAAGGTCACTCACAGCCTCAAGGTGAATGCATTTATATCGCATACACACAAAGATACAAAGATAACATTTGGTTATTTTGCAACCTCTGCCCTTGCGGTCAGTTATTAAAAAGGGACCTGCAAAGTCAGTGGCAACACTACAAAAGGGGAAATCAGTTTCGACCCGTTCCACAGGTAAGTTACCCATTATATTAGATATACTCTGACCCTTGACCCTGGTGCATACCACGCATTTTCTTACCACACTGCGAGCCAGCTTCCTTCCTCCTAAAGGCCAGTAATGTTCCCGAATAGAGGCTAAGAGGAGTTGGGGACCTGCATGAAATAGACGTAAGTGTTCGCTATGGAAAATTAGCTTAGTAAGATTATGGTCCGTCTTTAGAACGATGGGATGCTTTTTGTCATAGTTATAGGCTGAGTTAATTAAGCGACCTCCCACTCGTAGAGTGCCCAAGTCATCAAGAAAGGGGTTTAGAGATAAGAGAAGACTTTTAGATTTAAGTGGCAGATTAGACTTTAATAAATAAATTTCCTTTGAAAATGAGTGATTTTGAGCTGCTTGTATAAGATAGGTAAGTGCATCATTGAGCTCTTGAACTTTCAAGTTACCACTACGTTTGTTCTGTTGATTTCTACAGTTATGTACAAACCTTAAAACCATAGCGTATGTTCGCTGTAACAAACTTAATTTGGAAAATCTATCAAAATTAGGTATGGGTGAGACTTCTGAACACGTTGTTACAGACGTCACCTTTAATTCGGGTAATTCGACAGCCTGACTGGAGAACGCGGGCCAGGCTGACTCAGGCTGTTTGAGAAACGAGGGCCCAAGCCACCACAGATCTAAGTTAGGGACATCTGAAGGATTTACGCCTCTCGAGGGAAGATCGGCAGGATTTTCGGTTGTAGGGACGTGGCGCCACTCAGCGGTCGCTGTGAGCTCGTTTATTGCAGCAACTCTGTTGGCAACAAAACTTTTAGTTTTCTTTGGTGTCCTAAGCCAACCCAAAACCACGTTCGAGTCTGTCCAATAAATGGCTCGCTTTTTGTTGCAAGTTAGAGCCTTACTGACGGCGTGAGCCAGCTCTGCGCCTAGAAGAGCTCCACAGAGTTCTAATCTAGGAATAGTGCAAGCCTTGATAGGAGCCACACGTGCCTTGGCGCACAGTAAACGAACCAATGTGTTTCTCTCTTCATCTATGGACCGCAAGTAAATGCAGCTACCACAGGCCTGCTGTGAAGCATCACAAAAACAGTGAAGTTCTATATGAATTGGATTAAAAATAAGAACACATCTTGGGATTTGTAAAGACTGTAAATATTCAATTTGATTAATAAATTTATTCCAAACATTCTGGACGTCGAGGGGAACCTGTTTGTCCCACTCCAACCCTTTCATCCACAGAGACTGTAGGAGGATTTTAGCTTTAATTGTACATATTGAAATTAGCCCAAGAGGGTCAAATATCTTAAAGGTAGTGGATAAAATAGCCCTTTTGGTGCAAGTAGCATTAGGAGCATAATTGATAGGAAAATGTATTTCGTCCAACACAGGAGACCAGCCTACACCTAAAGTGCTAGTGGCATTGCTAATAATTAATTTAGAGTCTTCACTACAACTATTAGAAGTGTGCGTTAGGAAGTTAGGCAAATTGGATCTATATTTCCTGAGGGGAAAGCAACCTTTGGCTAACTCTGCGGCTACAGAGCGTTGAATGTACCGCAGTTCATCTTTTGAGTTACTGCCAGTGAGTAAATCATCACAATAGAAATCCCTTTGTATGATTTCTTTAATTTTTGAGTTTTTACACTCTTCACCAATCTGCCAAATGCATCTAGTGGTCAGAAAGCTTGCACTAGCGAAACCATAGGTAACGGTGTTTAGTCTTAAGGTGCGTATAGGCTCCTTATCACTGTCGCGCCACAGAATTAGTTGTAGGTTACGATCAGACTCACGCACATTTACTTGTCTAAACATTTTTTCAATGTCTCCTGATAAGACATATTTATATTGTCGGAAACGCAGTAGAATATTAAATAGTGAATCTTGGATAGTTGGGCCTACCAATTGGAGCTGATTAATCGATAAGCCTGACGAAGAGGGCTCAGAGGCATTGAAGACTACCCTGAGTTTAGTGGACTCACTGCTTTCCTTGATAACAGGATGGTGAGGAAGAAAGTAAGAATTAGGTGGCCTAGGATCCGTAGACTCGGAAAGATGGCCCGAATCGGAATACTCCTGAATAAATTTAGAGTATAGATTTTTGAGCTCTGGGTTTTTCTTGAAGCGAGCTTCTAGGCTAAAAAGCCTCTTCTTGGCTGTGTAGTAAGATTCTCCTAGACAATCTGGGTTGTCTCTTAAAGGGAGACCTACACAAACCGGCCATCGTTTTCACGAATGGTATTAGTGATGAAGTGCCTTTCACAAGCATTGTCTTCATCAGAATAGGGTTGACCTTTAGGAACATTTTCTATTTCTCAAAATTTTATCAGCTGATTGTCTATACTAGACTGTTCATGATCTATTGAAAGATTACATATAGTTGATTTATTAGTTGAGTTTGAGTTTAAAATAGGTATGTGACCTGCGACGAGCCAACCGAGTTTAAAGCTCCTTAATTTAGTGGCACTCGACCCAAGGGAGTGGTGTTTGTTACCAATTAGATCCCAAAACAAGTCGGCACCTATGAGCATATCAATAGGGGAAGGTACGTTAAAGCTGGGGTCTGCTAGCTTAAACTCAGTTAGGTTAAGATGGCTAACATCAAAGGAAACTTTAGGTATATTATTGGTTATACTTTGTAAAACTAGGCAACACATTGACACTTGGAAAGTGCTAGTGTTGGAGAATAATTTGAGAGCGCAGCGTTCTGTGCTCAAATTTATAGGGTTATCACCTATTCCAACAATACCAACATTTGATGGCTGAGGAGTCAAATTGAGTCGCCTCTTTACACTTTCTGTAATAAAGGATGACTGACTCCCGCTGTCAAGTAAAGCTCGAACGGTAATAACATTCTTGGTTTGAGGGTTCATTAGGCGTACCATAGCAGTACATAGTAATATTTCAGAAGATGACAAAGTGGACATAGCTATAGTTTCGGTACTAGTAGTAGGTGACACTTGAGTGTCAGGTAAATGGAGCAACGAATTATGTTTCTTTCGGCACTGTCTGCAGGAACCAGGCAGCTTACAATTCTGAGCATAGTGACCGTACCTGAGACAATTCTTGCACAACTTCCATTTAGTGGCTAAGGAATTCCTATCTTCAGGGCTCTTTGACTGGAAGGTCATGCATTGGTAAATATGGTGGTTACCTTGGCACATGGGGCATTGACCTTTATTTTGAAAAGAAGGAGAAATTTCCTTGTGCTCAGAAGTTGCTACAAAAGCCCTAGTGTGGGATTTATTAGTAGAATTTAATTGTTTATTCTTATCGGGTCCATCATTACGGTTTCTATTTCCTATTTCTATAACATCAGCGCGATTTTTGAGGAAGGAGAAGAAATCATCAAGACGTGGTATTTCAGGCAGGGTATTCCTGTGCTCCTCCCATTTAAATTTAGTACCGTTATCCAATTTTGTTGACAAAATGTGAATAATAAGAACATCCCACTTTTCTGTAGGTAAACCTAGAGTGCTCAAGGCACGGAGGTTTTTGTTGACATGATCAATAATGTATCTCAAAGATTTATCAGTTTCTCGGACATGTTCAATATTCAACAAAGATTTTAAATGGTTGTTAAATAGTTGTCTTTTATTATCATAACGGCTACAGAGAATAGACCACGCCTCAATGTAATTTTATCAGACACTTCTAAGTTGCTCAGTACATGTGCAGCTTCACCCTCCAAGTATGAACTCAGGTAATGATATTTGTGTATATTTTTAATTCTTGTGTTATCATGTATCAGTGAACAATAAATTTCTTTAAATTCTAGCCATTTGGAATATGTACCATCAAATTTAGGTATTTTAATAACGGGTAATTTAAAGCCTAAGCCAAAACTACCGCAACCGTCATGGCTGTCATGATGATGACAGTCAGGACAATCGTTGACGTGAGAACAATTAGAAACTTGACCTTGATCTTTCTTGGAGGATGGGCTATGTGTTTGTATAAAATTTTGGGCAAATGAAATACAGTTATCAAATTCTTGTTCAATTAAATCGCGATTAGTTAATTCATGAGCCTGATTATTCTCATTTAATAGTTCTATTTGGTTCTGCAACTCGTCGAATTCAATGAATAACGCTTCCATTCGCGATAACTTCATTGCAACTTTATTGACTTCAATAGTTGAAACTGATTCTAAAGTCTCTAATGAATCTAAATAAAGTTTGAATTTGGTGACGCGTCCCTTGATAGAACCACGTTTAATAATGAAATCTTTAAGTTTCATCTCGGAAGCCATAGCGAATAGAATTCAAAGTTGAATGATAATTAATGGAAATAGGTACGATACGCTCCTCGTTTCGTAGGCTGGCAGTAGAAACCGGCAACCCGTCAGCGAAGCAGGGGTGAAGCACCGCACCACAGGCTAGACGCTCAGCCGATGAGCAGGCACACAAGCGATGTCACACAAGCGCCACGCATGCAATCGCGCGCATTCCGTGATCTCGCAGCTGGAAAATACCGGTAGGCAAGTGAACAGCTGATAGTAAACAAGACAAGCGTATCGGCGCGTGCGAATAGAAGACAGCGTTGCAGTGCTATATGCAGATAAGTATAATTATGAACAGCTGTTGTATTGAACAGCTGAGATGTTTAATTGATATTTGAAATATTAGCGCTTGGATGCGTAGTTGTGAAATTGGAATGAATTAAATGTAGTGCATAGGTAGGCAAATACCTTACAAGCCCCTGGGTAAAACAAAAGATTAGGTTGCTTGACTAGTAGGTACTCGTATTGTAATACGTAGGCTGCCGAAAAAATGCAAATTAAGGGTTTGGAATTTAGGCTATCATATTAGTGATAGGTATAGGCACAAAACATTCGTTAAATGCAAATAATAGTGCATAAAGCTGCGTAGGCGCATACTAACAAATGCAATGTAGGTAGGTATATTTTTAGGTAGGTATAGAAAAGAACATTGAACCCATTGAATGTAAATGTTTTTCTTGAATTTAAAGCATATTGGTGCCAAATAGGCGAATATGAAGTTATGAAATTGAAGGCTAAGTTTATAAATGTAGGCTGCGTGACAAGCGCAGAATAAGTAGGTTTAGTTTAACGACACATAAGAGTTAGGTCTTCCTTAAATGGGGAGATAGAAGAAGGCTGCCACGTGTTGCCCAAAAGAAAGGGACAACCGGGATAGGGTACTTTGGGGTAAAGGTACAGGAACTGGCTCACCGTTTACTCGGCAGTCCCGGACGACGCCGCTGGGTGGCCGGCTGTGATGCGGCCCTCGATACTGCGCCCAAGTCCAGCAGAGCGCTAGGGCACCGACCGCTAGTAGGCAGGCTGCGACGCCGTGGGCTCCGGGATCCGGTGAGTCAGCCGCTCCTCTCCAAGCGGGCAGTTGAAGGCGGCGTAGTTCGCCACCGTCTTTAAGTAATACTTAGAGAAAAAAATAATTGTAGATTTTACCCGATCCGAAAATTGCAGGTTCGAATCCTAGTCAACGGTCGCCACTTTGTATGCGCCGTTAAGCGACATACAAGAAAAAACTGACTTTCGTTTGATAATCTTGGGTTTATTCAACTCAAACAGGTTGGGGTTTACAATAGACTCAGTTTACTATAAAATAGGTTAAACATTAACTTTTAGTACGCTTGTAGTGCGATATTCGTTTGTATATTTTATTATTGCGTCTCAACCGCGTAAAGGATTCTTGGTAATGGTCGCCGCCCGACGCTCCCACGCCGGTGGCGCGATGATAGCGGTGGCTTGTGATTGGCTGCTGCTGATGAGGTGATATAGACGTCGCTCCATTGGTCGAGCGTGGCGTAGACAGCTGGTTCTAGAAATATGACCGCTTTGAGGTATTTCTATTTACGAACGGTTCTGTGCTTCGAAAAGCACGTTCGTTTGTCCCGGTTGCCAGTAACATGGCAGTCGTTAAGTCATGTTGGCGGCCTTATAGGCGGCTTGAAAATTTTAATCCACACGGCAATGGGCACACACCTATTACGTGGAACAGGAATGTACACGGTGAAAGGTGGATGTATAATATGCCTCTGCCAGCCCTTTGGGGACAAGACGTGATTGATAAACTTTCTTTATTCAAAAGCCGATATGATAGAGATGGTTCTTAGCTATAAATTTTAAAGACATCAGGTCACTTACTAGACGATGACGGGATCTCACTGAAATCCACAAGTCGGATTGATCTGAAATTTGATAAACTGGTACTTTGATGGTATTTCCAAGACTTGGTAACATGCAATGGTGTCAAAGAGTAGGTAGTTGTTCTAGGTCTCAAAGCGTAGTAGTTCTTAGTTTGTGAACTGATTGAAGAGTTATGTGATTGGTGTGGTCAAATGGGCTGTCTTTTCTCACCAGGACGGAGCAGATATGATAAGAACTACCAATCTGCTTCATAAAATTAAAAGTAAAATGCCTAATTTTAATAGTCATAATCCGATGGTACATATCTACCGTATCAAGTACCCTTCATTTCAACAAAGATTACATTTAAAAAAAAATACGTGGGTTTAAATTGACATTATAAAAATCGACAAAGATAGACACAGAGCGAGAGAGAATTGCGCACCCGGTGTTAAGGCGCCTAGCAGAATACTAATTGTTTACATTACAGTTTTTGAGATCGTTCGGTAGATGGCATTAGTATCAATTTATATCACGCTATCGGTTGTGTTATTATTATGTTAGTTTACATTGCATAAAACGAGATTGACCTTGACTCTGTATTTCATTTACATTCTGAACATGGTCCTTCGAACCGGGTGCACTTTCGCTTACTTCGCACTCACTTGCTCGTGAGCTCATTTGCACGCATTTACACACGTAGCATAATGGTATTTCGTTACGTGACGATTTCCTCTAGCGCGTTACGGCAATCTGTTTCAAAAATCAAAATCTGTGTAAAAGTATGTTTTACTGGGCTCACATTTCACCAGTGTTTTGTTCCATGTCATAGGTGGTGAGCCCATTGCTACACACAGGACCAGGCTGTGAATACCTGCTGTTAAAAATATTCTAACCACCTTAAATATTTTAACTTTATTTAACGACTATCATGTCACTTGTAACCGGGATCTACAGCTTCACGTGTTTTCCGAAGCTCTAATGAAATGCCAAGAACAGTGACCCATCTCAAGTCTGGCTGTAGGCTTAGATGCTTAACGTAGTAATCGTTTGCAGAACACTGAGCTAACCGGGCTACAAGAACGAGAGAGAAAAATATACTTTTATAAAAAAAACTGAATAAAAGTACCGTCGCACTTTGATGTAAGGGATTTCGAAGAAAAAATAAAGTTACTTATGTAGGTACTAAACAAGCAAGCGTAGGAAAAATAAGGGCAATGGTCCATGACATGAAAACTTTGTGAGGTTTGAGTGAATTGAGTCTTCCATTTACTATACGATGACATGATATCTATAGGTGTATATGTATACTCTGTATATACAATAATGATTTTGTCTCTTCAGCACAATGGATGAACTTTCTGTTATGTTAAAATTTAAGTTTTTTCTAAAGACTATTCAGTTAATAAATTATGTTAGGTTTCTATTGAAATTGTTTCTATGGAAATATTAATGACTGTAAGGGGTCCCGCCAAAATCTTCGGGCCCTAAGTGATCTCATCTGCTAGCGGTGCACCTGCTGAATAACGGATGAGGCAATGTTACAAGGTTGGAAGGTCAGACAAGATGACGCTTCCGAAGAGGCGCGAGAAAAATGCTAGTGTTCTAAGCAACTAAATAAAAGTAAACCCTAGTACTCAGGTAGGGTTTGCAAATCCGTCTTCGCTGACTACCCCAACAGGAATACAACGTGAACGTTTTTGTATCATATATCGGTTAGGTTATATGATTTTGTTTTTTATAGAACTGTGGCGGCAAACAAGCACACGGCCAATTTTATCAAATGCACGAGCCTATGGATGTCTACAACACCAGAAGTGCTGCACTCGTGCTGCCGACCCTGCGAAAATCTACTAAAACCCTTTTTCGAGAACTCCATACTGTAGGTATACGTTCGGAAAAAGTGACGCAATTTACAGTCTAAGCATACACGGAACGGAACACCTATCAGATCTTACCGTTAAGCGCACCGGACGCAAAGTTTGAGGATGAGCAACTATAAACATAGATTTGTTTAACTTTAACTCATAACCGATATTATGTGGCGTCTAAGCACGCCTAAAAGTCACGAGGTATTAATTAACTCTGGAAGGTTAACATTAAACAGCAAAGCGTGCGGCATGAAACGTTGATTTATACTGCACTTGGATGGAAGAATAAATTACTTCTATCCTTACACTTTTGATAACGTAGGGGAGACAGATAATTAACCGGTACAGTATATATTTAGGTAATAATGTTCAGACATATTAACTTAATTTATACAAATACTACTAGCGGACGCCCGGTTACACACGTGTGTAATTCCCGTGGCAATACTGGAATTAAATATAGCTTAAGTTACTTCTTATGACAGCAGCTACGTGCCAGTGCAAATACCGTTAAAATTTGCGTTGCAGCCCAACTCAAGCGGATCCTTCTTGCGATTGCCTTGTCCAGGTTCTTTTTGCTAAGTTGGATAATCTGCCCAAGGTAGGTTTATTCCTAGACAACTTTAAGTCTCGATCGTTCGACGAATATTGAAACCGGCGTCACGTGCACATTGAACATAATCTTGGGTTTGTCCAAATTCATGCCAAAACCAACACGTCGAGACGCTCAACTTAGGCTGTGCAGAATCTCGCTGCACAGCGCCAGCATTTCTGCTATCAAAACGATGTCGTCGGCGAAAAATGTAATGGCCAACCAGTTGGACTACGGGTCTTAATAACTATTAGTTCACTCAAACTTATGAAGTCACCTATATTTTTACTTTTTTATATTGCTCTAGTTGATGCCCGCGACTACGCCCGCGTAGCGAAATTTTCTCGTTCCCGTTTCCCACAGAAACTTGATTGCAGGACAAAAAGTAGTTAATGTGTTATTCTGATATGTAAGCTATATTATAACATAGTTTTATCAAAAGCCATTTAGTAATTTTGCGTGAATGAGTAACAAACCTATAACTCAAAACTTACACGTTTATAACATTAGTACTCGTAGGATGAAAGAAGTGGCTTTCGCTCGATAGAACACAAGCGAACGGTCAGATGTAACAATACCAAATCGTAAGCTAAATATATCAGCTTACGTTGCGGGCGAAGTTTCCCTTTTGTATCCAGTAATTAAATTTAGGCAATTTTCAAACTACGTACGTACCACAGTTGTTCAACTTTCGGAGAGCCGTTGCTGTAAAGTTGGCTGACACTGTGCTAAACTGGCTACACTAAACTTTAGGGTGTAATAACTTCTGTATGTAATTATGTGGGCCTATTAAAATGTTGTCCATCTTTCGTTTTATCCCGGGAAGATTAATAAGTTATGGAGTTATTTTCGGTTTCAATTCAATTCAATTCTCTCCAATTCCATTTTACTTTCGATTTGACACTATATTGTGGGACCTTTTTTTACACAACAGTCAACACCATTTAGTCCAAAGTAAGCTAACATACGCTTGTGGTATGGGATCTAGACAACGGATAAACATACTTGTATATTTCTAAATAAATACATATTATACATAATACACCTAAACTCCGAAACAAAAATTTGTGGATCACATAAATATTTGTTTCGATCCGGGAATCGAACCCGGGAACTCAGCGTGGCAGTCGCATACGCTACCACTGCGCTAACGAGGCAGTCACAACTACCATTAATAAAATAATAATAGACTAAAAAAGAACAGATTTCATTGTTAATCATCATCATTCAAGCCTTAGTCCGAATTGTGTCTAAAACCTTTGCTTTAAAGGTTTCCAGGGGTAACAATATCGCTCGGTGATGATCTTCTTTTTATAGCACTAAGTTGACAAACAAACATAAGACGTACTTTATCGAAAGTAACTACCGGTGACCTATGGATGTTTGTAACACCAGAGTTGTTACATTCGAGCTGACATCAGTTATCTGATCTCTTCTATGTATTTATTATTTCAGGTTATTTTAAGTAAAACTTCTTAGTATTTAAAATGAGTTACGAAAAGTGTGATCGGGCGAGGTAAAAAATAGCTGAGACGGAAATAATTATAAGTTAGTAAGGATAGAAAGTGAGTTACATTTCGTGTATTACTGTGGGGCAAGAGAGAGAGAGGCGCAAGCACACATTTTCTTTCTCTCTAGAGCTAAAGAAAGTTTTCTTCATTGTGTGGTCTAAAGCTCACTCGAATCTTTCAACAAAATACTTTATTTTAAAGGAGTAAATCAATTGAGTGACTGTGGTAACATTGTGTATAAAACGCAATTTTTTACTGACGTGCATAATATTATTATTTAGTAGGTAGAGGTTAACTGTTGGGCAGCGAGGGGTTTCTTACACCCACACATAAACACGCATACGAACATCACACACAGAACAGAGACACCAAAGGATAAAATAAACACCGTTGGTGACGACGGCTGTCCTGCATCAAGCGATGTTAATTATATATTTTAAAATTCTTTAGGTATAAAATATTGTAGGACATTTTTTTTACACAGCGCCGTCTAGCCCAAAGTAAGCTATTGTAAGCTTGTGTTATGAAATAAAAATAAAATAAAAATATCTTTATTTTGCATAGACCATTTTAACGGCGCTTACAAAATGTCATACACTATTTAAAATATTTAAAGCGACCATGGGATCTAGACGACTGATTAACAATCTTATATATTTCTAAATATATACATATTATACATAGGAAACACCCAAACTCAGAAACAAACATTTTTGAATCACACAAATATTTTTTCCGGCCGGGAATCGAACCCTGGACCTCAGTCGCGGCAGTTGCATACACTATCCCTGCGCCACCGAGGCAGTCAAAGAGGCAGAGGTATAACAAGTTCACGCCTTTGTATTTTGATTTTTAAAGTCATTTTTTTCTTTGTCTACGTATTTTTTTTAAATAATCCTGAGCATGTTTCCTACCTTTTCTGTTGTCTGACTCGACCAGCGACCGTGGTGTACTGGCGGATTGATTAATATATCTAGGAATTATACATATCTAGGCCTCTTAGTCCTTTGAGGATTAAGAGGCTTAGATAGAGAACAAGAGACATACTTTGGCACCCACTTAACTAATAGTTTATTAGTTTTACAAAAATGTATGGAAATTAGCTCGATTTGCAGACCTTATAAATTATTGTTCCGCTCTCCTGGGTACACGTGGTGAAATATATATATTTTTCCTCGATATCTATGGTATCCAACCTAAAAACAGGAAGATTCTGAAATTTGCGCATTTAACCAAACAAACAAAACACATAGTCATATTGTCACGCATTTATATGGATTCCATATTTGTGACCCATACTCCAGATGGTTCCTCACATATGTACAGTACAGAATTTTAAAATAAAATAAAAATATCTTTATTTAGCATAGACCATTTTAACGGCGCTTACAAAATGTCATACACTATTTAAAATATTTAAAGCGACCACCGGTTCGGAACGCGGCCCACCTGAGAAGAACCTGCAAGAAACTTAGGAAGGCTTTTTTTTTTGATGGCCTATTTACAATTTAATATTATTTCACTTTATCAGCAAATCATTTCCAGGCGTCCCTGTCCTGCAAATAGTCTGTAACGGAGTAAAAACCTTTTTCACAAAGCTTGTTTTTATTAGACATGTCCTTTTACAAGGCAGTGAGACGTGGTCGATATTGGAGCGACACAAGCAGGAGCTGCGTGTCACGGAAATGATGATGCTGCTGGTGGATGAGTGGAGTCACGCGGATGGACCGCGTGAGGAACTCTCGCATCCGCGGCAGCCTTCACGTCCGTGACATTGCAGATAAGTTGCAAGAGTGTCGCCTTCGTTGGTATGGTCACGTCTTGCGGCAACCGCCGGGCTACGTAGGTAACAAATGTCTGGCCATGTCAGCCCCGCCGGGTCCCAGTAAGAGGGGAAGACCCAAGAAGTGCTGGCTTGACGTCGTAAGGGATGACATGCGTGCCAATGGTCTCACTACAGGGGATGCCGACGACCGTGCGAAGTGGAGAAAATGTAGGAAAGCGGACCCCGGGCGTCGCGAGACGCAACTGGGACAGACGCTCGGATGACGATGATGGAGTAAAAACCCTTTTCACAAAGCAATAAACTTTTTAAATTTATTTAATGGTAAATTTCTCAGGTCACAGGGAAGCTTGTTGTAAAAGCGTATACAGTTACCCTGGAAAGAATCGCCAATCTTATGTAGTCGACTGTGGTGGACTGAAAGATAATTTTTATTTCTAGTGTTTATATTATGTTTATCACAAAGTTTAGAAAACTGTGATAGATTTTTCTGGACATACATAAGATTGGCATTGGGTGCAAGGGGCCCCACCAAGATCTTCGGGGCCCAAGTCAACCTCCCGTGCTAGTGCGTGCACCTGCTGATTAACGGACGAGGCTCTGGCGCTGGCTTTCCCCTCTGGGGTTGGGAAGTCTGAGGGCGTCGCTCCCATAAAAGCCACCCGCCGAAACAGAAATGGACAGACACAAAAGGATTGCAGCTAGGGATAGGGCGCCGCCGCAAAACGGCGCGCAGGAGCCCCGCCCGACTCCTGTGGCAAGTGGGCTAGGGCTGCCGTGTGTCGGGCCAGCACGGCTAAAGAAGTTAGCCCCAACCCGAATCCGCTTCGCATCTTGGGACATTGGCACGCTGACTGGGCGTGCGGTAGAGTTGGCCGAAGTACTCTCCAGGCGGAGGGTGGACGTGGCGTTCCTGCGGCAGACGGTGGAAGGGCTACAGAGCCCGGCCTTTGCAGAAAGGCTACAAGCTGTACTACACGGGTGCGCCTGGTGGGGAGAACGGGGTGGCCGTGGGGCTCTCCGAAGGGCTGCAGAGTGGCATCTTGGAGGTGAAACGCTGTAGCGACCGGCTTATGATCGTGAGGGTGCTTATCGATGGGATTATTACCCACCTGATAAGTGCCTACGCGCCAAAAGCCGGTTGTAGCGACGCGGATAAGATGTCGTTTTGGGGCCAACTCGAGGGAGTGCTTCGGAGCATTCCGTAGTCACAGGGAATCGTTTTGGGCGGCGACCTAAATGGTCATGTGGGTGAGAGGTGTGAGGAGTTTGAGCGTGTTCATGGTGGTTTTGGATACGGCACCCGCAATGCTGAAGGAGAAACTATCCTCAGAACGTGTGCGGCTGCCGATCTGGCCATTGTGAACACGTATGAAAAAGAAATCCGAACATCTCATCACCTACAAGAGCGGGAGGCGTACAACTCAGATCGATTTCCTACTCACTAGGCGACACAGCATCGGCAAGGTGGCCAACTGCAAGGTCATACCCGGAGAGAGTCTTACTGCACAACACCGTCTCCTTGTCATGGACCTCTGCGTGAAGCCTAAAGGCAAACGCATCGAGCGGTGCCAGCGCCGCATCAGATGGTGGCTGCTTGAAGAAACTAGGTCCCAGGAGTTCGTCTCAGCTGTCGGTGACAAGTGCACCGACACTGAAGGCGAACCAGTTCAAGATTACTGGGACAAAGTTCAGGCGGCCATCCTTGGAGGTGCTCGGTGAGTCTAAGGGTGGACGCAAATGTGACAAGGAAACTTGGTGGTGGAACGACGCAGCCCTGAGGGAAACCAGGGAGAAGAAAGCCCTCTTTAAAAAGTGGCAAGCGACCGGATCTCCCGAAGACCGCGACGCGTACAGCCAAGCCACGTCTGCCAAGCGCGCCACAAAGAGAGCTGTAGCCAGAGCCAGACGAGACCACTTACAACCTTTGTATGATACGCTGAAGTCGTCTGAGGGGCAGAAGCTCATCTATAAGCTGGCGCGCTCCAGGGTCAAAGCGGCACAGGATATATCCAAGTGTCGCTGTGTAAAAGACCCTGAGGGCAACCTGTTAAGCGAAGACCTCGCGGTAAAGGAAAGATGGCGCTCGTACTTCCACGAGCTGTTTAATAAACAGCATAAAGAGGTGCAGCCTCCGGACCTCCCTCCGAATCAGGGACTAGTGCCACCGGTAACGCCTGGAGAAGTCCTGACTGCGCTTCGCCGCATGAAGAATCGGAAAGCTGTTGGACCCGATGGAGTCCCCATCGAAGCCTGGAAGGCGATGGGTCCTCGCGGTGTGGGCATCTTAGAAAACCTTTTTAACCGCATACTCCTCAGCGGGCAGATCCCAAACCAATGGAGACTGAGTATTATTACTCCAGTCTTCAAAGGTAAGGGGTCAGTGCAGGAGTGTGGGAGCTACCGCGGTATTAAGGTGATGTCCCACACCATGAAGATCTTCGAGAGGATTATAGACTCTCGGATCCGGCAGGAGTGTACTCTCTCGGAGTGTCAATATGGGTTTCGCCCTGGTCATGGGACCACGGACCCTGTTTTTGCCCTGAGGGTTGTCGCAGAGAAATACAGGTCGAAGAACACGCCTCTGCACTGTTTGTTTCTAGACATGCAGAAGGCCTTCGACTGTGTTCCTCGTGCGATGATCTGGTGGGCACTGCGGTCCAAAGGGGTTCCTGAGGTCTATATTGACACTATCCGGGACATGTACTGTAACTCCGATTCAATGGTTCGGTCTGCTGTTGGCGACACGAAACCCTTCCCCATCACCGTCGGGGTACACCAGGATTCTGTCCTTAGTCCGCTTCTGTTCAGTGTAATATTAGACGAATTGTCGGACAGCATCAGAAACCCGCATGAGCAGCCTCCATGGTTGCTCATGTATGCTGACGATATTGCGCTGGCAGACGCGGACAGGGGCAGATTGGTGCGACGTGTAAAGGCGTGGAAGGAGACGCTTGAGAACGGCGGTCTGAAACTAAATGTGGCGAAGACCGAGTACTTGGCACTAAACTCGACAGATCCCACATCCGTCCGCATAGGCGGTGATTTGGTCGAGCGCACGGACCAGGTTAAATACCTGGGATCTGTTTTTCACACGTCCAATGACATCGATTGCGATGTCAAGTCACGCATTGCTGCCGCGTGGGCCAAATGGCGGGAGATGACCGGTGTCATTTGTGACCCTAAAATGCCGATCCGGTTGAAGGGACGGGTCTACAAAACCATTATTAGACCTGTCCTTTTACATGGCAGTGAGACGTGGCCGATATTGGAGCGACACTAGCAGGAGCTGCGTGTCACGGAAATGAAGATGCTGCGGTGGATGTGTGGAGTCACGCGGATGGACCGCGTGAGGAACTCTCGCATCCGCGGCAGCCTTCAAGTCCGTGACATTGCAGACAAGTTGCAAGAGTGTCGCCTTCGTTGGTATGGTCACGTCTTGCGGCAACCGCCGGGCTACGTAGGTAACAAATGTCTGGCCATGTCAGCCCCGCTGGGTCCCAGTAAGAGGGGAAGACCCAAGAAGTGCTGGCTTGATGTCGTAAGGGATGACATGCGTGCCAATGGTCTCACTACAGGGGATGCCGACGACCGTGCGAAGTGGAGGAGAAAATGTAGGAAAGCGGACCCCGGGCGTCGCGAGACGCAACTGGGACAGACGCTCGGATGATGATGATGGAGTAAAAACCTTTTTCACAAAGCTTGTTTTTAATAAACTTTTTAAATTTATTTAATGGTAAATTTCTCAGGTCACAGGGAAGCTTGTTGTAAAAGCGTATACAGTTACCCTGGAAAGAATCGCCAATCTTATGTAGTCGACTGTGGTGGACTGAAAGATTATTTTTATTTCTAGTGTTTATATTATGTTTATCACAGACTTTAGAAAACTGTGATAGATTTTTCTGGACATACATAAGATTGGCAAAAATGTATTGTAATGGTACGGTTAAAATATTTACTTCTTTGAATTTTTCTCGGAGAGAAACTCTGGGGCCCAAATTATAAATAGCGCGTACAGTCCGCTTTTGTAGAACAAAAAATATATTTAAATCTGCAGCACTCCCCCAAAGGAGAATACCGTAAGACATAATACTATGAAAATAGCTGAAGTAAACCATTCTAGCCGTATCCACATCTGTTAGAGTCCTGATCTTTTTTACAGCGTTTGCAGCCTAACTTAATCTAGAGGCTGTCTTTTCTATGTATGGCCCCCACTGCAAATTGGCATCAATAGTTATACCGAGGAACACAGTTGATTTTACAAACTCTAACACTTGTCCATTCAGTTGAACATTGGCCGCAACTTGTTTTACATTTGGTAGAGTAAATTTTATACATTTAGTTTTATTTTCATTAAGGCAAAGATTATTTGAGCTGAACCAATGAACTACTCTTGCAATTGCATTGTTTACATCGTCATAGTTATCTAATTGTCTTTTAATTTTAAAAATTAATGAGGTGTCATCTGCAAACAAAACAATCCTATTCCTGTCCCCTACATAAAATGGTAAATCATTAATATAAATGAGGAACAAGAATGGCCCAAGTATCGAGCCTTGCGGCACACCCATTGTAACCATGGATCCTACAGAACGTGTATCATTAATATCGACCCTCTGTATTCTATTGTTCAAATATGAAGACAGAAGGTCGAGAGCTCTGCCTCTTATTCCATAGTGGTGTAATTTTTTGCACAGCGATTCATGTTGAACGCAATCAAAAGCCTTTGATAGATCGCAAAATATACCTAATGCATCGTGCTTGTCTTCCCAAGCTTCATGAATACATTTTAATAACTCAACACCAGCATCGGAAGTTGAGCGCCCTTTCGTAAACCTAAATTGATTCGCATAAAGTATTTTATGACTATTAAAATATAGATAGCATTTGATTCAAGATAATTTTTTCAAATACTTTGCTCAAAGTTGGCAGCACTGACACTGGTCGGAAATTAGACGGCTCTGTAGCGCTGCCAGCCTTAAGCGTTTTAGATGTCCTAAAAGTTTTACCCTGCCGTATCACAAAACCAAGCGACCTAGAAGCTCTCCTCACTATCACAACGATGTGTTCATCATATTGCACTTTACTGTCGTGATGTATTCCTAGGTCACGCATAGAAGTATTTCTAGGCAGAGTTTGACCCCCCATGGTATAGGTAGTATTCAGAACATGTTGTTTTCTCGTATATGTTATTACGGAACACTTTGCAGGGTTTAGATCTAGCTTATTAAGATGACAGTACTCTTGCAATCTATCCAAGTCTCCCTGCAGTGCAAACGCGATCTGCGAAACATAACAGGTTTGATGAATGCAGACATTGGTCAATGTCATTAAAGTAAATAACGAATAAAAACGGGCCGATCAGGGACCCTTGAGGAACACCACTGGGCACAGAGACCCACGTGGATCTGTAGTTATTCATAGCTACAGCCTGTGACCTATTTTTTATGTAGGAGGAGAACCACCGTAGAAGATCCCCATTTATTCCGATGTTGTGCAAATTGTTTATAAAAATGTGTATAATGGTGAATTCTGTCAAAAGCCTTACTATAGTCGGTGTAAACGACATGTACCTGCTTACCATTACTCATAGAGGACGCATTGAATTCATTCAGCAACACTAAATTACTAGTTGTTGAACGACCCTTAAGAAAACCATGCTGAAAAGGTTTCAAGAAACTTGAAATTGCAGGATAAACTTGATTATAGACTATTCGCTCAAATATTTTGGATACAATGCAGAGCTTCGATATAGGTCTGTAATTTACTATTTCCGTTTTAGAGCCCTTTTTATGCACAGGCGTAATAAAGGCCGACTTCCATAGTTTGGGGACAGCACATAAAGACAACGACTTCGCAAATAGAAGCGAAATTGGTAAGGATAAAGTTTCAGCACATCTTACTAGAAGTTGTGGAGATATATTGTCTGGCCCTGCACCTTTCGAAACATCTAGATCTTGGAGCAGCTTGGTCACAACCTCTGTTTTAACCTCAATACAACGAATGTTCGCCAATGAGTTGATTGAAGAAGTGCTAAGAGATAAAATTAACCTATCATTATCATCAACGCTGTGATCCAAAAAAAATGATTTGAAGTACTAGGAAAATGCTTTACAAATAGATTCACCTGTACAAAGTTGTTGATTATTAGCATTTAAAAGTGAACTAGGAATAGCACCTGACTTATATTTGTTCTTAACGAAGGTCCAAATGCATTTAGGATTACCTTTAATAGATTTTTCAATTTTATTTATATATTCAAAATAACAAGCCGATTCCATACTTTTGGTCCTATCTCGCAATAATTTAAATGTACGTTCGTCAGCATTACAAATTACCATAGGTTTTGAATATTCTCATATATTTGAATTTTTCTTTGAGAGCCCTTATCAGTGATGAACTATACCATATTGGATATTTACCCTTACGTTCAAGCTTTTAAGGAATATATTTGTTTTGGAGATTAGCAATGGACTTGCTGAAAAAATCCACCGCATCATCCATTGATCTAGTCAAAAATTCATGTTCCTAGTCAACTGCACATATACAATTGTTTAATGAATCAAAATCACCCTTGCCATACAAATATCTTATTCTAGGGGCGCACTCAAGAATAGGTATTTCTGTCAAATTAATATAAATAAGCAAAATTGGGTGTGTTGTAAAAAAGCAGAATGTTCAAGCACAGTCACCAAACTATTGGAGAGAACTAAATCTAATATTCTACCGGATTTATTAGTAAACCCATTATATTGCCCTATACCCATTGTGCACAGTTCGTCAGCCAATAAATATTCGTCGGTAGAGGTTCGATTAGCCGGCACTAATGGCAAATCCCTGCCACCTTGAAAATTGAAGTCACCAATAATGATACATTTATCGGTTAAATTACTAAGTGTTAATTGATTTAGTTTAATAAGAAAATTATTCAACTGAGAGGAAAATGAGAAGCCCATATTCTGCTTACATAAATAAACCACACAAATGTATAAATTTGCACTTTTATAAGAGTTAGACCAATTAAGAGGCATCTTAATCCAAAGATCTTCCGCTGAAGATGATAACTGCGGTTGCGAAAAAACCGGTAAGTCCCTACGCGTCGCAATTAGTACACCCCCTCCGTATTTTTGCTTAGTAAGTAAATAATCACGATGACGACGCCACACAATATATCGTTCGTCGAATATTTCCGAATCACAAATACCTTTCGGTAACTATGACTCAGTTAACACAATTATGTCGTAGGAGTTTAATATAATTTGGCGATAAAATTATTTGTTTTGGTTCTCAACCCGCGTACATTTTGATAGCATATATTTAAACAATTAACATTAGCCATTAGTCAACGTACCAATTTTAGCATAAACACGCATAATAACAAAGAAATAATAGTCAAACAATATAGAAATAATCCATTTGAACCATAGACCATCATAATAAGAATATATAAGTATAAGGTATAAATCGATCTCTTCGGTAGGTAGAACAATAACAAATGTCGCCCAGTAACAAGTCGTTGAGCAAGCCAGCATATGCGCGCAACTAAGACAGTATGCTACATCTGCAAGTGCGAGTAGGTAAAGTATAATTCCACAATTAGTGCATTCAATGCAATCGGTGCGATAATGACCAACATAGGCGGCGTGAAGTAAGTAATAATTAATTGTCAAGTACAATAGCGCGCCAGTTTTAATCGAGCGTGCTGCTGCTACAAAATCTTCCTTTATGTAACGATTAAGGAAGCTTACTATAATTCGTTTTTCATTAGAGTTATAGATAGGCACCCTAGAAATGTAGTTAATGCAGTTCTTAGGAAGGTTGTAATTAATCTTACGCCCTATATTGTTATGGTCTTGTTTAACTGGAACTCCTTTAATTTCAATATTATTTAAACGAGAACGCTGCTCGTAGATAAGATGATCGTGCTTCGTCTTCTCTAGATCCGTTTGCATCACATTAAAGGCTTCTAATAGCTTATTAAAGTCTGCCGCATTTGCTTCCAATTCCACCACTAGGTCACTGAGTTCATGTAATTTTTCGTTATGCTTGTTATAACTATCTTTTAGCTCAACCAGCTCCATTTTTATCATGCGCATATCTTCAACGAGGGTTGGTAAACTCTGGAGCTGCCTTTTCATTGAACGAATTTCGGATAATATTGTATCTAGGGTTGTGGGCTCAGGGTTTGACATAACCAGGGAAGAGATCCGGCATTTAGAAGACTTCTACTGTGCCCTTCTGTCCGCTCCCAATTTCTGCCAACCCGACTCTGAGATACTTGCACACCCGAAGTCCAATTCCCGTTTACAACTAGCACACTGGACACCGTCACTGAAGTGAATGTTACATTCCGAGCAAGTCTTCATCTTCCGTTAACTATAATTACTTTGGTATGCAAGAGAATGAAAAAAGGTTGGCGATCTATTTCTTCTTCCTAGTACGTATCAGGTAACAGAGGTTCTGTCCGAACGATAGCGCGCACATACGATGAATGAAGGAATAGCATGCCTCCGCCTACCCCTTCTGGGATAAAGTCGTGACAGTGTGTATGTATGTATAATGTATAATATTAAGAGTGTTAGGTGTCTTACAAAAAAATAAATATCCATCACGCCTTATCCCCGAAGGGGTGGCAGAGGCATTTTATATGCCCACTTTTCACCGTGTGGATTCCTGCCCCACGTAATAGGTGGTGAGCCTATTGCCGTGTTGAAATAGACAGACGCAGGTTGTGGCTACCTGCTGTAATAAGGTCTTCCACCAGGCTTATCGACTGCCATTTTACTGGCAACTGGGAACAACGGCTTAACGTGCCTTCCGAAGCACGGAAACGCTCGCAAATGTAAATGCCACAAAGTGGTCACCCATCCGAGGACCAGCCATAGTGAAAGTTGCATAACTCAGTGATCGTTTACAGAACACTGAGAACGCGGGGCCACGAGTGCTTCTTTTTCACGAAATTAATATCTTTGCATATTATTTTAATTTTACTATGCCTCCTTAGATATTCATTTAATTTGCAAGGGGTAAATGAACAAAATAATCTTCATGAAAGGCTGAAGTCAATTCACATGGCCGCGTAAACGATTTTCGCCTACGGTCAGACGTACTATTACTATCACACTATTAGGACGTGGGCGTAAGAGCGGGCAACATTTCTTGTCTGCGCTGTAGAAGCATGAAATTAGGTTAATAATTGTAGCTAAGTTGTAGCTAGGTCTACGCCGTAGCACTTAAAAAAAGTTACATTTGTAGTACGTATAATAAATAAATATCCATCACGCCTTATCCCCGAAGGGGTGGCAGAGGCATATTATATGCCCACTTTTCACCGTATGGATTCCTGTCCCACGTAATAGGTGGTGAGCCCATTGCCGTGTTGAAATAGACAGACGCAGGTTGTGGCTACCTGCTGTTGAAATTTTCAAGCCGCCCATAAGGCCTTCAACCAGGCTTAACGACTGCCATTTTACTGGCAACCGGGACCAACGGCTTAACGTGCCTTCCGAAGCACGGAAACGCTCGCAAATGTAAATGCCACAAAGTGGTCACCCATCCGAGGACCAGCCATAGTGAAAGTTGCGTAACTCAGTGATCGTTTACAGAACACTGAGACCGCGAGGCCACGAGCGCTTCTATATAATACTAACGCATCCAATCTCAAATTTTGATTAGTTCAAAAAGCAACTAGATTATTTTGCCGTAAAAAATCTACTAATAAATGTGAAAGTTTGTATTGATATTTGTAACTCTTTCATGCAGAAACTATTGAATGGATTTTAAAGAAATTTCACAGTCCTTTAGTACGTCAGAATAGGACATATACTACTTATTTTACTTTTACTTACTTTACTTACTTTTTATACCGGGAACTAATTCCTGTGGTAAATGACAACGGAAAACCTCACCAAGCGGGCGAAGCCGTGGAAGTCAACTAATATTTAATAATTCGGTAAAGTACAGTTTACAACTCTTTTTTTCTACGTCATCTACTGTAACAAAATAATTCCATTAAATGATTTTTACTGCACCGAGAGTGCATGTCCACTTTACTGCAGTTGTAAAGCAGTTAAATTACAATGTAGCCTCATATTAGCTGGTGAGTGGTAATATACTACTTTGTTACGACAGTACATTTCTATTTGAAATTGCAGTTCGCCATTGTTAAAGGAAAATAATGACAGGTAAAAAAGATACTTTAGGGAAGAAAGAAAAGGCACAATTGAATAAATGTGCCTTTTTATTGTGATATTTCATAGTATTGTATCTAAATGTTAGAATGAAAAATTTACATTTGAACCAGTTAGGTAAAAAAGTAAATGCACAATTGAATAAATGTGCCTTTACGAGTATAATGTGATATTTCATAGTATTCTCACTAAATGTTAGAATGAATCAATAAAAAATCAATCGCGCCTTTATCGCCAATTGTACCTATAATCTACAAACGGTTATCAATGTTATATTGTAAATTTGGTGTACAATAAAGAGATATTATTATTATTATGTTTCTTCTTTTCACGGGTATCTTCTTTTTTTTTATGAAGATACCCGGGCTTTTGGTAGGCGTACATGGGGACATACTGGTCCAACACGCAGAGGCCCTTTGAGAATTTTAATCTAAAAGGAAATGGGACCCCCACTGCAGACAGTCCACGCCTGCCTTATGTAGAAGAACGATAATGGACCACCTCCAATGGGAGTTAAACTATTGTAAAATATGCTAACTAAGAAATGGGCTATTGGGTTAGGGGTTTGATGAACTAGGTGATTATAACTATGGATGAAAGCGGCGTCTGCCATTTTAATATCTGATTATCAAAAATTTGGCAGACGGTGACTCGCCAACTCACTAGATGGGCCCCCTATACAATCGCCATAGGCATGATAAGCCTGTAAGGCGACAGGAGGCAACACCGGTGTGAGCGGCTTGGGGTGTCGAGCGGTGCGGCGCCGGTTTCACCTTCGCGGGACAGGCCCGGAGCGGGCTTCCCCGTAGTTATGCCCTTGAAAATGACACTTCCACCCCCGAGCATATAGCTCTGGCTCCCTCCCTCTGACCGGCCAATTAAGGCAAGTCAGAGTTGAGTTTTGCTGCACTCCCGGGAGTAGCACTCTCACTGCTCTCCCGTTAGCCCATTAAATGCTAACCGGTGCAGAAGGGCAACAAAACTCTGAGGAATCGGGACCGATGTGTAGCCACGCACATTCAGCTCACCACAAGCTGCCCTGCGGATGTGAGCTTTTCAATAACTTTCTGATACATTTTTTTGTTGATATCAGAAAGTGGATGACTCAAAAAGCGAATCTACTATGCCCTCATAGGGTTGCGTTAATCCTATAAAAGATAACGACTGTCCTCGAGGGTGATTATTATTATTATTATTATTATTATCCCCGAAGGAGTGGCAGGGGCATATTATACTGTTACGTTAGTAGAGTGTGGGTACTAATAGGATTAGCACTGATACCACAAATTAAAAGGAACACTTTAATTACTCTAAAAAAAACAATAAAACTACAATTAACAAACGCTACTAAACACAAACTCTTCGCTTGGATATTCGCACTGAAATAGTATCGCACTATTTAACTTCGATCATTTCAATTCGCACTGTTCGCTTCCTCAAGAGAGACTGTCCAGTAGCCGCGAGTTCGGCCCTTTATATACGCACATTTGTGTTCTGGAACATTCGGGAGAATTCCGTCCATACCTACACTCGAGTACATTCTCTAGAATGTTCCATAAGACACTCGTTGCTCCTTCGGTATTACTAGAAAGTTCCCAAACTATTGCTGCTTCATCTAATAGTGCTATCTCTATCACATTATTCTTGAACATTTTCTGTGTAGCTGTCTTCTTCTAATAGCGCTATCTCTGTCAAATAGCTCTAGAAAGTTCTGAGTATAGCTGCCTCTTTCTAATACTGTTATTGTATTCACTCCTTCTAGAATTTCGTCTTACACTGACTTCAAAGGCCCATAATGGGTCCTGAAAATGCCCAATAAAGGGTTTTCATGTTGTGGAGACCTGCTGATAAAATTTTTTAAACAGCCCATATGTCTTTCAACTTGGCTTAAAGACTGCCATGTTGCAATGCACTGGCAACCGTGACCAACCGCTTAACGTACCTTCTGAAGCAAAGAAACGCCCGTGAATAGAAATACCACAAAGAGGTCGCCCATTCGATGAGTAACTTCAAGGTAAAAAAGGTGACAGTAATAATTTGCGAGACACATAATATTTAGATCACACTTTTTTCCCAATTGGTTAGGTAGAGGCATACTAAACGCATACATTTATCCAGCTGTGAGTGAGTAAGCTTATTGCCGTGTAGGATAGAGGGTAGGTTGTGGCTACTTGTTTTTAGAAATTTTCAAGCTGTCCATGAGGCAACTTAGTTTAACGACTGCCATGTTACTAGGGGCCCAGACCAATGGTTGCCGTATTTTACGAAGTAAGGAAGAGCTCGTAAATGAAAATGCTGCAAACGGTTACCCATCTCCGTACTCACCGAGATCTGGGTGGGTCGAAAATGTTTTCTTTTGTTGTGGCTGGTATAACTAGATAATTATAATTTTTATATACCATAATATATCGACTGCCTCTATGGCGCGGTGGGAGTGTATCCGACTGCTACGCAAGAGGTCGTGGGTTCGATTCCCACCCACCATAAAACTTTGTGTGATGAGCACGATTGTTTATTCTGTGTCAGGGTGTTATTTATCTGTAACTAGATGACCCCCACAGCTTCGCCCGCGGCATAGTTCAATCTTCCGGCGCATCTATTTAATCCCGTCGCGTATATATTCTACAATATTGCATAAAAATTTGCCCAATTGGCCGACATTTATGACTACTGCTCCGCTCACCAGTGTAGTAGCGTGATGATATATAGCCAATAGCCTTCCTCGATAAATGGGCTATCTAACACAAATAGAATTTGTCGAATCCTACCAGTAGTTTCTGAGGTTAGCGCGTTCAACCAAACAAACAAACAAACTCTTCAGCTTTTAGATATATATATGTTTTTGGAAATATATAGGTATGTTTATCAGTTATCTGGTTACCATAGTACAAGCTTTGCTTAGTTTGGAATCAGATGGCGTTGTGTGATATTTATTTATTTACTTATTTTATGTTATACACCAAATAGGTAGCAACAGAAAAAATATTCTATCTGTGTTTACACATAGTTCAGTAATTCGATAGGTCTCGAAGCCCCAAGTTGAGCATTCAGCTCTCACGGATTTAATTTCCGCAGTCCGAAAAAATTCTAATAAATTTATAAATTACTTTTCTTTTCTTTTACACACTGCCGTCTAGCCCAAAGTAAGCTTATATTTGGTTATTTCGGTTATTTATTTATAACGCCTTATCCTCGAAGGGGTGGCAGAGGCATACACATTGTATGCCCACTTTTCACCATGTGTATTTCTGTCCCACGTAATAGGTGGTGAGCCCATTGCCGTGTTAAAATGGTCAGGCGCAGGCTTAGGTTACTCGGTTATGATTTCATTTTATTTATGAATCGTATTTTATGAATAATTAGAAACTTTAAAATACATTTAATATTCTTTGATAAATCATCGTTAACAATTTTTTTCGAGTTCGCGGTCTGCTATGTATATACATGCATATATGCACACACTGTAGCTGCGTCTCGTAACGGTGTCGCGAGTCCAGAAATTTTATCTCATCTAAAAATATGCGTAACGCGCTATAAGAAGTATTCACTTCAAAAAAACTGTGCTTACACGTGTTAGAATTTATACTTTTTTGGAGTAACAAGATAAAACCTTTTAAAAAAATATTATTCGCCTTATCCCACGTTTGTTCAATAAACTAAAATGCTGACATAGCTAACTTCAGGGTGTTTGAAAACTACTTGGAATATAAAATTACGTCGCCTTAAGACGTAAAGAGGTGGATTAATTCGTCAGTTACGAGCAGGTCACGGTGGTGTAGTTGGTAACGCGTCTGGTGCGTTGAACCAGAAGACGCTGGTTCGAGTCCCACTCGGGACAGAAAAAAAATTCCACTTTAAAATTTTTAATTTAGAAAAAGTTAGCATACTAATTGCTTTTCAAGATTGTTTCTACTTTGAATATAGTTATAAGTTGTCATGGAAACATTTATCAGCTAACTTCAGGGTGTCAGTTTTTCGTGACGGTCTGCGCGCGCATCTTTATTATATATTTAATTTAGTCATAATATATAATTTACTCTCATCATTTTTCACTAACGCGCCAAAAGAAGTTTGTATAACTTCAAAAATTATAATTAAAATAGTTACCTACGAAAAACACAACCATGTTATTAATAGTGTGTGTTAAACTACGAGGTCTTACGCATGGTTGTACAACATCACTTAATACATCACTTAATTTAAAAAAAGTAATCGTTCCTTGCAATTAATAGTAGATACCTAGCTATAAAAACCTTACCTCGTTTTTGTACGAGTATGTGCTCGTTAACATAATATAAACTGTTAAAAAATGTGAAAAATATAGACATGTCATTTATTAATTAATTGATCGTCTATACAAAATAAATAATTTAATAGTTTTAAGACCTAGGAACGTGTGGAGATTACGAGTTGAAATTAAAACTACGAACACTAATTCCCTTAAAGCTGTTAAAATTTTTTTTTTTTTATTTAATGGAAAAAAGGATGCGGTTTTGCTCATTTAAAGCATTGTCGTTTTATAACATTCTAAGTTGTCGGGTAATTGGGACTAATCTCACCCGCATTCGCACTCGTGTAAACCAAGTTCTACAGCAATGACCAAGACCACAAAAGTTACACCGAGCTCGATCTCGATGAAGTCCCAGGAGAAGTTAGCATGTCTTGGAACCCGCAACGAAATTAATCAGAAGATAATTTAAGGAAGTTGGAAAAATTATGTAACGCCTCTTTTCGCCTTTACAAAGCGAGAGACCTGGAAAACGACTAGGTGTAAATCCTATAGAAGAAGGAAAGCACCACGGTACATACTATACTATGTTCACGCTGTATCCCTGACGGGGTAGTCAGAGAGGACAGATCGCCAGGCTTTGCGATTCATGCATACTTCTTTCGCTTCATCAAGATTCATCAATTCCTTTATACACGCATGTCTGGGTATCCGAGTACTTTTGACCTTTCCATTTTTGAGCACTATGGTAATAGTGCGGTTACGGTATATTACTATGTTTGATTCAAGATTAAGCAGAAGCATTAAAAGCACGAAAATTCACCCCTGATGCCACGAGATCTGCATAGTAAACTACTCCTTATGTTAATTTGTCGGGCAAAAACTTAAAACAGTTCATTCATAATCAATAGACTGAAAGAACTCGGCGAGAATTATGTAAATATTTCCTTAGAGTAACAAGTTTGACCAAGGTATTGCGGGTTGAAAAAATTGATAAAATATTTCAACATCGAACATCAGTCGATTGAGAAGTACCCTTCGATCCCGAGCACCTACAAAGTTGCAAAACTTTTGGGATTATTCTAAAATATTTATATTTGAGTTCTGTTTTATTGAGTCAACTTGGATGCCGACATATCAAAGGGATATTTTCCTGTCACATTATCTTTTATAGTGATAGAAAATAAGTGTAGATTTTTCTTGTATATCTGAATACACAATGTATCAATTTAATTGTCGAAACCACTGACCTATACTGCGGTTCGGTAGAGGCAAAGCGGAACACCATATTGGTTTAGTGAATAGACTGGCACTTCAGGAGTAATCCTCTTCAGGACTGGGAGTCACACATAAAATCACACTGCTACCACTGCAGCGTGCCTAAATGGATTCACTGAACGCCAAAACATTGCATTCATATGCATTTAGTAAACAGTTGTTAATTTGCAAATACAAACAGGCACTTCAGTTTCATAAGTAAATACTTACGGTATTTATTTATTTATTGATATTTTTTCGTTTCGCCTAATTTTCAAAAGGCTGGACCAATTTAACGGGACTTTCACTGATTGATAGCTGATGTTATAAGCAGTAACTTAGGCTTCATTTATCGCCGTATTCCAACAGCAACGAGCCCTGTGCGGGTGAAGATAAGGGCGTCAGCTAGTTGTAACTAAGCTATAAAACCTCATTAAGCATTAGAGTGCTATGGGTACTACAATACATCGGACTTACTCTGCAGACGCTCTCTATTGTAATCAGATTTTATGGGCGAGCTTCTATTGATATTGCACGCAATAAAGAGGATATTTTATAGAGCGGCTCTAAATACAAGCGAGAAATTTATATTGCAAGTAGACAATTAGCAGTCTCCATGGGTTTATTAGTCTCGTAGAGTAAGTTTGCACTTGACTTGCGGTTTCTGGGATTGAATGGCTGAACTAGTATAGTGTAGGGAGTTGAATATTTTTTTGTTTCCAACAGGATGGGTGGTCTTTATGTTCATGGCGCAATCTTGTCTTTTATTTACCGTATATTTACTTCGTTTGTGCTTTTTTAGTAATCTTCTTAATAGTATATTTTTAATTAAAATATTAATAAGTCATAAACACTATCTTAGTCTAAGGAGCCTCTCAAGTATCTTCGGTATTTAAATTTACCTCACCTGTATGTTTAGAATATTATTTAGTATTCTCGCCCATAGAGGGCGTTATTAGTTATTACTGAGTCGACGTGACCAGGTTGATTGTAAGCATATGTGTGAAAGTGCATATACTGGGTGATTCCTATTGATATTTGCAATATAAGACGCCTCTTATTCATATGTGAACTACAGATTGTGTTTTATTTATGCACCCTCATCTTTGGTTCTGGAATCGTATTCACTGTACTCTATTTATAAGAACCTACAGATGTAAACCTGTCGCATTCACAAGGCATATACATCAAAAAAAAATATTATGTGGTGTCGTGGGACACCAGGTGGGAACGAAATTAACAAGTTCACGATTCAATTAATCATACAAAATGTCACAGTTTGTACCAGGATTCGAACTCGGGCCTCATGCGTCTCAGCCGAGCAGCATACCACATAAACCACACAGCTACGTTACTGCAATTTCCAAATTAGTGTTCACTTCACTGAGGTAAATAGACAGTTTGAAAATCGACACAATTTGCAAAACAAACGACTGTCGCACCTGCGCACGTCTCATTTAACGCTTTTATTCCACCCAATTTTTCTTACGGTTTTACTTTCACATTTTTTTCAGTCGCGCAGCAAAATCCCTATCTCCTCCAAGCCTGCCGTAAGGAACTTCGTTCCAATAACGTGTTTGTCTCCTATGGTTCCTGAGAAATAGATTCTTACAGACAGACGGACTGAGCAGTTTTATAACTTTTTTTAACTTACGGGTTTAGAAGTCTAAAACTGAAACAAGTACCATCTCAATTCGATGCGAAGCTTTTTAAGAAAAGAAAAAACATTGACTAGCAAAGAGTCGGAAAAAAATAAGGGAAACTTGCAATGATATCCTACACTCGAAATATGAAAACTTTTTGAGTGAATCGCTACTTTTATTTAGGTTATTTATTTTATGCTCGGCATCGTTCATTATTCAGTGAAGTTTAGCGTGCTCAGACCAATGTAAGCATGTAACTACCACAGAGCAAGGAAGTTCTCTCGCTCGCACCCTAAAAGAGATGAAAGTAATATACCGCGTGCCAAGCTTACATACATCTGTGTAGAAAATTGCATACGCAGCCTGCCCGGGTTAATTTTTTCAAAAGTAGTCATTTGTTTATTGATTAGTATTACATGTTCATCGCATTTCAATCTTTTTCGTATGGATACGTTAAAAATTCGAGTAATTATGGAATATAAGTACCGTCGTGGCAGCAACGCGGCACAAGCGGCACGCAACATCAACCACGTTTACGGAGCTAACACTACTAACCAACTCACCACCTGTTATTGGTTTTCTCGCTTCCGATCTGGAAGTTTCGACTTGAAAAATGAACCTCGCGGTCGTCCGAAGACTTTGGTCGACAATGACGAATAAAAGGCGATTATGGAAACTGATGATACACAATCTACGGCTGAATTTGCAGCAGCTTTCGACGTTATTTGCGTCAAATTGGCAAGGTAAAAAAGCTTGACAAATGGGGGCCCTACGAACTCAATGATCGCCAGCGCGAAGTACGCGTCGAGATGTGCCTTACACTGCTTTTGAACCGCATTGTTACCTGCGATGAAAAATAGATTCTGTTTGATAACCGCAAGCGCTCAGCAAGTTGGTTGGATCCTGGTTCAGCAATTGAACACGATGATGGAGAAGCTGGCACATCTCCAACTAGGATTGGTCATTCGCTCGTCTCCGCTGCTCCAGCACGACAACGCGCGACCTGATACTGCACAGCAGACGGTCTCCAAGTTGCAAGAACTGGGGTTGGAAGCTCTCCGTCATCCGCTCTACTCAACAGACCTTGCGCCTACAGACTATTACTTTTTCCCGAATTTGGATAACTTCTTGCCGGGAAAAAAATTCAATACCGGAGAGGCAGTACAAAATGCCTTTGAAGAATTTGTTGCCTCGCGTCCAGCTGATTTCTTTAAGAATGTCATCAATAAACTGCCACTGCGTTGGCAATGATGCATTGCTTGCATGGGTGATTACTTCGATTAATAAAACTAAAAAATACATGAAAAAAAATCGTTAATATTTCTTCATACAAAACGGCAATTTCATAGGTAAAGACCTAATACTCTACTAAGCCTTACTCTATTTAGTAAGGCTTAGTAGAGCGACATTGATTCCTTGCTCTCTGGTAATTATAGTACCTTAATTTTAGATTACTTGTTTGTAAATGACTTTATATCCCGATTGAAAATATATGCTCGGACTGCAGAGATAAAAAAGCGTGTAACAACTGTCCTGGCTGCTGTATATTTTATAGGTTTAGAATACAGAAGGTTTAGACAAAATTACCCTATCCTAGTCCCTTTCCTCTCATCCTTTTTCCTACCCTCTAATCCTTTTCCTACCTTGTACCTTCCCATCCTTTCTCCGCCAAGCCAAGGTTGCCGTGCCGATGAGCTGCGTGGCTAGGGGCGAGCCTAGTCGTAACTCGCCTGACTGCCCTGGGACCGGGCGACCCCAGGATAAGGCTAGCCTTACCTAGACAAGCGGGGCTCTGTCTAGGCTGACTTTGAATTTCCCTTGCCACTCGTGGGAACGCAATGGATATTGAAAATTTAAAAATCCGGAATGGCGGCGATGTGTTTCGCAGCCCGTCACGTCTCGTCATCACTTTGCTACATTGAATGTTAGAGGAGGAATGAAAGACAAAATTGATGAGGTATGCGAGATGATGCAAGCAAGACGACTTGATGTTTTGTGTGTGAATGAAACAAAGAGGAAAGGATGTAACACCACTACACATGGACCCTATAAAGCCTACTGGTCAGGTGTAGCCACAACCAGTACAGCGAGCCAGAGCGTCAGTGTTCTACTGTCCGCAAGAATGAATGAATGTGTGACTGACTATGAATGTGTGAGCCCAAGACTCCTTTGGTTGAGGTTGAAGGTTGGACTTACCCGCATCTTTGTTTTGGGCGTTTATGCTCCGCAAGATGCGCGATGGCGCCGATCTTCACGAGACCAAAGTGGGCATTTTGGGAGAGTGTGAGCGATATTCTGAGTAAATGCAAACGGAACGAGAGAATTGTAATGTTAGGTGATTTTAATGGTTGAGTTGGAGTGAAGCACCACACCATATTTAACCACAAACAGATTCATTTGTATACTAGACAAGAGGCAAACCAGAGAAGTATGATTGATTTTGTGATTGTAGATGCAAGACTAAGAAAGAAAGTCTTAGACACCCGGGCATACCGCGGTGCCGGGATTGATACAGATCACTTCTTGGTTATCAGCCGAGTAAGAGGTCTGTTTCAACGGTGGCGGCATCGTGTGTGTGAACCTGTAAGTGTACTAGAGCGTATAAAAGTCGAAAATTTGCAAGAGATGAGCATAAAAGAAGGATTCGTGGGTAAATTGATTAAGAAATTTAAAAATTTTGATGAAGTATTTGAGATTGAAGAATTATGGAAGACGCCTAAGGAAGGTCTAGTGGAAGTTGCGGTGGAAGTGTGTGGGGTAAATAAAAGAAGCCAAGGATGTAATGTGAAGAGAATGTTGGCAGAAGTCATGAAAGCATTGTCCGACAAGAAGAAGGCATGGTTGGACTGGCTGACTTCAAAGGTGAAAAGAGAAGAGGGAGGAAGAAAAAGAGGGCAACGGATGAGGATATAAAAATGGCAAAGAAGGAATTTATAAGGTATAAACGAGTTGCAAAAGAAGTTATGAAAAGAGAGAAAGAGAATGATAGGGATAAATTTAATAGTAGGTTATCTGATAATTTCCAGCAGAAAATAAGATTCTTTTGGAAATCTATAAAATCTGTGAGGGGTCAACAAACATCATCGAAACTTAGTAATATCAGAAACCAGGATGGCAGTTTTCTAAAAGGAGAAGAATGTGTGATCAAAAGATGGAAAGATTATTTCGAAAGCTTATATGAAAAAGAGGATATGGAAGCACAAACGAGTTCTTGGGAAAGGAATGAACTAAGCAACGAAAGCATCATAAGTATGGAAGAAATTGTGGAAGCATTGAGTAGTATGAGATTGGGTAAGGCTGCTGGATTTGATAGGATTTCTGTCGAGATGCTGAAAGCGGGACATGGCGTGGTAGCTTGCCAGCTGTACCGCCTTTTTAATCTTTGCTGGAGGAGTGGCAGCGTGCCAGGAGATAGGTGCAAGGCTGTCATCGTGCCGCTTTATAAGGGAAAAGGGTCACAGCAAGAGTGCAAAAACTACCGCGGCATAAGCTTGCTCAGCATCGTCGGCAAATTGAATGCTTTGATAAAAAGAGTGTTGATAAAAAGAGTGATGAATGAAACTGAAGGGAAAATGAGGGATGTACAAGCAGGATTTATGAAAGGAAGAGGATGCACGGATCAGGTCTTTTCCTTACGATGCATAGCCGAAAAATTTTTTGGCGAAATGTCAAAAGGTCTATTGCATATTTGTAGACTTGGAAAAGGCCTATGACCGAGTGGTGAGGCATGAACTCTGGACAACACTGGCTAAGTATGGAGTAAGCAGTCACTTGATACGAGCACTGAAATCTCTCTATGAGGGCTCCAGTGCTTGTGTCAGGATCAACGGAGCTTGCACAGACTTTTTTCACATTGAAAAAGGTGTGAGACAGGGTTGTGCAGCGTCACCGGCGCTGTTTAACCTATACATGGACAGTTGTTTAAAAGTACTGCAAGAGAGTGCGTATGGTTTAAAAATGAATGAACTGACTGTCAAATGCCTCCTATACGCTGATGACCAGGTAATACCGGCATCATCGGCGGAGGAGTTGCAGTTGATGGTTAACATTATGCATGATACGCTAAAAAGCAAAGGAAAGAAAGTGAATGTAAATAAGACAAAAGTAATGGTTTTTGAAAGAGAGGAAAGTATGACGGATTGCTCGATTTTTGTGGAAGGAAAACGAGTGGAACAGGTGAAAGAATTTGTAAATTTAGGTTCAAAATTTGTGAGAGATGGAAAGTGTGATTGTGACATTGAACGAAGAGTTTTGGCTGGAAATCAAGTGAATGGAGTCATGCAAGCTTTTATGAGCAGTCAGAATGTGTCTGAGAAGGCAAGACTGGCTGTGCATAGAGGAGTACTTACTCATGTATGGCAGTGAAAGTTGGGTGTGGCAGAAGAAGCATAGAAGTAAAATTAGTGCAGTGGAAATGAGAAGTCTGCGGAGTATAGTTGGAATGAAATTGATGGACAAAGAAAGGAACAGTGTGATAAGGGAACATTGCGGTATGGTAGAAGAAGTAGTAACTAAGATAGAAAAAGGTATGCTTAGATGGTTCGGACACGTGGAGAGGATGGATGAAAGTAGACTTATGAAACAGATTTATCAGAAGAGAGTGAATGGGCAAACTGGTAAGGGGCGACCTCGACGTACATATGTCAATGAAATAGAAGACATTTTGGAAAAAGGTTAGGTAAAGAGTACCCTTAACCGGCGTTGAAAACGGCGTATGAAAACACTTATGAAAGTGGAAGAAGCGAAAGTTGTATGCCAGGATCGTAGCAAGTGGAAAGCCATAGTCTCTGCCTACCCCGATGGGAGACAGGCGTGACGATATGTATGAAAATATTGGGTTAGTAAGAGTTAGTAAGTATAATATATGCGTGATTACAATTTAATTTCAATTCATGGCGGGATTTGTAGACCTTTATTAACTAGTGGTTCTGTGAACCGTAGACAAGGAAGAATTTTTTTGAAGTGAAAACTTCTTTAGCGGCGTTGAGCACTTTCTGTAATGGGTATAAAATCTTAAACTCGCGTCAGGGTCACGTGTCCGTCAGGGTCACGTGTCCGTCAGGGTCACGTGTCCTGATCGAAAAAGCGTAAGATTTTTTATCATCATCATCTTTACGTCGATCCCGGTCAATTTTTGAAGGAAAAACTTCTTTTAGCGCGGTACGCATATTTTTAGATGAGATAAAATCTCTGGACTCGCGACCATAATCATCATCATCATCTAACGTTGATTCCGGTCATCTACAGGTCTTATTAAATAATGCTGTGTAATCAATTAGGACTCTTTCAGTGTAGAATTATTTTTTATCATCATCATCTTTACGTCGATCCCGGTCAATTTTTGAAGGAAAAACTTCTTTTAGCGCGGTACGCATATTTTTAGATGAGATAAAATCTCTGGACTCGCGACCATAATCATCATCATCATCTAACGTTGATTCCGGTCATCTACAGGTCTTATTAAATAATGCTGTGTAATCAATTAGGACTCTTTCAGTGTAGAATTATTTTTTATCATCATCATCTTTACGTTGATCCCGGTCAATTTTTGAAGGAAAAACTTCTTTTAGCGCGGTACGCATATTTTTAGATGAGATAAAATCTCTGGACTCGCGACCATAATCATCATCATCATCTAACGTTGATTCCGGTCATCTACAGGTCTTATTAAATAATGCTGTGTAATCAATTAGGACTCTTTCAGTGTAGAATCATTTTTTATCATCATCATCTTTACGTCGATCCCGGTCAATTTTTGAAGGAAAAACTTCTTTTAGCGCGGTACGCATATTTTTAGATGAGATAAAATCTCTGGACTCGCGACCATAATCATCATCATCATCAAACGTTGATTCCGGTCATCTACAGGTCTTATTAAATAATGCTGTGTAATCAATTAGGACTCTTTCAGTGTAGAATTATTTTTTATCATCATCATCTTTACGTCGATCCCGGTCAATTTTTGAAAGAAAAACTTCTTTTAGCGCGGTACGCATATTTTTAGATGAGATAAAATCTCTGGACTCGCTACCATAATCATCATCATCATCTAACGTTGATTCCGGTCATCTACAGGTCTTATTAAATAATGCTGTGTAATCAATTAGGACTCTTTCAGTGTAGATTTATTTTTCATCATCATCATCTTTACGTCGATCCCGGTCAATTTTTGAAGGAAAAACTTCTTTTAGCGCGGTACGCAATTTTTTAGATGAGATAAATTTGGACTCGCTACTCCCCGTTACGATACGCAGCTATAGTGTGTGCATATATGCATGTACCAACGCGACTAGATAAATAAATTATTAATAAATTGAGTTTTCACTTCTGTCGGCACTCCCGGAGTGGTTAGGTTTTTTTTTTAATATATCGTTGAAAATTGTGACCTTTAGACTGAATGAACATACGGACATCAATAGCATTTTTCCCGTACCAGTGGAGTTAAAACGGAGACTTTCGTCGGCTGGCTACGCTCGCCTCCTCAGTCAATTATTGTTTCGCTCTCCTGGGTTCGCGTAGTGATATAAATAAATAGTCTTCCTTGATAATCATGGTATCCAACTTAAAAAACAAATTAATTAGAACCAGTTGATTCTGAAATCAGCGCATTCAACCAAACAAACAAAACACTCAGCTTTATAATATTAGTATTTTTTTGCAGATAAATATTCACTCATGTAAACATTCATTCTGTGAGAGAAGTTTGCGCATAAGCGCCATTACTGATATTAATTTTTTTCCACGGCTTATAGTGATGTATTCGTCATGCATTCATATGAAACGAGTGGAGCGATCCTTTCATGAATAATAATATTTGCACGAAGTAATCTTGGTTATGGTAGCTTAGTTGAGTCGCTAATTAATAAAATAGAGTAGGTGATTAAACCTGTGATTTATTATTCATTATTCATGTGTGGGTTAAAAACATTAATGGACATTATAATGTATAATATCTTCGCCTGTTCCCACCTAAACGATCACAAACTTATTGATGTCAATGGAATTAGGTCCTCTGGAGCATCTGTAGCTATGGGCGTACCGCAGGGATCAATTCTAGGTCCGTTTCTATTTTTAATTTATATTAACGATCTGCCATTCTATATACAGAACTTGTGCGATATTGTTCTTCTTCGAACCCCGTGGCACCCATTTAAATAAAAATAAATAAATAATAAATGTGGTGGGACATTTTTCTTTTGTACTAATTTCTAAGCATACACGGCAATGAGCTCACTACCTGTTACGTGGGACAAAACTGCATACGGTAATATGTGGGCGTATAGTATGCCTCTGCCTATCCCTTCGGGGATAAAGGCGTGACTATATGTATGTATAATATTAAGAGTGTAAGGTGCCTTACAAAGGTCTCCTTGGCTTATCTGCTAGCGGGTTTACCGGGAACAAGTTTCTGTGGGAAACGGGAATGGAAACACTTTTGCGCTGTAGAGCATGAAATAAGGTCAATTATTGTAGCTAAGTTGTAGCTAGGTCTACGCCGTAGCGCTTAAACAAGCTACATTCGTAGTATGTGTAATACTAAAGCTTCGAACCTCACTTTCACATTAGTTCACAAAGCAACGAGATTATTAGATTATTATACCGTAAAAAAATATTCTAATAAATCTGAAAGTTTATATTGATATAACTCTTAACTTCTGTAACTCTTTCATGCAGAAACTATTGAATGGATTTGAAAAAAATTTCACAGTCCATTAGTACATCAGATTAGGACATAGGCTACTATCCCGGAAACTAAATCGTGTGGTAAACGGCAACGGGAAAACTTCATCAAGCGGGCGGAGCCGCGGAAATCAACTAGTATGTAATAATTCGGAAGTTCTTTATTACAGTTTACAACTCTTTTTTACTCCGTCATCTACTGTAACAAAATAATTACATTAAATGAATTTTACTGCACCGAGAGTGCACGGCCACTTTAGTGCAGCTAGCAGTTAAATTACAATGTAGCCTCATATTAGCTGGTTAGTGGTAACATACTACTTTGTTCCGACAGTACATTTCCAATTGAAGTTGTAATTCGACATTGTTAAAGGAGAACAATGACAGGTAAAAAAGATACTTATCAATCACGCCATTATCCCCGAAGGGGTGGCAGAGGCATATTATACGCTCACATTTCACCGTAAGCATTTTGTCCCACATAACTGGTGGCCGAGTCTACTATCGACAAGCCGTTGAATAGAACTAAAATCGCTGTTTGTAGCTGTCAAAATGTTAGTAGACTATCAAAAATGCAACTGATTAGCGGCCCCTGGCGCGGTTTGTGTTAGTAGAATTCTATCGGCCCACCGATAAAGTCTATTGGAGTACGATTGTAATAGTAGACTACGAAAAACTGTCAAAATTGTAGCGGTAGCTTTCTATTGAGCGACGATTTCTATTATTTTCTGACGCGACTGAATTAGTAGACTTGGACCCCAGGCGGTGAGCCCATGGCTATGTTAAAATGGACAGACGCAGGTTGTGACGACCTGCTGTTAAACATTTTCAAATAGCCCATAAGGCCTTCAACTTGGCTTAACGTCTGCCATGTTACACAACAATCTTTTAATTTTTATAGTGTTATAGTTATATAAGCTATATATTACGGTATATAATCTTTATATACAATAATATATCTACCAATTTTATGTTATACACCAAATAGGTTGTAATAGAAAAAATATTCTATCTGTGTTTACACAGAGTTCAGTAATTCGATAGGTCTCGAAGCCCCAAGTTGAGCATTCAGGTCTATTTGGGGCTTTCATGGATTTAATTTCAGCAGTCCGAAAAAATTCTGAAACATTTTTAACTTTCTTTTCTTTTCTTTAACACACCGCCGTCTAGCCCAAAGTAAGCTAATATAAGCTTGCGTTATGCGATCTAGACGATTGATAAATATACTTATATATTTCTAAATACATACATATTACACACACCCAAACTCCGAAACAAACATTTGTGGATCTCAAAAATTTTTTTTCGACCCATTGGATTCCAACACTGGACCTCGGTCGGGGCAGTCGCAAACACTACCACTGCGCCACCTAGGCAATTTAAATGGAAGCATCTCTAAACTTCTTAAACTTAGTGTCTTTCCAGTTGTTACCTGTATTTGAGCCCGTAGTTCACTTTTATTTGTCTGCTAGGAGTAGTTTGTTTGACTTTTGACAATATTGGAAATGACTGCCGCATGACCTCCCAACCTAAACATTAGCACAGTGGATCCACTTATACCCAATGGGAAAGAAGCATTTCTGAACTAAATTAGTTTATTTGCTGTAAAATGCGAGGTTAAGGAAGAATTCTTGAGCTTTGATAAGTACTTTTGATTGTACAGATAAATATTAAAATGATATAGAACAAATAAATATTGTTACGCCGGCAGACTAGTGAACAACTTTAAACGTCATTTTCTGGGCCTTGGGAACGTTTTCAGCAGGCTGAAAAGCGGTTTCAGGCCGTTTCCGAGGACGCTCTATCACATACCAAATTATCCGAATTTCACCCCAGTTGCCGTTGTTTTCAGGCGCCTGAAACATGTTTTCAGTACGTTTCAGGCCACCCCCTATCACATGACATCATAACCTGAAAACCCTTTTCAGGCGTTTTCAGGACCCCTTATGGGCCTTTGAAGCCCACTTCAGTATATAGCGTAATTTCATGAAAGTGTGACAAGGATAGCAGTATTAGAAAGAGAGAGCTACATTCAGAATATTCCAGAGCTATTAGACAGGGATAGCACTATTAAAAAGAGATAGCTACACTAAGAACATTCTAGAACTATGTGATAGAGATAGCACCAGAAGGGACAGCAATAGGTCGAGAACCTTCCGGCACATACCGAAGGAGCAACTAGTATCGTGTGGAACATTCTAGATTTGTACCCGATTGTAGGTACCGAACGAATTCTGCCGAATATTCCAGAACATTACTAGGCGTATATAAAGGGCCGAGCTCGCGGCTACAGGACAGTCGCCTTTGAGGAAGCGAACAGTGCGAATCGAAGTGATCGAAGAAGCTAAATAGTGCGATACTGTTACAGTGCAATTATCTAAGCGAAGAATTTGTGCTTAGTGTGTTTAATGGCGATTATTAATTGTAGTGTTATTATTTTTATTTAGAGTTATTAAAGTGTTTCTTTTAAATTTGTGGTATTAGTGCAACTCCTATTAGTACCCACCCTACGAACGTAACATTTGGTGTCAGAAGCGGGATAGGAAATGCCGATTATGCCACGTGAAACCGAGCCCAAGGGGGTTTAAACCCGAAGTCAAACGGGAGCCAGTGGGGAATCTACGCTTGTTGCTGGAACATCAGAGCCGCGGACCACACCCAAGCAAGAAGTGGAATTGAGCAGCATGCTAGTCCTATTAAAGGAGCTGGCTAGAAAACAGGACGAGCAGGCTAGAAAATAGGACGAGCAGGCTAGAAAACAGGACGAGCAGGCTAGAAGACAGGACGAGCAGCCTAGAAAACACGATGAACAGGTCAGAGAACAATCCGGAGTTCTGAGTGAAGTTCTAGAAAATAGTGCAGCGTGGAAAAAAGAAATGCAAGAGGTTCAGCAGAAACTTACCGACATGGACGTCAAATTTGAGACTAGATTTCACGACGTGAATGAAAAGGTGGAGACGCACGAGAACCGCCTGCAGAAATTGGAGACCAAGGCAAAAATAGTCACCAGTTCCTGTGTGCACGATACCACCATGTCGGGACGTGGAAGATTCAAAGCACCTCCCTTTGATGGTACGTCGTCCTGGACTGCATATAAGCTGCAGTTCGAGTCCGTTTCCCAGGCTAACGGCTGGAGTAAGGAGCAAGCTAAGACGGCGTTAACGTTAGCGCTACGTGATGAGGCCCTCACCATCTTGGAGGCCCTGGGAGACGACAGGACGTACGACCGTCTTCTTGAAGCTCTGGAGGCGCGTTACGGCGATGGTCACCTGGAGCACGTGTATCGAGCACAACTGAAGGACCGAAGCCAGGGGCGTAATGAGTCCTTACAACAGTGGGCCTTAGAAATAGAGAAATTGGTCAGGAAGGCTTATCAACGAGCTTCAGCGTCTCTGGTGGACAGCATGCTGGTGCAAGCCTTTATTGACGGGATACGGGACCTTGAAGTAAGAGCCGAGGTGCGATTGGGGCACCACGGAAGTCTTAAAGATGCAGTTGCCCATGCACTGGAAGTAGAGGCTGTACGGCAGGATTTTTCGAGGCCTTACAGGGTGCGGGAAGTATCTGCTAGGGAGCCAATTGCACCTCGCCGTGAGTTTGGACCACGATGCTACAATTGTGGCGAACGAGGGCACATACAGTCCGGTTGCCCCAAGAAGAAGATAGATGGTCGCAACCCAGCCCCGATGAAAAGGACGTCATGCTCAGCCCCTGCGCCGCAGCAGGGAAACGAATAAAAGCCAGGACTACGGGACGAGTGCTGGCTGGTAATCGAAATGTTCCAGTTATGATCTCACAGGCGAACGACGGGAATAGTCTGGTTGTTACAGGAGACATTGGTGGAATACCATGTCACCTCACCATCGACACCGGAGCTTCTCGGACAGTGATCAGTTCTCGGCTACTGAAGTACCTGCCCAGAGATCATCTAGTCCGACCTAAGCAACTCCAGCTGCTAACAGCTACCGGCCAGCATATTCCCATCCAAGGTGAGCGGGAGGTAGTGTTTGGAATTGGTGAAAAGAACTACCGGCATAAAGTCATCGTAGCTGACATTGTGGACGACTGCATCGTTGGCCTAGATTTCATGAGAGGATACAGCTGCAAGATCGACTTGAAAGTTGGAGTTCTGAAATTCGGATCCGACGAGGTGCCTATGGAAGGTGGAATTAATGGGAATGTGTACTGTGCACGAATGACCATTCTCCAACCGAAGTCTCAGGGGCTGGTTCCGATAAGTTTGCCCTATCATGCAGAGCGCGGGGCCCACCGTTATGTGTTGGTGGAGAAGATAGACGACGGAAGACCCTGGATCGTCGCTCGTACGATGGTAACGACATCACCTACCGCATTCGTAAGGGTTCTAAATCCAAGCAGTACTAAATGTGTCCTGGGAAAAGAAACTCTTATTGGGTCGTGTGAGGAGATCTCTTGGATACGGAGCTGTCAAGGAGCGGAGGAATTCGAGAAACCTGGTGGTGTTGTACCTTCAGTGGATGTCGAGAGACTATTGGACGATGCCAAGAACGATCTTACCCTGGAAGAACTTTCTAAGGCACACAAGTTACTACTGCGATACAAAGATGTCTTCTCGACACATGACAGTGATATTGGCAGAACTAGAGTAGTACAGCATGAAATGAACACTGGTGAAATAATGCCCATCCGACAGCGACCCCGGCGAGTTCCAATAGCTCGGGAGAAAGATGTAGAAGATATGGTCGAAGAGATGAGAAGCAGTGGCGTTATTGAGCCTTCAACTAGCCCATGGTGTTCTCCCGTAGTATTAGTTAAAAAGAAGGACGGAACCATGAGATTCTGCGTTGATTATCGTCGACTTAATGATGTGACCAAGAAGGACAGTTATCCCTTGCCACGAATTGACGATACTTTGGACACTTTAAATGGAATGAAGTGGTTTTCTACTTTGGATTTAAAAAGTGGGTATTGGCAAGTGGAAATCAAGGATAAAGATAAGGAGAAAACGGCCTTTTCGACTGGAAAGGGATTCTGGCAGTTTAATGTGATGCCGTTTGGTTTATGTAATGCACCGGCCACATTCGAGAGACTAATGGAACAAATACTTGCTGGTCTACTTGGCAACACTTGATTGGTCTATTTGGATGACATCATTATCGATGGAAGAGACTTCGACGACCACCTCAGAAAACTGGAGCAGGTGTTATCTAAGTTACGAGATGCAAATCTTAAATTGAGTCCGAAAAAATGCTCGCTATTCAAACGCAAAGTAAATTATCTAGGTCACGTGATCTCGGAGAACGGAATACAGACAGACCCTGAGAAAATAAGTGTCGTTAAAGACTGGCCTATACCGAGCGACAAGACTGCAGTACGCGCCTTTTTAGGACTTTACTCATACTACAGACGATTTGTGAAGAATTTCTCAGATATAGCAAATCCCTTGCATCATGCTAACGGAAGAAAAAAGAAAATACGATTGGAACGAACAGTGTGCTGCAGCGTTCGAAGATCTTAAAAGAAGGCTTTGTAAAACACCCATTTTGTGTTATCCAGACCCGGAACTTGATTTTGTTGTGGACACGGATGCCAGCAATACTGGTATAGGTGGAGTGTTGTCACAAAAGAAGGGAGATCAGGAAGTCGTGATCGCATACTTTAGTAAGTCGCTATTAAAACCAGAAAGAAATTATTGCGTCACTCGAAGAGAATTACTGGCAGTTGTCAAGACGTTGCAGCACTTCAGTAAATATCTGCTCGGGCGAAAATTCCGTATCAGAACGGACCATGCTGCCTTGAAGTGGTTGTTGGAGTTTAAGAACCCCGAAGGACAGGTGGCACGGTGGATCGAACAGCTGCAGAAGTATGACTTCATCATCGAACACCGTAGCGGGAAGTCACATGGAAATGCAGACGCTCTCTCTCGAAGACCTTGTCCTGACGACTGCAAACATTGCCTAAGGCAAGAAGACAAGGAATGTGTGAGAATGTTAAGGACCGACACCGTAAGCGAAGAGTGGAGCGATGAAGTCATGAAATAAGCGCAGCAAGAGGACCTAGATATCCAACCCATTTTCGATTGGATTAACGCAGGAATACCCAAACCGAGATGGTGTCAAGTAGCCCCGATGAGCACAGTAACAAAGAGCTACTGGGCACAATGGGATAGCTTGGTCATGCATAATGGCGTACTGTGCAGGAAATGGGAGTCTGCGAATGGGAAAGATGCTCACCTGCAGGTTGTTGTTCCAAAGATAACAGTGAGATATGTTTTGAAGAGTTTTCATGACGGAACTTCCGGCGGACATCTTGGAATGAAAAGGACGCTAATGAAAATTCGCCAGCGGTTTTACTGGATTCACTGCCGTGAAGACGTTGAAGACTGGTGTAAAAAGTGTACTGGCTGTTCATCAGTCAAGGTTCCACATACCCGCAGTAGAGGAGCACTGAAGTTGTACAACGTTGGAGTACCTTGGGAAAGAATAGCTTTGGATGTTGCGGGCCCGTTTCCAACATCAGACTCCGGGAATAAGTACATTTTGGTGGTGATGGATTACTTCACCAAATGGCCGGAGGTATTTGCCATTCCCAACCAGGAAGCGATCACCATAGCGGAAAAATTAGTGAATGAGGTATTCTGTCGGTTTGGAGTGCCACTTGAAATTCATAGCGACCAGGGCAGGAACTTTGAATCTATAGTCTTTCAAGAAACTTGCCGGATAATGGGTTTGCATAAAACTAGGACGACGGCATATCACCCACAATCGGATGGAATGGTCGAAAGATTTCACCAGACACTGGAAAGACACTTGGCCAAAGTTGTCGAGAGTCACCAGAAAAATTTGGACCGACACATTCCGCTCTTTTTGATGTCGTATAGGTCCGCAACTCATGAAAGCACAGCTGTTACCCCGGCATACGTGAATTTTGGGAGAGAACTTCGTCTACCTGCAGATCTTCTAACTGGGCGTCCTCCAGACTCACCTAGATCCATCACTGAGTATGCGAGCGAGCTACGGGATCGGATCGACGATGTTTACCGACTCATTCGTGAACACGGGCTTCAAGCTAGTGAAAGGATGAAAACCCGATATGATCGGAGATCAAACCAAGTTGGGTTTGATGAAGGCTCATTGGTGTGGTTACACAATCCTATGCGGCGAAAAGGGAAGTACCCAAAGCTGTCTCCTAATTGGGAAGGACCGTATAGAGTGGTTACTAGAATCAATGACGTCACGTATCGTATGCAGCGGAGTCCTCGTAGTCCCTGCAAGATTGTTCACGTTGACCGACTTGCCAGATATCATGGAGACAACGATGCTCGGGACGAGCATGTCTTAGGAGGGGGTAGTGTTACGCCGGCAGACTAGTGAACAACTTTAAACGTCATTTTCTGGGCCTTGGGAACGTTTTCAGCAGGCTGAAAAGTGGTTTCAGGCCGTTTCCGAGGACGCTCTATCACATACCAAATTATCCGAATTCCACCCCAGTTGCCGTTGTTTTCAGGCGCCTGAAACATGTTTTCAGTTCGTTTCAGGCCACCCCCTATCACATGACATCATAACCTGAAAACCCTTTTTCAGGCGTTTTCAGGACCCCTTATGGGCCTTTGAAGCCCACTTCAGTATATAGCGTAATTTCATGAAAGTGTGACAAGGATAGCAGTATTAGAAAGAGAGAGCTACATTCAGAATATTCCAGAGCTATTAGACAGGGATAGCACTATTAAAAAGAGATAGCTACACTAAGAACATTCTAGAACTATGTGATAGAGATAGCACCAGAAGGGACAGCAATAGGTCGAGAACCTTCCGGCACATATGTTTATTAACGACATTCATAAATGTTTTTTAAACTCCAATTTTTTGTTATTTGCAGATGATATGAAAATCTATCGTACTATAACTAACAGTGCTGATGCATTTTTCAAGATGATTTAAATAGATACGATCTATACTGTCGTGAGAATGAGTTGGACTTAAATGTATCCAAATGTAATGCCATCACGTTTACTAGGAAGCGCAACATTATGAATTTCGATTATAAGTTAAAGGGTTTTACAATTGAAAACGTGAAAGTCATTAGAGATCTAGGAATTTTGCATGATAGTAAACTAATGTTTGATCAGCACGTGGACCATGTTACTGACAAGGCTTTCAAATCCCTAGGATTCATTATGCGCGTTTCAAAGAACTTTAATGATATGAAAACCATCAAAATTCTCTATTGTGCGTATGTCCGCAATCACCTTGAATATGGATGTCAAATTTGGAATCCCCTTTATGACTCATATAGTCAAAATATTGAGAAAATTCAAAAACGGTTTGTTAGATATCTAGGTTTTAAATTCAAGCTTCCTCATGACGACTACCATCGTACATGTATTACCTTACACCTTATACCTCTCCATCTCCGCAGAAAATTAGCGGATTTAAGTCTCCTATGCAATATAGTTCAGAATAAACTGGACTGTCCTGAACTCCTCAACATGATCTCATTATATGTGCCTCCTCGAAGATTACGGGTAAATAGTCTGTTGCATGTGCCATTTAGCAATAAAAATTATAGACGCAATAGCTTTATACCACGAGTATGTCAGGTGTTTAATAAACTGAACCTTGAAACACAAATTGACTTATTTAATTATAGCACTACAAAAATTAAAAGATTATTGTGTAATAATACAGACTTGCTACTTTAGTTGCCTCATTATAGTTAAAATCTGAGTTTCTTTATTTTATATAGTTATCAAACATGTACTACTTTGTTTTTTGCCCACATGTGGAAGCTTGTAATTGGCATGTAATTATACAAATATGTAAATGTACTGTAAAATTAGCCGTAAGCTCCCCAAAAATAATAAAATAAAATAAAATAATAAAATACCGAAGGAGCAACTAGTATCGTGTGGAACATTCTAGATTTGTACCCGATTGTAGGTACTGAACGAATTCTCCCGAATATTCCAGAACATTACTAGGCGTATATAAAGGGCCGAGCTCGCGGCTACAGGACAGTCTCCTTTGAACAGTGCGACTCGAAGTGATCGAAGCTAAATAGTGCGATACTGTTACAGTGCAATTATCTAAGTGAAGAGTTTAGTGTGTTTAGTGGCGATTATTAGTAGTGGTTTTATTGTTTTTATTTAGAGTTATTAAAGTGTTTCTTTTAAATTTGTGGTATTAGTGCAACTCCTATTAGTACCCACCCTACGAACGTAACAATATGATCACAAATAATCATAAAAATTACGGGTTGCACTCCGGGAGTGCCGACAAAAGTGAAAACTTATTTTGGCGCGAGAGATTTTTTATAGATGGGTACTTAGGGTTATTGGTTTATTCGGTTATTTATTTATTTATCTATCACGACTTATCCCTGAAGGGGTGGCAGAGGCATACATATTGTATGCCCACTTGACTTGCCGTGTTGAAATGGACAGGCGCAGGGTTAGGTTATTCGGTTATGATTTAATTTTATTTATGAATTGTATTTTATTAATAACTAGCTGACCTACCCGGCTTCGTCCGTGACATACTTCCAACCCTGTTGCACCCATTTAATCCCGTCGCTTATTACTTTTCCAAAAATGTCTGAAACTTACCCCGATTTGTTAACATTTATGATTATTGCTCCGCTCTTCTGTGTAGTGGCGTAAAGATATATAGCTTAGAACCTTCCTCAATAAATGGGCTATCCATCACAAACATATTTTTTCAAATCGGTTCAGCCGTTCACGCGTGAAGGCGTGACCAAGGAAAATAAAAAAATAAAAAATAGGGAAATAGAAATAAATAGAAATAGGGACTCATATATATATAAATATATATATATGGAGTCATTACATGGGCCTAATCATTGAGTCGTAAATCGTTTTAAAATAATAAATAAATAATATATTTATATATAGATTAGAAACTTTAAAATACATTTAATATTCTTTAATGAATCATCGTAAACATTTTTTTTCGCGTTCGCTGTCTGCTACATGTACATGCACATATGCACACACTATAGCTGCGTCTCGTAACGGTGTCGCGAGTCCATAGATTTTATCTCATCTAAAAATATGCGTAACGCGCTAAATAAGTTTTCACTTCAAAAAAAGTGTGTGTGCTTAATGTACACGCGTTAGAATGTATACTTCATTGGAGTAACAAGATTAAACCTTTAAAAAATATTTTTTTTACCTTTTCCTACGTTTGTAGAATAAACTAAAATGTTGACATAGCTAACTTCAGGGTGTATGAAAACTACTTTGAATGTAGTTATAAGTTGTCATGGAAACATTTATCAGCTAACTTCAGGGTGTCGGTTTTTCGTGACGGTCTGAGCGCGCTGCTTAATATATATTTCATTTACTCATATAATTTACTTACATCATTTTTCCCGCCAAAAGAAGTATATCTTCAAAAAATATATATAAAAATATAACCATGTTATTAATTAGTGTGTGTTAAACTCCGAGGTCTTACGCATGGCTGTACTTATTTAAAAAAAAGTAATTGGCGTTAAGCTTTTATTAAATTGCTCCGTTCCTGAGCACGTTCCTTGCAATTAATAGTACCTAGCTATAAAAACCTTACCTTATTTTTGTATGTGCTCGTTAACATTCAATCACCTGTTATAATACATACAAACATATTGTCACGCATTTATCCCCGAAGGGGTACGCAGAGGCATATTAAACGCCCACATTTCACCGTATGCATTTTTGTCCCACGTAACAGGTGGTGAGCCCATTGCCGTGTTGAAATGGACAGGAGCAGCCTGCGGCGACCTGCAGTTGAAATCTTTCAAGCCGCGTATAATGCCTTCAACCTGGCTTAACGACTGCCATTTTATTGGCAAAAGGGACCAACGGCTTAACACGCCTTCCGAAGCACGGAACTGGGGTGGGTCTAAAGGGCCGAATAAATTTATTAAAAACGTGTCTATTTTAGATGTTAAATTTGGAAGAAATATTGAACCCTTTGCCTTTTTAGTGAGGTGGTAACAAAAAGGCTAAAATGTCTTATGTGCTAGACACTAATTATCACCTGTTATACAATTTGTAAAATATATACATGTCATTTAATTTTTCATTTGTCGTCTAATCAAAATAAATAATTTAATAGTTGTAAGCCCTAGGAATGCGTGGAGATTTCAAGTTGAAATTAAAACCATGAAAACTCACTCCCATGAAGCTGTGAAAAAATAAAATTAAAATGCGGTTTAGAACATGAATATTAAACTCTTATCTAAGAACAGCCTATATCTCCTGGGATCTCCCATTTTCGATGACGCCATTCCTCATCTCTTAGGAGAGTTGGTAACAAAATTCAATCAATATTCAGACCGCATTGTCAAAATTAGTAGTCACTGCGCTTTGTTTATCCTTAAATTCTGCTTATTTGTGCCCAAATTTACTTACTTGCTCCGTTGCTGCCCTATTTGGAAATTTCCTAATCTGATGTTACCCATTGAAAATGTTTTAAAATCCCAAATTGAAACTATTCTGAATATTCATCTCAATGAGCAAGCATGGTCCCAAGCTTCCTTACCTATAAGGTTCGGTGGTTTGGGGACCAGAAAAATTTCTAGTATAGCTTTACCAGCATTCCTGTCTTCGATTTTCAGCACTCGTGACCTCAAAGGTAAAGTCTTAAAGGCTCCTAAAGCCTGTGAGATTGCGAGTCTGGACGAAGCCTTGAATGCTTGGCTAGCTGGACCAAGTCCAAATTTACCCCCGACGCTCAAAAAGCAAAGGGCCTGGGACACAATAGCTTCTTCTGCTTTTCTCAATACTCTTATTGAAAACTCTTCCGGTACTAATCGAGCAAGGCTTTTAGCTGTATCTCGATCAGAGTCTGGGCAATGGCTTCACGCCTTTCCTTCTCCGAACACTGGCACCTTCATTGATCCCACTACACTCCGCATAGCAGTTTGTCTCCGGTTGGGTGCTGATGTGTGCATTGAACACTCTTGAACCGCAAATTATACGAGATGATGGTAAGCGGCCCGACGGGATGTCTTTAGTACCCTGGAGAATGGGACGTGAACTAGGATGGGATGCCACTTGCACCGATACTCTTGATATCTCCCGGCTACTAGCAAAAAAGCAAGCGCTGCGGCAAATCTTCGCGAGCGGCTGAAGGTTGGCAAGTACAGTTGTTGTCTCGGTACCCAATATGAATTCATTCCATTTGGTGTCGAGACACTAGGTCCATGGGGTCGCGGCGCACATGGTCTTTTTACGGCTTTAAGTAAGCGTCTGAGGAAAAAAACTGGCGATCCTCGTGCAGGTGGTTTTCTCGCGCAAAGGCTTTCCATAGCTATTCAGCGTGGGAATGCTGCCTGCATCATGGGTACCCTACCGAGGGGACCCAGTCAAAATTTTAATAAATAGGTTAGGTAGTCTTTTTTTTTAATTTAGGTATAGTTTTAATTGTTTTTTTAACTAAGATTAATGTTAAATCATATTATATATATAACAAAAAAGAAAAAAAATATTAATCTCGGTAATACAATTAATGTAGATTGCGTGAATAATTGGTTCTCGATACTGTACGTTTATGATAATAGATGGCGACGTAATAAGTTGAACAGTTCTGTACCAACATTGGTCTCACTATGCTATGCTAATAGTACCTGTAAAAAAAAAGAGATAGAACGTGTGTGCGCGAGCGAGTCGCTTGCGCACGTCACAGCGATGCACGCTAGAATAATAAACTTTAATTCGGTTATTTGTAAAAATATTGTGATATCAACGAGGATTGTGCCGCAAAAATCAAGCAGACAAAAATGCATACGGTGAAATATGGGCGCATAGTATGCCTCTGCCTACCCCTTCGGGGATAAAGGCGTGAAAATATGTATTTATGTATATTTAAACATATAAAATATTCGTCGTTTTAAAATATTCTAAGTTGTCGAGTAGGTAATTGGGACTAATCCCACCCTCATTCCCATTGCTGTGACTCCTGTTAACCAGGATCTACAGCAATGACCAAAACCACAAAAGTTACTTATACCTAACACGATCTTGGTGAAGTCCCAGGAGAAGTTAGCATGTCTTGGAAATCGCACGAAATTAATCAGAAGATAAAATAAATAAATATCCATCACGCCTTATCCCCGAAAGGGTGGCAGAGGCATATTATATGCCCACTTTTCACCGTGTGGATTCCTGTCCCACGTAATAGGTGGTGAGCCCATTGCCGTGTTGAAATAGACAGACGCAGGTTGTGGCTACCTGCTGTTGAAAGTTTCAAGCCGCCCATAAGGCCTTCAACCAGGCTTAACGACTGCCATTTTACAGACAACCAGGACCAACGGCTTAACGTGCCTTCCGAAGCACGGAAACGCTCGCAAATGTAAATACCGCAAAGTGGTCACCCATCCGAGGACCAGCCATAGTGAAAGTTGCGTAACTCAGTGATCGTTTACAGAACACTGAGACCGCGGGGCCACGAGCGCTTCATATAATGAGAAGATAATTTGAGAAAATAAGAAAAAGTACGTAACGCTTCTTCCCTCCTTTGCAAAGCGGGAGACCTGGATAGCTACATGGTGTAAAATTTAATACTAGGTGTAAATCCTATAGCAAGAGGGAAGCACCATGTTTGATTCCAGTAATATGTATGGCAGAAGCTTATAAAAGCACGAAAATTCACCACTGATGCCGCGGGATCTGCATAATAAACTACTCCTGATGTTAATTTGTAGGGCAAAAACTTAAGGCAGTTCGTTCAAAATCTATTACATAAAATCTATTAAATATACTTAAAGAACTCGGCTAGAATTATGTAAATATTTCCTTAGAGTAACAATTTTCACCAAGGTATTGCGGGTTGAAAAACTTCAAAAAATCATTTCAACATCAAACAACAGTCGATTGAGAAGTACCCTTCGATCCTGAGCACCTACAAAGTTCCTAAACTTTTGGGATTCTTTAAAAATATTTGTATTTTAGTTCTGTTTTATTGAGTCAACTTGGATAAAGATATATCAAAGGGATATTTTCCTGTCACATTATCTTTTATAGTGATAGAAAATGTACATTTTCCTTGTATATCTGAATACACAATGTACAAATTCAATTGTCGAACAACCACTGACCTATACCTATTCGGTGGAGGCTAAGCGGAACACTATATTGGTTTTTTCTTAATCCTCTGAGGTGGCAGACAAGCGTACGGACCACCTGATAGAAAGAGGTCACCGTAGCCTATGGACGTTTGCAACACCAGAGCTGCAGTACTCGCGCTGCTGACCTTTTTTTATAAATAGGACCCCTTTTGAAGAACTCCATACCGTAGACGTTATTGGTTTAGTGAATAGTCTGACTCTTCAGGACTTGGTGTCTCACATAAATTCACACGGCTACCACTGCAGCGTGCCTAAATGGATTTACCCTACCCCAATACAAAATGCGTCCTTACTGTATATATCTCATATCAGAACATATACTCTAGGTACTTATGCAATTGCGTGAAAGTGATACTAATACAGTTAAATAAAACTGAAGTGTCTGTTTGTAATTTCAAATTTACAGCTTTTAACTAAATGCATATAAAAGTATATAAATACTTTCGGTACTTACATAAAAATAAATCATTTGTTAATATTTTGTCAGCCTTCTTTGTTTCGCCTAATTTCTCAAAAGGCTGGATTAATTTAACAGGACTTTCACTGGTTGATAGCTGATGCTCTAAGGAACATCTTAGGCCACATTTTATCTCCGTATTCCCACTTGAACGGGCATTACGCGGGTGAAGATGAGGGGCGACAGCTAGTTGTAACTAGAAGCTATAAAACTTCATTAAGTATTAGAGTGCTATGGGTACTATAATACATCGGACTTACTCCGCAGATGCGCTCTATTGTAATATGATTTTATGGGCGAGCTTCTACTGATATTGCACGCAATAAAGATGATATTTTAATGACATTCATTATGCCAACGGAGCGGCTCTAAATACAAGCGAGAAATTTATATTGCAAGTAGACAATTAGCAGTCTCCATGGGTTTATTAGTCTCGTGGAGTAAGTTTGCACTAGACTTGCGGTTGATATGGTTTTGGGTTTGAATGGCTGGACTGGTATAGTGTAGGTAATTGGATTTTTTTGTTTCACACAGGAAGGCTCGTGGCCCCGCGGTCTCAGTGTTCTGTAAACGATCACTGAGTTACGCAACTTTCACTATGGCTGGTACTCGGATGGGTGACCACTTTGTGGCATTTACATTTGCGAGCGTTTCTGTGCTTCGGAAGGCACGTTAAGCTGTTGGTCCCGGTTGCCAGTAAAATGGCAGTCGTTAAGCCTGGTTGAAGGCCTTATGGGCGGCTTAAAAATTTCAACAGCAGGTAGCCACAACCTGCGTCTGTCTATTTCAACACGGCAATGGGCTCACCACCTATTACGTGGGACAGGAATCCACACGCTGAAAAGTGGGCATGTAATATGCCTCTGCCACCCCTTCGGGGATAAGGCGTGATGGATATTTATTTTATTTATTTTTTAATAGTCATTTTTTTATAAAATAAAATAAATATCCATCACGCCGTATCCCCGAAGGGGTGGCAGAGGCATATTATATGCCCACTTTTCACCGTGTGGATTCCTGTCCCACGTAATAGGTGGTGAGCCCATTGCCGTGTTGAAATAGACAGACGCAGGTTGTGGCTACCTGCTGTTGAAATTTTTAAGCCGCCTATAAGGCCTTCAACCAGGCTTAACGACTGCCATTTTACTGGCAACCGGGACCAACAGCTTAACGTGCCTTCCGAAGCACAGAAACGCTTAAAAGGGTTTAGAAGTCTAAAACTGAAACAAGTGCCATCTCAATTCGATACTAAGCTTTTTTAAGAAAAGAAAAAACATTGACTAGAAAAGAGTCTGTATAAAAATAAGGGAAACTTGCAATGATACCCTACACTCTAGATATGAAAACTTTTTGAGTGAATCGCTACTTTCATTTAGGTTTACGCTCGGCATCGTTTTATTATTCACTGAAGTTTTGCGTGCTCAGACCTATGTAAGCATGTAACTACCACAGAACAAGGAATATTACTCCCTCTCGCTCGCTTGCGCCCTAATAGTTACGAAAGTAATAATAATATCACTGTGGAGAAAATCGCTTACGCGGCCTGTCCAGTTTCTTGTCATTCGTCTGGCATGATTCGTCCCTTGACATGTTTGCTTAAATAAAGAAATAAATAAATTTTGTTGGACTTTTTGTTACAAAGCGCCGTCTAGCCCAATTAAGGCTTGGTATTCCTGCCGAGGCCACGATTTTGAGTTTTTCCACGATCAGTCGCGCGCTGGCGCTTACTGAGGTAGGACCTGTGTCAGGTTTTTTCGTTGCGCTCCCCTTGTTATTTCTTTGCAATGGCACAGTATATTTATCAGAGCAGTAAGCATTCCATCATCATCCCAGCGTCTGTCCCAGCTGCATTTCGCGACCCCCGGAGTTCGCTTTGTATAGTGTATATGAGAGTTTTAATATAAAATGAGCTACGTACATTTCACAGAAGTTGAATTATCCTTGTAAGTTGTATAAAATCGAACCCGGTACCCACAAGATACATACATACATACATATTATCACGCCTGTTTCCCATCGGGGTAGGCAGAGACTATGGCTTTCCACATGCTACGATCCTGACATACAGCTTTCGCTTCTTCGACTTTCATGAGTGTTTTCATACACGCTCACCGGTTAAGGGTACTCTTGACCTGGCCTTTTTCCAAAAGATCGTCGATTTGATTGACATACGTGCGCCGAGGTCGACCCCTACCAGTTTGCCCATTCACTTTCGCCACATATATCTTCTTCGTCAGTCTATTTTCATCCATCCTCTCCACGTGTCCGAACCATCTAAGCATCCCTTTATCTATCTTAGTCACTACCTCTTCTGTCATACCGCAATGTTCCCTTATCACGCTGTTCCTTTCTTTATCCATCAACTTCACTCCAGCTATACTTCGCAGACTTCTCATTTCCACGGCATTAATTTTACTTTTATGCGTCTTCTGCCATACCCAACTTTCACTGCCATACATAAGTGTGGGGACCAGCACTCCTCTATGTACAGCTAATCTTGCCTTCTTAGACACGTTCTGACTGCTCATAAAGGCGTACATGGCTCCATTCACTTTATTTCCTGCCAAAACTCTTCGCTCAATGTCATAGTCACACTTTCCATCTCTCGTAAATGTTGTACCCAGATATACAAACTTTTTCACTTGTTCTACTCTTTCTCCTTCCACAAGAATTGAGTTAGAAGGCAGTTATATTATTAACTGAGACAGTGGGCTGTTCAATGTATGTTTACCTATTTTTCCGCGAACTATTGTCGAATTTCAATTTATTTTTGTGTAACTTATACTTTCAATTTAGTTCTAAACAAATTTTATCAATAGATTCTGAAGCTTTAACATACCGACTGCCACTGGCTGAAATAATCAGTGCAGTTGTTATATTTAAGCTTCGCTTCGCTTCGCATAAATTATTTAAATTGTATCCAAGACCTTTGTTTTATTCTTGAAGTATAAATTATTTAATTATATTTATAAATTTATTAGCCACGAATTTATCCCCGAAGGTATGGCAGAGACATATTGTGGAGAGCCCAATGCCTGTGTTCAAATGGACAGGCTCAGATTGTGGCGACTCGCTCTTGTAAGTTTTAGGTCGCTGAAAGGGTATTCATTTCACTTAACGAGTGCGTATTGCAACGTTACTAGCAACCGGAACAAACAGATTGACGTGGCCTTCAAAGGACAAAATCGGTGGAAAATGCTACTAAGCGGTCATTCATCCAAAGTCCAAGAGAGTTTCTTAAACCAGTGATCTTTTACAGAGAACTGAGTTAGTGGGGCTACCAGCGTTTTTATATTTTACTTTATGTTAGTAGTTTTCAAAAATGTACAACATTTCATGTAACTAATAATTAATAATCCCAACATTTAAACCCAAAGGTTTTCTGCGCTTTAGTGGATCTGGAGAAAGCATTTGATAACGTTGTGAGAGCAACTCTGTGGTACTCCTCCGTGTGACTTGGCTGGCCATGTGGTGTGGACGGCCAGCTGCTGCGGGCGATACAGTCACTTTATACGAACTGTAAAGCTTGCGTGCGACCAAGGGTAAAGTACATTGTCTGTTGTACGCTTATGATGCGGTAGTGATGGTGTCATCAGAATCGACCTTCAGGCATTAGTCACTAATATGAAAGTAGAAGTCTTCGCTGCATGTTAAACTAAGAATCCGGTATTTGAAAGAGAAAAAGTAGGAACTAATAATAAGATTTGGGTTAACCGGAAACGTTTAGAGCAATTAAATGAAGTTATATAATGAGGAATGAGGAGAATGTTTAGCGCGAACGGAAGATGTGTTCTGAAGTACAACGGTCTCAGGCAGCTCCTGAGACAGGGACATAACATTATGATTATTTTATTTTAATATTATTAAAAAAAAAAGGATGAGTATAATTAGTACGGGACATTTTATTTATTACTTGTACAAAAAGCACAAATTTGTTATTAAATATATCATCATTAACTTCTACTAATATTATAAACGCGAAAGTTTGTAAGTATGAATGTTTGATGATACTTACATATTAAAACTACTGAATGCAATTTAAATAAACTTTACAATAATATAGCTTATCTATAAGAATAACACATAGGCTACTTTTTATCCCGGGAACACGTTCCTTTAGATAACGGGAACGAGAAAACTTCATCACGCGGGTGGAGTCGCGGGCGTCAACTAGTATATCATAAACGTATAATAAAATCCAACACAATAACAAAGATGTTCCATTTCGATTGCTACTGCCAATCATTTTTACTGTGGCGTGCCAGCGAAAAATACATCGTCAATCTATCTTGGTGGGGGCTGAGGAAGCGTTTTGGTGCATACGCGACTTGGCCTACCTGCCCTTAACGCTAATATAAGCTTGTCTTATGGGTTCTGGACGACTGATAGACATACTTATATATTTCTAAATACATACATTTTATACATAGAAAACACCCTAACTCCGAAACAAACATTTATGGATCACACACAAATGTTTGTTCTGACCCGGGAATCGAACCCGGGACCTCAGGCGCGTCAGTTAGGTAGTCAAAAATTCTTGTATAAAATATATAGAGTAAGGCGTATCTAATAGAGCGCTAGTGACCTCGAATCCTTACTCTCTGGTAACTATAGTACTATAGTTTTAGATCACTTGTCTGTAAATGGCTTCATATCCTGATTCAAAATATTGGGTTAGATAGAATTAGTAAGTATAATATGTGCGTAATAACAATTCAATTTTAATTCATGGCGGGAGCGACTGCGGTCAGGCCTCCCAACCCCGTAAGTGCCTGTCAGTTGCCTCGTCAGTCAGTCAGCAGGTGTACCGATAACATGTGAGGTTGCTTAAGCCCCGAAGACCTCGGTGAGGCCCCTTTCACCCAAAGAGATAACTGTGTACCCCTTTTTAAGTTAATGTGAAGGAAGGACATAGTGAATGGATGTCGGATCAACTAGATGTTAACTATTTCCCTAGTAGGCATAATTTCATTATTTTTAAATCAATTTATAGCAACGTTCACAGTCACTAATGTGCACATAGTCAATCTCTCAAGTGGTCAGTTCAAAACCTCCCTGTACAGAGCATAGACGGTTTTGATTCAATTTGCCGATCGTTTGACTTTGAATGGAATGGCGGTTGCTCAAAGTTTCTGGAGCGTACTTACTTTAGCAAATCGATATTTCCAGTAGAGAGTTTTGTCAAAGGTATTATTGAATTCATTTGGATTAAATTGATACTTGAAATGAGAGAGTAGTTTAAAGATCTTTACTGATAATCTGATACTCATTCCACATCCTTCAGTATCTCAGCATGCCTTTTAGTGTAACTCAAAACGGCTAAGTATAAGTACGTTATACCTACGTAGTAAGATGTTCATTAGTTTTGGACGAAGTTCATTCGTAGCAATCAACTTTCATTTGGTGCAAACGATTTTAATTTGATTCCACCGACTTTTACTCTAATGGGTAAAATAAAGGATAAGTGAAACGGAAGTTCGACATTTTCAAAATATTTATGGTTATAATTAAATGTACATATGTTTTGCGTAATTTTACCTATAAGGGGGTAAATGTAAGTTTATATGATAAATTCTTCATTTTCAAAGTTATCAACAAGAAATTTAGCGCGTAGTTGCTTCTGATTAAAAATAAATAAACACGTGTTTCAGGATTTTCCAAAATTCTATCCTCAAGGGTATAAAATAGGGGATAAAATTTTGTACTTATAATAAGGTGCATGTGTTAAATTTGTAAGGTGTAACAGATGTTCGAAGTATGTCACGGTCAAAGCCGGGAGGCTCGTCTAGTCTACTTATATTTGTAACCTACACATTCAAGGCAGCGGTGGTAGCCAAAGTCTGCCGGGAGCTCTGGGACATCTTTCCGAGGAGTTACCCAGGGCGTCCGGCAATAGACAGTTAGGTGGGGATTGTGTGGTTTTAGCCGGTTCGAGACCGGCATGTCATCCGAGGGGATTTCCAAACGTTAAAAAAAAAAACAATACAAAAATATCTTGCACGATATTTTCGTAAAGATATAATCCAGTGACACACTTCCAGAGCAAACACCAAGTAGGTGCTTATAGAAACTCTTAGAATCACCGACCTGTTGAAATCCCCTTTGTGCAATGAAAGCCTCGCGAAATGAGAGCGTTCCTACTCCAATGAATTCTTTTGACATACTGAGACGTTTTCATTCCACGAACGAGAATCTTTCATAGCTCGGAATGAAATACTTTCTTAGTCTATAGCGCATTTTGTATGTAAAAAAGGATTTAGTGCGTTTAAGTTTTGTGAGTTAATGGGAAAACAGGGAAAATAGGGATTGATCTCGGCGTGCGTATGCCAATCAAATCGAAGACCTTTCGGAAAAAGGCCAGGTCAAGGGGAACCGGCGAGCATGTATATAAACATTCTGGCTTACAACTTTCGCTTCAACTTCCGTAAAGTAGAAGCGAAAGTTGTATGCCAGGATCGTAGTAAGTGGAAAGCCATAGTCTATGCCAACCCCGATGGGATTTTTGTATGTTTGTAAAATTAAATATTCTATAGAACTAAGTTATTGTCTATCCAAGCATGCAAACTTAACTAGGTACTACCTACAATCTATGCCACAAAACAGAGTAAAAAGGCGCGTTGCAAAGATTGTAGATGGAGGAGAATTTTTGGCCGTAGTTAGGTTAACATGCTTGGATAGTGGGGTAGCGTGCCCAATAACTTATAACTTATAACTTACTTATTTCTGTGATATAGAAAAAGAATCTTGTCTAAAGCTTAATTCATGCTTTATTCTCGGTCCAGGACTGCTTTGCTTTTAGAAACAATTTTGAAAAGCATTTACTATGCTAACTTTATCTAAATTTAAATTTTATAGTAGATTCTTTTTTCAGTTTCGAACCAGCGTCTTCTGGTTCAACGCACCTGACGCGTTTACCAACTAACTTAACTTGCTTTGCTGTTGTTATACTTACACTGTGCCAAAGAGCGAAAGAGCAAAAATAGTGTTTACTTTCAATTAGTTGGATCATAATGCTCGTCAGCCACCTGATAGATATAAAAAACACGAAGGCTCAAAATTAATGAAAATTTCAATGAATGTTTGGCCTTTCATTGTGATTTTATGGAAATTTATTTAATACTCTGTAATGGTCTAATTGTTCGTGAAGGGTCGAAATTGAAGTACCTACCTACGGGTACTAAGTGCTCTTAACTCAGGTCTATTGTAAAATGGGTCAAGCTCCTGTCATCAAAAAATATTCTGAAATCTTGTTTACCGTAATATTAAAGGGACAATAGCATTGTAATTTATTCAAAATATATAAATCGTAATGTACTTAGTTTTTATTAGATGCATAGATTTAGGCAATAGTTTAGGAAACTTTAAAATTATAAGAATTAGTGTAGGCCCGCGGCTCTCTTTGTGGAATTTGGTTATCCTACAGAAATATTAAACGTAAAAATAGTCTATATTATGGTATTTTAAATACCTACCTATAACCTACCCCCATTAGCCAGGTACATGGAAGTCGTTACGCAGAGGTGAAGGCTTATCACCTATGACGAGGGACAAAAAGATAACTGGTAAATGTAGGCGTTTGGTATACATCTGCCTACACCTTCGAGGAATAAGCCATCGAGGGTCAGTCTTTAGCGATGCGCGGTTGGAAACGATCGCGCTGCACTAATGTACAGTTGTACAGTGAAGTAATTAATTACATAAATTAATTTATGATACGCGCTACTCACGCGTCGTTGCGCTACGCGATGGCTACGAACAAGACGATCATCGTGAACGAGCTACTGGCATTCATCCAGAATGCAATCGACACGATGGACGAGATCAGTATAATGCAGATCTGCAAATCCAATTTTAAGGAGGAGGAAATCTGTAGTTGCAAGGCATTGCTGTACCAATCGGTCGGCAAAACTGCCCAGATGCCGTCCCGCAGGATAGATGGTGGGGAACGAAGTGTGCAGGACATCATCACCCTGCTGAAGGAAACCGACCCTGATGATGTGCCCGACTTCGTCGCATAGGAGTTGCACAAGCTCCCACCGGTGGGATTTGACCATGTCGACGTGACAAGACTGCTGAAGGACATCACGTACCTGCCTTGCCAGGTGATGGCAAAATTGGAGGCCTCTGATAAAACTATCAGTGGTGATCTACAAACTGAATTATTGTTACTTCGTAGTAGTAATTCAGTTAGTAGGTCGCCAAACGTGGCCTCTAATAATGTCAATGTACGGTGAGGCGCGCAAAATGCGTCACTGTGCAGTTTCGAGTCGCAGAATTTAACTCGCCCGACGCTCCGGTGACCGCGGCGTGTGCCTCGAACTCGAGCCCGCGCCCCGCTGCCCCCGCCGCCGCCTCTTCCCCCGTGAAGGTGCCGAAAACTGTCACGTTGCCAGCTCCTGAGCCACGTGACTACGCCTCTGCAACAGCCAGCAACCCAGCAACAAAGGAGAGGAAGCAGAGCAGTGTCACTCAGCGCAGCACTGCACCCGTTAAGGCTTCGCGGAAGGAGCCTTGTGACGTAGAGGGTTTCACGGTAGTGGTGAAGAAGAAGAGGAAGCCCTCCTGCAAGAACCAATGTGGTACTGCTTCAAGACCTATCGAGCAGCACTTCCGCGCAGACGTACCGACTACGTTGATCTACGTATCGCAAGTTCACTACAACGTGAACTTCGTAGACGTCGTGGACTACCTCCAGAAGAAAACCGGGTTGGATTTGAGGGTGGAGAAGCTGGACTCGCGTCACAAAGTCAGTTTTAACTCTTTCGTGGTGAGGGTTCTAACACAACGCATCGCCACCTTCTTGAGTCCCGACTTTTGGCCGACAGGGGTGAAGTTCCGGCGCTTCAAAGGGCGCCTGCCAACAGGGACCCCTCGTCCCGCGATGCGTCTACGTCGCGTGTGAAATAGGTTAAGTTTATATTATATGTATTTTTAGTTTTTAAGGTATTTATCTATGGGCCGTAGAATAAGTTTATAACACCTGTAACTTTTCTCGTGATGCCTGACAATAAAGATATATTATTATGTCTCTTCTTTACACGGGTATCTTCTTTTTTTTTTTCTCATGAATATACCCGGACTTTTGATAGGCTTACATGGGGCTATGTCCCCATGTAAGCAGTCCAACACGCAGAGGCCCTTTGAGAATTTTTATCTAATAGGGAATGGGACCCCCACTGCAGATAGTCCACGCCCGCCTTATGTAGAAGAACGGTAATGGATCACTTCCAATGGGAGTTAAACTATTGTAAAATGTGCTAACTATGAAATGGGTTATTGGGTTGGGGGTTAAATGGATCGGATGAATTAAGCTATTGATGAAAACGGCGTCTGCCGTTTTATTATATTATTATTAAACTACTGGCAGACGGTGACTCGCCAACTCACTAGATGGGCCCCCTATACAATCACCGTAGGCATGATAAGCCTGTAAGGCGACAGAGGGCAACACCTGTGTGAGCGGCTTGGGGTGTCGAGCGGTGCGGCGCCGGTTTCACCTTCGCGGGACAGGCCCGGAGCGGGCTTCCCCGTAGTTATGCCCTTGAAAATGTCAACACTTCCACCCCCGAGCATATAGCTCTGGCTCCCACCCTCTGACCGGCCAATTAAGGCACGCCAGAGTTGAGATTTGCTCCCGGGAGTAGCACTCTCACTGCTCTCCCGTTAGGCCCTTAAATCCTAACCGGTGCAGAAGGGCAACAAAACTCTAAGGAATCGGGACCGATGTGTAGCCACGCACATTCAGCTCGCCACAAGCTGCCTTGCGGATGTGAGCTTTTCAATAACTTACTGGTACATTTTTTGTTGGTATCAGAAAGTGGATAAATCATAAAGCGAATCTACTGTGCCCTCATAGGGTTGCGTTAATCCTATAAAAATTAACGACTATCCTCGAGGGGTTATTATTATTATTAATATATAAGGTGTATATATGTATAAATACGCGAAGACGCATTTTAGAGAGTTACGAGTGAACTCAGGACCAGACTCAGAAAGCAAGAACTTTGGATGCATCTAAGACTATCGTTCGGACGACAGGTAGAAATATGTGAATAAAGGAACAATGTTGGATTTATTTCCTATTGAAAACGAAAATACGCTTTATAAACTGTCAACAGATATTGCAATCATACCTACTTAAAATTCCCAGCGTGTGACTATTCGCGACATCTTCAACACAATCTTTACTTACATTATTTATAAATGCGAAAGTAACTCTGTCTGTCTGTCACGCTTTCACGCTAAAATTACTGAAAATTTTAATGAAATTGGGTACAGAGATAGTATGGATAGAGCCTGAGAACGAACATAGGCTACTTTTTGCACCGGCAACAAGTCCTGTGGTGTGAGAAACGGGAACGGGAACATTTCGCGGACATCATTTAGTTTATATATAAGTAGCCGTTGGTCCCGGATGCCAATAAAATGGCAGTCGTTAAGCGAAGTTGAAGGCCATATGGGCGGCTTAAAAACTTTCAACAGCAGGTCACCGCAGCCTGCGCCTGTTCATATCAACACGGCAATGGGCTCACCACCTATTACGTGGGACAGCAATACACATGGTGAAAAGTGGGCATACAATATGTATGCCTCTGCCACCCCTTCGGGGATAAGGCGTGATAGATAAATAAATATATAAGTAAAGTAATCGTTGTTATGGGCGGCTTGAAAACTTTTAACATCAGGTCGCCATAGGCTGCGCCTGTCCATTACAACATGGCTATGGGCTCAACACCTGTTACGTGGGACAAAAATGCATACGGTGAAATGTCTAGGATCTCTGCCTACCCCTTCAGGGATAAAGGGGTGACAATATGTATGTATGTAATCTTAGTTGTATACAGACAGGTATAACGATGTATGACCAAATAATCTGTAAGCCTAAACTTCGATACAATACTCAAATTCGAAAAATCCCATACCTCAGCTCTGCAAGGCCTCATTCTACCCCAGAGTCTGTAATTCAATTAATTAAATTACACTCCGGTCCCCTTTAGTTGTTTAAACAGGCAGCCGCTCGGCATAAACTTGTTACATTGTATGCAAATATTTTTTGTTAAAAAATAACAGCATTCATTTTTAGAAGCTTTTTGTTAAATTGCAATTTTTTTTTAAACAACTAGTTGTTTAGTATTACCATAAGTCTTTAAGACAGAAACTTGTTTTCGGGATAAAATGTACCCTATGTGTTTGTCCAAGATGTCAGATATTTGTATATCAAATTTCAGTATGTTTGTTTGTTTGGATACAATTTAGTAACTCAATTTTGAAACAGATATCTTCAACTAATTGAGCTGTAATTTTGTATACCGTCCATTTTGAATGACAATACATGGATAGACGTGATTTTTTATTAAATTCAACTAAGTGGAACACTCACAATTGCGGCCTAGTTATTTCGAATCTACTGCTACAATGCTTGCTGAAGAATTACTCGATAAATACGTCACTTTAAATTCATAATGGTGTATCTATTGCTATCTGTGTATCTTTTGTTTTGGCACAAATTGGTTTTCAATATGAAAGGCACTGACCTCCATACATGAAAGGACTTAGTGAGATTGCTTTCTTTAGCGCATTTAAATAATTTATTACATTACAGAACTTATTTACTCTTATGAGATGAAAATTCTATAAACCTTTTTAGTTTTGATCCTTACCCGGTCCTTACAAGTTATGACCTCATAATAAATAATATATAATCGTGTCTATTTCACAAAGTAAATATTCTCGAGGCAGAGTATATTTATGAGCAGTAAAGAAACTTTATACACACATACGAAGTGGTTTACTCACACAGATGCATGTATCAACCGGCTCCAGAAGCGGCAGTCTGGCTGAAACTGCTCCTAACAGCTAAATGAACATTACCCGCAGCGTTGGGAAGCAACTGGGAAAACACTTAAGATTTGAATGAAGAAAAAGGACTGCTTGATTAGCTTAACAAGGACAAGTTGGCATTGCTGAAAGCCACTATTGCATAATTTCCCAAATAATAGGCTCGTCCTTATTCAATAAATAATTTAAAAAAGGTGCCCAATTTGTTTTATATTACTCTCCTCTTTCGCTGTCTGTTTGCTTAGATCTTTTTTAAAGTTTCTAACAAATTGCTGATGCCTATTAGTATCTACGTTTCTGTCCTGTAAAACTGGGATGGGTCTCTAGTCTTTTATACAATAACTAGTTTTGAGTGTTTTAATTTAGTCCATTACACATATACATGGCTTTTTTTTCAATTTTTTTCTTATTTTCTACGAATTCTGCTATTCGGAGCAGAGACAAATCCAATAAAATAAGGTTCGTAAAAATCGGTCCACCCGTTCTTGAGTTATAATTATAATAGGTTAACCTTAAAAGATAGGCATATGCTGTCACGGACTTTATTTTAGAACTTTTAAAGGGGAATAATTATGTAATACATAGTTTTTGCGTAACTTTAATCGTTTACGCAGCGTTCGCAATGGAAGCTATCAAAAAGAATATTTTGTCCCCGATTTTGCCACATTTATCATTGCTGTTCCGCACCTATTGGTCGTAGTATGATTCTATATAGCCTATAGCCTTCCTCGATAAATGGACTATTCAACACAAAAAGAATTATGCAAATCGAACCTGTAGTCCCAGAGATTAGCGCGTTCAACCAAACAAACAAACTCTTCAGCTTTATAATATTAAGTATAGATTTTGGATAAACACATGGGCTACATTTTATCCCGAAATCAAGTTTCTGTCTTAAAGAGTTATGGTAATACTAAACAACTAGTTGTGTTTAAAAATAATGTAAACATCTACAGGGATATATTACTCTAAATAATCAAATTATTTCAGACCATAATGGGTAGAAATATAAATCCACTTATGTAATCCTTACTCTTGCATTATAAAAACTGAAATTCCCTCAGGTACCGGCGTTCTAAGTTCATTTTATCATGCATACCGCAAGCTTTTAGCTATGCCCTTGGGTCTGTGGGCGTTCGAAGCAGCCTTGAGTAACTCTTTGTTATCTCAAGTGCCCTCAGGTGTGCGAATACGACACTCTCACGAACTTTTCTCATATTAAATTTTTAAAGTTTGATCTCTGACATCTGCAGAATAATCTTCGTTCGACATTCTTAAAAAGAATCCTTTGAAATGGAAAACTACAATATTATTGCGCTTAATATAAAGCTTTTTTAGGTACTGGTAGAATGAAATGTATACTATTAAAACAAGTGTGAAAGTATCTGATTCTTACCATGTATGTAAATCAGTAGGTATTAGTAGTATAAAGAGGTAAAGTTTGTGAATTTTCAGATTATAGGCATTCCTCTCAATCTACAATACCGATTTGATTTTTTATTCTCTATTAGAAAGGTTTATTATTCCTGAGTACTATAAGCTACTATTTTTCCCAGAAATATGTTCCTGTGGAAAACGTTAAAGGGAAAAGCAGAAGCTCACGTGTTGAAGATTTTCCTTTAGTATTACCATAGTTATACGGTACATATTTTTTGTCGCCTGGATATCCTTATGGATGCTTGCCAGACTCTTTCCGACTAAATTCACACGTGGCCCTTCCTTGGAAGTCCTGGGTTAGCCTTCAGAACGATATCCCCAGGACTTCCGACAGCCACCCATGGGGATTTTTTCTACTTTATGTAGGTATGTCAGTCTAAAGGTTAGCCTTAGTTCAGGGTAATAACGGAAGGGCTTAGAGTAAACATACGTGGTGTTTACTTTACGTGTAAAGGCCAATACATTTTCTTCTTGATATTTGATCTTCTGAAGTTCCAAAATATATGTGGAAACTGTATATATTATTACGCACATCCTTTTATAAATATGTTCTTTTCCGTATGTGCCCTACAGATAGCTACGTGATCCGATTCTATGTGTAAAAAAGGAAAAATTGTTACTATTTACAAAATGGCAGGTAATATTTAAGGAGTGATCTACTCCAATATCCTACATATGAGCGCAATTGGTATTCCGCCAAAATATCTCACGAATATCTATGAGGACATTTTTGTTTTTTTGTTAAATGTGATTACTTGTTTTAAATTACATCGATTCCTGAGTCACAGGTTAACCCTTTCCAGGAGATAAAGTCTACTTAAATAACAAAAAAATAAATGATGTTAAAAAAATATAAATAAATAGGTACCTATCATTAACATTAGTTTATTTATACCTTTTATAATCATCGAGTTGTAAAAAATCTCATGGCAATAAGGTTTTTATTTTATTTTATTTACATATATACGAGTACATACATATTGTCACGCCTTTATCCTCAAAGGGGTAAGCAGAGGCACATTAAACGCCCACATTTCACCGTATGCATTTTGTCCGACGTAACAGGTGGTGAGCCCATTGCCGTGTATTATTTTATGTATGTTATTAAATTTATCGGAACTTTATATGAAATAATGTTAACTTCACCGATGTTTCAAACGAATTGCAGCGACCGGTTGTACTGCTGTTTTACATTTTATGTCATCAAGTATTTTTCAGGAGATTTCTTTTAAAATAATCCTGGACTGCATACTACATGGAGAGCTTAACAATAAAAATTACATCGAGGGGTGCATCAGCTTGGCCTCTCGCAAGCTCGGAGTCCTAACAGGGTGAGGCGGTTTTTCACGCCGGAATAGAGATGCTTATTATATAAGTGTCAGATTCGTCCGTATGTGGAATACTGCTCACATCTCTGGGATGGCTCAACCAAGTACCTGCTTGAAGTCTTTGACGCGTTGCAGCGACGTGCTATCCGCATCATAGACTGTCCAGAGGTTACTAGCAGTCTTGAACAGTTGGAGATGCGCAGAACGATCGCCAGCTTAGCTGCATTTTACCGGATCTAACACTGTGAGTGTTCTGAAGAAATATTCCAATTGGTCCCACCCTCACCCCTTCCATTCCCGAACAACACGGGCGGGGTAGAGATGTCATCCTTATATTGTAGACACCATCGTGCCTAGAACCGAAAGATTTCGTAGATGTTTCATATGTCGCACCATAAAAGTATGGAACTCTCTGCCTGGGTCTTTTAAGAGAAGCGTAAAAAGGCATATTTCTGGGCCGTAAAGATGGGGGTCTATTTTAACGTGCCAATATAAAAAAAAATTAAAAAACCCATACTAATGAATACTGAACTAATCTAAAAAAAATATGTCTACAGTACACAGGTAAGAAGTGAAACTTCTTTACGACATATCATTTTTCTACTATTTACAACTTCACGAAAATTGGGTAGAATAAAGAAGTTTATTTCAAAACAATATGACGTGTAACCGAAATACGTGACGATTTTTTTACAGCTATAAAGAGGGGAATTAGGGGATGAAGAGTAAAAGCGTGCACGTCGCCAACCCTGCCAGCTACGGCTGCAATTCTACTCCAACACGAGTGCCACCAGGGCGAATAATGCTAGGGCGTGCCCCCGAGGCGACGCGTACCAGTTCGTCCCCGCTGGTGCGAAAAGTGTGAGCCAGGGCGGCGTAGGGGACCGCCACCCTACACGCGCGTTCCGACACGGCGGGAAGTGGAGGATGTAGTGCAGGGTAGCTGCGTGGAATGTTAGGGGAGGAATGACAGATAAGATGAATGAGTTGATGGATGTTATGAATGAGAGAAAGTTAGATGCAGTGTGCTTGACAGAGACCAAGCGCAAGGGCAGCGAAATCTTGGAGCTCCCGGGTGGGATGCTCGCACTTTGGTCTGGAGTGCCAGAGAGCGAGCATGGCAGTCGGGGGTTGGAATTTTGCTGTCCTCGCGATTGGCCTCCGCTATGTATGAGTACAAACTGGTAGGTCCTAGAATCCTCTGGATCCGTCTAAAACTTGGTTTGACGAAGATTTTCCTGGTAGCTGCTTACGCGCCAGTATCTTCGTCGAACGCGAGTGAGCTAGAGGCCTTCTGGGAGAGTATGAGAGAAGCTCTAAATGTGATAGAAGGAAATGAAAGACTTATAGTATATGGAGACTTGAATGGATGGGTGGGTACCGCTCGCAATGGTTTTGAGTCGGTACTCGGGAAGTATGGGGATAAAAGGGTGAACGACGCTGGCAAGCTAATACTGGCATTTTGTAAGGAAAAGGATTTGTTTGTGGCGAACACAATGTTCAACCACAAACAAATTCATATGTATACGAGGAGATGTAAGTCAAAGAGAAACATGATAGATCTATTCCCAATGGATAGTCGGCTCCGTAAACAGGTGATGGACTCAAGGGTTTATCGAGGCGCTGAGCTGGGATCAGACCACTACCTAGTCATAACTAGGATTAGGGGTCTGTTCGCGGGTTGGCGTCATCGTACCGAGTGTCCTGAACCTGAGCCGACTTATAGCATCAAAAGCTGGAAGCTGCAGGATGCATCCATTAGGGATAAATATAATGAAAGGGTAGCCGAAAAGCTTGGCGACGTCAATGTAAGTAGTGAGAATGTGGAAAGTGTATGGCAGAACCTTAGGGATAGTATGATAAATGCCGCTGTGGAAGTGTGTGGAGAAACGAAAAGAGGCAGTAGTAATAAGCGTGATGCATGGTGGAATGAGGAAGTGAAAGAAACAGTTCGAATGAAGAAGAAAGCATGGCTAGACTACTTAGCCTCGTGGAATGATTTTAATATGAAAGAGAGATACAAGCTGCAGAAAGTTAACTCGAAGGCACAGATAGAAGAAGCTCGTGAAAGGTGCAGAATGAAAGCGGATGAAAGGTTGTCGTCCAATTTCTGGGATAATGCCAAGCTCTTCTGGAAAGAGGTAGGCAAGACCCGGAGTTGTTCGGCAATCTGCAGTATGAATAAAGGGCTTAGTGTTAACAATGACGTCCCAACAGACCAAACTGACGTCCTGCAGAGATGGAGTGAATATTATGGAAAGATGTATGCAAGAAAAGACAGAGATGCCACATCGGGAAGTGGAGCTCACTTCGATGCTCCGTATCCCGATGTCAATGAAGTCATTAGTATGAAATAAATAGAATAAGCGATAAGAAGTATGAAACGTGGAAAGGCTGCGTGAAAAGACAGAGTTACTGCTGAGATGATCAAGTACGGTGGGTCGCGTGTCTGGGACACACTATGTCTGTTATGCAATCCGACGTCCTCCTGTCCTGATTCCGACGTGGAAAAGGTTGGATGGGTCAAGTGTTTTCTCTCCGCAAGATCGCGGAAAAGTTTCTGGCTGTTGTGTGCCAGAAGGTTTTCTGCGCTTTTGTGGATCTAGAGAAAGCATTTGATAACGTTGTGAGAGAAACGCTGTGGGACTTGCTGCCCGGATATGGTGTGGACGGCTCGCTACTGCGGGCAATACAGTCGCTTTATAGGGACAGTAAGGCTTGCGTGCGAGTAGGGGGGGAGGTGTCACCTCTTTTTGATGTCTGTACAGGCGTCAAACAGGTATGTGTCATGTCCGCCTGGCTGTTCATAGTGTATCTGGACAGTTGCCTGCAGAAGTTGAAAGATTTTAATATGGGTCTGAATTTGGGTGACTTTACAGTAAACTGTCTGCTGTACGCTGATGATGCGGTGCTCATGGCCTCATCAGAAGCCGACCTTCAGGCATTAGTCACTAATATGAAAGAGGAGTGTGAAAGTAAGGGTCTTCGCTTGAATGCAAGTAAAACTTAGGTTCTAGTATTTGAAAGAGGTGACGTAAGAACTAAATGCGAGATTAGGGTAAACCAGGAACGTCTAGAGCAAGTGAATGAAATGTGTATTTAGGAAGTATGTTTAGCGCGGATGAAAGATGTGATTCGGATGTAAAACGGCGAGTAGCTGCCGGAAACAAAGTTAACGGTTCTTTGCCCCAGTTAGTAAAGCGACAAAGCATCGTAAAAGAAGCACGAATGGCGATTCATAACGCAGTGCTAGTGCCAACTTTGCTGTACGGTAGTGAAACCTGGGTATGTCAGCAGATGCATGAAAGTAAATTGAATGCTGTGGAGATGCGATCACTTCGAAAATTGTGCGTCCGTACCTTGGCCGACCGAATACGTAACGAAGTGATACGCAATATGGCAGGTTTGAATGAAAGTGTCAGCGTTAAGCTGGAAAAGGGCGTGCTCCGTTGGTTTGGACACGTCCAACGAATGAGGATTGACGAAGAATATATATTGTTCAAAAGTAGAGGGTAAAAGGAGTCAGGGTAGGCCGAGACTTACATATGAAGACCACGTGAGCAGATTGCTCAAAAACGGAAAGGTCAAAGTACTCGGATACCCAGACGTGCGTGTATGAAGCGATTGATGAATCTCGAAGAAGCAAAAGAAGTATGCATGGATCGCGAAGCCTGGCGATCTGTCCTCTATGACTACCCTGTCAAGGATACAGCGTGAAGATAGTTAGATATTTAGTTAGTTAGTTATAAAACTTCTCTTATACATCGATAAAGAAGTTTCAAGTTTCACTTTATAAATTAGATCGTAGCCTACCTTAGAATATATGAAACATGAAAATGCCCGCCCATTTATGTGTGTGTGTGTTTGTGTGCAAGTGACGTAGTTTTATCTATGATTATCATATAAACGGTGATGGTTTATACAGTTTTTTTTACATACGAGTTTTAAATACGGCAGAACTGTAACAGGCTTCAAGACATGATAATTACGACGCGAAGCCTGGTACTTTGATTCCATTTTCAGTTATTTTAAATTTATTTTAATCCTATAAAGTGGTAATCTAATTGTTCATGAAGGGTTTCACGTGCGGGTAAGTGCTCTTAACGTCGCTGGTCTATTTCAAAATGGATTAAGCTCCTGTCATAAAACCTCATTGTTTAATCTCGGAAATGCGTTAATGTCAACTGGATAATAATGTTTTTGTAAATAATATGCTAACTTTTGCACGCAATTTCAGTCGTGTTAAATTAAATATGCACGTCAACGAAAAGGGTTAATTAATACTAAGAATATAAACGATACCATCTTACATTACGTCACGGGCAAAGTCAAGAACTACTAGCTGACCCCCTCGGCTTCGCCCGTGACATACTTTTCTGTAGAACTATTTAGGTTGTAGGTATATTTTTGATGACGTACGTGACAGTTATATTTTTACCCAACAGCTTTATAGATATTACTGTAAGCTTCAATAAAGTCCATTTAATGCATTCTGCATGAAAGTGTAACAAACATTCATGAATTCATTTAAACTTTCACGTTTATAATAATAATAAAAACAATAATAATAATAATACCCCTCAAGGACAGTCGTTAACTTTTATAAGATTAACGCAACCCTAAAGGGCATAGTAGATTCGCTTTTTGGTTTATCCACTTTCTGCTTAGAGTTTTGTTGCCCTTCTGCACCGGTTAGGATTTAATGGCCTAACGGGAGAGCAGTGAGAGTGCTACTCCCGCGAGTGCAGTAAATCTCAACTCTGGCTTGCCTTAATTGGCCGGTCAGAGGGAGGGAGCCAGAGCTATATGCTCGGGGGTGGAAGTGTCATTTTCAAGGGCATAACTACGGGGAAGCCTGCTCCGGGCCTGTCCCGCGAAGGTGAAACCGGCGCCGCACCGCTCGACACCCCAAGCCGCTCACACCGGTGTTGCCCTCTCTCGCCTTACAGGCTTATCATGCCTATGGCGATTGTATAGGGGGCCCATCTAGTGAGATGGCGAGTCACCGTCTGCCAGTAGTTTAATAATAATATATTAAAATGGCAGACGCCGTTTTCATCAATAGCTTAATTCATCCGATCCATTTAACCCCCAACCCAATAGCCCATTTCATAGTTAGCACATTTTACAATAGTTTAGCTCCCATTGCAGGTGATCCATTACCGTTCTTCTACATAAGGTGGGCGTGGACTATCTGCAGTGGGGGTCCCATTCCCTATTAGATTAAAATTCTCAAAGGGCCTCTGCGTGTTGGACCTATGTGCCCCTTGTAAGCCTATCAAAAGTCCGGGTATCTTCATGAGAAAAAAAAAAAGAAGATACCCGTGTAAAGAAGAGACAAAATAATAATAATCTTTATTGACATATAAACTTTCTACATATTTGATGGTGGAACCCCTGACTCCTGCGCTAGTTGATACTGTGTTGCAGAAGTCAGTATATTCCCCTCTATATGATTACACAGTAATGACAGTTTAATGTCAGTTGTACAAAATAAAAGTTACATCATAAAAAGTATAAAAACCATTTTGGTAAGTGTTTAACCTTATATCCTGTTTGTGAGTACAGTACGTGTCATTTGGATGCTGTGTATGCGTGTGCGCGCTCGTACGAGTACGTGTAAATGTGTTGTTTGTGCGTGTGCGTTTGTGTTATGCGTGCGTGTATTTTCGTTTGTCTTGTTAGTGCTTGTGTGTTAGCGTGGTGTATGAGAATGTACGGTGTATTCAATTGACAACTGTTAAAAGCTTTTCCATACTTTCATAATTCATTGTTTCCAACCAATTTATTATCGTTTTCTTTAATTTGTTATTATTTAATTTAGTTATTTTATTGATTTTGTTGCATTGTCTATATATATATATATGGAGCCAGAAAGTTGTAATGTCTTTGCGCAAAACGAGTTTTGAATAATGGCGCAGGGAAGCGTTCCACTCGTTTACGCTGTGCAGGTAGCGTTGGCACTGTTTTTTTATGGAATCTTCTTAAGATTTCATATGCGTATAACTTCCTTACAGATAAGACATTTACTATTTCATAGAGAGTATTTGTAGGGTGTCTATATGGTAGACGGAGAAGCATCTTCAGAATTGCACGTTGTGTCCTGTCCAGATTTATCATAAGAGATTTCGCCGCACCACCCCAAGCGCATACAGTATCTGAGAAGGCATTCGCATAATGCACGGTATGTTTGAGCAAGTAGTGTAGTGTCGGCTATAGAGCGAAGGTTCTTAAGAATGAAGATCAGCCTTCTAATCCTACCTATTGTGGTCTCTAGATGTGTGTTCCATCTTAGATGTTCATCAATTGTAACACCAAGGTACTTTATTGATTCTACCTGCAGCAGAGCATCACAATCACAGGCGACATGGTCAGCTCTTCCGTTGCACGGGAAGGTATGAATTTGTAGGATATTGCTAGCATCGGGCCGTCCAGCTGCTGTCTTAGTAAAGCAGACGTATTTTGATTTTGTGGTATTCAGAGTCAGCAGGCTATCTTCCAACCAGGCAGCTACTCTAGCGAGTCCACTTCCAGCCAAATCAAATACAGCATCCCATGTATAACCATGTGAAATGAGGACTGTGTCATCAGCATACATTAATAGTTGCAGTCCTGGCAGATCAACAGCACTACACAGTTCATTTATGTAAATGAGAAATAACGATGGACCGAGTGTACTACCTTGGGGCACACCATATTTGCAGATGGAGTCATCACTTTCATGACTCTGTACCCTAACACGCTGCTTTCTGTGGGACAGGTAATCTTTGAACCACTCTAAGGTCACTCCCCTTACACCAACATTCTCCAGACGAGTTAGTAAAATCGGAATGGATACAGTATCTAAGGCTTTTTGAAGGTCTTGGCAGACCCCCAGGCACTTCTCTCCTTTGTCCAAATACGATACGAGAGCAGATGTGAGCTTCAGTACGGCGTCTTCAGTAGAATTATTTTGTCGAAAGCCGAATTGATTGTTACTAAGAAATTTATTTTTTTCAAGATACGCAATTAGTCTTTTGTTGATGATTTTTTCGAGTATCTTAGAAAGTGTTGATAAAAGAGAGATAGGGCGGTAGTTGTTAGGCTCACATTTATTGCCTGACTTGAAAATCGGACAAACCACTGCAAACTTAAACAAGGTGGGGAAGATACCCGTTTCCATACTTAAATTGCACAGATAAGTTATAGGTGAGCTAAGCACTGAGGCGTTTTGTTTCATCAAATTGTGTAATTTTGTCCCATCCGGGAGCACTATGCGATTTGAGGCCAAGAAATACACCTCTCACTTCCCATGGGTCAGTAGGTGTGAACGCCATGGAGTTTAGCGGTGAGTTGTCTTTCCTGGCCTCTCGTGCTAGTTCTTGCTCTGTCTTGTCCAATATTTCAAGCAAGCGACCCGCCAGCGCACCTCCAACACTAGTAATATAATTATTGACAGTGTTCAAGGCTCCCACTGGCGTATCTTCGAGCCATCGGCCATCCATCGGTTCATCGGCCTGGCTGTTTTTTTGCTTTATGTTACACACTTCTTTTATTGTCTTCCATGTTTCCCTTATATCACCTTTGACTGTTTGAAATTTTTTCGCGTCATACTCTTTTTTTAATTTTTTTTTTTTTTGCATGTATTCCTGTACTTTATAAATATTTGTAGTTGTTGTGTATCGTTCGTGTCCTGGAGCTCAACCTTGTGTAACTTATTACGCCTTCTTATACATTTCACAACACCCTGTGTAATCCATGGTTTTAATGGTCTATGCCGATTTGAAAAAGTAATTGTTTGTGAGTTAGTCGAGATGTCATTATGCAACGTTGTTGTTAAAATTTGTGAAACAGTATTTGTATCGGTAGTGTGATATAAATCAGTCCAGTCTTCCTTGGTAAGCGACTCATTTACAGCTTTATAATTCGTAACCACTCTATTGGACATTATCCTCTACTTAACTATTGTAGAATGGTAAATGTGTAATAGTATAGGAGAGTGATCAGTTATGATTTGATTGAAGACCACTGTTTTCCAACTAGACTCACATTTTACCATGAAGTGGTCTAGACATGTTTTTCCCATCCTCGTTGGTTTTATGATACCTTATTGGAGACCATACATAGCCATTAAATTCAAATAGCTATGAGACGAGTACTCTAAGCATTCCAGTAAAATATCGATGTTTATATCGCCAGTAAAAATAAGATTTTTTGTATGAACATTTTGAAGTACTTTATCGAGCGACTCCAAGTAATATCTAGGATTTCCGAAACATGGTGGTCGGTAAGAACACACTACTGTATAATCAGGTTCAATCGTAAGAACCAGACAATTGGCCTCGACTATTGACGGCTCCATAGCGAATGAGTTTATTTTTGTTTAAACTATTTCGGGTCCAATATGTGTTGTAACCAGATATATTTGGCGGCGGTTTATTTATTTCTGTAAAACATTCTGAAAGGACTATTATATCTATCGGCACAGCCATAGCAGAGATATAAGCCAAGAAAGTGTCAAGGTTACAATGTACACTTCTGATGTTGAAACTAATTATTGTTAAGGAGTTATTGTTTTGTTTTGGGTTGTAATTTAATATGCGCCCACATAGCATAGGGTCGCTTAAAGAGAGGCATTCTATTTGACTTGTTTCATCTACTTCTTTGGCTATACATTGAGAATTGAGTTTTTAATTAGTAAGTATAAAGACCCATCCATTGTTTCTGCAAATAATAATGAATTATTAGAACTTTTACAATATTGTTTCAGTAAATTTTGTATTTTGAATTTTACTATAAAACTGTAGATAATCAACACAGGCCTATCCAGTGTTTCGGCAAATAATAATGAATTATTAGCACTTTTAAAATATATTTCAGTAAATTTTGTATTATGAAATTAATTATAGAAATGTAGATAACAAATACAATGCTATGTGACATACGTAAGTCCCTGTGGTTGTGTGAAAGTGGGCAGTATGGACAAGGGGTATGTTGAAAATGCCCAAGGGTAAAAGGTATTCTTTTAGTAGTTTCAAAATTAGATATTGTTGTATCGTTGATCTGGATATAAATATGGATGCCATTGGATCTGTTTGAGTCACTTGCAAGGTAATAGTTATTTTTAGTTGTACTTTTTAAATAATAGTTTGATACGAAACGGCGTTTAAACACTATTGCTTGTAAAACGTTAGAATCTAATAGAAAATGTATCTTTAAAGCATTACAGTTATCAGATATTGATATTAGGTTTGGTATAAATAAATGATCGCTAGTCATGAAGGTGTTATGATTTATGGTCTCTGTTGCTAGTTAAGTCAGCAGTATATGTAGTATGTGTTTATTATGGGTATTAGAGTATTTATTTGTGTATGATAGTGTGTGTCTATTATGTGTTTGTGAATAGTAATTATTATACGTTGGAATGTACGTGCAGGATACATGGTGTTGAAGTAGCTTAATACAGTTACAATCTATTAAAAATACAATATTATACATTAAAAAGAAACACAAGGCAACAATAACATATCGTTTCATCACCATATTCGTGAAGTATTTATTAGATGTAGGTCATTTGACCAGGCTACCAAAGTCAAATTCATGGTCAATTCGTTTCGCAGGTTCTCCCTCTCCTTTTCTGATGTAAACTTTCCCATACGATGTCCAGCAATACATAAAATCATTCACTTTAGTGAACTCGCGTGCTTGGAAAAAGAGTTTTTTCGCTTTTGATGTAAGACTTTCAGAAATGTAAATAGGGGTGTTACCTTCCAAGTTAAAGTGGGAGCAATTTAGTCTATTGAACTTGTGTTCCCTGTTGTACTTTTTAATATTAGACTTTTTAATAATAGTAGCCTGTCCTTAGAAATGACACTCGCAAATTCCACCGTGATGGGTGCAGCCGTTTCTGCACCCCTGTTGCTGTTCAGGCGGTTCACATTCCTGATTTCATGGGCCTGGATTGGACGACCGACAGCACCATATTCAGAATATCCTCTTTAGCTTCGCCAGGCTTTTTTGTCAAGTTACGTATGTCAATACTTGTACATTTTGCATAGCTCTCAAGGATTTCAACCTTGTCCTCTAGCGCTTTAATATGCGCCATATTAGTCTTCTTTGATTGCTCGAGCTGTACATACCTTTCCATGAGCTCATCATATCGTTGCCCCAAGAATTCCACAGAGGCCTAAAGATATAGATATTTTGCGCCTTTATTTGTTGCATATCATTTTGTAGCTTCTCAAATTTTTCACTTTGCTCCCTCCTCAAAGTTGCAAAAGAGGATAAAAGCTCCTCACGAAGTGATTTTAAATCATTAGTATGCTCAGAGTCATGTTTACGTTTTTGTCTCATACCAATTCGGTTCAGGTCTAAATTTGATTTGGGCGTTGTTAAGTCAGGTTCAGAGCTGTGGTGGGGTGGCACAGCCTCGCTGTTAGGCGTCTTTTTAGGAGGTTTTCGCTTAAGCATCTTTGTTTATTTTATTTATACTGCTATGTTCTAAAATTTACGCCAACAGTAGTTTGGTACAACAAAACAAAACGCTTTAACAGCGATGACTCACCCGATGAGTGACGGAGTGTATTGCTTGCGCCAAGTGGTCGACAACTGCGCTTGTTACGTCACAGCTACAGGTAGCCGAGTAGTTAACGAAGCGCCTCGCCGCTATTCGTGTTGCTAGCGGCCCAAGATGTTCGGGTTCAAACCCTTGAGGCCAATGTGTAACCAAGTTAATTAGAAGTGACTTTTAGTCGTGTACTTATCCCTTTCTTGCCCCTCCCAGTGGGCGGAATAGCTCCATCAATCACCCGCAAGTGCAAGCAGGAAATGTAAAAATACACAAGCGGCCAATAGCAAATTTATCAACACACAATTTTAGATATTGATTAACTGTGACACTGTACACGACCGTCCACACACAGGTAACTGGAGGGGAATGATAAAAGTGTCATATAATACGATACGGTTTGAACTGTGGCTGTAAAATAGACAAACAGAGATTTGTAAGTATTCGGGACTTCAGACGAAATAGTATTAACTTAAACCGACATTCTGAATTTTCGAGGATTTGAAAGCCCCATGAAAGAATTCATTTATGGTAGTGTTTACAAAACACATTAAAAAATATAGAAAATATTTGAAATCTATACTTTTTATCTAATGACTTTTAATCGCCTAACTTGGATCAACAAGTACCGTTCCTGGCCGCTGGAACCAACGAGTTCACGTGATTTCCAAACCACATAAACAACTGCACTTACTGAAGCATTACACATAATATTTAAAGTTTTTTTTCAATCCTTTATTCCGTAAGTTTATCACAAGATTATGTAACTCCGCGTAAAATTCCATAAGGCCTTCACGAAGCATAAATACCTCTCCAGTGCTCACATGTGATGCGTTGTCGCATGAAATATTAAGTTTATTCTCTACGTGTCAGTAATTTCTTACATTCGCAGAAAATATTTAGTTCTATCGTTTTTCCTATGCTTAATGTGGATATATTTAGTACTGGAAGTTGTTGTTTTTGAAGTAAAGCTTCATTATCATAAACGTCGTATCATACACGCGTGTATTGTTGATTACCGTCTCCGGCTCTCTTTAGACCCTCAGCAAGTATAAGTACCCTCAATAGCGCCTCAGCAGTAATCACCAACTTTATACACTTGTACCATAATCTACTATTATTTGTTCTATTAAACGCGATCTTTCTAGTATAGTTCTTTTTTAAGAATAATGCATTTCAATCAGTGCAATAAAAATAAACTATTATCCCACTAGTGATATAATAACAAAAATAAAAAAACACAGTTTGATAATAGGTATCATTATGTGCCTAATTGCGGTGAGATTAGAACCATATTATGAGCAACTGTATTGAAAATTTTTATTTTTTTTTCATTCTGGGAACATTTTCTTGTGGGTAACGGAAACGGGAAATCTTCATCATCGGATGGAGCCGCGGACAATAACTTGTTAATAAATAATCTCCGCACGGGTAGGCACACTAAACTTATAAAAAAAAAATTATAAAAAAAGCAGTCGTAATTTGTTCCACGTAAGAAAGCAAGGAAGGCACATAGTTAATACGTTCAAGAAATGTTGGCCATAATGTTGAATAAGATTTTTTACGGTATACTTTATGAATTCCTCTATCTGAATTCTAAAATCCAATTAATGAGATATAAGTAAAAAACTATAGACCAAATAACCCTCAACACAGTCATAACCCAATTTATGATTTTATACAGTCGATATTGATTAAGTACGAACACGGCGTTTTATCTGCACAGCAAACAATGAAAAGACAAATTGTTTGCATAGTAATGTTAGAGCTCGCATGAGGAATTCTATTTCCAACGTTGAATTTCCCTTTTGTTATTTTACAATCGCTTCTTCGCTATAACATTGCTTTTGTGTTGACACCATACAAGCGCTGTATCGCTTGTTTCAATTTAATATCACAGGTACGATTCAAGCGGAAACTCAGCTTAAAAGAACATGAATATTTGTTAGCTAAACAAGTCAGACACAATCCGGACTTTAGTTTTATTAGTGAAACGCTAGTGCTCCGCTAACTCAGTGTTCTGTTAACGACCACTGCGTTTAGCATCTTTTGTTATAGTTCTAAAAAGCTTTCTGGCATTTTGACGCGCGAAATTCAGCAGTCCTGGCTGTTAATAGATGTTTGAATTTGGAACGTTATGTTGTTTATAAGGTAAGAATTTTTTTTTGTTGTTTTCGCGATGTTAGGCTTGGACTTAGCCAGTACGCATATTATATTATTTTTTTCTTATAGTGATAATTGTCAAGTAGATAATGAATATTCTTCATTCAAAAGTAGTGAATTATTCTTATTGATAGCAGAGTATTCATGTATAGGTTTGTTCAAAGTTCTAATTTCTACTGCAGTAAAATGATCGTAAACTTTACTGCAGTTATATGTGGATTTTGGAAGGTAACAGAAAATACCGCGCTCCACTAAGTTATCCAAGTTCACAACACTTGAGCACGTTGTCGAAGCTTTTATGTTTAAAACACCATCATTTTTACACACTAGTTTGAAAAATTAATAACGGAGTGGCGACCGCGTCATTCGCTGTCTCCCGCTAAAACCCGTAAGAAATTCTATTAATAAAAAGAAAATTGGCGGGAAATTGAATGTCCATTTTAACAAGAAAACTAACGTTATTTTCACACATTATAATTTAGTAAACGGGCTTCTTCACGTTTTACAATCAGCTGAATTAAGACAGCCCTTTTCAGAGGTGCGAACCGTTCGCCGAGGGCTCATTATGCGCACAGTTTAATACAGCTGAAACCGGTCGGTCTATACCGTAAATCGTAAGACGTGCGTACTCGTAATACCGTTTACTTTTTTATATCTAATGAATGTCCATTGCTTTTTGTTACACAGGAATTTATCGTGTTCTGAGACAAAAATGGAAATAAACACGAAAAGATTTTAGAGAGATGATTTTTAACGATTTCAAAAGTTTTATTCGTAAGATTGCTTATCTCGTCGTCAAAATGCTTTGGTAAGTGCAGCACCACATTAGAGCACCTAAATAACGTGAGGCCTTGGGGCGTTGGTACGCAGAATATAGATCATGGTCGTGTTTCTCTTAATGATTAAATTCGTAAAACGTGACTGTCAGGCAACTCATTGTAAAAACCGGCATTATTACCGGGAATGTTTTAAAAAACAATAAATGTAAAATTACTTTCTTCGTACATTATATTATTTATAAAGTACTTAAAACTTTCAGTGTGCCTCACGTATAAAATAAATCAGCCATTCAAGCCCCATAAAATCTCTTCGAAGTACTTAGTCGTATCTTATGAGTACAAAGTTTAATTCGCTGGCCCCGTATTTAGCAAATTTGCGGTATTAATGGCATCTATCTACGTAATTATGGCCCAGCCTCGTGAGAACCTCTCCAGTGGACCACTTATATACATTAGCTGATGTACAGTACATAGGTATAAGTTTATCTTGGAGTATTACAAGTTTTGGGTGCTATTCCTCGTCTGGGAAAATTAAAATTAACTTAAACTTAAACTTAACTATCTTCACGCTGTATCCCTGACGGGGTAGTCAGAGAGGACAGATCGCCAGGCTTCGCGATCCATGCATACTTCTTTCGCTTCTTCGAGATTCATCAATCGCTTCATACACGCACGTCTGGGTATCCGAGTACTTTTGACCTTTCCGTTTTTGAGCAATCTGCTCACGTGGTCTTCATATGTAAGTCTCGGCCTTCCCTGACTCCTTCTACCCTCTACTTTTGAACAATATATATTCTTCGTCAATCGTTCCTCACTCATTCGTTGGACGTGTCCAAACCAACGGAGCACGCCTTTAAATTAAATTTAAAATTACTTATGGAATCAGGCTTTATGTCAAGTGGAATGTATGTTTGTCTACCAAATCAATAGTATTAAAAATAATGTTTAAAAATAATTGTTTACGCTCTCTCTTACTAAAAAGTAGGCATCGGTGTCTGTTTTGAACCATAAATAACAAAAGTATAGATAAAAATTGGCGGCCATTTTTACAGTGCTATCTAGCCAAAACTAGCCTGAGCCTCAACTGAAAGTTACTTTTATAGGTTATCAATCTATCCCGCATACGTGGCAGACGCATATTATACGCTCAAATTTCACCGTGTGCATTGTGTCCCACGTAACAGAAGGTGAGCCCATGGTCATGTTGTAATGAATAAGTGCAGGTTGTGGTGACCTGCTGTTGAAAACTTTCAAGCCGCCTATAAGGCCCTCAACTTAGCTTAACGACTGCCATGTTACTGGCAACCGCGACCAAATGCGTAATGTGCCTCTACGCAAACGCTCATAAATGGTAAAATGTCAAAGTCATCTGTGACGAGCTATAGCTAAAAGTGCTCGTTTACAAACACTAGCGGGGCTAATAAAAAGCACTTACATCAAAGTTACATTTATAAACTATTTTTTTAATAACAAATACATTTATAAACTACATAGATAAATAGTAACTTTATACCAATGGCACTTTAGAATATCTAAACTATCTCTCATGAAATATTTCATGTCGTTAAAATGGGATAGCATTTTGATCCAAGATACATTTTCAATACGTATCTCCAAGTTGGATTGGCCGGAAATTAGATGGGTCTATAGCATTGCCAGCCTTGAGCAAAGGCATAATTTTACTGTTCATGAGGAAATAAACCAAAACCCAGGAGAAATACATAAATATATAATCCTAAAAGAATTGCAGTGTATGTTTAAATTGCATTAGAATCGACAATCAATAACTCACGCTCAGTGGAATTGGAAGATGTTTGGACATACTCAGTTTTTTTGTCGTATTTATTGTCGTACCTTAATCCCCGAAGGGGTAGGCAGAGGCATACTAGATGCCCACATTTCACCGTATGCATTTTAGTTCCATGTAACAGGTGGTGAGTCCATTGCCGTGAAAAACATTTATATTATATTATATATAAAATTATTTAACTATAAATCCCATATTTTATATACTACTCGGAACTTCACGCGAAACAGTGAAGATCCGTGCGCTGCAACGCGCTCGAAACGTCGGTGAATGTAAGTACGAAATTGTTTCGCGTGAAGTCCCGAGTAGTATATAAAATATGAGTATAAATACCATGCCACCACTATAGATCTACAACTTTCTGATTTTATAATATACCAAGACCATTTATCATTCTACTAAATAAATAAGCGCCATCCATTGTTATTTTAGACCGTAAACACGGCAATATCGTCGTTCATTTTACGATGAATAAAGTCTCACGAATTAGAATACGGCTGCGCGTTACCGACTTCCCTAATCCTGGATTTGTTGAAAATACAATATTTACATACCTCCTATTCGGTTTCCGAGCGCCGGAAAGACGACGTAAATTGCGTGAGGATTCTTGTGAGTTCATATAAAAAATGTTTTATTAGAACGATAAGCCACATACTACATCTACCTAAATAAATACTTAAGTAGAATATTTTATTTCAATATGGAATTTCACTTTTACCATGAGAATATCGTAGAATTGAATGCAATGGAATGGAATTATTGCAGACTAATGTACTGGACTGTACGCCGTCCTTAGAGAAGCAGGCCCAAGACGGCGGCATGACGTAAAAATTTTACGTATGCCTCACACCCCAAGAAGCGAGAAAACACCCGAACTAACCTCCAAAGAAGCGGGATAACACCCGAACCTTTAGGTGAGGCCGCGGTGGTAGCCAAAGTCTACCAGGAGCACTGGGACATCTTTCGTCCGGCTATAGACAGATAGGAAGGGACCGTGTGGTTTTAGCCGGTTCGAATCCGATATGACAACCGAGGGGATTTCCAAACGTTAAAGACAAAATGACAAGTGCAGACGCTTGCTGTATATTTTCTAAAACTAGTGCATTTATCTTGTTTTATGTGCTGGCGTAGTGGTTTCTTGGACATAAAAGTTATATAGTGTAATATATAGTGTTATATGGTGTAAGGCAGTGATATATATGCAATGAAATACGATTTTCATTCCTGCCGCGTAAAATCCACTGAAAACCTCAGTACATAATTTTAAAAAAAATTTTCGTGGTCTGGTTGTTTCTTATGTATTATAATAATATATCCTACCTTTTAAACTTTCGCGTTGCGTGATAAAAATTAATGTAAATTACAGGTAACGCGATGCACCAGCCGTGGTCAAAAGAAAACGTTCCCATAAGGCTAGCCGCATTGCTACGTTGTACCTATGGCAATGCTTATTCTCTGAGCGAAAAAGAGGCCTTACCGGTTGATTTTAATGGGGATAAATTCTTCGACAACTAGTCAGGGGCAATATTGTCATTTTTATTAAATTAATTAATCTTTGATCGAGATAGATAGTATTATCTATCTTATTATATATAATATAATTTTGGGATATTTTTCACACAGCGCCATCTAACCCAGAGTAAGTTAATATAAGCTCCTGTATGGGATCTACACAACTGATAACATACCTATATATATTCTTATGTATAAACTGTATTTATTTAGAGAAATATAAGAAGAGAGAAATATACTTATCAGTGCACAAACATAAACCATACACAAACCACAAACCATAGCACAAGTTTCTATTAGCTGAATTAGGGCTAGATAGAGCTATGTAAAAAAGCGTCGCATAACCATTTTACTCTATTTAAGAATCATTTATTTTGCTTTAATTACTTAACTTGTTTATTAAATTGAACGCAATAATTAATTCAATTCCACTAGAGTAATAAAACGGTACTTAGGTATAAATATTACAGACGGTTTAAGAATCCGAATTACGCCTGTTTAACGATTTCATTAAACCCACCGGTAAATGGGATGGCATTGGAGACTATTCAGTTGAAAGATATACAACATCAGGTGCGAATTTAAATTGCAACTGTAGGCACTTTAGTATAAAGTAGGTACCTAGTCCTCTAGAAGATAAGGTTTAAAATGGCGGTGAAACAGCTGGATAATTTATAATAAATTCTAAGTTATGTTAGGTGTTTTAGTTAGTATGCGGCTGTTTTGCCAAATTCCTGTGTAAACTGGTGAGTGAGGAGTCGGACACCGTGTGCCGTCGCTGCCCAAGCGGCGCTGTGGACACAGCTGAGCATACGCTAGCTTTGCATACGGCATAGAACGGGCCCCGAAATCACGGGCAGCGTTGGCTATTCTGCGACCAGAAGAAGGCGGAACACCGCGGGGTTTAGTGGGTAGGACTGTCCCGAGGCCCGGGAGTCCGACACACCGTTCCTGCTGCCAGGAATGACTGCGAGTAAACGCATTCCCCGGGCCAACAAAAAATAGTTACATTGTGCCTCTTCATGTATTTTTAACGTATAGTACATAAATCTAAAATTACGTACACTGTTCTCCAGTGAGGCTTTAGGGTTGTCTTTGTAATTAATATAAAATAGAACGTCGTTGTTTTATTAAATAATAATTTCGCTTTAATCGAGATAGATAATACTAGCACAATAATAAATTAATAATAAAAATATAGTGTTATTTTTTTTACACAGCGCCATCTAACCCAAAGTAAGCCTGATCTAGATAACTGATACACATACTTATATATTACTAAATTTATACATAGGAAACACCCGAACTCCAAAACAAACATTTGCGTATCACACAAATATGTGACAACCCTGACTGGCTGAGTCATGCAGCACTGCGATAATCGCTTCTAGGGCTTGTGTAGATGCGTGCAACTGTGTGAGTAAGCCATTTCGTCCGTTGGTAATAATATTAATTAAAAAAAAATGGAATATACGAAATTATAGAACGTTATGATCACATCCATAATTATTAAATTGTGAAGGACTTGGCAGACTATTACAGGAAAGATAACAAGACAGTTGCTTGTCGATAAGCAAGTCGAGAAGTTTCGACATGATTCAAGTTCAGCTTGTTGGAACTTCAGCAGCGATATAACACAAACTTTCCTTTGGCTGAAGATATTAGTTTATACTGTAAGTGGTGTTATAGTTTACTTAGAGTTTGAAAAAATCTAACATGATTATTTATTATTTTTATAATATTTTGCTGCTGCTCATCGGAAAAGTGACCGCTTTGTGGCATTTCCATTTAAGAGCTTCGGAAAACACAACACGTTAAGCCATTAAGCCAAGTTAAAGGAATATGGGCGGAAAAAATTTCAACACTAGTTTCCCACAACCTGCGCCGTTCCATTTTAAGACGGCTAAGTGCAAAGAGGTCTGCTCTCTACAACGGACTGTGATTATATACAGACTAGATTTGAATGATATACGTATTGCTTTAAATGCTCACAAAATGTGAACTAGGTTCGGACTCTAAATCCGACTAACAATATATTTCACTACTAGGCTCCCTTATATTTCGCTATGACACACAGTCCCACGCAGTCCTATTCACTCCCTACGAACTCTTCTAGGTCGTCGGTCCGTTTGAATTGAGGGCTTACGTTTACAGATTCAGTGTTCGTTGAATCAAGAATTCGTTGACTCCATCGGTTTTGAACTGACATGGTCAGCCACTTTTACTATCCACTTTGGGTTTTAGATAGATAACTTATTTCTCTTTTTATTCCTGAAAGAGAAATGAAGTATACCTCGTATTTGCGCAACTTTGATATCGCGTTCTAGTACAACTACGTCTTGAAGCTGTAGGTCACAATTGGTAGAACGAACTGGTTTGATTTTAAAAAATTGTGGGATAGAGGTGGCTAAACGATGTAGCTGAACGACACCCATTACATAGGAAATTTCAATGATATACGCAAAAGGGTAACAAATATAAACAGCAACTGACAGTCAATCAACTCAAATACAAAAGTTGTTCATTGAACTGATTACAAGGTAACTTGAACGGTATATTTGCGCATCTTCACGTAGATCTTGTTTAGATGTTTATATCAGAGTCAACTTTCTCTAACTGAGTCAGTTAAACATCACAAAGCGAGGACAACAAGAACGTGACCTGCCTACATCGCAGGTTACGAAGATAAAAACATAGTAACGCTTCACGTTTCTTGTTTTCCGTGTTATATTATGTTATGTTCTCTGATAACAAGATACGTTTTAAAAAGAAATTGGACGTTTTTTTTAAAATAGGTAGATATTAAAATAATCAAAATTTCACAAAAATTATCTACTTATTGTAAAATTAATCAAATCGTCTTCTGTAAAATTTGTGAGTGATATTTTAGTTAGCATAAACTTAATAAAGGGTACTGTTTTGTTCGTGATCGAATTCATATTTAGGTACAAACTTCGCTGAGAAGGCAGCAGGATAAATTTGTGTGGGACTTTTTGTACCTGATGGAGCTAGAATACCCACTACCGTGTTGTTTCGTCTCACATCTAGCGAGTAGCAGGATATGCAAGATGGTAGGTCATTTTGACTCGGTAAAGTCCATACAGACATTGCTTGCATGGGTATAGTTTTGGATCTGTAGAGTACCATATCTGACATTTTATCCCGGAAAAAAATTCATTTCCACGGAAAAACCAAATTTCAAGTGAATGTCGCCGTTCGCGCTGTGGATTTGAAGCTACTGAATATACATAAAGTTTGTTTAATGCCTTTATAGTTAATATTGAAAAATTAACCAGAGAGGGTTTACACTGTTGATTGATGGCACTTGGTGGAACTTGCAGTACAAGAGTTTTAGTTCAAGATTTGTCCAGAGAGGTTGCGACAACTACAGTTCTTACAATTTTAAAAATGTTATTAAAGTGAAACTTATTTTTCGACAAAAAATCGTCACGTTTTTGGTTACGCGCTATGTTGTTTTGAAGTGAAACTTCTGTATCATAAGTGAAACATCTTTATCGACGTATGAGAGAAATTTTATAACTGTAAACAAATGTCGTAAAGAAGTTTCACTTCTTACCTGTGTACTCTGGTACACTTATTATTTTTAAGAAATTCTATCAGTTTCATATAATTCTTGCTTAGTTTTTTGAATGGCATCTTTTTAATTGTGAGCATTGCATTTCGGTATTGGTACATTTTATTAAGCTTAAACGATGTTAATATTTTATCTACAAACCACGTCATGTCACAAAGCACTTTACCTATTTTAATTTCCCACTCTCTTAACTTTATCAGTAACGCCTATCCCTCGAAGGGATGGTAGAAGCATATTATATGCCCACATTTCACAATCTGCATTTTTGTCCCATGTAACAGGTGGTGAGCCCATTGCCGTGTTGAAATAGACTAGTGCAGGTAGTAGTGACCTGCTATAGAATTTTTTCTAGCTATTGGCAACCGGGACCAAGGGGTTAAACATGCCATCCAAAGCACGGAAACACTCGTAAATGGAAATGCTACAAGGCGGTCACCCATCCGAAGACCAGCCATAGCGAAAGTTGCTTATCTTAGAATGTTTATTTGGTCGTTGAAAAGTTAAAGTATCCCAACCGCTGGTGTCCTATCGAAACCGCGGCTTGCCTAAAGTGGTTCAGAATGATACACGCCTATATACAAGAGATCGTACCGTGATAATTGTGGAAAGTTAATCAATTAAAACTTTTATAGGACACCGTTGTGGCAAAGAAAACTTTTCTCATTTTCCCTTTTACCATAGAGAAAGAAATCAATGTCACTCGCGCACGCCCTACTAGAGATGCCTTAGTAATATTTCATACAAGCTATAAATAAATAAAAGCTAGTAAAATATGTAACAAACATACTATCATAGTCCATTTTGATAAACGTAGGCTTTTTCCAATTTTCTCCACAAAACACATAATTTGCCATCATTTTGGGTGGATGATTGCCCTTATCATACCTAATAAACCGATTAGCTTAGGGCTCGCATTTTAAAAGTACCATTTTATAAAGAATGAAAGAAATTGTTTTATTTATAACTAACTAACTAACTATCTTCACGCTGTATCCCTGACGGGGTAGTCAGAGAGGACAGATCGCCAGGCTTCGCGATCCATACATACTTCTTTCGCTTCTTCGAGATTCATCAATCGCTTCATACACGCACGTCTGGGTATTGAGTACTGTTGACTTTTCAGTTTTTGAGCAATCTGCTCACGTGGTCTTCATATGTAAGTCTCGGCCTACCCTGACTCCTTCTACCCTCTACTTTTGAACAATATATATTCTTCGTCAATCGTTCCTCACTCATTGTTTTATTTATGTTATATAAATTGTTTTATTTTTTAAATTACGTCATCTTACATCAAGAAAACTACCTTACTACGTATAGTAGTGGACCGTAGTAGTAGACCGTACACAATTATACACGACCATAATTTCAAAGTATAACTCTCAAAGTTTTGCGTAGTAGCTACGGATTCTTAGGTCCGTATCGTCTCCCAATACTCAATCGACACTTTTCATCAGATTCAGATCACGCATCGTAAAAATTTACTGTCATCATTTTTCCCTAACGCGCCAAAAGAAGTACCTATATCTTCAAAAGCAGGATGACACTCATCTTATACTTATTTTTTATTACTATTTATTAGTGACCAAATTCGAACTCCCGTTGAAACTATTTAGTCCCGTCGATTATAAATTCTACAATAATGTATAAAAATAAATATTTTGACAACTAAAATTTGTCGACATTTATGACTACTGTCCCGCTCTTCAGGGTATTAGTGTGATGATATAGCCTTCCTCGATAAGTGGGCAATCCAACACAAAAAGATCCTGAGATTAGATTAGTTATCCTGAGGATAGCGCTTTCAACCAAACATAGGAAAAAACTCTTCAGCTTTATATATTAGTAAGTATAGATAGAACATAGATCAATGGTGAGCTTAGTTCGACATTCTCTACAAAAAATCAAAACAACATACTCTTCACACAATGTCTGCCACAATCGCACGATTGCTCATAAGAGGACCACATGCGGGGTAAACCGATTACTGGAGGAGTAAACGAAAATTGAATATGTCACAAAACGAATTTCCAGATTTATGAGCTTCCCACAAAACGCGGCTGAAATAAGTTAGGTTAAATAATAAACCTAGACTACAAACAATTTTATATAGAGTTCGACCTCCCAACATTCGATATATATATCGATATCGATAATCGGTCTATTTGTAATAGAAAACTTGTTTTATGATACAAACACCCATACACCTTATATCGCTAAGAGGTAGGTAGGGCTGCGTTATTTTAATTATTTATTTAAGATATGGAGGACTTACAGCTAACTTTATTAGTGTTAACACATTCATAGAATCAGACAGTCAATTACAAGTCCTCGCTTACAGCGATACAATACATAACAAAAAGTGAGCAAAATAAGTATAATGACTATAACAGAAAGCAAGACACACTTTAAAATGATAGACGGTTAAATGTTTCATAAGTAAGTTAGTTGTACAATATAACTAGTAGTGCCCTTGAAAAAGTCTAGGCTCAAAATCTGTGTCATTGATGAAACATCTAAGGAGAATAGAACCAAATCATGCAGCCTACTGATCTCATTAATACTTCTACTCGCGCGCACAATATAATTGCTCTGTCTTTTTTCACAAGTTGAGTTGTAATATATATCGGTCGGAATATTTGCATTTATTTATTTATTTAACTTTCTGCACAACATTGTACACAGGCGGACTGAATGCCGTAGGCATTCTCTAAAAGTCAACCTTCGGGCATTGCAGAGAAGTCAAGTAAAGTCAATAATTTATTATAGTATATTATATCTATGATACTGATACTGACTCAACGGTACCTAGTATGCACCATAGACAAATATTAATTTTGTTCTAAATGCATCATTAAAAGTAAATGAAATTGACAGTTTCGACGTTGTTCATAAATAAACACAATAACTTGCTACTTTGTTTACGAAGTGTTTTATACCGATTAAATACCTCGTAAAAAAATCTATGGATTGGAATAAATTCATAAACGATTAAATTAAAAAAAAACATTATTACTTATCATTCAAGCCTTCAGGGCCCACTCAGGGCATCATATACGCCCACATTTCACCGTAAGCATTTTTATCCCACGTAAAAGGTGGTGGGTGAGCCCATTGTCATATTAAAATGGACAATGGCAGGTAGTAGCAACCTGCTGTCAAAAATTTTCAAGCTACCTAAAGGCCTTCAACTCGGCTCAACGAGTGCCATGTTACTGGCAACCACGACCATTGGCTTAACGTGATTTCGGAAGCACGGAAACCTATGCGAATACATAGCGAAAATTGCTTAACGCAGTGATTTAGATAAAGTCTATCGGGTCGCCTTTTATCCCACTTTTGCCTGAAAGGTGTAACAGCATTAGAAATCATTTTCAAAGACCAGTAGAAAGCTTGCAGTTTCGCAGAGATCAGCACAAAAATACTTACAATAAGAAAGAAAAGTATCATTCAATTCCCTTTGGGGCTTTTGTGCTCCTAGCAATTGTAAGGAAAAAAAACATTACTCTTTTTAATTAGTAAGCGATGTCAATATCAGGTAATTAATGACTGAAAAGATACGAAATCTAATGCTCGTAGGAATAAATTTTTTTTACAGTCGTGTGACGATAAAGACAATTCAATGTAAAATTCAATTCAGTTAGATTATAGAATTTCGACGCTAACCGCGGTATGCATGACATGAAACTAATATTTCTTATATGTTTTATTTAGGTAAAATTGGTACGTGTCACAGAATACACATATTTTAGGATAAAACTGTACTGCTAAACGTTTTTTTTGGGATATATTATAACTATAGCTATACCATTTTCCCCAAAGGAGTATGCAGAAATGTAATATGCGTCCGTATTTCACCAGTTGTTTTCAGAGCCACATAATATGTCATGTTGAAAGTGACAGGGGCACGTTGTGGTTACATATTCTTGAAAATTTTCAAGTAGCGTTAAAGACCTGGCGACTTGAATGAAATTAAATTCCACAATCGGTCATCCGTCTCAACTCTCAGGACTGACAACAGCGTAAGTTGCTTATGTAGTAATTTTTTGCAGATAACTGAGTTCACGGGGCTGCAATTTTTGAAGTGAAACTTCTATATCGACGTTGAGAGAAATTTTATAGCTGTAAAAAAAACGTGATTTTTTTGGTTACGGGCCATGTTGTTTTCAGTGTAACTTCTTTATCATAAGTGAAACTTTTTTATCAACATATGAGAGAAATTTTATAGCTGTAAAAAAATGTCCTAAAGAAGTTTCACTTCTTACAAGTGTACTCTGGTCGACTCTGGTACACACACATATTTTTTTCTTCTATGAAATACTCTCATTTTTAAAACTAGCATATATAGTAAAGTTTTTATTGTACACCAGGAACTACTTAACTTGTTTTATACAAATCTTTTTGTGGTCTAGTTATTTGCGAAAACCAATAACCGCTACAGGTATATCGAGCCCACACGTCTGTTAGTGAATGATAACAGCTTTTGTCTTTCCAACATAATTGAAATTGTGTCAGAAATTGAAATCGTGTAGGATCGCCTCGCCAGTTTATGAATTTCGAACATGCTGGGTGCGGATGCTGCTGACAGGTAATGTGGGTCCGGCGGAACCTAACCACACATACATAGGTATACCGATATTGTGAACAACATATTATGTGATTACATTATGGCGGTACTCCAATCCTTAAACTATACATACCTCTATTTACAAATAAAAGGGTAAATGGTAGGTATAGATACAAAATTGAGTTTGTTCGTAGGCTAGTAATAGGTGCTACTTCTTACCTGTGTACTCTCGCACACACACATATTTTTTTATCTAAGTGCAACCGCACACACCAAACGCCTCTGGTCATCTGAACATGACCGAAGGGTAATAAAGAATACCGCGCATAAAACAATCCCTCGGTACTTCACGTATTGTATCACAATCCCATGTCGGCAGTCGGGGTCACGATTTACTACTATGGAGAAGACGGGATTCAACCGGAAGCCCTTTCGATCGCATAATCTTTTTCAGCATAATGTAGTTTGGCATAACAGTTTCAGCATAAAGATTTTTCTTACTCTAATTTTTTTACCATAAATTTAATTAGCATACATGTAAAGGGTATAATTGTTTTACACCTAAAGATAATTTGTCATAAAATACAAAACGCATAATGGAGCTATGCATAACCGTTTAAATAATAAATGAATAATATATTTGACCAAGAATATTTAAGAAATGATAAGACACCATTGTAAATAATCATCCCACTCATAGCCAAGTTTGTAAGCTGTAACATATGAAATGATATTTTAAGTGTTATAAATTTTAGACTACTCTTGAGCAAAGTCTTAAAAAGGTACGACGACGAACGAAGCGAGGAGGAGTGTTAGGTTACTTGTGACCACAACGTGCGAGCCGAGCGAGCGAAGCGAGCGTGCCGCGGTAGCGGCCTGTTATGCGCCAGAACTGAATCGCTCGTTTTAATCTACCTACTTCTTTTGTACTTCAGTATAGTGACTATCGACATTTTTAATCAGTGGGCATTTCAATCTAAGACAGTTCAAGGTTAGATATAAAAATAAAAATATGTACTCGTTAACATTACGTTATTCTATATATATATATATATATATATATGACTTGTAATCTTTATGCCATAGAGCGTGATGCCAATAATGTTATGATTAGTAATCGTTATTGTAAAAAAAAATATGCGTAAATATTTTATGCGGGTATATCATTATTATAAAGAAATTATGGGAAAATAAAATATGCCAAATGATTCTGTTTGAACGTTATGCAAAACGAAGAGTATGCAAAAAAACGTTATGCAGTTTTAAGTTATGCCTTTTAAATTTATGCAACCCAATACGGACCCGAGTCAACCCTAGGTATTGTCTCGTTTCAAATAATTAAGTAAACGTAATGTAAATTTATAACTGTAAATAAAGTCTGCTTAACGGAACGTGAATATGAAAGCTCTTTTATTTGAAACTAGATCTAAATATTATATAGTTTCGGTACAGTAACTTTACAGCTTATTTATCATTTTTATGATTTTATGTTGTCACTTTTCAGTTTTTTTTTATTTTTTTTTATACTACGACCTGGCAATCAAGCTTACGGCCCACCTGGTGTTAAGTGGTTACCGTCACCTATACCTTGATGTCGCTTTTATTAAGTCCACTTTAAGGTCAATAAAGTGGCTACCTGAAAGTACATAAGTAGTGTTTGAAACTTAATTTCAACACACAATGTGTATGAAATATAAACATTATAAAATTTTGTAACCTTTAGAAAATTTTATCGTTTTAATCTTTGTGCTTTACCAAATACAACCAGAACAAGTACTAAGCTCGTCATGGTGTTAGTAAAAAAATACTCACGATTTCGCAAAATATTAAAATATACCAGTTCAAAATCAAGAGTCGCGGTCAAATATAACGTTATATAATATACTTAAGTAAAATTTAACCTTATACAGTTTTAGTGAGCAAATGCAAAATTTAGTTTACTTAAATAAATTTTACCAGAATATTTTACATAAGATGGTAGCAAATTAGTATAAGCTAGGTCTTGGTGTTTCTCACATATTTTACGAATTACCACTGCTGCGAATATGCTTTCATAATATAAAATTTGCGTGTTATAATAAGTATTTTTATTACTGAAAGTGATGGGGTTCAAGCTTTGTTTAACTCCGTGAATTTTCATCAAACCCTTTTCTCGCTGACTTGTAAGCTTTTTTCCACTAAAATAATCTTCAACATCCCTTCTATATTAATACTAGTAACCGCAGCGAGCTTTGCATCTTCTTAGAATCGGGTTACATGGAAAATGTGTGAGAAAAATATAGTTTTTTAACTTATGTTCGTGACTGGTAGCAACTTTTTTTTACAGCAGGGAAGCCATGCTTTTTCCTCTAACCAAAAATGGTTATCATATTGCGTTGCGATGCTTCGCCACGCCTAAAATCAGACTTACTCTCGCCTATAGATCAAAAAAGTATACATACGAGTACTATCTAGGTTTTGCTTTTAACATACATATTATTTCAAATATTTAGTAATGCGAAGGTAAAGACAACCCTAGTTGAAGATGAAGCCGGGACCTAATTTCCTGTGGGAGTCAACGGTCGCCGGATATATATCTGCTGCTTCCACTAGGATCCACAGTCTTGTTCTACACGTGATCTAGGATAGTTATTTTTTAAAACCAACTTTTTTTGTTTATTTTACAATTGGTTGTCATATTTAGAACAACATTTTGTGAGCCCATTCTCTAGAGTTAAATATGCAGAGAAATATTTTAGGTAGGGGGGTTTTTAGAACCTTGACTGCCTCGTAAGTGGTAGTGTACGCGACTACCGCGGCGAGGTCCCAGATTCGATCCCGGAGTCGGAACAAATATTTGTGTGATCCGCAGATGTTTGTTTCGGAGCTTAGGCGTTTCCTATATGTAATATGTATGTATTTAGAAATATATAAGTATGTTTATCAGCTGTCTAGATCCTACACCACAAGCTTATATTAAAAAAAGTTCACAATATTTTTTTTTATATAATACTAGCTGACCCGCGCAACTTCGTTAGCGCCACACAAAAGAAACAGACAAAGAAGGAGACATTAGTTAAAGAGGGTGGGGCGTAGGATATTTTTATGAAACAACTTCTGAAGTATTCGCTTTTTAACAACAATAAACTGAATGAAATCGTAATACTTGTTGATGAGTTACTTACAACTGAATATTATATACACGCGGGCGAAACTGCTTGAACTGAATATCGTGTGCAAGACTTTTCCTGAATTAATACACAGAGTACCTACACACACCGGCATAATTAGCGGAACATAAAAAAAGAGTGAATCCTTTTTCAATTAATGTTGCTGGCTGGTTTATGACTACAGTGACTACTATGAAAACAGTGCTTCTGTATATTTTTATTAAGGAAATTTATAAATATTAAGTATACTACAGTAAGTGTTAAAAGTGCAAATGAACACACATAAATATACCGTAAATACTATTATATACATGCACAAGGCTACGACGGAGTTATTTGTGAATTAGTCATCAGCCATAAATCTTTGAATTTATTTTTACCGTTGTGAAAAATTAAGTGAACGATACCTATAATAAACTGTTAATGGTGATCCTACAATCTTCATAAAAACAAACAAATATTGTGACATGAAATGAACTTAAACATAAGAAAAGTATACTTACCTAATACTAATCTGTAAAACTTTCGAACATAAAAATTGAGAGTAGGGTACATCAATTCAAATCTTAACTGAACAAACATACCACAAACCCTACCGAACATCACATATATATATTGGAATATTAATATAAAAATTGTACCTAAATATGTAAATAAAATATCAAAGATCAATATATGGTTCAAATATACTAGGTTTGTTAAAGATATAGTTTTACTTGCACTTTTATTTATCTTTTTTTTTTATAATCTTGTCAATAGTGTGTTGAGATTTATTATAGATTTCATATTGGTATTTATTAGGAATAAAATAAATATGATGACCCGTAGTGCACCATCCCGTGACTTGCAACAGAAGTTCAACCTCACTATAAAGGAACTGGAGATTTGCAAAAATCTCAACAAACAGTTGCTAGAGGAACGGGATGATAGTGAAAAAGAAATATTTAATGTAATTGAGAAAAACACCCAACTCAAACAAGAGTTGGCTGAGCTACATACACATGTCATGGAGCTCACCGTTCAGCGGGATCACCTTCAGTCAACCGTAAAGGGTCTAGAAGAGTGCAGCAACACCCATGAACATGCACTGAAACGTATAAGCGTTCTAGAGTGTGAGCTGAGTGATGCTCATAACTCCATCACTTTTAGGGAAAATCTAAAATCGGTAGATCAGGCTGCCCTTTCCAATAGTCTGTATAATGAGCTAATGTGTGGGAGGTCAAGCCAGATCTAAGTTGTCTTGATGAGCCCATCACCTCGCACATAGATAAGTCAGCATTGAATATTCCTATTATAGCAGTAGACAAAACTGGTGACCACTTGTTATCGACTAACACCAACACATCAATAAAATTAGTTAGTAGTAGCAGGAATAAATTAAAAAAATACATAAAACACTATAAATTTATTTCCAAATCACAGAAACACATGGAAAAGCTTAAAATGGGAGCGAACAAATATCTTAGGACTTGTAAATCAAATGTACAGTTAAAACAACTAATAGAAACAAGTAAAAAAACAATTAAATACCCAAACAGAGCAATATGAGACAGATATACATCAATTACAGACAGAAATTATGAGTTTACATGATCCCTTAGATTCCATAACTTTAAAATACAAAACATCACAGAAAGAAATTGGAGAGTACATTAAGGCATTGAATAGCTTGGTGGAGTCTTGTCACAGCAATGAACAAATGTTCTATTCACTTGAAAAATTATATAATCAAACACCTGACTGTGAAAAATCCCTACCATGTTCTTCCTTGTCAATAACATCTCGGGCCGAGTCAACTTCTCCAATGGTTGACTCTGTGGGCAGTATATGTGACAATATTATAAACACAAATAAAACTTGCTGTAATAGCCCTGTAACAAAAATTACACAACCACAACGTTGAAAAGACTATTGTTTATTGTGATGAAATAGGCAAGAGTTTAGATTATCATTTAGATCAACATCTGGGTAAATCAGTCATGACCCTTTCATTTCCTGGAGCATCCTACTCTCAAATAATTAATAAGGTATTAACACTGGTTAATACCTTATTAATTATTGTTTATATAATTTTTATAATTTTATAATTTATAATTTTTGTTTGTGGGCAATGTGTACTGACACATTGCCCACAAACAAAAATAGTGATACTTATTGGCAGAAGAGATAGTGTGAACATTAGAACTATCATAAAGTTTTATGAACAGTTGTCAAATTTGCAAGTTAAACAGGTTATACCATCTACACTGCCATATAGCAAATCTTTTACACAAATTGAAAACAATATTAGATACAATCTGAATAGAAAGTTACATACCTTGACCACATATTGTGGGAATATAGAATTATTTGACTGTAACCCTTTATTACGGAATAATTACTTTTTGACATTAGATAGTTATATACTATTGAAGTTTTTACGACGTCAGATAGCTGTATTGTTATCCAATTTTTTATTGAATCAAGCCAATCTATTGGCTTATAAACCAGCTCTTTTTGAGCATAATTTTAACTTAACTTGGGATATTATCCCAAAAAACTAGCTTGTAAGACAACAGGTAAAAAATCTGGCCAAGGTTATAGGTCTTTTGAGCCCATTGAGTTTAAAGACACTGAAAATAATATTGGGTGTAATAATTCTGAGTATATCAACAATACTTCTAGTAGTTTAAACTTTGTTCACCAAAATATTGAAGGCACATCTGAAAAACTACTACAAATAGATCTTTTTATAAAGGAACACGTCATGTTACGTTAAAAAGTCATGAACTATTGTTCAACAATGAATTTTATCAGTTGAATTGAATTTTTAGCAGTGCGTTCTCAAGAAAGAAAGCTATTCGTGGTGGCTCTCTTATATTCGTTTCTAATAATTTAAAATGTAAAGAACGTAAAGATATTGTGGCACTTTCTATTGAGTGTACTGCAGAATTTTCCTGTGTTGAGCTTGAGCAACTCATTGTCCTCTGTGTCTACAGTCCTCCAGATAGGGATTATACTTTATTAGAAACTGTAATGGAAAATGCATTGAAGCGTTTGTTCACTAGTAGAAAACATGTTGTGGTATGTGGGGACTTTAATGTGGACATACTTGTGCAATCTTCGAAGTGTATTAGATTTATAAATTTGTTTAAGTCTTTTGGCTTACAAAACTTATTTTGTTAGCCAACTAGAATCACCTCACATTCTGGAATATGTATAGATAATATATTCTGCAACTGTGCATCAACAACAAGGGTGATACTAAGTAACTTTCCATCAGATCATCTTGGTCAGAAAGCGGCATTTCCTATTAATGTCACTTCTAAAGGGAATAAAATTGTATGTAGGCCAATCAGTGCATATCGACTTAAACAATTCAATGTTAATGTTTCAGCAAAAGTCACTAATATTGACTTTTATCAGGAAGATCCAAACGACTTTTAAGACTCCTTATTTAATACCATTAAAGCAGAGTACAATAACATTTTTAAATCAAAAACATTTTATAATAACAAAAAGTTGCAATTTTGTGAGTGGGCAACTCCAGGAATTTACAAAAGTAGGGCTAAGTTGTACGAACTATATGGTATGAAGCAATTTAATTTCGAGCCTGCCTTTATTCAATATGTTAAAATGTATTGACTAAATGTTTAAAATTTACTCTACCAAATGTAAAACAAGTTGCGGCCAATGTTCAACTGAATGGACAAGTGTTAGAGTTTGTAGAATCAACTGTGTTCCTCGGTATAACTATTGATGCCAATTTGCAGTGGGGCCCACACATAGAAAAGACAGCCTCTAGATTAAGTTCGGCTGCATACGCTGTAAAAAAGATCAGGACTCTAACAGATGTAGATACGGCTAGAATGGTTTACTTCAGCTATTTTCATAGTATTATGTCTTACGGTATTCTCCTTTGGGGGAGTGCTGCAGATTTAAATATTATTTTTGTTCTACAAAAGCGGGCTGTACGCGCTACTTATAATTTGGGCCCCAGAGTTTCTCTCCGAGAAAAATTCAAAGAAGTAAATATTCTAACCGTACCATCACAATACATTTTTGCCAATCTTATGTATGCCCAGAAAAATCTATCACAGTTTTATGCGATAATATAAACACTAGAAATAAAAATAATCTTTCAGTCCACCACAGTCGACTACATAAGATTGGCGATTCTTTCCAGGGTAACTGTATACGCTTTTACAACAGGCTTCCCTGTGACCTGAGAAATTTACCATTAAATAAATTTAAAAAGTTAATTAAAAACAAGCTTTGTGAAAAAGGTTTTTACTCCGTTACAGACTATTTGCAGGACAGGGACGCCTGGAAATGATCTGCTGGCAAAGTGAAATAATATTAAATTGTAAATAGGCCATCAAAAAAAAGCCTTCCTAAGTTTCTTGCCGGTTCTTCTCAGGGCCGCGTTCCAAACCGGTGGTCGCTTTAAATATTTTAAATAGTGTATGACATTTTGTAAGCGTTGTTAAAATGGTCTATGCAAAATAAAGATATTTATATTTTTTTATTTTTTATTCTAAAACCTTCAAAAAGGCCTGTGCTGCTGCCAAGTCGTTCCATATAAGTAATAAAATTAAAGAGTCAAAAAATAAGGTATAAATGACTTGGAATGTAATCAATACTGAAACCGGCCGATCACTACCTCGTGATAATAACATTGAGTTAATTATGAATATCAAAGTGATTAATAATAAATTAGATGTAGCATAAACTTTTAACAACTATTTTACAGACATACCCGCGAAAACAACTAGCTCGTTAAATTCTTGTCCAATAAAAGCTCAACGTATGCTTGGGGGCAGCGTGGATCAGTGTAGTGTCTTATTTAGCTTTAAATATGTAAATCCCAACGATATCACTAACGTATTCAAGTCGCTTAACTCAAAAAAGACAGCTGACTTGTGGGCTATTTCTGTAAAATTCATACAGTCTATTATTGTTAATATATCACCACATCTAGCTGAAATATTTAATAAATGTGTTGATCAAGGAGTGTTTCCGGATTTAATCAAACACAGTAAAGTAATACCTCTATTTAAATCTAGATCCAAAACCGACCCTGGTAAATTCAGACCAATTTCAATACTACGTGCCATTAGCAAAATTTTTGAAAAAAATATATTTCTACAATTACAAGCTCATTTTAATTCAAATATGCTACATGAAGAGCTGTATGGGTTCACAAGGGGTCGTTCTACCATTCATGCAGGTGTGACACTTCTAAATCATATATATAACGTCTGGGAGAATAGACAAGATGCTATTGGTGTATTCTGCGATCTCTCCAAAGCATTTGATTGCGTTGACCATAAAACACTATTGCGAAAACTATTTTATTATGGTGTCAAAGACTCTGCACTGGACCTTGTTGCCTCCTACCTAAATGATCGAATACAACATGTTGATGTCAATGGAATTAGCTCCTCTGGAGCCTCTGTAGCTATGGGCGTACCGCAGGGATCAATTCTAGGTCCGTTTCTATTTTTAATTTATATTAACGATCTGCCATTCTATATACAGAACTTGTGCGACATTGTTCTATTTGCTGATGATAATACACTTATTTTTAAAGTTGATCGCACGCTTACTGATTTTAACGGCGTAAATAGTTCACTTGCCCAAGTTGTAGATTGGTTTACGACCAATAATTTGCTACTAAACGCTAAGAAGACAAAGTGTATCAGATTCAGCATGCCTAATGTCAGGAAATGCGGTACAAATATAACATTGAACGGTGATACCCTAAATCTTGTAGAATCAACTGTATTTTTGGGGATCACTTTAGATAGCAAACTACAGTGGAATGCCCAAATAACGTGTCTTGCAGGTAAACTTAGCTCGGTAGCCTTTGCCGTTAGTAAAGTCAGGCAGCTCACTGATGTGGAAACTGCTAGGCTGGTATACTTCAGTTATTTTCATAGTGTCATGTCTTACGGCATTTTGCTGTGGGGCAAAGCAGCTGATATACAAGTAATTTTTGTACTCCAGAAGAGAGCTATACGTGCAATATATAAATTAAGTGCTAGAGTGTCTCTTAGAGAGAAATTTAAGGAAATTGGCATTTTAACGGTTGCATCACAGTATTTATTTGCAAATATCATGTTAGTTAAACAGAACATACATTTATACAATAGACACAGTGACATGCATTCGATAAATACTAGAAATAAGCATACATCAATTGGAACGCATCATCGTTTACAAAAGGTTCACGTCTCTTTTGCCGGAATTGGTGTACGCCTATTTAATAAAAATCCTTTAGACATTATGAACCTGCCGTTACATAAATTTAAGGCGGAAATTAAGACGCACCTCTTGAAAAGGGCCTATTACACAATTAATGATTATTTGAATGATAAAAATAAATGGAAATGAGTTGCTTGCTCTTCGCTCGAACTACTTTGTGTTATTTTGTACTTGTGTTGAATCTGCATATATATGTTGTATTTTTACATTTCTGCATATTGAATAATTTGAAACGTCTGACAACTAAAGGTTTCTAAATTGGCTGCGTTTAGTCCCAGTAATAACTAATATAAAAATATAATAATAATAATAATATTTTTATTTTTTTTTACACGGGTATCTTCATTTTTTTCTCATGAAAATACCCGGACAAAAAAATAAAATAAAATATTTTTGGGACAACCCACACAACGCCATCTGATTCCAAACTAAGCAGAGCTTGTACTATGGTAACCAGATAACTGATAAACATACTTATATATTTCTAAATACATACATATTATAGATAAATAACACCCAGACACAGAATAAACCATCGTGCTTTTCACACAAAGTTTTATCCTGGGTGGGAATGGAACCCACGACCTCTTGCGTAGCAGTCGGATGCACTCCCACCGCACCACAGAGGCAGTCTCTCAGCCACAGAAGCAATAATCTTGACGTTCATAAGTGTTACTTTGTGACCTACAAGAATAAAGATTTTTTATTTCATTTCATTTTACTATTATTACACTTATTTTAGAATAAAATATTTTAAAATCAGAACACTGTTGATCGTCACTTTTTTCTGTGATTGTTTTAATTTTAATCGACGTTTTAATAATTTCGAGTAAGTGTTCCATATTCCGGGTGCACAAGTTTGTATGCAAAGATCTTATTTTTTTATTTAATTCAAGACTTTTAGGACTTTTTATGTTCCTTAAATCTTACTGAAGGATAAGGGAATCATTATGCCTGATTTAACTCCGACTGAAATTGTCAGGGCACTTGATATGAGAAGCAGTAATCAAACTTACAGAGACATCGCCAGGATGCTTCGTCGATCTGTTTCAACAATTCATCGCAGTGTCCAGCGATACAGGGAGACTAATTCTCTCGTTAGACGTCGCGGGCATGGCAGAAATAGGCGTACATCGAGGAGAGATGACCATTTTATTTAGCTGCGTGTTCGAAGGAATCCGCGTTTGAAGGCTGTGCAAATCAGAAATCTTCTTCAAGAAGTTCGAGGAGTAGCAGTAAGTGAACGCACGGTGCGAAGACGGTTCGAAGAAGTGCATTTGCGTTCACGCATGCCCACCAAGGCTCCAAAACTCGAGGTACATCATCGCATAAACAGACTCAATTTCGCTCGAGAGCATTGTCTTTAGACCACGTACCAATGGAGTAAAGTTTTTTTCACTGATGAGTGTAAAATTCTTTTAAATCAAATTGTGTATGTGTGTGTATGTTTGGAAGCGCGCACGGACTTAGTGGTGTTTGATAGAGGGAGTCTGACTGCTGATCGATACATAAGGGAGGTTCTTGAAGAAAACGTGGTACCTTTTGCCCCCTTTATCGGTGACGGTTTTGTGTTGATGCAAGATAATGCTCGGCCTCATACCGCACTGCGAACTCGCGAGTACCTTAATCATGTGAACATCGCAGTAATGGAGTGGCCAGCAAGGTCACCGGACATGAATCCGATTGAACATGTCTGGGACTTACTAAAACGTGGGGTGAAATCCAGAATACCCGCTCCTGTGACTTTGGATGAACTGCGAAATGGCGTATTGGAGGAATGGCAGACACTTTCCCAAGAAACGATAGACAACATCATTCTTAGCATGCCAAGAAATCAAAATCAAAAATCTTTATTCATGTAGGTCACAAAGTAACACGTAAGTGTGTGTACTCTATATTCCATACATCTTTTTCCCGCGACAAAACCTTTTTGTGTACCAACGACTTCACGTGAGCAGAGCCGGGGGCATCAACTCTCGGAAATGTTCGACCTATATGCCGATTTTCATCAAAATATGATAAAATAACAAACGTCCAAATAATATAGAAGTCTATACAAACTTTCACATTTATAATATTGGTAAGATTACATTCCCGTGGGAATACCGGCAGTTCTTTCTAGGTGCTCATCTAACGTAGGTACGTAAAGAATAAGTTTACCAAATTGAAGGTTGTGTATGGTTTTACCCACGTAGTAGAGATTCTTCTAAAACAGGTGTAGGTACGTAAGTAAATGTTACTAACTTTAAAAGACAATCTTCCATACAACCGTTTATCCCTTATTTACGGGGCACCTACGTGTTAGAAGGAACCCCAATGCGAAGTTTGGACTTCATAGCTCCGTTAGCTCCATGGATTTCGTGATTAATGAGTCAGTTAATACAAACCCTGTTTTGCCTCCTTATAGGTAAACTTTTGCGAAACCGCGATACCGCAAAAACAGGTGTACGTAAATTCATGTTTCTAACTTTGAAAATGACGAACTTCCATACAACCGTTTATCACTTATTTTCCTTAGAGGTAGAATTTCGAAAAATCCATTCTTAGTGGAAATTTACGTGTTAAGAGGAACCTCCATGCGAAGTTTGGGCTTCGTAGCTTGGTTAGTTTTATAGGTTTCGTGATCAATGAGTCAGTTATTACAACTGCTGTTTTACCCCCTCAAGGGTAGAATATTTCAAAATTCTTTAACACTTAATTTTTTATTTTTATACAGAAGCAGGTATAAGAAACTCGGTGTTGCTATGTTTGAAAATGAAGCATTTTCCATATAAACCTTCAACCCTTGTGTACTCCCATAAAGGTAAAATTTTGCAAAACCGCGATACCCATTTATTTGTAACTAAAAACAGGTGTACATAAATTCATGTTTCTAACTTTGAAAATGACGAACTTCCATACAAGCGTTTATCGCTTATTTACTTCCTTAGGGGTAGAATTTCGCAAAATCCGTTCTTAGCGGAAACCTACGTATTAAAAAGAATCTCCAACCATATGGCGACCTCATTCCCAGTACCTAGAAGATTCTGCTGACTTATAATATGAATGCAAGTATGCAGAAACATGATTGTAGTACCTAGAACAGTCTTACTGATGAGATGATTTTTATCATATGAATAGAGAAAAGCTCCGAGCATTGTAAAACACACTTTGATTGACGTTCTGATTCAAATGTAATTAAATTGTGATATTTTATCGGGGTAGGCAAAGACTATGGCTTTCCACTTGCTACGATCCTGACAGCTTTCGCTTCTTCTACTTTCATGAGTGTTTTCATACACGCTCGCCGGTTAAGGGTACTTCTTGACCTGGCCTTTTTCCAAAAGATCGTCGATTTGATTGACGTACGTGCGCCAAGGTCGACCCCTACCAGTTTGCCCATTCAGTCTCGCCACATATATCTGATTCGTCAGTCTATTTTCATCCATCCTCTCCACGTGTCCGAACCATCTAAGCATGCCTTTTTCTATATTAGTCACTACATCTTCTGTCATCCCGCAATGTTCCCTTATCACACTGTTCCTTTCTTTATCCATCAACTTCACTCCAGCTATACTTCGCAGACTTCTCATTTCCACGGCATTAATTTTACTTTTATGCGTCTTCTGCCATACCCAGCTTTCACTGCCATACATAAGTGTGGGGACCAGCACTCCTCTATGTACACCCAGTCTTACCTTCTTAGACACGTTCTGACTGCTCATAAAGGCGTACTTGGCTCCATTCACTTTATTTCCTGCCAAAACCCTTCGCTAAATGTCATAGTCACACTTTCCATCTCTCGTAAATTTTGTACCCAGACATACAAACTCTTTCACTTGTTCTACTCTTTCTCCTTCCACAAGAATTGAGCAATCCGTCGTACTTACCTCTCTTTCAAAAACCATTACTTTAGACTTGTTTACATTTACTTTCATTCCTTTGTTTATTAACGAATCATGCATAATGTTTACCATCAACTGCAACTCCTCCGCCGATGATGCTAGTATTACCTGATCATCGGCGTATAGGAGGCACTTGACGGTCAGTTCATCCATTTTTATACCATACGTACTCTCTTGCAGTACTTTCAGGCAGCTGTCCATGTATAGGTTAAACAGCAACGGCGACGCTAGACAACCCTGTCTCACACCTTTTTCAATGTGAAAAAAGTCTGTGCAAGCTCCGTTGATCCTGACACAAGCACTGGAGCCCTCATAGAGAGATTTCAGTGCTCGTATCAAGTGGCTGTTTACTCCATACCTGGCCAGTGTTGACCACAGTTCATTCCTCACCACTCTATCATAGGCCTTTTCCAAGTCTACAAATACGCAATAGACTTTTTGACTTTTCGCCAAAAGCTTTTCTACAACGCATCGTAAGGAAAAGACCTGATCCGTGCATCCCCTTCCTTTCATAAATCCTCCTTGTACATCCCACATTTTCCCTTCAGTTTCATTCATCACTCTTTTTATGTGTGATTTCTTAGTAATTACATTTAGTTGAAAGTATTTTGGTTTTCTTTTGGGTCATCCGAAAGCGACGTACATATCTGGCGTCATAACAAATTCACACGTAAATAAGCAAAGCCGCAGCGCTCTAAGCGAAGGGTTCCCTAACCTGTGACCTACAGACGTAACGAGCTTTAACGAGATTCTACATCTGGATCAGACTCTCTATACTACGTACTTATAAGTATTTGTATCCAGTCGGCGAGTTTCATATCTTTACTGAATTTCAACAATGAAGATTATACTGTGAAATTGAAATATAAACTTAAAAAAGAAAATCAAACATTACTTTCACTGTTTGTTAAAAAAAAAATGAATTATGTAGTAGCCTGTTGTCGCCTTTGTTTGCATAATATATTCGGGATTTCAGAATATCCCTCGACGACCTGCGGGCACAGTGGCTGGTCAACAACAGCGCGAAGTCAGAACCAGATGACATGTGTTTGTTTTTATTTATTATTCTGTACAATACAAATTGATATTTTTTGTAATATAAATAAGATTACAAAAAGGATTTTTAATACTTTTCTCGTGTGAAAATGCGTAATCGTTAACCAGTACGCGTCGTTATCCAGTGGATATCTGTATAAGGTAGAATGGTTTATGTCTGAAAAAGCATGGAATGCTGCTTTAATCTTTGGCATGGCTCTGTAAAATACTATAGCACTCTAGACCACTGAATTTGATGTTATTGTATGTGCCTAATAAATATGTTTATTTTTTTCTTTCTTTGACCTAATCCAAGCCTCCTCTGCCTGATCCTAAACAATATGATACAATGTCTAAAACTTTCCTACAGTAGAACCAATCAGTTCAGAAATCCTTTTCTATACTTATACACTTTGAACGCTTTATGAATATTATGTGCGCTGCGATTAAAAACCTGGGTTCTTTCAGCGATATATTCGGTGCTTTTTATTTTATTATTTTGCCTTTGCTCCACTTTGTATTTAACCCTACTCATTTGAAACCATATTAAATAACACTAGCTGATGCCCGCAGCTTTGCCCTCGTTGTGAAGTTTTCCTGTAGGTACCCGTTCCCCTAGTGTTATACGTGGTGTTCCCATAGTGTTATACGTGGGTAACACTGAATATGTTTAGAAAAAAAAAACGGCTTAATGTAGAAAGTTGCTAATACTTTTATTGTTTTTCGAAGTAATCTCCGTTTCTCTCTACACATCGTCGCATTCGATGGAACCACAGAGAAAAGCTGTGGGCCCATTCTTCCTTAGGGGTCTCTTCTATGGCATTTTCGTACGCTTTCACCGCATCTTCAGGGCTCGTAAAGCGAATATCTCGAAGTATATCTTTAGTTCTTGGGAACTAAAGATAAACTTGGGACTGTATGGCGGATGACTAATTATCTCGACACCTGCCATAGTCAAATATTCAACAGTCCGTTTTGCGGAGAGCGCTGAAGCATTGTCGTGGTGAAGAAGCATCCTGCTTCGAGGGCGCTGCTATCGAATTTTTTCCAAGACAACAGGCAAACAGCGATTGACGTACCAGTCTGCAGTAACTGTCCTTCCATCATTTAGCATAATTGTCGCGAAATGACCTTTCCGAATAATGAACGAGGCTATCATCTTCTTTTCTTGACTTCTTCCTTTCTTTACCTTAGTTGGCCGATCCTCAAAAGGAAACACCCACTGAGCTGATTGTCTTTTGGTTTCGGGTTCGTAGCAATATATCCAGCTTTCATCACCTATGACAATGTCAAATACAGCATTTGAGTCACCGCCGTTGAACTTATCTAACATTTCGCGACACCAGTCCATGCGAAGGCGTTTCTGGTCGTCGGATAAAGTATGGGGAATCCATCTGGTACAAAACTTCCTGACGCCTAAAAGTTCGTGTAATATTTTTTGAACTTGACTCATACCAATGCCTAGGCTTGCCCATATCTGCTGATAGGTCACTCTCTTATCTTCCTCTATCATACGTCGCACAGCACTGATGTTATATTCAGTAGTCGCTGTTAAAGGACGTCCCTCACGCGGATCATCACTGAGATTGCTACGTCCACGCTTAAACGCGTTAAACCAATTGTAAATAGTGGCACGAGATGGGACTTCATTATGAAATGCTAATCGCAGCCTATCATAGCTTTGTTGTTGAGTAAGCCCACAACGAAAGCCATAAACGATCATTGACCGAAAATTTTCTCGCGTTAAGTTCATTTTCACGTTTAACAAGAGTTTTACATTTGCCGCCAATTCACAAAAACAATTGACAAATGAATGCAATACATTACATTAGGTTACCAAAGAGTTCTATAATTGAAATTCAAAAAAAGTTTTCATTAGCAATATTTCTTTCTGGCCAGTTCTAAACATTTTCAGTGTTACCTAGGTAGTAAGCCAGTATGTTATCCTTAAGAGATAGACATATGCCAACGCGGACTTTTCTGTATATAAACAATATAATGTAGGAATTGAGAATCTTTTATAGATAATATTATCCCCCATTATATTGTTTTGTTATATATCAAAGGGTTTAGGCAGCGTTTTTCGTGGAAAGCTCCCGTAAGGCTTATTTTTTTCCGACACCTCTAATATATATTTTAGCCAATGTACATAAATAATTAACAAATAAATAGTAATTTCTAGATAACCACTCTATCCATTTCTGTAAAAAAAGGAAATCACTCTATCCATTGTTAAAAACAGTAAAATAGGTTCAGTAGTTTTTAAGTTTACTGCCAACAGACAGACGAACAAACAGACGTCGCTAAGGACTTGTTTTATTATATGCAGTGATGTTCTGTCACCATGTATCTGTTATTCCATTTGCGTAACGATTTGTCCCGAGCTAGATAAATGAGCAGCTTGGAACACTTCTGCAGCGCAAGCAACTCTAGGTACGTAGGTATACAAATTGCTGCCTGCCTTGTGATTTTTCCCTGTCGTGCGCGTAATAAGAAACGACTTTTCCACGCTTCTCATTAAGTGGAAGATCGATCTCAATCCACCGTCATCCATCTTCAAGGGTTATGAAACTTTTTTATTTTAAGAACGGTGTTTTATAAAATTATATATTTTGTGTTAATAAGTTATTTGATGTAAAAGAGTAAAATAATAGATAATTAACTTGTTCTTGGTTATAAATATTTCTCTGCTTTTGAACTTTTCTAGGTCGCTAGTCCAACTATTTGGTGTCCTACGTTATGTTTGCCGAGCCGCAGTCTCCACCCAGATCTCACAGGAGTGTCAAGCTGGTAACGGCGCAGCTTCCGATCTGGCTTTTACAAATTACCTCCGTTAGCTTCGATAGTTTCGAAGCTAACGGAGGTAATTTGTAAAATAAAGTCGGGCTATCAGAAAATTTACACATCAGTAAAACCGTTTAGTTTTAAATAATGAACAACGTTCACGAAAGTTATTATTCTAATATTATTAAATTAGTATTTCAGGTAATGCTTTAGCCTAGGAATGAAAATAAAGCATAAAAAAAAATTTCTAAACGCCTTAGTTTATATTTTATATTCCTAAACAGCTTTAATTACAAGACTCTGTCAGGAGTGCTGACGTACAGGCCATTAAGAAGTTACAACGACTGCCATCGCTTTGCATAAAACTTGTAACTTCAGTAATGATAGTACTTGAAAATACAAAGTCTTGTGTAACTACGAGTACTATTATTTTCCTTGGCCTTGAGTGTCATTTGTCATGCTGGGGTGTACCTTCAAAATTAGAAGTTTAATAGTTTGAAATAGGCTTCTTTAAGGAGTGTATTTAGTATAATAAAATAGTAGAAATCGTGTGTTAACAATTAATAAATTTATTAAAAAAATTAACTGTGCCCCCTTACTCCACTCGTCACATTCTTCGAACACCCGTTGCACCTCACACAATTTACACATGCACCTTATAAGTATTCAAATACTTTTATACAAAATTGATTCTCTATTTGTAAAATTTTGGAAAATCCAGTATCACGTGTTTATTTATTTTTAATCAGAAGCAGGTATACGAAATTATGTGTAGTTAGCTAACTTTGAAAATGAAGAATTTTCCATATAAACTTAGAACCTCTGTTTTACCCTTCAAAGGTAAAATATAGATTTTAACTTTATGGGACCTTTATATGATATTTTATTACATATACCGATGTATCGACCGCGTTGCGCACCTTGTTGCGGCTGGACTCTGGCGCTGCAACGCTTTCGAAACATCGGTGTATGTAATAAATATTATTTCACGTGAAGTCTTAAATATATTAAGTGATAATATTTGAGACTTCACGTGAAATAATATGTTTAAAAATGACATTATCAAGTCTAAATATGTTTTATTTATTTTTATTTAAAAAAAATGTTCACAACATGCATATTTACATCTTATTATACTAGAACTACTTGCTTAAACTATAGGGTTTGTGTGCCAGCAGTTTATGCTTTACAATATTCAGATATCATTTAATACAAAACAATGTAATATACTTAGACCATACCCAGTATGGGTAGGTAGTAGCCGGAAGACAACAGTATTCGCGCGCAAACGCACGGAACTAGGTGAACTTACGTGTACGCTTATTTATATTTTTTTTGTTTCATACATGCAGGCACACGTGAGCACACAAACAAGCGGTGTGGCTCTATATACATACAATAAATGTGTAATCTGGATTTAATTTATAATATTTTTTGAGTAAATTATTAAGTTTGCGAGTGAACTTCTCACTACTACGAAATTCCGAAACGATTGCAGTAGGCAAACCATTGAAAATATATGGCAAAAGGTAACTATATGTTCTAGCACCATATTTGTTGTTAATTTTCGGTAGACAAATTTTTTTTGTATACTCTAATGATCTTAGGTTTTCATTTCTTGTATAGTCTTATAATACATTTACATTAATAACTTCTTCCTTTAGAATGGCCAGTCAAAGTTTACTCAGCACAGGAAGCAGCTCGCAATACTGGAACAATCCATTATAACAGTTTATGTGTTGAAGTTTTACTATTTTGGGAACTATTGTTTTTAATAATTTAAATTGTAAGTTATAAATATTTGCCAATTTTGTTTTACAAGCACGTCCATAACTGCTCAACCCGTACCCTATAACACTATATGCCAAATATATCAATCTTAACACTTTGAATGGTATTTTATATTAAATCACATATAGTTTACTCAGTACAGCTCTTATCTTATAACAAATATAGTCAATGTGAGAATTCCAGTTAAGTCTGTGGTCAACAATAAGGCCTAAGTACATGTGTTCACTTACCAAATCAAGCTTGACACAATCGTTCAAGAGACAACCATGATTACCATGCAAACAGTCGTGACTGTGGGCTACTATCGCTGGTATATAATTAGTCCGCCTGGCGTTCTGTGGAGACTAAATGCACATAAGTTTAATCTTTTTAGCATTAATGACAAGTCCTACATCGTGTGCCCATTGACACATGCGGTCGAAATTCTCCTGCAACTTACGCTCAGCACAAGCCAGCACACGATCTGCCACCAAAATGCATGTAAAATGCATGTGATTGTAATGTAATGACCCGGTGATTGAACGCACCCTCTGTGAATGTCTTGTATACCCTGAATATTATTTCGTTGCCTTTTCAAAATAAGTTTCCTTATTTCTTGAAAAAAATTTAAATAAGGATATATTTTGCAACCTATCCTAACTCCAGTATTGATCTTGACAGTACTAATTATTTTCTCATTGCTGCTTTAGCTAAAAGACGCTACAATATTTTGTAATAAATTTCTGTTTTTTTTAACTGAAGCAGATCCGGCGGGTTGTTTCAAGTTTTACTTGTCTGTGTGAGTATTTTTCTGTGGCATCGTGGCTCCCTAACAGATGGACCTTTGATTTTGTTTTCTTTTTGGTTTAAAGGAATTCATCTAAATTAAATTACTCTTCAATTAGGTATCAAATAAAAGGGCTTAACTGAAAACATGCATTATGACAAATTTTAAGTCCAAAATGGCTGCCAAAACAAAATGATGACATTATTCACTGTTACTTGTTTAAGGTTTTTAATTATTTAAATTACTAATTCAAAATAAAAATGACCTGCTACAGTAGTTTCGATTAAGACTAAGAAGTAGTTATTCGTTGTAAGTAAAGTAGTTGTGAGGTAAAGCAGAACGATCTTTGTTGACTTTTAGTGAAATGGACAACATAAAGTTTTTTATTGGCTTTTTAGACTTCTAAGCTCCAAAGTTTAAAAAAAAATTATAAAGCCGAACAAAATACAGAACTTTTTGATCTGTAAATTTTCAATTGAACTGTAAATACAGGACGTTCGATTTTTTGTGTTAATTCTGAATTCTTGTTTGTGTACAACTGGAGCTCGAAATGTCTAAGGCGAGAGGACCGCTCATTTCATAGTTCCTCAATTTATAAATTAACTACTATTCATTCAAAAAATTAAATGGAATCCAAAAAATACAAGCTTAGGTTCTTTTTTTTTGCAACAACTATGTTGAGATAAATCTATTTTATAAATTTAAAAGTTAGCGTTTATTTTTGTCTGGTTCTTACTTGTGACAGGCACATTTTATTTAAGCAACCTACAACCTGCAACACTGTCTTAGATTAAGAATCTAATAAGACTATTGGGTAAAACCCAGACTGAGTAAATACATTGCAAACTAATCTTAGTGGTTTATGGCAATGTCATGTTAGAAATAAGTTTGTAAATGTATTTTTGTACTGATTATTAAAAAAAAGATACAGACAAACGGTTTGCGTCATTTGATTCAGGACGGGATGAATACGTGCATGGGCGATTGTGAAGTTGTTACCATTTCCGGTTTTGAAACAGATTTCGGTTTAGGAGTCATCTGATTTTCTCGCTACGATAATGAATGGCGCGATACTTGTAACAAGCTTTATTAGCAACTTCGGGTTGAATCTTGAATCTCAACAAGATAGAGAATCTGACTCAAGAAGATAGAAGCTTGCGGCATTTGATTCAGGACGTCATGAATACGGAATGAATGAATGAACTTCGGGTGGAATCTTGTGAGATCCAAGATTCCACCCGAAGTTAATATAAATGCATGAAATTGGAAGCAAATAATCTTCAACCGATTGAGCTAAAAATTTGTAAGTATTCATATTTAGTTTTGATGACAAAACATTTGTTTAACTGATCTGAACTAAATTCAATATTGTGTCCAAATACCAAGATGGTGAACTAGTTATTTTTAATGGCCAGCCACAGTATGAGTATCAAATGAAAGGACTTGCTAAAAATTATTCTTTTTAGCGCTTGTAAATAGCTTGTTTGTGAAAAAAAAATACAATCAATTTATTATCCAATGGTTTGGTTATCTTGTGGTTGTTAGGATAATCTGTTTGTAGGTTATCCCAACGATAACGTTGTATACTCAGTTTATGAAATAACTATTACAATATGTACTTATCAAAAGAGCTTATCAGTATCGTTACATATTTTATTAACATTTTATTACATGCCGATATAAATACATGCAGTATTATCGTTGGTTTTTGCACTTAGTGACACATGCCTACGTCACTGGCTTAGTGAAATTACTGTTTGGATTATACAGGGTGTAAATATTAAATATAGGTATATACTACCTACTTGATAAGATATTGAAAAACTGAATGCTGGTTTCGAAAGTGCAGGATCTATAGTTTGGTATTGATAAATATTTAAAAAATAAAGCGAGTATAATAGAACAAGTAATATATTTTTCATACATTAACCTTGACGCTTTAGCTCTAAACAACAAAATTATGATAATTTGTCATACAATTCATCATATTTATGACTCTTCTGCCAGCTCTTTTTAGGAAATAACCATGATTGTATGTTTTGACCTAAGTATAAGAACGTGTCGATAATAAATTAAAGATAACTTAAGTATAAAACGATAAAAAAGTTAATGGTATACTTGAACTTTTCAAGTATAGGCTATACTAAATGTAGATAAAAGGACGTGGAACTTGAACTAATGACCTTGACCTTACAGTTTCAATGAATGACTCATTAATTATTAAAATAATAAATTAGTAACTATTTTTGGAATTCATTAAAAAACATTATTAAGTTTTTTTTTAAATATCTTGTGTAGTTTAAGAGTTTGTCTATGAGTACATTTAACGTTTCCACCCTGTATGTAACTTATCCACATCCTAACAAACAAGATGACCTTATAAAGTTGATTTTATAAGGTCTTAACCATTATAGTAGTTTTAAAATGGCATCGATTACGCCAATGTGCCTTATAATGACATATTAAAAAAGGATTTGGATAATATTACCTTAATTCTTATAATTAGGTTGGTTAAACGTTTTTAAACCCAATTAATATGACTACAATAGGAATTCAAAAAGTATTTTTCTTATAGAGCCTAGTTTCATTGCTTTTTAACCGTATAATAATCATAGTCATATAAAGGTTTTGAATATGGCCATTTCTTTTTATCAAGTTAATGCACAAGATAACTATGATACTTTTTAACTTATAGCAGTGATGTATATGATGTTTATCCAACAAACGAATAATTGGTAGCATTTTTCATGATCTTTACAAGAATGCTAGCTATCCAATTTTACTTATATACTAATTATAAAGGCATAGTTCTTTATGCAGTTATATTTCAATGTGTTACATAACAATATTCGCCATGTTGAAAGTTCAGCAGATGTGAATTGATTACTGAGTTTTTTAAGTTTAAATTAAAAATAAGGAGGAATAGGGGTGGTGGTTATAAAAGAAAAGTAAAAAAATATACGAAAGCCTAATCCCGCAACTTTTACTGCCCGAAAAGGGCAACTGTTACCAACGAACCATCCAGTATTCCGCAGAAAATACTACATAATGTACCTAATGCCATACAAAAGTAATTGGATGCGTGTACATTGCTCAAAAAAATAAAGTAGATATAGCGATCAATCAAATCAGCCTATGGAATTCCACTAATGGATGTGAGCCTCTCCCAATTCACGTCACATAGTCCTGCACTTTCCGCATCCAGTCCCTCCTAGCGAAATTTGCCAGGTCGTCGCTCCATCTGGCTGGGGTCGTCCTACAGTACGTTGGCCGAGTCGCGGTCTCCACTCCAGTACTCGCTTGCTCTATTGGCCAGCCTATTGCTACTTTAATGTACTTACCCTGCGAGCTATGTCGACCACTTTGGTCCTCTGACGGATACGCTCATTCCAAAGTTTAAGTAGATATGCATTAAAGAAATTGATACTGGACATTCCTGGCATAATTGATTACTTGTACAATTTCATGTGCTGACATTTAATTTTAATTTATTTAGTATTGTACTTTATACCATTACTCCAAATTCTTTGTAAAATAAAAAATGTTATTTAAAAACCAAGTATTTGTATTAGTCATCATTTTTATTTTGTTTCTGGCTGCCGAATTTCAAAATTCCTATACACGTAGTAATTCTCTTGTTGTTGACCATAATAAAATACATATAAGAGTGATCACCCTTATTAACGTTATTAATATATTTCTTATAAGTACATTGACCTTCTATTTGCATTTTCGTGGCCATTATAAGTTTAACTATCCTGTTACTTGCCATAATAAAACACGTATAAGAAATAAAAGCTATAACTAAAGCAAGTATAAGGGGATTATAAGATTACTGTGCTAATAAATTGTGCCCAAACGCACCCTTATTAGCAATAATACGGCTTTTAAAAGAGTATTATTTTTGGCTTTATTAGCCACTATAAGGAAATATTTTGTTAGTTGGGATAATTTAACTTTTAATAATCTTTATACTTCACGTAAAGAACATTACTTTTTGAAAAAGAAATATAAGAGCAACATTGGAAAATCTATCTAAATAAAAGGGCTTGATATAGATTTATACATATCGATAGAAAATACATATCGGTATTTTAAACGTTTATCATAAGGCTTCTTGGTACTTTAATAAGAAGATAAAGATATGCGGCAGCATCAGATTTAGGGCCGTATTCCAGAACGTTTATCAATACTCAAGAAACACTTGAGAGTAGTATTTATGCGGCAAAAACTAGCCTCAAGCGTCGATTGAGTATTGAGACGTTCTGGAATACGGCACTTAAAGTTCTAAATTACAAGCTATGCACTTGACGTAACGTTGTGTGTTACTTTTTTCTGAAATCTCCATAACTTCCTCGTCTTAGCGTTACCAAACAGTAAAAACAAAATTGAAAATCCACACTGGTACATTCCAAAAATATTACTTACAATTAAAGTCCCAGCTAAAATGTAACTATCACCTTTTATTATATAAGCAATAATATATAAATCTTTATACATCTGTTGAACACAAAATACAAAGATCATGCCCATCATTACAACAACAATTTTTACATTATTTTTCTTATTCATATTATTCTTTAGTATAGATATAAGTATCAAGACTAATAGAACTCCATTTGCTATTAATATTGGCCACGTGATTATCATTATGATTATAGAACAAACCACTATAGTATTATGCTCTTGTTGAATACTTAAATATAAAAAAATAGAAACTATAGCTGGTGCAAACCACGCGCAAGGTGACACTATTAATATTTTCACATTTTCCGTATCAAACACTTTGACCATACATAAGTACATTTGTCGACTGTAGATAAACATCCATATAATAAGTGCCATTTCTGAATAAAAGAGAAATAGAATATTGAACGCCATTAACCGATAAAAGTACCTAATAAATGTGTACAAGAATCGGGAAAGCATGAATTGAATCAACAGTTGATTTTTGTAGGTGTTCCTCCATTCTTTGAATAGCGCGGCTGTTAAAATCATCAGTATGAAAGTCAATGACGAAAACGTCATACCTATTGTAGCCGTCACCAAAATAAGCGTATTTATACTTGTGTTGTTTGTATTTTGTAATACATTATCTACCTCTAGTTCGCAGACAAACGGCATAGGATCTGATCTTCTCATAGTATTACTTATTAATTCTTTCTCTTCTGAGAACTACTTCTTCCGATATTGTAGGTCTAGCTTGTAGTTTTTTAAATTTTCAGCAAAGGTTCCAGAGGTTGGTTTTGAGAGTTTTTTTCTATAAATATTTAAATTGTTTTATCTTGCAATAAATTGTATTTTGACTTCACTTTGTCACATGTTATTTCATTAAACAATGTTATTAAATGTTATAATGTAGATTTTTCAACAGAATTTACATGATTATTACTTTAATAACTTCACTGCAAGACACGTCCACTCCTAATAATATCCATAGGATAAAGAAATGGGAGGTCCATGGCAGCTTTTTGTTTGAAACACATGGCGTACTTCAGATATATCTTGATTAGAATATCTAATCATGTGCGAGTTTGAAAACACTTTTGTTTTTGTTTCAAATTTTGCAGGTACATAACATCATTAATCACCATAATATAAGAGGGCTCATACGCTAGCTTGTGCTGTGTTTTTATTAGTTACCTAAATTGAAAAACAAAACGGAACTCTTATAAGATCATTTTGCTATCCGTACGTCCACCTTTCCGTCTGTCTGTCTGTCAAAATCCTTTTTATTGGGAACGAGTTAAAGTCTTATTCATCTTAGGCCACTTCCGAAACCTTGATTGGACGGAAGAACCAACAGATTCAAGTGTATAACACATTAGAAGGCTTTACAAAGTCGTATACAGCAAATTTTGCAGCCGGTGATATTGTAGGATTAGGACGTTTTAAACGAGTACTGGTAGCTGCAGTGTCCAGCGGGACAGTCAAGATTTGGAGCAACAAGGACAAGGAGGTGATCAATGTTGGCAAGATTAACCGGATGAGGGTCTATAAAGATGGTGATGTTTTTGCTACAGGTGGCGAAAAAAAAAAAATGTTATAAAGATATTTTCTTGGCTTGGAGCCTGAAATTTCATTTTTATTGTCTGCTAGTACCAGCTGTCGTTTGGATTTTCATTTTCATAGCATTGTCGGCAGAAACTGCCTTTTGTCCTCCCAACCCCATAAAGGCGTTTACGTCATTGCGTCATTTGTTAGTGAGTAGATGCACCGCTAGGAGATGACGTCGCTTGGGCCCCGGAGATCTTGGTGGGGCCCATTACACCCAATGGAAATTACTTATAGTATTTACGAAATTGTATAGAACCCTCGGTGGGTTTTATACCACTAAAGTAGCAAACAACCTTACCTTTACGAAAGTAGGTCACCACAGTCTATGAACTTTTACTATACAGTGGCCTTGAAACTGATCGGGACCGCGTGTGGCTACCAGCTATGGAAAAGCTCCCATAAGGCCTTTAACTGGGCTCAAGGACGGCCATGTTACTGGCACCTGGATCCATTGACTTCACGTGCTTTTAAAAGTACGGAAACGTTTGTCATGCTACATTCCGTTACCAATCTCAAGACACCGTCTTCTTCATCTTAAGTTTTTTCCCTGTTGTTTTATGTGAACTTACTTATTTATTAGTCATGCCTGTATTCCCGAAGGAGATTGGATACTTAGAAGTTACTCATACAATAAACTTTTTTTATTACAGACAAATGGGTAGGCAACTGACAGTATCGCGTATGCGATTTTACGCCTACAGCCTGACGTAAACTTGACACGGTATAATTATTATTTTCATCTCTATTAAGGTGCGAGCGAGAGGGAGTGATATGCATAACTAACTGAAATTATACTCTGATTTTTTTGTATCCATATACAAAAATATCAGAGTATAGTTTCAGTTAAAAGGAATCAACCTCCAAAGAAGCGGGATAACACCCGAACCAACCTGATATTGACTGCCTCGTGGAACTGCTCCACTGGGGCTGTCAAAAGTTTAAGCAAAAATGTGTGTTTAAGAAACTTCGTGTCTAATATATAGCCATTTGCGACGAACATCGTAAAAAACGCCATTTTATTGCATATGCGCGTGCTCTCAACCAGACTGATGGTTAGATGGCGATTGGATCATAATCATTTTGTTCTGGTGGAGTCATTGGGAAGCTTAGGGTGCGTGGCAAAGTGCCACACATAAGAATTCGGTTCTTTTTTTTGGCGGTGGGTGACGAAATAGTACACACTTGTGCTCTGTACTAAAATATCTTTTAATTATATAAGTTAACAAATTACAGACAATTTACGCATAAACGGTGTTATTTAAAGTTACAATAACTATATATTATATTTATGAAAGTTAACATCACTCACTTTACTATGTCTCAAATAAGTAGCATTGAATCTGCCCAAAAGTCCTTAGAGGATGGAGGCATTAGAAGCTCAGCTCCAGAGTGGTGACCCAGCTAAGGATACTGTTGCAAGAGTGGCTGAGGAATTCTTGGTCGGTCGGACTTGGAAGCTATGAAATGTATGTTTAGGTAGTTAAAATACTATGTATTTTTTTATATTGTTTTTTCTACTTTAATATTTTATTTCTTGTCACAGATATCTTGCCACATTTATATTTGACTGTGTGATGTTTGCTGGCGGGTGGTGCAGAGATGTGCCGTCGTATTGAACTGAAAATAGGTATTTTGCACATATACATTATTTTTATATATCTTTATCAGAATAACTTATTGTATATACTTGGCGACTTATATTCTATTTATTTATATATATAAATAAATAGAATATAAGAATATATATATAATATATATATAAATAAATAGAATATAAGAATTATATTATATGAAGACCACGTGAGCAGATTGCTCAAAAACGGAAAGGTCAAAAGTACTCGGATACCCAGACGTGCGTGTATGAAGCGATTGATGAATCTCGAAGAAGCGAAAGAAGTACATTTATCATATTTTTGTTAACATGTTAACTGATGATGATGATGAACCATATCACTCTGCCTACGATTCTTCAATGTCTAATGATGATAGCTTCAGCTCCTCGACCGGAACGCTGGGTGACTGCCTGCGAAAAACTTTTGAGTTAAAAAATGACAACCTGCTAAATGTTTGCCATTTAAATGCACAGAGCATACCCTGCCACTATAGTGAATTGGTGGAAACTTTTACTAATACAAACGTTCATGCCATACTGATATCAGAGAGTATGCTTAAGCCGGAATTGCAGTCTGTGTCGTACTCCCTGCCTGGTTTTATTCTCGTTCGTAACGATCGTATTGGTTATAGGGGTAAGCGATCAGGTGGGGTAGCTATTTATATACGTAGTTTACTATACTGAATACTCTGCCGATGCTGAATTCCTATTTCTAGAGGTTATTGTTGGGGGAGCCAAGCTGGTTCTAGGGGTTGTTTATTGTCCTCCTTCAATTGATTACCTCTCCAGCCTGGACACGGTTTTGGACTCCTTGGGGTCATTGTATACACACTATATAATCATGGGAGATCTGAATATTGATTTATTAGAACCTGAATCATCTCGGGCTCGTAAGCTGCTTCATATTGTAAAATCTGCTTGTCTATATATATTACCTTTACAAGCTACTCATCACAACATTTTGGTTGATGATACTTGGCTTGATGTAATACTCACTTCCTCTACTTCCCTTGTCTCTTCACATGGACAATTACCTGCACCTGCTTTTTCGCGCCATGACCTCCTCTTCCTCTCTTACGCCCTGAATCCTCCTAAATCCCCTCCAAAGATTTTGAACATACGTAGTTTTGGGCGTATGAACGTGGATCAGTTACGCTGAGATGCTGCGTTGCTGCAGTGGGATGATTTAGAGTCAGCATCTACCATCGACGACAAAGTTGACATATTTAATAACACTGTGCTTAACCTCTATGATCTTCACGCTCCTATAAAGAGAGTGAAGCTAAAACGACCACCAGCTCCATGGATGACCGAAGAAGTACGCGTTGCAATGAGACGTAAGGATCGGACATTCTCTAAATTTCGTAAAAATCGTACGGAAGAGAGGTGGAACCTTTTTAGGGCTGCAAGAAATTGTTGTAACCAGATGATACGTAATGTTAAACGCCGACATATTCTCGAAAATGTTAATACTTCTTCACCTGCCAGCGTTTGGAAGTTTCTTGGCGCTTTAGGTATAGGCAAACAGCGGCGTGTGGATCATCAATGTACAATTGGTTTGGATGATTTAAACAGACATTTCTCCTCTACAACTCCTATTGAAAGCCAAACTCGTCTTCGTACATTGAGCTACATAGCTGGCCTTGATAAACCTAATTTAGACGCTTTCGAATTTTCTATGATTGCAACTGATGACATTAAAAAGGTGATCCCATCTGTTAAGTCCAATGCAGTTGGTTGTGATCTGATAAGTCGACGTATGATTGTTCCTATTATCGACCAATTGCTTCCTGCTATCACTCACATAATTAACTTTTCCGTTTTTTCTGGAACATTTCCATCTCGATGGCGTAACGCATACGTTATCCCAGTACCTAAAATACCTAACCCTTCACTAACCAATCACTTTCGACCCATTTCTATACTTCCTTTTCTATCTAAGGTGCTTGAGTCATGTGTGCATAAACAACTTGCACTTTTCATACATACAAACAACGTAACTAAGTGCACTGAAATCAGGGTTTAGACCAGGTCACAGCACTGCAAATGCCCTTTTAAAGGTTACTGGTGATATCAGGGCTAGTATGGAGGAAACTAAGGCCACAGTTCTTGTCTTGGTAGATTTTTCAAATGCCTTTAATTCTGTTTATCATGATATTCTACTTGCTATCCGCTCATACCTTAAAATGTCTTCGAAAGCATTAGGATTCCTATCTACTTATCTTCAGGGACGCCAGCAATCAGTCCGGATCGATGACACTTTATCGAGCTGGTGCGTTATTGGTTCTGGTGTTCCTCAAGGCGGTATTCTCTCTCCCTTGTTGTTTTCAATTTTTATTAATCTTGTCACCTATAATCTTCAATGTACGTATCATCTTTACGCTGATGACTTGCAGCTGTACACTCATGTTCCCGTTGATGACTTAACTACAGCAATTCGTCTCGTAAATGCAGATCTGGAGTATCTTAGAGATTGGTCATACAGGTTCGTTTTAACTGTAAACCCGTCCAAGTGTCAGGCCATCATTGTCGGGAGTAGATGGGTGTCAAGTAGAATAGATGCTGCCATATTGCCACCGGTAATATTTAACGGCAAAATCATACCATTTAGTGCTTCTGTTAAAGACCTTGGTCTCATAATTGACTCGAACCTCGACTGGCGTGCACGAGCTACGAACGTCAGTCAGCGAGTCACTGGCACGCTTCGAGCCTTGTATCGATTAAAGAATTTCCTGCCTACGAGTACAAAGGCCACCCTGGCCCAAACCTTAATTTTTCCTCAGATCGACTATGGTGATGTGTGTTACTATGACCTGAATGCAGATCTTCTCAACAAATATGACCGACTTTTTAATAACTGCATTCGATTCGTTTTTAATCTTCGAAAATATGATCATGTGTCTTCTTTCCGTTCCCAACTTAAGTGGTTGCATGTCCGTCATCGCCGTAAGTTACGCTTACTTACTACTCTTTATAATATTCTTAATTCTCCTACTTCTCCTACTTACTTAACTTCCTCTTTCCAATTTTTGTCGTCGAACCATGACAGAAGCCTTCGTTCCTCAAACAACCTGCTTCTCCTATGTCCTTCTCATACTACTGGTTTCTTGGGGTCTTCTTTTTGTGTCCAGTCTGTTCTCCTATGGAATGCGCTTCCTGTTGAGGTCAGACTGTCAAATAGTTGCAATATATTTAAGGCCAGAGTGCGGCAATTGCTCTGTGCGGAAGGGGAAATATAAACAGTTTAAGAAAGCTGTTCGGAGTACTGCATCACTAATATATATATGTTTATATGTATGTATAGTAGTGTATATCATATGTATGTATTTTTATTTATGTAATGGTATTTATATCAGTTTATATGTGTAATTATTTTATAAGTTATAATATTTATGTAATAAATATTTAATATTTTATTTATTAATAAATATTGCTGAACACAAATGCGCCTACCTCGTATATAGATCTGCACCACCCTATGGTTGACTGGTAGAGAATGTCTTAGGCATTAAGTCCGCCAATGTACTATTTTTGTGCATAAAGTTTAATAAATAAAAAAAAATTCGGCCGTCGGATGAAAGATAATTATGATAATGATTTTGGCTCCGGATTGACCCTAGCGCAAAGGGAGGCCATTCCATTCAGAGGCAAATCTGCCTATGATACAGGCAGATTTGCATATTTTTAAATATCATAGAAGCGCTCGTAGCCCCGCGGTCTCAGTTTTCGGTAAACGATCACTGAGGTACGCAACTTTCACTATGGCTGGTCGTCGGATGGGTGACCACTTTGTGGCATTTACATTTGCGAGCGTTTCCTGCTTTGGAAGGCACGTTAAGCCGTTGGTCCCGGTTGCCAGTAAAATGGCAGTCGTTAAGCCTGTTTGAAGGCCTTAAAGGCGGCTTAAAATAAATTTCAACAGCAGGTAGCCACAACCTGCGTCTGTCACAACACGGCAATGGGCTCACCACCTATTACGTGGGACAGGAATCCATACGGTGAAAAGTGGGCATAAATATGCCTCTGCCACAAAGCGTGATGGATATTTATTTATTTTATTATTTTATTTTAAATATCATATTATTAAATAAAATATATTACATTTATAGCGATTTGCATAGTGTGTATAATTTACCTCTGCCGACCTGCTCGGGTATATAGACTTGATTACTCAAGCGAATTACATAGTCGACAAAGCTGTAATCACTCACAGCAACATCACTCATCCATCTTGATTGTATTATGCATTCATTTATCATATCAGAGTAGGGACCGCAAACGGTTTCCGTGACGTCATCTTTTATGAAAAAATACGGTAATATAGGTAAGGTGACATTAATCTTAAATAGGTAAATGATAAATCTCTGACAGGTTCAATTTTAACATTAATTCTCTTAAAAAATAATGTAATTTCTATGTAATTACAACTTTGTTGTGATAACATACCTAGAAATCTTAACATCTCGTTCCATCACAATGATGTTTTTGATGATATCTATGAAATGGCGAGAGTCCTTCACATACGATGTTGTGCTTCCCACTAGTAGTTGCAAGACTCCAGCGACGTGTTTAGCCAATTCGTACGTTGGTGAGTCAATTTGACTCACTATTGGACGCACAGGAAGGCCTGGCTTGTGAACCTTCGGGAGACCATACAATTTGGGAGGTTGAAGGGTTCTTGGGCGTTTCTGAGTGCTACGATTCGTCCTAGCTGTGGGGTCTAAATTTACCTTTTTATGGTAAAAGAATGGTAAAAGAAGCCATTGAAATTATGAAACACAAAAATTTCAATCGTAAAGACGGGTTTCAACTGTCGAGTGTTTGGCATCCAGTGGTTCAATTGTGTAAAAACAAAAAGCAAACCGTACCAAACATACGTGTTGATACAGTGAGTATTGTGTGTCGCGATCGAGTTCGAGTAAACAGTGGTAGTGGTGTCGTTCCGTGTAAACGAACTAGAAGGAGGGTAGAACATGTATGTAGTATGTGCTAGTGACAACATTTCAACCGCAGTGTCTCCAGTTACTCCGTGATCATGGCGCTTGCAACAGTGTCGAAATGTCGGATACTCGCGTATGAAAATAGACATGGTAAATATCCCGACAATCAATATTTTAGTAATATTAATTACCAACCATATATTACAAAAAAATCTAGGTAAAACTCTAGGTATTCTATACTTTCAATTTCTTCTTATTTGACTGCTGCCGCCGTGCTCAAGTTCTGGATTAGAATACCTAGTCGTAACAAAAATGTCTTTGTGTGAGTTTGTTTCGAAGTTTAGCTGTTTGTGTGTGTGCTGTATCATTAATAAATGGGGACGTACCTACAGATGTCTCTGCACATCGAGGATAAAGGCATGAATTAATGAAAATATGTATGTATTTAAAAATATATAATTAGATATGTTTATTGGTTGTAGTTCACGTTGGGTGCAAGGGCACAGTGTAACTTTATTTGACTCTTTAATAATTATAAAAATAAATCACACGCTATGGGCTCGCCACCTGTTACGTGGGACAAAAGTGCATACGGTGAAATGTGGGCGCATAGTAATGCCTCTGCCTATCCCTTCGGGGAAACAGGCACCCACACTATGTCTATGTAAAAAAAATTCGTACCTATATTTTGTTGCTCCACATGTCATTGGGTGGCGAATCCAATCAACGATTGGAGAGGCCCTTGATCCGGCCGCACTTAATCTCTGATCAAAACGTAAACAACCCTCCGTGTTCGAGTACGAGTACGCTTTACACGACAGAATTCAATTAGGATTCGAATACTTTCGCGAAGGGTGCAATAAAATTGAGCTGTGGCAAAAAATACTGGTAAGATATTTTGGGATTTTCTCAGAGATATGCGTATGTTAAATATAGTTATTATGAGTAAATAATTAATTATTTAAATAATTTGATTTATTTTTACAAATAAAATCATAGCTTGAAAAAAATAAGGTTATAGGCAAATAGACTAAATGTTTATCAGCATAATTAATGCAGTAAGATTTTTATATTCAGACTAAGTGGTCGGATTATCGATCTAAGGGTCTTAAGGGAAGGGCGTCCCTATAATTCTACGGGCCGTATTCCAGAACATTTTTCAATACTCAAGAAACACTTGAGAGTAGTATTTATAAGGCAAAAACTAGCCTCAAGCGCCGATTGAGTATTGAGAAACGTTCTGGAATAGAGCCCCAAGTGCGCGTACTGCTGTAAGAACAGCGAGCAGTCCACCCGCCGTCCTTATATTCCTGGTCACTGTATGAGTGATATGCCAATAAAAGAGGCAGGACGGTCTAGGTAATTTGTAGAAAGGTAATAATGATCTATAAAAATAATGATACTACCGTAAAGTACGAGATTTACGGTAAATATACGATACTGGTTGCAAAATTCGAGGTCCGTAATGGCGCCTCGGATTTTACGAGAACTGTAAGCTTAATTGTTAGGACAACAAATACAAAAAAAAAAAAATTGAGAGGAGGATAACAATTAATCCTCTGCGTAATAGTAATCACATAGTACAAGTGGTGTTATTTAATTTTATAATAATCACTGTAATTTACTGTAGAAGCGGGCACTGTCGTCTAAAAATAGTTTGTAAAAGCTGTGCCCATGTTATTTGTGGGTTGACGATAAAAACTATTTTAAAACAATTAAAAGTCATATAAGATAATCCTTTTGAACATGAAAATAAAATTCACTTAATTTATAAGAATTATAACTTAAAAATACAAACGAATAAATATTGCATAATTTTAATTAAATTAGAATTATTTTGGGATATCATTTTTAATCAGCGTCGTATATCCAAAGTAAGCTAATATAAGCTTGTGTTATCTAGAAGACTGATAAACATACTTATATATTTCTAAAAACATATTATACATAGGAAAGACCCAAACTCTGAAACAAACATTTGTGAATCACACAAATATTATTTTCGACCCGGAATCGAACCCGGGACCTCAGTCGCGGCAATCGCAAACACTAATACTGCGCCACCGAGACAGTCAATTAAATGCAATAAAATATAATGGTACTGGTGACGAATAATAATGATGCCCGCGGCTCCCCCCGCCTAATGAAGCTATCCCGTTCCCGTTGCAATTTTTCCAATTTTTCTCTCCATATAAACCTTTCTTAGAGTTCAAGGAATGAATAATGAAAAAAAAAACTCAAATTTGTCCAGCCGTTTCGAGATTTGCACTTAGCAACATATTTTGCGATTAATTTTTATTTATATAAATAGTCAATCAATAATTCTTCAGTTTCTTCAACTGGCATTGCATAACATATCTTTGACTGCATCTCTGGAGAGGGGAGCAGTCCTGGCCATGAATGCCGAGAAGTTGGAGAGTCATTACACTTTCTCCAGAGTACTATGTAAATGCAGATAATTATCTTCTGCGGGGCGGGAGTGTATAACAGCAAGTGGACTGCGAATATTAATCTTAAACATTTATGTACACACATATTATAGCTTATTGGAATAATTAACAAATATTTAGGAGAAGAAGGGTACAAAGGTACTGCTAATTTCTAAAAAAAAGAAATTTCTTCCAGCAGTCTAGTGAGAGGATAGCTTGAAGAAGCTCTTTTTTTCTTATTTTCTATTCATCTTAGTGTATTACCAGTTGTGTCCAAATCCGACCTGAATTGGCACTTTTCTGGTTGCTATCGTTTGGATTCTGATTTTCGACATTAGTCAGCAGGTGCACAGCTGGCAGTTATGGTCGCTTGGTACCTGGAGGGCTTGACTAGGCCCTTTACAACTCGAGACGATAGCATACGTAGTACGTTTATATGCATGCATTCTTTACCTGAGTATTCTGTGTGGTAGACGTGCTTAAATCTATACAAATAATATAAAGAAGACTGATATGTAATTTTGTTTGTAAGGAATAGGCTTAGAAACTATTGGGCAGATTAAAAAAAAGAATTACTATTTGAAAACAACATTATTCGTAAGTAACTTAGGCCCACTTGCGCGATCTTGGGTTAGCGTGTATAACTCGGAGGTATGGACTAACCCCGAGTTAAATCATTAATTTGTCTCGCATGACTCCGAGTTAAGGGTATACCTAGGGTTAAATCGCTAAAATTTTAGTTAATTCGTCAAACGTTGGGTTAGCAGCTGACAGACAATGAAGTGGCACGTGACACATGCGTGACACGGACTCCTCAAAATGACACGCCGCGCACACATAATACGATAAAAATAAAATGCACTCGGTTGTCATGTTACATTCATTCGTGTAAGAAAAAGTCTTATGTGGCAAACTGTAGTGTAAAAGAGATAGACATACCTGTTTCATATTTTGTTCAATCATTAATGTTTGGTTGGATGACATAGAGTGACATAAAACACTGGGTTAGTTAACCCGATGATATTTTTCTATGGTGCAAGACATGATTAGGGTAATTCCGAGTTATCTAACTCTATAATTATATTTTGACTGCCTCTGTGGCGCGGTGGGAGTGCATCCGACTGCTACGCAAGAGGTCGTGGGTTCGATTCCCACCCAGGATAAAACTTTGTGTGATGAGCACGATGGTTTATTCTGTGTCTGGGTGTTATTTATCTATAATATGTATGTATTTAGAAATATATAAGTATGTTTATCAGTTATCTAGATCCCATAACACAAGCTAATATTAGCTTACTTTGGGCTAGATGACGCTGTGTGACAAGTGTCCCACAATATTTATTTAATTATTTATTTAACCCCTGCATTCACGCAAATGGGCCTTAGGCTATATTAGATTTTCAGAAGTTTAGGGTTATGTACGAAATCTTGAATAGGTAAACTTCACCACACAGGCGAAGCTGCGGCCATCAGCTAGTATATTATAATTATGACTACGATACAGCGTGAATATAGTAGTAGTATTACTCGTGTACAGCAGTAATTTCATTACAAACCAATTTGGGTTCACGTTAGCACAATTTTAGTTCAGTTAATTACCTCGTAATCTCGGTCAAGTCTACAGACTTGGCCGAGATTACGAGGCCAGTAGGACGCCCAATACGTAAAAAAAAATGCACTTGTGTAACACAGTCATGTTACGGCGTTTTTATACAGGATATTGGTAAAACACCAGCAACCAGCTATAGTTTGACCACGACCGCTGTACCGCTGACTGCGTACAGAATTGTACGCAGTGAGCAGTACAGCAGTCGTGGTCAAATTTCGGAACTAGATAGAGATAAGAAAAAGTTTTTTTATTTTTTTTTATATTATAATTTTTTGAAAAAAAAATTCTTTTGCATATTTAACTTTATTTTAATGTACTGCAGCTAGAATTACAATACTATGCAACTCGTGAAAATCACAGCATGCAGGGGATGGGGGTGGGCTGGTGATAGCTCCTTTGACCTTGCCCTTTTTCAACTGAACTTATTCGTGCGTATCTATCGTTCATCGAAGCATAGAATACGTGTCGAAGAGACCCAGGAGTTCTTTTAAAGGCCTGCGCAAACGAGGGACAATCCTCCGCGTGCTTTTTTGTCCTTCACCTTTATATTGACTAACGCACACGGCGCATTAAAAGTACCCCGTACAAAAAATCCTCCGAAAAACAGAGGAGAAAAAAAACACGTGCGCTTCACTAAATTTCTGTGCAACAAAAAAGTCCGCGTGAAGTTCTCGGCGGATAGTTTATTCACGTTTCAGTGGCTTTTGTCCTCCGCAGACAAAAGTTCCACGTCTGCGCAGGCCTTTAAGCGAATCCAGCAACGAAGACCTATGACGCAGTTCGACGGTTCAATATATACGATAGTACTTACTCGTTTCGTAGCGAATTGTCATAAGTCGTAAGTATTAGTCAAACGTTGTTAGTTATGACCTTAATGTATCCACTCCTAACAGGTAGCTAATGCTTTACAAATGACCCTGTATACAAAAGCAAACTAAACAAGGTTAAAAATAAATTTTGCCGAGGGGCGCGGCAGTAGTTTTATGTTCCGATCCTTTCGATAGCTCAATTTCTCAGAGTACTTTGTAGTAAGTGGTATATTTCAAACTAATATTATAAAGCTAAAGAGTTTGTTTGTTTGTTCGGTTGAACGCGCTAATCTCAGGATTTGGAAAAATCTTTTTGTGTTAGATAGCCCATTTATTGATGAAGGCTATATGCTATATATTATTACGCTACTACATTGGGGAGGAGAGCAGTAGCCATTAATGTCGACAAATCGGGCAATTGTTTTTGGAATTATGTAGAATTTATAAGCGACGGGATAAAATAGGTGCGACGGGAAGTCGAAATATTTCACGGGCGAAGCTGTGGGGGTCATCTAGTTTCTCCTTTTATTTGGTGACGCAGTGGTAGTATATGCAACTGTCGTTGCTGAGGTCTGGGGTACGAATCCCGGTTGGAACATTTATTTTAATAATATGCAAATCTATGTTTCTGTGTATAAATTCACTGTTTGCCAATTATGTGATAGAATTCACATATTTATCACATAATTGGCGAATTATAACTGTACTTCTTTGACGTAAGGGTTAGTAATTTTATTTAAATTATTTTTTTCATTAGCATAATTGATTTATAATGAACACGTTCACTTAATTAAATTTACTTAGGAACTTTAATTTACCCAAGTTTAAGAAATATAAAACACTAGTTGACGCCCGCGGCTTCGCCCGCGTAGAGAAGTTTTCCCGTTCCCCACAGGAACTTGTTACCGGGATTAAAAGAAGTAGTAAGTAGTAGTAAAAAGTAGTAGCCTACATCCGTCTTCTGGCTCTAAGCTACCTCCCCACCAATTTTTAGCCAAATCGGTACAGCCGTTGTTGAGTTATAAACAGTGTAACTAACACGACTTTCTTTTATAGATTTAGATTTAAGGAATATATAAATATGTTTATCAGTGGTCTGGGACTAATGTAATTTGGGCTGTATGAGTGTTATGTATTGACTGAGGAGGCGAGCGTAGCGAGCCGATGAAAGACTTCTTTTTAACTCCACTTATACGGGAAAAATGCTATTGATGTCCGTCCGTCTATTCAGTCTACAGGTCGCATTTTTCATCGGATTTACATGCAACTTGGCATGGACAATCCTTGATGTAGACAGCAACTTTTAGCGAGGGGGTTTTTCGATCGGGAGGGAATTACAGGCAGGGGAGGGGAAATGGTCCCGTAGTGGTAGGCATGAGCGATCAACACGAAAAAAAATATGTGTTTTTTTAATTAATAAAAAAGAAGAAAAAAAAGAAATAAATTAAAAAAAAAATTCTTCGAAGTCTACGGTTCACAGAACCACTAGTATAGCTATATATAAAAAGAAAGCTAAGTAATTATATCGTCAGATATAATTACTTAACTTTCTTTTTAATTAATTTCGAAAAAACATCTTATCTATTCATATTTGTATATTAAGAGATTATCTTCTACATTGTAGGATAAGGACAGGTGTTACGATATAATTATAATAAAAAAAATTACTATATTATTTTACTAATGCTTTATTACGAGAAAGAGACTAACTAATCAGAAAAGTTTTACCATAATTGTTTTTCTACTTTAACTACCTATAGTTACAAGCTATATCTAACGATTACGTCAGACTTAATGAAAACCTCTTTCTTTTGAAATTTCCAAAGCTTTCGTGTATTTTCATTTCCAAATAACCAGAACAAAATTGAAAATGCACATTGGTACATTGTCAGTAAGTTACCAATAAGTAAAAACAATACTACAATACTCACTTCACCAATCAATAAGTATATTAATGTACAAATATCTTTAAACATATGTTGGAAACAAAAAACAAATATCATAATCGACATTACAATAATTATTTTTAAATTGTTTTTAGTATTCCTATTATTAGCCAATACTGATTTTAATACTAAGATTAGGAGAACTGCATTGGCTATTAATACTGGCCACTTAATAGCAATTAGCAAGCTAGAAAATATTAAAGGCATATTTTCAAGTTTAGAAATTTGTGACAAATACAGTACTATCGAAACAAAAATGGGTGTAATCCACGCCACGGCTGACAATTTCCATACATTCATAAGTGGAGTATTAAATACTTTTACGAGACTTAAATACATTTGTCGACTGAAGATAAGCATCCAGCCGATGAGAGCTGCTTCTGAGTATATAATTAGAAAAAAATTCAATGTAACTAGCCGAAATAAGAAAGGTAGAACTTCAAATTTGTTCTGGATATCATGCAAGTATCTTATGACGGTGTACAGATATCTGGCAATCATAAATTGGATGAGTAGCTTGTTCTTGTAACTGTTCCTCCACTCGACGAATAACACAGCAGTCAATATAAGTAGCACAAGAGCCACAGATGATAAAGCCATTCCGGTGGTGCTCATTGCAAAAGCAACGAGTGTCCATGAGCCGCTTACATTATGAACAATATTTACCACATCTAGTTCATAAATAAATAAATCAGGACTGTTCATATTTATTTGAGTTGCGTTTGATTGTTTGTGACTGGTACAGTATTTTGTATTTTAATCCCAGGATCAACACACTTCATATTTCACTTATCACATGTCTATCACATAATTGGTAAATTATATTTGAACTCATTTTGTGTAAGTATTATTTAAACTTTTTCTATCACATGTTTGTAATCAGTTTTTATTAAACACGTTCACTTTATTAAAATTACCAAGGAAAATGTTTACCTAAGTCGTTGGTTGATAAACAATTATCTGTATCCAACAATGATTACGTTCATGTTTTGGCTAAAGATAATAACAATATTACGTACATCAACAAATTATCTACTGTTGTGCATAATTATCATTGTAGACAATTGAATTCATAAGATTTTCAATCGATTTTGAATATTTGATTTCATATGACTATAGGTATCCTATATGTTAGCGTAATCCACAGAACCACTTAGGACTCTGTGCAGTTAGGTACTTTTTCAATTACTTGGCTCATCTTTAAAATTTAAGCAGTAAGAATTAACTTGAAAACTTGAATGAGATTTTCAGTCTCCTTCAAGTTCATCGCTTGTCTGGATTTTTTAATTAGTATTTAGTTCATAAATTGATAAATACTTATCCATAAGTTCTCTCTAACATAATACCACGGGGAGTGTTCTGAAGAGCTCTTTCACTTAATACCCCGCTCTCGTTTTCGTTGCAAGCCGCGCGTGCAGCAGTGGTGCGCCAGAACCAAAAGATCGTTTCTCTGTTGAACCATAGAAATCTAGAACGCTCTGTCAGCTTATGTGTTTCTAAACTATCTTCACGCTGTATCCCTGACGGTGTAGTTAGAGAAGATAAATCGCCAGGCTTCGCGATTCATACTATACTTCTTTCGCTTCGTGCAGATTCATCAATCGCTTTATACATGCACGTCTGGGTATCCGAATACTTTTGACTTTTCCGTTTTTGTCCGTGTCCAACACAACGGAGTACGCCCTGTTCCAGCTTAACGATGACCCTTTCATTCAAACCTGCCATACTACGCATCACTGCGTTACTTATTCGGCCAGCCAAATTTACGCCGCACAATTATCGAAGTAATCGCATCTCCACAGCATTCAATTTACTTTTGTGCATTTGTTTCCTTCCTCTTGCAATTTTGGGTTCCTCAAGCGGAGTGTGAAGAGGCATAATATCATTGGGCCGCCAACTTGAGGGACGCTGTCTGTGGTCATGTGGACTATGAGAGTGGCCTTCGATTGTCTAGACGCCACCATGGCTTTGCATCAGACATTTGCTAAACACAAGAAAATAACTGAAAGGTTTGTCTTTATGAATTCTTAAAAGGCACACTGGTAGGATATTTTGGTTTGTCAATAAAACACAGTTAAGAAACACAGAGGATATATTTTCAGATATAATGCCACGACAGGTCAAAAATAAAACTCACGTACGTGAGAAGTAAGAAATGATAAATATATAAAACTCTATACAAATAGTTAACAAGGTGACAAGTGTCTAACGATAATAGGTATTAAAATTTTATTGTGAACATTCTGTACACTTGAGAACAAAATTGCAATACTGAATTATGATGAATTTATTATAAATTTTGTGTTTCGAGTATATAATTTAGTGTTTGCACAAAAATACATAAGTCCACAAGTGTACATATTCATATATCTCTTCTTCAAAACGGGTCGTTTGTAACACACTGATTGAAAGCTTAATTTGTGCATTTGGATAAAATAATTTGTGCTAGTTTTAATTTCATAGCATCATAGAAGTCGTCAGGAAGAGAAGTCAGCCTATTCACCTACAAGTGCATCTACTTATTAAATATTATTGCGTTTTCTAATTTATACATTATTGTATAATGACTAGTTGTTATCAAGGATAAAATTTTAGAAATTCTACATAGTAAAACGTACTCTACTCTTAAATATTCTACGTTAGTTAAACTTTCGGGTTAGAACATATTTTGTGTTACTAAAAAATTAACATTACTACTCCAAAAAGTTATCCGTAAAAAGTTTATATGTGAGTGAATGTATTTGAAGATCCAAAAATATATGATCCTTACAATTAGCTATGACAGCTTAGTAAGTTTAGCAGTGCCAGTAGAGGTGTTTGAAATTTTAGGTTAAAATTATTGTTTACCCTTTGGAAAAGAATGCCATTAGATATTAATGAAAAATAAAAAGTTATTAATAAAAAACTCATTGAGATATATTCATTATTTAAACAAATATTGTACCTGTAATAACCTATAATAGATTAACAGTGATTATAACTATTTAATTTAATTAAGATTAGATAAGTGTTTTGAATATGATCTACGTGTACTTACATAGAAGTCTTTATAAGGGATCACAGTTGGAAAACACTAGTTCGATACATGAATCGGGATATTATGTCTATTCGTATGTAATAAACTAGCCCTATCTTAACCTAAAACTATTTAACTTTAAAATGTATGACATAAATTAGGAAACAGGTTTTAAAATTTATAAAGTTCAATAGGAAATATGATAAGGAACACGCTATAAACTATCTATTAAAAAACAATAAGACAATTCTAACAAATGAAGGTTGGTTAACATAAGCGCCTATTAGACTACGGTTTATTTAGCACATGATATTCATACTGTTTAGGGCCGTATTCCAGAACGTTATTAATACTCAAACAACGCTTGAGAGTAGTATTTATAAGGCAAAAACTAGCCTCAAGCGTTGATTGATTATTGAGAAACGTTCTGGAATACGGACCTTAGGGTCTAATTAGACAGCTCGCTATTACACCAGTCTGAAAAACGCGGACTTGCTCATTTGCACGCAAGACGTCGACGTTGACGGTTATCATGGCTCCTATACTTTGCAACTCAGTGTTCTGTAAAGAATCACTGGGTTACGCAACTTTTGCTATGGCTGGTCATGGATGGGTAACCACTTTATGGTATTCACATTACGAGCGTTTATATGCTTCAAATGGCACGTTAATTCGTTAGTCCTGGTTGCGAGTAATATGGCTGTCGTTGAGCCCATTCAGACTTTCACACAGCGTCACCGAACCCGATCTTGCTGTCAGAATTCAGAGTCAGAAAGTCTAACTCTTATTAGACTACGCTACTTAGATTTAGGGCCGTATTCCAGAACGCTTATCAATACTCAATCGACGCTTGAGAGTAGATTTTATAAGGCAAAAACTAGCCTCAAGCGTTGAATTAGTATTGAGAAACGTTCTGGAATACGGCCTAAGGTTCGTATTTAAGAACGTTACTCAATACTCAATCGACGCCTGAGAGTAGAATTTATAAGGCAAAATCTAGCCTCAAGCGTTGATTGAGTATTGAGAAACGTTTTGGAATACGGACCTTAGACTGTCTGAATATCGAGTAGTGAAATAGACCTTTTAGGAGCAATCCACTAGTCATAATGTATAATAGACTAAAGTAAGTTGTATTTTTGGTAATTGTTATCTAAGTAACTTTAATGAGGTACTGCAAATAGATTAAAATAGGTAAAAGTATCTGTAATTATTTCGTCATCATTATCAGTGGTTAAACTAATGCTACTATGGAATATGCCAAAAATGTATATCTATAATAAATAAAAAGCTATAAATATTAAATTCATTATTCATACACATGCCTACAGTTGTTACCTCGTTTTTTTATGAACTCGTTTTATGCATTTTTGTCCGGATACAATTTTGTAATTGATTTTAAAATAACGTCCCGCTGAGCCAGATACTTGAAATTTGGACCTTAGCTCAGAAGTGGATAACATACAAAAATATTATCACGCCTGTTTCCCATCGGGGTAGGCAGAGACTATGGCTTTCCACTTTCTACGATCCTAACATATAACTTGTGAAGTGGATGGCAATGCATTAAAAGTGAGTTAATATTAGTCCGTTATTATAACATGGTAGGTACCTAGGGTTTTTTTTATATTCATAGCATGTATCGATTTTTAATATGAAACAATTTTTAGCTGTAATACTACTAAAATATGCTTAGTAAATATAAATTAAGACGTAAATCGAGTTTATTTCTATGTTTATAATTGTAACTATAATTATATAGCGCTAGTACTTACTACGTACATTCTAAGTATAATTTAGAATGTGCAGTCACAATTTAATTGCGTGACCTACAGTATGGGACCAGTTTCACAAATAAATTTAGTTTATTTTATTCGTTTGTTTGTAAGAGAATTTGCTTTGAATTGTTTGCAAAAGAAATCGTGAGCTCAGACGAGTTCACGATTCCTTTTGAACAGATACTAAATAGGTACTGCGTGGTTGTTTATAGAGATTGTAAAAACCAAAAGGTTTAAAAAAATGTGCAAGTTATTTGAAATTCGAATTTAATATTCAATCACGATATTTTTTATAAACTTTTCTTTTAGTATTCCTGTGAATTAATGAACAGAAAAGTCTTTACAATGGATTTTTTGATAATGAAAATGGTTGTTCTCGAATAAAAATTCGCGACCATGTAATTTCAATCATTGTCAACTTATACATCTCGTTTTTACACAACATTTTTTGTGACAACATTAGTCAAATAATTAATGAGATTTACAAAATATAATTAAGGCGTAAATCGAGTTTATTTCTACCTTTATAAATTAAACTATAATTATATAGCACTATGTACTTATTACCTACATTTTTAGTATTATTTAGAACGTGCATTCACAGTTTCATAGCGTGAATTACAGTTCAGCGGGACCAGTTTCGTAAAAAAATTGATTTTATTAACAGGTTATGGATACATTTGAAGTTCACCAATCTTTTGGACAAATGCTATTAAGTGTACTGCGTGACTGTGTGTAGAATTTGTATAAACCATAATTGTGTGCAAGATATTTAAAATTCGAACTCAATATTTATCCTGAATAATTTATTTTAAATTCTCAAATTGTATGCATGTGATTTAATGAACAAAAAAACTTTAATATTTTTTTAATAATGAAATATGTTGTTTTATAACTGAAATTTGGGATTAAGTCAATTTCAATTAATGCCAACCTATCATATAATAGAACTGGTTTCATAGTAAAAAAATATGTATATGCGGTGATATAATCATGTTGTTTCCTGTAGAAAGAGAGAGAAACTGGTCCCGAAATGAATAAGTTTACAAGATCACAACGTGTGTTGTGTATAAGCTAACAATGTTATGTTTGAAATTTCTAACTTACAAACTACAATTTCCGCATAACATTAGTTACATAGTATAATATATTTCTATTCTAATATATTTCGTAGAGTTAAGTATTAAAATGTATTTAAGTTTTCCGAGTAAAATTTCAGGAAAGATAATCTCTCATGTTTTGATTATTTAAAACAATCATCGGTTTCATTTATGAAATATTTCAATTTAAACAAATAAAAATAAAAAAGAATAATGAGAACATTTATAATTTTGTAAAAAAGTATTCACATAACTTAATCATTTGTAAAATAAAAAATAACAATACTTGTATAATTTGCCTCAAGTTTTTAACAGAAATCAGCTTGTTTGGATAACTATGGCATAATTTAATTATTAATGTTATTTTTTCCGGTTAAACTTCATTCGACCATGTGCTCTGTAAAACAGTAATTAAACATTAACGACTGAATGAAACAATAAGGTTTTTTAAATTAATTCGTTAAGTTTCATTAATGCATAATTGAAAATAAAGTGTATGATATGTTTAACAAACTGTGGCGCACAATTTATTTAAAACTTTTATTTGTAATTTCGTAGACTTGCGTTTTTTTCATCAGTTTTCAATTATTGATTTGAATGCATACGCAAGTTTTTGAAAAAAAAATAATCGCGTTATACTTAGGGGATTTTGATATATTACTATCATAAAAAATAGAGAGTATTTTAATAATAATAAAAATGACAGAATATTTACCTTGTTCTTCCACAGGTGTGTGTTCTTCATCCGAAGAATCATAGCGCGTTTCAATCAATGAACTTTGTTTCGACAAACACTGTAATATAATTTCTCATTATTAAATTAAATAGAATAAATTTAAGCCTTGCTTTACACGGGTGCAATGTAGATCCTAATACGTATAATACACATGTATTACATATAAACCTTTCTCTTGAATCATTCTAATTGCTGAAAACTTTTGCATTAAAATCCGTCGAGTAGTTTAAATGATCTAAGCAAACACACAGCGGAAATGATTTTATCGTCCACAAGTCGGCAGGTGCACCACTAGCGGTGCACATGTGGTCGCTTAGGCACCCCAAGACTTAGGTCCTGATCTTGATCTTCTTACACCATTTTCATGACCACTATCTCAAAATTGCGGAATTTTTTTTGAAAATTGCATTTATGTCAATTATAAAGCTTTAAAATTTATTAACTTTATTACTATTATACTTACTACCTACAAAATTTATTTCTTTGACCCTCAGTATTCTCGAAGTTAATCTATTTACGATCCAATATTATATGTGTTCCGGCGATATACAGATAATAATGTTACCTTATTGGAACGTCGTCTTGGCGGAGATATCTTATTCCATAAAGCTTCTAGCTGATCAAAGTGTTGAGATTGTGCTATTGCAGCTTCCTCGGGTCCCAGGCTTACCTGCATGTCACATTTTAAATTGACATTATTGCTTAGAATGTATGCCAAATTCGATATGTTTGCTATCAAATTATTTTTGGTTAACAGAATCAAAATTTCGAACTCTATTGAATTCGTTTCATATTAATGATAGATTAAAATTTTAAAAAAGGAAGTTTACGTCTAGAGCTTTTATTCTCGGTTACAAAGTAAGCCGTCTCCCAAGTTATATAAAATACAATAACGCATATCACATTATCAAAGTAAAACTTTGGTAAAATCAGACGTAAGTACATACCTGAGAACCCAAATCTTTGTTCTTTGCCTCTTGTATTTTAGAAATTTCCTCCATTGAAGCCGAGACTGAGAATCTAAAAGAGATTATGTATTACATTGTTGAATTTATATATCGTTAACAAAAAACGTCATGTAAAATAGTAAATTTTGTATTAAGGGCGGTAAGTAAGGAATTACGATCGAATCTCTAGTAGAAGACTGAGAAGGAGAATTCGGTACTTAATACTAGAAGTGGAATTCAGTACATTGGTATTCGCATGATGTAGGTAAATTAATTTCTTTAAATTAGTAGTTGATCGTTTAATTTTTTGATAATAACGTATCTACCTCCTTTTTAACCGTTCGTCCACTTGCGCCATCATAGCTGCAGAAGTAAGATGCCCATATTTTTTCTGCCACGTGTAAGTATCCAGAGAAACTTCTTTCTTCAATAATCTTCTCATAGGTCGCTTTGGTGCCAACGGGCGAAGTTCTGAACATAAACCAAACGCAAATTTGATCTTAGACCCATTGGGCCGAGTCTACCTACTACTTTATAATAAAAGGTCGCTATATTTGTATTCTATATAGATTCTATTACGGTGCAAAACTAGGTTTAATATTTCTAGTCTAATAAACCAATATAATTATATATCACAATCGTACTTCACAAAGCGCAGAATAGATTCAGAATTGCTGTTTTTAGGGGTCAAAATATTAGTAGACTACTAAAAATACAACTAGCTAATACAACGAACTAGTGTAGTGCATGTGTTAGTGTAATTCTACCTTTTTGACCGAACGCTAGCCTATTTGTGAAGACGAAATCCAACTTACCATCGGCATTTTTGGTTGGTGCGGTATAAGTTGGTATCTTCACGTATGTGGCGGGCGTATTGTGCAGGCAGATCATTGGGAGGCAACCTGGAAAAATATCTTTGGTGAGAAAATGTTAAAGTAACTTTCTACATTCATAAATACTACTATATTAAAAATATGTTGCACCAATTTAAAACACACAATATATACATAAGTATGATTTTACCATTAATTTTATAAATTTGGTGCTAATATAAATATGTAATTCAAAGTTTGCCATCGTCCAAAAGTTCCAGAATATTAACCAAAAACTAAATTATAAAGTAAAAAGCATAACAACAGCAGTGATAATAAATGTGACTGCCTTTGCTGAGATCTCGAGTTTAACTAAAAGGTTGTAACATTTATCAAAAATATTGTATGTACTTTTAAATATAAGTTAACTTAACCATCTTTACGATGTATCCCTGACGGGGTAGTCAGAGAGGACAGATCGCCAGGCTTCACAATCCATGCATACTTATTTCACCTTCTTGCAGATTCATCAATCGCTTCGTACATGCACGTCTGGGTATCCGAGTACTTTTGACTTTTCCGTGTTCAACAAACTGCTCACGTGATCTTCATATGTAAGTCTCGGCCTACCCTCTACTTTCGCTCAATATATTTTCGTAGTCATTCGTTCCTCACACAGTATAAAAAAAAGAATATGTTTATTAGTAGTCTAGATTCCATAGTACATACAAGCTAATTGTAGCATAATTCTCAATGTAAAAAATGGTACTAAATTAAAAAAAAGCGACTGAAATGATATTTTCAAAACAACTTACCCCTATCTACAAGATGCACAGCGATCCGTGCACAATCACTAGTGATCTGAAAGCCGAGTAACGGAACGTGTAGCGATAATGATGTCAACGCAAGGCCTCTTTTGGTTTCCCATATTAAGAGGGTCTTATCTTCAGCACCTGATGAAAAAAAGCATTGAATTAATGTCTACACAAATTCCGGATCTAATTGAGATCTCGTTGCTGTTAAAGCATAAATATTTTTTTTCTTTGTTTCAACTAAATCTAGTGGCTAAACTTACTTGGGACAGTATTTCATAAAGTATATTGAAAGGAGATATAAAATAAGCTATTGCTTAAACAAGTTAGAGTTTAGAGTTTGTAAATAATAGCTTAATTAGACCAGTATCTTGTTGCACTTATAGCTATAATATTATCGAGATCTTAGTTTTGTAATTTAATAATTTATAAAAGTATTCATGACTCTACTCACTTGAGACAGCAATAGTGCCATCGCCGGTAACTTTTACACACAAGACTTTGCCAAGGTGGCCGGACAACAAGTGTAAATCTGTACCAGTATTGATGTCCCACACAATGAGATTGCAATCCCATGATCCTGATACAACTTGGGTCTTATTCGTGATGGATACTGCTACGCAAGTTACTATGTCCGAATGACCGACCAATACCTGTTTAGGAGATTTTATAAATGAATTATTGTAATTGCTTTTACTAAAGTACCTTTATCAACTCGGATTTTCGTTCACAAATTGTCCCTTACGGCTTTTCCTTGAAGCATCAAGCAGAGACATCTTATACACCAATATATTACCAGTTGAACTAAGTCTCACGAAACAGGTGGTAAAAAATGGGCAGATAATTAGTATCTATTATTAAAACATTTAAGTTTATGAGTTGAGAAAAAAGTAGTCGTTTTTTTAGTCAAGTCCGAGACTACCAGGACTTTAATTGGTCGTGCTAATTAGTGTCTATCACATAAGACCTTTTAGCCTTTTTGCTACCACCTCACTAAAAAGGCAACGGGTTCAAAATTTCTTCCAAATTAAACATCTATAGACACATTTTATTTTATTAAATTTATTCGGCCCTTTAGACCCACCTCAGTTCCGTGATTCGGAAGGCACGTTAAGCCGTTGGTCCCAGTTGCTAATAAAATGGCAGTCGTTAAGCCAAGTTGAAGGCACTACGATCGGCTTAAAAAATTTCAACAGCAGGTCGATACAGCCTGCGCCTGTCCATTGCAACACGGCAATGGGCTCACCACCTGTTACGTGGGATAAAAATGCATACGGTGAAATGTGGGCGTTTAATATGCCTCTGCCTACCCCTTCGGGGATAAAGGCGTGACAATATGTATGTATGTATGTATTATTAAAATATTTAAGTTTATGAACTGATTGTAGCTGAATATTATATTTATCCAAACTCCAATTAGCGTGGCTTCTGTTTGTTGCATTTATGTAGACTTGAAAAACAATTTCGACCATCCCATTAACTATGAAACAAATCGAAAACACGCAAGATTGTATTACAAATGAAAAGAGTATGTAATTGTTTTGTCCATGGTTCTATTTATTAGATCTTATCCACACGAATAGATTTAATGGACACCTAACAATTTATATAGAAACAGTTCTGTAATTGCGTCTACGTTCTGAAATCGTCAATATCACACTCTAGCCCTGACGGGGTAGTCAGAGAGGACAAATCGCCAGTCATGTATACTTTTTTCGTTTCATTCTTCTGCTTATTCAGCAGCTCGTGGATGTACGAGCGCAGTCTCTCCTTCACCGCGAGGTCTTCGCATAGCAGGGTACCCTCAGGATCTTTTACACAGCAGCACTTGGACATATTCTGTGCCGCTTTGACCCTGGAGCACGCCAACTTTATAGATAAGCTTATGCCCCTTAGACGATTCCAACTTCATATATAGAGGTTGTAAGTGGTCACGTTCTGAAATCGTCAATTAAACCTATCTACCTATTTTCACACGGGGTAGTCAGAGAGGACTAATCGCCAGTCATGTATACTTTTTTCGTTTCATGCATCTTGATTAATCGTTTCATACAAGCACGTCTCGGTATCCGAGTATTCACGTTTCCATTTTTGGGCAATCTGTTTACGTGGTCTTCTTTGATCTACCCTGACACCATCCACACTGAGATAATTATATTACTCACCTGAGATAATTTCCCTCCGTCTAACTTCCACACCTTCAATGACATGTCCATTGAACCAGTAACTACGTGCTGCGAGTCAGCAGTCAGAGCAAAACATGTAATTCGTTCTGCATGAGACACAGATCTTCTCTCTTCTCCACTGTCTCCGCCAGATAGAGTCCAAATACGAACTGAATTATCACCATCTGACAAAACCTGTTTAAAAATAATATATCACCAAGATGATGTGACTTTAAAATTTCAAAACTTGGGCATACTGCCCACCTTATCGAAAGTGGTCACTTAAGTCTATGGACGTTTAAAACACCAGAAATGCTACACTCGGACGCCTTTGAAAAATCCCCATACTGTAGATGTTCGAGAAGGCTAAACAGAGATTTCATACCGTAAGGCAAGGGTACGCGAAGGGTACGCCTTTGCCGGAAATAAAACCTTAAGTATATCTAAGCGCCGAGCGTAAAGTGTTCATTATCGATTGTTAGAATCCAAAGGTTTCTATCTGTTTTGCAAAGAGATTGCACTTTTCTTGGCGGCTAAATTGACATATCTACCAAAAGGAACTGTTTTGATAGGATGGAACGATTCAGCATCCTTTTCTTGCATTTAGTGGAAAACGAGACGGAGTATAATTTTAGATCCTTCAAATTAATTATTCACAAACAGAATCGGTGCATTAGTATTCACAACGCTCTTGAAATTATTAAACAGGCCAGATGTAGCATGTGGCTTTTTATTAGAAATACTCAGTTCAATTGATTAGTGTAAATGAAACTGGGAATTGAATTAAACATTAAGTTATAGTGCGAATCTTATGTTGCTAGACTTCTGTCAATACGTCAAAAATAGAGTTATATGACTAGTATTAGAAAAATTACAAGATTCAGCCTTTTTGGATGGACTTATTTTTCTATGGGTTAAAATAAGCTCTAACAAGATTTTGGAAAGCTCGCACTTTTGGCTGACGGTCAAAGCTTAACGTACTCTTCGCGTGGTTAGGGATCAGAGAGCATTCACCATTGGATAAACTATTTAGCAGAATGCGACGCTGGCTGTCAATTGTTAAATAAAAGGTGCTTACTGCATAATCCTACTAATCAATATCTTAATATTAGAATACAACTTACGGCATATTTCATATTGAGCGTGACATCGAGACTTGCTGTGGGCGCGGAGGTGGAGTGGAGTACGATGCCAGAGTCTACAAGCCATACGTGGACTACCCGAGAGCGATCCCCAGACATTGCCCGTCGGCCGTCTGACATCATTAGTAGTGTTTGTAAAGCTGCAGAATGACCCTGTGAAAACAATATGTCAAGCACACATTCAGAAATATGAACCGTATTAATTCAATTTCGATCCTTACTCATACCAGAGTTTTTCACTTACCTTATAAATTAAAGATGGTGAATTGTCTGCCAACTGCCAAACTACAACTGTTCTATCTTCGGATCCGCTCAATACTAATAAATTATTCGGTGAGAATGTCACACACGTGATATGACCTATATGTCCGTTTAGCGTAGTCTGCAGACGATGTGTCGAGAGATGCCAGACTCTTACAAGGCCCCGAGCACAACCACTTGCTGCTAATTGACCATCTCTAGATACTTCGAGACAGCTGATTGGAATAAGTTCACTTTGTTCTGCCTAGTGGAAAAAAGCAAGTTCTTAGAAAAAAATTCGGCAAATGACTTTTCCTCAAAGTTTTCAATATTTTTTATTAATATTAGAATTATATTTTGTCGATTTACCTGTAAAAGAGAAACGTTTGTCGTAGATTTTGTTTGGCGTCTCTTAGTTTGTTTGGTAGGCCGAAAATTTGTTAAATTATCTTCAGTGTGAAAGGAATATATTGTCACTCTGTTGCCGCCTGAAATAAAAAAATAAGACAAACAAATACCAAAAACAGTAACTGTTGGTGTTTAACGAACAGTTACCAGGCAAATATAAAATCTGAGAATAAATGAACACGTAACATTAATTAATAAGCTACCAAATAAGGATTCTTAATTTATATTAAAGATCATTATAATTCTAAATAAATTAATTAACGAAATGTAACAATTTTAAATTCTATTTATGGTCGTGTACCAGGACTCCACCACGATATTCAGTACCTAGTCAACCTCTTCTGTAGGGAGTTCACCTAACAGGTGGCTGATAGCTGGACAAAAAGTTAAGAGATAAGTCGGCTCGGCAGTCACTATCAAAAATGCCGAAGATATGGTCAAATCACAGCGTCTGCTGCTGCTTCTAGCAGTTAATCAGATTGGATTTTAGTCTCCAAATTGTAAGATTGGATTCAACCAGCTGACCGAAGCAAAAAAATATCAGCTAGGGTTAAAATAGCTGTTTCTGAAAATAGGCATACTGTTTTTGAACAAAAAAATACATAATCGACGCATAAGTTTACTTACCAGCAGCCAATAAGAAGTGGTCTTTATCAGCAATAGCCAGTGCTGCTAAATCATGTGCCACCGTCAAAGTGCGCAGTAGTTGGGCACTGTGCAAACTGTATAAGTATATACGCTGATCTGAACATCCCACCGCTGCGCGTGAAGAATCGTGAGCAACGGCAAAACATTTGACCTAAGAAAATATTAAATTTAAGTTGCTTGGTAATTATACACTTGTGAAGCTGTAGAATGAACTTGTGCAGACAAAGATTTAGAAAGAAAAACTATATAGAAAGTTATTTGAAAACTTTTAGATCACAAATGTAATCAGTCATAAACACAATACATATCTAAAAGAAACTGAGATGAAATCTTTACATTATCGAAGTATCTGCACGCTGTGTCCCTGAAGGGTTCTCAGAGAGGACAGATCGCCACGCTTCACGATCCATGCATACTTCTTTCGCTTCCTGCAGATTCATTAATCGCTTCATACATGCACCTCATGCGCAGGTATCCGAGTACTTAAGACTTTTCCGTCTTTGAGCAATCTGTAAACGTTGTCTTAATATGTAAGTTTCGGTCTACCCTGGTTCTTTCTACTCTCTATTTTAGCACAATAAATATTCTTCGTCACGTCAATGGACGTGTCCAAACCAACGGGGCACGCCCTTTTCCAGCTTAACGCTAACACTTTCATTCAAACCTGCCATACGGCGTATCACTTCATTACGTATTCGGTCGGCCAAGGTTACGCCGCTCAATTTTCAAGTGAACGCATCTCCACAGCATTTAACTAACATTTATGCATCTTCTGACATACGCAGGTTTCGCTTCCGAAAAGCAATGTTGGTACTAGCACTTCGTTATGAATCACGAGTCGTGCTTCTTTTACGATGCTTTGTCGCTTTACTAATTGGGACAAAGCACCGTTACCTTCGTTTCCGGTAGCTACTCGACGTTGTACATCCGAATCACACTTCCATTTGCGCTAAACATACTCCCGAAATAGATGGTCGAGGTTTACCCAAATCTTGCATTTAATTCTTACGTCATCTCTTTCAAATACTAGAACCTTAGTTTTACTTGCATTCAAGCGAAGACCCTTACTTTCACACTTCTCTTTCATATTAGTGACTTTTCACACTCCTCTTTCATATTAGTAACTAATAATTATTCAAAATTATTTAAAAGAATTTATTCTGATTTTTGAGTCTCATATATTTTCGTTCTTGTAAAATAAATAAATAATTAATAAATATCCATCACGCCTTATTCCCGAAGGGGTGGCAGAGGCATATTATTTGCCCACTTTTCACCGTGTGGATTTCGGTCCCACGTAATAGGTGGTGAGCCCATTGCCGTGTTGAAATTGGACAGACGCAGGTTGTGGCTACCTGCTGTTGAAATTTTTCAAGCCGCCCATAAGGCCTTCAACCAGGCTTAACGACTGCCATTTTACTGGCAACCGGGACCAACGGCTTAACGTGCCTTCCAAAGCACGGAAACGCTCGCAAATGTAAATGCCACAAAGTGGTCATCCATCCGAAGACTAGTCATAGTGAAAGTTGCGTAACTCAGTGATCGTTTACAGAACACTGAGACCGCGGGGCCACGAGCGTTCTTATATACCCCTACTTAACGTAGTATAAATTTTCAATTGTTCATCATACTTATGTATACATTTACAGTCTACGTCTGAGGGCTTAACGGAGCTTAAGTCGGCAACATTCTCATATTAATAGATTAGTCCGGAAACTGAATAAGCTGAATCTGTTTCAGAGTCATGAAATTTTGATCTATACAAACTATAACTATAGTTAGTATAGATATAGTTTGTATAAAATTTCTGATATTCTCGGAACACATTAAAATTTATTTTTTTACTAGTTAACGCCTGCGGCTTCGCCCACGTAGAGAATTTTTCCCGTTTCCGTTTCCCACAGGAACTTGATCCCGGGATAAAAAGTACCCTATGTGTTATTCTGATGTATTAGCTAAATTATTGTAAAGTTTCATTTAAATCTATTCAGTAATTTTTACGTGAAAGAGGAACAAACATCCATACAAACTTTCGCATTTATAATATAATTTTTATAATATAATTATAATTAAGATATTACAACCACTTTTGACTTCAATGATTAAATTAAAAAAAAAATATTTGGAACAGATTTACATTAACATATTTTTAACAAATTAAAATTTTACGTATTTACAGAAAACAATACAAAAAGAAAGGTGCGGGTGGTGGGAATTATTACAAGACTGACAATGATGCCCCGACTAGGTGTCGAAGAATTCCTCCCCATCAAATTCAACCGGTAAGGTTCCCATAAGGCTGGCCGCATTGCCACGTTGTATGGCAATGCTTATTTGGAACAGATAGATTTACATTTGACATAGTTTGTTAGTGACTGCAGCAGTGAAACACTGTGGCACAGTCACTATCAAACTTTCCATATATTAGTTTCCATTTATATAAGAAAACTTTTTATAGTTACTATATATTAAAAATTTATATTTTCATCTATATTTATAACTATATAATGTTATAGGGCAACTTTTATTTCTTTTTCCCTTTTGCAGCCTGTTAATATCATTATCGTCAACTGTCATAAGCCTCTTTATGAGTCTTTATTGAATTCATGAAGCATTTGTCAGTAGTCATGAAATATAGATCTTTAATGTCATTTATCTCCATATATCTGGTCTCATAACATGACGCAGTTGCACCAGTATCATCCGTACCAGACTTCCACCTTTTTATCGCTTATTCTTGTCTTTAAAATGCCAGTAGTGTAGGTACATAGCTTTTGTTGTCTTGATTCCATGTCTACTATAAGAATACAACTTTAACGATAACTAATTGAAAACTTAAGAAATCCATCTCATTCTAATTTAAAGTTCCTTTCAGATAACGTGAAGAGGAGTGGGATATTTAATGAACGCACAAGAGTTATTGTAAAAGTTTGAAGATAGAAGGGTCTGCCTAATGACTGTCTGGCTTTTCTATAATAAGAAAGTTAAACTTGTATAGGTTACATTATAAATGTAATAAATGTTGGAATTTTATAATGATACGTTAAAACTAAATTTATTTTAACGGGAAAGAATTTCAATTCATTCTAAGTACAAGAATGAATGAAGCAGGTCGCTAACGTTAGCCAAAGGATTACAGGGACTTTGAGGTCACTGTACCGATTAAAAATCTTTTTACCCATCACGACCAAGGTGCCGCTTGTGCATACATTGGTATTTGGATATATGGGATGTATGTTATTTGGATCTGAATGCAGATCTGCTCAATAAACTAGACTGTGTTCTCAACAATTGCATTCGATTTGTTTACAACCTTCGTCAGTTTGATGTCAGCCTATTGCTCAAAATTGAATTGAGTCAGCGCACAATTGAGCACTGACTATGTTGTATTCTATTCTATAATTCTAATGCACCTGCTTAAAATTACATTTCCAACTTCTTTGTGACAAACATAATAGAACAATACGCTCCTTTAATTATCGTCTTCTGTTATGCTCTAGTCACTATTCTGGTAGGTATTGATCAATTAATCTGTCCTCTATTGGAACGCTTTTCCTCTTGATATCAGGATGTCTACCAGCCGTAATATTTTCTACAGAAAAATACGCATTCAATATACACAACTATTGGCAGAATCATCTTAGTAGGTATATGTATTAATTATCAGTTAGTCTGTATTATTTATTGTAATATTGTATATTATACAGTTATAATATTTGTCTATGTGTTCATATTATTATATATAGTTAAAATAAAAATAAATAACATTTGTAAATTTTGTTATTATATGTCTATTATTTGACTTGTGTACCATAGTATATTTTTCATACTGTATGCACCTACCTAGAATCTCTCTGTACCACTCTAAGTTTGACTGGTAGAAAATGCCGTTGGCATAAAGTCCGCCTTTGTACAATATGTTTGTGCATGAGGTTTGAATAAATAAATAAGAATGATAGTTATGTTTTAAATTATGATACACTAAAAATTTTGTGTATAAATATATACCTTTAAATTTAAATTTAATAGGATATGAAATAGTAGTGACAGCAATATGAAAACCTACTATTGCCGTACCGAGATCATCAAATTCAGATGGAAATAATTTTATGCAACCGTGGTGACAAGATTCTGGTGCAAGTAAAAAAAATAGGGTTTCGGAGAAAAATAATTTAAACTTTGTTTAAAGTAAAATATACTAGCAATACCTGCAAGGGTTTACAATAAATAAACTATTGAATGTCACTAGAACAAAATAAAACGATCATTGAAACGTAAAATGCTTGGAGAGTAAAATGTGTTTTTAAATTATTACTCGTAACAGTGAAAATAAAGAATTTGGCAACTAAAACCATCGTCCAACGAACGAGGAAAATGTACGAAACCTCAATATCAATAGTAACCTAATACACCCTGTTAGCACGTTTCCACCAAACGTAATGAGAAAATGGGGTCCAAGAGCACTTAACAGAAATCGGTGGTAATCTATTTTCTCTAACGAATAAAGAGCTTAACCAATTTACTGATGCCCAATTACTGCGGTTGGATATGGGATAGAATGTCAAGGATGTTTTCGACGTAACTTAGCTCAAATATTCGGCCATTAGTGCCATTAGAGGGGAGTATGGGGTTATATAATGATGTGGTGAAGTAATATTTGGTATGAGAAAAAAAATCTTGTGCAGTGTAAGTGTAATACAAATTAGAGAAGTGTAATACAAAAAATCTTGTGTAAGTAAAATACAAATTATTGATAAATTGTTTCATGTAAGTTTACAGACTATAAACTTTAAAAGAAGCACCTCAAGTCTTAATACCTCACTATCGAGTACTTTGTATAATCTATGTAGGGATAAAATAGAGGACTCTGAACTTCGAACCGAAGGTTTCCGTTAATATAAAATACTTCGGCTCAAATTTGGATCATGATCTGAAAGAATGAATGGATTTTCAAGGCGTGATAATGACAAAAATAACCTGGTATATTATTTATTATTACACCTAACCTACATTACAAATTGAAAACATGTGCTCGTAATGGACATAAACCCTGCAATGAAAGTTATTTAAACCAAAGTCTGTTTTAAACCTTTATCAACAACATGTGTTGTCAACACAAGTGTATTAAAGACATAAATTCAATCAAGGTTTTTTTAAAGATACAGTGTAACGAATTTAAAACTTAGGCAAGGTCCAGTGAACACATTACAGTTCTGTGATTTGAATTAAAAAGTACGCTCACAATTTTATTGAAATAAAGAGATTAACTCTGGTCCAGATAATATGGACATATTACTTACTGTTACAAAGTTAAACCTAAAGTTATTGCGGAATTAAATAGGGGCGCGGGTACTATTTATTCGTACTTTTATTTATGTGTTATTTAACATGATCTATAATATATAAAATCGCTTTAGTTTAATTTGTATTTGACGTTGCTTTATACAAGTATCCCGAAAACATTACTTATATTTTTTTTTTAAATTAAGAAGGGAGAGAATCTGCACAGCGATCTACTCTACTTATTAGCATTACTTACCTTAGTTTTATGCCTCTTGAGAACATGCAAGTGAGTTCCAGTAATGAACGTTCTGATGTGTAATTCATTTTCTCCTTGCAGCGTGATCAAGAAGACGATGTCATCAGTGACTTCCATAGCTGTTATTGCCATTCCAGCGGACACAGTACTCAGCAGTGTGAAGTTATCTACATTCCAAGTGCAAACGGTACCATCTTGTGAGCAGGTAACTAAGATTTCTCCATCTTGTATTACTTTAATGCCTGTTACAGGACCTCGATGATGATCAAGTTTTGTAACCTAAGAGTAACAAGGTCATATCTCAGTTGTAAACATCTTCTAATGCAAATTGAAAAGTTCCATTGTTATGGTATCTAAATAAATAGGTTTGAGCACAGGAGTAAATAATTTAAATAATATTACGATGGAATTTGCTAAACCTGGAAATTAAGCAAGGGGACCCAGTCGACAATTCTAGGGCCTAAGCGACCTCACCTGCTAACGGTACACCTGCTGACTAACGGACAAGGCAATAACGCAAGCCAGGCCCTGACTCAAAACCCAGGTGGGGCTTGGAAGAAACACATATAAGTTGTAATATACATTTTATTTTAATAAGGGGTAATTGATACTTACCAGAGCACCGTCAACCAGTGAGGTGACAATGACAGCGGAGTCCTCCCCTCCACTGATCACTAACGATCTGTTGACGATTGCCGCTACGCACAGCACTGGTGCTATGTGTTCTCTAAGAAGAAAATGGGAATAGTAATTATGAAGGTATTAAGAAACTGAGATAAATCGTTTTTCTCAGAGTATGCCTACTGCCTATCTTTATATTATAGACAGTAGGCTATAGTATATTTATTTAAGCACCTGTTGAGAACAGTACAAGAGAAATGTACTGTAATGGAAAATATAAAAAAAACGTATTGAATTATAGCACGCCTCACAACGCGTAAGCTTTGGGAGTGCTTTACTCTCGATAGGTCGCTATGTGACGATTTTACAATGTAAATTCGCGCTTATCTCCAAAGTTAGACATTAAATAAATAAAAAAAGGGTGTTTTGAAAATTAGACATATTAAATTATAAAGTCAGCGTATTTTTTTTTTGTTTTTAGCATATACAATAAAAATATTATTAGTACTGCTGTCCGTTGGCCTGCGCACTTGTTTGTCTGCACGTTTTACAAAAATATACGCAATCAATTGTAATAAATCCTTTTGAAGAAATTTCCACGTATACCGAGGATGAACCCTATTTCTTACCATGATTGAAATGATAACAGTTTAAAAGATATTAACGAAATTCAATGGAATTTATTTACTGGGTTTCTTTTTCGGGATTTTTTTATCTCTCTCTTATTACATGTATCTTCTTTCCTTTTCTTACGTATTTTTTTTTCTTAACTTTTTTTTGTAAAAAAAGGAATTAAGTATGTTATTCATGTTTTTTCTTAATACTATTCGAAATTCGAATGTCAATAGATGTTAGAACGTTTTATTCAATAAGTTTCTCTTCTAGTAAATTAATTTCAATTGTATAATACAATACACGTGTGAGGCGTGCACTTCTGGATTTTTCAAATTTATTTATTATTTTTTAGGGACTTATATTAATTTTATTCATTTTCTCCATTCAGTGTGAACATAAAACATTGTCATCAGTGACTTCCGTTGACTTAATTAGACATAGTGCTCAGTAGTGTGAAGTCGTCTACGTTCCAAGTGCAAACAGTGCCATTTTGTGTGCAGGTCATTAATTTTAAAATAAAATGTATTTGCACAGAACCTTAAAACCTCAAACCATAAAATAAATTTGTATATTTGTGCGTCAAATTCAATTACCTGTACAAAAGTAGTTTCGTTGTACTGCTCTGGGCTGTATATTGTTTATGATTATATATTTTACATACATTCATACCTACATATTGTCACGCCTTTATTACCGAAGGGGTAGGCATATAATGTATTCTTAATATATAGAGAGTATACTCTAACACTGTGCTAATCTGTTCTGATAAATTATAATATACTATGGTAGTTTGTAGTAATTACTATTATACATTAGCAGAGACAATGGTCTAAACGCAATTTATTTGAATGTCTTTAGTTTCAGGTTCTACTTAAACGAAATTTCGTGTTCATACTACTTATTATTTAAGTTCTTATTTTAGTATCAAACGGACTTTTGCGTGACACTATGATATAATAAAAGGTTGAAGTACCTTTAGTTCCTCGACGTTTCGACGATTTTAATATAATACTAGCTACGGATTTAGCTAGTATTATATTAAAATCGTAACTTAGTTAGCACTATATAAGAGAGCGAAACAAATAGAGAGAGAGAGAGAGAGAGAGAGAGAGAGAGCGGGGCGTAAAAACCTATAATACAATCGAAAAGGATCTAAAACTTTTTTCTCCCTTATACACTTGACAAATTTAATATAAGTAGGAATACATTCCCGCGGGAATAACAGTCATTCCTTTCTTGGTGCTTATTTAAGATACTAAGAATAAATTCATCAAATTTCAGGTATATATGTCCAATAATTTTTAATGGGTGTGGCTTAACCCGCATAGTTTCTGTTCCCATGACAATATCCGCAATTCTTTTGTTAGTACTTATCAAAGGTACTTAAAGAATACATTCATCATATTTAATGTTTCTATGTTTAGTTATCTAGGCTGTTTGAGGTTTCACATTCTGAAATACATATGTCAGTATAAGTTTGCGATATCAAAAGGCTTCAACTGCTGAATCAATTAGGATAACATTAGGCGTGGAGGAGGCTGATACACTGGATTAACATATAGGCTAATTTTGATCACGGGAATAGGTTCCTTTAGGAAAAGAAACTTCACTACGCGCGCGGTACCGCGGGCATCATCATCATCATCCGAGCGCTTGTCCCAGTTGCGTGTCCCGACGCCCGGGGTCCGCCTTGCTACTTTTTCTCTTCCACTTCGCATGGTCGTAGGCATCCCCCGTAGTGAGACCATTGTCACGCATGTCATCCCTCATGACGTCAAGCCAGTACTTCTTGGGTCTTCCCCTCTTACCGAGACCCAGCGGTACCGCGGGCATCGTCTAGTTGTAAATATATTTTAATTCACTTACAATATCTTAGTTTTGACAGCCAACGTATGAAGATCCCAGACGATGACGCTAGTATCTTCAGAGCCAGTGAGTAGATACTGCGATTCCCGTGTTACACACATGCAGAGTATTCTTCCGGAATGACCTACGACAGTAAAAATACTCATTATAGTCAATCAATGGATGCACAATGTACCTATGTGTGTAAAGGATTTCATGGCAGTACTTTTATAGTTTTCAAGATATCTCGATTTAAGTTATTTAGGTCATAGGTTAATTAGGAAAAACTACGCCATCAAAAAATTGGGATGTTAGAGTGGGTAGAGTGCTCACCATCCTTACAGTAGCAGGACCAAAGCAGTGGCATGACCTGAGAGTTTCACGCACGTTCTAACCAACCCTCAAAAAAGCGGGATAACACTCGAATCCTTAGGTGTGATAGAACACACACACTTTTTGTAATGTTCTTTCACACTAACTTCTATCTTTACATAAAATAAGTCAAAATTTATTTAGAAGCTCTAAATTATAGTTTGTATAAATTATTCACGTACAATGAGCTCTAGCTGAAAGTTGGTTTTCACTTTTGTTTAACATATTTTCTTTAATAATGATAAATTATTGTAAATTTTTAATAAAGTGGAAAAAGACAATCCGATTCGAGACAGGGATTGAACCTGTGACCTTTGCCTATTCAGGGCAATGATCTAGCCACCTGAACTACCCGAACCGTATCGAATCAAGTTGAAATTCTCCACCATATTTATATTGTCATTTTAAGAGTATGACCAGAGCCATCTATCGAGCTAATGAACAACTCGATACCAATGAACATTGTTACAACTATTTTTAAACATTGATGCAATGGACTCCACTCAATATATTGATAAATTTTTAAAGGAATTATTTTGCTAAATTTCTCATAATTTTTTAATAAAGTGAAAAAAGACAATTTGATTCGAGACAGGGATTGAACCTGTGACCTTTGCCTAACCGGGGCAATGTTCTAGCCACCTGAACTACCCGAACCGTATCGAATCAAGTTGAAATTCTCCACCATATTTATATTGTCATTTTAAGAGTATGACCAGAGCCATCTATCGAGCTAATGAACAACTCGATACCAATGAACAGTGTTACAACTATTTTTAAACATTGATGCAATGGACTCCACTCAATATATTGATAAATTTTTAAAGCAATTATTTTGCCAAATTCTCATAAATTTTTAATAAAGTGGAAAAAGACAATTCGATTCGAGACAGGGATTGAACCTGTGACCTTTGCCTAACCAGGGCAATGTTCTAGCCACCTGAATCTCTTTCCACTTTTCTTTCTTTTTCCACTTTATTAAAAATTTATGAGAAATTTAGCAAAATAATTGCTTTAAAAATTTATCAATATATTGAGTGGAGTCCATTGCATCAATGTTTAAAAATAGTTGTAACAATGTTCATTGGTATCGAGTTGTTCATTAGCTCGATAGATGGCTCTGGTCATACTCTTAAAATGACAATATAAATATGGTGGAGAATTTCAACTTGATTCGATACGGTTCGGGTAGTTCAGGTGGCTAGAACATTGCCCTGGTTAGGCAAAGGTCACAGGTTCAATCCCTGTCTCGAATCGAATTGTCTTTTTCCACTTTATTAAAAATTTTTGAGAAATTTTGCAAAATAATTGCTTTAAAAATTTATCGATAATTTATTGAGTTATTTTACAAAGCGTCACATTAAACTCATATGAGATTATGCTGTGGGCTCTAGATAACTGATAAGCATGCTTAGATATGTGTCATACATACATATTGTCACATCTTTACCTCCGAAGGGGTAGACAGATTCATATCACGTAGATAGTTAGATAGATATCACTATAAGAATTATATTATATTATCTGTGATATCACGTAACAGGTGGTGATAGGCCTAGGCTGTGGTGACTTGCTGTTGAAAATTTTCAAGCCGCCCATAAGTTCTGGGCTTAACGACTGCCATTTTACTAACAACTGGGACCAACGGCTTAACATGCCTTCCGAAGCACGGAAACGCTCGCAAAGTAAATGCCACAAAGTGGTCACCCATCTAATGACCAACCATAGCGAAAGTTGCTTAACGCAGTGATCGTTTACAGAACACTGAGTTAGTGGGGCCACGAGCGCTTCTCAATACATAAATATTAAATATCGAAACTCTGTTATAAATATATTTGTTATGTAATGAATAGAAAAGATTGCTATGTGATAAAATCACACAGAACGTCGAAGTTCTAAATGTTTATCTTATAACCAAGGTTACTGCTACGCAAGAGGTCGTGGGTTCGATTCCCACCCAGGATAAAACTTTGTGTGATGAGCACGACGGTTTATTCTGTTTCTGGGTGTTATTTATTTATAACAAGTATGTATTTAAAAATATATAAGTATGTTTATCAGTTATCTGGTTACCATAGTACAAGCTCTGCTTAGTTTGGAATTAGATGGCGTTGTGTGAGTTGTCCCAACGATATTTATTATTATTTTTATTGTATTCTGTCTCTTTAATCATCACAGGGATTTATAACTCGAGTTTTTGTGTATTTGGGATAAAACCTGCAACCATAACCTTTTATGATTTAATGCTTCATAAAAGAAGCGGCCGGTTAATATTGAGGCCAATATGGGAATTTGATGAAGGATCGGGAGTTTATTAGTTGAAGTTCATAATAAAAGGTTTACTTAGAGGGAGGTTTTATTAAATACTGAACATTACCTTATGGCCGCGGTTCCTCTCGTGTCAACCGAGTCACTGCCTAAGTCCTATTAACTTAACTAAACTTAACTATCTTCACGGGGTAGTCAGAGAGGACAGATTGCCTGGCATCGCGATCCATGCATACTTCTTTTGCTTCTGGAAGATTTATTAATCGCTTGTCGACGTCTGGGTATCCGTGTACTTTTTAATTTTTCCGTTTTTGAGCAATCTGCTCACGTTGTCTACATATGTAAGTCTCGGCCTACCTTGACTCCTTCTGCCCTCTACTTTCACACACTATATATATTCTATATATATTCTTCGTCAATCGTTCCTCACTCATTCGTTGGACATGACCAAACTAACGAAGCACGCCCTTTTTCAAAGTCGTATTCTTATGTATAATATAGTTACTATATTATTGTAAAGTTTTATTAAAATTAATTCAGTAGTTAACTAAAGAGAATAGAAAAACATTCATTAATCCGTTTTTGAGCTTATAATATACGAATGATGTGATAGTTAAATTATTGATAACGAGCTGATGCCCACAGCTTTACCCGCGTGGTAAAGTTTTTATATTCGAGATTTCGTATGCAGCCCTAAAATTTTGGAAAATCCAATATAGCCTATGTCACTCCCGAAGAATGCAGCTTTATTATGGTGAAACTATTTTTAAAATCGGCTCAGTTTTTTTGAGCCTTTTCATTACAAACAAACTTACAAATCTTTACTCTTTATAATATTAGTATAGATATCCAAATCACGCTTAGATAAACCTAAACTAAAATTATACAAAGAAAAATACGAACACGGACTTTAAAAAGTAGGTCCGGACGAAGTACCGTATAGACAGTGTTAAGAATTACGATAATTGATGAATGTGTGTGTTCTTACGCAATATAGGTATGAAATATTTTGGCACCATTGTGATTCACTTCAAAAAGCAATTAGCAAATTAAGCAATATATTGGATCTGTTTCACTTTATTTTTATTAATCTGTGTGAATTAATTAAGAGGCGCTCGTGGCCCCACTGACTTGGTGTTCTGTAACCGATCACTGCGTTAAGTAACATTAGCTATAGGAAGTCCTTCGATGGGTGACCACTTTGTGGAATTTACATTTGCGAGCGTTTCCGTGCTTCGGAAGGCACGTTAAGCCGTTGGTCCCAGTTGAAAGTAAAATGGCAGTTGTTAAGCCTGATTGACTGTCTTATGGGCGGCTTGCAAAAAATCAACAGCAGGTCGCTACAGCCTGCGCCTGTCCGTTTCACCACGGCAATGGGCTCACCACCTGTTACGTGCGACAAAAATGCATACGGTGAAATGTAGGCGTATAGTATGCTCCTGCCTACCCCTTCCGGCATAAAGGCGTGACAATACGTGTGTATGTATGTACGAATTAACCTCATGAAAAATATGTGGTCGTTTGGAAACTGGAACTGTCAAGTTGAAATTTATACCGGATACTGAGGTCTATAGTCCCTGTTAGATGTATAAAAATCAAGGTCCTGAGTCAACGAAAGATATGGACAAATTTAGATTTTCCGAAAACTTGTGATTACGAAAATTTACCTTAATTTTCAACTTTTATTAATTTCGTAGTTTTTCCTTTAATTGTGCTATAAAAACTTGTTTTCAACTATATTTGACAATTCTAGGTCAACCGGATGTACTCTATAGGTAATATTTAGGTCGAATACCTATATAATATGGTAGTTTCTGTTGACATTGAATCACGAAATTTGGCAAAATGCACTTACAGTACAAATAAAGGAACTATTACAAATAAAAAAATATAAAAAAGCATGAAAATTGAAACATTTAACAACTAACACATTAACAAAAAACTTTGGGCTCTCATACAATTTGGAGATCTAACTTAATTGGCACGAAACTCAAATAAGGTACTAATTTAATTATGGCGGTATAATATGAACGTACGAAACCCTCGGCGCACGAGTGCGACCCGTGCTTGACCGGTTTTTTATTTCTATTAAAAGGGTACAAAATAAATAATTATTTTAGGGTTCCGTACCTCAAAAGATAAATACGGAGCCCTTATAGGATCACTTTGTTGTCCAGCCGTCTGTTTTTTTGTAAAGGTCGTCTCGACAACGCTACAGTATATAGATAAACAGTAAGGAAACTGGATAGAAACGTGCGAAGCGGCTTTACTTACATAGACGCACGCCTCTACAGGCTCAAATCATCGCAGTTCTGCGTGAGTCGGCCAGTAGCGGTTGCAGTTATATTTCATTGATAATGTTTTTAAACTCACACGACTTATACTATACATTTTATGCCTTTTGTGTCTATTTCGCGTAATAGTTTAACTTTTTCTTACCTTTGGCGTTTCGGCTATAGTGCAATAGCCGTGGTCACGAGTAGACTGAGAAATTGTTGAGTGAGAAAAGTTTAAATATTACGCGAATAAGACCAGAAAAACATAAAATGCAAATTATTTTTAGTCTATTTTGATTAGTATTAAGAGTGAAGATACTAATCGTAAAATAAAAATACAACTATTAATATGCCAGTACTATAGATAAAGTCTAATTACAAGCATAAACATCTTTCAAATTTACACTACTTACAGACACAACCCTAACTAAAGTTTCAACCTCAGTTTCTGTACTGCTTTATCTAATAATGTACTGTGACAACGCCCTAAGACAAACTATTCTTCATTCCGATGAACAATTAATTTCCGCACAAGTCGTAATGAATCAATGCAGGAAATAGATTCATTACAGAACGAGAGGCCCTTGGCATATACCTACTATATTTGCTCGTGATGTTTAAGTTAATGTTCTCAAGAATTAAATTATCTCTGGTCAAATTTCGAATATTTGAAATAGGGAATTTCAACAACTACATAGTTTCATATTTCATCTGTAATATATTGTACTGTATACACATGGTGAAAAGTGAACGTATTATCTGCCTCAAGTTGCACCATAAGAAATAAGAAGATAAGGCGTGATTAATAAACAATAATGTATTGTAATAATTGGTAGTTGGAGAAGAGTGACCTTAAGATTTCTTAACAGATTCCTACACACAGGTTGTACCTGTTAAGAATCTTGTAGTAATGTAAATATTAAATCTTTTTTAATGACGTTAAAGGTGTTACTATATTGTCTAACCTAATAAAAACTGTTTCAAATTTTTGCAAGTTTTATGTAGGTACTTATAAAATGGAATATTGTTAAGAAAATGTCGATATAATATAATTTAACAAAACATTTATTTAAATGTAGCGGTGCTGAGAAACCGATAAGGCTACAAACAGGAGTCTTTATGGGGCTGGGAGTTATGACAGAAGTCGCTCCCAACGATGTCAAACATACGGCTACTCCAACCAGTCAATAATAGCAGACTTTAAGCTCCAAAAATCCAAGCACGGTATGGAAGCAACTGAGAATACGCTAATATGAAGAAAATTATAGTAAAATGAAAAGTATAGACAAAGGTACTAACCCTTGAAAGTGTGTACTCTTGAGTTTGACATGACATGCCATAGTTGAGGGTCTCCAGCTGACGGTGCCAGCACCAGATGTTGTCCCGATGGCGCTAGCTGAAGTAACCTTGCGCCGACGCCAGGAGTCGATCCGCCGACTGATACCACTCGCACGGTAGAGGCTATCGGTGGTTGGAGCCTATAGGAACACATGAAGAGCTTATTGTCAAGGTGATTGGGTTACCCATGCTTACCATCGCATAGTATATTCTCAATCATCTTAACAGCTAAGCGAGGTTCATTTATATACATACATATATATTGTCACGCCTTTATCCCAGAAGGGATAGGCAGAGGCATATTAAACGCCCACATTTCACCGTATGCATTTTTGTCCCACGTAACAGGTGGTTAGCCCATTGCCGTGTTGACATGGACAGGCATAAATATAATTATAGTACATAAATTATTATTATAATGCCTATTATAATAATAATTTATGTACGTACAGCGAAGTTTGTACCCCTTGTTAAGAAAATTGCGCAGACGGATGAGTATGAAATTTTGCACACTTTTATGTATTAATATTTAAAGCTGAAGAGTTTCTTTGTTTAATTATTTTTGTGGTGGATAGTTTATTAACGGATGAAAGCTATAGGCTCTATATTATAACGTTATTACCTACAGTTGTAATAAATGTCAAGAAATCAATATTGTAAAATTAATAATCGACGTGATTAAATGGGTGCCATGGGGTTCGAAGTATGTTACTTAACCTGTAACATACTTCGAGCCCCATGGCACCTCATGGCACGCCGCAGGGCTCAGCTAGTTAGCTTGTATTTCTTTCATGTCCTTAACGAGTAAAGGAGAATAAGGAGCTATAATAAAGTGAAACTTAATACTGTCACAACGGATAAAGTAAGGGCGTTTTTTTTCACTCCAATCCAATTATTTTTCCTGAGTTTCTCATTAAAGATAATTGTTCACGGGCTCATTTCTATTACCCCTGATCATTTGTTACGAAAACCGAATGGAATAGATAAGTATAACTATTAATATCCTCTTACAACATTACACTAGAATAATAGTATTTTTAACTAACTGTTTTTTTTTTATAATTTACAAAAAATATAAAATATAGTAATAATATTCCTAGACAAACCTCTTAATGAGACATAGTTTTAAATTGGTTGTGGTAAAACCCAGGCAGGGGGTTCATTCCACAATGCGAGCACTCCAGACGCAAAGTGTTAGAGTAAACTCCCTGTCTATGGCGAGCGGTGCGATGATAGAAAGTAGCCGTGGGCATCATGTTAACAATTCTTCAGAGCACACGCCGTTGAACAGGCGATAGAACACGCATAAGGAGGCTAAGTCTATCCTGTCTCGACACTGCCTGCTAGTAGAGGATCGTTGACAATCCTCAAAGCACGCCTTTCTACCGAATCGAAAGGTCGAAGCTGGTATTCAGTTGCACCAGTCCAAAGGTCAGCAGTACCCCACTTACGACTTATAGAGAAGTAGTGTTTTTGCTCCACAGTAAAATACTGCTGCGCCCTATTGAGCACTCCGAGCTTTTTGGACGCCTGCTTCGCCTTATCCTCTGAATAACTACGATATTGGACGTCACTAGATATCTCAACACCAAGGATCCCAATACTATTGGAGATGGAGAGAGGCTTTTATTAGCGGTGATTGCACAAACTTGAGTCCCGGTAGGTTTAATTTGGACCAGATTTTGCCTACTCCTTTTGTCTATGGAGAACGCAGTGACGTCAACATCCCTGCTGCTGACTGCTGGACTCCCTGCCCGGAAGAGCCACTAAACCACCGTTAGCTTTAAATCGGGCTGAGGGGTAGACCAGAGGTTAAGTCAGTCCGACCTGGCAAAGGGCGAACCGTGGTGTCGGAGTTTGTCTTGGGGGTCGATTGAGTAGCTCCCGAAACTTATGCAAGTACCGTAAATACTTTTATATATGCAATTCGTGAAAAGCTATTAATTTGAAACTAGTACAGAATAGAATATTCTTTATTGTACACCAATCACAATATTATAGTAAAGGGTTACTCAGGTATATTGATATGTACAATCGGCGGCCTTATCGCCAAAAGCAATTTCTTACAGGCAACCTTTGGATGGACACATATTCAAAAAAAATCCAATAATATAGTGGGTAGTCGTTGGTGTAAGAAATAATGAACAATAAATTAATTATATACCTATATATAAAAAAAAAGAAAAATATACATCAAAATAAAATTTTAAGAGAATCCAAGGTACAGACACATAAACATACCTACATCTATCCAATACATACAATTTTCTAAAATAATAGTATAAAATAATTAGTAGACTATACAGGGATATTATAACATCATAAAATAAACACATATACCCACACATCAATAAATATACAAATTCAAACTCATTCAGGAACGAAATATAACGTCAAATACTGACAGGAAATTGGCAGTCAAGACATAAGATAAAATTCTTTGACCATATTCTTAAACACAGACAGTGATTGCGCACGCCTAATAGACACAGGTAATGCATTCCACATTCTTACAGCTTGTACAGTAAAAGATTTATCATAAAATTTTGTGGAATGCATAGATATTGCCAATTCCAATGAATCCGACGACCTCAAGGATCTTCTATGTGTGTCATGAATAACGTAAAACGTTCTTTTAAATATCTAGGGGTACGGGGATTAAAGAGAATGCCATAGAGAATAGCAAGAATATGAGTATTCCAACGAAAGCGAATTGGGAGCCACCTGAACAAGCTGCGGAATTCTGAAACGTAATCATATTTGCGCAAGCCAAATATAAATCTTATGCAAAAATTTTGAAGGTGCTTAAGTTTATCGAGTTGCTCCTCCGTGACATCAAGATAGCTGACATCGGCATAGTCGAGTAAAGGAAGAAGCAGAGACTGTGCAAGCGCAATTTTTGTGGCGGTTGGTAAAAAATTCGCAATCTTCGCATGGAACCTGCCGATGCATACGACTAACTTCACGTAGTTGTGGTCCCCATGATAATGTACTATCCATTATTATACCCAAATTCTTTACCTCAGTGCTTACGGGTAATGGCACTCCATTAAAAATAATACTTGGAAGAAGTGACCAATCAATTCTAGAAATTATCCAGGAACTACCCACCACAACAATCTGTCTTAGAGGGATTCACTTCTAATCCATGTAGCCTACTCCAGTTGGACAAACGTGTCAAATCACTGTTAATATCTGAGAATGCTTCGGATAGAGCAGACAGTGGCGCTTGCGTATAGATTTGAAGATCATCTGCATAAAGGTGGTAGGATGAAGTTAATAAGTTGGAGATAGAATTAATAAAGAGTAAAGGAGAAAGCACGCCGCCCTGCGGAACACCGATAGAAGTATTAGACCACGACGAATAGGTGTCTTCAAGATGAATACTATGCCGGCGCCTAAACAGTTAACTACAAAACCAATCAATTACTGTCGAAGATATATTAATAGAGCATAGAATGCTGAGAAGGAGATCGAAATCAACAGTGTTAAAGGCATTGCTAAAATCGAGTAAGCAGAGTACAGTGAGATTTCCATTCTCCATTCCCAGCCTAATATCATCAGTAATCTTGGTAAATGCAGTGACCGTGTGGCCAGGATGAAAGCCTGATTGGTAAGGATTTAGTAAATCATTTTTGGTAAGATATGAGCTTATCTGAGTATGAACAAGCCGTTCTAGGATTTTGGACAAGAAAGGTAATATAGAGATGGGACGATATTCGGACAAGGAATTAGGATTAGATTTTTTAGGCAACGGTATAATATGGGCCTCTTTCCAAACTTTGGGGAACACGCTACAAGAAAGGGAATAATTCAGTAAATGATTAATTATAGGGAGGTTTTGGTCCAGAATCGGCAGTATCATATTTCGACTTATGCTATCACTGCCCACAGCATTTGAGTTTACCGATAATATACATCTCTTAACATCACAATCAGATAATTGATTAAATGAGAACGGTAGATAGTTAGGAGTTGAAAGTGAAAGTAACGCAATATCTTTATTGGTCTGATCAAATTTAGACAATGACGTGAAATGTTGATTTAGCAACTCAATATCAATTTGCTTATGAAAAGAATCATGTTGTGCCTTTCCAACTCCTAGGGTTTTAAGAAACTTCCATATCTTTGTAGAATCGCCGTTTTCGATTGAATTATGGATATGTTGACGCTGTGCTTTTCTACACACCTTACTGCAGAGATTATGTATTGCGATATATTTTGTTGAGTAAGCTTGTTATTGAATGCACTAACCTTGCAGTCAATAGATTCCATGGCCAGAAGCGGGCTCCAATCAATATTATCGGTATCAACACGCAGTTGATCAAGATTCATACCACTAAAATTGCGTTGTATGGGAATTTTGGATCTTTGTTTAGGAGGACGAAGTTTATAGGATAGAAAGAGTAAGTCATGGTACGAAAATGCATCAGCAGGATACTGCCCATGCTTAGCCACTAGATCGATAGATGAGACAAGGATGAGATCAAGGAGTGATAGAGCACAGTTAGGCACATGATGTGTGGTATTAGAAGGTAAGACAGTTAAATTGCAAGATTCTATAGTATTAAGAAAGATAGAAGAGCGAGTATCTTGTTTTACTAGGCATGTATTAAAATCTCCCATTACGATAGTATGACTATAGTTGGACAAAGACGTTCTAGAAGATTTTCAAAAGATTGAAAAAAGGTAATAGTAAGCGATGGACAGTAGTATACACCAATCAGTAGCTTCGAGTGCGAGAGTTCTACCTCGAGAAACTTCAAACAGACACTTCAATTTTGATTTGTCTGTATAGATTACAAATTTCCATCCCTAACCACGATTTTTTTTGTAAGTCAAACTTAGCTAAATATTCAGCACCTTAAGCTAAAATACTTCAAAAGACTGTGCAAAATTTCAAGCATACTCGAAAAATTTAACGGCCAAAAGTAGCTTTAAGTGCCTCTACCTGTCCCCTTTGTCAGTCTGAGAGTAGGTAAAATTTGCTGAAGACGTTTTTATTTTTGGTCAATGACTCGGAAGCTTAGTCAGGAACTTTTTTACCCGACTCCCGCGAAGTCAGTATAAATAATCTTAGCCATATATTGGTGTATGTTGCACTTTAATGTTTAAACTACTCAATAATATAGGTAAATGAGGTGTAGAAGCTTCTTCGTTAAATTTAATGTGGCCAAAAAAAAATAAGATTTTATATTCAACATTTCTTAGTTAAGTACCTAAAAAACATTGTTTTCTTACCTAGAACTTAGTTGGATTTAGTTATTGAACTTGTATCGTGTACCTACCTAATAACTACCCACTTTCAGATTAAATGCGTAATAAGGAAATGGCTATCTCTTTCTGTTATAATCGTTCCTATTAAAAATAATGCTGAACGAGACTTGGTATTCGTCTAGTTATTTGTCACTAGGTAACCCATCGGCTTCGCCCGTGACATACTTCTAACTTCCCGTCATTTATATTCCGTCACTTATAAATTCTAAAATAATACATTAAAATTTGCCCGATTTGTCGACATTTATGATTACTGCTCCGCTCTCCAGGGTAGCAGTGTGATAATATATAGCATATAGTCTTCCTCAATAAATGGGCTATCCAACACACAAAAAGGATACTTATTTCAAAGCCGACCAGGGCCCCAATTTTCGACCATACGACTTGAAAGCGTAGACGGAAATTTGCGGATGAAATGTCATTTGTTTCATATCTATAAACGGTGTAATAAGAGACAAAAGACATTTCACCAGTAAATTTACGTCTACGCTTTCGAGTCGTATGACCGAGAATTGGGGCCCAGTAGTTTCTCAGATTAGCGCGTTTAATCAAACAATCAAACTCTTCAGCTTTCGTCGTTTATTAGATTTGTACCTGAGACAACCCTAAGATGAAGATGTAATAGTAATACATGTAAAGTAAATACTTAGTAACGTAAAGTTTGGTTTTCCAACTACTGTTAAGTACTGTATACATTTCGTCTCAACAAAAAGAGTATGAAGTCCGAATAATGCCATAACCTATATAATCTTATATTTAAATCCTTACTTACTCTGACCTGTTTTGACATCTATTTCAAAATTAGAAGTATAAGTTGATACTTACATAGCTGTAATTGATTTTATGGGATATTTTATTTTCATTGGAAGAAAATAAATAAACTTAAGAAAATATCTTGGTTTGATTTAGACAAAACACCGATATCTTAATATCGTTATATGATTTCATATTTCAACTAATGTTAAGTACTGTCAAGTAAAAAAGCCAATCGACTTTATTTCATTGTGAAAGTTCTAACAATATTTCTGTGCCTAATTAAAGATTTCCACTGTACTTGTAGATAAGATTCAAACTACATAATGTAATTTATTTACACAATACGTGTGTGACACAAATTGCCAGGAGACAGGTGACATTTATAGGACACGTTCAGGTATAATGACTTTATAGTTTGTATTTACATCATTTTCACCGTAGCTTCAGTAATTCCTCAAGCTTATTATGGTAGTGTTTGTTTTACAACTTCAGGTGGTACCACGGGAGCCGCAATGGTGTAACTTTTTTTACGAATGTTTTATTTTTATTCAGGCGGATGTTTGTTTATAATCAGTTTCTTAGTTCGAATTCCGGATATTCAATTTGTGCATTAAAATTGTGTTTGAACTTATTTTTTGATTTTGATAATATATTTAACTAAACTAACTAACTAACTATCTTCACGCTGTATCCCTGACGGGGTAGTCAGAGAGGACAGATCGCCAGGCTTCGCGATCCATGCATACTTGTTTCGCTTCGTCGAGATTCATTAATCGCTTCATACACGCACGTCTGGGTATCCGAGTACTTTTGACCTTTCCGTTTTTGAGCAATCTGCTCACGTGGTCTTCATATGTAAGTCTCGGCCTTCCCTGACTCCTTCTACCCTCTACTTTTGAACAATATATATTCTTCGTCAATCGTTCCTCACTCATTCGTTGGACGTGTCCAAACCAACGGAGCACGCCCTTTTCCAGCTTAACGCTGACACTTTCATTCAAACCTGCCATATTGCGTATCACTTCGTTACGTATTCGGTCGGCCAAGGTAACGCCGCACAATTTTCGAAGTGATCGCATCTCCACAGCATTCAATTTACTTTCATGCATCTGCTGATATACCCAGGTTTCACTACCGTAAAGCAAAGTTGGCACTAGCACAATAATAATAATATAATAATATAATAAATAATAATAATAATAATAAGTAACCCCTCGAGGACAGTCGTTATCTTTTATAGGATTAACGCAACCCTATGAGGGCATAGTAGATTCGCTTTTTGAGTCATCCACTTTCTGATATCAACAAAAAATGTATCAGAAAGTTATTGAAAAGCTCACATCCGCAGGGCAGCTTGTGGCGAGCTGAATGTGCGTGGCTACACATCGGTCCCGATTCCTCAGAGTTTTGTTGCCCTTCTGCACCGGTTAGGATTTAATGGCCTAACGGGAGAGCAGTGAGAGTGCTTCTCCCGGGAGTGCAGCAAATCTCAACTCTGGCTTGCCTTAATTGGCCGATCTGAGAGAGGGAGCCAGAGCTATATGCTCGGGGGTGGAAGTGTTATTTTCAAGGGCATAACTACGGGGAAGCCCGCTCCGGGCCTGTCCCGCGAAGGTGAAACCGGCGCCGCACCGCTCGACACCCTAAGCCGCTCACACCGGTGTTGCCCTCTGTCACCTTACAGGCTTATCATGCCTATGGTGATTGTATAGGGGGCCCATCTAGTGAGTTGGCGAGTCACCGTCTGCCAATAGTTTAATAATAATATATTAAAAAGGCAGACGCCGTTTTCATCAATAGCTTAAATCACCCAATCCATTTAACACCCAACCCAATAGCCCATTTCATAGTTAGCACATTTCACAATAGTTTAACTCCCATTGGAGGTGATCCATTACCGTTCTTCTACATAAGGCGGGCGTAGACTATCTGCAGTGAGGGTCCCATTCCCTATTAGATTAAAATTCTCAAAGGGCCTCTGCGTGTTGGACCTATGTCTCCATGTAAGCCTACCAAAAGCCCGGGTATCTTCAAGAAAAAAAAAGAAGATACCCGAGAAAAGAAGAGACAAAATAATATAATATATAATATATTTCCTATGATAATATATTTCTTTGGCACCGTCCGCCTGCTGGAAAGCGGCAATCCATTGTTGAGAGCCGATATTTTAGTCAGCAGGGCTCCGATAGCACTCAGGGAAGTAAAACGTTGACGGCCCAGAAATATACTTTTTCACAAAAGCTCGGGTTGCAGCCGCTGAACCCCAAAAATAAGTAACATAAGACAAGGGTTACTGGATGATTTTATTATTTTCATTCTTTTTTAATTTAATCGATTACGATTCGGTTAAACATTCTATAAAACCCTTACTACAAGTCCTAATTTTATCATAATATAGTTCTTTGGACAAAAACATTTTTGTTGTTGTGAATGTACTGTATGAATACTTTAACAACATTCTACTGAATAAAAGCTATAAATAAATTTCATGCGAAATTCTTACCATCCATTTAGTGGTACAAGCAATGGTTTGTCGTATCCGTCGCACCACGCCATTGCGGCGGTAACAAGCGTAGCGAGTACGCCACGTCGCGCCACCGCAGGCCGCAGCCAAGCTATTATCTACGAGGAAGAAAATAGATATTGTTAAAATGTCTTTAAAGTCACACGTTTTGAAAACTTCATTATGAATTTCAGATAAATTTTGAGTTTTAATAAATATTATAAAAAAGAAGCTTACTAGACGTTTTGGCATATCAAAATCAAAATACCTTTATTCATGTAAGTCACAAATTATTGCTTATGCATTAACATTTTACGACAGATTTGCAAGGAATACAGTGCAAGAGTGTCGCATTTGATTGTATGGGCATATCTTGCGGATAGCCAGGCTACAAGAAGAACAAATGGCTTTCGGGTCCCGGTAAGAGAGGAGATCTAAGAAATGCTGGCTTGGTGCCGTAAGGGATAACATGCGTGCCAATGGTCTCATTACAGGGAATGCCAATAACCGTGCGAAGTGAAGGAGCAAAATTACGAAAGCAGACACGAGACGCAACTGGGACAGACGCTCGGGTGATGATGAAATAGAGTCAGTAAAACAGTCAGCGCTAAAACACTCTTTTCTAATCGCATGCAATGCAATAAAGCTAAAACATCGAGGGTTCAACAGCTTTTAAGAATTCTTTTAGTAAAAAAAAGATATCTTTGGTTCAGGACGGGGATTTGTCACACTCTTAAATGACGATTAAAATATAGTGAAGAATTTTAACTTGTTTCGGTACCTTCGGGTAGTTTAGTGGCTAGAACATTGCCCTGGTTAGGCAAAGGTCACGGGTTCAATGCCCGTCCTGAATCAAGTTGTCTTTTTAAATAAAGTAGTAAAAAGTAAAAAATTATAGCGTTTAAGAAATATAAATCAGAGGCGAAAAACATTCAAAATTCATAATTAATTAGATGTTCTTCATTTATAATGCGAAGTTTACTGTACATACTACTCGACACCTCACGCGAAATAATATTGTTTATCATTTTGAATAAAAACACTTGTACTTTTCCACAAAACCTTTGAAAATACCATAAAGCGAAAGTAAATTTTGTGAAAGTGTATTTACTACAAGTATTTTTATTCAAAATGTGTAGCAAGTTCTACCTAGTGCCATCAATCAACAGTATAAACATATTGTTTGCCAACTTACTTAGACAACCTAACCGCACCTAAAAACGCGTGTAAGTTTGCAATCAATATTATTTTACGTAAAATCCCTAGTAATATATAAACTATGACGATACACCGCGATTTTCGCAACAAGGTAGTTTTAAATAGGATTCTAAGGTTAATTTTTATAGTACTTTTAACGATCTGTACCTATCTCTACAATATTCTAATCCTAGTTTTTTTAAAGTTTTGTCTTGTTACACGAACAAGATAAAACCAATTCTCGTAAGTTATTTTGTGGCTTATGTTCATCGAGACCCGTTTATTGGTTGATATTTGATTCACAAATAAATATCTGTCCAACCCATATCCCCTTGCGTAAAATTTTATGTTTTTGTAATTGGAAATGTGTTTGTCGTTTTGATTTTATGTATTTAGGTTAATGTTATGCGATGTATCATTTTCCGTACCTTTTGGTTGTATTTTTGGTAAAATGTACAAAAAATTATGATGATAATGGTGGTTCAAATGTCTGTAAATATTGCACTATATTCATAAAACATTATATTAAACATTGGAATCCCTAAGATATAATTTTGCCAACTAAAATACACACAATTAGACTATTCTAAATCTTAATGCCGCAATGCAGTCATAAATGATATAATTACTGCGTAAAAATAGTATGTTCATGAATTAATCGTATATGTGTGGAGAAATAAAAATGAAAATATTATAAAAATCCTCAGTAAGTACTATACTTCAAGCAACCCATAATCATTAATTTGAATATTAAAAAATGGGATACTATTGAAGTGAAACTTCTTTATCGATGTTGAGAGAAATTTTTGACGTTTAGAGCTGTAAAAACAATCGTCACGTTTTTCGGTTACGCGTCATGTTGTTTTGAAGTGAAACTTTTATCGAAGTATGAGAGAAATTTTGTAGCTGTAATGTGTGTAGTACTCTTATTTATCATCTTTGTAAAATAATCTGTGTGTACCTTATAGTGTACAATAAATATCTAATTAGTTTCGTTCAGATAATTTCGTTGCGGGTTTCAAGACATGCTAACTTCTCCTGGGACTTCACCGAGATCGAGTTCGGTGTAACTTTTGTGGTATTGGTCATTGCGGTAAATACTGGTTAACAGGAGTCACAGTAATGGGAATGAGGGTGGGATTAGTCCCAATTAAAAAAAAATCTAAATATCTAAAGCTCCTATTAAGTGACTTAAACGTTAAAATAAGTTCTTACCTGAGCACCCAACTGCATTGGATCTCTAGTTAGAATATCGCTGGATTTCCTTACAGCTCCGTATACCAGCTCAACGTCGCGGTCTAAGATGTAACAGCGGACGTGTTCCAAGATGCATCTTAGATACGATATTGTTACCGTTTGAACCTGAGTAGAATAATTTTCTATTAATTCTTAGAAAGGAAAGTGTGGACACTCCAAAGTTTCACCAATGCAGTGGCTGTTTACCGTGGGAATACTATAATAAAATTTAGCCTAAGTTACTCCTTATAATATTAACTATCTGTATATAAAAGTCACGTTAAAATCAGTTTAGTCGTTTCAGAGATTAGCTGAAACCAGCAGACATTTTTTTTTTAAAAGATGGCGTTTTTATTTAAGTACCGCGTATAAAGTATTGAATGAAAAGTTGTAAATTTGGAATTACAAACAGACACTTTAATTATATTTATCCGTATGGACTTAAGGTGTGAGATGTATTTTCGATTAGGTAAAATTCAGGATTTCAGTGACAAGAGGTTGAAATCAACATATTATAGTTGCAGGAACTGAATTTTATAGTTGTTTATGAATATTGGAGTTTTTCGTTCTCAAGTTGATATAATATCTTCTTTTCCATATGCATAGTGCAAGTAATGTCTTTTCAGTTACTTCCAAACTCTTCTTGGATTTAAAACCTAGGGCTCGCCTTTATTGGCAATCGGCAGCAAGCAAGCAGGAGCAATTATAATTTAGCTTATTATCTTTGGCATCGCTGGAAGCGACTGTCGCCTAACCTTCTTACTCCGTTAGGTGACTGCGTTGTTGCCTACACCATTGGTCACCATATAATGTTTAAGTTCTACATTTGGAAATTCAACATTATTCAAATACAGCATTTTGCTATTAAAATTTTAACATTTTGATAATTCTACATTTTGATAATTCTACATTTTGGTAATAAAAGTTTTTTGGTATTAACATTTTGCAAAATCAACATTTTAAAGCGCTCGTGGTCTCGCGGAATCAGTGTTCTGTAAACGATCACTGTGTTTAGCAACTTTCGCGATGGCTGGTCGTGGATGGGTGATCTCTTTGTGGCATTTACATTTGCGAGCGTTTCCGTCCTTGAGAAGGCACGTTAAGCCGTTGGTCTCGGTTGTCAGTAACAAGGCAGTCTTTAAGTCAAGTTGAAGGCTATATGGGCGGCTTCAAAAATTTCAACAGCAGGTAGCCACAATCTGCGTCTGTCTATTTCAACACGGCAATGGGCTTACCACCTATTACGTGGGACAGGAATACACATGGTGAAAAGTGAGCATATAATATGCCTCTGCCACCCATTCAGGGATAAGGCGTGATAGATAAAAAAAATGGGATTCAACATTTTGGGATTTCAACACTTTGAGAACGATAATAAAGGAGGGGAGGAGGATCCCACCACACACCCTCGATTCGTCAATCCTAACGCACAACGGTCAAGGATAACCTCCACCAATTGTAACGGAGGAATGACGAACCGAACTCCTCAAGGAAAAGGATGTAGGAGAGGCAAAAGGAAACCCTACCCTCCAGGTTGTCAAAACTTTTGCAATATTCCGCTTCACAAGGTGGCACTTAGTCGACACGTGTTTCGCCTACACACGAGGCATCCTCACACTATCTCCCCACTACCCCCACTCGTCACCGAGGCACTACGTGATCTGTGTTGCCTGTTCGAAAATAAATTGAGTAATGGAGAAGTGTGAAAATCGGTCTGTTCGTTCAACAATGTATCCCCTTTATGTTTAATAATTTCTAATTGTTCTAAAACGCACAGTTTAAAACTTTTTTGACAAAAATGCAAAACTTCTAACGTATTATTACTATCTAAGTTATGACCGGTGTCCAACAGATGTTTGGCAAAATGTTGTTTTTCGGTATGGCAATTTCGAAAAGCTGCTAAGTGTTCTTTATATCTAGTTTCAAATGAGCGACCCGTTTGGCCTATATATATGTTTTTACAAAGATCGCAAATTAATTTATAAATACCCGATTTTTTGTGACGATCTATACTATCTTTGGCATTACATAAACGTTTTAAAGAATTTTGGGATCTATAGGCTGAATAAATATTATTTTCTCTAAGTACCCTCGCCACACGCTGAGTAATATTGCCAAAATAGGGTAGACTCGAAGTAAACTTTTTGCTCTCTCTGACCGATGGATACAAAAGAAGTTTAACCATATTATTTTGTTTTTTATTAATCAGAGAATGTATTATCTTCGAGCTATAACCGTTGGACTGCGCAATGTGACAAATAGTATTTAGTTCGTTTTTATATGACTCTTTGCTTAACGGAACGTTTAATAACCTATGAACCATACTATGGAATGCCGCTAGTTTGTGGTTCCACGGGTGACATGATGTGGAAGGAATTGTAGTGTCTGTATAAGTTGGTTTACGATATATTCCGAAACTGTGATTGGTGCCCTTTCTGGAGATGGATAAATCTAGAAAATTCAGTAAGTGGTTTTGTTCTATTTCTAATTTAAACTTGATTCTAGGATGAATATCATTTAATTTATTTAGAAAGATACTCAGTTGTCTATGTGTCCCTGTCCAACCCATAATAATATCATCAACGTATCTGTAATAATACAAAACACTACTGTTTTTGACAATATGGTTGTTTTCAAAGTAGTCCATAAATAAGTCTGCCATTAAGGGGCTCAAAGGTGATCCCATTGCTAAACCTTCTTTTTGGATGAAGAATTCGTTATTAAACCGAAAATAATTTTGTTTCATACAGAGTTCCGTTAAACGTAAAATATCACTGATCTGTTCCGGATGTAATCTATTTATTTCCAACATATTTTGTATGATTTTCAAGCACTCCTTGTACGGAACGTTTGTAAACAAACTATTCGTTATATCAAATCAGCAAGCATAGCTGTACAGGCGAAATTATACATCAAAATATTCAAATTACACCGCGTTGCTAGCCAAAACGTGTGGTTCAATCAACAATGTAAGCACTACAACGTCATTCCAAATTATATCAGTTTACGAACAAATACTCATAATAGAGCTGCGGATATTGCTATAAGAAGGGCCCAAAAAATTTGGTTAAGTGAAGAGACTAGGCATTGGTTTAAAATTAGAGATAATTTAAAACTTCATTTAAAAATACTATACTCCGAGCTATCATTTAAACTACATAATGTTGAATTTGATTTATTAGATCAAAAAGCCCGAGATTTAGCTTCCCAAGCAGCCCACGCGAAATTTTTAGTTCAAAATAAAAAAATACAAATATTAACGAATAATTCCTCGTTACCTCGCAACAATGAACAAAGAGTTTTTTGCAGTCACTCTTTCTATCCTAGGGTTAAAAATCTGTCTAGTATTCAATTCTCTGAAAACGAAATGTCACTTCTTGATAAAGGTTTAAAATACAGTATACCTCAACCGGTTCTTGCAAAGTCCTTAGAAACCTTAGCAGTTGATACCGAAGTTGCAATAGTAAGAAATAAAAGGGATAATTTAGTCAAAAGTTTAGCTGCCCACCAGATTAAATCATTTAAGTCGACAACCTTCCATAACCCAGAATTAAAAATCTTTAAATCTATAAAACAAAAACTAGCCACCAATAATTTAATAATTAATAAAGCTGATAAGGGGAATACTATAGTAATTATGCCTAGAGTAGATTATTCTAAAAAAGTTAGTGACGTTATATTAACAGATGAATTCCAGCGACTAGTCTCTGATCCAACCAAAAAATTTCACTGCGAACTAAAACTTACTTTAAAATCCGCCACATACTTTTTTCCGGAAGATTCACCTTTGCTGCGAACTTTGATACCGATGAATCCACAATGCCCACTGCTTTACGGTTTACCGAAAATTCATAAGGATAATGTACCTGTACGACCAGTAGTTTCATATATAAACGCGCCCACTTATAAATTAGCTAAATATCTCAATGTAATTATTAGAGAGAGAACCGGTTTCAATCCAAAATATAGTATTCGTAATAGCTATGATTTGATCGAGAAAATTAAAGATATCCAGTTGCCGCGTAATTCCATATTAGTCTCATTGGACGTCGATAGTTTGTTTACAAACGTTCCGTACAAGGAGTGCTTGAAAATCATACAAAATATGTTGGAAATAAATAGATTACATCCGGAACAGATCAGTGATATTTTACGTTTAACGGAACTCTGTATGAAACAAAATTATTTTCGGTTTAATAACGAATTCTTCATCCAAAAAGAAGGTTTAGCAATGGGATCACCTTTGAGCCCCTTAATGGCAGACTTATTTATGGACTACTTTGAAAACAACCATATTGTCAAAAACAGTAGTGTTTTGTATTATTACAGATACGTTGATGATATTATTATGGGTTGGACAGGGACACATAGACAACTGAGTATCTTTCTAAATAAATTAAATGATATTCATCCTAGAATCAAGTTTAAATTAGAAATAGAACAAAACCACTTACTGAATTTTCTAGATTTATCCATCTCCAGAAAGGGCACCAATCACAGTTTCGGAATATATCGTAAACCAACTTATACAGACACTACAATTCCTTCCACATCATGTCACCCGTGGAACCACAAACTAGCGGCATTCCATAGTATGGTTCATAGGTTATTAAACGTTCCGTTAAGCAAAGAGTCATATAAAAACGAACTAAATACTATTTGTCACATTGCGCAGTCCAACGGTTATAGCTCGAAGATAATACATTCTCTGATTAATAAAAAACAAAATAATATGGTTAAACTTCTTTTGTATCCATCGGTCAGAGAGAGCAAAAAGTTTACTTCGAGTCTACCCTATTTTGGCAATATTACTCAGCGTGTGGCGAGGGTACTTAGAGAAAATAATATTTATTCAGCCTATAGATCCCAAAATTCTTTAAAACGTTTATGTAATGCCAAAGATAGTATAGATCGTCACAAAAAATCGGGTATTTATAAATTAATTTGCGATCTTTGTAAAAACATATATATAGGCCAAACGGGTCGTTCATTTGAAACTAGATATAAAGAACACTTAGCAGCTTTTCGAAATTGCCATACCGAAAAACAACATTTTGCCAAACATCTGTTGGACACCGGTCATAACTTAGATAGTAATAATACGTTAGAAGTTTTGCATTTTTGTCAAAAAAGTTTTAAACTGTGCGTTTTAGAACAATTAGAAATTATTAAACATAAAGGGGATACATTGTTGAACGAACAGACCGATTTTCACACTTCTCCATTACTCAATTTATTTTCGAACAGGCAACACAGATCACGTAGTGCCTCGGTGACGAGTGGGGGTAGTGGGGAGATAGTGTGATAAAAAGGCGGAGCGGAACGCGCTGAGCACACTTGCTGTCAAGCAGTCTTAAGGATGCCTCGTGTGTAGGCGAAACACGTGTCGACTAAGTGCCACCTTGTGAAGCGGAATATTGCAAAAGTTTTGACAACCTGGAGGGTAGGGTTTCCTTTTGCCTCTCCTACATCCTTTTCTTTGAGGAGTTCGGTTCGTCATTCCTCCGTTACAATTGGTGGAGGTTATCCTTGACCGTTGTGCGTTAGGATTGACGAATCGAGGGTGTGTGGTGGGATCCTCCTCCCCTCCTTTATTATCGTTCTACGATGGATTTCCGCCATGTAACGCCCGATTCAATTAGTTATAACATTTTGAGAATTCAACATTTTACAAATTCAACATTACGGGCCGGAGCGGTCAAAAGGCCCACCGCTAGCAGGTGAGGTCGCTTGGGATTCTTTTACTGAGCGAGTGAATTTTAGATGACTAACAATTTGAATTCACATTTTGAGAAATCTGTATTTAATACACAAAGCTAATGGTTGGTTGTAAAAAGCCCTGAAGGCGGAGAGGCTTTGTTAATTATTTGTTTTTTGATACTGTTTTATGTAAAACCCTTATTGTGAAAACAATGACGTAGGCAAACAAATCCCTATCATTGTGTTTTGAGGAAAAACAAGAAAGAGAGAGCGCTTTTATTTATAGTTATTGATGAACGTCCATTATAGATAATCTTCATTGTAAGCGGACAGAAAATAAGGGCGATATAAACCTTTGTCGTGGGAACATTTCGTAATTATCGCTCTAGATGAGCCATAAAATTAATAATACAGTTCAATATACCAGTGTATTATTAAATTCCTCTGTAGTTTCATTTTGATTAGAAAGCATCAAAGTTTAGGTATTATTTGTTCAGATATTTATGCTACTAACTAGCTGTGCCATCTGGCTTCGCTCGTGACAATCTTCGAACATATTTTGCACCTCACATATTTAACCCATAACCCTTATTAGTTTTCAAACAGTTTCATATAAACTTGATCCTCTATATTTCACCCTTAAGGGAAGAAATTTTGAAAATCCTCATATACGTGTTTATTTATTTTTATAGCAACACCAAATTTCGTAAACCTACTTTGGTTTACTTTGGTTGCTATCTTTGAAAATGAATTATCTCACATATTAAAATACAACTCCTGTTTACCCCCTAAGGGGTAGCATTTTGAAAACTCATTTCTTTGTGGGAGTCTACAACTTAGGGAGGAGGATCTTCTCTTAGGGATAGAATTTAGAAAAATATAAAGTGGGTTCCTACAATATATGGGTGGCTTATCCTCAAAATTTTAAGTTTGTAGATACAAGAGGCTGAGCTTTGATATACGTATATATTAGACGTTGATACGAGATTGTAGATTTGCAAAGTTTGGTGTTGCTATCTTTGAAAATGGAGAATCTCCTATATAAACTTAGGACCCCTATTTTACCCCTTTATAGGTAAAATTAGGCAAAAACGTGAAAAACTGTCCATTTATTTGTAACCAGAAACATGTGTACCTAATTTTATGTATCCAACTTGGAAAATGACGAACTTCCATGCAACCATTGATCCCTTATTTTACCACTTTAGGGTAGAAATTTTAAAACCCCTTTCATAGCGGGTGCCTACTATATAAGGGTAGCTCATCCTAAAAACTTTTAAGTTTGTAGGTTCAAGCGCTTCCGTTGGACGTTGAGTATAAGAATGAATCACCCAGTAATTTTAACAATAAAGACAACCTCTATTTTAGCTCTTTATAGATAAAATTTTGCTAAACCGCGATAAACGTGTCCATTTATTTGTAACTAAATGACCTGCCTGGCTTCGCCCGTAACATACTTCAAACCCCGTGGCACCCATTTAATCCCGTCGTTTATTAATTTCACAATAATGTTTGATGAACATTTTCCAAATGACTTGATTACTTCTCCGCTCTCAAGCACCTACCGCACGGCCCGGTCGAATTTGGTTACATGAAATTAATATCTTTGCGCTTTTTCTTTATTTTGCCATATCTCCTAAGATATTCATTTAATTTGCCAGGTATAAAGGGTCAAAATAATTTTCATAAAATGTTAAAGCCAACTAACATATTAAAAATGATAAGGATTAATAATGTATTTGTGTAAATAGCCTTCAAATTACAGGTTTATAATTGTTGTATTTTTAAAGTATTAAAAGGGATATAGTATGTTATCCTTAAGAGATAGACATACCGTCGCGGACTTTTTTGTAGACCTATATTATATACACAATTCCACGATACATTATTTTGTTATATCTTAAATGGTTTAGGCAGTGTTTTCGTTAAAAGCTCCCAGACGGCTTATTTTTTCCGACGCCCGCAAACATATATCGTTATAATTAAGTTAATGTACAAAACTTAGCAAATTATACAGAAAAACCTAACCTATGAATCACACTAACTATTATCGAAATTCGTTGCGTAGTTTTAAAGATCTAAGCATACATAGGGACAGACAGCGTAAAACGACTTTGTTTTATAATATGTAGTGATTAGGAATAGGTGTACGTAATTTCACGTCTCGAGGTTCCAAACAACCGTTTATCCCTTATTTTACCCCCTTATCTCTGTAGAGCTTGCATGAGAGAGGAAGAAACAGCGAAGCACGTACTCCTATACTGTCCAGCAACCGCCATATACAGGGCTAAGTACTTTGGGAATTCAAGTACGCTCCGAGAAATCAGCAGCAGCGTGAATAGTTTGCTGGCGTTCTTCGACGAGTTGGGGTGCATCGAGTGAAATCAGAGCGGAAACCAGCCCGCCATACAATTTACCCCCTTAGAGGTGGACTTTAGAAAGATCCTTTCTTAGTGTATGCCGACATTATAAGGGTAGCTTACCCTCAAAATTTCAAGTTGTATTTCTATATGCAAGAGTTTCGGCTGGGCGTTGATAGATGAGTGAGTTACCCAAAATTTTATTAAAACGAGTATAGATAGATTGCTTAGCACATTAAATTATGATATTAAATCAATATTTCGCCCTTACCCACCGGGGTAAGCACTGGCTTAGAAGAGGAACCAACTGACAATTCGGGCGCTGGCGCTGTTACAAATGCAGAAGAGTATTTAGTGGACACCAGGGTTATAAAAAGTAACTTTAAGCTTCAGATATCGGATTACTTCAGTTATCATATATGCATAGAAATAATATTATCCCATACCAATATTATTCATACCGTAGGACCAACTAGACTGACAAGTCTATTTGCTGGACTTATTGATTGACAATATCGATTAAAATCGTTAGGTAAAAAATTTAAAATTAATTAATTTCTTCTGATGTTATTAGCATTATAGATCTCTATTCAAAATGTAATTAATTCTTGATCGTAAAGTAGTTGCATTGAAAACTATCTGTATTCAACTAAAACAAATTTATAGGTCGTAAATAAAGGAAAATGGCTTTCAAACTAATGAGGTTATTCCAATAATCGTAGGTATTGTTTTATGACTATAAAACTTGGTAAACTCTATCGTCGAACAAGCGGTAAATATTTGTTCTGTCTCATGTAAACTTAGCACAACGTACATACATACGTATGTACCTACCCCTAAAAGGAATTAGAAAATCAATAGTCTTGGTGTCAATCAATATTTATACAGAGAATAAAAAATTGAATTGTTGTTTGTAATTTTAAATTAATTAGTTTCACTAAATGCACATTTAAGTTTGTTCGGTATTTACATAAACAAAAAATTTAAAATTTATCTCTTTCTGTCTATTTATCCGGCTTATCTCTAAAGCGGCTGAAACGTTTTAAACGGTTCAGCCGTTTCAGAGATACTGATCACTGGCAGATAGTTGATGTTATAAGGATTAGCTTAGGCTATATTTTATGCCCGTATTCTCACGGGAACGCATAACAATGCAATCACAAATAAATATTACATTTTACCCATTTTACGAGTATGTCATAGACATAGATTTACCCTCTTTTTTGCGTCCCTTTTTTTTGCGTGTGGCAATTTTCATGTATGTTATAATATACCTAATAATATACGTCACGACTAAGACCCGAAATATCATAAATACCATAATGTGTATATTAATGTAATATAGTAAAAAAAAAATTAATTAAATATCCATCACGCCTTATCCCCGAAGGGGTGGCAGAGGCATATTATATGCCCACTTTTCACCGTGTGGATTTACCTGTCCCACGTAATAGGTGGTGAGCCAATTGCCATTGTAATATAGTACGAAACATTAAACAAAAAATGATTCACTTACCGCCGCAAGTAAGAAATCAAAGTTACAGACAGTGAGGTCCTTTAGTTTGGAGAAATCTCCAGCCAGTAGTAAATGTAGCCAGGACTCTTCTACGTGTCGCTGTGTGAAGGCAGCAGCTGTTCTGCTCGCTGAGTGGAATGGTGTTGAATCCAATAGAGCGTCGTCGTCGTCTACACAACCTACGACAACATATTTTAATCTTTATAAAGATACATTATAAATACATACTTATAGTATTTTTTTGTTTAAGGCGTTAATATTAGGCTCTACTGATTGGTGTTCAAAAGTTCCTTTTGTGTTAGATAGCCCATTCATTGACGGAGGCTATATACCTATCATCACGCTACTACCCAGGAGACCTGAGTAGTAATCATAAATATCAACAAAAGGGGCGAACTTTTATACATTATTGTAAAATTAATAAATTTATTTATCCATCACGCATTATCCCCGAAGGGGTGACAGAGGCATATTATATGCCCACTTTTCATCGCGTGCACTCCTGTCCCATGTAATAGGTGGTGAGCCCAAAATTAATAAATGAAGAGGGTTTAAATGAGTATGCCGGTTCGAAGTATGTCACAGGAGAAGCTGCGGTGCTCAGCTAGTAGGTATTACGGGTAGTCTCTGCAGTCGTGTAGCCATTGCAACATATAAGGGACCGGGTTCGGTTATCACATTAAATGTTGATTATTGAAGTCTTTAAAGCAAGTCTTTAAGGTTTAGCATGTTGATTCCATTTTCAAATCGAAAGTGTTTTTTTTATTTAATTTAGCTTGCTAATACGAGTACTACGTAGCCAACAACACTAGTGCTATTGGTATGTAAGATAGTGGCTCGAGAATTTGGCCCTAAAAGGTATGCCAGCCAAGCGGGTAGCTGGCTATGGGAATCTCCAGGAGGTTGTAGGTTTAGGTTGTTTCTCAAATTGAAGATATTGTGCAAGTGGATTCTAATTTTGTCATTGAGCCAAATAAGTTTCCTTTGTATAACGGTACCTACACACGCTCCCTCATAACAAAAGTATTACGAATAATATTAGATAACTTTTTCTTGAAAAAAGAATGTTCAAAAACGTCTACTAGTTACCTAAAGGACTTTCCTTTTGTATGTTTGGGCACAAAAGAGCAGGAATTCAATCGAAGAATCAAAGGAAGCTTTACATTTAGTCTATTTTACAAAAAGTCTTCATGTAGTATTTCAAAGAAAACGAATACGTTGTATTATACTCCTGTGTTTCTAGAAAACAATTTTTAATTCACTTTTCTGAGATGAGATTTAAGATTTGATAATAAAAAATAATAGGGTAAAATAACTAAACGAGAAAACATAAAAAAACAAATCATAATGCGAGTAAATAAATTAAAAATGTTAGGGTTCTACAGAAGGGATTCATAAAATATTTTCCATCGTCAATAGGTCAAAGTTCTTAGGCTACGGTAATCACTTTTGACTGAGTAAACCATCCCACCTCAATGTTATAAAAATAAATTATTACATCCTACTACTTAATATTATAAACGCGAAAGTTTGTAGTTATAAAAGTTTTGTTACTCTTTCACGTAAAATCTACTAAATTGATTTTGATGAAACCTTCCAATAATGTAGCACATAAGACACTATTTTATCCAAGTTCCTGTGGGAAACGGGATGGAAAAAACTTCACTATGCGTGCAGAGCCGCAGGCGTCAACTAGTTGATAGTAAAATCACTTGTACGGTATTCATTATTTTTGTATTTTCTGTACCACATATTGCATTGGCCACGTGGTATAATGGTCTTAAAGAAAGCGGTTATCGTTTCTTAGGGTTAATTTTGTGTTGAGATATAGCGCTGATCCACACATTATGCTAAGGAATTTATGAGTTACTGAGACTATTATCTCACACTATTCTATTATTTATATCTTGAGATAACGATGTCTATGCTAATACAAATTCAGACTGTAAAATTATTTTATTATATTTTTCACTCTTACCAGGTTCCTGAGCTTCAGAAGTGTCCGTATCATCAGCGTCTTGGAGAAAACTAGCAAAGTGTAAGGCAGCGAGATCAGAGTGGGCGTCCCTCAAAGCAGCTTGAGAGCGCACATATCGTCGCCGTGCGCGAGAACTAGCCGCTGCAGCACGCCACCTCCAAGTGTAACGCCCAGAAACAACGTTTTCTGATATTAAGTTTTCTGTGAAAATTGTGTGAAGTATTAGTTCATCTAACAAAACAACGAATCAAAGAAATACTAGAGATTCCTTACTTTATATATTTAATACAACCAAGCGTGTTAGGGGGCGTCACCTATTTCTCATACGAATACACAAGTTAATACGAGTACAGACGAACGGTAAGCAACTGACAGGTCACGTATGCAATTTTTGCGTACAGTTTATCTCTATTAGGCGCGAGCGAAAAGGAGCTACAGACATTCCTTGCTTTGTAAGCTGTCTCATCAATAGAATTTTGCAAAATATTATCCAGCCAGTCATCAAATAAATCATTACAGAAAACGTTTATCTATGGGTCATACTGTAATACTCCATTTACACTCGCGACTCGTCTTGCAGCTCGTCTCGTGGCTCGCGCGAGAGTGTAAATGAGAAAATAAGAAATATTGTCAATACACGGAGATCTAGCATGGCCATATAGATGCGTTGTCAGCTTAGACTAAAACCACTACGCTAAAGAACAATAAAACGTAGGAAAGAGATAATAATGAATTCACTGTAAGAGAAAAAGAGATGCAATATGGCCATGATACATTAAATCATTACAAAAAGAATAAAAAATACTCACTCATCATACATTTGGCTACGCATATGGTAGTGAAATTGAAGTTGGCATCCCTAAGCGTGATAACCGCATCGCTATTACTGGTAGGCATTAGAAGTTCTAACAACTCCAGCTCCGTGAGCCCAAACTCCGAACAAGTAATGTAACCTATGAAATAAATTGTTATACTGTATTAAATGTGTAGAATCAATGTTTACCTAGAGGTAACTTCTCGTTTGAGAAAACTTTTAGGTAAATACAAGCATATTATACGATAAGTACACTCTTTCTGCAAAGGTTTTGAAAAATTATTTTCAATAGTACAGTATATTTTTAGTTAGACTTCTACTTTTTTGTAGGCTTGCTACATTTCGATCTGGGACAAATGCAAAATGGAATTGAATGAAATTTGAAATACTAGTTCTACATTCATCATACTTACTTGCTAGTTTACTAAATGCTTTAGAACCAAACACAACTTCTAAGCTATCGAAGGCACTATCAATATAATCTCCATAGCTATTATTCTCAGGCGTCTCTTCTATAGCTTCCAATAAATAGTAACAGTTCTGAACTTTGAACTTCTCTTTTTGTGCTGGTGTTAGCTGCAGCTGCTCTAAAGATATGGCACTGGTACAAATTAAGAATACATTTCTTGGCAATGACATCGGTAGCCATGATAGCCCTGTCACAATATCACATTCCAAAGGATTTACTCTATGTACATTATCGATGAAAATCAACAAAATTTCATTTTCCATCTCTTCACATTTCTTCAAGAGACTTTGAAACCAATTATTAATGTAAAGGGGATCAAAACTTGCATCTTTGGGTAAATAACCTTCGGGAATGTTTAAAATTATTGATATTTGTTGACACATAACCCTTAGCAACTCCAAGTTATAGGCGGATCTCGGCGTGGAAGCGGAAAATCTTACTATCCTGAGAACGGGTTTTGGAAATATTTTTTCATAATTGAAGTATAAATTTGTCAATAAGGTGGTTTTTCCTGAAGCATCAGGTCCGTATATTAAAGTCGGTGGGTGCCTCGTTCGGTTTTCATAATTTTCTTTAGCGTTATTTAGAATACTTTTGGCTGTTTCTTCAATTTCCTTAACGTTAACTTTATACAAGCGATTATGTTCTATACATATCCTAAGATGAGTGATGTGTTCCAGAAATACTTCCTGCAAGTGAAATGAAAATTACAACGTTTTTTAAATAAAATATACAAAGTTTAAACTTCTTGCTAAAGTTTACCAATACTTTGGGACTGAGAGATACGAAAATATAATCAAAATGTCGCTAAAGCAAAGTCTTATCTAGTGGCATATCGAATGGAATCATGTAAAGTTCGATTTGAAAGGTTCTGAATAAGTTTCATTACCTATATTTGGTCTAGTTTAATGTCTTCATTTATCTTGCCACGCAAAAACAACGAAAAGGTTTTAACAGTCTAGAATTACCTGTACAGTCTTTTTTCTTCCCTTTCCCTGATCGGGTTCAGTGCTAAGGCTATCGTCAATCAGTGAACTGATCACAAATTGCACTTTATCTCTAAATGGAGCCAACTTTTCGTCATTTTCAGAAGCTGCGTCTGTTCTAGACGATTCTGCTGACGAAGATCTGAAAATAAAGGCGATAATGTGATTCTTCGTATTTCATAGATACGGCAGATAATCAAAATTCTTATTATATTTTAATTGAAGCGACGCTTAAATTTTAGGGCATAGAGATTTCTTTTCAATGTTAAAAGAATATAATAGCTGTAGATTGTTTAATCCAACAACAAATTATCAAACGTTGGATAATAAATTTATTTGTGGTTTGAACATATCACTTAACTTTATTATGATTGATGAGGGTACAAATGTTAAACACAAATAGTAAGTAAGCTTTAGTTGAACAGTTGTGTAACACGCAGAGAAAAAGTATTAATCGTTCGGACTGTATAAGTCATCGAAAAAAACTTTTTTCCTTAGAGACTGACATGTGTACGGAGAAAATAGGATTACATTTAACTGACAAAGAAAATACATTTAAAACAAAGTGTCAGTGAAGAGCTTTGATGTTACATTTTCCTTATTTTAAGTAGGTAAGAATCTGTACAATAGTTTTTTTGACCTTTAGTATTTTCAGATAGAGGTTTATTAAACTTAATGAAAAATAATGTATTTATTTTAGGTCTAGAATTTTAGGTATAGAAATGACAATTAAAACTTGGACTCTCTTGGACGGATAAATTTGAAACAAAGTAATTCAGTGAACCACAGTGGTTGATATAGCTTGCAGAACAAGCACACAAAAGTCTGGCCATATCTTTCGAATAACCGATGGAGCAGATGAGTTCTGGAAAACCATCGAGACACGGCAACCGTCAGGTAAGATGTACCTCAGACACATAGATCGACGACTTAGAAAAGAAGGTAATCGTAGGAAGAAACTGGATGCAATAGTCGCAAACCATTTGTTTGTTATGGGGAAAATTGAGAGAGGCCTACGTTTAACTGTGGACTGCGATAAGATGATTTGATAAGCAAACAGATTGGTTGCTTGATTGGTTAGATTGTTTGATTAGCAAAATAAATGAACTTAACAACTGACGGTCAGGATGTGAGAACGATTAGGATAGGATAAAAACCTGCGGTCTCTTGGGGCATTATAAAAACAAGACAGCTTTCTGACTTCCAATCACACTGATCCAGAATATCCCAAACTTATCTGTCAGGTTCCTTAGGATTAAACCAAAGTACCTAAATATAAATTTACAAGTTGTTGAACAGGTGAACTTCATACCGCCTCAGAATCAAGTACGGTACGAACAGTAAGTCTAAATTCAAGAACAAAAAATCTTGTTCGATGTACGGTACGAAAAATAAAAGTGTCGTTTATACAATAATTCTTGCAATTTTCTCGCTTTTTAAACTTGCAGTAAAGTTGCATTAACTACTTAACGTACACAACCAATATAGAATTAGATATGTAGACAATTCAAATACTTACTCTAAGCTAATAATATGTGATTCTGGTAATGTTCTTTCTATTTTCCTTCTTAGTTCTTTTAACCTAGTGTGAGCTAAGACTGTGAGCTTGGAATCTGCTGGTTCAGAATCTGGTAGGTCTCGAAATACTGCTATCATTCCTTTGGGGTGACTACCGTTTGACAGGAGTTCTGCAATAGACGTGATTGTTAGTACAATTGAAGAAACCGTATATGATTCACTCCAATACATTAATTATATTTATGGTTCCATCTGTAAAGACGGCGCAGCTAGAAACATTTCTAACATTGGGAAAGATAAAATATTAATCGAACGGGATTTCGAGTGGTCCATAGATATTCTGAACTAAGGTTTACTAAAAATGAAATGATTAATACCTAAGTGAATTTAATTTTCAACTTTGCTATATATTTCTAAAGACATACATATTATACATAGACAACAGCCAAACCCCGAAACTTAAATTTGCGTATCACACAAATATGTGCTCCGACCCAGGAACCGAATCCAGGACCTTAGCGCCACTTATGCCACCGAGGTAGTCAATTATGAAAACGATTATTAATTTAATACACTCTAACAATATTATAAAAAACGTAAATCCTTTTAAAATACCCATCGTAAACAAATACACCACTACGATTTTCAACTGAACCGCTGTTGTTTCCATGTAATTGGATCGGACAGCAATTGGAACTTTTTTTGCCTGTGCTGTCCAACTGTCGAAACCTACATTAAAAAAAGAAATTGCTTTAGAGTTCTGTAAAAACTACGGGAAAATATAGTACATATTAATTTAATTTCTAGGGACGTGGAATACAAAATTGGACCTATGGGCAACTAGAAAACTCCCGCGACTCCACCTGCGTGGAGAAGTTTTCCCATTGCCATTTTTCACAGAAACATACTTCCAAGATAAAAAGTAGCTAATGTATTAATTCACGATATAGGTCACCTCCACATCACATTACATCGAAATTCATTCAGCTGTTTGTTAATGAAGAAGTAACTAATATATATACAGTCACAAATCTGATATCGTGCTGCGTTGTAAAGTTTTCCTGTATTTGTGTCCCACAGATATCTGTTACCGGGACGTTAAGTAGCCTATGTGTTAATCCAAAATATCACCTACCTCCACATCAAATTTTGTTCAAATTGATTTTGTCATTTGAGCGTGTAAGATTAAAATACGTACCTCTCAAACTTTCGCTTTATAAATACTGATATACTTCAATTATAGTTTTTCATGTCAAAGGTTTTGCGTACCTTCCGGAACACAAAAACAATTGTAAAGAGTATTACCACACACGGTCACCTATCTCAGAACTAACCGTAGTATACGATGCTTAACGCTGTTTACAAACCATTAAGCAACAGGATCTTGAGAAAAAAAAATCGTCACAAAAGCAATAATAAATCAAAAACACCATATAAACTTAATCCTCACTTAATAATAGGAAACGGTTTTACGAGTGAGCAAGCCAACAAATAAAAAGTACATTACCTAAAGCCAATTCACACTGAAGTTCAACTGGGCTTCGCAGTAGTTCAGCGACTTCAGCGCCATTTGATAGCGCTTCAAGCGCTGTAGAGTTGAAAGCCTTTTGAACTTCGAAGAGACGACTCCGCTGTTCTTCACGGTCAAGTAAATCACTGAACCTAATGAAAGATATATGTTTAGTTGAAAATGTGAAGGTTAAAGGTTAATTATTAAGTGAATAGGTTGATTTTAAGTAAATTAATGTATTGAACTGAAATGGATAAATGTGTCTATAATGTATTTCTAATAGCTAAATGAAATGAACCCAGACTAATTTATCCAGTTTAGTCCGCTTAATAGATTGGTGAAAATAACTTTATTTATGTCGATAAATTCTGAGTTTATATATATACTCTAAACTTTATATACTTATATTTTGGAGAAGAATTTGTTTCAACCTTTGAAAATTCCGTAAGGCAAATCCGGTCAGGTAAAAAGTATTTTTTAGTGAAATAGTACAAGTGTTTATATTCAAAGTACGTAACGTAGTAACGCAAGTTCCACCAAGTGCCATCAATCAAAAGTATAAATATGTAGTAAGAATGTGTTTGTTTGTTGGTTTGTTTAGTTGAACGCGCTAATCTCAGTAACTACTGGTTCGAATTGAAAAAAATCTTCCTGTGTTAGATAGCTTTAAGCTATATATCCTCACGCTATTACTCAGAAGAGCTGAGTACTTATCATAAATGTTAAGAAATCTTGCAAATTTTTATGCATTATTGTAAAATTCATAAACGACGGGAGTAAATTGGTGCCACGAGGATCAAAGTATACGGGCAAAGACTCGGTGGTTAGCTAGTTCTATTTATAACATAAAGTCAAAGTTGTGTTAGTTACACCATTTATATTTCAAGAACGGTTGGTTCAAATTTTATCATCATTGGTTTGTTAATTATTTCTCATTCCCGAGTAGCAAAATGAAAAAAGAAAAACAGGAAAACGAGTCAGAAATTTTTCACAGAACCGGTTTCTAAAGCAGTAAAAAGTTTGCCGAAACATTTTTGTCAAAAACAATGAAGAAAATAATAATCGTACGACTTGTTAAATACGTCTAATCAATAGATCGCATTAGAACCGAAATGACAACCGCAATTTAATTCAGTATCATTAAATTCGAACACATGTCAACCGCCGAATATTTATGGTATTTTAGGCATTAACTTATAGTTATGGCATTATAGGCACACTATGGAATTGTTATGGGATTATAATGTGGCATTTATTCCGTATACGACGTCACATTAAAATAAACGGATTTAAAAAATGTTTATTTTATGAAATGTATTAACTCACTTTATTGAAGTGAAACTTCTTTAGACGTATGAGAGAAATATTATAGCTGTAAAAAATCACGTTTTTTGGTTACGCGCCGTGTTGTTTTGAAGTGAAACTTCTTTATCGACGAATGCGTAAGTCTTATCTACCCAATTTTCGTGAAGTTGTAAATAGTAGAAAAATGATACGTCGTAAAGAAGTTTCACTTCTTACCTTTGTACTCTGGTACGTACATTTTTTTTATATTAGCTATGTCATAAACATGATTAACTGCTGAAATGAGGAATACACATAGAACTTGTAACAACCCATCTATTCCATCTTTTCTTTGACTGGAGTCTAGAAGGGTTATTTCTCATAGAGCGCATTTACTCTACCTTGTATCGGTGCTTTATAACCTCATATTTTGAGGTCCTTTGGCTACACTATAAAATATAACCTGTGGGACGTAGCTACTGAATACACTTCCCTAAAAGTACGGTCACGAATTTTATTTTGGGACCCGTTACCTTGAATTTATGTGACAATTTTTGCAATGCAATAAGGTCGACAATTCTACGTCTCGAAGCGGTTGCCCCTATCGATGTATTAAACAATATTGGTTCTAAACGCTGATTTTACTGTTGATTGATGACAATTAGTCACAGTACACATATGATCTAAAGCAGTAAGGAAACTAGTCCCAAAGCTAAAATTATCTACCTGTCTCCACTGAAGCGTTAGTGTTGTCTCTATAATTAACATGAAATCGAAACATTTTTACAATTAGTTACGCTGTATCCGAGATAAATAGACCTGATACAATAATAGAGGACTACGATCGTTACTCTCAGTATAACAATATTAATAGATATATTAGTATTGTTATACTAATAGTTATATTAGTATTACAATACTAATACTAATAGTTATATTAGTATTGTTATACTGAGAGTAACAATATGCGAATTATTATAATTAGTTAGTCAGGTACTTCGTTGAGTTCAACGAAGTGCTGCGTGACGTGCGTCTGTGTGAGTAAACCGTTTCACGCATTTGTATGAAGTTTCCTTACTGTTTGTATGTATGTACTGTGGAATTATGGCTGGTCCTCGAATGGGTGACCATTGCACTTTGTGGCATTTACATTTGCGAGCGTTTCCGTGCTTCGGAAGGCACGTTAAGCCGTTGGTCCCGGTTGCCAGTAACATGTCAGTCGTTAAGTCAAGTTAAAGGACATATGAGCGGCTAAAAAAAAATTCAACAGCTGGTAGCCGCAACCTGCGTCTGTCTATTTCAACACGGCAATGAGCTCACCACCAATTACGTGGGACAGGAATACACATGGTGAAAAGTGGGCTTACAATATGTATGCCTCTGCCACCCTTCGGGGATAAGGCGTGATAGATAAAAAACAACAGTACAAGTGTTATACATTCAAAATGTCTTAAACAATACTAGTGAACTAAAGACATTTAGAGCTCTAAATTTCTTTCCAAAATTAAAGTTCGTGACCGAACGTACGTATATACTATAATATCGTATATACGATATACGATATTATAGTATATACGAGATATAATCCTACTTGGATTGTACGAAAAATTATTTATTTTACGAGCCCACTGAGTAATCGTAAATCGCACTACGTCTCCTGACAATGGTCGTAAAATTGTTACTGCCTAAATAGATGGAACATGAGTATGAAGTTGATGATGATTACATTGTTTTGGGACGATATTAGAAAGAAAATATATAATATAATTTGTTATAAACACTTGGACTATTTTCACACACCGCCATTTAGCCCAAATTAAGGTAACATAAGCTTGTGCTAAGGGATCAGACAAGTGATAAACACCATATTTATTGAATAACAAAATATTTAATAAATATTATATAACTCAGAAATTAAATAAAAAAGTCTTTGTTCATGTAGGTCACATAGTAACACTTATGAACGTCAACATTATTGCTTCTACATTTACATTTACTGCCAGATTCGTAATGCCATAGATAAAGATTGAGAAGAATCTGGCAATAAAACTCATAACCATACTTTTCTAATCGTCCGCAATTGTATTAGTGTAAGTTTACATAATCACAATGAAAATCACATTATTCCACCAAAATGCAAAACTATTATTAGAATCGTCACCCCTTTCATTCTACTGTGCCACTGCACAGTACACTTGCACACTGCACACTGTTGTGTACACTGCACATTTTGTTATATGAAAGGAGTTTTTGCCGCGTGGGGAGTGCCTTACGCGGCAAAAACTCCTTTCATATAACAAAATGCGTCTATTAAATTAAATTAATGTTACAATTTTTATGTAACTAAAACTCTTAAAATAAATAACTCACCATTTTTCATCTCCCTCTAAATGGTAGCTGCCATCACCGTTCAATCTGTAGCATGCTCTGACAAGGGCAGTTTGAGGGGAGTCCGACTTTACGAGTTCATTGAATATTGCTTCTGGGATCTTGAAAGGTAACACTGGCTGGTACGATGACGGGTCTCCGCCAAGGAGGCACTGGTAACAAATATAGTATTTTTAAAACTACTAGTTGACGCCCGCGGCTTCACCCGCGTAGTGAAGTTTTCCCGTTCCCGTTTCCCACTGAAATTTGTTCCCGAGATAAAAGTAGTCTATGTCTTATTCTGATGTATAAGCTTTATTATTGTAAAGTTTCATTTAAATCCATTCAGTAGTTTATACGTGAAAGAGTAACGAACATCCATACAAACTTTCACGTTTAAAATATTACTAGTAGACGCCCGCGACTTCGTCCTCGTAAAGAAGTTTTACCGTTCCCGTTTTTTCTGATGTACTCGTATAAGCTATATTATTGTAAAGTTTCATTAAAATCCATTCTGTAGTTTTTACGTGAAAGAGTAACAAACATCCATACAAACATACGCATTTATAATATTATTAAGATTAAGATTAGGATGTATGCGACATAGAGGAGGACGGAGTTATTTAAAAGAGTTATGTTTGTCCTTTTAATAACAATTTTGTTTTTGTAATAGTCGTCTATAGAGCCGAGTGAGTTTAACCATTATATGCACGTATATCGTACGAAGATTTTCAACACACTTGTTAGGAAACAAAATAAATATCAATCAAAATAATATTTTTTCATCATAATTAGTATATGCCCTATAACATCATAACACAAACATATCGTTGTTTTCACGAGAGAACGAAAACACTCGTGTAATCCAATAGAAAAACTCACCTATTCTTCATTATTGGAAGTTTACATTTTTAGATATCAAATTTTTAAATTCGAAGAAAAAAAAATTAGAAAAAAATGTTTTTTTTAATTATTATTTTATGGTTACAAAGACCTTTTAGCCAAATCTATTTTTTTATATCATATTTCTTCAATCTTATCTTCTAATTAGTCCTGTTCAGTCGATGTCGTGTCCTCAGTCCTAGGTCCTGGTCCTTGCCCTCAGTATAATAGTGATTATTATGCTAAGATTTTCGCGTTTATTAACGCGTGTACATAAGTACACACACACTTTTTGTATACAAAAAGTGTGTGTGTACTTATGTACACGCGTTAGAAGTTATACTGCTTTAGTCTAATAAGATTTCATCACATATACCACAACTCTTTGTTTGTAACAGGAATGATAAATTAGTAAGAAAAAAACATTAAAAGAATGAAAACTACTTTGAATGTAGTAATAAGTTGTCATGGAAACACTTATAAACTAACTTCACGGTGTCGGTTTTTAGTGAGAGTAAAAATTGACTCGCATCATTTTTCCCTAACGCGCCAAAAGAAGTATGACTTCAAAAATAAAAAATACATTAATTATAAGGGATTTTTTTTTTTTTTTTTTTTTTACAAGGGATTTTAAAATGTTAAAATTAATAGTCGACCAATGAAAATATACTTTACTCTTTAAGAAAAAAATGATTTAATTTAAGGATATACTTCATAGAAATTAGCAGCCACCGAACCAGTCTGATTTCATTAGAACAATATTATTGTGTAAAAATTCAATGAGTTACCTTTAATAAACCTTTTAATAAAAAGTTCTTTTTTAAGAAACGTTTTATATTGCTCGGGACATTTATAATTAAAACTGATACAAAAAGTCTAAAGAAAGCCTATTTGGCTCAAATTACCAATCCTTATTAAAAATAATTAATAGACAATGTCTTTATTTTAGCAGTTTGTATTTTAAAAGCATTTAGATAAAAGCATTTTCTGGTACTTCTTTTTTATTTCTGTTTAGATAAAAGTTCCTTTAAAGATTTTGCTGTACCTACGTATACCTTTCTTTTAACTATCTTCACGCTGTATCCCTGACGGGGTAGTCAGAGAGGACAGATCGCCAGGCATCGCGATCCATGCACACTTCTTTCGCTTCCTGTAGATTTATTAATCGCTTCATACATGCACGTCTGTATCCGAGGCTTTTTTAACGTGCGGAAATTCATTCATTAATGAAAGTCATGCCGGACTCGTACCGGCGAAAACCATACGGTCTCTACCTCACTGTTTATTGCCGGACGCCCCGGATAACTCCTCGGAAAGATGTCCAAGTCACCTACGTATACCTTGGTCACTTTTAACATTATTCAATCTCAATGTGAAATCATATTATAGACCTTGGTATATTTACAGTTACTTCCAAACCTTACCTGGAATTGGATTCTAAGGCCGGGTCCGCTGTAACATGTTTTCGTGTTTGCTACCATAATTACATGTTTTACAAAGATGTTAGGATCGTAGCCTAACAGTTTTGTTAGAAAAAACACCCTGGCATGTTTGTCGCGACAAACGGAAAGCATGTTTGGCTACATGTTTTGTTGTACAAACTGTTGCAATGAATTCGGAGGCCAAGTCTACTAATCCAATCGCGTCAGAAGAGAATATAAATTGTCGCGCAATAAAGAGCCGACAGTAAAAATTCACAGTTATCGTAGTACACTATACAATTGCGATCCAATATTATTCTATCAGCCGGCCGATTGAATGTTATTAACCCGTGTAGCGCCTGTATGTAGCTCTTAATTTGCATTTTTGGTATTTATTAATATTTTGATAGCTTGAAACAGCTATTTCTCTCTATTCTGCAGCTTGAGAAGTGTGATTGTATAATATATTATACTTTTATTAGACTATACCTAGTTTTGGACATACAGGGTGGTATGATCCAGGAAATTCGGAATAAAAGGCGTAAGGAGACGATGTAATGCTCTCAGGTGCAGAGCGTGCGAGTGCGAACGTCGGCCCAAGGCAACTGCATATAGTAGGTAGGTATACAAAAATTGTATCGACATCGACAGCGACACACACATATGCTCGCAGCGTAGAAGCGTTTTATTAACACATACTTACTGTATTAGGTACACAATTAATTTAATTATAATTATATGTTTCAAGTTATAGGCATACTTATTCTAGGGCATACGATACATAACTAAGTACTAAAGATTATATACTGTAGCAAACATATAACGGAAAGGCGGGCCTCGGATTTGAAGCGAGTACCTCAAGTGCAACTGGGATGACGCTCGGAAGAAGAATACAATTCCTATCGACTATGTTTGAACTATGAACTGTACACAACACTTAACTAACATTTTATAAATATATAGTACCTAATGCTATTTAGACCTTAATAAGGTGGCAAACAAGCGTGTGCTATGATTATTACACCCGAACCGCTGAATGTATTTATGCGTCGCTTACAATAGAAGCGCTCGTGGCCCCGCGGTCTCAGTGTTCTGTAAACGATCACTGAGTTACGCAACTTTCACTATGGCTGGTCCTCGGATGGGTGACCACTTTGTGGCATTTACATTTGCGAGCGTTTCCGTGCTTCGGAAGGCACGTTAAGCCGTTGGTCCCGGTTGCCAGTAAAATGGCAGTCGTTAAGCCTGGTTGAAGGCCTTATGGGCGGCTTGAAAAAGTTCAACAGCAGGTAGCCACAACCTGCGTCTGTCTATTTCAACACGGCAATGGGCTCACCACCAATTACGTGGGACAGGAATCCACACGGTGAAAAGTGGGCATATAATATGCCTCTGCCACCCCTACGGGGATAAGGCGTGATGGATATTTATTTATTTACAATAGAACTAGAACGGCTTTTTATTGGAGAATAGTAGACTCGGCCCCCTGGCATAAGGTAAACTTAGGTTTGCCTGCTATGTGCAGGTATCGTTTGGCTTGTGATTTTCGGCAATATGGGGAGCGACTGCTGAAGACTGAAGTAACCAAAATTTGCCCGACTGTCTATACAACTTGGGGAATGTAGGCGTATAATAATGTAAGCCATTGCTTAAGCTACACATATTATTTATTAAAAATATTCAATAACGTTCTAATAACACTTACCAGAAAGTAGCCTGCTTTCGAGATTTGATTACAGCACTGTACTTCTTCAAGGTAGTAACGAAGAAGTGTTGGATTGGTTTCATCGCCGCCGTCTGTGCCGTAATGCATGTCCACAAAATCGATCTAAGAAAAAAGAAATTAAGATTATAGCACAGCCGAAAGACATACAGTCGGTCGACGAAGCTGTCTAGACAGAGCAATCGTGCGGGGGACAAGGGACGAGACGCGGGAGGGTTTGTCCCGAGCTGTGAACAAAATGTTGTTAGTAGCTCGGGACAGTCTTTCAGGGCTGACGCATTTACGACCGCTTGCTATGATTTTTGAATTTTTGTATAGATTTCTTTAATTCATGGGGTTTTTAATATTCTTTCGTGTTCATTTTGCAATCCAATATGGCCGCCGCGCCGTGTATATAAAATTTCATGTTGGGTATCGTATAAGGGGTTTTTTAGTATGCTAAGTATGAATTTCGTGTTAATTTTGCAATCCAATATGGCCGCCGCGCCGTGGGTATAAAATTTCATGTTGGGTATCATATAAGGGGTTTTTTGGTATGCTGAGTACGAATTTAGTGTTAATTTTGCAATCCAATATGGCCACCGCGCCGTGGTTTTAAAATATCATGCTGGGTATCGTATAAGGGGTTTTTTGGTATGCTGAGTACGAATTTTGTGTTAATTTTGCAATCCAATATTGCCGCCGCGCCGTGGATATAAAATTTCATGTTGGGTATCGTATAAGGGGTTTCTTGGTATGCTGAGTACGAATTTCATGTTAATATTGCAATCCAATATGGCTGCTGCGCCGTGGTTATAAAATTTAGTGTTGGGTATCGTATAAGGGGTTTTTTGATATGCTGAGTACGAATTTCGTGTTAATTATGCAATCCAATATGACTATGTTATGTTATATATGTTAATATACTATGTTATCCTGTGTTCAAATTTTTCGTCATAATTAATATTTAAACTTGTTCAAAGCGTAACCAATATTTTTTGTTGAAAACTACAGTAGCATTAAGTCCAGTTAGTCAAAAACCGAAAATATTTATCATTAACTCATTTACTACTAATAATATACCTAATATACCCGGCGAACTTCGTATCTCCATAGAATTTGGTTTTTTTTTCTTATAGTGCTCAACGGGGCGAAGACAAATTGAACAAATTAATAATTATAATAATAATAATTACCCCTCGAGGACAGTAATCTTTTATAGGATTAACGCAACCCTATGAGGGTATAGTAGATTCACTTTTTGAGTCATCCACTTTCTGATATCAACAAAAAAAAATATCAGAAAGTTATTGAAAAGCTCACATCCGCAGGGCAGCTTGTGGCGAGCTGAATGTGCGTGGCTACACATCGGTCCCGATTCCTCAGAGTTTTGTTGCCCTTCTGCACCGGTTAGCATTTAATGGGCTAACGGGAGAGCAGTGAGAGCGCTACTTCCGGGAATGCAGCAATTCTCAACTCTGGCTTGCCTTAATTGGCCGGTCAGAGGGAGGGAGCCAGAGCTATATGCTCGGGGGTAAAAGTGTCATTTTCAAGGGCATAACTACGGGGAAGCCCGCTCCGGGTCTGACCCGCGATGGTGAAACCGGCGCCGCACCGCTCGACACCCCAAGCCGCTCACACCGGTGTTGCCTCCTGTCGCCTTACATGCTTATCATGCCTATGGCTATTGTAGAGGGGGCCCATCTAGTAAGTTGGCGAGTCACAGTCTGCCAAAATTAGGATAATCAGATATAAAATGGCAGAAGCCGCCTTTATCCATAGTTATAATCACCTAGTTCATCAAACCCCCAACCCAATAGCCCATTTCTTAGTTAGCATATTTTACAATAGTTTAACTCCCATTGGAGGTGGTCCATTATCGTTCTTCTACATAAGGCGGGCGTGGACTGTCTGCAGTGGGAGTCCCATTTCCCATGTCCCAAAATTCTCAAAGGGCCTCTACGTGTTGGACCAGTATGTCCCCATGTACGCCTACCAAAAGCCCGGGTAACTTCATAAAAAAAAGAAGATACCCGTGAAAAGAAGAAACATTATAATATGATATTACATATGTCAGCTCACCCTTGTTTGAATTCCCAGTTCCCATCCCCAGCTTCCAGTTCCCATTTCTCATCCCTAGTTCTCATCGTCAATTCTCATTCCTGGTTCATGCTCCCATTCCCTTGATTTTTTTTATAACGACACGGTGGCCATTATGGATTGCGAAATTAACACGAAATTCGTGCTCAGCATACCGAAAAGCCCCTTATACGATACCCAACATGAAATTTTATAACCAAAATTAACACTAAATTCGTACTCAGCATACCAAAAAACCCCTTATACGATGCCCAACGTGAAATTTGAAAACCAGACGTGGCGGCCATATTGGATTGCAAAATTAACACGAAATTCGTATTCAGCATACCAAAAAACCCTTTATACGATACCCAACATGAAATTTTATAAGAATAGTTCGGTGGCCATATTGATTGATAGAAACCCCATCATTTTATATCTACTACGCGGCAGCCATTTCGTAAACGCTTTCTCATAAAAAAAACTATCGATTCGACATGAAATGAACCTTATTTACTTCCGTGTGCGGCAATTGGTGAAATCTCATATCCTTTTTTTTAAACCGGTATTTATATTATTGATTTATTATATATACATACTAGTTGACGCCCGCGGCTTCGCCCGCGTAGAGAAGTTTTCCCGTTCCGGTTTCCCATAAGAACTTGTTCCCGGGATAAAAGTATATGTGTTATTCCGATGTATAAGCTATATTATTGTAAAGTTTCAATAAAATCTATTCAGTAGTTTTTACGTGAAAGAGTAACAAACATCTCTACAAACTTTCACATTTATAATATTATTAAGATTAAGATATTATATTATAATGTTGATAGTTGATTGCGAGTACGAGTTAATAAATAAATTATAAATAACATCAGCCTTGTATACTTGTGACAACCCTACAAGCATCACTGTCTAGACGTTGTCGGCATTTTTGTCAACTTCAAAGGCGTAACGCTACTGATAGGTTTACTCTTTATACTGTGATTATAGTAATAACTTACGCCAAAAAGTTTGATAAAGTTTAGAGTATATACACTCCCGGACTCTTGAATCGAGCCACCTTACATTCCCGGACCTAAAAGCCCAATACACAAAATTTATACAATATAACAAAAAAGTTTTTATGCATTTTTAATGCTGGCATATTTCATCGTCTTTCCCGTATGTATTATTCCAAATTTGAATTTTAGAATTTAAAATAAAGATCAAAAGCCGAGCTTGGTCACTGATTTGAAAAAAATAATGACTGTTGAAAGTTGCTTTTGAAGCAATTTAAGGTCGATTTGGTTTGAATTTTCGCAATTGTTGTTAACCAAAGTTTAGTTTAGTTATTTTCTATAATTTGAACCGTTTTTGGCTATAAAATTATGGATACTTCACCTGAAGTAGCCGCGCAAGCTGTAGCACTTCTTCAATCTGGGCTAAGTCAGCGAGATGTGAGTTCACAACTTCACATAAGTCGTTCCGCTGTTCAAAGAGTGTACCACCGATACCTGGAGACTGGCGGCTTCGTTCGGCGAACAGGAGGACCTCGTTACCGAGTGACAATGGCGAGACAAGATCAATACATTGTCACTACTAGCTTACAAAATCGACGCCTTAACTCTGTTCAGATACAAGAACAGCTCAGGGACTTTCACGGAGTGGCTGTAAGTGCTCGGACCGTTAGAAGGCGACTCAATGAACGTGGTTTAAAGCGAAGTGTACCGAACACAGAACGAGCGTTTCGCGCAATGCTGTATTGACGAGAAAGTGAGTTATGGTGGAGGATCATGGACAGTCTGGGGAGGAATCTCAAGGCAAAACTGAGCTAGAGGTAGTGACGGGACCACTACTGCCGCCCCTAGATGGCAATAGATACATTCGCCAATGTTTAGAGAACCACGTGATGCCATATGCTGGATTTATTGACCAAGATTTCGTTTTAATGCATAATAATGCAAGGACCCATACTGCGGGAATCGTCAGGGAGTACTTAAATGACATTGGTATCACTGTTATGAGATGGCCAGCGCGAAGTCCTGATATGAATCCTATAGAGCATCTATGGGATGAGCTGAAGAGGCGCGTTCGAGCTCATCATCCTGCTCCGCAAACCATGCAGGAGCTCAAAAATTTAATTTTGGAAGAATGGGAGGACGTTCCTTAACATGTCATAACGACATTGACTAATTCTATGCCAAACCGTATGAGAGCTGTCATAAATGCACTGGGAGGCAATACAAGTTACTAAATAAATATTTCTTTTCATGTAAAACATGTCTTTATTTAAAAATCGATTAGATTTTTTTCCGTGAAAAAAGCAAATATGGACTTGGTTTGACGTAACTCGACTTTTTTAATAAACTGTAGTTCAAATTTAGAACAGTGGCACTCTAAATGAATGACGAGTATACCAGCTGCAAAACTGCATCAAAACATTTTCCTTCTACATTCATCTTTTATAAGTTACAGTACTCCAAACCAAAAAAATCAAGGTGGCTTGATTTAGGTGTCCGGGAGTGTATATAAGGGCGCATACGCTACCACTGCGCCACCGCGGCAGTCAATTCATTAGATATACATAGTACTATTACTTATTATGTGGTTATACCTAATTGTTTCCCGTGTAAAATCAATAAAATTTGTATAATGTATAGTAGAGCCTAACAGTAGAAATCTTTGTGTTAAATTGAGGATAAGATGCAAAAGATTAATCTTAGTCAAACAAATATAATTTAACCATAAATTTCATTCCAAAATTCCTTGACGTAACTAATTTCCAAACGCAAGTATTTACTGACCTTTGAAGTAACGCAGATTCCACAAAAGCCTTTCTACTGGAACGGTTTAAACTTCTTTGAATCAAAATCGCATCCTTTTATATTTCGCTTCTATTTGTTAAAGAATTTGTAGCATTTTGGTAATAAATTAACTCGATTGTTACGTTTATTATCGTATTATGTAAATAATTCTAATTGAATTCAGAATCAATACTCGTACACAGTTTACCCATTGCACTAAATAAATTATAAATGAATATTGTGGGACACAGCGCCATGTCTAGATCCCATAGTATAAGCTTATAGCTTAATTTGGTCTATTAAGGAGTCTATAAGCTTACTATGGGATCTAGACAACTAATAGACATAATTATATATTTCTAAATACATAAATATTATTCATAGGAAACACCCAAACTCTGAACCCAACATTTAAGGATCACACCAATATTTGTTCCGACCCGGGAATCAAACCCGGGACCTCTGAAGGTTGATCTACTTAAAGAAATAAAATAATAAATATGGTTGGGACAACTTACACAACGCCATCTGATTCCAAACTAAGCAGTGCTTGTACTATGGTAACCAGATAACTGATAAACATACTTATATATTTCTAAATACATACATATTATAGATAAATAACACAGAATAAACCATCGTGTTCATCACACAAAGTTTTATCCTGGGTTGGAAACGAACCCACGACCGCTTGCGCAGCTGTCGGATACACTCACTCCGCGCCACAGAGGCCATCAATTTTCCCTTTCAGTTTCTTCAACTGTAGGGTTTCTACCTGGATTTAGAACCTGGGTTCACTTTTATATGGCGTCTAGGAGCTCCTTTCGATGGCTTTAGTTCTCCGGCATTGTTAAGAGCGACTGCAGTCTGACTTCCCAAACCTTTAAGGGCGCCTGTGCAGCTGCCTCGTCCATTAGTCAGCAGGTGCACCGCTAGTAGGTGCGGTTGGTAGTGCCTCAAAGATCTTGGTGGGGCCCCTTACATCCATAGGACTGCTTTGTTCGGAATATCATCCATTAAATAACAACATAACTAAATTTATTTTTTATTTGGCACGTCAAAATGGCATCTCCCGCCTGATGATAAGCAAAGGCCGCTATTTCAACCCCTCATTTTGAGGGCCCAGAAATAAGCCTTTTCACGTTTATCTTAAAGGACCCAGGATTGCAAGAGGAGGGAAACACGTGCGCTGGCAGAGAGTTCCATGTTTGAAATAAAAAATACATTCTTGAAAACTGACGTGTCCACCTTAATAAGAACTTGAACTTTAAATTTTTATCACAAAACAAAACTAAATCTCCCGTCGCTTTTAATTCCATTTATCTTACTTTAAATTTTATATATCGATATTATTCTGGCAATGACAGTAAAATTCAATTAAAGTCTGAAACGTCTGAATAGAGAGCGATATTAATTATCAAGACTTAATTACTCTCTTGCAACAATTAAATTAATCTGCTTTGATTGCAGTTAAATTATTTCCAAAGTGATTGCTCGTGAAGGGTTGTATGCTTACAATTATTATTTCATTAATTATCTTATGAGTCACGCTTTTAATCTTCGAAAGGAAAGGCAGAGGTATTTTATACGTCTAAATGTCAACTTAGCTAAGCATTTGTCGCTAATAACACGTGGTTAGCCCATTGTAGAGTTGAGACTGAAACGGACATGCGCAGCTTGTTCGAATACATACATACATACTGTCACACCTTTATCCCCGAACGGGTAGGCAGAGGCATACTTTACGCCCACACCAACACCGAATGCATTTTTGTCCCATGTAGAAGGTGGTGAGCCCATTGCCGTGTTGAAATGGATAGGCGCAGGCTGTGGTGACCTGCTTTTGAAAATTTTCAAGCCGCCATACGGCCTTCAGCAACATTCGCTATAGGTGGTCCTTGGATGGGTGACCACTTTGTGGAATTTATATTTGCGAGCGTTTCCGTGCTTTGGAAGGCACGTTAAGCCGTTGGTTGCATGTAAATTCCACAAAGTGGTCACCCATCCAGGGACCACCTATAGCGAATGTTGCTTAACGCAGTGATCGTTTACAGAACGTCACAGTCATCATATATTTTGTACATTTTCTCTTTTCAGTTTTTAATTCATTTTTAGTTCGTCATCTCACAACATATATTAAGATTAGTGTTGTCAACGATTCATGCGATTTAATAAAGGCTGTCTTCAACAAACACGAGGTCATCAGTCTTGCTTGTTACGCATCCGTCGCGTGTATAATTACGTCATTTGAAGTAAATGATGGTAGTTATGAGCTCTCCTCTAATTCCATAAGAATGGTATGAAGAAATATCTAATATCCTGGTGTGATAAAACGTGACGTAATTTCGAACAAGGAATACTGGACTTTATACTGTTTCATTAAAGTTGAAATTCCTTTGTTACCTTTCAGGAAATGGAACTTTTTTTTATTCTTTATTGAACATAAGAAATATGGTATAACATAAAATATAGTACAAATACAATGCTGTACAAAGGCGAGCTTAACTCAGAATTGAGTTTTCTTCCAGCAAACCTTGGGGTGAGGATAAAGCGCAACGAAGGGGCTAAAAAGTGCACAATTAAATAATCCAAAAATCTTACATATATTACAGAAATAAAATAAATAAATAAATATCCATCACGCCTTATCCCCGAAGGGGTGGCAGAGGCATATTATATGCCCACTTTTCACCGTGTGGATTCCTGTCCCACGTAATAGGTGGTGAGCCCATTGCCGTGTTGAAATAGACAGACGCAGGTTGTGGCTACCTGCTGTTGAAATTTTTTAAGCCGCCTATAAGGCTTTCAACCAGGCTTAACGACTGCCATTTTACTGGCAACCGGGACCAACGGCTTAACGTGCCTTCCGAAGCACGGAAACGCTCGCAAATGTAAATGCCACAAAGTGGTCACCCATCCGACGACCAGCCATAGTGAAAGTTGCGTACCTCAGTGATCGTTTACCGAACACTGAGACCGTGGGGCCACGAGCGCTTCCAAATATTACAGAAATAGATATAGACATTTACATATATGCATACATATACACATACATACATACATACACATATACATACACTAGCTGTCCCGCCCGGCTTCGCCCGTGACATACTTCGAACCTTTTTTTTTCCGACATCCCTAACAAATATCGTCATAATTTAGTCAATGTATACAAAATCTTAACAAATTATACATAAAAACCTTCTATAAGTATCACTTTAACTATTAAAAAAAACCGCATCGTAATTCTTTGCGTAGTTTTTAATATCTATGCATACATAGGGACAGAAAGCGAAAAGTGACTTTGTTTTATAATATGTAATGATATAAGATATTTAAAAATATTTCTACTAAGTACTTATATGTATGTATAGGAACTTGTAAAAATTATGTAGGTAAGTAAGAACTGATGTATTTTAAGAAATGTGACTTATTATGTTTTAAACACTCTCACTACAGTCCACATAACTCCACTAAAGTACCATACCATAGAGTACGGAATCAATTTATTTATTTATTGATTTATGTTCACACAAATGATAATAAAAGAAAATAACAATAATGACAATAATGTACAAAGGCCTACTTATTTCCACAGAAATCTCTTCCAGTGATCAATGTCTAGGCTACTAAAGACGCCTTACTCTGTATATTACATACTCGTACAACCAAGGGTATCAGATTTTTTATTGAGAAACAGAACACATGGCTTAGCAAAATTATAATAATTATTATTAATAATTATTCTATACTATTATTATAATTATTATTTATTATAAAGCTGAAGAGTTTTTTGGTTTGTTTGGTTGAATGCGCTAAGGAGGAACTACTGGTCGGATTTGAAAAATTATTTTTGTGTTAAATAGCCCATTTATCGAGGAAGGCTATATATCATTACGCTACTACACTGGGGTGCAGAGCAGTAGTCATAAATGTCGTCAAATCGGGCAAATTTTTATGTATCATTGTAGAATTTATAAGCGACGGGATTAAATAGGTGCGACGGGATGTCGAAATATTCCACGGGCGAAGCTGTGGGGGTCATCTAGTATATATATAAAAGAAAGTCGTGTTAGTTACACTATTTATAACTCAACAACGGGTGTACCGATTTAGCTGAAAATTGGTGAGGAGGTAGCTTAGAGCCAGGAGACGGACATAGGCTTTTATCCCGGGAACAAGTTCCTGTGGAAAACGGGAACGGGAAAACTTCTTTACGCGGGCGAAGCCGCAGGCGTCAACTAATTTTCTAATAAAACTAAACTTACCTAAAAACCTTCAAAATCTAGCCAATTTTACTAGAGTACATGCTCAATTTTCTTTTACCTTTTACGGGTCAGTAGTCTCTCTGGTTGGCTGCACTCTGCCTTACGTCAGGTTCTCTCAATCGCTTTAGAGATCACAATTTTATTGGAGTATTCACTTAAACAAAAAGTGATAAAACTAACTAACTAACTAACTAGTTAGTTACCTGACGGGGTAGTCAGAGAGGACAGATCGCCAGGCTTCACGATCCATGCATACTTCTTTCGCTTCTTGCAGATTCATCAATCGCATCATACATGCACGTCTGGGTATACGAGTACTTTTGACTATTCCGTTATTGAGCAATCTGCTCGTGGTCTTCATATGTAAGTCTCGGCCTACCCTGACTCCTTTTACCCTCTACTTTCACACAATATATATTCTTCGTCAATCGTTCCTCACTCATTCGTTGGACGTGTCAAACCAACGGATCACGCCCTTTTCCAGCTTAACGCTGACACTTTAATTAAAACCTGCCATATTGCGTATCACTTCGTTACGTATTCGGTCGACCAAAGTAACGCCGCACAATTTTCGAAGTGATCGCATTCAATTCGAAATTCAAAATCGATTCGCTTTCAATTTACTTTCATGCATCTGTTGACATACCCAGGTTTCACTGCCGTAAAGCAACTTCGGCACTAGTACTGCGTTATAATTCGCGATTTATGCTTCTTTTACGATGCTTTGTCGCTTTACCAATTGGGACAAAGCACCGTTAACTTTGTTTCCGGCAGCTACTCGCCGTTCTAAATCTGAATCACATCTTCTGTGTGCGCGAAACATACTCCCTATTTACACAATTTCATTCACTACAGTGACAAAGCTACTTTGCATTTAATGATAAGTTTTTATTTATTTTAGGTAAGCCGTTGGTCCCAGTTGCTAGTCAAATAACAATCATTATGTTCAATGCAATGAGGGCGGCTTCAAAAAAATTAAAACAGCAAGTCGTCACAATCTGCGCCTGTTCATTTCAACTCTAGAATGGACTCACTACTTGTTACGTAGGACAAAAATGCCCACCCTTTCAGGCGTGACAATATGCGTGAATGTATTTATGTGTGTTATTTAGTGATAAAATCGCGTAATAATTATTCAGTGGAAAAAAAGGCAAAAATTTACTGTATTTTAACTAATTGAATCAGGCGTTACATGGCGGAAATCCTTAAGGAATAATAAGGAATACTTAAGGAAAATAATGTTTTCTCGGCCTATAGACCTCAAAATACCTTAAAAACATTATGTAATGGTAAACATAGTATTAGCAATAGCAAAAAATCCGGTATTTATAAGTTGAAATGTGATGGTTGTAGCAATGTTTATATAGGCCAAACAGGTCGTTCCTTTGATACCAGATATAAGGAACACCTAGGAGCATTCCGAAACGGTCACACAGATAAATCACACTTCGCGAAGCATTTGCTGGACACCGGGCATATTTTGAATGATAGCAACAATTTTGAAATATTACATTTATGTGAAAAGGGTCTAAAAATGTCCGTATTAGAGCAGTTAGAAATTATAAAACGGGACGGGTGTACTTTGCTGAACGAACAAACAGACTTCCACACTTCGGTTTTGTTTAGTTTATTTAAAAATAGACAAAACAACTAGAAGTCTACATCGCGCTATCGTTTGGTTGCGTTCGAACTATAAAAGGTTGAGGTGAACGTGTAAGTACTTTTGCTGCCAAACAGTCTTGATAATGCCTCGTGTGTAGGCGAAACACGTGTCGACATCGTACGACATTCTAAAAAAGCGGAATATTGCAAAAATAACATTTAAAAACAAAAATAATTACTGTATTTTATTTTAATTCTTTCAGTTTCACTATTTATTTCATTTCATTTCACCCTCATTTCATATCATTGTCATTTCATTTTCATGTCATTTCATTTGCAAAAGCGTGAAGACTGAAAATCAAAGTTCACAAGCCGGTGCTTGCTCTTCCAGTTATAAACGCTATGCTGCATATTGGCTTATGGCGTCATTGCCGGGTGCCGAGTCTTCTATATCAATCGTGTCAGAACAGAATCAAAATTGTTGCTCAATAGAAAGTCGACGGTACAATTTGACAGTTTTCGTATTTAGTCTACTATTACAATCGTGCTTCAATAGAATTCTATAACCGATAGAATTTTACTAACACATGACGCGCCAGTGGCTTCTTGTAAGTTGCATTTTTAGTAGTCTACTAATACTCGAATTTTGACAGCTAAAAACAGGTACTGGTTTTTTATGCGGCTTGTGAACTGCGATTGTAATATATAATGATAGATTTAGACTACCTGGTTTTGGACCAACCGCAGTGAGCAACGTCTACAGTATGGGGTTCTTCAAAAGGCGACTTAGAAGGTTTATAAAGGGTCGGCAGCGCGAGTGCTGCACCTCTGGTGTTGCAAACGTCCATAGGCTAAAGTGACCACTTTCCATCAGGTGGGCCGTACGCTTGTCTGGCACATCAATGGTTTATAAAAAAAAAGTGAAGTCGATGTAGAATAGAAATAGAACTGCTTTTTATTGTAAAATAGTAGACTTGACTCCCTGGAAGGTTGGGAACGCGCTTGGGTACGCTGCGCTGGCCTGACGTTTTCGTACAGGGTTATGTATGGAGATTTCTTCTCTTCGTCCGTTAGTCTGAATGCGCACCACAAGCAGTTGAATATGGCCTGAACCCTGAAGAGGGTACCAGTATACCTCAAAGTTTGAAGAACCGAACAGAAATTGTCTGATTGACTAGAAAACAACAACAGCAACTTTGTTATTGTTTGGTCTATAACTTTACTGAATTAATCATGGAGAAGCGTACAAAACAATTTATTAGGTATTTGTTAATATCTACTTGTTACTTATTCAATCCATTTACGACAGTGCAAATAATATTTATGTTTAAGAGTTTTATTTGAATTCTTTATTAATCACCGCAGAATCGAATCAGCCTGCAAGTGTTTACAGTCAGCAAAGATTTATATTGATTTATGTATTGCCTGTTACAATCCTGCCTGTTACCAGAATCGCACAGCCAGACTTGAGCAATTGTTCAATATAAAACAAATATAGCCCATTTTACATTCGTTTTGACCTTCAGTTCCAGGTACAACCTACGGTGTCGAGAAGTGGATACTAACGGTGGGGCTAGTCCATGCCTTCAAAGTTGCACAAGCGGGCTATGGAGCGTGCGATGCGTGTCTTTGAGAGAGTAAACTCCAAAACGAGGTTATAATCCGTCAGAAAACCAGAGTAGTCGACAAAGCTGGCACAGTAAGCACGTTAAAGTAGCAATGGGCTGGCCACATCTGTAGTCTTCGACAGATGTGGCAAGCCCATTCAACAACCTCGTTTTGGAGTTTTTCTCCCACCGATGGTCGATGGAGCTATAGGCTGATTTAGAATACAACTTTCTATTAATTTAACATTTTTTAACAATAATAGCTTTAGGTTGATGCTTAACAAACAATCCAAAAAAAAACAATTTTGAAACGCAGTTAGTACGCTAACTATATCCTAAACAAAAGTAGAAAATTATTTTCAGTCTTAAGTTGGACTCGAACCAGCTTCTGAGTTCACCTCACTCACTAGCCCCACTAGAAACCTACGAATTAATCTACATCTGTAAAGTATACAACACAAATTTATAGAATTGAACCTTTAATCATTCGATTTGTGATGATACCTGCAAATTTAAAGGAGAATATTTTCCCACTTTAAATGTAGCAAACAACGGAATTTGTTTATAATATCAGTACAAAAGAGTTCAGAAAATTACAACCTTTATATTGCTTTGGGTTATGAGTACTTCCAGGTGTCAATGTTGTGGTCTGAAAGTTTAACTTTACCCATGTTCCCGACATTTGTAGTTGTGTAGTTAAATGGAAACTTCGTGTACAAAACTTTACCAGTTGTAATGTGATAAGTGTGTCGCTTGGAACCTCTGGTATGTCACGTATGTGTAAGCTTTTAAGGGATGAATGATATGAAAGTTTCTTACATGTGTTTGTCTGTCATATTCTACAGAATACTATTAGGCTTTATAAAGGTAATCCATATCCCTAAACATCAGTGCATTGTTAGTTGTCAAGAACGGGACAGGAATATTGTTTTTCGAATTTTGTTAACACACGTCAGTTATGTGGATAGACCGAGTTATGCAATGCGTTAATGATTTCATATATGCACGTCTAGGTTCGAGTATTATTGACCTTTCCGTTTTTTAGTAATCTGCTCATATGGTCTTTGTATGTTTGTCTTGATCTACACTGACTCCTTCTACCCTTGACATCACAAAATAAATATTATTCGTTGATCTAAAAAATTGTCAACAACTGCAAGGAACAAGATCAACATGCGCACTCCTCGGCGTGGAATCGCAACATTGAACAGTAGGATACAAGATTTAAAGTTTACGAGGAGAATAACTATTTTGTTATTTTTCAAAATTTGTTTGATTTTTGATAAATGTGCGACTACTAGTCTATTTCATTAACTACAGTCTTGGGTAAAAAATGAGTTTTAAATGTTAAATGTTATCATCATGTAATGGAGTGCATAAATAACTTGTCTAGTCGACGAAGTTGTTTACTGGTCAGTATTGCAGTAAATCTCTGTTACGTTGAAAACGGGATAAAATGAGGACAGAAAATAATTTAGAAGCGAACCACATATGTAGGTGCTAATGGTTCAAGCAGTTTAAATCTACTTACCTCAATGTGGCGATCATCGTAAGTGGATTGCAACTCCGGCCCCACCAACTCAAGGATCTGACGTCTCTCTTCCCGGAATTCTGTTAAAATAAAAATAATTAAATAAATGATTGGCCATGGAGGAATAATCCTTGTTTATTTTTTAAGTATTAAAAGTTGTATTTTTTGGGAATGCTTTATACTAAATCACGTTATAAACTATCTCAATAGGACATCAATTTCTACTGTTTTATGTAAGCGCTACCATATGCTAGCGATAACCACATGTCATTTCACTGTTACACTAAAAATAAATGCATTATATGCATTTATTTGCAATTATCGCCAGAAAACAATAAATAATAATAAAACCCTTGATTGAATAACATTTATGTTGAAAATTTATGGCTATTGCTCAAAGTATATTTTGGAGTGTTAGTGGAATCACAGTAGTTTACACAATATAACATAATTGAGGTCTCAAAAGACACATACTTTTCCCAAGAGAGAATATAATGGTTAATTACTTTTAGAATCAATCACATTATTACAAGAAAACTATCAAATTAATGTCTGTAACCATTTGTAAACTACTGTCTACTGTGCGGGTCTTTTTCGAGTCTTTTTTTTTAAACTAAAAAAAAACTAACTAACTAACTATCTTCACGCTGTATCCCTGACGGGGTAGTCAGAGAGGACAGATCGCCAGGCTTCGCGATCCATGCATACTTCTTTCGCTTCTTCGAGATTCATCAATCGCTTCATACACGCACGTCTGGGTATCCGAGTAGTTTTTTTTAAACTGCACCTCTTAACTATTCATCAATTTTGTAATAGAGTATGGTCACGAGTAGACTAGTCGAGAGGTGAGCAAGGTTTAAATGAAAACATTTTGTTAACTATAGGTACTATTATCAGTTATTAACTTAATTATCTTAATTATTATTTGTAATTAATAATTAGCACGTAGTTATTCATCATAAATCATCCCGATTGATTTCAAATAAATCGAATCACCTAATATCGAAACTTGTTGAACTGTTAAAATGACAACTAACTTTGCGTTCTTAAACTTGTGAATAAGTTGGGGTTAGTCACTTAATCGCCGATGTAAGAATGATTAAAGCTAAACGATAAAATCTATATAACATGTATTGCTTTTGACTAAACTATTTCTTTTCTCTTGTGATACATTTTTGTTAGAATTACAGAAATTGCATCTAACTCCGCGAATACGAGTCAGCGCGTGAAGAACCATTGTGTATAAGAACAGGGGGCCGAATCTACAATTTTACAAAAATAAATAGCTATTATATTTCTAATTTCTATCAATTCCATTGTAGTTTGTCCAAAACTAGGTAGGGTAATAAATTTATCATTAATATCACCATCGCACAAGTCGCAGAATAGAAACGAAACCACAGTTTATTAGTAGATTACCAAAAAAACTATTACGAGCGACAACTGGCGTGTCATGTGTTAGTAGAACTCTATCGAAATTATATTGCGAGATTGTAATAATGGACTTAATGATTGTAATAACTGTCAAATTGTCTATATGAGTGGCGATTTGACACGATTGAAATAGTAGATTTCGTCCCCTGGGGGTCAAGTCTACTATTTTACAATAAAACGCCGTTGTATTTCTTTTATACGTCGATTCTATTGCGATTGTTCCAAAAATATGTAGTTTACTAATCGTATTATATATTTCACAAGCGGCAGAATTGAACTAGAATCTCTGTTTAGCTGTCAAATTATTTGTTAAAACCACTAAAATTGCTACTTACGAGCTGCCACTGGTATGTCATGTGTAAATAAAATTCTGTCAGCCGGCTAATAGAATAATATAAAGAATAGTGGACTACGAAAAGTGTCAAATTGTTCCGTAGGCGACGATTTCTATTCTATTCTGGCGCTATTGAAATAGTAGACTTGGCCGCCTGAAATGATTTCAATATACCCATCACGGCTTCCGTGAAGTATTTCCATATTAACATATTATAGGTAAAAAAAGACTTCTCTCTCTGAGTATAATTTAGATCTACACTAAATTACAAGTGCAAAAAAATACCAACTCGTATGTTTATAGTAGGTCAGTGGAGTATACGTACCATTGTAAACAGAGGCGACGTAGATCTTGACGGCTCGAGGTCCGGGCCACTTATCGTTGTGCTCCGTGAAACCCTTCAGTGCTTCGAGCACTGCGGGCTCCGGAGCGCTCATCGCGCCCCGCTCTCGAGCTCACCCCGCACTGTTTGTCAGCCGCCACCGCATTCTGTCAACAAACGATAGATTACGTTACTCGATATCTCTGGACATTTACTTTTCATTAAAGATCGAGGTTGATGTTTGTCTACTTCCTCTAATATAAATCTTGTTTAGTAGAATTGTTGGGAATTACGTTTTCTTATCAGAAAACTAAATAAAGGACACGTGTAGCTTGTCTTGTCCGTCGATAATAAGTATTCACCAAATAAAAAGTAGCCAATAGCACTTTTCAAACCAACAATTTCTCGTGTTCATCTTTGCGTAGTCCCAGTTAGTTCAGTATTTTAAATGCTCAACGAAAACTTTTTTTTTATAATAATCTCTATAGTCTTCACCCCCACCATAGCTAATGGTTGTTGTTGGGGTGAAGACTGCAGAGATTTTTATGACAAAAGTTTAACGTCGGGCAACTACTACTACTACTAATGTAGGAAGTTCTATTACTACGAGAAACTAATTTGAAATTAATCCAAAGACGCACTTTAGCGTCTGCTTTGATTACCTAGCCATTCAATATGAAAGCCTTTGAGATTATTAACTGGAACTTCAGTGAATTCCAATATCTCAATAATGAATTGCATTTAAATGCATTAGTGTGGCTAGAAGTGACTTTTATAAAGTTAATTTCAATTTTGTTTGATTATGATCACTGGAAAAGTTACTTAAGGCCAGAAAAGAGTTTCTAGAAACTTTTTCTTCATTTTAGTATTTTCCGGTTTGTTATTATGACTGAAAAGTAGCAATCGTTTAGCTTTTGAATTTTGGCAAAGTTGGGACCGACTGCATTTTGACCTTCCAACCCCGTAAGTGTATCTTTATCATTGCTTCGTCTATGTCAGCAGATGCACTGCTATCAGATGAGGTAGCTTTGTAAAGTCCCTTACATCTAAAATAAGCCTTGAAATCTCTTAAGTGCTATAAGTACAGTTATTCCACCAAGTCCTCTAACTAATACAAAATGAATTACCAACAAACAGTAAATCTATATAATCGTAAAGTTAATAATTTTTTTGTAGTTCTATTCTAATCCAGAGCTGGACATAGGGCTTTATGGTTATTAAAAAATACTTTTGTTTTGGATATGTCATAAACAATAATAAATCTTGCATAGATCATTTCAACGACTCTTACAAAATGTCATGAATTAACTAAATATAATATGAAGTATCATATTTACACTATCTGATGCCCGCAGCTTGTTTGTTTGAAGATTTCCCGTAGCCGTTTCTTTAGTGTTTTAGTAAACAATCCATAAAAGATAAAATATATGCCATCGTGAACTTTTCTGTGTAGACGTTATTTTATTATATCTCAAAGGGCAGTCAGAGTTTACGTTAAAAACTCCGAGACGTAATTTTTTTCAGAACCTCCAACTAATATTACATCGTTATATTTTATCTAATTATTAAAAAACTTAAAAAAAAAAACTGAAACCTTCCTCGAGAACTACTCTATCCATTGGTGAAAACAACATCAATATATGTACCGTAGATATTGATTTAATCGCGAACAAATAGAGGCGGCGAAGAACTTTGTTTTATAATATGTAGTGATGACAACCCCATTCCACCGAAACCAATGACCATTTTAATAAAAATATTCTTACGGCAAAAGGCCCGCGGCTACACCCGCGTGAAATTTGATTATCTTACAATACAATCTACTCACGGGCAATAAAATATTATCCAACATAAAAGGATAGATAAGTTATGGGTCTCTTCGGACCTAAAACACTATAACTGCTTAAAGAATCGTATCAATTTGTTGTTTCCTTAACACGGGAAAGAAAGTTACACTAATTTTTACATTCAAGGGTATTAGTATATTGATTTTTTTTTAATATCAGAAGGAATTCTTTTACTCCAACTATCTAAATCACTCAGACCCTCCCTATTCGTCTTCCGCCGAGCGCCCCGAATAACTCCTCGGGCAGAAGGATGTCCCTTGTATTAGGTTATAAGGGGTGTTTTATGTTTTAAATTTGTATGTATTTGTGGTGTATGTGTATGTATCGTTGGTCTCGGTTGCCAGTCACATATGGCAGTCGTTAAGTGAAGTTGAATGCCTTACGGGCGGCTTGAAAATTTTCAACAGCAGCAAATTTTCATAGCCACAACCAGCGTCCGTCTATTTCAACACGGCAATGGGCTCACCACCTATTACTTGGGACAGGAATACACATGGTGAAAAGTGGGCATATAATATGCCTCAGCCACCCTTCGAGAATAAGGCGTGATAGATAACTAAATGTATCTAAGGTAACATGGCAGCTAAACAAATTTACCGAGTTTCATGGCAACTGATTAATGTACCAATACAATCACAAATAAGATATGTAGATACCATCCATAATTAACAACTGAATTAATGCAGCTGTAATTAACGTCGTGTAATTTCAGGTTTAGAGTTAAAGTGACGAATATTATTAAAGCGGTTGCAACTAATTAGCCTATCACTTCGCAGCAAAGAGCGCAATCAATTAGTGCTTTAATATTGTCCTCGCATTTCATTGAACAGTAAACAAAATGAGACTATTTAGGTAAATTAAATAACACCACTTGGATAAAATGACGGTGAAAATCACGATGGTATGAAGTTTATATAATAAGTTAGTACTAAATGATGGTTATAATTATAAAATTTGGACATTATGATTTGAACAGCAACCCATCTCCCTCTCTCTCTCTCTCTCTCTCCCTCTCTCTCTCTCTCTCTCTATCTTCATAGTATATTCCCAGCTGCTTCCAAACCCTACCTGAATTTAAGACCAGGTACACTTTTTATTTACTGCTAGCAGCAGCTATCGTTTGGTTTGGTATTTGGTTATTCGGAATTGTTGTACACCCACACACAGCTGCTAGCAGTGTATTAGAATAATAACTTTCGTGAGCGTTGTTTATTATTACAAACTACTGTTATACTGACGTGTGAATTTCGGGATAGCCCGACTAGTTTCGGACCTAACGGAGGTCCTTTTTCAAGAGGAGCATCAAGCTACGTCGGAAGCTGCGCTGGTACTGCGTTGCCAGCGATCTCTCTGGCGAAAAGCTCGTTGTGTCAGTGCAGGTGCATGTGCCTCGTCTTGAGTAACAGATGTGGATATTGCTATGGTGTTAATTACAGGAGCCAAAGATGCAAACGTACACACCGCACTTGTCGTATCTCCCTCCAAGACCGGAACATTATTGGGGGGAGCAAGCTTTAAAGCCTGTCTCCATGCAGGGGGCAATACCCAGCCAGAGTCTCTGTTGAAATTCGGACGACGGCTTATTTCGATGGCCTCGCGTACTTTGCGTTGAACGAAGTACTTCTCTTTGGCTAGTACAGAAGCCTTATCAAATCTTATATAATGAGCCGTGTCCGTCTGGCAGGCGTGTTCCGCCACTGCTGACCTCTCGGTATCCATGCTTTTCATGTTACGTATATGCTCCTGTAGCCTAGTCGATATGCTGCGACGAGTTTCGCCTATATAACACTTGCCGCAGTCACACGGAATCCTGTATACTCCCGGTGCACTCAGCGGATCCGCATCCTTTGGGGAGCACAGGAGCTGTCTCAACTGTCCGGTTGGGCGAAAGATTGTTCAAATGTTATAACCTCGGTGCAACAGTCCTCCTATCTTATCGGTTACACCCCGGATGTACGGGATAAATGCGGGGCTCCTCTCAACACCAGGTGACCGTCGGTGTGTTGTCGCACTCGCAGCTCGCATGCTCTGTCGCCACCGGTAGCCATTCTTCATCAACGTGCAGCGGACATGTGCCATCACCATGCTCACGTGCTCCGGATCGCAGAGACTGTCCGTATGTGTCGGTTTTCTATATACCGTGTGCGACAGGTGGCCATTACGACCACGAATTATTAAAACGTCCAAAAACGGAAGCACTCCTTCATTATCCTTTTCCACTGTGCACTGGATGTTACTGTGCACCGATTTTATATGTCAGCGAATATATCGTCGACGTACCGCCACCAGTATCTGGGTCTCGATCGTGCCGTACTCAGGGCCCGTTCCTCAAACCACTCCATGAATATATTTGCCACCACCGGCGCCAGTGGTGACCCCATGGTCACTCCATCTACCTGTAAATAATAGTCCCCCTCCACAGAAAAAAGCCACTCTCAAGACAGAATTTTAGGCAATTAATGTATCCAGTGGGTAAATCTGTGCCTTGTAGTAGTCTTGTGATTATATTTACCGTCTCTTCCACTGGAACATTGGTAAAGAGGGATGCTATATCAAAACTGACCATTATTTATGTTTGTTGGAGCTGGACTTCAGAGAGCAAGGTGATGAAATGTCGGGAGTCCTTGACGTATCTGTCGGTATTGCCTGTAAAAGGTTTCAGAATAGTAGCCAGATGCCGCGACAGTTTATATGTAGGCGCATCTATCTGACTAACTATAGGCCAGTTCGGCTTGTGTACCTTTGGCAACCCATATATCTTAGGTGGGGTAGGGTTGTGTGGTTTCAAGAGTGTTTTAAACTCCCGGTTGCCTAACGATTGTAACAGTTTTGCCGCCTTAGTAGTAATCCTAGCAGTCGGATTATAATATACCTTTCTGTAAGTACTAGGGTCGCTCACCAGCTGCATAATTTTATTCTCATACGCTTCGGTGTCAACGATCACTGTAGCATTGCCTTTATCAGTAGGCAACACCAAAAGCTCAGAGTCACTTCGCAAAGCCCGTACGGCTACTGTGCGAAGTGACTCTGAGCTTTTGGTGTTGCCTGTTGATATAATAATTCGTGCCGTATTAATAATTCGTGGTCGTAATAGCCACCTGTCGCACACGGTATATAGAAAACCGACACATACGGACAGATACCTCCAGACGGATTCACATCATCACCCTTCTCAACTCTCATCAGTCCCGAGATCTTTAATAAACCGGGCCCTGAGTCTCTGCGATCCGGAGCACGTGAGCATGGAGGTGGCACATGTCCGCTGCACGTTGATGAAGAATGGCTACCGGTGGCGACAGAGCATGCGAGCTGCGAGTGCGACAACACACCGACGGTCACCTGGTGTAGAGAGGAGCCCCGCATTTTTCCCGTACATCCGGGGTGTACCCGATAAGATAGGAGGACTGTTGCACCGAGGTTATAACATTTGAACAATCTTTCGCCCACCCGGACAGTTGAGACAGCTTCTGCGCTCCCCAAAGGATGCGGATCCGCTGAGTGCACCGGGAGTATACACGATTCCGTGTGACTGCGGCAAGTGTTATATAGGCGAAACTCGTCGCAGCATATCGACTAGGCTACAGGAGCATATACGTAGAATGAAAAGCATGGATACCGAGAGGTCAGCAGTGGCGGAACACGCCTGCCAGACGGACATGGCTCATTATATAAGATTTGATAAGGCCTCTGTACTAGCCACAGAGAAGTACTTCGTTCAAAGCAAAGTACGCAAGGCCATCGAAATAAGCCGTCGTCCGAATTTCAACAGAGACTCTGGCTGGGTATTGCCCCCTGCATGGGGACCGGCTTTAAAGCTTGCTCCCCCCAATAATGTTCCGGTCTTGGAGGGAGATACGACAAGTGCGGTGTGTACGTTGGCATCTTTGGCTCCTGTATTTAACACCATAGCAATCTCCACATTTGTTACTCAAGACGAGGCACACGCACCTGCACTGACACAACGAGCTCTTCGCCAGAAAGATCGCTGGCAACGCAGTGCCAGCGCAGCTTCCGACGTAGCTTGACGCTCCTCTTGAAAAAGGACCTCCGTTAGGTCCGAAACTAGTCGGGCTATCCCGAAATTCACACGTGAGTATAACCGTAGTTTGGAATAATGAACAACGCTCACGAAAGTTATTATTCTAATACTCACACCGTTTGCAAATGTGTTGAAGTATACAACGTTATTTCGGTATGAACATGGATGACGAATATTAATTATTCAACAAATGCAAATCTGTTCGTGCTGTGACGTCCTCTAACTATTGCACTGGTGTTTTGTAATCACAGGGTATGTTTTGATTACACTTGGTACCGAATTGAATATTCAATGTTATTGTCTGCCAGCAGTGCGGTTGGTTTTAATAGGTACTACCAACACAGAACCAATTTCATTTGCAGAGGTGGAAAATGACTGAGTATACGCAAATACCGCAATTTCGGAATACCTTGTTTTTGTAGTTTTTTTAAGTGGGTAAGTACCTTACATTACCTACTTTGGTACCTTGTGTATTATAATAATAATAAAAAATATATTGTGTATTCGTTGAACAAAATTATATTCTTATTCAAAACGGGATAGTCATTGTATTATGGGTATAATCGAAGTTTCAATATTTTGTCACTTTTAAGGTTCATGATCTTGGAATACGACAATTGTCAATAATACAGGCCAATATTACTCAAGCCAGATACATTGAAAATGTAATTGGCTTGAGTATACATACTAGATCCAGTGGTATTATTGTGCTTGGGTATAATTGTGTGCCTTTGCGTTCTCAAAGGCACACAATAATAAGTAAATAATAAGCAAACTGGTTAGGTATTACAAAGTAAATGTTGTGGAACAGTACACGTGGTGTTATTTAATACGTGTAGCAAGTTTCCCCAAGTGCCATTAATCAACAGTGTAAATAATTTACATCGTTATTTTTGAAGTTCTTCTTTCGGCGCGTTAGGGAAAAATTATGACGATGCGCGCGCAGACAACGAAAAACTATCACCATGAAATAAGCTGATAAGTATTTTCATGACAACTCATAACTACGAGTATATTCAAAGTAGATTTAATTATTTAGATTTTTTTTCTTACTAATCAATCATTCCTGTTCCAATCAAATAGTTGTGGTATATGTGATTAAATCTTATATATCTATCATTCCTGTTACAACCAAAGAGTTGTGGTATATGTGATTTAATCTTATATTACTAAAACAGTATAACTTCTAACGCGTCAACATAAGTACACATACACACACACACACACACTTTTTGTTTGATTAATTTAGAAGTTAGGTTTTATTTTTGTTACAGTTATCATTTGAGTACCTACTTCGGGAAAAATGACGTAACAATATATGAGATGGTAATCTGTTCCTTAGGGGCTATCAACTAGGTAGATACTTATACTGTAAGTATTGTTCATTGGCCTGATCCAATGTGCACGATATTTTAATACGTATCATCAACTGAATTATTCATCAGAAGAATAAACTCTTGTGTTCGTATTCATAGACTTTTATGGCGTTCGACTGAAATACGAGCTTCATAGGTACTCAATAAATACAATAATATGCGTTGTCCTGTCTGTTTATGTTTATTGGACGTAATCCTTGTTTGTGGTATATATAAGTTTTACGGTATATATAAGGCTTTATTTTGTACCGAACAAGAAGATTATAAACTTTGTTGTAGTTTAATATGAGGGAATAATGGTAAGGATAGAATTGTTGGACATTGCAATAGGGCCCGAGATCTTTGGGGCCCAAATCAGCTCGTGGTGGTGCACCTGCTGACTAACGAACGACATAATATCAAAAAAATAATGACATTTCTTTATTTATTTTTTATTTACATATATGGGCTAGAGGCTCACGTTTTAATAGTACTGTGATTTTTCATTTAATAAATGGTTAGCTTATTGCTGCATTGAAACAGGCTGGATTTGATGGATTCAAACCAGCGTCTTCTGGCTAAACGCACCAGACGCGTTTATTAACTACACCATCGAGACATACTGAAAACTTATTTCTACTTTAAAATTTAAATGTAGATGAAGTAAGCATAATAAATTCCTTTTTAAAATTGTTTCTAAATACAAATACGTACAAAGGAAATCGAAGTTTTCAAGTGGAACAGAACACTATTATCTATATTGTTTCGTTCTCAGTCCCATGATACGATCCTCCGACTGACTAACCTTTCCGCATTTATTGAGGTAAATTTGTTTTACTCGGGTTGAGTTGTTTTTATGATTTACAAAGAAACCGTTTTTTTTTTGCTTTTATGTAATAGATTAGAAGACGCCCACGGCTCCGCTCGCGTTGTGAAGGTTTTTTGTACTAATTTCCCACTTGAACATAGAATTTCCCGTGATAAAAAGTAGCGTGTTAATCCAGGGTATCGGGTACTCCTAGGGTTATTTAAGGTAGTAACCGCTAAGGCGGTATATACTTACAGGCTTTTAAATTTTTGAAAATATGTTTATTAATGTAATCAGCATCAATTAGGTCATTTGAGCAGTATCTTTTCAATTAGGTCATATGATGATTTTTTTATTGATTAAACTTAATTCTTTTAACAAATTACAATTTAACATATTTACAGAAAACAATACAAAAAGAAGGGGGCGAGTGGTGGGAATTATTACAAGAGTGACAATGATGCCCCGACTAGGTGTCGAAGAATTCCTCCCCATCAAAATCAACCGGTAAGGTTCCCATAAGGCTGGCCGCATTGCCACGTTGTATGGCTGGCAACGCTTATTCTCTGAGCGAGAAAGAGGCCAGCCCTATGGTCACGAGAAGAATCGACCAGTCGCTTTGCGATATCACTATACAGCGAACGAGCACTTGGGCCCCACGAGCCCAGAGTCTCGACCCCAAATGGCTCAAAAATATAATTAACTATTAAATTATTATATTTGCGCCGCTTGAGAGTCTCGGCGGATGCAGCAGCAGCACAAGCGCAACCCGCCGTGCTAAGAAGATGAGAAGGAGCCAGGGTGTCAACACAAGTTGCATCCCAAACTAAAGGCTTTCCCATCTTCGATGGCACCAATGACATACCGTCCGGCCTCTTGCCATCGTCACGCGCCAAACCATTAGGTTCTAGAACGGTTGGAACACCGGCGGTGACAAGAGCCCGATGGATAATGGCTGTCGACTACTTCACCACTTTGACAGCAATGCGGAGAAACGCAGGCAGCACCTAAACGAAGACAGACAGCAATTCTGAATGTAGTGTCGTCCAACATAGTACCTATGTTGGGCGACGGAAGACCCTGAAGCCAAAAACACCTGACTCCCATTCTCCCACAGCCAATAGGCGAGCACGTTCTGCAATATTCGAACACGTGTTCAATAAATGTTTTCTAACCTCGTTGCACAGCGGCCTATCCCAATGCCTCTGGGAACATAGGTTGGTCGGCAAAACAGTATCTGGGCGCTTAAGTTTCCAAACATTTATGGCTTCAATCTTGCTTGGCACTTCAGAATTGACCAGTGTAGGAATTTAAATTTTCCTGGTCAATTCATCAGTGCCGTGTACTGAAGACAAAAATGCAGGTAAACTTATATCAGAAATGTTACGAACACCGAAGCCGCCCCAGCGTATTGGTAACGACGCTTGGAGCCACGCTCGGTCGTCCAAATCTGCATTCAAAATTTTGCAAAGCGTGGAATGTATAATTTTTTCCATACTTTCCAAAACGGTCGGATGTTTAAAAAATTGAGATGAGTGAAGGGCATGAGTTAATTTTGGGACGAAAAGGCAATACCGAATAATTGTAGAGGCCGATTGTATATTAATTTGAAGGAGTCGATCCGAAACTTCACAAAAATTATTGATTATTCCTCAATGAAAGATCATGCCTATTAGGCATATTCTAGAATGGGAGACCCTAGGAGGCGTAGAGAACATTTCTGAAGGATTTTCAAATTTGGGGCCAAAACATTGAATTTTGAAATAGTAGAAACACTATCAATATTGTCATTTGGAAAAAAATCACACTTTGAAGGATTCAGATCCAAACCAATTGATTTAAATTTATCTTTTATCAATGCCAAATCTTTAAAAACAGTGTCTACATCTCCTCCTAGAGTGCCGTCATCTAAATACCAGACGTTAAATTTGGAATTTAGGTGGCTAATTATTGGGTGTATTGATAAACTGAAAATGAGTGGCCGGAGAGGGTCACCTTGTTGACAACCCACTGCAGAATCTAAAATATTTTCCTTATACAATAATATTGATGGGTTTCTGTAGCACTGCCAATAAAAAATAAAAATTTTGGGTGTTTCCAATTTGGCTTGTGTAAACAAAGTGTCCCTGTTTACTGAATTAAAGGCATCCTTCAAGTCAACTTTAAGAATCTCTCTCCTTCCCCGCAGCCAAGGTAAGTAGACAGGGCATGTATGGCAGCTTTACAACCCCCTTTTGATCCAAAACCGAGCTGTAGGGGTTGGAATTTGCTAGACAGTTCTTCCTTATAAAACTGACAGCAAATTTTAGCTACCATACGCCTGAAAGTACATCCCACGGCAATGGGAAGAATTCCACCCTCCTTCTTGAGTAGAGCACACAGATTGGCACCATAAAGGAACAATATTAATAAAATTTTAAGTCGGAAAGCTAGTTATTCATCAAACAAAAAGCTAACATTCTTAGCAAACTAATGCTGTAATTCCCAGTGGAAAAAACGCCTCTATCACTGGAATGTCCATTATTTTTATTTTAATCCATCCATCCATATTGTCACGCCTTTATCCCCGAAGGGCATAATAATCACCTTATACAATTTTGTTTATGTTTGTATTGTTGTCCCACGTAACAGGTGGTAAGCCCATTGCCGTGTTAAAGTGGACAGGCGCAGGCAGTGGCGACTTGCTGTTGAACTGCAAATTTTCACAGTTGCGTATCAAACAAATCGTTTCAATGCTGTCAACTTGAGAACAAAATTAGTTATAAAATGAAGCATCAAAGAGAAGTTGCCTATTAGGTATTTATACTATTTTAAACTTTATTTTGGAAGTGATACATAAAATTTTACGATGCGCGCGCAGACCGTCACTGAAAACCGACACCATGAAGTTAGCTGAAAAGTGTTTTCATGACAACTTATAACTACATTTAAAGTAGTTTTCATTTCTTTGAGGTTTTTTTTCTTACTAATTTTCATTCCTGTTACAAACAAAGAGTTATGCTACCACACATACGTTTTTTAAGAATTTAGATTTATTTTCCCATTTATATTCGTAAACTGTCGTTGAATTTTTTAGGGAAAGGCCTTCAATTTGGCTTAACGACAGCCAAGTCAAGTCGTCACATTCAATTGCATACAGCGAAATGTGTGTATTGTAAGCCTTTGTTGAAGACAAAAGCGTTACTTATAATATTAATATACTATAAGTATTCTGAAGAAGAAGACTTCGTAAAACTAGAGCGAATGGCAAGCGTGAGCGATCGATGACATTTCTCTATAGTAAATTTTCGTCTACTCTTTCAAGTTACATTCTCACAATTGAAATTTTTGTTGAGCATTTTTTGTTATTTTTTGTGAGATAAGTTTAATATTTTTAGCAAATAAATAACCAATAGAAAAGTATTACGGTGGCGCCTGAGGTCCCGGGTCGGGGAAATTTGCGTGATCACAACCATGATCAAACATTTGATCCATAAATTTTGGTTTTGGAGTTTGGGTGTTTCCTATGTATAATATGTATGTATTTAGAAATATATAAGTATGTGTATCGTCTAGATCCCATAACACAAGCTTATTTTAGCTTACATTGGGCTAGACGGCACTGTGTAAAAAATGTCCTACAATATTATTATTTTTATTATTGAAAGTGCTGCGATTTCGTTTCAAAATATTCAATGAGAGAGTCGCCTTTCGAATTACTTTCAGAATGAAGACAAAATAAAATTAACAATGTTATTTAGATACAACAATTTCACATTATGTCAGGTAGTATAACAGTCAATACACAGAAACAAATAAATTTAAATAAAAATGTACTTATTAAAATATTTGCTGTGTCCCCTTGGTAGGGTGACCGGGAGGCAGACAGCATTTTCTATGGTATAGTATGGTGAGCCCATTACGAGAAAAATATTAATTTAAATAAATGCACAACATTAGTTAGTGAAACTTAAGGATAAAAGATAAACAAAGTAAAATATATTTTTTCCTATATCTCTGATGGAAAGTAAATAGTCAGTAGGTTTTGTGAATGATTTTACAAACTATTGAGATACTCGTAGTACGAATATCAACGCTCCTCGCGTAAACGGATTGTGTGCAGATTTGGTTATGAATTGAGCACTCTGACTACAATCTGGCACTAAACAGATTAATGGACAACCATCTGGTTTCATACAAATATAACTACATAGATTTATAATGTCATGCTGTCCGATTATCGCAAAGGAATGACCGGTTGAAGTGGAAAGTGGGGACCGATTAGTACATGTATTTGCAGATATTTGAATTCAATTAAATTTATATTTAGAACAAAGTTGTGTTAATTGAAAAATATAATCGTAACTATAATCTCATACGGTTTATGAATAATGAAATATTTTTTAAAAACTTACTCATATCGACTAATACGCCTTTTATCTCCGAAGAAGTAAGTAGAGACCACTATACGCCCGAATCATTTTTGTCCCACGTAGCATTTAAGGTTCCCATTGCCATATTAAAATATATAGTGTCAGCTTGTTGCAACCTGCTATTGAAGATTTTAAATTTTCAATTCATTTTAAAGCAAGTTATGCAGTTATTTTATGTTAGCAAGTTATTTTTAACTAAATGCGAGATTAGGGTAAACTAGGAACGTCTAGAACAAGTGAATGAAATTGTGTATTTAGGAAGTATGTTTAGCGCGGATGGAAGATGTGATTCGGATGTAGAACGGCGAGTAGCTGCCGGAAACAAAGTTAACGGTGCTTTGTCCCAGTTAGTAAAGCGACAAAGCATCGTAAAAGAAGCACGAATGGCGATTCATAACGCAGTGCTAGTGCCAACTTTGCTTTACGGTAGTGAAACCTGGGTATGTCAGCAGATGCATGAAAGTAAATTGAATGCTGTGGAGATGCGATCACTTCGAAAATTGTGCGGCGTTACCTTGGCCGACCGAATACGTAACGAAGTGATACGCAATATGGCAGGTTTGATTGAAAGTGTCAGCGTTAAGCTGGAAAAGGGCGTGCTCCGTTGGTTTGGACACGTCCAACGAATGAGTGAGGAACGATTGACGAAGAATATATATTGTTCAAAAGTAGAGGGTAGAAGGAGTCAGGGAAGGCCGAGACTTACATATGAAGACCACGTGAGCAGATTGCTCAAAAACGGAAAGGTCAAAAGTACTCGGATACCCAGACGTGCGTGTATGAAGCGATTGATGAATCTTGAAGAAGCGAAAGAAGTATGCATGGATCGCGAAGCCTGGCGATCTGTCCTCTCTGACTACCCCGTCAGGGATACAGCGTGAAGATAGTTAGTTTTAGTTTTAGTTAGTTAAAGCAAGTTAAAGGCTTTCTGAGCATAAAACCTTCAACTTGCTTTAATGACTGCCATTTTACTGGTAATCGGGACAAACGGCTTAACATACCGTTCGAAGCATGAAAACGCTCGTAAAATGCCATGTAGCGGTCACCCATCTAAGGACCAGTCATAGCGAAAGATGCATAAAGCAGTGATCGTTTATATGAACTTTGAAGTATCGAGGCTACGAGCTCTTCAAGCTCACTCAAATTTCTTATCATGCGACAAAAAGTATAGATACCTACTTCACCTATTGATTAAATTTATTGGGTCGGCAACGCGAGTACTGCACCTCTGGTGTTGCAAACGTCCATAGGCTACGGTGACCACTTTTCATCAGGTGGGCCGTACGCTTGTCTGCCACATCAGAGGTATAAAAAAAAGTTCATAAAAAATATTTGCATTACAAAGCGTTATGACATAGCGTTCCGTTCTAGACAAAAATATTAAAGAAGGTTATATCAATATTAAAATCTGAGGCATACTGGTTGTAATAAAGTATAAAATCTTATTGAGTTGATAGGCTTTGTTTTTAGAAGCATAAAAAAGGTATTATATTAATGGTTAATACAGGTACTATATTAACATTCTATTAACCAGTTGACGCACGCGGCTTTGCCCACGTAGAAAAGTTTTCCCGTTTCCGTTTCCCACAGGAACTTGTTCCCGGGATAAAAAGTGACCTATATGTTATTCTGATAATGCATAAGCTATATTATTGTAAAGTTTCGTTAAAATCCATTTAGTTGCTTTTACGTGAAAGAGTAACAAACATCCATTCTTACAAACTTTCGCATTTATAATATTAGTAAAATGTTTATTTGAACAAGGCAATGGGCTCACTACCTATAAAGTAGGACAGGACTGCACACGGTGAAATGTGGTCGTATAATATGCCTCTGTTACCTCTTCGGGGATAAAAGGTGCAATTGATAAAATAGAATACAGGTGAAATACAAAAACAAGTCACTACGCTACGCGGTATTCCGGCGCTTACAAAGCGATTACGTAAGGTGGATTTAATTAAATTTTTGTATGTACCTACTCGTAGCGGCGCAGCAGATGGCCATGGCGTCACTAGCAATACCTTTTCAATCCCTATCAGTATGTAAACCCGTAATCCTGTATGCACTACTTAGGGAGATTACATTTTTTACTGCACTAAATACCCAATATTAGGTAATATTAATAGCTTGTTTTCTATTTTTAGAGAGATCCCATGAAATAAAGAGAAAGGATTGATGAAGAATAACTACTGTGCGAAAGAAGAGAGTAGAAAGAGTCAGAGTAGACCGAGACTTACTTAAAAACGGAAAGGTCTTGTGGCCCTGCGGTCTCAGTGTTCTGTAAACGATCACTGAGTTACGCAACTTTCACTATGGCTGGTTCTTGGATGGGTGACCACTTTGTGGCATTTATATTTGCGAGCGTTTCCGTGCTTCGAAAGGCACGTTAAGCCGTTGGTCCCGGTTGCCAGTAAAGTGGCAGTCGTTAAGCCTGGTTGAAGGCCTTATGGGCGGCTTGAAAACCTTCAACAGCAGGTCGCCACAACCTGCGTCTGTCTATTTCAACACGGCAATGGGCTCACCACCTATTACGTGGGACAGGAATCCACACGGTGAAAAGTGGGCATATAATATACCTCTGCCACCCCTTCGGGGATAAGGCGTGATGGATATATATTTTTATATGTATGACTGAAAATTAAGAATATTAATTGATATATAAAATAATATATTAAAAAAAAAATATTAAATCAAAGAAAGCATGACTGACAGATCTCTCATCGTACAGCTCAAACTGTTGAACGAATTTCAGACGCATTCACTTGAAAGGGTTTATAAAAACCCCAACTTAAAGGGTTATCTGTAACGGAGGCTCGAATTATATTAGGTGAAAATAAAATTTTCTCTACCGTGGTTTGTTCAAGTAACTGACAGTAACAGTTTCTTGTTTTATATCGAAAAATTCGTAAAGATCTTGATTTTTTAATGTAGTTAAGAAACCGCACGTTATCTAGTATAGCGTCCAAATTTTTCTTTCATCCTTTGTTTAGTAAAATATCTTAACCAAGGGATATTATGCCGTCGAGCAAAATTACATAGAAAGGGTTAATCTTCAAAGTGAAATTTTGTTGGGTGACGTCATAACACCTACCACGTTGCCTCTAAAACTTATAGTTCCCTAATTTAGCAAATTGCTCTACCCGGCTCTACCCTATAAAGTTCCATTTCATTATATTTAGCCTCAAAATATAGAAGCCACAAAGTATATAATCATCCTTTACCATGCCTATATGAAAAATGAATTATTTTTTTGCTGTCATGACCACCAGGCGGTCAGCGCCATTTTGACGTCTCGAACATAAAAATACACATTTTTTGTGGAATGAGTAGGTGGAGTCATACTATAAATATTCAATCAATCAAATCATCCTACGACAGTCCACTGCTGGAAGAAGGTCTTTCCCAATTCACACCACAACACACGGTCCTGCACCTTCGGCATCCAGTTCCACCCTGCGACTTTTTCAAGGTCGTTCACATTTGTCGGGGGTGGTTCTACTGTACGTTTGCAGAATCGCAGGCTCCACTCTAGAACTCGTTTACTCCATCGGCCATTGGTGATTCCAAGGATGTGGCTGCCCATCACTTTGATTGTTCGACGGATATAACAGTTTATCCCCCCAAAAACACTCCAAACATAGAAGTGAGGACAAACCCATCTACATTTGATCGAATTGTCCTACCATACTAATATGCCCACATCAAAAACCACTTATATGAACATAAACATACATACATATTGTCACGCCTTGGGTGTAAGGGGCCCCACCAAGATCTTCGGGGCCCAAGTCAACCTCCAGTGCTAGTGCGTGCACCTGCTGACTAACGGACGAGGCTCTGGCGCTGGCTTTCCCCTCTGGGGTTGGGAGGTCTGAGGGCGTCGCTCCCATAAAAGCCACCCGCCGAAACAAAAAAAATAATGAACAGTCAGAAAAGGAATGCTGCTAGGGAAAGGGCGACGCCGCAAAACGGCGTGCAGGAGCCCCGCCCGACTCCTGTGGCAAGTGGGCTAGGGCTGACGTGTGTCGGGCCAGCACGGCTAAAGAAGTTAGCCCCAACCCGAATCCGCTTCGCGTCTTGGAACATTGGCACGCTGACTGGGCGTGCGGTAGAGTTGGCCGAAGTACTCTCTAGGCGGAGGGTGGACGTGGCGTTCCTGCAGGAGACTCGGTGGATGGGCAACAGAGCCCGGCCCTTGCAGAACGGCTACAAGCTGTATTACACGGGTGCGCCTGGTGGGGAGAACGGGGTGGCCGTAGTGCTCTCCGAGGGGCTGCAGAGTGGCATCTTGGAGGTGAAACGCTGTAGCGACCGGCTTATGATCGTGAGGGTGCTTATCGATGGGATTAATACCCACCTGATAAGTGCCTACGCGCCACAGGCCGGTTGTAGCGATGCCGATAAGATGTCGTTTTGGGGTCAACTCGAGGGAGTGCTTCGGTGCATTCCGTTGTCACAGGGAATCGTTTTGGGCGGCGACCTAAACGGTCATGTGGGTGAGGGGTGTGAGGAGTTTGAGCGTGTTCATGGTGGTTTTGGATACGGCACCCGCTGAAGGAGAAACTATCCTCAGAACGTGTGCGGCTGCCGATCTTGCCATTGTGAACACGTATTTCAAAAAGAAATCCGATCATCTTATCACCTACAAGAGCGGGAGGCATACAACTCAGATCGATTTCCTACTCACTAGGCGACACAGCATCGGCAAGGTGGCCAACTGCAAGGTCATACCCGGTGAGAGTCTTACACCGTACAACACCGTCTCCTTGTCATGGACCTCTGCGTGAAGCCCAAAGACAAACGCATCGAGCGGTGCCAGCGCCGCATCAGATGGTGGCTGCTTGATGAAACTAGGTCCCAGGAGTTCGTCTCAGCTGTCGGTGACAAGTGCACCGACACTGAAGGCGAACCAGTTCAAGATTACCGGGACAAAGTTCAGGCGGCCATCCTTGGAGCGGCGAAGGTGGTGCTCGGTGTGTCTAAGCGTGGACGCAAATGTGACAAGGAAACTTGGTGGTGGAACGACGCAGTCCAGAGGGAGACTAGGGAGAAGAAAGCCCTCTTTAAAAAGCGACCGGATCTCCTGAAGACCGCGACGCGTACAGAGCTGCCAAGCGCGCCACAAAGAGAGCTGAAGCCAGAGCAAGACGTGACCACTTACAACCTCTGTATGATAAGCTGGAATCGTCTGAGGGGCAGAAGCTCATCTATAAGCTGGCGCGCTCCAGGGTCAAAGCGGCACAGGATATATCCAAGTGTCGCTGTGTAAAAGACCCTGACGGCAACCTGTTAAGCGAAGACCTAGCGGTAAAGGAGAGATGGCGCTCGTACTTCCACGAGCTGCTTAATAAACAGCACAAAGAGGTGTAGCCTTCGGACCTCCCTCCGAATCAGGGACTAGTGCTTCCGGTAACGCCTGGAGAAGTCCTGACTGCGCTTCGCCGCATGAAGAATCGGAAAGCTGTCGGACCCGATGTAGTCCCCATCGAAGCCTGGAAGGCGATGGGTCCTCGCGGTGTGGGCATCTTAGTAAACCTTTTTAACCGCATACTCCTCAGCGAGCAGATCCCAAACCAATGGAGCCTGAGTATTATTACTCCAGTCTTCAAAGGTAAGGGGTCAGTGCAGGAGTGCGGGAGCTACCGCGGTATTAAGGTGATGTCCCACACCATGAAGATCTTCGAGAGGATTATAGACTCACAGATCCGGCAGGAGTGTACTCTCTCGTAGTGTCAATATGGGTTTCGCCCTGGTTATGGGACCACGGACCCTGTTTTTGCCCTGAGGGTTGTCGCAGGGAAATACAGGTCGAAGAACACGCCTCTGCACTGTTTGTTTCTAGACATGCAGAAGGCCTTCGACTGTGTTCCTCGTGCGATGATCTGGTGGGCACTGCGGTCCAAAGGGGTTCCAGAGGTCTATATTGACACTATCCGTGACATGTACTGTGACTCCGATTCCCTTGGCGATTGGCGACACGAAACCCTTCCCCATCACCGTCGGGGTACACCAGGTTTCGGTCCTTAGTCCGCTTCTGTTCAGTGTAATATTAGACGAATTGTCGGACAGCATCAGAAACCCACATGAGCAGCCTCCATAGTTGCTCATGTATGCTGACGATATTGCGCTGGCAGACGCGGACAGGGGCAGATTGGTGCGACGTGTAAAGGCGTGGAAGGAGACGCTTGAGAACGGCGGTCTGAAACTAAATGTGGCGAAGACCGAGTACTTGGCACTAAACTCGACAGATCCCACATCCGTCCGCATAGGCGGTGATTTGGTCGAGCGCACGGACAAGGTTAAATATCTGGGATCTGTTTTTCACACGTCCAGTGACATCGATTGCGATGTCAAGTCACGCATTGCTGCCTCGTGGGCCAAATGGCGGGAGATGACCGGTGTCATTTGTGACCCTAAAATGCCGATCCGGTTGAAGGGACAGGTGTACAAAACCTTTATTAGACCTGTCTTTTTACATGGCAGTGAGACGTGGCCGATATTGGAGCGACACAAGCAGGAGCTGCGTGTCACGGAAATGAAGATGCTGCGGTGGATGTGTGGGGTCACGCGGATGGACCGCGTGAGAAACTCTCGCATCCGCGGCGGCCTTCACGTCCGTGACATTGCAGACAAGTTGCAAGAGTGTCGCCTTCGTTGGTATGGTCACGTCTTGCGGCAACCGCCGGGCTACGTAGGTAACAAATGTCTGGCCATGTCAGCCCCGCCTGGTCCCGGTAAGAGGGGAAGACCCAAGAAGTGCTGGCTTGACGTCGTAAGGGATGACATGCGTGCCAATGGTCTCACTACAGGGGATGCCGAAGACCGTGCGAAGTGGAGGAGAAAATGTAGGAAAGCGGACCCCGGGCGTCGCGAGACGCAACTGGGACAGACGCTCGGATGATGATGACATATTGTCACGCCTTATCCCCGAAGTGGTAGACAGAGGAATACGATACGCCCACATTTGACCGTATGTATTTTTGTACAATGTAAGAGGTGGTAAGCCCATTGCCGTGTTGAAATGGACAGGCGCAGGCTGTGGCGACATGTTGTTGAAATTTTTCATGCCCATAAGGCCTTCAACCAGGTTTAACGACTGCCATTTTACTGGCACCAATGGCTTAACGTGCCATCCGAAGCACGGAAACGCTCGACTTATAGCGAATGTTGCTTAACGCAGTGATAGTTTACAGAACACTGAGTCACGGGGGCATGAACATAAAATGAAAATAATAACAATTTTTCCTTTATTTCAATATTATACCACTATAAAATACTTACAGCAAACAAGCTTACATAAATATGTGTTATGAAAACTATTTAGAGTACCCGCGACACTGAGGCAGTTAAGGTAAATAAAGTATGACATCTAGCACCCATTTAAGCTTACGTATCCCCTCACTAAACAACGAATTAATGGTAGAAATAAATTAATGGAGCAAATTCAGTGGGTTATGATTGTAACACTAGGATGGATTTAAATTCTATCAAAGGTATGACAGGATGTAGGTACTAGGATTAATGGGTCCTAGATTAAATTCATCAAATCATTCATCAATCATCCACTGATCAACGGACGGCACTCCAGATATAGGAAGTTTCAACCAACTGCTCATAACAATGCAGAAAATATAACACAAAATCATAGATGCTCATAAACAGCAAATAAAGGCTGATCTCGAGACTCTTATTTCTTCTGATATTGAGATGAGATTCTAGATTCTCGTTTGGCTGAACAACTGGGAAAATGCTAACATGAAGAAAGTGGAAGCGCTCGTGGCCCCGCGGTCTCAGTGTTCGGTAAACGATCACTGAGGTACGCAACTTTCACTGTGGCTGGTTGTCGGATGGGTGACCGCTTTGTGGCATTTGCATTTACGAGCGTTTCCGTGCTTCGGAAGGCACGTTAAGCCGTTGGTCCCGGTTGCCAGTAAAATGGCAGTCGTTAAATTTCAACATCAGGTAGCCACAACCTGCGTCTGTCTATTTTCAACACGGCAATGGGCTCACCACCTATTACGTGGGACAGGAATCCACACGGTGAAAAGTGGGCATATAATATGCCTCTGCCACCCCTTCGGGGATAAGGCGTGATGGATATTTATTTTTTAAGAAAGTGGTCATGTTTAGTTATTTCTCCTCTATTGTTACACCATAAATAGATTTTTTCTATATATATAACCTATTTACCGAGGAAGTCCTACATATCATCACGCTACTACCCAGGAGAGCGGAGCAGTAATCATGAATGTCAACAAATTGGGAAAATTTTCATACATTATTGTAAAATTTATAAACGACGGTATCAAATAGGTGCGACGGGAGTTCGAAGTATGTCACGGGCGAAACTGTGGGGGTCTGCTAGTACATATTTTTAATGTGATACTAAATTATTCTATATTTATATAAATATTAAGAGGTTATTCAATAAGAGGCCTTATTGCACAAAGACAATTTCTTACAGGCAACTGTTTATGATTGTTAAATAAAAGACTTTCACTATGAGCGCCTTGATAACACACATTTATTTGAATTTGTACATAACGGCAATATTCTTGTAGAACATGACCTTTTTAAACTACTGGCTATGAAAGTATACCAATTGAAAGTAGCAACAAACACAGGGCAAAATGCTCGCATTAATACTTGTGCCTCTTAAAATGTAAATATAAACCTTTTGTTTCTGTTCCTTTTGTTTCTGTTCCTCATGTTTGTTCTCTGCAGAATTATTTGTGTTTCAAAAAGACCGCAAATATGAGTTGCGAACAAACTTTTAAAATAAGGTTTTATAATAATTTTGAGTCATTAACAAATATATTTATACATAATTTAATGTGAGTATTGAAGATAAAACAAAAAACATGTTTTACAATATTAAATAACATATCATGATGGCATATTATGTTCGATTATTATAGTTACGTTATTATAGGTACCTACCCACTATTTACTTATAAAAAAGGTAATAGTTCATTAATTTAGACATGTTACATTATTTAAATAAATATTGTCGGAAATTTTTTCTTACACAGCGCCGTCTAGCCCTTAGTAAGTTAATATAAGCTTGTGTTATGGGATCTAGCCGACTGATAAACATACATATATATTTCTAAATACATACGTATTATACATAGCAAACACCGAAACTCCGGAAGAAACATTTGTGGAACCATGAAGGAACTCCTTCATTCGCGGCGGCCTTTACGTTTGTGCCATTGCAGATAAGTTGCAAGAGAGTCTCCTTCGTTAGTACGTCTTGAGACGGGGTACGATTGGAACAAATATCTAGCCATGTTGTCCCCAACTCGTACCAGTAAGAGCGATAGACCCAAGAAGAGCTGGCTTGACGTCGTAATGGTTGATATGCCTATTGTCTCACTACAGGGAGTGCCGATTACTTTGCAAAATGAAGAAGAAAAATTCGGAAAGAAGATCCCAGCCATACGCAACTGGGACAGACGCTCGGATGATGATGATGATGACTTGGGGATATAATAGTATTAGTAAAATATTTTTAACTCGAGCAAGTTAATAAATTACCAACAACAATATAAACATACAAATGATTCCTTTTTATAATATCAGCATAGAAAACGAATTTCATAAAATTTAAGCATATTAGAGAAGATTACAATTTAAATACATAAACAAAGCCCGAGTTTCGCTAAAATTAAGCGTACGTTTACGCGCCAAGGAAGCATTAAAATGATTTGTGACAACTAAATTATTTTAGGGCAGTGAATGATAAATTCAGATAGAATGAAATGGAAAATTGAGTTTCTTTTATAAAAATACTAGCTGATGTTGAGCTTCGCTCGCGTGGTGATCTTTTCCACCACTGTTATAGTAAGCTAGTAAGTTACCCTTAAGAGATAAATACATGCCATCATGGACTTTTTTGTAGACCCATATAATTAACACAATTCCGCCATACATTATTTTGCTATATCTCATAGAGTTTAGGCTGGTTTTTCGTTGAAACTCCCGAACGGCTTAAATTTTACGACACATCAACAAATATTATTATATTTTAGTCAATTTACAAAAACTGAACAAATTATATGTTAAAATCTTCCTCGAAAACAGTGAAACAGTATGAAAATAGATGAGGTAGTTTTTGAGTTTATCGCGGACAGACATACAGTCAGACAGAAAAACGCGGCCCACGACTTATTTTTATTATGTAGTGATAAGTACCGGAGTGAATTAGTGGTAAGTAAACCCGCATAGTGGCCGTTTCCGTAGGAATTGAAGGATAAAATGTAGTCCAAATTACTCCATAAAGCATCTGTTATCTGTCAATGAAAGTCCTGTTAAAAACAGTCAATCCGTTTCAGGGATTAGCTGGAATAAACTCCTAGTACTTTTGACCTTGCTCCCTCTCCCCCTCCCATCCTTTATTAATTATGAGCGTACAACAAATAATAAGCCTCATTTTGATGAAAATTATTTCAAACGTTACAAATTTATTTTGTTTGTACACTTTTATAGAATTTGTTATATCTAATAACTGTTCCTTTGTTCTTTCAGTATCCCTTATGTTCACATTTTCTTTTGTGGATGCGTATTCTAATTAGGCTGAAAGAAATTTGGAGGCGGTGAAGATAACGAACGGTATTTCATATCCCTATCTATGGTATTTGTTCATTATTAACTTTATTTCTCCGACCTCTATACAACATGAATGTTGATGTTAATAAACTCAACTTAGATGGTTTTCACCATTTAAGAACTACGTACAGTGTTAGGACTATATGCATACTTATATATAAAGCGGAAGAGTTTGCCTGTTTGGTTGATTCGGGTATGGACATAATCTATATTTACAATTGTTATAAATCTGTAGAGTTTATGTTTTGGGTAAATGTGCCAATATCAGAAACTACTAACTCGTTTTGAAAAAATCTTTTTGTCTTGGGTAGCCCATTTCTTGAGGAAGACTATATCAGGTTATTACTCAGGAGAGAACATAATGTAAATGTAAAATTAATAAACAGCGGGAATAAATTGGTGTCACGGGGTACAAAGTACGTCACGGGCGAAGCCGCGGTGGTCAGCTAGCAATCAATATTTTGTGTTTATTTTTGTAAAATACTATATTTTTAGCAAATGATGAATTTTTAGGGTTCTGTACCTCAAAAGTAAAAACACGAACAGTTATTAGATCACTTTGTGGTTGCGTTCATCCATCTATCTGTCTGTCAAGCCTTTTTATATCGAAAAAACGTTGAGTTATCGGGTCAAAAAAAATGGTTTTAATTTACAAAGCAGTGAAAAAAAAAATACTTAGACAAAAATATAATGTTTCGACACTCTCAAGGGAATCTGAGTTTATAGTAATAACGTACAACCCGATCATATAACTTACAGTATAGGAAAATATCTGAAATAATACAATTGCAATTAAATCATATAAAATATTGAAATGAAAATATTTTGTACATATGAATTTGTACGGAGCCCCTCAGAGGGGAGCCCGACCCAAACTCGTTCGGTATTTTTTGGAAAGTCAATAGTTTTAACCCGGTTTTAGCGAAAGAGCGTAGTCGACACTTACATTATAAATATGTATGTGTATGTATAAATTATTATGCGTATATATAAATATATTAAAGAAGGATAATGTCAGCTCATGATCTCATTAAAGATTATACATACATTGGACGTAAAAGGCCGTTAGTCTTTAAGCCTACAACAGGATAATGAGATTTAAACTTTTGATCCGTAGCCGTGTCTTCTCAATCCAATATTAAATCTTTTACGTCAAGTAAGTCTCTAATGAATATAGTCTTATATACACGGTTGAATCGATTTAATAAGCTTTCCTTTGCCATTGTCTATTAAAAAAAATTGAGAATGGATTTATATTTGAAGTTCTTTTCTATTAAGAATTTATTATCCTCTTAGTATTCGAACCTATTATAATATTAGAGTTGTTGTTTCCAACTTCATTAAGTAATTTATAAATGTTAAACTTCTTACATAATTTTCAGTAGCTTTTTATTTTATTTAGGTCGCCAAAATACCGCCGCCCGCCTAATGGAATGTATAGATGACTACTAACAGCGTCCTTCAAGTTGGCGGCCCAAACATGTACCTCTTCACGCTTTGCTTGAACAACACGGGGTTGTAAGAGGAAGGAAACACGTTCGCTGGCAGAGCGTTCCAGGTTTTTATGGTTCGACGGAGAAATTACCTTTTGAATCACAGCGTCCTCTTCACTGTATGAGAGTGGCTTCTTAGCTCAGCACGCGTTGCTCGACAATGAAAACGAGAGGGGTGAAGTGTTGAAGAGCTTTTGAGAACACTCGCCGTGCTAGACTCAGTAAAATGCAACCAAGGAAGCTATATTGTTCAACGCAGCTCATGATAACAAGAAACGGCTTAGTACTGACTAGTCTTGAACTCCTAAACCGTAAATTTACAAGTCGCATTTTTTTTAGTAAATATTGTGTGACGCTTTTTACACAACGCAATCAAGCCCAAACTAAGCTACAAGCTTGTACTATGGGATTTACACAACTGAAATACATACTTCTACAATATTTCTTAAAATACTTATTATACACAGGAAACACCCAATCTCCGAAACTAACATTTGTGGATCACACAAATATTTGTTCCGACCCGGGAATCGAACCCGGGACCTCATGTGCAGCAGTCGCATACACTACCAGCGCGCCACCGAGGCAGTCATTCACTTCAGAAATGACCTCTACAAGTTGTGGCTGTCTGCTGTCCAACTTGAATGAACTAGAAATGGTATGAAAAAAGGAATTATGTTACATATTTAACTATAATATATATATATATATATATATATATATAACTACAATTTGACTCAATTTCAGTTTATATGAAAACGGAAATTAAAATTGATGTTGATCTACCAGCGAAGGCGAGGCTCGCGTGACTGTCCACCTGTTTATCGCGAAATATATACGTTTAATCGCATGGGGAATTTACCCTGATGGACATAAGCCAGTTACTAATGTTACAAGGAAACCTATTTGTGTAATGTCAATGAAAACACCATGACGTTATACCCCACGGCGCGACGCTACGACGACAGGCTCTTGGATAAGTGTGACTAGTAAACACACACTAAACTTCCTGCGGTGTGGTATACTTTGCACCTTTCTGGGGGGTCCGAACTCACCTGACCGTGAAGTACTTTAGACCCCCTGGTGCATACCACAGTAATAATTCTCTGTTTTGATTATGATTTAAGTCATTCGCGAATGACTTTGGCGATGGTGGGTGATATCCGTCTATCAAACAATTGCCCTGATAATGGCTGCTATTGTCAGGGCGACATGAGGTTCATATTTTCATACCTCCATCACCAGAAGCGATAGAAGCTGATAGGATCAGAGCCTGCCCCTTCCCGGACCATAAATTTAATTTAGAAATATGTAATTTATACATGTACTTATTCTTTATATACTACTCGGGGCTTCACGCAAAATTACATTTGACTGCCTATGTGGTGCGGTGGGCGTGTATCCGACTGCTACGCAGGAGTTCGTGGGTTCGATACGTTCCCCACCCTGGATAAAACTGAGTGTGATGAGCACGATGGTTTATTTTATGTCTGGGTGTTATTTATCTTTAATATGTATGTTTGTAGAAATATATAAGTATGTTTATCAGTTATCTGGTTACCATAGTAGAAGTTCTGCTTAGTTTCGAATTAGATGGCGTCGTGTGAGTTGTTCCAACGAAATTTATATATATTTAGTTATCTATTGTTATATTTTCTAAGGGATGAGTAAGCAAGTATTGTAATGGGGAATGCAGACGCCGCTCGTGGGCACTGATATTATACGCCTATTTTTCACACTTTGTTAGGACCGACTATACATCATGCGCTTATCTTTATATATAGCTATGTATGTACTCTGAGGAAATGTTTAACATGATGCCCACGGCTACTTTCTATAATCGCACCGCTCGCCATAGACAGAATCTTCATTCTAACACTTTGTGTCGATAGTGCTCACATAGGTACGGTAAGGTCTGTCTGGGTTTCCCCAAAATTCTACAATATAGGCTTAATCCAAACGGATCTAAGAAGCTTTTTAAGAGGTCGGTACCGCGAGTGCCGACACTTCTGGTGTTACAAACGTCCATAGGCTACAGTGATCACTTTCCATCAGGCGGGCTGTATGCTTGTCGGTCACCTCAGTGGTATAAAAACAAAAAAAAATCCTTTCCGTCGTCCTCGTTATAATATAATGGACGTTTGCAACACCAGAGGTGCAGCTTTCGCGCTGCTGACCCTATATACCCTATTATTTATACAAGAACAAGTTTACCTATCCACTAGCTCCAATAAGTACGATATCTATGAGTTTTCGGACCAATCATTTAATTAAAAAAAGCAACTGCGCATAATATACCTATAGTAACTATAGGTACATATATGTGACGCTCTCTTACCTGTTGCGAGGCGCATATATCGATCGTTGGTTCCACGCATTGTTGATGGGAAACTCTAGGCGCCTATACGGAGGTATATAGCGAACAATTATATAATATCATACCTTAAAATGCAACGACTCTATTTGCATAATTTCTACTTTTAAATTGATTGCGTAGCCTGGCGATCTGCCCTCTCTGACTACCCCGTCGGGGTTACAGCGTGAAGATAGTTACATTACTATCAAGAATATGCCATCGTATATCAGCATCATCACAGTTTTACCGCATTACTTTTATTCGAACTTTAAAACTATCGCATTCCACTCTACAAGTATTTTTCTTTTTACAGAGTGAAACACGGTCATGTGAAAAAATTTTTTTTGTTACCTGATTTTTTGTTTCATTCTGATTGCACCGACCGTTTTCACACACTGATTCTCAGTTCAGTGATGTTTCAGTCGGTGCAACATGGTTAAATCCCAATGCAAAAAAAATAGGAATGCAACTTAACGGCTTTTAACCCTTTTACAATACATCCCTGAAACATATTTCATTCAATTTTAGTTTTATTTTTAAATACATACAAACATATTATCACGCCTTTATCCCCGAAAGGTTAGACAGAGGCATATTACGCCTACATTTCACCACATGCATTTTCGACCCCAGTAACAGGTGATGACCCCATTGCCATTTTATTTTTATTTTCATTTAATTAAACCTAACAAAATTATGGTCACAATAAACATATGTATGCAAAATAAATGCATTTAACCCTGTAAAATAACATCTCTCAAACATACATAATTATTATATTATTTTATTTTATAATATTATTTTTAAATTCCCTTAAATGAAACTCATTTGAAAATAAACTATTAACAGACTTGACAAGATTTTTCTTAGAATGAGAATTTTGTTCGCCAACATACGAGTACTTGTACGGTAAAAAATATAACTTCATGCCGTTTACAAAATCACAATTACACTGCGTCTGACGCACCTGTTGCGGCAGGTACGTTGATATTGATCTGAGACATCTTTACAGTGCGTCCCAACAAGCATAAAGCCTCTGTAATCGTCCATGCGGGATCATTTCGCCAGAACAAATATTTTAATTTAGTTTAGAAATGTAAATGAAAATAAAAATCTTTATTCATGTAGGTCACAAAGTAACAATTATGAACGTTTACAGTTACTGTTACTGCCAGATTCGCAAAGCAGTAGGTATAGAGCCTGAGGAAGAACCTAGCTCTGGAAAAACTAAGTTTGCTATATTAGAGTGATAAGTTTCATAGACGATGTTCATTATTACAAATTAAACGGTTTTACTCACGCAGTACGGCTGCTAATTCTGTTGTTGAAACCACTGAACTAAATTTCTCTAAAATAAAAGGTAGTAAGTTTGCTATATTAGAATGATAAGTTTCGTAGGCGATGTTCATTATTACAAATTAAACGGTTTTACTCACGCAGTACGGCTGCTAATTCTGTTGTTGAAACCACTTAATTAAATTTCTCTAAAATAAAAGGTAGTAAGTTTGCTATATTAGAATGATAAGTTTCGTGGGCGATGTTCATTATTACAAATTAAACGGTTTTACTCACGCAGTACATCTTCTAACTAATTTTGTTGCCGGGTACAAAAAAAAAATCTGGGATTTCACCGAGATCGAGCTCGTTGTAACTTTTCTGGTCTTGGTCATTCCTGTAGATCCTGGCTTACCGGAGTCACAGTAATGGGAATTCGGGGGGGGGGGGGGGGATTCATTTTAATTTGAAAAACAGGTAATAAGTTTGCTATATTAGAATGATAAGTTTCGTGCGATGTTCATTATTACAAATTTTGACGCTGCTCTTGAAAAAGGACCTCCGTTAGGTCCGAAACTAGTCGGGCTATCCCGAAAGTTATTTAGTAATAAAATGGTAATAAGTCTTACATATTTTGTTAATTACAAGCACAAAGGGGTAAACATACTAGGAGACCATCTATAACTATAAAAGATATTTTGATTAAAAAAATTGAAATAAAGTTACTGTTAGCCAAAAATCTTACTTTTTGTGCCTTAGGATCCATGGCACAAATGCATGCACTAATTTTATATGAAGATTATAAAAGTACCCACATTCGACTCGTATACAGTATGACAGTGCCCACACTCGGTCTCGGTTGAAATTAGGTCGCTACTAATCTCTATAGCCTCACGGATCTTACGAGGCACAAACAACTTCTCCCTCGTTAAGATCCGGGCTTTATCTATACTTATGTAGTGCGTGAAGTACCTATGTCGTATCTGTCAGGGTTGCTCTCATCAAAAACCTTAAGGAAATAGGGACGAACTTGTGTTGTAAATCTGTTCCTGAGTCACATATTTTTTGCCTTATAAGAATTGGAATCCCACAGATAACAAACGCGTTTGAAATTGCCACCATTTGGTACATGTGACGTGAAAGATGGGATATGTGATATTTAATCTACTTTTTGATGTGAAACATCTATATTCGCGGGTAAAACTGATTCATAGAGTGGCGATGCGTCGCCACGCTATACATTGGTATATATTTTAGCGTTCAAGAGATTTTCTGAGACGTCCCGTGGCGGCTCACATCTTTTTATTGCACCGATACATATAAATTGGCCGTCAGTCCACAATGTTGCACCTGCGATATAGCAGTATTTGAGTCGGCGATCAGACCACTTTAAACGTTATTTTCAGTGCGATAACGTTTAATTTACATGATGTAGACGCTACATCGCGTTTAGATAATATAAAAAAAAGACGGGTTGACAGGTTAAGCGTACACAATGCTTTACGCCACCCATAACTTGTCGTGATTGCATCCAAATTCTTTTAGATCCTTGTTTATAGGCTTGTCGGGAACAAAGGTAATAAATTGCACTACTATAAATAGTTACTATTTGTAAGTTGTAATCACGTCGTAGCTGAAACACTTAACTACTAATGTGGCAGACAAACATATGAGCCCTTTAATTGAAATTAGTCACAGGACGATTGCAATACTAGGTTAGGTTGACACTCGTACTGTCAACCCAAGTGCTATATTGAAATAGGAATATGATAAGGCAATTGAAATTTGCTGCAACTGAGGTAGAAGAGAACTGATCCATCAACTTAACGACCATAGAAATCCTGGGAACAAAAAACTATATTCCAATATCTTTGTTAATAACTATCACGTTAATGGCAACGAGGATCAACGGATTAATGTGCCTTCCGAAGCACATAACGCTTGTAAACGTTAACGCCCCTAACGGTAACCCATCTTAGCACCGTCCGTATCGTAAGATGCTTAACGCAACGATCGTTTACAGAACACAGAGCTACTGAGGCTACGAGCACTTCTAATTATTCATTACTAGTTGACGCCCGCGTCTCCGCACACGTAGTGAAGTTTTCCCGTTCCCGTTTCCCACAAGAACATGTTCCCGGGATAAAAAGTAGGCTTTGTGTTATTTTGATGTGTAAGCTATAATATTGTAAAGTTTTATCAATATCCATTCAATAGATTTTGCGTGAAAGAGTAAAAAACATCCATACTTACAAACTTTCGCGTTTATAATATTAGTAGGATTGTACAGCTCGTATGACTAATGTCTTCAAAGTGCTATATAACATAATAACATAGCGTTTCAATTGTTCCTTTCGCTTAGCGTATAGTTGACCGGCAAGGCTCCCCAACCCTAATACCGTGCTAATGGTTAATAAATTACCAATTTTAACGTGTGAAAATATCATTTTATGGTAAAACCTTAATATTCACAGGCTATAAAACTTTATTTCAAAACTTTAGCCATTAAAAGGGTACCTATTTATTTTACAGGCACGAAGTAGTAGGTACTATTAGTAAGTTATCGGTCGTATTAACTCTGGTGAGAATGGCGATACTATTTGTTTTTATCAACAATCGTGTTTCTTCATTATGCAGCCGTTTTTGTCTTATAGGTTTAGATCAAAATTTATTGGTAGACTGTCTTTTGTTTCATGTTTTGCCGTTTTAAATAATAATAAAAAATTTAAATAAACAAGCAGTTGATTTCCACATTAAACATTACGCAGGATTCGTTTAAATTAAATCGTAAATTCAAAGGAATGAAAGTACATGTAAACGTATGACGGATTGCTCAATTCTTGTCGAAGGAGAAAGAGTAGAACATGTGAAAGAGTTTGTATATCTAGGTACATAATATACGAGAGAAGAAAAGTGTGACTATGACATTGAGCGAAGAGTTTTGATACGAAATAAAGTGAATGGAGCCATGTATATCTTTATGAGCAGTCAGAACGTGTCTAAGAAGGCACGACGGGCTGTACATAGAGGAGTGCCGGTCCCCACACTTATGTGGCAGTGAAAGTTAGGTATGGCAGAAGACGCATAAAACTAAAATTAATGCAGTCGAAATGAGAAGTCTGCGAAGTATAGCTAGAGTGAAGTTGATGAATAAAGAAAGGAACAGCGTGATAAGGGAACATTGCGGTATGACAGAAGATGTAGTGACTAAGATAGAAAAAGGGAAGCTTAGATGGCTCGGACACGAGAATAAGATGGATGAAAATAGACTGACGAAGCAGGTTTATGTGGCGAGCGTGAATGGGCAAGCTGGTAGGGGTCGGACCTCGGCGTACGTACATCAACCAAATCAAAGAACTTTTGGAAAAAGGCCAGGTCAAGAGTACCCTTCACCGGCGAGCGTGTATGAAAAAACTCATGAAAGTAGCAGAAGCGAAAGTGGTATGTCAAGATCTTAACAAAGGAAGAATCATTGTCTCTGCCTACCTCGATGGGAAACAGGCGTGATAATGCATGTATGTATGTATGATTTCCATTAACAACTTACAATTATGGTTGAAAAATGCCACAGAGATTAATAATACCAAAGTCCTTCAATTCAATGTGCGTGCAATATATATTTGAGATTTCAACTTTCAATCAACTTGATTAACTTTATCTGATTTGATCAAACACAATGAATGAATGGAAATGATTGATATTTTACGAAAAAGACAATATGTCCACACTATATATATGTATAGAGGTAGCTATACCAACGCGTCGAGTTCACTGAGTTACTGTGGTTCAATAATTTATCTAGGTTGGCCTCATCATGTCTACTGAATATCTCATTACTTATGCAGTGCTACATTCGTACAAAAACAAAAAAGAAAAAAAATATTTATAACTATATATTAACTATATATTAACCCTTTTTTCAAGATGGCGAAAACCCATCAGGTTATTTTGGTCGACAATTTGAACCTAAGCTTTTCTAGCCCCCCCCCCCCCCCGCCCCCACGTAATATTCAAAATTTGACTTTCTCGGTTCATTTGCATTTCCAAATGTATAGATTGACTGGACTATATCACAAATACTGTTGTATTGCTGAATAATCCACTTAAGGCAATTCAACCTCTCTAGATATCATCCTAATTATCGTGTAATCCTAGATAATAATAGTTTTATTTACATATGTTTACCGCCTACCTACAGCTTCTTGTGAACTATGTTTTAGCTTTTATTCTATTATTATATCAAGTAAGTGACCCCACGGCTTCGCTCGTGATTTATTTATTTATGATTTATTTATTTTTATTTGATTTTTTTTCCCCGTCGCACCTATTTAATCCCGTCGTTTATAAATTCTACAATAATGGATAAAAACTTGCCTATTTTGTCGACCTACTACTGCTTCGCTCTCCAGGATAGTAGCGTGATAATATATAGCCTATAAGCGTCCTCGATATTTGGGCTATCCAACACAAAATCCGAACAGTAGTTCCTGATATCAGCGCGTTCAATCAAACAAACAAACAAACTCTTCACCTTTTTATATTAGTATAGATGAAAAAGTTTGTGAAGATGTTTTAAATACATGTTTTATATCTCTAAACTAATTTGGCTGAAATTCGATATACAAATAGCTAACGCGTTGAATTAACGTATAGTCATTTATCCCAGAAACAAGTCACTGGGAAATGGGTAGGTACAGGAAAACTTCACTACGAGGGCTAAATGGTAGACATTGATTAGTTTTTATTCAATGTTTTTACATTTTTGAAGTGAAACTTCTTTATCGACGTTGAGATAAACTTTATAGCTGTGAAAAAATTGTCACGTTTTTCGGTTACGCGCCATGTTGTTTTGAAGTGAAACTTCTTTATGGACGTATGGGAGAAATTTTATAGCTGTTAAAAAATGTAAAGAAGTTTCACTACTTACTTGTGTATTCTGGTATACACACATAATTTTTTTTAATTACACGTATAACTCTCTTTAAAAAAAATAACAATGCCCATTGAAACTCAATGCTGTATTGGGTAAAGGCCCCCATCTCCCCAAAGACCGCTACAAATTTCAGGGTGACAGCGAATCCCAAATATGATTTGCTTGGCACAATAAATTACTGACAAAACAAACTATTATTGTAGGAATTGTGTGTTCTATTCGTTTACTGAAAGCTTTCGAGGTAAACTACTATCAATCATAGAAATACGAGTAAGACGATATTTCGGTTCAATTCCAAACTTTGTAAAAGAAATGTAATTTTCTACGTGCCTATCGTTTACTTTCATTCTTGTGAATGATGGGAATCATTGAGTGTGTCCCCTACTCTCATTTGTTTTAGAATAAGCAAATGGTAATAAAGTGATACTTCACGCTGAATATTAAAATCTTGCAGTGAATAATATTGTTCAAAATGAGACATCTTTATTTTAAGTGTTAACCCAGTTGCTTCCAAACCCTACCTGGATTTGGAGAATTGGGTCCTTTCACGTGGCTGCTAGGAGCAATTTTCTTTTGGCTTTTAATTTTCGGCATTTTCGGAAGCATGTTTCCTTCTCTTTCTGTCTCCCAACCCCATGAGGTTGCCTACGTCGTTGTCTCGTATCTAAGATAGCAGGTTTAGCGCTTGCAGGTGAGGTTGCTTGGGCCCTGAAGATCTGAGAGACCATTATTTAACTGACTATATGTTGTAAGGCTATCTTTGCACCTAGGTCTCAAAAAATACTGATGTTGTCTTTCTTACGAAGGGAACAGGGGTAAAAAGGGTTCTTGAACTGATGGACAGCATGATCACTGAGCGAGTTACAGAAGGTAAGTCACACTCGTTCAACTATGCACTGCTTTTAAATTTTAAACACTGGAAGATTTTTTAGGATTCCGTTTTTCAAAAGGGAAAAACGGAACCCTTATAGGATCACTTTGTTGTCCGTCTGTTTGTCTGTCTGTCAAGATCTCTTTTCTCAGGAACGCGTCTCAGGAACATATCAAGCTGAAATTTATATCAAATACTCAAGTCTACTGTGCCTTGGAGCTGTGAAAAATTAAATTTCTAAGCTAACGCAATGAAAAGATACAGCCGTTTGTGCCGCAAATTTTCGACACTCGCAAGGACATCAAAACCTAATTTTAATGCATTTTTTGCATTATTGTGGAATTTATAAGTGAAGGGATTAAATGGGTGCGACAGGAGTTTGAAGTATGTCACGTGCAAAGGCGGGGGGGTCACCTGACAGGCTACTTAATAAGATGTGTTAGAAGTATTATGACGCGGGCGAAGCTGCGTAGCACAACGTATAAATCAGATTTTCGGGCATATATATTTTATTAGAAGCCCTTTGAAATAGCCATTCTTGAAATATTCCTGATCAAGCGTTTTATTAATATTTTGTAAGGGAATCGTGCAATCAACCTTGACATTTATGGGTTCGAGACAAAGACAGCTGACGCTTCATAAAAAATGAAAGCCTTCGAGGGAGATTACAAGGATAATGGCAACGGAAACAATTAAGTTTGCGTTGTCATTTATTATCAGCCTTATACGAGTAAAAATAAAATAAAATAAAAATATCTTTATTTTGCATAGACCATTTTAACGGCGCTTACAAAATGTCATACACTTAAATTATTTAAAATATTTAAAGCGACCACCGGTTCGGAACGCGGCCCACCTGAGAAGAACCGGCAAGAAACTTAGGAAGGCTTTTTTTTTTGATGGCCTATTTACAATTTAATATTATTTCACTTTGCCAGCAGATCATTTCCAGGCGTCCCTGTCCTGCAAATAGTCTGTAACGGAGTAAAAACCTTTTTCACAAAGCTTGTTTTTAATAAACTTTTTAAATTTATTTAAAGGTAAATTTCTCAGGTCACAGGGAAGCTTGTTGTAAAAGCGTATACAGTTACCCTGGAAAGAATCGCCAATCTTATGTAGTCGACTGTGGTGGACTGAAAGATTATTTTTATTTCTAGTGTTTATATTACGTTTATCACAGAGTTAAGAAAACTGTGATAGATTTTTCTGGACATACATAAGATTGGCAAAAATGTATTGTGATGGTACGGTTAGAATATTTACTTCTTTGAATTTTTCTCGGAGAGAAATTATTTAGAAAGTATATATTTATTATTATTAAAAAGCGCTCGGGGCCACGAGCGCTGACTCAGTGTTCTGTAAACGATTACTGCGTTATGCAGCATTCGCTATAGGTGGACCTTGGATGGGTGACCACTTTGTTGAATTTACATTTGCGAGCGTTTCCGGTCTTCGGAAGCTTTAAGCCTTTGGTTCCGGTTGCTAGTAAAATGGCTGTCGCTAAGCCTGGTTGAAGGCCTTACGGGCGCCTTAAAAATTTTGCCGGCTTGCGCCTGTCCATTTCAACACGGCAATAGACTCACCACCTGTTACGTGAACAAAAATGCATACGGTGAAATGTGGGCATTTATTAGGCTTTTGACCTTCGGGAATAAAGGCGTGACAATATGTATGTATGTAAAAAGTAGGATGCGGAAATTGATGACTACGAACTTTAAGACAATTTAGACAAACACCACACGTTCAACCGCAGCTATTTAGTGTAGTCAAAACAGAGGTATAGATTACAGGTAACCTGAAAAACTATCAGCCTCCATGACCGAGGGCCGAAGTCTGACCGGAAGCCTGGTGCTTCCTTCCAAGTAGTCAGGGACCGTGTAGTTTTGTCAAATGGGTGTAGGCCAACGAGTGCCGGGTGTCACCTATTACCCCAAAATATCGTTACTTGTGACCTCAAAACATAGGCCAAGATAAAATCATCATAGGCTAGTCCATGTATAGCTGCAAATCGTGACCAATATCTGAGTATCACAAACAGGAGTGTATGATGAAGATGATCGTGGCGATGAACGTGGATGAACCGCGTTAGATAGGTACCCCTTCATTAGTGCCAGCGTTCATATGCGTGATTGTATGGTCATGTCTTACTGCGACCAACACTATATGAGAACAAGGGTTCAACTTTTCTCCACCGGGTAATGAAAACCCCAAAAAGAATAGTGTGACAGCATAGAGGATGACATCCTTGACAATGTTCTCAAAATTAAGTTTACTGTCACGAGAATTGGAAACGTCATACACAGTAGTACAGAGCACCTGGGTTTTCGAAGCGAGAATTTTGGATACAACTAGAAATAACGTGCGGATGATGATGACTGGTTTCAAAGATAAAATAGTTCAAAAATATTTATTAAATTATTTATATGACTTATTAGTTATGTTGGTTATCAATACTGAATTGATGAAGGTCTAAACATTGACTACAATACAAACAATAGTTTGAATTCTGGGTATTTAATGGTCGTGACTTAATCTAGTTAATGACAGTTCTTAAAGGATATTGCCAAATTAATAATGCTTATTCAGCAAATTGCCGGTTTGGTAGTTGGTTTATCCCTAATAGTGTTATTAATACGAAAGTCCTATTATATACTCTATCCGTTTATTAAACTTTCACGTCTAAACTAATTGCTTTGAAAATTTCTCCATAGATTGAGTGGAGTCCATCGTATCAATGTTTAAAAATGGTTGTAATACTGTTCATTGGTATCAGAGTTGATAAGTATCTTGATAGATGACTCTGGTCATACTCTTAAAAGACGATTAAATTAAAGTAAAGAATTTCAACTTGTTTCGGTACGGTTCGAGTAGTTCAGTGGCTTGAACATTCACCTGGTATGGCAAATGTCACGCATTCAATCCCCGTCTTGAACCAAGTTGTCCTTTTTTCACTTAAAAAAATTGTGCGTAAAGCTATTATTGTTTAAACAATATGCTTTCAAACATAAAAAAATCATGAAATATGGTCTAAATTGAATCAATGCGACCAATAGTATTTACAAATGTGCATCGTATAATTTTTCTTAAAGATATTTTACTTAATATATATACCGTATTAAGCTTGGATGTACCAAGATCACACCAAGGCTGCAACTACACGTACCTGAAAAAAAAAAGATTTTTGTAAGTCTTCAAGAAAATATTGATATGACAAAGAAGCGCACTTCTTGTCTACCTTTTTAAGAATATTGAACTGAAGGTTACCTCAACGTTACTTTAATAGAAGTTTAGTTCAAAGAAATTAACGCCTTCTTCTATTTCATAAAAACCTTAAAAAAATTCCTTTATCATTTAATCCTCAGAGGAAGTTAATGATCGGCAGAGTGAGTTAATCCGCTTAGATAATAATGATGATGATAACAATCAAGCTGTTATCTAGGATTATTTAACCACGTGGTTATATCGTCCTAGGCTGTTATGTGTTTTATCCTATTATGTAAACTATCTTCACGCACCTGACAGGGTAGTTAGAGACGACAGATTACCATCCTTCACAATGCATGCATAATTCTTTCACCTCTTGCAGATTCATTAATCGTTTTATACATGCACATCCAGATATGAAAAAGTTTTCGGTCAAAAAATACTTTTGACGTTTTTGAGCAATCTGCTCACGTGGTCTCTGCATGTAAGCCTCGGTCATTTCCGACTTCTATTTAAAAAAAAAATCCATCTATTACCTTATCTTTCTGTTTTATCATATTAAATCCTTCCAAATATCCACATATATCATTCATGTATTGTCTGATATTAACCAACGGATATTGGTTTCCACTGATTAATTTCGATGGTCAGTGCAATATATATATAAATAAATAAATATCCATCACGCCTTATCCCCGAAGAGTGGTGGCACTTTTCACCGTGTGGATTCCTGTCCCACGTAATAGGTGGTGAGCCCATTGCCGTGTTGAAATAGACAGACGCAGGCTGTGGCTACCTGCTGTTGAAATTTTTTAAGCCGCCTATAAGGCCTTCAACCAGGCTTAACGACTGCCATTTTACTGGCAACCGGGACCAACGGCTTAACGTGCCTTCCGAAGCACGGAAACGCTCGCAAATGTAAATGCCACAAAGTGGTCACCCATCCGACGACCAGCCATAGTGAAAGTTGCGTACCTCAGTGATCGTTTACCGAACACTGAGACCGCGGGGCCACGAGCGCTTCAATATATATATACATATCAGGCAGCTTTGATTAGTCCCTATATATGATGCTTATGTGCGTCTATATTAGTTAATTACAAAACCGTATAGCATGTAGGTGTACACACATTATTAGAGTCTCATCTGTCAAGCGTGAGATTTGAACGCATCATGATAACATTGATTAATTTCCTTATCTAATGAATTTCTCTGTTGATCAACGTATTATACGATAAGCTGTAATGGCCTAATTTTGAATTACACAACAAATGAATGCATGAACTATGCTGGTATTACATTCCTAATGAGAAAGGGTTACTCCAAAATGTGCAGCGGAATTTTATCTTCACTTCTCAGGGTAAGTTATAGATAAGTAACCCAACCTTATCAGTACACAGTTAAAACACGAACGAAACTAGCTGATGCCCATAGGTTATTTGTCACCCATTAAGAAAGGTTTTTAAAAAACTATCAGCACTTTTTTTGTTGCAACCGTCTATATGATTCGGTGACCACTTTAGTTCCGGTAAACCGAATGCTCGTCTGCCATCTTTGAGGTATAAAAAATACGGTTATAGGTATTTTACTTAAAGTATTTTTTTTCAGTCTATAATAGACATTCAGCAAGCGGTCTTATATTCTAAACACTTTAGTGAGGTCCTATTTGGGAATTGGTGGCATCTGGGATGATATTTCGTGCTTTAAGGCGTTTCTGTCGTACACTATATGATAGTATTTTACTCCAGTAATATACATAAATCAAACATAGCTATAGGTCGTATATTATTACTGTGATACTTCCCTTTTCTATAGAATCTAACTGTAAGTCTGTTCTATTCAGGTCGTGTTCCTAGTCTCCCGCTTTGCTAACGAGGAAAGTGGAGTGCTTTCTTTCAAACTCCCTAAACGCTATCTTCGATGCGGGTTAAAAGATATTCTAACTTCGCAGTGCTCAAACTCGATGCGATGTAACTTTTCTAGTATTGGTCATTGCTGTAGATCCCAGTTTACAGGAGTCACAGTAATGGGCATGAGAGTGTGAATAGTCCCAATAAAATAGACATCCAGAGTGAGTAACATTCGTCCTGTATAACTGATAGTGATGTTGTAACAACAATTTAGTAACAGTCGTATTATTATAGTGCCATTAATATCAATTAATTCAATTTTGTTTGGTATGTGGTTGGCATGGCGTCTGTTTATAGAGCTATTGTAGCCAACCGCTATACGCCCACCAATTAAATGCTCTACTTTGTTTACAGATATCTCGTTACTACTATTTTATTGACCATAAGCTATTGCGCTCGAATTCACTTTTAGCATGAATTCAATTGTGTTTATCAATCACAACTTATTCCCGGTGGGGTGGCATATTTCTGCCCACTTTTCACCGTGTGCATTCCTGGTCCACGTGATAGGTGCCTAAAGACGTGTTAAAAATTATAAAGATGCGGGTTGTGGGTATACGCTGTTGAAAATTTTCAAGCCTTTAACTTGCCATAACGACTGCCCTGTTACTGGCAACTAGGACCAACGGCTTAACGTAGCTTCTGAAGAATTATTCAGTAGAGTTTTTAATCCAAATCACTACTAGTAGTAACCTCCTCAAATCGTCCATAAAATTTAGACTTTCTCGGGTGGCCTGACACATGTATTTTTAAATAAATCCTTGACTAACAATAAAGATAGCAACACTTCAAACAATAACGATAACATTGTGCAAATCCAACACTATGTACATAATTTAAAGTATTGAAGCAAATATTGTTGACATACGACTCTTGTTTGTATAACAGTGGTACTAAACGATAAGATATAACCAGTTATGTTCGTCTGTGAAGGATATTACTGAAATGGCATTATAATCTTTTAGCTAAATTCACAAAGCAAGGTATCTCTTCATTTTTACTTGTGGGAAATCCTCAAGGATACCATTGACAGATTCTTACCGACTAAAATCATACGGTGCCCTTCCACCTTTAGACTATATTCTGATTATCTTTTGACTTTATTCGCTAACACGGCTTCGTCTTCAGGGGCTTCGGGTGTACTACAGATGCAAGTCTATATATTTCATACAAAGCAAGAGTGTCTGGGGGGCTGTACCGTTTACGATTACACTAATTACTACAGGGAGCCGAGTCTGCTATTGACAAGCAGTAGAATAGAATCAGAATCGATGTTTTTAGCTGTCAAAATGTTACTATCAAAAATGCAACTGATTAGCGACCACTGGCGCGGACGTGCTAGTTGAATTCTATCGGCCGACCGATAGGAGTCTATTGGAGTACGAGTGTAATAGTAGACTACGAAAAACTGTCAAAATTGTATCAGTGGCTTTCTAGTGAGCGACGATTTCAATTATATTTCGACACGATTGAAATAGCAGACTCGGCCCCCAGGCCAATAGCAGGCAACTTATTACGGTTTTAATTCTAATACAATATGGGTATAAAGAGTATGCTAAAATATTAGAAAAATAAAGTCACATCACTCTTACTCCAATATGATGGACTAGGGACTAAGCATGCCTTGTTTAAATTTTTCATGATTTCCTGTAACATAGGTATCAAATGAACGGACTTGCTGATTATTATTCTCTTTAGCGCATTTCTAAAGATTGTTTTTCAAAAAAGATTTAGGTAATTATTAACTGATATTTTAATAGCAATTGCGTAGCTGTTGAACGATAAAATTGGAGTTTGTAGTAAATTTAGGTAAAGAAGTTAGGAACTTTAGATTCCAAACGTAAAAAATGATATTTTCATTTGTGACCACTTTGTGGCATTTACATTTGCGAGTGTTTTCGTATTTCAAATGGCACGTTAAGCCGTTGGTCCCGTTTGCCAGTAACATGGCAGTTGTTAAGTTGCCTTATGGGCGGCTTGAAAAGTTTTTACAGTAGGTAGCCACAACCTGCGTCTGTCTATTTCAACACGGCGATGCCCTCACCACCTATTACGTGGAACACGAAAACAGACAGTGAAAAGTGGGCGTATAATATGCCTCTGCCACCCCTTCAGGGATAGAGTGTGATTGATAAACAATATAATACATAAAGATAGGTACTTCATAAAAAATCTCCTTAAAAAAATGTTTGTCTGTTGGTCTGTTTGTTCCGGTTAATTTCTGAAACGACTGGATCGATTTTGACAAAACCTTCACTGGCTGACAGCTGATGATAAAAGGAGTAATTTATGTTACTTTTGAATAGCTTGAATTTTGTGAGCAAAGCTATAGAAATCAGCTGTGCTTTACGAGAATAGTGCAACAAATGTTCACTAAATACACGTAATTACAACATCTCACAGCACTATTCTATTTTAGTGAAGGAATTCAACAGTCTATAAAAACGAAAATAGAAACGAGGCGTTTATTGTAAACACAAACACAGACATAAATTGTTTCGGATTGAAACTGCATTGAAAACATTTACTAGCAAGAGTTCAACTATTTGATACGAGTATCATGCTTTTGATGTTAAAATAGAAATATGAAACGTATAGTATAGAAATATAGTCTCGTAAAATTGATGTAACATCAGTAACAGCCTGGCGATCTGTCCTCTCTGACTACCCGGTCAGGGATATAGTGTGAAGATATTTAGTTAGTTTAGCTTACTGAAAATTAGAGAGTGCATCTCAAACTAACAACCTCATAAAAAATTGACACAGTCTACTAAATACCGAAAGTTTGGGGAGATGTTTGTGAAAGGCTATGCCCGGAATTTGGTGTGACGGCTGATATCATGACGATGACAGCAAATAGTTACTCAATGGGTTATTTGTTAAGGAAACCTTCGATACAGCTTGGAGATGACGTTGCACTAATTATTCAATCTAATTAGCCTATGGCAGTCTACTACTGGAAGGAGTCCTCTTCCAATTCACATCACAACACGGTACTGCGCGTTCAGTATCCTTATTACCTCCTTACTACTTCTTCCAGGTCGTCTCGGTTCTTCCTTACATTTTCCCAGTTGCGGTTTCTACTCCAGAACTTGTTTCGGCTATTAGTCTACAGGTGTGACGTGACAGTTTCGCTGTGAGCTTGTCGAATACTCTGATTCTCAGACTGATAACCTTTTTTCGGAGATTTTCACTATAAAAACACTAAAAGCATGGCGCACTTAATAGCTAGTCGCGTAACTTCGAGGGCAAACAAAACCCTTCGTAAACAAGTTCGACTCGCACTTAGTCGGTTGTTTTTATATTACTTATAATTAGATATGGACTTAAAACTACTGCATTTAATGTGTAATAGATATCTTTTACACATTACATGCAGTAGTTTTTTAGTAGGATAAAGGAACATATCGCCGCTGTAAAGAACCGACAGCTCAACAAATCAGCGGTTGCAGAACATATATTACAATCAGGCACTAATCACTGGATTGAGTTTCACCTTCCCCAAGTCCTCGCCACTGACCGCCATTATTATTCGAGAATGGTGCGTGAAGCAATTCAAATTAAAAAAACACACAAATTTCAATAGAGAGGTGGCTTCAAATTATCTACGACGTGGAATCCAGTCATTGATATCACACTACCTCGTTGTTTTGCACAGTCGGGTAACGCTCGGAATACGGACGGCCTACAAAATAGGGACATTGTCAGTGTTGTGTGTACTGGTGCGTGGATAGACAATATGAGGGTAGATTCAGACGATTCTACCTCACAATCGGAGTGACACCGCCTCTTCAGTTTGCTTGTGACCACGGCTGGTGCAACCCAGTCGAAACTTCAAGCTATTTAAGGTAAATAAGCATAATCGCGTTAATACCTGTATTTTACACTTATTTTAAAAATAAAATGTGTCTATTTTAGATGTTAAATTTGGAACAAAATTTGAAATAGTATTAATTATTATTTAAAAATATACATTTCCGATATTGTTTAATTTAGTGTTTTGCACCTGCTATTATGATATTTTATTGAAGTTTTGGAGTTAAGAGGTGGTGGCGCAATCTAAGGTCTGCTGCACGTCGTTGGCCTCCTCTAAAAATCAGCGCTGTCAAACTGGTCTCCAGCAGTGACAGCATTAAGCTGAGAGAAGGCCAATCAGGTATCGTGCAAATCTTTGCAACGCATGCACGTTATATTACTAGGTATGTTTTTTTATTTATTGTTTTCTTATCACTATGTGTATATATTGTTTCTGCTATGCGTGATATTAAAATATTTTTTAGTTACTCTGAAGTGGACGCAACACACGTTTTTACATAGAAAATGCTTGTGCAATGGCCTGTATGATAAACTTCAGAGTGGCCTTAAGTATAGTAATATCAGTTAAATTTTTTAAAAATATGTCCTGTTCTCTGTTTCTTCACTCGCAAAAACTGTACCAAAAACCAGCCATTACCCATATCAATTTCGACACAAACAGTTTATTTTACCCTGGGGATATAACTCTGGGTTTGAGAATCAGGCTGTTTATAAAAAGAAAGGGTTTTATTGACAGTAAAAAGAAAGGACGTTTAGGTGGGTTTCGGTCATGTGCGTTTAGGCATTGCGGTGGCCCCAAGTGCGTTTTTCCATCGCACGGTAAGAAAGTTCCTTAAAGAAAAACGATCTTACCTCTACGCTGCGTAGTAGATTTCAAAAATGACCTATTGATATCCTTAAAATGATCCCAGGATGAATTTATAAATTTCGTTTTCCAATAATCCACTTTTTCGCTGACCACGACACGGTAAACTGGAGAGTAATGATTTCTTCAGTTGTGTTCTGTGTTGGTTTGTTCATCTGTACCCACACAATTTTAAAACTACTTATCAGAATGTAAATATATTTTTATAGCGTTTTAATAGTTCGGTATGTGATGTCATTTAATATGGAATGGGGCGCTGTAAGTACTCTAACTTTTAATCTTTTGCGATAGAAGTAAATATATATCTATAGAAAAAAATTAAGTGTCTGTTTGTATTTTTTCACTAAATGCATATAGGAACATTATAATTAATTTCAATATTTATTTCTGTGTAAAATATGAAAATGCGGGACCAATTTTAACGGGACTTTTACAGGCAGAAAGCTGATGTTATAAAGAGTAACTTAGGCTACATTTATATCCATATTCTCAAAGTCAAAAATTCAATTTATTTATTAATAGTTTAATTAACAAACTGAACAACAAAAAAATTCATCCATACTAATATTATAAAGCTGAAGTGTTTGTTTGTTTGTTTAGTTGAACGCGCTAATCTCAGGAACTACTGGACGGATTCAAAAAAATCTACTTGCGTTTTATAGCCCATTTTTTGAGGAAGGCTATAGGCTATATATTTTCACGCTACGTCCCTGGAGAGCGGAGCAGTAGTCATTAATGTCGACAAATCGGGCAAATTTTAATTTGAATTTATAAGCGACGACGGGATGAAATAGGTACGACGGGAGTTCGAAGTATGTCATGGCCGAGGGGGGGGGGGGGAGGGGGGAGGTTCAGCTAGTACGATATAAGTTGAATCGTGTTGTAATGTAACATTTTTTACTTACTTTTTTAATTAAATGTTTTATTATACGTTCTCTAAAAATTATCTGAATGGCAATTATCTGTAACATTCCTAGGCCTTTATATTTCGAAATACTTAGATTTTCTAGTTCTCTCATAATGTTTGTTTACCTTTTGTAATTTTTAATGTCAGTTAATGACAAGCCTAGATTTTATTTTTAATTTATTGTTAGAGCTGCCAGTAGGTTAGGTTGTATAGATATTAGACCTTGTTATAAATTTATATTCATAAATTATGTTTATTCTAAACTTGTTTAAGTTTTGAAATGCTCTGTAAAAGAAGGAAACCGGGGCCGTCAGATCAGTTTACTTTTGGTGCTCACCTTGTGAGGAGGTGCTGATGAATAAGTGCTGAGTGAGAGGGTTGTGCCCTCCAGAAATAGTGAAGTGATTGTCTGCGGTGTTGTGTGCTGTTAACCGGCTCTGTTAAAGACGCCGACGGCTCGTTATTTTCAGCCCTCTACCTGCCTGAATTAGCGACCTGCTTCTCCTAGGTCGGCGACGTGGAGATCTTGAGGCCCCTTCTTAGTGACGTGGAGGCCTACTCGAGGCCCCTTCCTAGCAACGTGGAGGCCTACTTGAGGCCCCTTCTTAGCGGCATGATCTGTTAACCGGCTCTGTTAACCGGCTCTGTTAAAGGAAGAATCAAGATCTTAATTTACCCCCGGCTTTCCTTGGTTTTATTTTTTAACATTTTTATATTATATTAAATTAACTTTACCTTTTCTCCTTTTTCTTTTACTTTTAAGCCAGGACTCTTCCAGTCCTGGTGATAGTTTTCTCCTAGACTTTACCTTTTTCCCCTCCCGGAAAATAGTAACGTTACAGTGTCAGAGGGTGTAAGTACGTATTTGAATTGAAAGTGTTGTTTATTAACCTTAAAATGTTCACGCACAATTCAAGCTTTGTTGATTGGTGTAAGCGAGAGTGTTGAAAGCGAATCATTTGTACGGAGTTTCCGTCCTGTACTACTATTTTATCATATGAATATCTTTGAGGCGGTTTGCCAACCCTGTTTCATAAGCCATTCAAACATTATGACTGCTGATTAAGCACAATCTATTTTCTTTATTATGACAGGCACATCATATTACCATCACTGTGTGCCAAGTTGTTACATAATTACGTTTACTAACGCAATAAAGGACAATAGCCAAGGGTTTTGCTCGAACTGTAGAGAATATATTTGTGGATGTGTTACATTTGCTGCTAGAATTATGGTTCTGAATACAAATGGTAATAGATTTTCTCCTAAATAAAGTGCCTGGAGATTCGGAGATAAATAAATATTGTGGTACATTTTTTACGTCGCCGTCCGGCCCAAAGTAAACTAATATGTAAGCTTGCGGTAAAGGATCTAGACAACTGATATATATGGAGGTTTCTTATGTATAAATACAAATATTTTATGCATAAAAAACACCCAAACTCCGAAACAAATATTTGCGAATCACACAAATATTTGTTCCGACCCGCAAATCGAACCCGGAACCTCACTTACGCCACCTAGGCCAATAGATTTGCGGACTATTGCTTGGGTCTAACAAAACTACTAGCAAAGTGTGTGTAATTTACTTCTGCCTACCGTCTCCTGTACAAAGTGTCTGAAGTGCGCCCATACAACTTCGTCGTGCCGATAGCTGTGGAGCTGTTTGGGCTATTTTGGGGTCTTGCAGTTAACTCTCTAATTTCAGTGATCGGGAGAATGATCAGGACCAGAAAAAATGATATGTGGTTACTTTAAATAGTTAAATAATGAACCTATATTTAAAAACTAGTTATGTAACCACTTCTTATTTTTCTACAATTTCCTGCATTGTGATCCACTTCCAAGCTAATCTAAATTTCAAGTAGCTAGCTCATCATCATCATCATCATACAAATCCTTCAATGCCCGGGTTCCGCTTTCCTATTGTTTCTCCACAACTTTGCATGGTCATCGGCATTCCATGTAGTGAGACTATTGGCATTTATGTCATCCCTTACAAAGTCATGCATGCACTTCTTGGATTTTAACCTTACCGAGACCCAGTGGGGCCTACATGGTCAGATATTTGTTGCCGCAAGACATGACCATATCAGTGAAGGCGACACTTTTGTAACTTAAGCAATTATCAGCTCATTGGGAACTTTAAAATTAATTACAAAATTCTACCCATACAATACACAAGTAAAAAAACTTGATAAACAGCCTACGCATGAGCAAATATGACTTTTAGGTTCAATTTCTTCCTCACAAGAATACATAGTATTCACCCTCTTGGGTTGAAGTATCTAAAGTGTTTGCATCAAGGAGGTTTGTACATACAATGATAACCCTTGGGATTGTCGACCATCCTTAACTTAAAATCCGGATAGAACCTCTTAGTATTTGGATAGTATTTACAGTGTGATACAGCAAAAAGTTGAAATTTAAAAAGTTTATCTATACTAGTATTATAAAGATGAAGAGATTGTTTGTTTGTTAGGTTGAACGCGCTAATCTCAGGAACTACTAGTCGGATTTGAAAAAATATTTTTGTGTTAGATAGCCTATTTATCGATGAAGGCGATATATTATTACGCTACTACACTGGGGAGCAGAGCAGTAGTCATAAATGTTGACAAATCGGGCAAATTTTATGCATCATTGTAGAATTTATAAGCGACAGGATTAAATAGGTGCGACGGGAGATCGAAATATCCACGGGCGAAGCTGTAAGCTGTGAAAATTACATATATATTTTACTAGATGTTCCCTAGTAAAATATATTTGTAATTTTAATAAAAATATAGTTTCTTTATTTAGTTGAACTTGCTCATCTCCTGAACTACTGGTTCGAGTGGAGAAAAGCTTTTTGTGTAGGATAAATCATTTATTAAAAAATATTGGCAATATATCATTATGTTACTACTAAGGGGAGCTGAGCAGTAATCATAAATGTCTACAAATCGGGTAAATTTTCATATATTATTAAAAACCTAAAGTAAGATGGGATAAAATAGATGCAACAGGGATCTCAGTTACAACTTCATAAATCGCACCTATGTATTGAGTTTATAACCTGGTTTATAGACTATAATGTAACTTATAATTAACATGTGTCTAGACTTGTCTAGAATGCCACAAGTGATTACCAATCTTAGAACCAATCGTAGCATAAGATGCTTATCGCATTAATCGTTTCAGAAATTACCTTTAAAGTATGAAATTACCTTTTTATTGTAATAGGTTTTTTGAATTTACATATTATTTTCATGGTTTGAGGTTTTCGAATGAAACTTTTAACACGTGGTTTCTATGATGATTTTATTTTTTAAATTGTGAAACATTTGAATATCGACTTTCAATTGTTTTTGTTATTCAACTTAGATAAGAAATATGGATACTGCGAAACTTCGAGTGATTTTTTAATACGAGTTCCGACGCGGAAGTAACGCGGCAGAAACAGTCCGCAATATCAATGTGGCTTTTGGTGAGAGGTCTGCTAAATGAGCGCACCGTGCGATTTTGGTTTAAACTTCGACTTGAAGAACGAGCCACGAGGAAGACAGGTGAATATCGATGAATTAAGAGAGATGGTGGAAGCCGATCCTAGTCAAAGTACCCAGGAATTAGCGACATGGTTTAACGTTACCTTACCCACAATACTGACTCATTTGCGTCAAATCAATAAAATAAAAAATACGAAAAATGGGTGCCTCATGATTTGACTGATCTGAAGAAAGAAACGCGTGTTGAAACTTCTGTTGCCTTGTTGAATCGGTACAGAAGTGAAGGAATATTAGACCGAATTGTGACATGTGATGAAAAGTGGATTCTTTATGATAGCCGCATAAGAAAAATGCAATGTCTGATCCCAGGTCAAACGCCACAACAGTGTCCTAAAGCAAAACTTAGCAATAAAAAGGTAATGGTAACTGTTTGGTGGGCTCAGCATGGTGTTATTCACTATAGTTTTCTCCGATCTGGTCAAGCAATAACGGCAGATGTCTATTGTGCCGAACTCTGAACAATGTTGGCAAAACTAGCAGTAAAACGAGTGCCCTTTAGATCGCATAATTTTTTTCAGCATAATGTAGTTTGGCATAACAGTTTCAGCATAAAGTTTTCTCGCATAAATTATGATAAGCAGAGTGTTATAAACGCATAATGGTTTTATTGGCATAACATTAACTTACTATAATGTTTTTATCATAATTTTAATCAGCATAAATGTAAAGGGTATAATTGTTATACGCCTAAAGATAATTTATCATAAAATACAAAACGCATAATGGAGGTATGGATAACTGTTTAAATCATAAATTAATAATAATTTGACTAAGAATATTTAAGAAATGATAAGACACCATTGTAAATAATCATCTCACTCATAGCCAAGTTTTTAAGCTGTAACATTTAAAACGATATTTTACGTGTTATTTTTTTTAGACTAGTCTTGAGCAAAGTCGTAAATAGGTACGACGACGAGCGAAGCGAGGAGGAGTGTTAGGTCACTTGTGCAGCGGCCGGTGATGCGCCAGAATAGAATCGCTCGTTTTAATCTACCTACTTTCTTTTTGTATTTTAATTATATATTCTATATATAAGTGTTGAAATTTTGAAGTTCAGTGTAGGGACTATCGACATTTTTAATCAGTGGGCATTTCAATCTTAGACAGTTCAAGCTTAGATATAAAAATATGTACTCGTTAACATTATGGTATTCTATATGTATGGCTTGTAATCTTTATGCGAGAGTGATTGAGATGCCAATAAATGTTTTGATTAGTAATCGTTATTGTAAAAAAAAAATATGCGTAAACATTTTATGCGGGTATATCATTATTATAAAAAAGTTATGGGAAAATAAAGTATGCCTAATGATTTATTCTGTTTGAACGCTATGCGAAACGAAGAGTGTGCCAAAAAACGTTATGCAGTTTTAAGTTATGCCTCTAAAATTTATGCAACCTAATACGGACATAGTAAAACAGCCCCGACTCATGAATCGATCTTCACCAATATTGCTCCATGACAACGCGAGACCTCATACAGCACGAGAAACCGTTTTGACCCTTCAGGAACTGCAGTTAGAAACCATTCGTCATCCTCCGTATTCGCCAGACCTTGCTCCAACGGACAACAATTTTTTTTGTGATTTGGACAGTTATCTACGTGACAAGAAGTTTTCTTCCCAGGAGGCAGTACAAAATGCTTTCACACAGTTTGTGCAGTCTAGATCCTTAGAGTTCTATCGCAAAGGCATAAATGTCATTCCTATTAGATGGCAGCAATGTATAGATAATAATGTTAACTGTTTTGATTAAATAAATTTGATATAAACATAAAAATAAACAATTTAGATTTTCAGTAAAAAACGGCAATTTCATACTTTAACCCCTAATATATCCTATATCGATATTGATTTGTTAATATAATATAAATAATGTTATATTCTATCCTGTTAATATTAATAATTAATGTAATATCCTGTGTCCCTAGTGTATTACATTTACTGTATGACATCTTATCTCCGAAACAAGATCCTTGTGAGAAATGAAAACGGAAAAGCGTTACTTTAATGCGGGCGAAGTCGCGGGCATCAACTATTATCCAAATAAAGCGGAAATTTTTACTAGTATATTTGTAAGAATTAGAGCAAGATGTTACACAATTTTATAAACTGTGGTGCACATTATTAAGTTTCTGGAATTAGAACCGAGGGATTACAGTAATCTCTTTGTTCTAATTCCAACAGAAATAGACAACCCAACAACTTAACAATCCAAAATTATCTGAACTTGATAGCAGTTAAGTAATGTACTTAATATGGAACGGCGAACTGCCACGAAAGTAGCAACTTACATAAGTCTTGACTCAAACTAAACGGACCTTTGTGAAAAGTTGTATCTGAGTTAACATGTTGAGAATAGCACCGAAGCTAATGAGTTTGCGATAACCAATATCGCTTTAAGTTTTCCCGTTCCCGTTTCCCGCAGGAATTTTATCCCGGGATAAAAAGTAGCTAATGTCATATTCTGATGTACGTTATAAGCTATATTACTGTAAAGTTTCATTAAAATCCTTTCAGTAGTTTAGCTTGAAAGAGTAAAAAACATTCATTCACACGTCCAAAACAAAATTTCGCGTTAATATGATAAGTAGGATATTAGAAATGAAATTACAATACGTACATGATAGGTATTCATAACGGTGGCATTGGAAGTTATACTTATAATTTATAATTTCTCTTTAAAACCTCTTTATTATCTCTTATAGGTCTAATCTGGTCTAATAGATAGTTTATAGATAGCCCCGTTAGCTGCTTTCATTTCAACGGTTCTGAGTATTCTTTTAAACTAAATGATTTGTAAAATTACCAATAACTTCAAACCGTAACGTAATTTCCGATTTATTCTAGTCAAAGCAATTATTGAAAGGAAATTGGGTTTACGAGAATAATATGTATAGCTGGGGCTTTATTGTTAAAATATTCTAAATACGTCTTCAACCGATAAATAATGTCAAGAGCCAAAGACGCCATTTTCTTTATACCTAGGTACATTATAGTAAATTGAATTGCCCATAAAACAGATTTTAAGTAATGATTAACGCAAGAAGGACGTGCTCTTCTTTTCCGTTATTAAATGGTAGTGTAATAAAGTAATGAAGAAAATGTTCACAACGAATAGATGGCGAACATGGAAGAAGAACATTCAATCATATTAAACATTAGAAAAGTTATTTGTATATCTCTCGTCTCGTCTTACACTTCAGCACAGTCCTCACGACATCTTAAAACTATTACAATTACTTAAAAGAAAACAACCATTTATCACTTTCATTCAACCCGTTCACTCATCGTTCTTTTCATACGTTCCGTTTCAGTTTTGCCAACAATAACGTTGGTGCCCTTATAAATGTAGCAATACTCCAGTATGAAATAATATTTTATGAATGACCGGGTAATGAAATATAGTATCAAGAGATACGTTAACATAAAATATAATGACATTAGGTATAAAAATGTGTACCTCTTTTTAGGCAGCGCAGCGTATCAAAGGATTTCTACATATAATATTGCGTTTTACGTAATATAACGGTGAGGTATATTTAAATAGCAGCCCATGTAATAAAAAAAATGCCTTGGTCTTTGGAATACCTACTGAACAATGATCGATGGTACTGATGCCATTGAGGCACGTTCCTGGAGATTAAATCAAGGGCGCCTGTCGCTTTCACAACCTATTGGGATAAATTTGTTAAACTAATTAAAATAAAAAGCAGGTTCATTTTGCTCATCACTGAACTGAAAATTGTAATATCCAATACATATTGATTGGAATCATTTACCCTTAACTTAATTTCGCTGCTATAACATTATATATGATAACTGATGACTAATAATAATTAAACTATCTTCACGCTGTATCCCTGACGGGGTAGTCAGAGAGGACAGATCGCCAGGCTTCGCGATCCATGCATACTTCTTTCGCTTCGTCGAGATTCATCAATCGCTTCATACACGCACGTCTGGGTATCCGAGTACTTTTGACCTTTCCGTTTATAATAATTAGTCATTAGTTTATCCCCGAAGGCGTACGCAGAGGCATACTATACGCCCACGTTTCACTGTATTCATATTTGTCCTACTTAATGGGTGGTGTGAGCCCATAAGGCCTTCAAATAGGGTTACCGACTGCTAATGTAACTGGCAACTGGTGCCTTCCAAAATGCCGTAAAGTGGTCCCCCATCTGAAGGCCGGCCATAGCGAAAATGATTAATATTCAGGTAATAAACATAATGATGCTTTTATTTTTGTTACAGCCGCTGTCTGTCCTGTCTACTAGAGCCTCGATCGTAATGCCTTACCTACCGCCCTTAATACACAATGTACTATTACTTCACTGTTATTTTAAGTGGTTGCACTTCATTCAGGATGCGCCCTGCGTATCACTATCGAAAGATCGTACGCGATCACACTACATAGCATAATAAACCTAGTATAAAAAGAATTACGGTCTATTTTAAAATCCGTTATAGTAGAGGAGCTTGGGATACTAAACGTGAATAGACTCGATCGTCGTAGGGGCCTTTAGCAATGATAAGACATGACATTAATAAGAAAAAAGATTATTTGTGATTTATGCATTTTAATTATGAGGAAGCAAGTATAGATTTTCAAATTGTACTCGAGCGTGTCATATATTAATATTGTATACGCCGTGTTTTTTATAATGGATGAATAATTAAATAAAATAAATAAATAAATATCCATCACGCCTTATCCCCGAAGGGGTGGCAGAGGCATATTATATGCCCACTTTTCACCGTGTGGATTCCTGTCCCACGTAATAGGTGGTGAGCCCATTGCCGTGTTGAAATAGACAGACGCAGATTGTGGCTACCTGCTGTTGAAATTTTTTAAGCCGCCCATTAGGCCTTCAACCAGGCTTAAAGACTGTCATTTTACTGGCAACCGGGACCAACGGCTTAACGTGCCTTCCGAAGCACGGAAACGCTCGCAAATGTAAATGCCACAAAGTGGTCACCCATCCGAGGACCAGCCATAGTAAAAGTCGCGTAACTCAGTGATCGTTTACAGAACACTGAGACCGCGGGGCCACGAGCGCTAATTGCTGTTAAAAGTGAATAATTACTTGCCGGTTTAAATGGAGGGAGTGGCCGTACAAAGGGGTGAAAAATTAAAAAAAAAAAAAGAGATATTCAGACAGATTGTTATCTAAACCCTAAGGAGCCCCTTTTTGAGGACTGACAATTTGGACGCGACCAAAATACATGGCCGATTTTTAAAAGTGCAAAGAAATCGTGACGTTGAAATAATCGAGCACGTCAGATTAATATACGATGGTTTCAACTTGATGCTTAGGCGTGCCGACCCATAATCTCCTTAGAATTTCCCAAATCCGCTGTGAATTATTTTTTACAATTTTTGACAGAATTGTAAAATTTACAAGTTACTGCATGTTATTAACTTACCCTTTTATAAACCTAGAGTGGTCGCGCTATGAGCATTTTGCCGACCTTTCCTAAAACGGTTCAAAACATTTTACTGTTACACTATTCAAGGTTATGCTTCCCAGTAGCTGAAAGCCAACTCATCCCACACCTCTGGTAGTAAGTATGAACATATTAGGGTACATGTGACTACAGAAGATGATTACTGCGCGGGAGTACTTCGAGACGGCAAGTTGCTAATTGCGCGACCACTTACGTTAGTAGAATTTATTCATTCATCTTTGGGGTTTAGTTCAATTCCAAATTATATTTCGATAATTATAGTAATGGTTTGTTTATATAAATACCTATATCAACTTTCTATATCTACATTTACACCTGTTTCGTATATTGAGACACTGTTAAGTATTTTTTTAGTTGTGCTATATCAAAATGCACGCAAATTTTGTTATCATTTGGCGCACTCGTATATTTCTAAGGATAGATATTTTACTTATCTTATCGGTAGTTGAGGACTTGTTTGAGGACGACCTTATACTAAGAGTTTAATGGTGGGGTTACATTACAGAGTGCAAGGTTTCTCCTCATATGGTTTTCCAACTTACTGAAGTAAATACCTAAAACCCTTCTAGGGCTCCTCTACTATAAACAGTGATTGCCAACGAGCAAGAAAATTGGTTATTTTACGCTCGATTCTTCTTCGTACGTACTTACGATTCCATGTGTTTCAATTTCTTTGCACTTACGACGTAATTATCTTCCGGACTGAAGACTGCTCAATTTATTGAAGTTAGCATATTTTAACTACATCTTTTGTGAAAAAATCATGCTAATATGAGATGGTGTTATGAAATTTTATACCACTGAGTTGGCAGACATGCATACGGCTCACCTGATGGAAAGTGGTCATCGTAGCCTATGGACGTTTGCAACACCAGAGACAGAGACCCTTTAAAACCTTCTAAGACCCCTTTTGACTCCATACAATATGGTCAGGAAAATCTAGGCAGGGAGTTCATTCCACAATTTAAGTATACGCAAAATAAAGCCTTTATCGGACCCATCCGTGTGCGAGCGCTCCGGAAGCAAAGTGTGAGGGTCAACACCCTGTCTATGGCGAGTGGTGCGATGATAGAAGGTAGCTGTAGGCATCATAGCAAACAATTCCTCAGAACACAGATTGTTGTACAAGCGATAGAACAAACATTAGGAGGCGAAGTCTCCCCTGTCACGAAGGAGCTCAACTCTGCCTCCTAGTAGAGGATCGTTGACAATCCTCATAGCACGCCCTTCAACCGAGTCAAAAGGTTGAAGATGGTATTCAGTGTGTGGTCGTACTGCAAAACACCAACACAAACGTTTGCGGATCTCTCAATAACTTAGTCAACACGGAATTCGAACCCGAGACTACGTCACCGAGGATACTTTATAAAGGTTTAAAAAATCTGTAAGCATCACTGTTTCTGAATATACTCTTGCGTATTAAAATGGACAGGAACAGGCTATTTCAGACTGCCTCGGCGGCGCAGTGGTAGTGTATGCGACTGCCACGTATAGGTCCCGGGCTAGATTCCCGGGTCGGATCTAATATTTGTGTGATCCACAAATGTTTGTTACGAAGTTTGGGTGTTTTCTATGTATAGTATGCCTCTGCCACCCCTTCGGGGATAAGGCGTGATGGATAAATAAAATAAAATATAAAAATAATATGTATGTATTTAGAATTATATAAGTCTATCAGTTGTGTAAATTCCATACCACAAGCTTATATTAGCTTACTTTGGGCTAGTTTGCACTGTGTAAAAAAATATCCCACAATGTCCCATAATTTGTACCTTATTAGTCACACCTTTATGCTGGAAAAGGGAAGCAGGGCAGAGGCATGCTATATGCCCACATGTCACCATGTCCGCATTTTTGTCCCACGTTACAGTTGTTGAGCACATTGCTGAATTTGTATAAAATACTAGTTCGTGCCCGCGGCTTCACCCGCGTAAAATAAGCTTTCCCGTTCCTATTTCCCAACCGTGCAATTTTACTCTCCATTAAATCCTTCTTTAGAGTTCAAGGAATAAGTAAAAGAAAAAATACTCGAATTGGTCCAGTAGTCTTCGAGTTTTGCGCTTAGCAAAATATTTTGCGATGCATTTTTATTTATATAAGATTACCTACAATTCCTACAAACATACTTTAATTATCAAATTTATACTAAATTCTTTAGTACACAAATAATAAAGATACAGAAAAGTTGGTGATGGACAGATATTCAGCTACAACAATACATTTATTCACAAAAATCCTACTAACACAGTTCTTGAGCAATTGATAGTATATATGAAATAACAAATGGGCTACAATAAATAGTAAAAAATCAAAGCTAATACAGTAAACATCTTACGCCTTTTGGGTTGTGTTCAATCGCGTTACTAACGCTCGTTTAAGTGAGAGCGCCTTTGACGATTCACTCTGCTGAACTCGAGGAACTTAGGAACCTGACACACGAGGTAAAAAGTGAATATTTATTTTAGACATAATGGAAGTATATTTGCAGTGTTATCAAACGGAATAAAGGTATTCTTTTTTATGACGACTAAATAAAAAATATTCGATGGAATAAATCATAAAAACTACAGCTTGCAATTAATAATATGTATTTATTTATCTATCACGCCTTATCCTCGAAGGGGAGCAGAGGCATATTATATAAGCCCACTTTTTACCATTTGTAGGTTACGTAACAGACGCAGGTTGTGGCTACCCGGTGTTGAAATTTTTTAGGCCTTTAACTTGACTTAACGACTGCCATGTTATTGCAATGTGTGCCAAGTGGCTTAACGTGCCTTCCTAAACATGAAAACGCCCACAAATGTAAATGCCACAAAGAGATGATATGCAACAAAAATTATGACGTGTTACGACTAAATAAAAATTATTTGATATAAAATATTATAAAAACTACAGCTTTCAATAAATAAATAAGATAAATTAATTTTATAAGTAAATATTAGTGTTTCAGAATCCAAATATTACAATTTGCTTACAGTGTTTACTAGTTTGAAATATCAGCAAGCGGGCGCGCACCAACTGTCAACGTCAAGAGCACAATCAAAATTGTCATTGGTGGTGTACCACCAATGACGTTTGTCGGTTGAAGATGTATCTTCAACCGAGCGAACATTGAACCTACCTCACAGGGCAAGGAATAAATGTCACCCGCACTATCAAATACGCTTTACTCAGTCATCTTCTCCTTCTTCATCATCTTATCGTTACTCATCAGAATCATATAGATGACAACTTAATATTGTATGTTTACGTAAAAAATGACACCAGTTTTATCTGTACCTAGACATTGCAATAATGTCACGCATGAAATTATTCCTAGAAACAAAATATATTCAAATTAATGCATTGTATTGGTCCCTTTAGTTGGTCAGAATAATATAGATGACAACTTAATATTGTATGTTTACGTAAAAAATGACACCACTTTTATCTGTACCTAGACATTGCAATAATGTCATGTCACGCATGAAATTATTCCTAGAAACAAAAATTATTCAAATTCATTCAATTCATTTTGTCATAATTGTATTGGTCGCTTTAGTAGGTCAGAATCATATAGATGACATTTTAATAATGTATGTTTACGTAAAAAATGACACCAGTTTTATCTGCACCTAGACATTGCAATAATATCACGCATAAAATTATTCCTAGAAAGAAAAAATATTCAAATTAATGCATTGTTTTGGTCCCTTTAGTAGGTCACATATTGTGTAAAAGCGACAAATTCACTGACTATAATACAATCTTTTATAATAAAGCTCTGATGTTAACGTAAATCTATGTGTTATATGTTTTGTTATCAAAGGGATGGTGAAATATATATTTAAACAGTACTCTTAAATTAAAAGTAGTACGTTCTAAAAAAAGCTTGTAGCTGCGCTTGCTCAGTGTACTGTGAACGATCATAGCGTGAACTAACAAACATATTAAGATGCTTAACATGATTGTTTACAGAACACTCCACCAGTCATCCAACTAAGCGCTTGTCATAAGAAAAAAAGAAAGTAAAGAAATAAAGGAAAGAAAAGTAAGGAAAGAAAATAAAGAAAGAAAGGAAAGAAACTAAAAACAAGAAAGATAAGAAAAAAGAAAGAAAAAAAGGAAACGTAAGTAAGAAATAATATTAAGCACTTATGCTACTTATGAATGGTACTGTTAGCATTTCCATTTACATTACAAGTGATTCCGTGTTTTAGAAGGCACGTTAAACCGTTGGTCTCGGCTGCCGTTTAGTCAAGTTGTAGATCTTATAGGTGCGGTTGCATTTGTTCCAAAAATCTATCGCAACCATTTTATTTCATGACATGACTTTCTATTAGACTAGTGGCGTCTTTTGGGAAAGCTAATTACTCGTATGATTAAAAGAAGCAGGTTAGCAGTACAGACACAACAGCAAACATTAAATAATTAATAACTGAATCAACAAGAATAGACTAGTATGATTTACAACTTTAGGACTTTGCTTAAATATTGTCGCTCACATCGAAAATTTTAAACACGATTTGTGTATACAAGTCAAGAAAAAATAAATGCGCCTTTTAGAACCTTGACTGACTGCGTCGGTGGCTTAAATGGAAGTGTATGTGACTGCCGCGCTGAGGTCTCGAATTCGAAACAAATATTTGTATCTATGACCCACAAATATGTTTTGGAGTTTATCAGTTAAAATATTGTGGCACATTTTTTTTACACAGCGCCGTCTAGCCCAAAGTAAGTTAATATAAACTTGTGTAGTGGGATCTAGACGTCTGATAAACATACTTGTATATTTTTAAATCTAAATACATATTAAAATTGCAAATAAAAAGTGATGAAAAGACCATAGTCTATTGCGATGAAATATGTAAAAATTTTACTTTTTCTGTTTTTTTAGATAAAACTACATACCATGGTATCATATTCCAAACAGAATTAATTGGTCGATTGGAACATAATTTTCAATAATAATAGTTTGTTGACATTAGATAGATTGATGAGATATGATAGATAGATGAGATTAGATAGAGATTACTATCAACATTTTTACAACGAAAGGTAGCTCTGCTGCTATCTATTTTTTAATTTTTCAAGCCAAATAATTGGCAAGTACAACTGCTTTTGTTGAGCAGGATAGTTTTGACACATCGCATTTGGATAATGAAATTCCAAAAAACTAGTTTATAGGACAACAGATAATAAATCTGGCCAGTTGACTTTGGCCCCAGAGAATAATCTTACTAAAAATATTGTTTTTATAAACCTGGTGCACCATAATGTTAGAGGTTTAATAAATGGTAAAGATTTAGAGTTAGAGCCAGACATTAATGCAAATTCTATTAATATTTTTTTTGTGCTACAGGGACACTGGTTAAGAGATCATGGATTTCATGATCTTTTAACCAGTGTCCCTGATAAAATTTGTTAAACTTCGTAAATCACTAGGTTGCTAGCTCGTTCAATAGAAAACATTCTAAACGTGGAGGCTCTTTAATATTAATTAATACAAACTTAAAATTTAAATAACGTAAAGACTTAGTAGCCCTCTCCATTGAGCGAGTTATTAAGATTGCCAGAATTGAGTTTGAGCATTTCATTTTGTTAAGCGTATCCCCCTGATGCTTCTTACATTAAATTGAAGAAAAGCTTGAAGAAGCACTGTTCAAATGCCAATGTTCTAATAAATCTATAATAGTTTGTGGAGATTTTAATGTTGATATACTAGATAATATACATCATTAACTCCATCAGAGAGAAATAAAATGAAAAAAATATTTAAATCCTTTAATCTGCATAGTACATACTTAGAACCCACTTGTATTACAGCCACTAGTGCAAAATGTATTGATAATATTTTTACTGATATTAAACCTATAGATAAAGGTATTGTGGATCATGTAGAGTCAGATAATCGTGGCCAATGGATAAAGTTTCCTAAAAGTAGTAGTCTGCAAGAAACAAATTAAATATGTATTAATTAACCAAAGTCGTTTGAATAATATTAAATAAAATGTATTAAGGAGATTATAGATAGATCCTGTTTTCAGTGACTGGGCACCACCAGGTATCAAAAGCAGAAATAAATTATTTGAATTACATTCAGAAAAATCATATAATTTTTGGCAAATCTTTCAGGAATATGTTAAAAATTATTCAAAGGTATTTAAACAAACGTGTTATCCTAAGTCAAACTTCATTAATAATACATTTTTTAATTCTGTGAATAAAATAAAAATGACTTGGAACATCATTACATCTGAATGCGGTGACCTTTGGTGACTGAAAGGTATTTGCACTTAAAAGTAAATGGTTGCCATGTTACAAGGGACCTGGAAGTGGCGACGGAGTTTGAACATTTTTTCAAAAATGTACCTTTATTGACAACCAAATTTCTCCAAGCGTCTTCCAGTTCCGCTGAACATTTATTAGAAGAATCTGTTCTTTGTTGCAGGGATGCATTTGTATTTACAGATATTTAATAATTAATTGATTAATTATTAGTTAATTTGGGGAGTGCTGCATATTTAAATATTATTTTTGTTCTACAAAAGCGGGCTGTACGCGCTATTTATAATTTTGGCCCCAGAGTTTCTCTCCGAGAAAAATTCAAAGAAGTAAATATTCTAACCGTACCATCACAATTCATTTTTGCCAATCTTATGTATGTCCAGAAAAATCTATCACGGTTTTCTAAACTCTGTGATAAACATAATATAAACACTAGATATACAAATAATCTTTCAGTCACCACAGTCGACTACATAAGATTGGCGATTCTTTCCAGGGTAATGTATACGCTTTTACAACAAGCTTCCCTGTGACCTGAGAAATTTATCTACCATTAAATAAATTTAAAAAGTTAATTGAAAAAAAGTTTTGCAAATAGTTTTTAACGGAGTAATAACCTTTTTATTACTCCGTTAGAGACTATTTGCAGGACAGCGATGCCTGGAAATGATCTGCTGGTAAAGTGAAATAATATTAAATTGTAAATAGGCCATCAAAAAAAAAAGCCTTCCTAAGTTTCTTGCCAGTTCTCCTTAGGTAAGCTGCGTTCCGAACCGGTGGACACTTTAAATATTTTAAATAGTGTATGACATTTTGTAAGCGCCGTTAAAATGGTCTATGCAAAATAAAGATATTTTTTGTTTATTATACATAGAAAATATCCAAACTTGGAAACAAACATTTGTGGATCACACAAATATTTTTTCCGACCCGGGAATCGAACCTGGGACCTCAGTCGCTGCAGTCGCATACACTACCACTGCGCAATCGAGGCATCTATCATTATCAGTTATCTAGATTCTATAGCATAAGCTTGTATTAGCTTACTCGTAACTTGGGCTAGGTTGAGCTGTGTGTGCACAATATTTAGTATTATTATACAGTTGTTATCTTGTTGTTGAGTCCGAGACTACCAGGACTTTAATTGGTCGAGCTAATTAGTGTCTAGCACATAAGACCTTTTAGCCTTTTTGTTACCACCTCACTAAAAAGGGCAACGGGTTCAAAATTTCTTCCAAATTTAACATCTAAAACAGACACATTTTATTAAATTTATTCGGCCCTTTAGACCCACCCCAGGTCCGTGCTTCGGAAGGCACGTTAAGCCGTTGGTCCCGGTTGTCAATAAAATGGCAGCCGTTAAGCCAAGTTGAAGACCTTAAAAAATAAGGCTTAAAAAAATTCAACAGTAGGTCGCCGCAGCCTGCGCCTGTTCATTTCAACACGGCAATGGGCTCACCACCTGTTACGTGGGACTAAAATGCATACGGTGAAATGTGGGCGTATATTCCTCTGCCTACCCCTTCGGGGATAAAGGCGTGACAATATGTATGTATGTATGTATTATACAGTGTTTCAGCAAATTGAGTTAGTTAAGTGTTTTTCACTTTCAGGCATTATATTCGTGCAAAAGGCTCGTTAGGTCGCTGGTGCCAGTGACATGTTGATATAAGTTGTAGGCTTTATGGTCGGTTTTATAAATTTGTATAGCACGTAGCCGCAAAATGTTCTTGCTGTTGTTTAAAACGGCAATTGTGACCTGGTCTACGGACGAAGCAACGGCGCAACCACTCTGAATGTGAAGGTGGCAAATTTTTTTGGCACAATCGCGGAAAGTCACTCATAATATTCGGGGTTAACATATTATACACATCCATATTTATCCAGCGAATCAAGAATTGTAAAAATCGGACCCATCCGTTCCCGAGATATAAATGGAGTAACTAGCACAACTTTGTATTATAAAGATATTTAGGGGCTTAGAAATATGTAGGTAAGTATTTTTATTAATTATCTTGATAATATAGTACAAATCTAAAATGTCTCATTTAATATTTTGGGGTATTCTAAACCAGAGATCGCCAGCAGCGTTGTGAACTTTTCCCGTATCTGTTTGCCACAGGAACTAATTCCTGGGATAAAAAGTAGCTACCTACACACAAAATTTTTGCCTTTAAAATGTTAGTTGTACCAGTTACCAACGAAATAAAATACTGTAATCAATAGAAAAGTAATTGTATTAGGTTTAAAATGTCGTTTTGCTCATTTAATGAGATTTGCTCGTATGCGGGTTTATGTATCTAAGTATATATATTACTACCTATGTATATAGTACGGTAAATATTTTCATACTGAGTGCTAACTCTTTGTAATTTAAACATTGTTAACACCTACAATCACGTACTGTGCAGGAGTTTATATACCTAGCTATTTTTGATTTTGGGGTATCTGTAACAGACGTTTTGAATAAAATATGTGTGTGTACCAGAGTACACAGGTAAGAAGTGAAACTTCTTTACGATTTTTTTTACAGCAATAAATTGTCTTTTTTTTACTTATGATAAAGAAGTTTCACTTATATTTTTTTAACTAGAAAACTAACGGTATTATTACTCACGTTTTTACGACCAATAATAGACCGACCGGTTTCAGCTGTATTCAGACAGCCTTTTTCAGAGGTGCGAACCGAGAGCGGATGTGAACGGTTAGCACCTCTGAAAAAGGTTTATTTATAAAGTTTCGCTTATAATAAAGGAGTTTTACTTCAAAACAACATAGTGCGTATTTGAAAACGTGAAGATTTTTTTATAACTATAGAATTTCTCATACGTCGATAAAGAAGTTTCACTTAAATAATATCATAACAGGTATTGGTATAAAGATGAAAGATGTTTATTGGTTCAAAACCGATACTACAATAATGAATCTATTTGACATATAAGTACTTCCAACCATCATCAATTGCCCTTTTCCCATTATAAGTACGCAGTGCACACAAAAGCACACGTTGTAGTCACAAGTTGTATCTGTGACGTAAGGAGGTGAGGTTCCTTGGTACCTGGCCCGTATTTTGAAAGGTGTGTCTCAGTCATGAATCTAGTCTTAAAATCTTCTCAAGTAGAGATTGTATTATTGAAAAACAAATTTCATGTTATCATAGTTGAAACGAAACTTGATATTTTAAAATACGGCCCTTAATACTGTGCTGGGACCAAAGAATCACGAAAACGCTCGTACTGCCTCAATAAACGCAATCAAGATCTGACATAGATGACCGTCATATTAGAACTTGTACAGCGGACACTGTGCTAGCCATCAAAAAGGTTTGTAGTACACGCGTTGTATTCAATATTGATTGTCAATCAGGAACATGTTTTGCTTGAAGATATCAATCATTTAATACGTGTAAATCTTTTAAACAGGTAGGCATTCCTAAAACTTTATTTAAACGTAACTTCGGTAATAAAACACATGTGAGTTTCTTAGGTTTTCTTTAAACGTCTGTCTATTTTAGTAAATATAAACAACAGTCTCGTCTCTTGTGGCCAATATTGGCTTATAAAAGCTGAGGAATATAAACAAATGTGGAGTCAAAAATAAAAATCTTTATGTTTACGAAATGTTTCACAGCAATTTGGTAACATGCGTGCATGAAATGGTTTTTAATAAAATATTTATTTTTACGTCTAATATCAGAGTTGAAATGAATGGATAATTGTACATTTATGTATGTGTTTAAGAACAATTATACTCTTATAAATACTCCAAACAATTTAAACGTTCGTTGTTTCAATAACATAAAGTTCTTTTTTATCGACTGATTTCAAAATAGGGAGCTTTTTCGCAATTTCTCTGTAGTTTATTAATTGTATTTGTTATATTGTAACTGAATCGTTTATAAACCAAAAAGCTTTTTTTAAAGCATTCTGCTTGATTTCATCATATTCTATTTATTTTAAAAATATAGTTCTCAAAATAATATTTTAAAGGAACTCTTCAGGTATCATAGTCACAAACATTTAGGTACTCATAGCAATATTATTTTCTTCCACAGTTATTATGTGATAGCATAGTAACTATAGGGAGCGATGGGACCTTACCGAGATCTTCGGGGCCCAAGATAACCGTATCTGCAAGTGTTGCATCTGCTAATTAAAGTACGAAATATTATTAAATAACACCACCTGTACTGTTTCACAACATTTACTCTGTACACCTAACCGGTTTCGCCTTTCAACCGATCTTCAAGCTAACTTTGAGAATGTCGTGAGGCGAAACCAGTTAGGTTTCAAAGTAAATGTTTTGGAACAGTACAAGTGGTATTCATTAATATGACGTGTAGTGATTTTCACCAAGTGTCAATCAATCAACATTATAAATAATCTAAAGTACGTGGTCTTTACAGAGAGAGGGAAAACTCACAACACAACCCTGTACCAACCCATCTGTCCAGCGTGGCTCACTAAGGTCAATCAATCACTTTCTAAAATACACAGCGCCATCTAGCCCAAACTAAGCTATAAGCTTGTACTATGCGATCTAGACAACTGATATACATACTTATATATTTTTAAATATATACTATTATACATAGGAAACACCCAAAACCGAAACCGACATTTGTGGATCACACAAATATTTGTTCCGACCCGGGAATCGAACCCAGGACCTCATGCGCAGCAGTCGCTTACACCACCACTACGCCACCGAGACAGTCAAAATGAAAGTGGGTGAAGCCTATCGGACTGTTGATTTGATTGATATGATTGATAGTGACTTTATATATACCTTCGCTCAGGACTACCAGCCTCCATGACCTGAGGGCCTGAGGACGATGGGTGGGTTGCTCGCCGTCCTTACAGAAGCAGGCTGCAGACGGTGGCCTGGCGTTACGACCGCGCGTACGCCTTTCAATCCCTCAAAGAAGTTGGACAGCACCCGAATCCTCCCCAAAGAAGTAGTATTACACCCGAACCCCCAAAGAGGCGGGATAACACCCGAACTCCCCCGAAGACGAGACAAGGTTGGCGGATAAAGTCTGTCGGGGGCCCTAGGGCTACTTCCCAGGGCTCATCCGTGACTCCTGGCCATAGACAAATGGAAGGGCACCGAGTGGTTTTAGTCGGTAAGAGTCTGGATAAATAAATAAATAATATTCATGAGGATTTCCACACGTGAAAAAAAAAAAACAATTTTACACATATTTAACTTGGTACACATTTATATTTTCGTAATTTGTACCGACTAGTCCATTTATCATAAACATTTTCCGACCTATGAAGCAACATTTGATACTCGAACGAAAAATCGAAAACAAATTACCCGCAGTCATTAAACATTGGTCACATAAACGATTCGTTTTAATGTATCGAGTTCTATAAATCAAACAGTCAGATCGAGTTGTATCGATTTTCTGATAATCATTCTTCTTGTCATAATGTACTTGTGTAAAAATTTAAAACGTCATGAAGGCTTGGCAGCAAAAGATCTTCAGTGTTTAGCTCAGCCTTTTATAGTTCGTAAACAACTAAACGATTTATTTGTTTGCAAATCGACATCACCATTAGAATCCTGCATCGTATGGTGCCTATGACTATGGCTTTTAAAAAGCGGAAGATTGCAAAATAAAAATACTGGAAAATCCAGAAGTGCACGCCTAACACGCGTATTGTATTACAAATTGAAATTAATTTACTTGAAGAGAAACTTATTGAAAAAACTTGTGTCTGAAAATGAATGTTAAAAATATTTGTTTTTTCGACATTCAATTTTTATTGTTGTTTTTATTCTGGCTATATAAAATAATAAAAAAAAATCACGAAAAAGAAACCCAGTAAATAAATTCCATTTAATTTCATTAATATCTTTAAAACGGTTATCATTTCAATCATGATAAGAAATAGGGTTCATCCTCAGTATCAGTGGAAATTTATTCAAAAGGATTTATTCCAATAAATTGCGTATATTTTTCTAAAACGTGCAGATAAATAACTATCTTCATGCTGTATCCCTAAAGGGGTAATCAGAGAAGACAGATTGCCAGGCTTCGCAATCCATGCATACTTCCTTCGCTTCTTGCAGATTCATCAATCGTTTCATACACGCACGTCTGGTTATCTGAGTACTTTTGACTTTTCCGTTTGCTGAGCAATCTGCTCACGTGTTCTTTATATATAAGTCTCAGCCTACCCTGACTCCTTCTACCCTCTACTTTCGCACAATATATATTCTTCGTCAATCGTTTCGTACTCATTCGTTGGACGTGTCCAAACCAACGGAGCACGCCCTTTTTTCAGCTTAACGCTGACACTTTCATTTAAACCTGCCATATAGCGTAACACTTCGTTACGTATTCGGTCAGCCAAAGTTAAATAGTTAGTTATATAGGTTTATAATCATATTATAAATACGTAAACTAACATTATCGTGTGGCGGCTTGCAAACCGATCATTTGAAATTTGAATGTATATCATTTAAATGTGAGCAAAATCTTTGTTTTTACTTCATTGTGTACGAATCTCAACATTATTCTGGTCTGGTCTTACCACAAATAATGTCTTAAATTTATAGGTAATCAGACAATTATCTCATGTTATATATGATATAATATTTGTTATTTCACAATTGTCTGTCTGCAATTGTCTCATGTTATATCATGAAATAATTGCAGAAGAATCATCGACATTTGAAGGAAGAAGTTTCTGTCAAATAAAATTGGTAAACTTTACGTTGAATTTTATGTTTAGGGTATAGTGACCAATTTGCATGAACATAATCTGTGTTAAAGTATTTAGCCTTGTTAAGTAAAGCCAAAAATACCTCCCAAAATGGATTGTTGGATCAATGGGGAAAGCGCATTTCTAGAAGAGGCAGTTAATATGCTGAGATTGATGTAATAACTGTTATAGGTGTTAAAATGCGTCTATTCTATACCGAAACTAAACTATCTTAACGTTGTGTTCCTGACGGGATAGTCAGAGGACACAGGTTGCGGTTCATGCATACTTTTTTAGCTTCCTTCAGATTTATCATGAACGTCTGGATATAAGAGTATTTTTGACCATTCCATTTTTCAGCAATCTACTCTATAAATATATCTCTCTTCTATAGCATACCAAGAATATCTCAGAATGTGTGCCATTAGGTTTCAGCGTCAGCTATGTTATTCGTGTTTTGTTTACACAGGTATAATATAAATCAATGCAGCCGTCAACCATAAATCCAAACGACATTTATGTGCATACATAATAATAAACATTAATATAATGTTGCATAAATTTTATAAAAGTTTTAGGTAAGTAGAGCTTTTTCCGCGTCGATCGATTAAAGTCGGTTGAGTTTTTATAATAATAATAATAATAATATCTCTTTATTGTACACCAAATTTACAATATAACATTGATAACAGTTTGCAGATTATAGGTACAATTGGCGGCCTTATCGCACAGTGGCAATCTCTTCCAGGCAACCATGGGATGGAGAGAAAATAAATTAATTTATTAGGGCAGTGGTGTACGCATATAAAAGTTCAGCACTTTCTACACACATTATCAGACACAAAAAAAAAAATAATGATGATGAAATAAGATTAAATAAAGAGATAAAAGTCTAACACTATACTTCTGATACATATATACACACATACCTTACTTAACATATAACACATAAATATACATTCACATAATCATACACATATCACTATGTCTTGCGACGTCAAACAATGATAACATTAGCAGAAACTCAAGTAATGTTCCCTCACCGATTTTTTAAAGACAGACACAGATTGTGCTCGTCTTATTGTCACAGGCAGATCATTCCATAATCGCACCGCCTGAACCGAAAAAGATTTATCTGCAAAATTGCTTGAGTGGCCGGGCATTTTTAAGATTAGGTTCACAGATGACCTCAGAGTCCTGGAGTGTGCATCACTCATAAACTCAAACCTATTTTTAAGATACGATGGAGTGCAAGGATTAAAAAGAATACTATACAATAAGGAGAGGATACGAGCATTCCGGCGAAGGCGGATAGGTAACCACTTGAGCTGTGTTCTATATGCATGGTCATACTTGCGCAATCCAAATATGAACCTTATACACAGTTTTTCTTGTACACATAATAAAAAGACACAACGCCATCTAGCGGCGTCAGTTAAGTTAATATAAGCCTGTGCTATATGATCTAGACAACTGATAACACTCATAATCTCGCGTGTTGAAGATTTCTCGTAACCATTTCCCACAGGACATAAATATTAAGCTACCGTAAAAGATAGAACCACCGCGGAGTTTGCGTAGACCTATATAAAAAGGAATCATATCTTTGTACATTGTTTTGTGAGCAGATTGCCGAATAACAGAACACGGGCACGCTTCACACCATGTATATCGAGCATAGCTCTACTAAAATATGTTTGCTATAATCTGTATTTTCTGCAAGAACAATTTTAATAATAAAGAAGCATTACCGTTTGATTTTTTAGAAGGGTAAATTATTACTCCTACTTATTACGCACTAATAATAGACTCAGGTAAATATACGTCATAACTGCGATGTATCAGACGCCATTTTGTGTTATAACGAATGGCAACACTTAGATAAACATCGAACAATTTTACCATCGCGGTTTCACATATATCACGCAGCCCTACTGCCATCTACATAATTTGTTAAAAATAACTGTTTATTAATAAGGTTCCGCGAAGTAGGTCACATGTTATCGGATTATATAGGAATTGCAAGATTGTTTTGTGAATAAATTAGGTAAACACGATGAAACGTTTTTTGTGTTTTCCGTAAATGAAATTAATGTCAATTTTATTATCGCATTTAAATGTATTCCCAGCTGGTTTCAACGCTTACCTGGATTTGAAGTCTGGGGTTCTTTTATTTGGCAGTTAGGAGCAACTCTTCTTTAGCACTTGATTTTCGAGTTCTTTTTTTCGAGCTTTTCCATAGCGTAGGCGCGTTAAGCCAGTAACATGGCAAGTTAAAGGCTTGAAAATTTACAATAACAGGTCGCCACAGCCTGCAATTGTACATTTCAACACGACAACGGGTTTCGCCACCTGTTACGTAAATCAAAAAATGTACTCGGTGAAATATGGGCGTATAATATGCTTTTTTGGGAATAAATACGTAACGGATAATATTTCAACATATAGGCTTAAAAAAATCAACAGCAGGTCGCCGCAGCCTGCACCTGTCCATTTCAACACGGCAATGGCCTCACCACCTGATACGTGGGACAAAATGCATACGGTGAAATGTGGGCGTTTAATATGCCTCTGCCTACCCCTTCGGGGATAAAGGCGTGACAATATGTCATCATCATCATCCGAGCGTCTGTCCCAGTTGAGTCTCGCGACGCCCGGGGTCCGCTTTCCTACATTTTCTCCTCCACTTCGCACGGTCTTCGGCATCCCCTGTAGTGAGACCATTGGCACGCATGTCATCCCTTACGACGTCAAGCCAGCACTTCTTGGGTCTTCCCCTCTTACCGGGACCCGGCGGGGCTGACATGGCCAGATATTGGTTACCTACGTAGCCCGGCGGTTGCCGCAAGACGTGACCATACCAACGAAGGCGACACTCTTGCAACTTGTCTGCAATGTCACGGACGTGAAGGCTGCCGCGGATGCGAGAGTTTCTCACGCGGTCCATCCGCGTGACCCCACACATCCAACGCAGCTTCTTCATTTCCGTGACACGCAGCTCCTGCCTGTGTCGCTCCAATATCGGCCACGTCTCACTGCCATGTAAAAGGACAGGTCTAATAATGGTTTTGTAGACCTGTCCCTTCAACCGGATCGGCATTTTAGGGTCACAAATGACACCGGTCATCTCCCGCCATTTGGCCCACGCGGCAGCAATGAGTGACTTGACATCGCAATCGATGTCACTGGACGTGTGAAAAACAGATCCCAGGTATTTAACCTGGTCCGTGCGCTCGACCAAATCACCGCCTATGCGGACGGATGTGGGATCTGTCGAGTTTAGTGCCAAGTACTCGGTCTTCGCCACATTTAGTTTCAGACCGCCGTTCTCAAGCGTCTCCTTCCACCCCTTTACACGTCGCACCAATCTGCCCCTGTCCGCGTCTGCCAGCGCAATATCGTCAGCATACATGAGCAACCATGGAGGCTGCTCATGTGGGTTTCTGATGCTGTCCGACAATTCGTCTAATATTACACTGAACAGAAGCGGAATAAGGACCGAACCCTGGTGTACCCCGACGGTGATGGGGAAGGGTTTCGTGTCGCCAACAGCAGTCCGAACCATTGAATCGGAGTCACAGTATATGTCCCGGATAGTGTCAATATAGACCTCTGGAACCCCTTTGAACCGCAGTGCCCACCAGATCATCGCACGAGGAACACAGTCGAAGGCCTTCTGCATGTCTAGAAACAAACAGTGCAGAGGCGTGATCTTCGACCTGTATTTCTCTGCGACAACCCTTAGGGCAAAAACAGGGTCCGTGGTCCCATAACAGGGCGAAACCCATATTGACACTCCGAGAGAGTGCACTCCTGCCGGATCCGAGAGTCTATAATCCTCTCGAAGATCTTCATGGTGTGGGACATCACCTTAATACCGCGGTAGCTCCCGCACTACTGCACTGACTCCTTACCTTTGAAGACTGGAGTAATAATACTCAGTCTCCATTGGTTTGGGATCTGCCCGCTGAGGAGCATGCGGTTAAAAAGGTTTACTAAGATGCCCACACCCCGAGGACCCATCGCCTTCCAGGCTTCGACGGGGACTCCATCGGGTCCGACAGCTTTCCGATTCTTCATGTGGCGAAGCGCAGTCAGAACTTCTCCAGGCGTTACCGGTGGCACTAGTCCCTGATTCGGAGGGAGGTCCGGAGGCTGCACCTCTTTGTGCTGTTTATTAAGCAGCTCGTGGAAGTACGAGCGCCATCTCTCCTTTACCGCGAGGTCTTCGCTTAACAGGTTGCCCTCAGGGTCTTTTACACAGCGACACTTGGATATATCCTGTGCCGCTTTGACCCTGGAGCGCGCCAGCTTATAGATGAGCTTCTGCCCCTCAGACGATTCCAGCTTATCATACAGTGGTTGTAAGTGGTCACGTCTGGCTCTGGCTACAGCTCTTTTTGTGGCGCGCTTGGCAGCCCTGTACGCGTCGCGGTCTTCAGGAGATCCGGTCGCTTGCCACTTTTTAAAGAGGGCTTTCTTCTCCCTAGTCTCCCTCTGGACTGCGTCGTTCCACCACCAAGTTTCCTTGTCACATTTGCGTCCACCCTTAGACTCACCGAGCACCACCTTCGCCGCTCCAAGGATGGCCGCCCGAACTTTGTCCCAGTAATCTTGAACTGGTTCGCCTTCAGTGTCGGTGCACTTGTCACCGACAGCTGAGACGAACTCCTGGGACCTAGTTTCATCAAGCAGCCACTATCTGATGCGGCGCTGGCACCGCTCGATGCGTTTGCCTTTGAGCTTCACGCAGAGGTCCATGACAAGGAGACGGTGTTGTGCAGTAAGACTCTCACCGGGTATGACCTTGCAGTTGGCCACCTTGCCGATGCTGTGTCGCCTAGTGAGTAGGAAATCGATCTGAGTTGTACGCCTCCCGCTCTTGTAGGTGATGAGATGTTCGGATTTTTTTTTGAAATACGTGTTCACTATGGCCAGATCGGCAGCCGCACACGTTCTGAGGATAGTTTCTCCTTCAGCGTTGCGGGTGCCGTATCCAAAACCACCATGAACACGCTCAAACTCCTCACACCTCTCACCCACATGACCGTTTAGGTCGCCGCCCAAAACGATTCCCTGTGACAACTGAATGCTCCGAAGCACTCCCTCGAGTTGACCCCAAAACGACATCTTATCGGCGTCGCTACAACCGGCCTGTGGCGCGTAGGCACTTATCAGGTGGGTAATAATCCCATCGATAAGCACCCTCACGATCATAAGCCGGTCGCTACAGCGTTTCACCTCCAAGATGCCACTCTGCAGCCCCTCGGAGAGCATAACGGCCACCCCGTTCTCCCCACAGGCGCACCCGTGTAATACAGCTTGTAGCCGTTCTGCAAAGGCCGGGCTCTGTTGCCCTTCCACCGAGTCTCCTGCAGGAACGCCACGTCCACCCTCCGCCTGGAGAGTACCTCGGCCAACTCTACCGCACGCCCAGTCAGCGTGCCAATGTTCCAAGATGCGAAGCGGATTCGGGTTGGGGCTAACTTCTTTAGCCGTGCTGGCCCGACACACGGCAGCCCTAGCCCACTTGCCACAGGAGTCGGGCGGCGCTCCTGCATGCCGTTTTGCGGCGGCGCCCTATCCCTAGCAGCTTTCCTATTATACTTTACCATTTTGTTTCGGCGGGTGGCTTTTATGGGAGCGACGCCCTCAGACCTCCCAACCCCAGAGGGGAAAGCCAGCGCCAGAGCCTCGTCCGTTAATCAGCAGGTGCATGCACTAGCACGGGAGGTTGACTTGGGCCCCGAAGATCTTGGTGGGGCCCCTTACACCCAATGAAACCCAAAAAAAAAGGCGTGAAAATATGTATGTATGTATTATTTGTGAGCATATTTAAAGACTTTCTGTATTTCACTGGCGATAGAATTTATTTTTGGATCTAACCTATATAAACTAAGGATAAAGTTAATGAAATAGTGTGCAGCTAGGCATGGGTATTTTGGATTCCATAAATAATTAATTCAAGCCCGTTCAGTCAGAGTATTTCAATTATTTATTTATATTTGACCTTATTTAGGAAAATTTATGTGATACCGGAATTCTATTGGGGTCTCGCAGACTTGCTACCTTTAGTATCGCCGGTGACGGGTGATTTAGTCGCTTTTTAAAAGCTAAATGTATGGAATGAATGAGGAACGATTGACAAAGAATATATTTCAAGCATAAGTAGGGGGTAAACGGAGCCTTAGTAAACAGAGATGAGAATGAAAAACCAATGCTGAAGACTACGTGAGCAGATTATATAAAAACGGAAAAGTCAAATGTACTCGAATACCTAGACGTACATGTATCAAACGATAAATGAATCTGCAAGAAGTAAAGGAAGTATGCATGGATCGTAGAGCCTGACGATCTGTCTCCCTGACTATCCCGTCAGAGATACGTGTGAAGATAAAGTCAGTTGCGGAGTATCTAAATTACATGACTCCGCCACCGCGTCAGAATTTGAACTCAAAAAGCATCTGAGTAGTCGCTAAAAAGTCTGAAGTCAGAGAGTCCCCAAAACGTGATTCAGTCACAAAATCGCCGATCGCCGATGTAAAAGTAGCAAGTCTGTGATGTCCCTTAAATAAGATAATATTCAAATTTTCATTCACCATATTCTATCATCTAGTTATATAATTATTTTTGAAACATTCATACTAAATTTGGAAAAGCTTTTTTCCCCGAATAGGTTACCAGAGATAATAATGGTTTCTGGTAAAAGGGGAAGACCCAAGAAGTGCTGACTTGATGCCATAAGAGATGATATGCGTGCTAATGATCTCACTACAGGGGATACCGATGATCGTGTAGAGTGGAAGAAAAGCAGTAGGAAAGCGGACCCCAGACGTAGCGAGTAGCAACTGGATCTGACGCTGGATACGGACAGCTATATTTCACCAGAGTGGTGTTTAACCCAACTTAATAGATCATAAGCTTGTTGCCATATTGAAACCTGAACCTGTCTGGCCTTTCAACTTGGCTTAACGACTACCAAGTTACTGATAGCCCAGTCCAACAGCTTATTGCATCTTGCGAAGTACGGAAACGCGTGTAAATAGGTATGTCACAAACGGTCACCAATCTCAGAACTGATCACAGCGTAAGATTCTTAACGCGGTGATCGTTTACAAAACAATGAGTTTTATTTTGTTCATGTTAACTTAATATTCTGCATAACTAACGAGGTAGTATAATTATTATAAAAACATATATAGAATATAGTCACGCCTTTACCTCTGAAGGGGTAGGTAGAGGCATACTATAGCTCACATTAGACTGTTTGCATTCAGTGTGTCCACTTAACCGTCGGTGAGCCCATTATAGTGTAGAAATAGACGTGTGGCAGGTTGTGTCGTAAATCATAAAAATAGTCATATATTTTCTATGGAATTTAATACCTAGGCGTCACAACGCTTAAAAGGGCTACTAGTTATGCATAAAAGAATATAATTGGACGTAAGTGAGTTCGGGCGGCAACAAAACTAGTTCAAAATGTCCCTTTTAAAGCTCTCCAGTGCCCGACGTACCAAATAGTTTGACTTGTAACGAGGTTACGTTTTTATACATTATACTCCAATTTAAAATTGGCTGGTATATTTTTATAAATATACCAGCTTTAGATGCTTACCTTTGCCAATAATATTCGATAAAAATGTGTTGTGGGTGGTAGGTTAGTCTGAAATACATTGTTAGGTTTACTAAGATTACTTTTTAAAGGGTTCCGTTTGTGAAATAATAGGTTTAATTATGTAAATTAAAGTATATTAACATTAAAAACTTCAATTAATGAAGAATAGTTATAAATTTACTTAGCGCTATCTTGTTTAAGTTATGTAAAATATACTGTCATACTCTTAAAAATGAAGATTAAAATTATACTCGTAAAAAATAAGTTAACTATAATTTTGCTATAGGATTTAGATAACCATGTGTGTCGTCTGGTGGTTAATGGCGAGAAGTAGATGTATTGTTTGATACGAGATGAGTAAGCTGTTCGAGCGAGTGCTTGCAGCTCGTCTCGTCGAGCATCTGGAGGGGGCGGGGCCCAATTTGACTGTCGAGCAGTTTGGATTTCGCCGTGGGAAGTCAACCCTTGACGCCATATCCCGGCTCCGGGACAGCGTCCAAGAGGCGGTCGGTCAGGGGGATGTGTTGTTAGCGGTCTCGCTAGATATAGCTAACGCTTTCAACACCATCCCCTGGCAGACCATTGCGGAGGCTCTGAGGTACCACAGGGTGCCGCGGTATCTCAGGCGCGTCCTTGCGGACTACTTTGTGGACCGGGCCATCTTTTACCCGGCCCGGACGGGGGTGGTCCGCAGGGAAATGTCGTGTGGTGTACCGCAGGGGTCGGTTCTCGGACCGCTCCTGTGGAACATCGGTTACGACTGGGTCCTGCGCGGTACCATGCTGCCGGGAGTCGGCGTAATCTGCTACGCCGATGATACCTTGGTCACCGCGCGGGGCCCTCATGTAGGGACGCCCAGATTCTGGGCACGGTGGGCGTGGCCCAAGTTGTGAGTCGCATCAGGGCACTGGGACTCCAGGTAGGCCTCGAAAAATCTGAGGCCGTGTTCTTCCACGGACCTCGGCGAGGGCCTTCTCGAGGCTCCCAAATTGTGGTGAGCGGTAACCCCATCGCTGTTGGTAAAACCATAAAAATTGGGTCTTGTTCTCGACAGCCTATGGGGCTTCACTGAGCATTTCCGGCTATTGGCTCCAAAGTTGATCCAATACGCCGGAAGGCTCGCGAGACTGCTCCCCAATGCCGGGGGGCCGGGTAGTACGTGCCGTCGTACGACGGTGTAGTGCGTTCCAAGGCGCTCTACGGAGCACCTATTTGGGCGGACGCTCTCTGCGCTTCCAATATAGTGCTGCTGCGCGGACCGCAGCGGACATTAGCGCAGAGGGCGGCGCGGGCGTATCGCACCGTCTCTTACGAGGCGGCGTGCCTTATAGCTGGGAGCCTCCCGTGGGATCTCGAGGCTGGAGTCCTACGACGCGTGTATATCGAGGGCGTCCTGGTGCGAACAACTGGAGGTCGGCCGCTTCCGGAGGTGATCGATCGCTGGAGACAGGCGGGTCGCGATGATCTCTTCTGGAAGTGGGCCGATAGACTGGAGAGCCCCACAGCGAGCGTACGGCTCGTGGGGGCTATCCGGCTCGTCCTACGGCGGTGGGTAGAGAGGGCGCACGGTACTCCGACGTACCACCTCACTCAGCTTCTCACAGATCATGGCTGTTTTGCCAAATACCTGTGGGAGGTGGCTGGGGTGGAGCCGGATCCCGTGTGCCGTCACTTCCCAAGTAGGGTAGTGGACACGGCGGAGCATACGCTCGCCGTGTGTGCGGCTTGGGACGGGCCTCGCAATGCCCTCAGGGGCATTGTTGGGATGGATTTGTCGCTGCCGGCCGTGGTGCAAGCCATGGCCGGCAGCCGACAATGCTGGGCCGCCGTCGCCTCCTTCGCCAGCGAGGTGATTGCGGCAAAAAGAGAGGAGCTGCGGGTTCGGGAGCGAGCAGGACGCACGCTCCCGTCCCACCGGCAATTGCGAGGGTGGCGCCGGGTGTAGTCCCGGATCGCCGCAGACTAGATAATGGCCGTGGACGGAAGGTCGGGGGACCCCGTTCACAATGGCCTTCAGGCGGCTGGCACCCCTCGTGTTTCGGGGTGCCTTCAAGTGCCCGCTCGATTGCTCTCCACCCCTCTCTGTTCTCACGGGGACGTTTGGGGACGGCTCGAAGCGGGCACACACTAATCTCCTCCGGGAGATCGTGGGGGAGAGCAAATCTGACCCCCCGACGAGAGCCTCATCTTGGGGCATTCCCTTAGCTGGGTCGCAGTGAATAGCCCTCAGGCCTATCCTGCGACCCGGTTAGGAAGAAGGTGGAACACCGCGGGGTTTAGTGGGTAGGACGGCCCCCAAAGGGCCGGGAGTCCCACACATCATTCGTGCTGCCCCCGAAGCAGGGTTGACGGCGCGTAAACGCATTCCCCGCGACTAAAAAAAAAATGAAAAAAAAAAAATAGGATTTAGATAACTTTTAAATGAAAACACTTGTACCATTTTACATTATTTACCATTTAACCTGACCGGTTTCGCCTTATAGCAAAATCGACCTTTGAAAACATCGTAAGGTGAAACCGGTCAGGTTAAGAAGTAAATGAAGAAGAATATAAGTGTTTTCATTCAAGATGCATAGCAAGTTCTGCCGAGTACTATCAATAAACAGAATGACTTTGACTGCCTCTGTGGCGCGGTGGGAGTGCATCCGACTGCTACGCAAGAGGTCGTGGGTTCGATTCCCACACAGGATAAAACTTTGTGTGATGAGCACGATGTTTATTCTGTGTCTGGGTGTTATTTATCTATAATATGCATGTATTTAGAAATATATAAGTATGTTTATCAGCTATCTAGATCCTATAACACAAGCTAATATTAGCTTACTTTGGGCTAGATGACGCTGTGTGTCAAGTGTCCCACAATATTTATTTATAATTAAGACAAGTGATAGATGAATATACTTATAATGATATTTCCGTACTATCTTAACGTTGTATCCCTAACATGGTAGTCTTAGGCTCGTATTCCAGAACGTTTCTCAAGACTCAATCAACGCTTGAGAGAAGTATTTAAAAGGCAAAATCTAGCCTCAAGAGTTGATTGAGTATTGAGAAACGTTCTGGAATACGGACCTTAGAGGACAGATCGTCAGTCTTCGCGATCTATGGATAGCTTTTAAGCATCCTGCGAATAAATTAATTGTTTCATACATACACAGTCGGATATCTGAGAACTTTTATCAATTCCGGTTTTAAGCAATCTGTTCACGAGATCTACATATATAAGCTATTGAATTTCAAAATACATATTATACATAAAACTGTCACACAAACTCAAAAACAAATAAATATACTGACTGGGAATCCAACCCGAAACTCCGGAACAACAATCACGTTTACCACCATCGAAGCAGTTAAAATAAAGAAAATAAAAAACCAAATAGAAAAGCTAAATTTTTATCCCTCATCAGAAACAATTACAATCCCTAGTCGTTAATATACCGTATTAGAATAGACGTTTCTTCCTAATTACGAAAGTTTTGGCTTTTGACTAACCGCTCGTTGAAAATCAGGCTACAACTTACATTATTAGAATAATTAATCTTCTCACGGTAAAGTAATTACATTAACTAAACACAAGCCTTGCACGTGAGAGGGGAACGTATATCGGAAAGTATGAGTTTGAAGCTTTTCATACACAGGTAGGAAGATATTTAATATGTTTTAGAATAATAACATTTTAAACAATGAATTCGTGTGTCGGACTCACTCACCGATTTTAATTGAATTAGTTACATTGTAAATTTGCTATAATCCTTTTTTTAAATCCGTTAAAACTTTGATTTTTTCACAGCTTCAAGAAACTGCAAACTTAGTATATAGTTGTAATTTCAACTTGATACCTTTACGAGTTTCCAAGATAATGGGTCTTGGCAAACAGATAGTCCGTCTGTCTGTCAGGATAGGACATAGACGGACAACAAAATTATCTTGAAAGGGATCTGCTTTTCTTTTTTTGAGGTGATGAACCCTAAAAAGCTAAATATATAAAATTTTTACTCCTAATCGCGTTGCGAAACATAAAAATCGTTATCAAGAATGTGCCTAACAAGTAAAAAATATGATATTTAAAGGTTTTCAATTTCAACTTAGTACGCAATACGAATATGGTTGGACAAACTCAACGAATTGATGAAGACTATTCATATTGCGAAAATAGAGAGTTGGGATAGAGACTTAAAGAAAACCACGTGAGTAGATTGCTCAAAAACGGAAGTAGAAAAGTACTCCGATACTCTTAGAATAATAAATGTGCGGAAAGCGAAAGAGGTATGCATGGATCGCGAGAAGATACATAGTTAACACTAATATAAAAACTAAAATAAAATTATTCTAAAGTTAGATATTGTTTAGAAGGAAAATACCAGTGTAAAAGATACAAGTCATATGATTTAGGGAGTTACACAATCGAGAAGTTAATGTAGTAAAGTTTGCTATTAATAATCACCTGTCGCTAACCAGATACAAGAGTCATTCATTAGCGGTAGCTGAAGAACGTGATCTCGTAATTCTTGATGTTATTATCTGTATTATCACATTACTTAGCGCCTTGACGTCTTTGCGATGACGCTTTTAGTACGTAATTTGTTTACAAATATGTCATCCTCATCTCAATTGTATTCTAAGTGGCTTCCAAACTACCTTGATTTAGAGCTCGGGGTTTACTTTTGTACAGATACTTGACTGCTAATTTTCAGAATTCTAGGGAGCATTTACCGTCTCTCCTCCCAACTCAAAAAGGGTCCTGCGTCGCTGCTTCGTCTGTTAGTCAGCAAATACATCGCTACATATTGAGGTGAAATTTTATTCTGTTTTTCCCGTCAGGGAAAAATTGTAAAACACTTTTAATTTATTAGATTTTTTGAATTGTCAATTTATATCAAACCAATGGACTACAGCGACATCATACACATTAAAAAATAAAAAATAAATAGTTTATAATTCATCATATACCTGTTAATTATTTTTCATAAAAAAACCGTTGGTTTGGAGGCGAAGAATATATATATTCTGCGAAAGTAGAGCGTAGAAGGACTCAAGGTGGGCCGAGACTTACACATTAAGAGCACGCGAACTGATTGCTCAAAAACAGAAAAGGATGTAGTATATACCGATTTTTCTAAGGCGTTGGATAAAATTAATCATGACCTATTATTAGTAAAATTAGAAAACATTGGAATACATGGTAACCTTTTGAGATGGACGGAATCTTATATACGTAACCGCACCCAAGCAGTTTGTCTCAAAGGTTACTGTTCGAGTTACCTCCCTGTTCCTTCTGGGGTTCCTCAGGGCTCCCATCTTGGTCTTGTGCTCTTCTCGTTATATATTAACGACATGTGTGACTCTTTGAATAACGCTAACCATTTACTTTGTGCTGATGACACTAAGATATTCAGGGCAATAACTGGTGTTTTAGATTGTAAACTTCTCCAAAAGGATATAGTATTATTGTCGCAGTATTGTACCAGTTATTCCTTAACACCGATGTTTCGTTTTGACATATTCGCGTAAAAAAAGCAACATATTACACGATTATAATATAAACGGTAACTATCTAAAACGTGTAAAATCAATTAGGTATTTTAATGGAGGATAAAGTATCATGTAACCTGCATGTATATGCTTTAGTTCGGCGGGCATTTAGAACCTTAGGTTTTATAAACAGAATAACTAAACCTTTTAAACAGGTAAACTCTCTGATAGTTCTATACTTTAGCTATGTTCGCTCACTCCTCGAATTTGGGTGTTCAGTGTAGAATCCCATTTATAGGTATCATATTGACCGTATAGAAGGGTATACAGATAAATTTATGAAAATCTTAAGCTATCATTTTTATGATCCAACTGCATCTTACACTGACTCCTTGAAAAAGTAAAAGATTTTGTCACTCGAAGATCGACGTAAACAATGTGATCTTATCACGCTCTTCAAAATTATCAATAATTATATAGATTCAACTACTCTCCTCTCTAAAATAAACTTCATAGTCAAGGCCCGTCTTCTCCTCCGTTCCTCCTCGACTTAGTAAAAATTACACTCGAAACAATTTTATCTCGCGTTCTATAGACATGTATAATAAATATTTTCACGATGTTGACCTTTTTAATGACTCTCAGAACAAGGTTTGGAAGATATCTAGTGGTAAACTTGCCCCAAGATGAATAATTGTGAATTCTGTCATGTATTTGTTTTATTATTACTTAGCACTTTTTTTGTTTTTACGTTTTGTTTTGTAATTGAGTAAAAAAAAAAGTGTGTGTGACGAGTTCCTGCGGCCATGGTGCACAAGCAAAATTGTTATTTATTTTTTGTTTCATTTGGGTACTCCTTGTCTTTCATTTGTAACATTAACTAGATCAAAAAATCGAAAGTTTATTAGCAGAATCGAATGTAATGAAACTTATTTAAAACAGTCCACCACTTTTAAAGTTTTGTTTTAATCATACCTACTCATTTTTCGTCATTCTTATGTAGTACTAGTTGACGCCAGCGGCTTCGCCCGCGTCGAGAAGTTTTTCCGTTCCCGTTTCCCACAGGAACTTGTTCCTGGGATAATAAGTAGCCTATGTGTTATTCTGATGTATAAGCTATATTATTGTAAGATGTCATTAAAATCCATTCAGTAGTTTTTACGTGAAAGAGTAACAAAAATTCGTACTTACAAACTTTCGTGTTAATATCTATTAATAGGATTTATTCATTATTTTCATGTTTCTTTAACATACTTTTCTTTGAATTAAATATTTCTCTCAAAATCAGTAAGCCTGTCAAAATATGACAGGCTTACTGATTTTTGCCAGTAACATGGCAGTCGTTAAGCTCAGTTAAAGGCCTTATGGGGTCGGCTTGAAAAATTTCAACAGCAGGTCTCCACAACCTGCGCCTGTCCATTTCAACACGGCAATGGGTTCATCACCTGTTACGTGGGACAAAAATGAATACGGTGAAATGTGGGCGTATAGTATGCCTCTGCCTACCCCTTTGAGGATAAAGGCGTGGCAATATGTATGTACTCGTATATTTGCTGATTTTATTACGATATTTGCTTTCTTAACATGTAAGGTCTAATGTGCTTGCAACATTGCCCCTTCAACACAATTTTTCCTGATCACTTAAAATATGATCCTAACACAGTTCTATCAACATAATTTAGGTAGTGTTTTTTTAGCCGTCTAGAAAATCAGCTGGCTTTTCACATCCAGTTGTCCTTGATCTAGTGCTCTAGAGCTCCGACGTATGAAGGTAGATACAAAACAATCATTTTTTTTTCTCTAAATACATAGGTATGTACTCTAGGACATCTTTTTGTTTTATTTTTATTATTTCTGTGCAACTAAACGTAATAAACTGTCGCATCTTTATTGATTTATTTCATTTCTAGAAAAATAAACTACCTGGCATTTATTCTTTTTCTGTTTTTGTGCAGGAATATGTCACTATAAATGAATACCCACATTGCCAGCTTTCATATTATTAAGTACTGTAATAAAATAACAATTATAAACTTTTAACATCAATATATTAAAATGATAATTATATATTTAATATTTTTTTTATTCGTTTTGTTTTCAGATATTTTTCTACATTAACGATAGAAAAAGTATAACAATAATTGGATTGAGATTCAACTGAAATAATATACCTACTACTTTCTTCTTGATAGCGCACTTTTTAAAATAACTGATTCGATTCATATATGTTTGAAGTCCGCATCGGGTCGTTCACATTAAGGGGATTACCTCGCTCAAATCCCAAAAACAAGGTAAGTTTAAAGAAGATTGCAGATGAATCAGTTTGTGCGTTGCCCTTATAAAAAATATATGGTATATTTAAGGTCATCACAAATACATTGTATTGTTTAAAATTTTAATAAACTTCCCAAAAATTGGATAAAAAATCTTATTAAATAGGTCCTTTTTCAACCTAAATTGTAAATTTTCTCTGTAACGGCTAAATAGTTAGGCATGAATTTTGTATCAAAAAATATGTAGTGACGTATTTCACAATTTGTATTGTTTTTTTTTTCTTATTTATTTTAATATTTTTAAATTATGAATAACAACCCGAAACCTCACCAGCACTCCGCTTGAAGCACCCCCTTCTAAGGCCTGTGACACGTACTCGGGACGCGTTACTTTAGTGTCTCGATTACTCTTGTGACGGGTGGACTGTATGCGCGTTATTTTTTCCAAATAAAATCTAAAAGTCCACGTTTTGAATGTTTTATGAATGAAATCTTGTTGTAAATAAAAATAAATAAACTTAACGCTGACACTTTCATTCAAACCTGCCATATTGCGTATCAGTTCGTTACGTATTCGGTCGGCCAAGGTAACGCCGCACAATTTTCGAAGTGACCGCATCTCCACAGCATTCAATTTACTTTAATGCATCTGTTGACATACCCAGGTTTCACTACCGTAAAGCAAAGTTGGCACTAGCACTGCGTTGTGAATCGCCATGCGTGCTGCTTTTACGATGCTTTGTCGCTTTACTAACTGGGACAAAGCACCGTTAACTTTGTTTCCGGCAGCTACTCGCCGTTCTACATCCGAATCACATCTTCCATCCGCGCTAAACATACTTCCTAAATACACAATTTCATTCACTTGCTCTAGACGTTCCTGGTTTACCCTAATCTCGCATTTAGTTCCAACGTCACCTCTTGCAAATACTAGAACCTTAGTTTTACAAATATAATAATTTCGTAAAACAACATTAGTAATTAAGTTTGTAAATATATTTAAAGTAGTTTGTAATTTCGTTTTGTTTTTTCAACCGATCATAGAGTAAGCCTGACTATGCCAAAATATATGAATAAAAGTAAGGTGAAGCGTGACCGAGCTCTCCAAAACTATTGGTAAGTACCTACCCTATTGAGTACATTATTTCTATTGTGTTTATTTTTTATTGTTTTAAGCTATCTTGAGAATTTCGAATGACGGAGGATGGAGACCTTGGTGACTGATGATGTCACCTACCTGATGGTGGACTACGAAGGTGGGTATACGAACCCAGTGCCGACGCTACGTAGAACCAGCGTGTTTGGACTCATTCGAAAGGTCTCATGGTGACCTTGGTGACTAATGATGTCACCTACCTGATGGTGGATTACGAAGGTGAGTATAGGATCTCAGTGATGGCACTACGTAGAATCATCGTGATTGTACTCATTTGAAAGGTCTCATGGAGACCTTGGTGACTGATGATGTCACCTACCTGATGGTGGACTACGAAAGTGGGTATAGGATCTCAGTGAGGGCGCTACGTAGAACCAGCGTGTTTAACCCCATTCGAAAGGTCTCATGGGGACCTTGGTGACTAATAATGTCACCTACCTGATGGTGGCCTACAAAGGTGGGTATATGAACCCAGTAACGGCGCTACGTAGAACCAGCGTGTTTGGTCTCATTCGAAAGGTCTCATGAAGATCTTGGTGACTAATGATGTCACCTACCTGATGGTGGACTACAAAGGTGGGTATACGATCTCAGTGACGGCACTATGTAGAACCATCGTGATAGGACTCATTTGAAAAGTCTCATGGAGACCTTGGTGACTGATGATGTCACCTACCTGATGGTGGACTACAAAGGTGGGTATAGGATCTCAGTGACGGCGCTACGTAGTACCAGCGTGTTTGGATCCATTTGAAAGAGGTCATGGAAACTAAGGTGACCGCAAAAATAATCTTGTTTAAAAAAAACCTAGTTAAAATACCTTTTAGTTTTTTTGCGGTGTAAATATGGCTATTATCACCAAACTGTAATAGCAAACAATATTACTTTAGCTCATTTAAGTTATTATTTTTCAGGCAATTCATTAAGAAACCAGCAAAACTCCGAATCACAAAATCAGGAACTTCAGCCATTAACAGATACACACGATCTGTCTAGTATGGCAGTTGATGAGGGGGCAGAGCAAATTATGCCGGTAGCTTATTGTGTTTGCTTACACTGCGGTATATGTGAGTGAAAGTGAAAAATCTTTATTCATGTAGGTCACAAAGTAACACTTATAAACGTCAAGATTATTGCTTTTACATTTACATTTACTGCCAGATTCGCAACGCATTAGGTAGAGCCTGAGGAAGAACCTGGCAATAAAACTCATGGCCACTCTTTTCTAACTGCCAGTAATTACATTAGTTTTATTTACATGATATTTGAACAAATTATATAGTAATGAGTCTATACAAAAGAAACAAAATCAAATCAAAATGAAAGCGTTTCTAGTTGCCATTTTTAAAGGTAGCCCACCCTGATGAGGAAGACTCCGGCAAGAAACTAAATAGCTGTTATTTAAAAATGCAGGTATAGCTTACAATAATAAACTTACATTGTTCCCTTGGAGTTACGTGAGAACAGTCGACTAAACTTAATTTGCCTTAAATATAAATAGTATTATTTGTAATAATTGCTATAACAGCTAGGAGCTGACCAGTCCCAACAGACGGCACCCGTTCACGGGTATGACGCATATATCAGCCATCGCCCTACTCAACCGTATTATAGGGAATAAGGCGACCCGATTCATGCACCACCACTGCTAGGACACTTAGGCGAGCATGACATACTCAAACTGCACAGCAACCATCATGTCAATTTCAAAAATTATAAAAAGCTATGTGGACGGTGCTCACACAATAACAAGCTCAAATTACATATAATTATATTAGTGAACCTGACGTTTCAGATCACTTATGTTGAACAAATGTACATTATATTTATAATGATTCTTTATTTTTATTAATTCTATTTGTATATTTATGTGTGTTGACTTAGAGCGACTTACTCCCATGCATTTTTATCATTTATATAGTCTGAAATTTTATAATATGCCTCGTTACACAATTTGGCCTTGACTGTTGTCTTAAACATATTTATTGACAATATTCTAATTTTATCGGGAAGTTTGTTATAGAATCGTATATATTGCCCCATAAAAGAATTGCTGATTATTTCGAGACGAGTAGAATGTAATACAAGATTATCTTTATGCCTAGAGTTTACATTATGTATATCACTTTTTTTAACAAATGTGTCTATGTTTTTGTGCACATAAAGTAAATTCTCATAAAAATATTGTGATATAACGGTAAGAATATTAATTTCTTTGAATCTTTCTCTTAGAGATACCCTGGTACCAAGCTGGTATATTGCTCTCACAGCTCTCTTCTGTAAAATAAATATCGTATTAATGTCCGCTGAGTCTCCCCAGAGAAGAATTCCGTATGACATAACGCTATGGAAATAACTGAAATAAACTATTCTAGCCATTTCAACATCAGTGAGCCGTCTTATTGTTTTTACTGCATATGCAGCAGAGCTTAATTTGCCTGACAATTTTTCTATATGTGGTCCCCACTGCAACTTTGAATCAATAGTTATACCCAAAAACACAGAAGCCCCAACAGTATCCAACCCTGATCCATTAAGTTGCACATTGGTCGCCACCTGTCTCACATTAGGTGCCGAAAATTTAATTACTTTAGCTTTTTTATCATTTAAAAGAAGATTATTAACGTTAAACCAATAAACAACTTTTGAAAGTGCACTGTTAACATCGTCATAATTAATTAATTGTCTATTAATATTAAATGTCAAAGAGGTATCATCCGCAAACAGCACAATCTCATGTTTATCCCCAACATAGTAAGGTAAGTCATTAATGTATATCAAAAAAAGAAATGGACCAAGGCTTGATCCCTGTGGAACACCCATTACAACTGGAGATCCTGCTGATCGTTTACCGTTTACTTCAACCCTCTGAATTCTATTGCTTAAATAAGAAGTCATAAGGTCGAGAGCTTTATTTTTGATACCGTAGTGGCGTAATTTCTTTACAAGAGTTTCGTGATGAACGTTTTTTGCGATTTATCTAAAGCCTTCGTTTAGATAAATTGCAAAAAACACCTAATGCATCTTGCGAATCCTCCCAAGCCGCATAAATACTTTTGAGTAAAGCAACCCCTGCATCCACCGTTGAGCAACCCTTTGTAAATCCAAACTGTTTCCTGTGTAGTAAATTATGTATATTAAAGTGACTAAGCAACTGTCCAAGCATTAGCTTTTCGAATATTTTACTTAGTGTTAGTAGTACGGAAACAGGCCGAAAGTTAGAGGGATATGTATTATCACCGGCTTTAAATAAAGGAACTACTTTACTATGTTTCATTAAGTCAGGAAATACCCCAGACTTGACACAGCAATTGAACACAGCTGCCAGATGTGGAGCTATTACAGTGATAATATGAGAGACAGTTTTAACAGATAGACCCCACAAATCTTTAGTGTTTTTCATATTAATTGCCTTAAAAGTTTTTAAAATATCTCTAGGACTAACAGCTGAAAATTCAAAGTCTGTGCCACATTCCTCCACGACATTTTTTAAAAGTTGTTCAGCATCGTTAGAGCAAGATGAGAGAGTTCTTGTATTTGAAAGAGGAATGTTAGAAAAATATTGTTCAAATTCAGTTGCTACTTTAAAATCTTCTATAATATTTACGTTATTTATTTTTAATTGAAAATCATGACTGCGCACTTTGGATTTACCGGTTTCAATATTTATAACATTCCAAGTTTCCTTAATAACATTATTTGAATATTAGATTTTTATTTTTTTTATATGTTCGATAGTTTCCCTAGCTAATTTAATTTATTTTACCAGATTTGATTATTGAAGAACAAGAATCACAAGCATAAACAAAAAATATATCTGGAAGACGAATTATAGATATAGCTTACTTCTTTTCCAAAATACAAGAAATAGGCGGCCATGGTGCTTTTAACTGTGGTATAAAAAGTTTGAAACTTATAGGAGAGAAACGTGTTGGACTTGCTTCTAAGTTTACAGTAGAATGTTTGATGTGTAAAGAGAAGTTTTCTCTTTGTAATGTCACTGGCGACTTAGATATTAATACAGCAGCGGTCGCGGGTGCCGCTTCAGTTGGTATAGGGTATTCGCAATTAGAGGAACTGTTATCAGCATTTGACTTGCTCGTGATGTCTGAACCTGTATACCAAAAACGCCACGACATTGCTTCCAATGCCTGGGACAAAGCACTTAGCAAATCCATGAATGATGCTGCTGAAGAAGATAAAAGAATTGCTTTAGAAAAAGGTAACGTCAGCAAAGATGGGATCCCTATCATAGATGTGGTTGTAGACGGATGCTGGAGTAAGAGGTCTTACAAAAAGAACTACTCAGCAATGTCAGGAGCTGCTGCCATAATTGGAAGACACACAAAAAAGATTTTGTTTCTTGGCATTAAAAATAAATACTGGAGCAAATGTACGCAAGACCTTAATAAAAATCAAAACCCAAAAACTCACCAGTGCTTTAAAAATTTTACGAGATCATCGACTGCCATGGAGTCAACAATAATTGTGGAAGGGTTTAAAGCATCTATGGAAATGTATGGTCTGATTTATGGTCGCCACATTTCTGACGGAGACTCTAGCACGTATGCGAAAATTTATCCTAAATTTACAGTTGAAAAGGTAGAATGCAGGAACCTCCTTCTAAGAAACTTGTGCAACAAATTAGACAACCTAACCACTGATACGAAATATCCTATAAGTTTCAGAAAACTAATCACAAAAAAAACGCATCATGAGCATTAGGTCAGCAATACGAAAATGCAGCAAAAATACCACGACTCGTTAGAAAATTTAGATTTTAGCACTCAAAACTTTTTGAATACATCCAGACTGTACATTTACATGCCTTTGGTAACCATACCAAATGTAAAAGCCATTTCTGTAACAGTCTACAAAATGTTGAAATCTTACCGCAAGCATTTTTTACAAGTTTCTTATGGCAGAAAATATGTTTTTTTATTAATACAATTGCGGGACATTCCAGAAGTCTTGTTCATGATGTCGACAGTAACATCGTGGAAAGTTTTCATAGCGTAGTAGCCAAATTTGTGGGTGGTAAAAGAGTGAATTATTCGTGCAGGCGTGGATACCAAACTCGATGTTCAGCGTCTGCAGTTAATTTTAATACTAAAGGAAAACCTGTTTCCATATTGTATAAAACAATTGTCGGGCAAAGTCCTAAGGGCAAAATGAGCACCTTAGATAACAAGTATTGCAGAAAAAGAAATTTGTTAAAACATATTTATTAGAAAAAACGACAGACACATGGTGCCGTAAATAAAGATTATGGCGAACAAACTATAAGGCCCGATGTGAGTGATGCGATGCTAGAACAAATGAAGGAGAATTTTCTATCCAACTTAGATAAAAGTGAGGAAGAAAGAAGACAAATTGAAAGACAAACAATTTTGCAGAGCGAATCAAGCGAATGGCTCGAACTCCGGCGCTCCTTGTTGACGGCTTCAAACTTTGGAAGAGTTATTAAAATGAGGCCTGATACTAGTTGCGCCAGCGTAGTCAAACAACTGCTCTACAAAATAAATATAGATGCTGCGCCTATACAGCATGGAAGAGAACACGAAAAAAAAGCGCTAGATCAGCTATCTATACAAAACGATGTTGAAATTAGACCATGCGGACTTTTTATAGATCCCGAGATTCCATATTTAGGAGCTACTCCAGATGGGCTTATTGGAGCAAACGCGATAGTAGAGGTGAAATGTCCCATCTCAGCGCACAAGATAAGACTAGACGAAGCCATAGCTCAAAAAAAAGTAAATTTTTGGGTTAAAGATAACTCGGGCATTTTGCAGATTAATAAAACCCACAATTGGTATTACCAAGTTCAAGGGCAATTGCATGTGACTCGGAAAGCAAAATGTTTATTTGGAGTATGGTTTAATGAGTCAAAGCCTCTGAAAACAGAAACAATAATTAGAGACGATGATTTTTTCGAAAATATAATAAAAATAAAATTATGTACATTTTATTTAAATTGTATTTTGCCGGAACTTTTGGATCCGCTGCACAGTCGAAATATTGCAATTAGAAATCCGCCATATATTTCACAGGCAATAAAGAACAAGGAAGACTGGAAAAAGGTGCATAACTTACAAAAACCATAAGACGAAAATATGTGCGTACTTCAAGAAGAAAGCCTACATGCACCACCTCCACCAACACTTATCCCAATAAATGACCAACCGACCTGTTCACGATATTTAAATTTCAGTGACTTTTAACGGGAAGAGTTTGAGATTTTGTCATTATTATACAATTAATTAATAATTATAATTGTAATAATTGCTTGACAGTGATAAAGAAAATAAAGGTGATTATTTATAGCTTATTGTTTATTTTGCTAATAACCCTAACTATTTCTGTTACTGAGATCCAATAAGCACTTACCTGGTCATCATCAGACCTTCAGAATGTATTATGTAGTAGCACTAGTGCTCAATAAGATAAATGTTGAAAGCTAGGTCATCCTTACTATTTCCGTTACTGAGAACAAATATCCACTTACCTGGTCATCATCAGACCTTCAGAATGTACCATGTAGTATCACCAGTGCTCAATTAGATAAAAGTTGAAAGCTAGGTCATCCTTACTATTTCTGTTACTGAGAACCAATAAGCACTTACCTGGTCATCATCAGACCTTCAGAATGTACCATGTAGTATCACCAGTGCTCAATTAGATAAATGTTGAAAGCTAGGTCATCCTAATTATTTCCGTTACTGAGCACCAATATCCACTTACCTGGTCATGATCAGACCTTCAGAATGTACCATGTAGTGGCACCAGTGCTCAATCAGATAAATGTTAAAAGCTAGGTCATCCTAACTATTTCCGTTACTGAGAACCAATAAGCACTTACCTGGTCATCATCAGACCTTCAGAAGGTACCATGTTGTATCACGAGAGCTCAATTAGATAAATGTTGAAAGCTAGGTCATCCTAATTATTTCCGTTACTGAGAACCAATATCCACTTACCTGGTCATCATCAGACCTTCAGAATGTACCATGTAGTATCACCAGTGCTCAATTAGATAAATGTTGAAAGCTAGGTCATCCTAACTATTTTCGTTACTGAGAACCAATAAGCACTTACCTGGTCATCATCAGACCTTCAGAATGTACCATTGCTCAATTAGATAAATGTTGAAAGCTAGGTCATCCTAACTATTTCCGTTACAGAGAACCAATAAGCACTTACCTGGTCATCATCAGACCTTCAGAATGTACCATGTCCACCAACACTTATCCCAATAAATGACCAACCGACCTGTTCACGATATTTAAATTTCAGTGACTTTTAACGGGAAGAGTTTGAGATTTTGTCATTATTATACAATTAATTAATAATTATCACACCAGTGCTCATTTAGATAAATGTTGAAAGCTAGGTCATCCTTACTGTTTCTGTTACTGAGAACCAATAAGCACTAACCTGGTCATCATCAGACCTTCAGAATGTACCATGTAGTGGCACTAGTGCACAATTAGATAAATTTTGAAAGCTAGGTCATCCTAACTATTTCCGTTACTGAGAACCAATAAGCACTTACCTGGTCATCATCAGACCTTCATTATGTATCATTTATTAGAATGAAAGCTATGTCAGCAGGCATATTGCATCGTGTAGTTAAAAATAAATTATGATGTAGACAAATAAATATAAAATATAAAATTTGATAGACTAGAAAAAGACAAGACTACAAAAACCAGGGAAACAAAATTTATTAGACCTCTCAGAGAGCAAATGAAATAGGCAAAAACGATGACAACTCTGCGACACATCTGTGTTCTTGTATAATCTTCAGTTCGTTTTTTTTTGTAGTACGGTCGTTGGTCGGTAGGTGGCGCCAAAAAACAAATACTAGTACAGGGATCAAATCTTCAAGGTCAACGGGCAAAGTAATGGCCTTAATCGATATTTTTAATCATGTCATCTCACTATGTAGCAAAAACTGACACTTTTCAAATGTGGCCTATTATAATGACTCAACTATATACTTAAACCTCTGCCTATGCTTTTGACAAAAACTTTTGAATTTATCTCGTTCCGATCTACAGACCTACATGATGGTGGACTTTATTATTTTCTATATAATTGTGGGACATTTTTTTACACAGCGCCGTCTAGCCCAAAGTAAGCTAAGTTTGTGTTATGTGATTTAGACAACTGAATATAAACATACTTATATATATTTCTAAATACTGACTTATTTTTATTCGAATCCGGCACCGCAGATGCGGCCATCTCATACACTACCACCGCGCCACCGAGGCAGTCAATAAATAAATTTATAAACATTGAAGGTTGTAAGATTACTTCCAAATGCTAGTCCTAGTAGCATCCGAATTCCTTTACTACTCTAGTATTTTCTGCTTACTACTTAACGATGTAATTTTATTTTAATCAAGGGATTCATTAATGATTTGCAATGTCAGATAACCATATCTGTAATCCCACTACGTAACTATTTGAAATATTAAACAAAGATATTAATTAAGAGATGTGGTCGCTATTATAAAATGGGACAAAAACATTAATCCAATATAATTGTATAAATCACGAACGTTTTATAATCGGGTCGCTTTAATATCTATAATTTATTGTATGATTTAAATCATAATGATAACTATCAATGCTTAATTTGTTTTCTGTATCATACATCATCAATGATATACTATCTAACTATCTTCACGCTGTATCCCTGATAGGGTAGTCATAAAGGACAGATCGCAGGCTTCACGATCCAAGAATACTTCTTTCGCTTCTTGCAGATTCATTAATTGCTTCATACATGCACGTCGAGTACTTTTGAGTTTTCAGAGCTTATTTGAGCGAAAATGATAACCTTTATGAGCGCATATTAGTTAATACTATGCAAGCTTTATATCTTAAACAGTTTGACGAAATTCATTGGGCAATTTTTTGCAAAAAGCTTTAAATAAATAAACAATTTTACTGAGTAAAGTAAGTTATTGTGTTTCAATTTCTATTATAAGTTTATAAAAAAAGTTTATATGACAACTTTCTTAAAAATAAAACAAATATATTTAGCAAATTACATTTGATTTCATCGTAGTCAATCGAAACAATTTTCTTTAAAAACTTGATTAGCCTTGCTTTTTATAAAAAAAAATCAATCTGTAAAGAATTCAAATGCAGAATGATTCCAACAATTTTTACTCTTTGAAACAATATCACTGGCGTTTAAAAGTTTTAAATTTATTAGAAATCCGATCACGTACGGGGTGTCTTTTGGACGCCCATTTCTCAACTGAAGATAAATATTAGAGCAACAATTTTATAAAAGAAGTTAGGGGGACATATGTTTTTTGTTGTCCTTACCGTTTGTTTAGGATCGTCCCAACTTTATTTTATCCCAAACCAATAGGTCAATGAATAAAGTCCCGAGCTTGGATAGATTTAATCCCCGGGGTTTGAATAGGCTTTTGCTTTCATCTTGGAGATAAAGTAGGCGATTTTGTTACTTTAGATTAAAAGTCGTGGTATTGTATGTCTAAGGGTTTATTTAAGACGAGGCTTGTATAGCGTAAGCATTGTTTAATAATGGAACATTTCGATCCCTTGTAGTATTAAAGAGCATAAGTAATGGGCTCCACCAGTATCTCTGGGGCCCAAGCGACCTCACTGAAAATTTATGTCATAAGTGACATATGGTAACATATGCTGTTCCTAGAAGCCAAATAAAAATTGACCGTAGGCTTCTAATCCAAGTAGGGTTTTATAACTTCCCACGAGAAGCTGGACGCATATTATTCAGTACTATTATTCTTTTTCTTAATTTTTGTGTATTCCCAGGTCCTACCTGGATTTGGAGCTTCGGATTATCATTTATTGGATTTTAAGAGCAGCTTTGGCTTATTTTTTTCATTCGGCATTGTTGTGAGCGTCGGACCTATCAACCCCGTAAGGGCGCTTGCATCTTCGTTGCCTCTTCCTTTGATCAGCAGGTGCACCACTAGCAGGTGAGTTAGCTTGGGTCCCGGAAATCTAGGGTCTTGAACCCCTTACACACATAATCATAAAGGCCTATCCGCACACAACAGTGCCAGCACAGTGACGTTCAGTGCGTTCAGTGCGCACTGTCACTGACGAGTGCGGATAGTGTCGTACAAAATGTATGCAACAATATAATTTTTCAATGACACTGATGTATACGTTACTAATCGGCACGTGTCGGCACTGTGCCGGCACTGTTGTGTGCGGATAGGCCTTTAATCATTAATGAGTACAGTCAGCTCCAGAGAAATCTCATACCCAGGAGTTTATATTTACACTCTAAGGTCCGTATTCCAGAACGCTTCTCAATACTCAATCAACGCTTGAGGCTATATTTTGCTTTATAAAATCTACTCTTTAGCGTCGATTGAGTATTGAGAAACGTTCTGGAATACGGCCCCAAGAGAGTGAGATTTTTTTGGAGCTGATTGTACTAATATGACAAAGACGATAGTTTGGGAGTGAGTGCATTTGTTATACACTCACAAACTACTAGACGCTCATACGGTTTAACGGCCTAATTTAGCTAAAATTAGATGTGAAGGTAGGTGGATTTACTTATACGCTACTTTTTACTCCAAGAACAGGTTCATAGGATATACGGATAAGTACGGAAAGAAATTACCACGAAAGTAGAACGCGGCTATCCTATAGTATAACATATAACTCATCACCTGTTTTGTGGGACAAAAATACATAGGATGAAATCAATCAATCAAATCAGCCTATATCAGTCTCTCCCAATTTACGCCACAATACACGGTCCTGCACCTTCCGCATTAAGTCCCTCACTGCAACCTTTTCCAGGTCGTCGGTCGATCTGGCAGGAGGTCGTCCTAGCGTACGTTTGCCGAGTCGCGGTCTCCACTCCAGAACTCGTTTGCTCCATTGGCCATCGGTTCTTCTACAGATGTGGCCAGCCCATTGCCACTTTAGCGTGCTTACTCTACGAGCTATATCAACCACTCTGGTTCTCTGACGGATAACCTCGTTTCGGAGTTTATCCCTCAAAGATACCCCGAGCATAGCACGCTCCATAGCCCGTTGTGCAACTTTGAGGGCATGGACTAACCACACCGTAAGTGTCCACGTCTCGGCACCGTAAGTCATAACCGGTAGAACGCACTGGTTGTACACCTTCGTCTTCAGGCATTGAGATATAGGCGAATAGAAAACTCGACGCAGTTTGTTGAACGCTGCCCAGCCCAAGCGAATCCTTCTTGATAGGATGAAATGCTGGCGGATATTCATTTTTACACGACTAAACGGTCCTCCTGATCGAAAGTAGTTGGCTATGGACGTCTGCAACACCTTCGGGGAGAAAAAGCGTTACTAATGAAAAAGGAAACTTACGATTGAAGAGAAAATAATGATTTTCAGTCGAATTCAATTATCTATGTATGTATAAATGACTTGCAAACTGTCCTAAATATTAAGTTTCGCATTCGGCGCTTCTTCATTACCACTCACGATAAGTAACAAGAGTGACATGATTTTTTGCGTGCGGTTTTCAATTCATTTCAAACTGATATACACACGACATGTATAATAACGTGTCAATGAAGAAACTTTTATCCGTTGACTGTCTCATAGTGTATACGACTGCTGAGGTCTTGGGTTCAAATATTAGGCCGGATATTTTCTGGCCCAATATTTGATTTGTAATTTTTTGCGTCAGTTTTGGGACTTATTAAAAAAAATACTCATTATAAGTGGGTAGGTACTCAGCTTTCTTAATCTTCTCTTCTTCTTAATGTATTGCCAGTAGCTTACAAAGTCTACCCGGTTCTAATGACTGTGGTTTACATTTGTGCATTAGCTATTTTTTGTGACTTAGTGTTTCGTTATTATTACACTGACCTCCTAAACCCTTACGGGTAGAACCAGTCTACGTTGCCTCGTCTGTTAGTCAGCAAGTGCACTCACGGCTTGCAGGTGAAGTCGCTTGGTCATAAGAAATCTTGCTGGGGCAATTTACACTTATAATAAATAAAAAAACGTGTTGCACTTGGGGACTGTCGCGGTAAGCATAGCATTTTTATCAAGTTTGCAATTATAATTATTTATTTATACTGTATTATTAATATATACAGGAACGCTCGCCCGAGCTCGGTGAAGCTCGTGTGAGGTTTTATTTTTCGTTACGGAATTTCTTGAATCAGTCGCCGCGCTCAAAGCCCGCGATAAAAGCTATGCAACAGCTTAAAAAGCTGCGTCGCATAAAATGATACCAGGTTAAAATCAAAGTACATTTATTATAAGTACGCATAAACTTGGTTGGGTACTAAGCCTTTTAGCAATTAAAAAAAATATTTTCCGAAAGAATTACGTATATTAACGGAATTGTGTGCACAGGCTCAACGTTTAATGATGTCGGAACAAAGGTTAATTGAATTACTCGGCAATTCCATTGCAATTGAAAAAAAAAACAGGAATGTAAAGTTATTTCAAGAGTGGGGTACTAGGTTAATTGGAAATGCTTCTCGATTTCGCTATCTTTACACACCTTTTTCGTCGAAGTGATAGGCAGGCCGCTCACATATCAGTAATTTTACGTAATAGGTGGTTAACCTATTTTTGTTTTGAAAGGGACGGGAACAGGTTGTGTCTAACTGCTGTGAAAATATTTCACGCCCCCATAATTTCTTCAAGTCAGTTTGTTGATTTTCCTGTTACTGGCAGACGCAACAACGACGTAACATGCTTTTTGCAGCACAAAAACGCTGGTAAATAACATGCAAACGGCCATTGAAAACCCAACCAAATTGTAACAAAAAGACCAATGAGCAAGAGAAGCTAAAAGCGCGATCTATAAATATTCAAATTAAGAACCTTACATTTCTAAAATATGCAAAGAAAATCATTATCAGATTGTTCATACCACTAAGGAGCTCTAGGGTGGAATAACCTCGAAGTACTCTTTTTACTTTAGACCTAATAAATTGGAAAATAAACAAGTTGTATTTTTCAAGAAACACAGACTTAGGCAGTGAATTCCATGCCAGTACAGTGCTAATCTACCTTACGTCCGATGCTCTAGGCTTTGCAACCGTGATCTGGTCACACTGTCGCTTCTTATCAACTTTAGTGGTCTTTCAATGAACTCCAAAGCTTTTAGCGATTTCTAGGCAGAGCTATCCTAAAGGTGAGATCACTGTTCCTAAATCAGGTATACGTGCACCTTATACAGCGTCAGTAGCTGAAAAATATATGATAGTTCACGGGCCGTATGCTTAATTGCCATCACACAAGTAGCTATACAGTCAATTGGATGAAAAGTGATGATCGTATCCTAGGGACGTTGGCAATATCAAAAGTCAGAGGATTTATTTTCATGTTGCAAACCCTGAAAGATCAGTTTATGTTAAACTATGTAATAGAAAAGAATAAGATTGACCTCGTTCTTAAAGAAAAATTGCCACAGCAAGTAGCCATAACCTGCGTATGTCCATAAAAATGGCAATAAGCTTACCATATACTGCGAGGGACAAAATAAAACAGGTACGTAATGCCTTAGGGGACAGAGTCGTGACTGTTTGTGTATTTATTATAATTTAGTGCGTAGGTACTAGTGTCAGGAAGGTACATGAAGAAAGAGCAAGGAAAGTTGCTCGCTCCCTCTCGCTCGCGCCCTATTTTAGAGACTTCATTATTTTAAAATTTATTTCGCTAATTTATCACGCCTTATCCCCAAAGGGGTGACAGAGGCATATTATATGCCCACTTTTCCCCGAGTGTATTCTTGTCCCACATAATAGGTGGTGTGTCCATTACCGTGTTGAAATAGACAGATGCAGGTTGTGGCGACCTGCTGTTGAAATTTTTAAAGCCGCCCGTAAGGCCTTCATCTTGACTTAACGACTGCCATGTTACTGGCCACCGGGAGCAACGGCTTAACGTGCCTTCCGAAGCACGGAAACGCTCGCAAATGTAAATGCCACAAAATGGTCACTCCTCTGTGACCAGCTATAGCGAAAGTTGTTTAACGCAGTGATCGTTTACTTTACAGAGTTTACAGAATACTGACTCCGCGGGACAACGAGCGCGTCCTTATAGAGACAATTTTTTAAAAGCATGTTTGTATAATGGTTGCTAATAAAATGGCAGTCGTTAAGCCAAGTTGAAGGCCTTACGGGCGGCTTAAAAAATTTCAACAGCAGGTCGATACAACCTGCGCCTGTCCATTTCAATACGGCAATGGCCTCACCACCTGTTACGTGGGACGAAAGTGCATACGGTGAAACGTGGGCGTTTAATATGCCTCTGCCTACCCCTTCGGGGATAAAGGCGTGACAATATGTATGTATGTTTATATAATTATTGTACTACTAACTAAATTTTTATATTATTTAGTAACGGTGTTAACTTTTTGTCTTTTTCTACACTAATATTATAAAGAGGAAAACTTTGTTTGTTTGTTTGTAATGAATAGGCTCAGAAACTACTGGACCGATTTTAAAAATTCTTTCACCATTTGAAAGCTACATTATATTTTATTTTGGTAGAAAATAGGGTGCCGTAAGATATTTGGGTTTTTCGGACACAAGGTGAAAAAAATCAACCAGAAAAGTAACTTATTTTGGCGGCTTACGGGCGTAGCCGGGCGCACAGCTAGTCCTAAATATTATTAGCTTAAAATTCATGAACAGTCGTCACTTACTGCTTTTTAATGTATCAAATGATTTAACTGAACACTGTCTCCCAAAATACAGGCGCAAGCCTAGTTTGGGAGCCAGATCAGGTATGTTTGTAACTCTCACTACAGCATAATCTAAGGCATAATTGTAAATCTTCTCTGTGACCAATAAAACATATTATTATTATTAATTGATAATAATACCATGAGCCAAGTTTCACGTAAGGCCGAAGACAAAAATTGCATACGCAGCCTGTCAGTTACCAGCCATTCATCTGTAGGTCTGTAGTAATTAGTGTAATCGTATGAGCACAGGATGGCGCCTCATGACACGCTTCGTATTATGAAATATATAAAATATGGTGTCTGTAGTAGAGAGTGAGTGACATTGATTCCTTGCTCTGTAGTCAGGAACATTGCTTATTAGAATTGAAGACCTTTTTGAGGTTTATGCGGTATTAAATCCGATTATCATGACTGGAATGGAAAGAATTCCCTGTGGACTTGAAACTTTTTTATATTGTTACGTTCGTAGGGTGTGAGTTCTAATAGGTATTTGCACTGATACCACAAATTAAATGGAAACACTTTAATTACTCAAAACAAGAACAATAACACCACAATTAACAATCGCTACTAAACACAATAAACACAAACTCTTCGCTTGGATATTCACACAGAAACACTATCGCACTATTTAGCTTCGATCACTGTTTGCTTCCTGAAAAGAGACTGGGAACATTTTGGAGAATTCCTTCCGTACCTACACTCGGGTACATTCTCTAGAATGTTCGACACGACACTTATTGCTCCGTCGGTGTGTGCTAGAAACTATTGTTGTCCCTTTTGGTGCTATCTCTATCACATAGCTCTAGAATGTTCTGAGTGTAGAACTCTAATAGTACTATCCCCCTTCACTCCTCCTTGAAATTTCGCCATATACTGAAGTGCACTTCAAAACCCCATAAGAGGATCTGAAAACGACTGAAAATAGGTTTTCAGCTTACGGTAGCATGAGATATGGTGTGGTCTGAAACGGACGAACGGACGGAAAACATGTTTCATGCGCCTAAAAACAACTGGGCAACTGGCAACTGAGGTGAAATTTCAGCCTGCTAAAAACACTTCCAAGACCCAAAAAAGACGTTTAAAGTTGTTCACTAGTCTACCGGCGTAACAATATGTAATAGATTCTCATAATACATTTTGTGCAAGAACCCTTTTTATCATGTTGATATGCATGAACATGTAGGGAGGTACAATCCAATTTGACTTACGTCTTCTAAGCGAGTAAACTGTATCTGACAGTTTTATGGACTTGTTACTTATGAACCGTTTGAAGTTAGTTTACACTATAAAGATAAACTACGCTATGTTTCTTAAGCTTTGAGGACCGTTCTGCAATATGACACTAAGATTTTAGCAAATTTGACTACCTCAGTGGCGCGGTGGGAGTGTATCTGACTGCTACGCAAGAGGTTGTGGGTTCCATTCCCACCCAGGAGAAAACTTTCTGTGACGAGCACGGTGGTTTATTCTGTCATCATCATCATCATCATCCGAGCGTACAGTTTCTCGCGACGCCCGGGGTCCGCTTTCCTACATTTTCTCCTCCACTTCGCACGGTCGTCGGCATCCCCTGTAGTGAGACCATTGGCACGCATGTCATCCCTTACAACGTCAAGCCAGCACTTCTTGGGTCTTCCCCTCTTACCGGGACCCAGCGGGGCTGACATGGCCAGACATTTGTTACCTACGTAGCCCGGCGGTTGCCGCAAGACGTGACCATACCAACGAAGGCGACACTCTTGCAACTTGTCTGCAATGTCACGGACGTGAAGGCTGCCGCGGATGCGAGAGTTCCTCACGCGGTCCATCAGCGTGACTCCACACATCCACCGCAGCATCTTCATTTCCGTGACACGCAGCTCCTGCTTGTGTCGCTCCAATATCGGCCACGTCTCACTGCCATGTAAAAGGACAGGTCTAATAATGGTTTTGTAGACCTGTCCCTTCAACCGGATCGGCATTTTAGGGTCACAAATGACACCGGTCATCTCCCGCCATTTGGCCCAAGCGGCTGCAATGCGTGACTTAACATCGCACTCGATGTCACTGAATATGTGAAAAACAGATCCCAGGTATTTAACCTGGTCTGTGCGCTCGACCAAATCATCGCCTATGCGGACGGATGTGGGATCTGTCGAGTTTAGTGCCAAGTATTCGGTCTTCGCCACATTTAGTTTCAGACCGCCGTTCTCAAGCGTCTCCTTCCACGCCTTTACACGTCACACCAATCTGCCCCTGTCCACGTCTGCCAGCGCTATATCGTCAGCATACATGAGCAACCATGGAGGCTGCTCATGCGAGTTCCTGATGCTGTCCGACAATTCGTCTAATATTACACTGAACAGAAGCGGACTAAGGACCGAACCCTGGTGTACCCCGACGGTGATGGGGAAGGGTTTCGTGTCGCCAACAGCAGTCCGAACCATTGAATCGGAGTCACAGTACATGTCCCGGATAGTGTCAATATAGACCTCTGGAACCCCTTTGGACCGCAGTGCCCACCAGATCATCGCACGAGGAACACAGTCGAAGGCCTTCTGCATGTCTAGAAACAAACAGTGCAGAGGCGTGTTCTTCGACCTGTATTTCTCTGCGACAACCCTCGGGGCAAAAACAGGGTCCGTGGTCCCATGACCAGGGCGAAACCCATATTGACACCCCGAGAGAATACACTCCTGCCGGATCCGAGAGTCTATAATCGTCTCAAAGATCTTCATGGTGTGGGACATCACCTTTATACCGCGGTAGCTCACGCACTCCTGCACTGATCCCTTACCTTTGAAGACTGGAGTAATAATACTCAGTCTCCATTGGTTTGGGATCTGCCCGCTGAGGAGTATGCAGTTAAAAAGGTTTACTAAGATGCCCACACCGCGAGGACCCATCGCCTTCCAGGCTTCGATGGGGATTCCATCGGGTCCGACAGCTTTCTTACACACTCATTTTTTAAATCAGAAGTAAGAATTTAGACATTTCTGTATACAAATAAACTTAAACGCGAAATCAATCGCAATCACTGCCCTCAATCAATACAAACAATAACGAAATATTAAAATGGCATTTATACACAGCGGCATTGAGCCCAAAGTAAGGCGTATAAGCTTGTGGTATGTGATCTAGACAACTGATAAACATACTTATATATTTCCAAATACATACCTACACACATAGCAAACACCGAAACTTCTAAACAAGCATTTGCTTATCACACAAATAATTGTACTGACCTGGAAATCAAGGCACTTGTTCGACAATTTCTGACAAACTTAGTTTCTCGCTACTAAATAATGATATGGTTGTATTCAGCGTACTTGATTCGAACCTAACAGAGTAATAAACATAAAAAGATAAAACATTTTATCACTTTTCATAACCATCGAATTTGATTATACTGAAGCAAATTACCGAGAACTCATATGTTTCCTTTCATCCTCTGATCCCAGTTTTAATACTAAAATATTCAATCCGCATATAAAACTAGCCATTAATAATAAATAGCTACATCGTTATCGCCGAATCTGTGCGTGAGCATCTGGTTAGTGACGTCATCTCGCCAGTTTACTTTTCTCTGTTAGAGATAACATCGGGAATACCTCCAGATATGTCATCTGTCAAAATATTAGCATTGACGGATAATAAGAATGAGGATGGTTTTTAAAATAAATTTCCGCTTATATAATTTTTAATGACCTTGAGCTAAGATCAACGTTATTAGCGAATCTTTATTTTTTAATGCCTATTGAATAATTTCTGAAGCGATACGATTTACGATAGTTAATTTATAGGTATAGTATTAAGTGAGGAAGGTGTGTTTATTTACATGTTTGTCTTTTTTTGATTTCTTTCTATTCAAATTCACTTGATTTTTAAAATAGAGCACCCAGGAGGATTTACAAACGTAAGAAAAGCACTCAACAGTCGATGATAAACATTGATACTCTTAGGGCCGTATTTCAGAACGTTTATCAACACTCAAAAAACACTTGAGAGTAGATTTTATAAGGCAAAATCTAGTCTCAAGCGTTGATCGAGTATTGAGAAGCGTTCTGGAATACGGACCTTAGTTGCTGTTATTAGCCTAACGCAACATAAACAACTAGCGGCTGCCTCGAGGTTTCATCCACGTAGCGCCCGTTCTAGTGGGAATACAAAGATAAAATGTTAGCCTAAGTTACTTCTTATAACATCAGCTATCTAACAGTGAAAGTCCCGTTGAAATCGGTCGTATTATTTCAGAGATTAGCCGGAACAAACACACATACAGATAGAGGAAAATTTTATTATATTTATTATTTTTATGCATGGCAGTAAGTTGAATGCGATCACTTCAAAAATCGTGCGGCGTAACTTTGGCCGACCGAATACGTCACGAAGTGATACCTAATATGGCAAGTTGTGATTGAAAGTGTCAGCGTTAAGCTGGAAAAGGAACGAATGAATGAGGAACGATTGACGATGAATACATATTTTGCGAAAGTAGAGGGTAGAACGGGTCAGGGTAGGCCGAGACTTACCTGACGACGTGAGCAGATTGCTCAAAAACGTAATGGTCAAAAGTACTCGGATACCCCGACGTGCATGTATGAAGCGATTAATGAATCTGCATGAAGCGAAAGAAGTATGCATGGATCGCAAAGCTTGGCGAACTGTCCTCTCTGACTACCCCGTCAGGGATACGGCATAAAGATAGTTTTTTAAGTTAAGTATTTTTTTTTAAATAAGGTCCGTATCTACTTGCATATGAATTAAGTGATAACACCCCTTCGTTGTTACGTCGGGGGTTAAAAAGCTGGTTATTTGGAATTACTGACAAAAGGACACTTAAATTCTATTTACCTATCTGTATCCATTTATTTTAATCAAAACATGTTATTAAACTCATAAATTTTTAATAAAGTGCAAAAAGACAATTCGATTCGAGACAGGGATTGAACCTGTGACCTTTGCCTAACCAGGGCAATGTTCTAGCCACCTGAACTACCCGAACCGTATCGAATCAAGTTGAAATTCTCCACCATATTTATATCGTCATTTTAAGAGTATGACTTAACTTGATTCGACACGGTTCGGGTAGTTCAGGTGGCTAGAACATTGTCCTGGTTAGGCAAAGGTCACAGGTTCAATCCCTGTCTCGAATCGAATTGTCTTTTTCTAAAATTTATGTTATTAAACTGTAAGCCTACTTTTGTTACAATGTAATAGCTCTCGTAATGACGACAATTTATTACTTGTCACGTCACAAGTCTGAAATGTTGCGTCAAACATCTATCTACCGTCAAAGAAATGTTACGTTGCGTTCGTCCTATTATTAGGTGCGTCTTGCCAAATTAACTGCTTTGTGTATGTTCCTTTGAACTTTTTCTGGTACAATAAATATGTAACGAAGACAGTTCTTGACATATTTTGATCATTGAGAGTGCTCCCTTACAGAATTAGCTAAAGTAACTTTACGCTGTGTCCCTGACAGGGTAGTCAGATAGATCAGATCGCCAGGTATCGCGTTTTTTCCTGCCTTTCACTTCCTGCAGATTTATTCTCAGATTTAATTCTCATCTCATAAATCTCATCTCCCTGATATAATGTATTATAGTGACTTTGTAAGTAACTATCATCACGCTGTATCCCTGACAGGGTAGTCAGATGGAACAGATCGCCAGGTATCGCAATCTAGGTATGAATACTTCTTTCACCTCCTGCAGATTTATTCTCTGATTTAATTCTCATCTCATACTATATATAAATCTCATCTCCCTGATATAACGTATTCTAGTGACAGTAAAAAGTGATCATTCTTTAACAGATAAGATTATAATAAGATGCTTTGCTAATTTATCCATTCCATTGTGCCATGATCACACATGCAAAGTTTAATTTCAAGTCTGGAACATTAAATTTTTATTGGAATTGTATTGCTTATGCAGTATTATCACAAACTAGCTATGCATAACGTTTTCGCCTGTGAAATCGTACTCCGTAGCACCCAGCCGAACCTAAGGCTGGGCGCTGTTTCCATCTACACATCAGATAGTGTGAGGCGGGATTGCGTCGCACCCGGGGGCATGGTAGGGAGGACACCAGTAGCCCTGATGCGTTCTTGTTGTTCCTCCTTTCTGCTGAGACAGGCGGTGTGGTTCTGTGGGTAGAATAGAAGATCGGGAGTCTCACACACGCTCTCTGTTTTTGTAGTGGTCTCATCCTAGATCTGCGCCTCGATAAGCCCCTGTGTATATCACCTGTTTACGAAGCCGACTATCCATTAGGAATAGATCTATCATGCTTCTTTTTGACTTACATATCCTCGTATACATATGAGTTTGTTTGTGGTTGAATATTGACATGATAATGATTTGTTGACGTTTATTAATAGTGCTCCGCACCCTTGGTAGTATCTAACATGATGATACATAGTCTATGTTACACGAGAATAAATTGATTAACAAAGAGTTGAACAATTTTTAAAATCACTTCAGTAATTCCAGAGTTAATGTACCAGGTATGAACAAAATAATCTTTCCTCTTTACAATATTAGTAAGATAATAAAAGAAATGGCAATAAAGTTTATTGAAGTAGACAATACATATAAAACTAAGTATAGGTATCTCTACATAAAATGCAACAACTTGCTATAAATCACTCGCTGATAATTAATTCCCTCCGTGTATAAAAGCCAGCTGCTACACATACCTATAACGCTCCTGAAATTTGGAAAATATCACATCCATTTGTTTTTTATTTTGCAATCTACTTACCTTATTTCAACAAAGCTCAATTATAATACCCGCCGTAAAGTCCACGAGACAATAACGATTGAAAACAAGATCACTTCAAGATAAAACTGTTGTATGAACACTATTAAACACGGGTTACGAAAATAAAACAACTTTAATTCATACACGTAAGTGGAGGTTACGAATGATAGATAAATTGGTGAAAAGGTTTCGGCGAGTGTTCGCAGCTACGAGTGAAAACGTCAGTTTCACACCGCGGTTGGGGACAGACTGCGGTGCGGGCGGAAGGTTCCGAGCCCCGAGGTGCGGCTCTCAAGTCTCTTCCGCCCGCCTAATACCGCGGATACGCGATACCTACAAGGGGAGGCATTCAACTTGCAAAATTATTGGCCTAGAAAATATAAAATATTAGGTCAAACTTTGGCTGTTTTATCAATAATTGTTTAAAATGCATATTATAAATACTCGTTTAGGTAACCCTTTCGGTGACATTTATTAAACTTAAAGAAATTTTGAGCATGCCATTTATTAGGCGCACTATAGAAATGTAAAAGTTTATATGAATGTTTCTTATTCTTTCACGCAAAAACGATTGAATGGATTATAATGAAATGTTTACAGAATATGTACCTATAGCATATGCATCAGAATAACACATAGGCTATTTTCTATCCCGGGAATAAGTTCCAGCGGTTAACGGGAACGGGAAATATGTCCACACGGGCTTTAACTAGTATCTAAATATTTAAAAAGTTCTCTCTGAATCAGAAGAAGGCCAGAATAAGTTGGATGTATTCATAATAATTGGTTTTATGAAAGGAGTGAATGATCAGATGACGAATAACAGGGATTAATGGAAAAAGAATATATATTCATATTGCACCGACCCCCAATGAAACTGGGACTATTTTTTTAGTAGCGCTAGAGGATGAACAGTCATAAATATCACTCACATACAAAAACATCATACCTAAATATGTTTATGACTTGTTGAATATTTAAGCTGTCAGGATCTTTGCATGAAATCTGAGCAAGCCTACGACAAACCTTAGTAGGAGAGTAATGCCTGCTTTACACCGCTAATTTCCTGCCTACGCACATTCAGATTTCATGAGGCCTTGTAAAATTTAAATATGAATTGGTGAATAGATTGCGTTGATTGTACTGTTGGAATTGCGTTGTAGCTTATGATTAAAATGTGAAAGGAATGTTTGTTTTTGATTATTCCGAATTGGTTTGTGTTTGAATTAGATTTGAGATGATTTTTATTTCTTATAGCAGATAATCCTGTGTTTATCAAAATTTTATTTGTATGTTTTTACCCAAATGTTTTTTAAGTAGTGAGATGAGATATAAGTAGAAAGCGATGAATTGTCCCATAATTTAATCTTCACGTCTTTAAAATAAAATGTTGAAAACGGAAAATAAATAAATCTTTACTTGATATTTTTCCGTATTTTATTATTTATTAATAATATAATATGAAAAGATAATTTCTGAGTTAGAGAAGTAATAACAGATGGACGACACATATGGTGTGTTATGCGCTTCCAAGTCCAGACCGAACGTGTTGATGATAGTTAGATAGTTAGATAGTTGACGTAGGAGACAATAAAACGTGTCCAATAGTAAGGACAAGGCTTTTAATATTTTCTTTTTGGATAGTTTGTACTTTGAAGAGGGCGCGCTGCGGTGCGCTGTAGTTTAGTGGTTTAGGTGTCAAAATTAGAGATTTTGCGGTTTGAGTATCGATTTTATATAATTCTCTCGGCCATTAGGCTCTCCTACTCTACTACCTACTCACTCTAAGCACAAGTTATTAACTAAAAACTACCAACCATAATTGCTAATATTGTCCTCGTGGGAATAAAGTAAAATGAGTAATTGTATTTCATATATAAAAGAGAATTTAGAGGATTAACGGCGCGAAGTAGTAATGATACATATAGGTACATACATACCTACTTGTAGGTATAGTCACACTTTATTCCCCGCATACTAAACGCCCACCTTACACCAGTTAGGTATATTTTGTACCATGTAATGAGTGATAAAGTCAATTGTTATGTTTCAATTGACAGGGGCAGGTTGTAGTCACCTGCCGTTGAAATTTATCATCCATCACAGACCTAACTACGAGGCACAGCTAGAAAAATAACGGTAAAAGACGTCTGTCTAATTTGTAAATTACAATAATAACAACTAATATAATAAATAACAATTAATATAACAAATTGCCTGACTATTATGGTTATTTTTCTAGCTACTAACTAATACTGTTTTTTACGCACATAGTACTGCCCCGCGGTCTCAGTGTTCGGTAAACGATCACTGAGGTACACAACTTTCACTATGGCTGGTCGTCGGATGGGTGACCACTTTGTGGCATTTACATTTGCGAGCGATTCCGTGCTTCGGAAAGCACGTTAAGCCGTTGGTCCCGGTTGCCAGTAAAATGGCGGTCGTTAAGCCTGGTTGAAGTTCTTATAGGCGGCTTAAAAAAATTCAACAGCAGGTAGCCACAACCTGCGTCTGTCTATTTCAACACGGCAATGGGCTCACCACCTATTACGTAGGACAGGAATCCACACGGTGAAAAGTGGGCATATAATATGCCTCTGCCACCCCTTCGGGGATAAGGCGTGATGGATGTTTTACTGTTTTTTACCGCCTGATTATTTTATAAGATCGACATAGTACCGACTCTAATTGAAGCTCTACAATTTCGTAACTGTCACATTCGAACGTAAATAAATAAATTATGTCACTCACACTTCTCATTTCTCAGAGTTTATTAGAATGATAGATAAGTTCAAGTTTTAAGTTACACTGAAATAGTTAATATTCATTTGTAATTTTCTTGAGAAACAGAACTTTCATTACATTTTCACAGAAAAGTTTACGAAATTTCCCACAAATATATTATTAATATATTTTAATTTACTTATATTTTATTTAAGTGTAATATATTTACCACACATATATTGCTATGTACTAGCTGACCCCCATGGTTTTACCCGTCACATACTTCAACTCCTGTTCCACCCATTTATTACTTCACTACATATTATAAAACAAAGTCGTTTTTCGCTGTCTGTCCCTATGTATGCTTAGATCTTTAAAACTACGCAATGAATTTCGATGCAGTTGTTTTTAAATAGATAGAGTGATTCATAGGGAAGGTTTTTATGTATAATTTGTTCAGTTTTTGTATACATTAACTTAATTATAACGATATATATTGGGGGTGTCGGAAAAAAATAGCCGTCTGGGAGCTTTTTTTAAACCCTTTGAGATATACCAAAATAATGTAGTGTGGAATTGTGTATCTAATATAGGTTTACAAAAAAGTCCGCGACGGTATATGTCTATCTCTTAAGGATAAGATGATTAATGCTTAAAAAAACAGCAATTATAAAGCTGTAATTTGAAGGCTATTTACACAAATACATTATTAATCTTTATCATTTTTAATATATTAGTTGGCTTCAGCATTTTATGAAGATTATTTTGTCTCTTTGCACCTTGCAAATTAAATGAATATCTTAGGACATTAGGCAATATTAAAAAAAAGCGCAAAGAAATTAATTTCGTGTTACCATAATTGGACCGGACCGTGCCGGCGCGGGCGTAGGTAATCAATTAATTTTTAAAATGTACAAACATTATTGTGAAATTAATAAATGTCGGGATTAAATGGGTGCTACGAGGTTCAAAGTATGTTACGGGCGAAGCCGGACTGGTCGTCTAGTTTATAATAATATATAAAATTGTTCTCATGTATGATCACTGCTCCGCTCTTCAGGGTAGTAGCGAGATGATACATAATTTTCTCTTCTGTAAATGGGCTACCCAACAAAAAATATTTTTTGAATTCGGTCCAGTAGTTCCTGAGATTAGTGAGTTCTACCAAAACAACAAACAAACCCTTTGGCTTTATATTTTAGTATCGATATCTTTCTATCTTTCTTTGCATATCCCTGACGGGGTAGTCAGAGAGGACAGATCGCCAGGTTTCGCGATCCATGCACATTTCTTTCGGTGTCTGCTGATTCATTAATCGCTTCATACATGCATGTCTGGGTATCCTAGTACCTTTAACATTTTCGTTTTTTGAGCAGTCTGCTCACGTGGTCTTCACATGTAAGTCTTGGACAACCCTGATTCCTTCTACCTTCAACTTTCGCATAATATATATGGTATGGATATAGATAGTATAGATATAGATTATATATTAGTAAAGAGATATTGACATGCCTAACGAAATAGGTCGAGGGCAAGAACTAGGTACTATCCTATACTACTAATGTTATAAACGTGAAAGTTTTTAATAATGTATGGATATAGGATCGTTACTCTTTCACGCAAAAACTACTAAATGAATTTTGATGAATATTTACCGTAATATAACCTACATATCAGAACAGAACAGAACACTGTGAAAGTAAGGTCTGACAATAAATATGAAAATATCTTTACTCATGTAAGTCAGAAAACATTACCTATGGACGTCAAGATTATTGCTTCTTCACTTAAAATTACAGCCAGATTCGTGGTTAAATCGTCCTTGCCAGATTTGCAAGACAATAGTTAAAGCCTGACGAAGAACCTGGCAATAAAACTCGTGACAACTTTTTTCTAATCGACGGTAATCACCCAAAAAAACCTAATCTAGACACAAACATTTGTGAATTACACAAATATTTGTTCCTACTTGGGAATCATGCGGGAATCGACTTCGGAAGTAAAAGTTAAGTAAAAATTATACTATTTACTTTACTTTCTTCTAGTAAGTGCTAATAAGACGCAGTTACTGTTGTTGTTTATTGTACCGACTCCAATTATCTTTAAAAAAACTTCGAATAACATGCTTACAATTATTTTATAAAAGAAACTTTTTCTATTATAAAACTTTTTTCTGTTGGCCTCGTTTTCTTTTTTACTGTTTTACTTTTTATTTTAAAATAAGTACCTCTCACGAAAATTACGGATGAATATTTTCTTCACAATGATTGATCGATTTGGTAACAATATGCCGCTTAAAATTTGTTTTAAGACTTAGTTATATTGAAAGTTATTGAAGTAGAAGATTTAAGAAAAGTAAAGAGTCATGGAATACTGGGTGAGCGTGACTATGCTCTAGTGTGAGCGACAGATTAAAAAAAAACTAAAGTTACTTCAATCCAATTAATTTTCCTTAGATGGTTAACTCAAATATTACAAAATTTCGGTTCGATTCTTATCTCAAACTAGTACAGCTTACCAACACAGTACCTAGAGCATACTATGATAGTAAAGATGTACTAAATATACGCAGAAAATCAATATTGCTACATTATGAAAACTTGTAATAATATTATCACAATTTTTATTTAACACACCCAAAGTGGCTTCGCCTTACGGCATTACAGAAGGTATTTACACACTTGTTACATCTAAAGAAATCAATTCATCGGGTTATGTTTTTAAAAATAGTGGAATAGTACAAGTGAATATAGTTTGCAAAATGATTTTTAACAAGTTCAACCAAATGTCAACAGGAGTGCGACGTCGGGAAACCTTTACGTTGGCAGTTCTGCCTTTTCTCATTGTCTTTTTACCTTTGCCATTTTCTTGACGGGGTGGTAATAAGACTGTTGCGGGCATCCTGGAGCAACCACTAGGAGATGTAGTGCTTATCGCTGCAACTGTTAATTTAACGTCCCAATTTTCAGCATCTGACTCCATTGCACGAGGAGGCTGCGTGATAGCGAGCCTGCAAGGTCTGGTTTGGGATCTGGAGCTATTGTAGACATGCTATTCCCTTTTCTTGCTGCAATATCGTGACCAATACTCGCGTCCATGCAACAGAATTCATTTTCCTACGTGTTGACATTATAATGATAAAATATGCCATAAAAAAGTCACAAACAAATTCGTTGCTCTCAGAGACATGTAGAGAGAAAATATAGCAATGACTGTAAATGTACCCTGTTAAAACACCACTTTTAGGTGACATTTCAAGCGAATAAATAATATAAAAATTTGTAATTAAAAACGTAATCCCTAAGGTTCAACTTAGACTGGTTGCCAGATCCTTTATAGCAAATAAAAGTACCGTGAAGAAAAAGTTTGACTTTCTCCCCAACACCTTCTGAATTATTTATTCCGCAAAACTCTTAAGTTTATTGGTTGAGGGAGGAATATAAATACTTGAATATTTAAATCTTTAATAGCATTTTATATTATTTAAGTGCCTATTTAAGGGGTAACTTTTATGTACTTAATTATAATTAACGATTGGAGTTTAATTTTGGATTTCGTTTTTAGAATTTACTTTTAGTTAGGTACGTAGATACAGTTTTGAAGTTAGTTTATGTCCGCTAAAAGGCGGCTATCATAAGTTTTCTGTACGTTAAAGGACTCAAGGGCACTGAAAAGCGTAATTGTACTGCGATAATGCGAAATCTGTTCTGCACGAAAGATACTCCAAGCTCCACAATACGTGCAAATTGGGCTCTCTATTTCAAAACTTTTAATTTCGTATAATTCGACTAACAGCGTTTTGTAGTGAGAATCAAAATGGCGGCTGTACCACAACAAATCTAATATCATTTATAAGAAACCAATAAAAATACTAAGTGTGTGATTGCTTTTATAAATTTTTGTATAAGATTTTGGTATATATATTTAGGCACATGTATACTATGAATTCTTATAATATATACTCGCCGTTCTCATGTAGAACGTCAGGTATATAGTTATACTTATTTTGTTACCTTTTAGTAGAAGTATATTTTTTTCAAGTAAAGATAAACAAAATATAAAAAAAATATTCTGAGCTATATAACATTGGGTAAACTAAGTCTATTTATCTATGGATTATCCATTTATCGAAGAAGGAAGATATGGGTTAAATAGATGCCACCGGCGAACCTGCAAGGTACAGATAGTAATCAGTGAGATGGGACTGAACTGAGTTAAACTTATTTCGAGCAGTGGCCTTCTTTTTCCACGTCTAACAGAGAGATTATTTTAAATTAAGAACAGAATGTAAAAATAATTGGAAAAATATTTTTCTTAAACACGCATGGAAATACTGTCATTGTTTCGAAAAAAGAATACGCAAAGTATTGCATTGACGGACAGAGAAAATGAAATTCATTGCTGGAGTGTTTTTTGAATTTAGAACATTACACCGCTTCAGCAATGTTGTATGAAACGGCGCGCTGGGGCTATTAGATACTCTTTGATTGGATCTCTTTTATCATTCTTCTTCAGTGGACGCTTACTGTAAGTATATTATTTTCGAAAATAAGTGAATTAATCTTGTTTTATGTGTGGGAGTGGTGAATTCTGGGACATAAAAGTTGTGTCAACGTACTATAAATAATAAATAAATATTGTGGGACATTTGTGGGTAATTTTTTTTACACAGCACCGTTTAGCCCAATGTAAGCTAAATATAAGCTTGTGTTATGGGATCTAGACAACTTATATACATACTTATATATATTTCTAAATACATACTTATTATACATAGGAAACACCCAAACTTCGAAACAAACATTTGTGAATCACACAAATAATTTTTTCCGACCCGGTAATCGAACCCGGGACCGCGGGTTCGATTACCGGGTCGGAAAAAATCGCGGCAGTCGCATACACTACCACTGCGCCATCGAGGCAAACATATTCTGGGACACTTTTTCACACAGCACAATCTAGCCCAAACTAAGTTATAAGTTTGTGCTATGGGATCTAGACAACTGATAAAGAAACTGAAACACTTCTAAATACATACAATATTAAACATTGGAAACACCCAAACTCCGAAACAAACTTGTATGGATCACACAAAAATTTGTTCAGACCCGGGAATCGAACCTTAGATCTCAGCACGGTAGTCACATTTACTTTTTTTTTTAGATTTTCCATCTTGCTGCGAATAATTCTCGGAAGGAAAATCAAAAATATTTTCTTCTTCTATAAGGTAATTGCCCAATATGGCTAATGTAACTATTAATATAAATTTAATTAAATGAATTTAAACTGTTATGATCATAAACATTACTATAATATTGATTGTCGGAAATATTTTTGTTATATTTCCATGCATTTTTTTGAGAAAAGCACTATATCTGCCTCGGCTGGAATGGCAATTGCCTGTCTCGTAGTAGTGAAGTCCTCGCCTACGGCTCGGCCGTCATACTCATACTCGACCTGCAATTGCCTATTTCCCGTACTTTGCAATAATGTACTACTATTCCTCTAGAAGAGATATTTGGTTTATAATAATCGTACATTTAAATCTAAAATTCTTCTGTTCCTGCTTTAAACTTATCATCTTTTTAAATATAAAAAACTTGGTTAAAGTTTTCGGACTTTGTTACTTAGATTTATTCAAACACTATTTCAGGATTATGTTTGGTTTAAATTGTAATCGTCTGAAACACTAGCAATCGCCTGCGGCTATATGCTAATATTTGTTTGCAATATTTGGTCGCACAGAAACTCAAATTTTAGCACATATATACGAATATTTGGAGCACCTAGCCGAGTCAGGCACTAGCTTTTTCTTCTGTTGACGATCGTCGGTTAAGCATCTTATGCTATGGGTGTCTTTAAGGTAAGTGAATGTTTCCGTACTTTGAGAGACACGTTAAGTAAAAGTAAAAAAAATAAAAGTAAAAAACACTTTATTGTACACCAGGAAACACAATGTGAACATGACTATTAGACTTCATGGTAAAACAATTGGCGGCCTTATCGCGCGGGGCAATCTCTTACAGACAGCCTTTGGATGGACACTACAGGGTGGGAAATACAGTAGGGCAGTTTGGTGTACATAATTGATATATAGCTACGTAAATTAAACATATCTAGATAAATAAATACAATTCACGCACACACACACATACACACGCATACATATATAAATATATTTATACACACATATATATATACTCAATCATTACATTTGGTATACTTATAATAAATACAAAAATAACAATTTTCTTTTTGGTATAAAGGTAAGAGAGTTTTAATAAATTATATATTATCAGCTGCACGCAAATAATAGTTTTTGACTAATATCTTTAGGGTGTGCGACGATTGTGCACGTCGGATTGTCACTGGTAGCGCATTCCACAAGCGAACCGCTTGGATAGTGAAAGAATTGTCTATAAAGTTAGTGGAGTGGCCAGGCATTTTCAACCTCAAATTCTTCGATGATCGCAAAGTTCTAGTATGGGAGACATTCAAGTAATTGAAGCGTTTTCTAGGTAAATCGGAGTGAAAGGGTTAAAAAGAATACTATACAATAAGAAGAGGATATGAGCATTCCGGCGAAGGCGGATAGGTAACGGATACTGAAAAATGTGATCATATTTGCGTAATGCAATAATTTTAAATATTATATATAATAATATAATAATATTAAGTCGTTGGTCTCGGTCGCCAGTAACATGGTAGTTGTTAAGCCAAGTTGAACATAAAATTTTCTTATTTCTGTACCATTACAAATTTGTACTTTTGAGGTTGCAAACGTTCATAGACTACTGAATCAATGTGCCATAAGGTTTTCCATAATCTCAGCAGTATAAAAATAAGTTGCACCAGAACTTCAACTAAAATTGTATATTCATTGCATCCTTGCAATGTAAAATAAATACAAATTCAGAAACTTTTATTTTAATAATATTAAATTGTGGACACGTATGTATGAGCTACTACAAAATGAGTCTTGCGTTGAAATTGGAGTTAGTTCAAACTTCTGTTCTGTTCATTTACGTATTTTGTACATCCGATTAACGAAAAAAACTAATACTAAATTCTTGAAATTATATAGCTACCTAAGCTGTAATATCTGCTTTATAAGGCCGCGGCCTGGACAAAAGCAGCGGGTAGGTTAATATTAGATTTACGAACAACACGTACGGAACAGAGTCACGAACATATTTGTTCGAAACTCTCACAGAAGGGATAGAATCATATTTCGAACCGAGCGATGCAAAATGTATTTTCCTTAAAAACGATTTTTGTCAAGCAGGGCACGAGAAGGTTTATCTTGAAGTCGTTGTCCAACCTTTGTCACCATCCAATCAAAAGTTAGCCGATTGAAATCAACAGGTCAACTTTCAGATATTGTCATGACATTTAAAGTGGCGAATTTAATTTTCTTCTGAATAGCTTAAACAATGTAACTTAAATATCTAAAACACTTTTCTACATTTACAATTAGCAGCATTTTCCAAGCGTTCATTTAGTATTCAGTTAATTAGCATACCAAAAGATTCAATGAATAAAGTTGGCGCAGTGCACAATGATGCAAAACGAAGTTATTGAACAGCCTGCCATCGCAACGTTCGTTGAGATTTAACAAGGTATCGACGCGGAGTAACGAATCAGCTTCAATCTGTGCTTTTTCGCGTGTCTATGCATAGTATACGTATTTGGTACCACTGACTGGTGAATACCAGTGAATTTAATCTTTCAAAAAAATAGGGAGTTTGCAAACGGTATTGAATTCTAGCTGATTACGAGTATGTACAATGATTATATAGTCTGCATTAGTGAATATCATTAAACTCAAGCGCTCGTAGCTCCGCTAACTCAGTGTTCTGTAAACGATCACTGCGTTAAGCAACTTTCGCTATGGCTGGTCCTCAGATGTTTCATCACTTTGTGGCTTTTCCTTTTGTGAAAGTTTGTCCTTTAAAGGGCACGTTAAGCCATTGGTCCCGTTTGCCAGTAACATGGCGATTGCTAAACCAAGTTAAAGGCTCTATGAGCGGCTTGAAAATATCAACAACGGATTGCCACAAGCTGCGTCTGTTCATCTTCAACACGGCTTACCACCTGTTATTTGGGATAAAATGCACACAGTGATTGATAAACAAACAAACATAGAACGAAACAACATTAACAGAATTTCATTCGTTTCACGATTTGTAGCATGTACGAGTACGTTGAAACAAGTAACGCGCCATTCACTATAGTAGCGAAGGAATCAGACGACTTCTAAACCGCGAAACCAGTTTCAAAACCGGAAGTGGTAGTAACATCCAAATCGCCTTTGCACCTGAATCGAATGCCACAAAAGTTTGTCTCTATTTCTTATGGTTTTTGAGAAATAGATGCGTACAGGCAAACGGTTAGACAGAATCGCTTTATAGAGCTTTTCTAAACTAAAGGGTTTGGACGCGTAAAAATGATAAAATAGTGAATGAAATGAATGTGGGGGTAAGGGGTCCACCAAAATTTTCGGAGCACAGCTGCCCATACCTGAGAGCGTGGACCAAAGTGCGATGACGCAGGTGCCAATAGATCAGACGGCATTCGCTCCTAACAATGCCAAAAATTCAAAACCAAACGATAGCCGCCCCAGCGAAATAAAAGTTCTAACTAGAGGTTCCAAATCCAGAAGGAATTTGCAAGCAACTGGGAGTACACTAAGATAAAAAAGAAGAAATATATAGTGAATCAGGTCTAAAGACGCATATATGATGCATTTGTTAAAAAATCTTTTAGAAATTCAAGAGTTTTTTAAGCAAATGCAAACAAAAAAGAAAATTTACTATTTTTTTTTATACCACTGAGGTGGCAGACAAGCATACGGATGTAAAGCGGTCACCGTAGCCTATGGACGTTTAAAACACCAGAGGTGCAGCATTCGCGTTGCCGACCCTTTAAAAACCTTCTAAGACCTTGAACCTTTTGAACCGCACACTTCCGGAAAAACCCAGGCAGGGAGTTCAGTCCACAATCTAAGCATACGGGAATAAAGCCTCTATCGGACCTAACCGTATGTTTGCTCCGGACGCAAAGTGTGTGGGTGAACACCCTGTCTATGGCCAACATAGCGATGATAGAAGGAAGCCGTGGGTATCATACTCGTATCAAACAATTCCTTATAGTTATAAACTTCAGTTTATAACAAACAAACAACCCAAGTTTACAATGACCTGGAATCGGCATTCTCCCCCTAGTATAATCGCTACAACAATATAATAGTTTATGCATAAAGCAGCTTTTCCGCTGTGAATAAACGTCTCATTTATTTCGAGTGTAGACAATAAGCTTACAGCTCTAAAAGTAAACTCTAAATATACTTTTGAGTTTGTGCATCTGATAGCAAATTCACCTTTTCCAATTGCTACAAAGATACTGAGGATTAATCAAAGGGTTTTCAACTATCCTGTAAAACTGCAACCGGTGTCAATACCTTTTTCATTTTTTTTTCTTTAATTCTAATTTTATATAACTTTAGTCAGTTCTGGTGAACACCCCTTTCACATTTACCGTTTAATTATATTACATCAATTCATCCTATCAGTGAACTGCCGGCCTGGCCTATCCTAATTTATTTTTTAATTAATATAGTGATAGATTTTTTTTCGTACAACACATGTTATCTTTATGAACTACTAGCTGATGCCCGGAGCTTCGCCCGCGAAGTTTTCCTATTTGAGATTTCGTACAGAACCCAAATATTTTTAAAAATCCAATATAGCCTATGTTACTCACGAGGAATGTAGCTTTCTAATGTTGAAAGTATTTTTAAAATCGGCCCCGTAGTTTCTGAGCCTATACATTACAAACAAATAATATTAGTATAACTATCTTCACACTGTATCCCTGACGGGGCAGTAAGAGAGGACAGATACATGCATACTTCCTTCGCTTCCCGCAGACTCATTATCATTTATATCATATTAGTATAGATATTATAATTAGTCGATTCAGCCAAAACTAAAACAATCTCCATTAATGAAACATCAATCATTCTATACTTCCATATTAAAGCATCCATTATGTAAACATATTTATCATTCGCAACGACATCATAAGATTCGAAACAATATCCCAAAATGAAGTAATTTGCATGTTATTATAAAATAATTGGAGGAATATTTCAGTTTCGGCAGCTTGTAAGGCTTGAGCTCATACTCTCGTTTAAGTTTCTACTGAGTCGCGACAATGCCGCGGGCCACATCGACTTTATATACTGAATTTTGCCACCAAGAAACTTTTCCGGAGTCGTACTTATATTTGAGATTAAAATACGTACTCAAATTTCCCTTTCTTTATTTCAAAAAGCTTTGTGTATTTTCTCACATACCTACTTCTTAAACAAATGACTGCTTATTTCTAAATATTTTCTAAGTTAATTGGTTTTCATTAGTAGTCATTCTACTAATATTATAAACGCGAAAGTTTTTAAGTATGAATGTTTGTTACTCTTTCACGCAAAATCTATTAAATGGATTTTGATGAAACTCTACAATAATATAGCTTACAAATCAGAATAACACATAGGCTACTTTTTATCCCGGGAACAATTTCCTGTGGGGAACGGGAAAACTTCACCACGCATGCGGAGCCCCGAGCGTCAACTAATAATCATTTAGTGCGTGAATGTGACAATACCTACATGTAAAGTATACATTTCTTTGACTCTTCCTCTTCATCTTAAGTAGTTCCTCAGTTACTTCCAAACCCTAACTGGGCTTAAAGCCTAGAGTTCACTTTTATTTGATAGCGAGACTATTTTTTGGCAATTTATGTTCAGCATTGTTGGGAGCAACAATATTAGTCAAGTGCCGCCTGACCTCCGGACCCCGTAAGGCGCCTACGTCGTTGCCTCGACCGTTAGTCAGCGGGTGCACCATTAACAGATGAGGTCGCTTGAATAGATCTTCAGGACCTGAGTGGAGACCCTTACACATAAGACTATTATGGCAAACGCTTAAATACAGACTCTATATCTATATACCCCGATCTGAAATTTCACATTTCAAATTTTGCAGGCCTAGTTTCGTAAAATTCGCTGACGTTTTCATAAAATTTATGATGTTAACCTACCATAGCAGCATTGTGTTTCTGTAGACGTTACTTACCCCTTGCCCGTTGCAGTGTTTGTGGGAAGAAAGTCTCTCAGAGACACTTATGCGTTGTACTGCATCCGTGATAGATGGTTAATACATTTTCAAAATTGAGCGTTACCTAACTGTGAAGTATGAAAATGTTTCTGCGTACTGGCGTTGTGTTTTAAACCCGTTTAAACACATTTTTTGTGTTTTATATAGGGTTTTCTCAAAACTATCGATCTCCTGAATGTATCGAGTTATAATTTTAAGTATTTAAACCAAAAACGTGAACTTTATTAATAAACTATTGAATACAAGAAAATTGTGGTCTACATTTATTTTCTAACACATCAAACAATAGACACCGCTGCTCAAAACCTTTATAAATAGGCTACAACTCAACTCTCAAAACTTTTGAATTTGAATTTGAAAAAATTAATAATATTGACAGATACTTAACCAAATTCGTCTTAATCAGCGGTCTCGATATTACTTGTTAAGAACTTTTCGGACATTACTTTTCTTATCTCAAAATCCGGACTAACTTATTTTGGGTCGGTAAAACAATAATCTTTACAAAATGTATGACGAATAAATTCTTACTAGTAACTAAAATGTAGTAGAAAAAGAACAATCTAAAATTAAAGGACGGAAGGATTATAATTATAATTTTGTTTTACATCACTAGTTTAAACCTTGCGAAAGGAATTGATATATACTTGAAACGCCTTACTATAATTATATAAAGCTGAATAGTATGTTGCTAACTACATACCTTTTAATAAATTTAGCAAATGTCTGCAAAATCCAAGTATATATATATTATCCAAAAAATGTCAGTAAAATGGCAGTCGTTAAGCCTGGTTGAAGGCCTTATGGGCGGCTTGAAAACTTCAACAGCAGGTAGCCACAACTTGCGTCTGTCTATTTCAACACGGCAATGGGCTCACCACCTATTACGTGGGACAGGAATCCACACGGTGAAAAGTGGGCATATAATATGCCTCTGCCACCCCTTCGGGGATAAGGCGTGATGGATATTTATTTATTTATTTATTTGTCTGCAAAATCATACCTATTATATTATTTGTTCTCTAGTTATAATAATTTAGTTAATATTTAATATAATAAACTAGAAGTGTCGAACTCAAGCTGGCAACATTTTGCCCCCACTTGCTGACAAGGACATTTGGCGGGAAGAGTGACAAGTGCGGACGCTTGCGTTATATTATTTTCTAAAACTAGTGCATTTATCTTGTTTTATGTGCGGGAGTGGTGATTTCTTGGACATAAAAGTTGTGTTAACGTGCTATAGTGAAAGACAATGATATATATGCAGTGTAATGCTATTTTCTCTCTTGCCGCGAAACGTCCACTGACAACCTTAGTATAAGAATCACCATTATACTGAGGGCAAGGACCAGGACGTAGCCTGAGGACACGACATCGACTTGACAGGACTAATTTGAAGATAAGATTGAAGAAATATGATATAAAAAAGAAGATTTGGCTAAAAGGTCTTAGAAACCAGGCCATTAAATAATTGTTAAAAAAAAAACTTGCTGACAAAGGCCAAATTGCCATTATAAAAGGTAGCACGAGCCCGGTTCGACCTTCTTGTTCCGGCAACCATAGAGTGAGCAACACATATTGTGATAGGAATAGCAATAGAGTGGTATTATGCTATTAAAATTGTGCATAAAATTAAGGTGTTTATTTTGTGTATTTACAGACGAAATAAAGGTGAAAGTGTTAAACAAGTATTTTATTGGAGAGACCTCCGACATATGTTTGTTTGGTTGAACGCGCTAATCTCAAAAACTACAGGTCGGATTTGAAAAATGTTTTAAGTAATGGATAGCCCATTTGTCAAGGAAGGCTATAGACTATATTTCATCATGCTACTACTCTAATGAGCAGAGCAGTAATCATAAATGTCAACAAAACGGGCAAATTTTAAGCATTACTGTAGAATTTATAAGCGACGGGATTAAATAGGTGCGAAGGGAGTTCGAAGTATGGCATGGGAGTCACTAGTATAAAATAAACATATAAACCAAGCGTTTTGGAGACCGTAATCGTAAACTCATACGATTACACTAATTACTATAGACGAATGGCAGGCAACTGACAGGTTGCGTATGCGATAACGTAAGAAGAAGAAGAACGTAAGCTTAGCATGCAGTATTATTGTCTCCGTTTTACCTCCACTGGTACGGGAAAAATGCTATTGAAGTCCGACCGCGCGTGTCCGTCCATTCAGTCTACAGGTTGCATTTTTGATCGGATTTGCAAGCAACTTGGCATGGACAATCCTTGATGTAGACAACAACTTTTAGCGAGGGGGTTTTTCAATCGGGGGGGAAATGGAGGCAGGGAAGGGAAAATGGTCCCGTAGTGGTTAGCAAGACCGCTCAAAACAAAAAATTAACAATGTTGAATTTTTTATATAGTTTATAAAAACAAATAAAAAAAAACAGTTAAAAAAAATTACTCCGCAGTCTACGGTTCACAGAACCAATAGTTATTACTTTCGTCTCTATCAACGAAGGAGAAAGCAACATTCTACGTCTTGTCCATTTAAATCTTTATGTGTCATGAAAATGTAAACCATTATCCTCTTTATAACATGCCTTGTGCTGGTTTATATTTTTGTTTTATAGCTCTAATACATGAAAGCTCTTAGGTACTATGTACCTGTGAATAAATGTATAAATTAGTGGAGTGAATGGGAAATATGTAGATCAAGGATCACTTGAGGCGACGATTGGGTACTGGGAACAAAATTCAGAGGACCAGTGAGATCTTACCCATATTAAATCTATCGCTTAAAAGTAACAGGTGGTATTCGGATACTTTTATTTGTGAGCTAAAATAATAATGAATATCGTTGGGACAACTTACACAACGCCATCTGATTCCAAACTAAGCAGAGCTTGTACTATTGTAACCATATAACTTATAAACATACTTATATATTTCTTAATACATACATATTATAGATAAATAACACCCAGACACAGAATAAACCATCGTGCTCATTACACAAAGTTTTATCCTGGGTGGGAATCGAACTTTTGGGGTATTGGTCATTGCTGTAGGTCCTGGTTAACATGAGTCACAGTAATGGGAATGCGAGTGAAAATAGTCCCAATATACCTCAACTACTTCACTATCTACTAATTTTAAAGTAAGGTGAAATAAAACAGGTTGTGTTAAAAAAAAAGTAGTGGGATTTAAGTACATGTGCTACAAGTTCCACCAATCGAGCCTCAATTCACAATATATTACAACTACATTTTAGCAAATTTTTTCGACGAATTTAAACTTGGTTCCTTTTAGGAAATGCAATCAGAAGCTTGCGTACTACTTATTTTTTTTAAAGCTGTATTCTGTCGGGTAGCTTGTAGCATCAACTCTGATATCTAATGTTAACGTAAGCCACTGTAATTACATTGTAACGATTAAAATGAAATTTACTTTGATAAACACCAAAATTTCTCAAAATAAATGTCATTGTTTAAGAGAGAAAATGGCAAAAATGCCATTTACTTTGAGTATTTTTCAGTATTTCTATAAATTTACAAGGAAAATCACATTTTTAGTGACAGTGGAATACCTATGGCGCTGACATAAAATTCAGTACAGTATCCTTACAGTTAAGATCAAATCGAAATAAGTAGTAACAAGCTATAGAAAGTTCAATTCAATAAGTATGTCCAATCTATTTCAATGTCAATTTAATAACATGATTAATTTGAATTCATTCAATTATACATTAAATCAATAAAAATAATAGATGCAATACCCACCACCTTACAATTCTATGTCATTAGTTATAATGCACCTTTGCGCGATTTCCCTAAAGTTTGGCTGGGTACAGCTATATATATGTCCATATGTTCCGCTATTATTATAATGAGACGAATGGCTCGTGGCAATGTGGCATACTTCAGTAAATTTGTCCCATGAGCGTGGAAGGACAGCGACGGGCAGTCACTAAACAACATATAATAAAGTTAAATCCCAGGTAGTTAAACTGAAACGTATGTCAAAATATAATGATCTCCATTTTCTATACCCAATTATGTAGATAATCTCTACAAAATTATCAATGTTATTGTATCGAATCAAAGTGCCCTGAAAGCGTCGGTGTATACCTTTCTCATGAAATTGTACTAGGTACTTTTCCAAAACTAATTTGCTAAAATAGGACATAAAAAATAATAATTTAATTGCAATTATTTATATCAATGATTTGATGAACATTATCTCTTATAATATTCTTTTAAACTTTGATGATATTTATTTATATTTCATTACATTTTTTACACTCAACTCTATACATTTAAAGAAACCTTAAAAATGAAGGAAGCACGACCGTATCTTTTACACTCCCCTTGCAGTGAATACGGACGAATCTTATGTTTTAATAAAACGCGGTCACCGCAGTGCCGGGTTACCTAACCACCCTCTGTTTCTTTTGTTGACTGAGATCCTTTGTGCGAGAACGTTTCCTTAAAAATGCTTGAGTAACTCGACCCAGAGACGCAATTTTTACTCACGCGTATATTTATTTTCAAGTACTAAGGAACATGAAATGGACAGGATAGTATACAACGTATATTTAGGGTGGCATACTGAAGGCTAGAACGTTATTATTACGGTCGAATAACCTCTTAATCTTTTCGTTATTCTTCTTCTTCTTCATCTTAAGTGTTATCCCAGTTGCTTTCTAATTCGGCTTGAATTTGGGGCCTAGGGTCCACTTTTATTTGGCTGCTAGGGACAGCTATCCTTTGACTTTTACTATTTGGCATTGTTGGGTTGGGAGCAACTGCCCTCTGACCTTCCAATCCCGTAAACTCGGCTTTGTGGTTGCCTGGTCCGTTCATCAGCAGGTACACCGCTAGCAGGTGAGGTTGCTCGATCCCCGAAGATCTTGATGAGCCCCATAATACCTTTTTCTTTTCATCATAAATGTAGAGATAGTGTGGTTACAAAGCCATTACCATAATTTATGGGCAGAAGATTTTTAACTTTTTTTATACATTTGACTCGCCAAATTGATGGTCACTCTAGTACTCTGCATAATAACAGCGAATATCACAGTACATTATTCCTTTTTTTTTTAATTATGACTCCCTCTGTGGCGCGATGGGAGTGCATCCGACTGCTACGCAAGAGGTTGTGGGTTCATTTCCAACCCAGGATAAAACTTTGTGTGATGAGCACGATGGTTTATTCTGTGTCTGGGTGTTATTTATCTATAATATGTATGTATTTGTGTGAAATTAGATGGCGTAGTGTGTGTTGTCCCAACAATATTTATATTTATTTATTAAAAAAAAAAATTCCTTTTTTTACACAGCGCCGTCTAGCCCAAAGTAATCTCATATAAGCTTGTGTTATGGGACCTAAACAACTGATATATTATATGATAGACATACTTATATATTTCTAAATATATACATACATATTATACATAGGAATCACCCAAACTCCGAAAGAAACATTTGTAGATCATACGAAATATTTTTTCCGACCCGGGACCTCAGTCGCGGCAGTCGCATGCACTACCACTCCGTCACCGAGGCAGTTAATCTTTGCCAGACACCGGGAGTCTACAAAGTGGACTGCAGCTATGGAAGTTCTATTGCTGGACAAACAAAGCGAATCATTGCAGAACGTGTAAGGAAGCACATAGTAGCAGTCAAAAACCACAATCTGTGATAGCGGAGCATCTGCTACTATCGGTGCTATCGGGTTCAAATCACAGGATGACTTTACATGCACCAGAAGTTCTACCCACCGAAAGCCGTAACTACCCTCGGATTATTCGTGAGGGGGTTGAAATTAAGAAGTATCACAATTTTAATCGCGATGGTGGATACAAACTTTCCTCTTTTTGGAATCCGGTAGTCAAAAAGTGCAAGTGTCGGGATCAATGAAATATATAATACTTTACTAGTTACTCTAAGGTCGGGATTAACTGCCCAAAGGACCTTCAGATGTCATGAGATGAGTGTGTCGCAACCCTAATGACTGTTTATTAACCAAATGTGCCTTTACCTGAAGAACGCCGGAACAAGATGATGACGCCCGCCACTTTCCCCAGTCTACTCGTGACCACGGCTATTGCAATATAGCAATATAGCCGAAACGTCGAGAGGTGAGCAAAAGTTATGATATTACGCGAAATAGACCATAAAGCATAGTACAAGTCGTGTGAGCTTAAAACAATCTAGTAGTCAGCAAGACAGTTGCCTCAAATTGACGGCACAATTAAGTGACTCTTAGCACTGCGCTTGAAGAACTCGGGGTTGTTGAAAGCTAAACACTTTTTCTTTCTTCGTTCTTTCTTTCTTAAAAGAGGTAATGACGTACACTGGTCATGGAAACGATCTTTTGAATCGCTTGGTTTTGGTGAAGATTGTTACCTTTATATAGTGGCCTTTTTGGCCTAGTATCCGTTGTTCGGCGTCGAAGAGGATGACAAGTATATGGATTTATGGAGTATTAAGGCCCCATTAAGCCTTCCTCTAGACTATTCTGATTCGATTTATTGTTTTTCTTCATAAAAACCTTCTTCTGACCATAATGAAAACAGCAAAAAAAAATTTTTTTCAATAGTTAGACTATCCAACACAAAAATATTTTTTCAATTCGAGTTGCTAATAGTTACTGATAGCCTAGTCCTTTTAGGCATTTTAATCCCCAATCTGCGGAAAAATACGTAGTGAGCTGAATTTTTCTACAGACCTTTATTACGGCGTTGTAATGAAGATGTGAATAATCGACATTACTATCGTGCCGGCTAATAAAGTTATGAAGGTCAAAAGGTCGCGAAAATCAGTTTTTTGCAAAATTCGCGAGAAGCGCTCGTGGTCCCGCGGTCTCAGTGTTCGGTAAACGATCACTGAGGTACGCAACTTTCACTATGGCTGGTCGTCGGATGGGTGACCACTTTGTGGCATTTATATTTGCGAGCGTTTCCGTGCTTCGGAAGGCACGTTAAGCCGTTGGTCCCGGTTGCCAGTAAAATGGCAGTCGTTAAGCCTGGTTGAAGGACTTATAGGCGGCTTAAAAAAAATTTCAACAGCAGTTAGCCACAACCTGCGTCTGTCTATTTCAACACGGCAATGGGCTCACCACCTATTACGTGGGACAGGAATCCACACGGTGAAAAGTGGGCATATAATATGCCTCTGCCACCCCTTCGGGGATAAGGCGTGATGGATATTTATTTATTTATTTAAATATCTCGCGAACTATTGCTCGGAGGTCAATACAGGGCATTATAAAATTGTTTGTCGTGAAATTATCTACAAAAATGCCTTTTGCATTTTTCTGTAAAATAATCTTTTTGGATTAGAGCGCTGAGAAAGCAACTAGCATATGCACTCACATACGGCATTGTATACGGTACACCAAGGCGTAAACTCTATTGCTCTTTATTTATGAAATGTAATAAAATGAAATATTAGTTTATTATGAGAAACATGACTGTCTTAGATGTTCTTATTGTCTATAGTTACAAATATGTTTCGCCGGACGGTGCGCGGCGTGTAATTTCTAAAAGAGATTATTTGGTTTACAATTATTTTCATCCTAGAATCTATATTAATTATTAAAAATGTCATTTATTGTATATTATTATGTCAAGTTAATAACGTTTATCATGTTTTATTTAATATATCCCATAATCCGCGTACTTATTTATATGTTTATAAGTGTCTTAAAAACTTCTATCTGATATTTGGACATTTTCTGAAAAATATACTTATATGATAAAGGTTTTGACTTTTCTGATATTAATGTCGATTTTACACATCTTCATTACAACGCCGTAATAAAGGCGTGTACAAAAATTCAGCTCGCTTGGAATTCTTCTGCAGATAAATCTAAAATGACTGGACTATGAGCGCGTTCAACCAAACAGACAAACTCTTCAGCTTTATAATATTAGTATGGATTTTGGAGGTGACTATTGTCCAACAGTGGGTGACAATAGGCTCAGATGATGTACGAAATTAAGTGAAATATTAACTTGACGAAGTTTCGTAACACACCTGAACCTTTATCATTTAGATGGGAATGCAAATAAAAATTAATAGTCCTGAATGGTACTTTAGATTATAAATCACTAGTTGACGCCCGTGTTTCCCACAGGAACTTGTTCTTGGGATAAAAAGTAGCCTATGTATTATTCTGATGTGTAAGCTATATTATTGTTAAGTTTCATCGAAATCCATTTAGTAGATTTGCGTGAAAGAGTAACAAATATCCCTAATTACAAACTTTCGCGTTTATAATATTAGTAGGATTATTCTTACTTAATCGTACTTCCTTGTACATAATACACATAGTACAGTACATAATACTTGTGAATGAATTGGGATTATTTGAATTTGTATACTGTAAATTGAATACTGTGGCCATTAATCTTTGGCTCACAAAGCCATACCATGACAATGCGTTTCCAATATTAACTAAATTCTTAACTGATATGAAAAATTGAATGACAGTATTCCTTTATTATTGAAAAATTAAATATATATATATATATATATGTTTCAAACATCAACTTTTTTTTTTATTTTAGCTATAAAACAAATGGTGATTATGGATAATTTTTTTAAAGCAATTATTTTGCCAAATTTCTGAAAACTTTTTTTCAATTCCCGTCTAGAATCGAATTGTCTTTTTCCACTTTATTATATAAATTATAAGAAATGGTGATTATTTTGGAGTATGATAAGATCTATCGTTGTCAAGTTGTCTGCCTGCAGTGTATGATTGTATTGACCCTGAATTTCGGGACGTGGCAGGTTATAGGTTAGCGTGGCGGTATAATGAGTTCGGGTCGAATTCTTTTACAATTTTGTGCATACATGATTATGTACTCGGTAGAATAATTTCTTTATTAAAACCAGCATCAAAACTACCGTTTCGTAGTGGAACGAAGTGGAATAGGTTATTAAAATTACTTTGCAAGCTCTTCAAATAAAATTAGCTGAATCTAAGAACGGCCTACTGTCGTTCTCAAAAGCGTATTGATGTCTTTATCAAAAAAAAAAGTAAGGACAATCTTTAGATTGATGTGATTTGCCGCAATTCTAAAACTGTTAACGCGTTTTCACAAAACTAATTCATAGACTGCTTACAAACTGCAGATAATACAATTTGTGCTTATTATTAAGTACGACGATTATCTCAATCACTATATATTAACTCAATTCATAACAACACTTCAATCTTGGTTAAACTTCTATTTTGTACTACAACTTATGTCAAAGTTTATAATACTCAGTAAACTGAAATGGGACATTGTTTTGTACAATAATTATCTCTTTGTATTCTACAAGTTTTCAAAGGAAACCAGAGCCTTACGATTGTACTTAAGTTGATAGAAACTGTGTAATTTATTGTTATGCTTTTATAACAAAAGACCTAGTACTTTAACTGATGGTCGACTCAAACTCGCTTTGTTTTGAGATTAGACTGTGTGTGGTTTTATCATTTGTGTTGGCCTGTCTGCCTTACAACAGTTGAAGTTTAGTTATTGATTATTGTATTGTTCACTAATCTTAGTGTAATGTCCCGGTCCTTATAAACTTTCACAATTATAGCAATAGTTCAAACTTGTGTCTTGACTTTCCGTGAACATGTTAGTTCAAGGAAAAACACATACATACATACATATTGTCATTTGTCGTCATTTCACCGCATGCATTTTTGTCCCACTTAACAGGTGGTGAGCCATTGCCGTGTTGAAATGGACAGGCGCAGGCTGTGGCGACCTGCTGCTGATTTTTTTTAAGCCCATAAGGCCTTCAACTTGGCTTAACGACTGCCGTTTTATTGGCAACCGGGACCAACGCCTTAACGTGCCTTTCGAAGCACGGAACTGTGGTGGGTCTAAAGGGCCGAATAAATTTAATAAATTAAAATGTGTCTATTTTAGATGTTAAATTTGGAAGAAATTTTGATCCCCGTTGCTTTTTTAGTGAGGTGGTAACAAAAAGGCTAAAAGGTCTTATGTGCTAGACACTAATTAGCATGACCAATTAAAGTCCTGGTAGTCTCGGACTGAAAAACACTGTCTATTAATTAAGTCTGTTAAACACAGTTTAAATTTGTATAGGGTTATTGAATTATTCAATTTTCCTACTCTTTGTTTGACATTTTTCAATTCATCTATCACGCCTCATCCCCGAAAGGGGGCAGAGGCATATTTACATACAAACAAATTAATTAATTATTAATATTGTTTAAAGTGGAATAAGATATCAAAATGTTTTATTATTCTAATTAGCTTTCCCCTTTTTAAAGAATAAGGTGGCAGATAGCGTTACATTACACAAATGTTCTTTAGGTAGATAGTTATCCATCAAAGAACGTGGGCCGCTACCGAGGGCCATTCCATCATTATTTTGTTTGCTCATCCATCGTTTATGGTTGTCAAGACGGTAAGGCGCGGCGCAGTAACCCGGCACGCTTGTTTGCGTAAAAGACGATTAAATAAAAAAAAATTGCTGGAGATGGTATCGTGTCAGGTTGCTGCGATAAAAGCTTGTGAATTATTTTACGTTTCTTATCTTTGTATCGTGTATGACGGAATTTCACATGGGATTGAATTGGACCAAAACGCACATTGTGCAAATGTGCAATGTGTGTGAATAATATGCCTCTTCGAGGTCACCCCTTCGAGGATAAAGGCGTGACTGATATATTGAATAGGTAAAAAAGTAATTTTACCCAGTGCATGCAGGATTAATTTAAAATCAACCTACCTTGTAAGGTAGTCGTCAATAAGATCTTCTCTCCATCTACTTTACTTCCAACGTATTGGCAAGCCAATTGCCGTCACCAAACACTTAATAAAGAATAAAATCTATAACTATTGTGTAATCCGAATCACAATTCCAACAAACAGGACAGATGTTCCTCATAATTTTATTCTCTACATACTATAAAACCAATCCTGCATACAATTAAAATCGGCGACAAAATTACAATAGTGTTTTGACTGTTCTACGGTTCGACAGAGAAACGATCTTCTGAACGTAGGTTCGGCTTCTCGGTTTTCTTCACGGTATTCATATCGATATGAAGTGACGTCGGCCTCGGCCCGTCATGCATTGTTCGAGGTCGGAAAGGAGATTGACTAAGGTAAATTGAAATTTAAAAAAGTGAAAAAAAAAATAAGGAAGTGGATTATTTCGTCAGTTTTAAGTAGGTATCGGTGGTGTTGTTGGTAATGCATCTTCTACGATAAACTAGAAGACGCTTATGAGGGTCAAGCTCAAGACTGAAAATTTTTCCACTTTAAAGTTAAATTTAGCATAAAAATAGCATACTAATATTTTCAACATTGTTTGTAACACAATTAGGTAGCCTGTAAAATGCAACCAAGATTCAAATGCAGTTCAGTCTTACGCTGTGCCAGCGGCTCAAGGCTTCTTGTTACCTCAGGAATATTTACTCGTACAATGTTAATAGCATAGGCCCTTTGTGGACCGTCCTACCCACTAAACCCCGCGGTGTTCCGCCACACCCTAACCCGGCTCGCAGGGTAGGCCTGAGGTTAAATCACTACGAGCCGGCAAGGGGCACCCCAGGATGGGGGGTTCCGTCTCGGGGCAAAAGTGCGATCATCCCGGAGCTTTCTAAGGAGCTGAAGAACCTAGCCCGAGCTCCTCTGTAAGCAGAGGAGGTAGAGAGCGGTACATTGGTACATTGGTTAACAGGGACAGTGCCGAAGACAGCGCCCATTAGCCGATGCTCCAGGGTGCACCAGCTGAGCCCATTTTTCACACCCGCCCGTGCGTCCTCGGGGGGGATAGGTAATTGGACCACTAACGTGGAGGTTCTCCGACTCGTACCCCACACAAGCTTATACTCGTATTAGCTTACTTTGGGCTAGATAGCGCTGTGTAAAAAACATGTTACATTTTATTATTAAAATAAATAAATATCCATCACGCCTTATCCCCGAAGGGGTGGCAGAGGCATATTATATGCCCACTTTTCACCGTGTGGATTTCTGTCCCACGTAATAGGTGGTGAGCCCATTGCCGTGTTGAAATAGACAGACGCAGGTTGTGGCTACCTGCTGCTGAAATTTTTCATGCCGCCCATAAGGCATTCAACCAGGCTTAACGACTGCCATTTTACTGGCAACCGGGACCAACGGCTTAACGTGCCTTCCGAAGCACGGAAACGCTCGCAAATGTAAATGCCACAAAGTGGTCACCCATCAGAGGACAAGCCATAGTGAAAGTTGCGTAACTCAGTGATCGTTTACAGAACACTGAGACCGCGGGGCCACAAGCGCTTTATTAATTAATTAAATTAATTATTTATTAATATTTTTTTTCCCATTTACGAGCGTTGATCTTGCCTGATAGTAACATGTTAGCCAAGCCAAGTTGAAGGCCTAAAAATTTACCAGGTAGGAATCGAAATCTGTACCTATTCATTCCAACATGGGGTTAAGCTTACCATCATGTGTGTAAAATTTGAGAGTTTAGTGTGCCTCTGCTTATCCGTTTGGTGAATAAAGACGTGACTGTAAGTATGTATGAAGCGCTCGTGGTCCCCCTAATCAGTGTTCTGTAAACGATTACTGCGACAATCAACTTTCGCTAAGGCTGTTGGATAGGCCATTACTTTGTGGCATTTGCGAGTGTTTCCCTGCTTCGGAAGACAGGTTAAACCGTAATTCCGGTAGCCAGTAACATGACAGTCGTTAAGCTAAGTTGAAAAATTTCAGCAGCAGGTAGCGACAAACTGTGTCGATCTATTTCAACACGGCACACCACCAATTACGTGGGATAGGAATACACACATATGAAATATGGTCGTAAAATATGCATCTGCCACCCCTTCGGGGAGATAAGGCGTGTCTGATAAATTAACTGTAGGTAATAAGTACTTTCAACAAAATATTTTTGTTTGAACATTCACAAATCCGAAAATGTACCAACTTGAATAAATATATATATATTGAATAAATAACATAGGATTTACCCTGGGGTATTTTTATACCTTAGTTGAGTAATTGCTGAACTTTGCAGTGAGTACGGGTCAAAACCAATATGTACCAGTATTTGTATCAGAATGATTAATTTGTCGTTAAATGTGTTAAAGCTTTGATATTGGAAATTTTAATTTGGTTGTCCAATCTACATTAGATCTATAAAACGATCTATTAAAACGATAACTTCTCTTAGCAGTCAAAAAAAGTATGTGTGTACTTAAGTACACGCGTTAGTAGTTATAATGCTTTAGTCTAATAAGATTTCATTACATATACCACAACTCTTTGTTTGTAACAGGAATGTTAAATTAGTAAGAAAAAATACATCAAATGAACGAAAACTAATTTGAATGTAGTAATAAGTTGTCATGGAATTACTTATCAGCTGACTTCAGAATGTTTATAAGTTGTCATGGAATCACTTATCAGCTAACGTCATGGTGTCGTTTTTTCGAGACGATCTGCGCGCGCATCGTAAAAATTTATTCTCATCATTTTCGCCTAACGTGTCAAAACAAGTATAACTTCAATAGAGAACTGAACCTCGGGCTGCAAATCCAGGTAAGGTTTGGAAGCAACTGGGAAAACACTTAAGATGAAGAAGAAGACACAGGGATTTACGCACAGAGGGGACTGTCAAGGACACCTTCACAGCGATATTGGATTGCCACTCTAAAATGAATACTATTTCACAACCTGTTGCTAACCAAATACTGTGTTTAACCGTATATTTTGCCTTTGTTCAAGGACTATTGGTTTAATTAATTACGAACATTTGGTACAATCTGTTGATAAGCTGATAGAATTTATATTACGTTTTGCTATCTAGCAACTAATATGTGGAACAAGTGGGTAGTGGGTGTAGTGGGTATACAAGGTACTAACCCAAAAGTAATCAAATGTTTTTCGCCTGTTTATATGTTTCGTGTAATCTTTTCCACGTCTCTGGACTGATTTTGATAAAATTTTCGCTTGAGCTAATAGATAGCTGATATGGCGTAATTTGACTACGTTTGACTATTTTTTCTTAAAAGTACTAGGGTTCCAGGTACAAAAAAAATTGACGAGTAACTTTATTAGATGGCCTTTTTTATCTCCACGGATGGTTTGCCGAACTCGAACCAAATAGAACCACACGGACCCTGCCTATCTGTCTAGTGCACGACGACGCCCCGTATAAGTTCTCTAAAAGATGTCCCCAAGTATCCCAGATGTCAGATGGCCTAAACACAATGGTTGTTTGTAGGTTATAAAGTTCGAATAGTTAGTTCTCAAACGCTTTTTCCTTATTTGTTGAAAAAATATGCAAGAATATTTTTTTCTACTTTTATAATTTCACTATAAAGTTACTATCCAAAAACTTTATACATAAAACCCATGACGCAACGCAAACTGACCCCTAACTTACACAAAACCCTTAATCCAACTTTATCGCGATTCACAGCAATACATGTATTAGCCTTCATCCATCAAGCTGGCAGAATAAAGTCATAAATGCATGAAAAGTAGGCCGTATGAGGGTGGACTTCAATGCCCCTCATTACTGACGACCCGTCTTCACATGAGAGCATTACATTAAGCTATTTTTATATGACAAAGTGACGAGAACGATACGATAACGAGGCGATTGGGCAATTTTTTTAAAGCCTATCAACATAAACGATGCACTTTTTTCACGCTTTCACCTTCGATCTAAACTTTTATACCAAACTAGCTAAACCTTGCGGCTTCGCCCTTGAAACATTTTGAACACCCGTCTATTATGTTTATTACTTTTAGAATAATGTAAAAAGAAATATCCGATTTGTCGACTTTTATGATTACTGCTCCGCTCTCCTAGGCAACAGCGTGATAATATATAGCCTTCCTCGATGAATCCAACACAAAATAAATTTCAAAATGAAAGTAGTACCTGAGATTAGCGTGTTTATGATCTTTATTCCAATAAACATCTACCCCAATCAAATCAGCCTATCACAGTATTGCCACTGCTATATGTGAGCCTGCCCCAATCACTGTGGGAGGGTGATTGGCCTCACTGTACCACGCTGGCCAGACTGGTTGGTACAGTGTTTTATTCCGAGTTTTATTTCTCTCCAAGACCCCATCTGTTCTTTAGCAGTCAGAAGATCTAGGTAGGGCCCCAATGCACCCTATCTACATCTATACTGAAAAATAAAATTGGTTTATTTGTTTGTGACTCCAAATTAACAGCTTTTGACAAATGCATAAATATGAAAGTGTCTATGGTACTAACATAAAAAAAAAAGATTTTTAATATTAACCCATCTGTCTTTCTGTCTGTTTGTTCCGGCTAATCTCTGTAACGGCTGGACCGCGGGATTTTCACTGGCAGATAGCTGATGTTATAAGAAGACTTTTTTATCCCCTTATTCATTGAATGCTGTGGGTGAGATGCGATCACTTCGAAAATTGTGGGGCGTAATTTTGGCCGACTGAATACGTAACGAAGTGATACGCAATATGGCAGGTTTGAATGAAAGTGTCAGCGTTAAACTGGAAAAGGGCGTGCTCCGTTGGTTTGGACACGTCCAACGAATGAGTGAGGCGCGATTGACGAAGAATATATTATATTGTGCGAAAGTAGAGGGTAGAAGGAGACTGGGTAGGCCGAGACTTATATATGAAGACCACGTGAGTAGATTGCTCAAAAACGGAAAAGTCAAAAGTACTCGGATATCCAGACGTGCGTGTATGAAGCGATAGATGAATCTTGAAGAAGCGAAAGAAGTATGCATGGATCGTGAAGCCTGGCGATCTGTCCTCTCTGACTACCGTCAGGGATACAGCGTGAAGATAGTTTAGTTTTTTTTATTCCTACGGGAATGGTCACTAATCGGATGAACCGTGGAATTTCTGCCAGTTGTATAATAACATCATAACTCTTTAACAATAGTTTTTCCCGTGACATGTAAGTAAGAGTCAATCAAAATATCGATATAAGAAAAAGATGGGTGATGAGTTTTGCGAATTACACGCGGCTTATTTACGGTAAAGGAAAATCAATTTTCAAATTACAAGTAATTTTTATGAGATTGGTAAAAACATTATGGGAATTAGTTACGTTTTCATTACATCATTCACAAGATGATACAATGAAGAGATTTGTTAAGGATTTTGTAGATTTCAGCGTATGTTTATAAATGAGGAACACCTGAGAACATGTACAAAGAGGTGTCCTAAAATAACATGTCTACACGCAAATTCCTTTATCGCTTTGTTCTCTCATCGCTTTGTCAAAGTACCCAAATGTAAGAGGTTTATGTTTCTTTTTTTTAATCTTTATCATCAAGATTTATACCTACCCTAATATTTCATCATATTTCGAGGCCAAAAAGAGGGATTCTGAATTCGACATTTACGTCTGTACTTCTAAGCATATATGATTTTTTTTTTTTTTAATATTTTTATTCATGTAATTTTAGGCAATTTTAGTCATGACAATAATTAAAATGAGACATGGAACTGGCATCCATAGTTGATAGCCCCTTTGTAAAACAAAATTGTTTATCATGGAGGATGCTGTGTTTATTAAAATGGGCTAACATTTGATTGAGTATTATTTTTTCGAATAAATCTGATTTGGATGAAGCTTTTTGTCATCATAGATACATACATCAATATTGTCACGCCTTTATCCCCGAAGGGGTAGGCAGAGGCATACTAAACGTCCACATTTCACCATATAATTTTTTGTTCCACGTAACAGGTGGAGAGCCCATTGCCGTGTTGAAATGGACAGGAGCATGCTGCGGCAAACTGCTGTTGAAAATTTTCAAGCCGCCCATAAGGCCTTCGACCAGGTTTAACGACTGCCATTTCACTGGCAACCGGGACCACCGGCTCAACGTGCCTTCCGAAGCACAGAAATTTAAATTTAATAAAATGTGTAAATTGTAGATGTTAAATTTGGATGAAATTTTGAACCCGTTGCCTTTTTAGTGAGGTGGTAACAAAAAGGCTAAAAGGTCTCATGTGCCAGACACTAATTAGCACGCTCAATTAAAGTCCTGGTAGTCTCGGGCTGAACACGAACTGTTTTTAGGCAGTAGGTACATATTAAAAGATGTTATGAACATATTACATAAATATCATAAACTATAAACAATAAATAACAAAAATGCATATGGTGAAATGTGGGCATATAATATGCCACTGCCTACCCCTTCGGGGATAAAGGCGTGACAATATGTATGTATGTATGTAACATAAATAAACTAAAGAACTAGCCAGTGTGTGCGTAATTTAATTATCGTACAAACATGTTTTTCCGTAGGAATAAAGGCTCTACCACATAGGCGCGGTAATATCGGTCGATTAATTTATACTTATTGCCACAACACAAGGAATGTTGCACGCTTCCTCGAACTCGAGCCCTATTAAAGATGAAAGTAATAATTATACCGTGTGCCAGGTTAAGCAAACAACTTGCCAATCATTCGTCCGTAGTAATGTGGATTCGTTTAAGAAGGATGACGCCCCCCGACACGCTTGCTTGTATGAAATATGTAGAGTAAGGCATCTCTAGTAGATCGCATGTAACATGGATTCCTTGTTTTATGGTTATTGTGATATCTGTTTTAGTATATTATGTATTCGAAGAAGGTTCATCTTTCGGCATCCCTTCTCCTCTGGGAGATTGTGGAGGCAGCACATCTAGCCCCCAGCGGAGAGCCTCCTATTAGAGCATTCCCTTAGCAGGGCCGCGGTGAATAGCCTTCAGGCCTGTTCTGTGATCCGGTTGGGAAGAGGCGGAACACCGCGGGGTTTAGTGGGTCCTAAGGCCGAGAGTCCCACACACCGTTCCTCCTTCCCCTGGAGCAGGAATAATGGCGCGTAAACGAATACCCGCATCAAAAAAAAAAACAGAAAAACGGATTCGAAGATACATTGCTGCGATAAAAATTACACAATATAAGTAGGAAGCTTGCATTTGTCCTCCGATATTCCGACTTTATTTGAGTTCCTAGAACATTTATATTGGGAACGCAATCCCACACACAGCTGCGAGACAACTAAAGCACAAAATAGCATAATAGATTCCCATCTATTCTGTATGGTGAGCCTTTGAATCTGTTCGCGATAAACTAAAAAACTACTGCACCGACTTTCATGCTGTTCACCAATGGATAAAGTGATTCTCGATGAAGGTTTTTTGTATTTGTAAATTTTTTATAACGATAGGTATTTTTGTAACGATATTTATTGGAGTTGTCGAAAAAAATTAACCATTAAGCATTCAACGATTCGCTACCGAAACCCTTTTGGATAATATCAAAATAATGTTTGGTGGAATTTTGTAACTTTATAGATCACGGAAAAGTACGCGATGGCATATTCCTATCTCTTAAGGATAACATACTAGCTTACTACATCAATGGCGGAAACGGGTACGGGGAAACTTCACAACGCGGGCGAAGCTGTGGGTATCCGTTAGTATAAAATAAAATTTTCAAACGATATAAAAGCAATTATGTGCAAGGAATTGGCACGCATCATTGCAATTTCGTTACCGGTGTTATCAAACGATAATAACGCACCTATATGGGAGAGTGTTAAGATGTATATTCCATATAAAACGTCCCCATAACCCCATAAAAAAATATCAATCCATTGACTCCTCGCATTTATAATAATTTGGCATGAATAACCGTTTAATGAGTGCTGTTTGTACGTCAACAGGTAAACGGCACCCTCTAGGTTCATGCCATATACACATGTTTATTTGTAACTAGCGGTTTTATCTACAAAGTTCCCGTTTCTATGGAAATTCGGGGAAAATTTGAAGCCTAGTTACTTCTTATAACATCAGCTATCTGCTAGTGAAAGTCTGGTTAAAATCAGTCTAGCCTTTTCAGAGATTAGCTGAACATACAGACAGAAAAAATTAGGGGTTACACTCGGGAGTGCGAACAGAAGTGAAAATTAAATTTACATTATTACATTAAAATTACATTATGCATATATGCACATACTATAGCTGCGTCTCGTAAAGGTGTCGCGAGTCCTGAGATTTCATTTCATTTAAAAATATGCGTACCGCGCTAAAATAACTTTAAATTTCAATAAAAAAAATATGTTTTCATGTACTTACCGTATAAATTTCCATATATATTTAGTGAAAGGCTGTTAAAATTATAAACACACACTTCGATTTTATTTATCTGAATAGATATTAAATTTAGGTCTACGGTTTAGGGTTCGTCAAAAGGGGTGTTAAGGCTTGGTATTCCTGCTGAAAACACGATTTTAAGTTTTTTAAAACAATGCGAATCGTAGAAAAAAGTGTATTTGATTCTGAAAAATATATATATGATAGTTAAGGATTTAATCTAGTCAAAATGGCTTTCTGTTACAAAATTTAATAAACTTCACTTGATAGAAAAACATTCCAAAGTTGCCCCCTTTCGAAATGTTTTTTCAATGCCAAATCTACACTACAGATAATTTTTATGAATTTTTTATACCCAACTATGGCTACTAAATATTTATAGACATAATGGCTTACTTTGACTATATACAGTGATTTTTATAGTACAAATGTTTAAATACTACCAGATTCACGAAGCTGACTTCACGGCGCTTACTGAGGTAGGACCTGTGTCAGGTTTTTTCGTTGCGTTATTGTTTGTTATTTCTTCGCAATGGCACAGTATATTTATCAGAGCAGTAAGCATTCCATCATCATCAGAGCGTCTGTCCCAGCTGCATCCCGCGACCCCCGGAGTTAGCTTTGTATAGTGTATATGAGAGTTTTAATATAAAATGAGCTACGTACACTTCACAGAAGCGTTAGAATTATCCCTGTAAGTAGTATAAAATTGAACCCGGTACCCACAGGTTAGAAGGCAGTTATATGAATTAACAGAGCCAGTGGGCTGTTCAATGTATGTTTACCTATTTTTCCGCTAACTATTGACGAATTTCAATTTTATTTTTGTGTAACGTATACTTTTAATTTAGTTCTAAACAAATATTATCAATAGATTCTGAAGCTTTAACATACCGACTGCCACTGGCTGAAGTAATCAGGGCAGTTGTTATATTTAAGTTTCGGTTCGCTTCGCATAAATTATTTAAATTGTATCCAACACCTTTGTTTTATTCTTGAAGTATAAATTATTTAAGTATATTTATAAATTTATTAGCCACGAATTTATCCCCGAAGGTGTGGAGAGGCATATTGTGGTGAGCCCAATGCCTGTGTTCAAATGGACAGGCTCAGATTGAGGCGACTCGCTGTTGTAATTTTTAGGTCGCAGATAGGGTATTCACTTGACTTAACGAGTGCCGATGGCAACGTTACTAGCAACCGGGACAAACAGCTTAACGTGTCCTTCCAAGAACGATAACGCTGGTAAATGAAAATGCTACAAAGCAGTCATCCATACAAAGTCCGAGATAGTTTCTTAAACCAGTGATTTTTTACAGAGAACTGAGTTAGTAGGGCTACGAGCACTATTATATTTATATTTTTACTTTCTGTTAGTAGCCTTAAAAATGTATAACATTTCATGTAACTAATAATTAATAATCCCAACATTTTAACCCGAAGGTTTTCTGCGCTTTAGTTGATCTGGAGAAAGCATACGATAACGTTGTGAGAGAAACTCTATGGTACTCCTCCGTGTGGCCTGGCTGGCCGTCCACACCATCTCCGGGCAGGATATGGTGAGGACGGCCAGCTGCTGCGGGCGATAGAGTCACATTATACGGACTGTAAAGCTTGCGTGCTACCAAGGGGGATGTTTACCTGGCGCCTCTTTTTGACGTCTGTTCGGGCGTCAAACGGGGTTGTGTTATGTCCGCCTTGGTTGTGTTTTTCATAGTGTATCTAATAGTTGGCTGCAAAAGTTAAAACATTACGACGTGATGAAAAATTGGATACTTTACAGTACATTGTCTGTTGTACGCTGATGATGCGGTAGTGATGGTCTCTTCAGAAGCCGAGCTTCAGGCATTAGCCACTAATATAAAAGTAAAAGTCTTCGCTGCATGTTAAACTAAGAATCGGTATTTGAAAGAGAAATATAGGAAATAATAGCAAGAATTGGGTAAACCGGAAACGTTTAGAGCAATGAAATGAAGTTATATACTTAGGGAGAATGTTTAGCGTGAACGGAATATGTGTTTTGAAGTACAACGGTGACTAGCTGCCAGAGATAGGGACATAACATTATGATTTTTTGATAATAATATTATTTTTAAATAAAGATGAGTTTAATGAGTACGGGAAATTTTATTTATTACTTGTACATAAAGCATAAATTTGTTATTAAATATATCATCATTAACTCTTACTTTTATTATAAACGCGAAAGTTTGTAAGTATGAATGTTTGATGATACTTAGGTACATATAAAAATTACTAAATGGAATTTAAATAAACTTTACAATAATATAGCTTATCTATCAGAAGAAAAACAAAATGGCTACTTTCTATCCCGGGAACAAGTTCCTTTAGATAACGGTAACGAAAAAAATTCATCACGCGGGCGGAGTCGCGGGCGTCAACTAGTATATCATAAACTTATAATAGAATCCAACACAATAACAGAGATTTTCCATTTCGATTGCTACGGCCAATAATTTTTACTGTGGCGTGCCAGCGGAAAATACATCGCCAATCTGTCTTGGCGGGGGCTGAGGAAGCGTTTTGGTGTCTACGCGACTTGGCCTACCTGCCCTTAAATAATTTTTACAGGGTTGGCAGCGTTGCAAACGTCCATAGGCTACTGTGACCACTATCCATAGTTGTTTATTTTTTAACTCCACACGGAAGCGCTTATCGCCCTGCGGACAGTGTTCTGTAAACGATCACTGAGTTACACAACTTTCACTATGGCTGGTCCTCGGATGGGTGACCACTTTGTGGCATTTACATTTGCAAGCGCTTCCGTGCTTCGGAAGGCACGTTAAGCCGCTGGTCCCGGTTGCCAGTAACATTGCAGTCGTTAAGTCAAGTTGAAGGCCTTATGGGCGGCTTGAAATATGTCAACAGCAGGTAGCCACAACCTGCGTCTGTCTATTTCAACACGGCAATGGGCTCACCACCCATTGCGTGGGATAGGAATACACTTGGTGAAAAGTGGGCATACAATATGTGTGCCTCTGCCACCCCTTCGGGGATAATACGTGATAGATAAATAAAAGTATAAAACATAAAATACAAATAACATACAAATAATTATAATGTTCTAACACAAAGTTCCTGCAAGGCACAACCTTTTGAAATGTATATTATAGTATTTTTGTATGTACTTATACATAATGTAGTTACAGTAATAAGAGAAATAAATTCGATCGAGTATAAGGTCCCAAAAATCCCACCAAGATCCCCAGGGATCTTTATGGGGCTGAAAGGCAGTCGCTTCTAACAATGTCGAAACCCAAAAGTCTAACAATTGCTGCCCCTAGAGTCGTCGTCGAGTCGAGTCAAACAAGAGTAATCCTAGGCTAATATCCAGGGTTTTGGAAGCAGCTTGGAGTACACTATGATAAAGAATGAATAAAAGAAGAATGGTCGCCTCGGTGTCGCAGTGGTAGTGTATGCGACTGCCGCGACTGAGGTCCAGGGTTCGATTCCCGGGTCCGAAACAAATATTTGTGTGATCCACACATGTTTGTTTCGGAGTTTAGGTGTTACCTGTGTATATAATATGTGTGCATTTAGAAATATATATGTATTATTACAGTATATTAGAAATATATAGTAGGTATGTTTATCAGTCGTCTAAATCCCATAACACAAGCTTATAATCATTAGCTTACTTAGGGCTAGACGGCGCTGTGTAAAAAAATGTCCCCACAATATTTATAAATAAAAATACTTAAATATAGTAACATGTGATTAATGTCGTTGGTGGCACAATTACTTATATAGACTTCGAAATTGGAATGTTGTTTGTTATCACACATTGTGTTATTATTCATTTGCCTATATAAATATAAAAAAATCCGAAATACGCAAAGCGCAGTCAATTTATAAAAAAATGTCTCTCTGTCTAAAGATTTTAGGTAAGAATGATGGATAGTTAACTACACAGAACAGAAAATACAGTTGTTTCTGTTTTTTCTGTTCTGTGGTTAACTACAAAAGCTATCCGGATCTACCATCTATCTATTAGTTAATGAAAAATCGAACCACAAAAATTTTATGTTCACTTCAAAGTATTCAATCTGTGTTATATTTTTATTAAAAGTTTACAATTTTTATAATATTATATTGCGTATCACTTCATTACGTATTCGGTCAGCCAAAGTTACGCCGCAGAATTTTCTAAGTGATCGCATCTCCACAGCATAACGAAATCCTTCGTTTGTTTTCTTCCTTCAATCACGCTCTAACAACTAAACCGCTTTGGCTGAAAATTGGTATGCATATACATTTTTTCTCGGGAACAGATTCCTGTTGGAAACGAGTACGAAAAGACTTCAAGACGACTTGTAATATATAAAAAAGTCGAAAAGTAGCGGGAGTGACTTGGAACAGAGTGGCCCAGGAGCGGCAAGAGTGGAAGAGGTTGGAGGAGGCCTTTGCCGATTGGCAAACAGAACTTCAGAAAGTAAACAAATTACAAATATTAGAGTAGTTTAAAGCTAAGAAGCTAAAAATTCTTATACTTACCGATCAATTTGTACAAATTTAGTTAATAAGATGATCTGAATAAAAGGCAATTTATTTTTTATATTTTTAGTAGACTTCAAAGACTTCAAGGAATATTTAAATATGTTCATCAGTTGTCTAAATCCAATACTACAAGTTTAAATTAGCTTATTTTGACCTAGATGGCGCTGTGTAAAAAATTGATGACAATAATTATTTATTTAAAAAATAACAATAAATAAATATTGTGGGACATACATACTCATACATAGAGAGAGACCTCAATGCGGCAGTCAGATATTTTGAACACTGTGTAAAAATGTCCAATAATTTTGATATACACAGCTTTGCCCGTGGAATATTTGGACCTTCCGTCGCACCTATTTAATCCGGTCGCTTATAAATTCTACAATGATGCATAAAAATTTGCCCAATTTGTCGACATTTAAGACTACTGCTTTGCTCCCCAGTGTAGTAGCGTAATGATATATAGCCTATAGCCTTCCTCGATAAATGGGCTATCTAAAACAAAAAGAATTTTTCAAATCCGACCAGTAGTTCCTGAGGTTAACGCGTTCAACCAAACAAACAAACAAACTCTTCAGCTTTATAATATTAGTTTAGATTTTTTTGAATTATCTAACAGGTTCAAATTGAACTGAAAATCAATATTATATGCAACTAACGCTTTTCTAAAACTGTAAATGTTACATTCGTGTTGGTAGAATGTAATAAATATTTTAGTCTGCAGCAGTCTGTGAAACTCTCGTTTCTCTAGAGTGAGGAAGAGTAGGACGATTTATCGTAGAACATAGCTTAGCTCCATTTTAATATTAAAAGACGTTTAAAATATAAAATATTAACAGGTGTGGCATCATGTTTAAGTCAGGTGTCGCAGGACTTAATCTTGCTACACGGAAATAACCTTATATATAAAATATGTATTCTATATATAAGAACGCTATATACAGCTTTTAAGATCCTATATTAAAAAAGAAGCCGTATTTAATACAGAGCGTATTTTGTTCTTGTTTCACTTTGCTCTTTCAGTGTCCTATGCCTTTGTGTAGAGGGACCTTCTTGTAATGTTTGATAGATAGTTCAATAGTCCTAAATTTAGTAGCACTTTGTGATATTGCCCTTTACTCGTAATATTATTAGAAGTCTCGATATCGAAACAAACACTATAAATAATTACATTTGAAACAAACAAATAAATAATATTCAATTTTAAATTATGTGGATAAATGAAATTGAAGTGTCTGTTTTTTATTTCCAAAGTAACAGCTATATATAGTTAAGCATTTAGTTTATTAAGGTGCGTACTCTCTTTAATCTCAAATATGTAATTTGGAAATCAATTTTTTTTTCTGGCTACTCTTTAGAACGGCTGGGCTAATTTTAACGGGACTTTCAATGAAATACAGCCGACAACGTAGGTTAAAGAGTTAATAACCGTCTTCCAATATCTTTGGGCTAAAAAGTAACTAAGGCTACACTTTATCTCCGTGCTCAAACTAGAAAAGGTACAACGCGGGTAAAGCTGCAGGTCGTTCGCTAGGGCAATAAAATTAAACGCTCATAGTTCCATTTTCTTATTATTGTTACGTTTTTTAGTGGCATTAATCCCACCCGCATTCCCATTACTGCGACTCCTGTAAACCATGATCTAGAGCAATAACCAAGATCAAAAAGTTACACCAAGCTAGATCTCGTTGAAGTCCCAGGAGAAGTTAGACTAGAGTGTCGTGGGACTCTAGCAGGAGCAAGTTGGACGATAACGAGATAACACTCGAACTCCCCCTGAACGAGGCCGCGGTAGCGGACAAAGTCTGTCTGGAGCCCTGGGGCTACATTTCCGAGGGCTCGCCCGGGACTCCCGGCTATAGACAGATGGAAGAGATACGTGTGGTTTTAGTCGGTAGGAGTCCGGCAGAGCATCCATGAGGATTCCCACACGAAAAAAAAATTTATGAAAAGATAATTTGTAGGAGTTGGAAAGAGAAAATAACTTTTAAAATATATTTATATAAATAAAATTAAAGTGGTACGTGACGTCATAAGGAAACTAATTAAGTTTTCCAAACGACTTATTTTCCTGATGTACTCGAATGCGGAGTACATCACGTGTACGAAGTTGCCGGTATCAACAAGTCAATCTTCAATATTTGATTAACCTTAACCTTTAGGATCAAACGTTTCGATAGATTACATGAAAAGCTAATACCAATAAACAAATACTAATAGCCTGAGGGATTTCGTTCCGAGCGAATGGCAAACCCCGCAAAAACTTTCTAACAACTGTCAATAATAAAAGGCATTACCTAATCACATAAGATTGATATTTTTTTATAATATGTTTACCAAAACATTTTTTTTATTAATGTAGCGTTTTCAGGATTCTATTAGTAAGTAGTTTATGTTTATTACAAAACTAATCAGTAATTGTCAATTGTAATTGTCAATGTATGGAACGTCATTCTGCCAAGTTATTTCGATTTTTAGTTTGGCAATATTGTGAACTACTTGATATTAGTAGTAGTAGGTGTTAAGGTTTTGTAAGAAGTAAATCTATTGAAGTACTTGTCGTTAATTTCAAAAATAAAAGTCTTTTAGGAACTACAAGGCACCCAACCCATAGTACACACTCAGTTATATAGCTGATTTAGGCCTGTTTTACACCAAGACCGCGGCGTGGCGTGACAATATCACGCACGCCCCATGCCACATGTGGAATAACGCCAGAACCAATACCCAAAAGAAGCAGGATAACATCCAGACCCTTAATTGAGACCGCGAAGGTAGCCAAAGTCAGTTGGGAGCACTAAGACATCTTTACGAGGATTTACCCGGGGCGCCCAGCAATAGAATGATAGGTATGTAGGGATCGTGTAGACGTGTAGTTCCACACATTAAAAAAAATATGTGTGAGACTTCTTTACGACATTTTTATACAGCTATAAAATTTCTTTCGTGCATCGATAAAGAAGTTACACTTAGGAATAAGAAGTTTCACTTCAAAACAACATGGCGCATTACCGAAAAACGTAAATATTTTTTTACAACTATAAATGTTTCTTCAACGTCGATAAAGAAGTTTTACTTCCATAAAAGAATATACCTATATTACAAAATACTATATTATTTAAAAGTATAGAAACGCTGGAGGTTAATTTTCGTTTGTTTTGTTTTAACAAAAAATACTTGTGCATGGTCACAAGCGTTTTTTTTGTGTTATGAGAAACATTCTGTAATACGGTCCTAATTTGTAATACGGTGCTATGCTCGTAACAACCCTAAGCGAAGTAGCTTGGGTGAAAAGCGCTTGAGGTACTTACCTGGCGGTTTTTGTGCAACACAAAGGGATTCGCTGTAAGTACATAGGTATATTTATGTACGGCGAAAACCTGTTCATAATTAAAAATTGTATTCGTACCTAGTATTTTTGTTTTACTATATTAAAAAAAATTACAGCCACGATGGCATAAGTGGTATTACCTTAGTTTCGGCTAGATCGCGTTCTGTGGGAATGTCCTGCCTTATTATACTACCCTGATCCATAGGTCTAGGAAGGTCAGTAAAATGGCAGTGTTAAGCCCAGTTGAATGCTTTTAGGCGGCTTGGAAAATTTTAACTGCAGGTCGCCACAGCCTACCCCTGTCCATTTCAACACGGCATTGGGGTCACCACCTGTTACGTGGAACATACGGTAAAAGGTGGGTGTTAGTCGTATAGTATGCCTCTGCCTTCCCCTGCGGGGATAAAGGCGAGACAATATGTATGTATGTATGCAATTTAAAAAAAGGATAATGTCTCGAAGAAAAAATATCGTTGAATGTAAAGAAAAATGTTTAAGACATTCTAGTTGTTTTGATACTTATAAAGTTAACAAGCAGAACTCACTCTGTGGCGAGCGGTGTTACAAGTGGCAACACCCTTACTTATTGTTATATTTCTCTTACAAGTGGTTCGTGAGTACAGACTCTTGAAACAACAACCTTACTGTTTCGCACAATGATCTGAAAATTTATCGGCTTATAATCGAAAACGCAACTAATAAAAGTAATGTAAGTTTCGACTGTGGCAGCCACTTGGTAAATATTTAATCACGTCGTTTATTTATTTTACAACAATGTTTTATAATTAACCCGATTTGTTGACATTTATTAGAAGGTACGTACTGCTCCGCTGTCCTGGGTATCAGATAATATGTGGTGAGTCGTTTAAAATATTTTAACTTAACTCTACCTCTACCATGTTACCTGCAAACGGGATCAATAGCTTAATGTACGTTCCAAAGCACTAAAACGCTCGTAAATGAAATTGTCACAAACGGTTAACCATCTTTGGACTAACCATTAAGGTATGCTTAATGCAATGATCGCTTAAGGAACATTGAGCTACCATGGCTACGAACGCTGCGAGGAGTATAAAACTAATTTACGAGTATACTAATATTATACAGCTGTAAAGTTTGTTTGATTTTTTGGTTGAACGCGCTATTCTCACGAACTACTGGTTCAAACTGAATAAATGTTTTTGTTTTGGATAGCCCACTTATCGAGAAAGACTATAAGTTATATATTGTCACGCTACTACACGAGAGGAGAACGGGATTATCATAAAAATCAGGCAAAATGGGGTAAAAATAAAAAATACAAAATAACCCATTAACAACGACCTCTTCTAAAGTATAGGGGGAAAACCAAACAAGCACCCCAGAAAAACTGGAAAACGTGTGTGTTTTTTTTCTTGTGGAAATCCTCATGGATGCTATGCCGGACTCCTACCGACTAAAACCAGACGTATCCGTTCTATCTGCCTATGGCTGGGAGTCCCAGGTGAGCCCTCGAAAGGATAGCCCCAGAGCTCCCGACACACTACTACCACAGTATAAAGAGTAAACCTACCAGTAGCGTTACGCCTTCGAAGTTGACAAAAATGCCGACAACGTCTTGACTCTAGACAGTGAGGCTTGTAGGGTTGTCACAATCACAAGTACACAAGGCTGATGTTATTTTTAACTTATTTATTAACTTGTACTCGCAATCAACTATCAATATATAATATAATATCTTAATCTTAATAATATTATAAATGCGAAAGTTCGTATGGATGTTTGTTACTCTTTCACGTAAAAACTACTGAATAGATTTTAATGAAACTTTACAATAATACAGCTTACGAGAATACATCAGAATAACACATAGGCTACTTTTTATCCCGGGAACAAGTTTCTGTAGGAAACGGGAACTTAGCATGCCAAAAAACCCCATATACGATACCCAACATGAAATTTAAAAACCACGGCGCGGCGGCCATATTGAATTGCATAATTAACACGAAATTCGTACTCAGCATACCAAAAAACCGTTTATACGATACCAAACATGAAATTTAAAAACAACGGTGCGGCGGCCATCTTGGTTTGCAAAATTAACACGAAATACGTACTCAGCATACCAAGAAACCCCTTATACGATACCCAAGATGAAATTTTTAGACCACGGCGCGGCGGCCATGTTGGATTGCAAAATGAACACGAAATTTGTATTTAGAATATTAAAACCCCATGAATTAAAGAAATCGATACAAAATTAAAATAATCATAGCAAACGGTCGTGAATGCGTCAGCCCTGAAAGACTGTTCCAAGCCACTAACAAAATTTTGTTCGCAGGTTGGGACAAGCCCTCCCCCGTCTCATCCCTTGTCCCCCGCACGATTGCTTTGTCTAGACAGCTTCGTCGACCGACTGTATGTCTTTCGGCTGTGCTACTACAGATACTGGGAAAGGTGCTATACGTCATTTGATCATCAATGCATAGCCCACGGTCGAGGATTCCCAACCATACACCTCTGTTTAGCGGTATGTCTTCTCTGTTCAAAGTATCCTTGCTGAAAAGGAAAGTAGCAAAACATAGTCTAACATTTTGTATTTTTCATAGTAATAATGAATAATTAAATAAAGGTAAATTGGTTTTTAATTGTATAGTGAAAAATTTTTGTTGCTGAACAAAATATAAGAGAAATTAATTTTTCAATTTTCTCTTTCGGTGTAGCATCAGGCTACGGCACAAAATGTAATAAAATAACGAATTATTTACCCAATACAAAGTCGATATTTACCTAAATGTCACGTGTTCACTGAAATAGTCTCGAGACCTAATACTGTTCATTGAATCGTGAGATCTGGTTGTAGCTTTTTGATTGAATTGGATATTACTGATATAAACACGTGATATATTTCTAATATAATATTCGTAATGGAATCTGGTGGTGTTGGGCTAGGAACTTCCATGGCTCTTTTCAATGCGGGGAAGCATTGCTGCTTACTGCCAATACAAACCCAAGCAGCCCATTAAATTAAGGGCTGCCTAATTACCGTCAGCCACAACAACATACATTACAGATTCCCACCAATGATCAAGAGGCAGTGAAATTCCACTGATCCCTGCCGCATTGGGGTGCCTCCTATCACTCCTTCGCTCACCTCCACCACTCTACTTTCAGAGTCCTTGAAAGTGACAGTACGCGAGTATGAATTGCTCCTACAGGAGCTTGGCGCTTGAAGCAGGGTAACAATGCGACTAAATGAATTCTATCACGTCTAAAAAATGCTCTGATGGATGTCGTTTTGTACCTAGCTTACTACACAGAAACTTACAAAGCTTGGAGAGAGTTTAGTTGGCACTTTTATCAATATACATCACACGATTATAATTTAATTACTAAAGAAAATTTCAAACCTACATCGATAAATATAAAAATCAATGCCACTTTTCGTTGTAATTTTATAACTCAAGAATGGGCTCTCTTATCCAAACCAAATGTTTAGGCTTTGTTTTGACTATTTAGTAGATGGTTTATGTGAAGTTTGCACAAAATCGGTCAAACGGTTCTTCATTTATCACATATTTTGTAATAAATCTCTTACGTGGTGCCAACGAAGTTGTGTGGGTCAGCTAATAGATTCTGCCATTTATAGTAAAAACCGTATATACTATATATATAATCTGATAAATTCGTATAGTGGTAGGGGAGAAGATACCAAAGAAACCACCCAAAGAACCCAACAATTCAATCAAAGAAAAGACAAAACAATACGGGCCCTCGTATACGATAAATCCAATTTATTTATACGCAATCAAAATTCCCAATCTCTTTATATTGTGCTCAGAGTTTTATAAAGTTATTGGAGAGTTTTTAGTTTCTTTCTCATAAAATATTCATACGTATCTAACTAATATCAAAGTTAAATTCATCGTGTTCACGAATCTTGTAAACACAGCTATCGAAATATAGAAGAAATAATTATGATTTCGAATTACAACGAGTACCACGAAGGGTCAAACAACGAGAGTATAAATTATCTGTCTATATATCGTCACGATGTATCCGTGACAGGGTAGTCAGAAAGGGCAAATCGCCAGGCTTCGCGATCTATGCATACTTCGATCGCTTTATGCAGAATCATTAATCGTTTCGACATGCATACATACCCGGACGGGTATCCTAGTAGGTACTTTTGACCTTTCCGTTTTTGAGCAATCTGCTTACGTAATCTTTTTAATTCTCGCTTTTCATATGTTAACTAATTATAACGAATACATCAAATTTGAGAACATTTCCAAGTTTCTTTTATAAACTTCAACACAAGTTTATACAAGATGTATCTATATCAAAAGTTTATATATTCAGAAAAGTTATAATAAAGTTGTCGATAATACTTGTATAGTACTGAAATATTTTTATTCCTACTAATACAATCGGCACGAAAACGCGTGCAATAAAATCGTTCCCCGGCCAACGTTTACGGCGTGTACCGAATTTAATGGCATCACATTCGTGTCTAAGTAATTGAGTACAAGTGCACATTTCCTAATAAGGTAGAATAGTCCACCACTGACCAAGTATCCCATTATCCAATATTTGCTATTGCAGTATTATTGTTACGTAACCTCTGTTACGGAGCTCTTGTAACATAAGAATATTCTTATTATAGTACAATATTGCGTTAGAGATTTGCTTTCATTTCGGGAGGAAAATATTGTTGCCCTTTTAGTAAACATTGAATTTATGTAGTAATAGAGTACACTTAGAATATAACGTAAACCAGATAAGTGTGTGGGAATATTCTAAGTCGGAACATTTTTACCCTTTTTGCTAATATTCCCTCTCTTTCATCCTACCTTTCACTTGTAAATCTTTATGAGGGCAATTACCGCAGTAACACACTCCTACTAACTGTAAACGTTAGCTACGTTAGTTGATAGACTATTTTAATTCTAGTGGCACTAATGAAGGGAAGTTCACTGCTGTTGGTACTCACTGAGACGCCCCGAAATGGGGTTCCCCTCAGGGGTGAGTTAGATGCGATGTGACGCACGCAAAGGAGAGTGAGCGTACGACTTTCTTACTTCGTCAGTTGCCAGGAATCGAAAAGTCGACTGAGACTTGCAGTGATAAGCATTGCAGCAAACTTACCTCAGTCATCCATCGAGTTTGCGCCAAGCGGTCCAGTTTCTGCTCTTTTCAACTACATCTTAATGGGGTAAGAAGTCGGAACAGTACTACCTAGTAGATCAGACCAGCTGGGACTAACTATGGCCCCACTGTGCCTACAAATTATAAATATCGCTAGACATATTCTTTATTTTTATTATTTTGCTTAAAGCCAAATTTACGATTCATTTATTCCTTCATAGTTCTATGTTCCAAGTACAACCTTTCAAAATTATTATCGAACCACTTTAATCAAGTCTCAAAGTAAAAGATTTATTTGATTATTAACGAGCTTTTTAAGAGATTGATCAACTTTGTTAATAATAAAGCTATAGAGTATAATAGACGTTGATGTCTACTAATTTATTAAAAATCTCTCTAAAAGTTAGGACAGTGCATTAATTTTGCAGACATGGTTTTCATCGTTTCATTTCATTTATTGCTTTTGTTTCATAAATATAGGTCATTCAACGCGCTATGGAAAAGGCAATGAAATATATTATATATTCGTATGATTTCCGACTTTATAATGTGGCTTAGGTGTGTAGACAGACTAAAACAAAACCTTGTACCTGAAAACTACAACAAAACATAAATTATCATATTAAAGTCTTACCTAGATTATCTCATAATTCTGTCTGATTAGACATTTATCTATGATCCAGTGATATTCAAAGTCTAATGTATACAAGGTAATTTATTAGGACCTTATCAGATACGTATCTATTTCAAAATAAAATATTTCAAAGATTAATGGCATAGACTCCAAACTTAAATCTTACCCTAGAAACGTGAAATTTTAAGAGTATGCTACCCTTATAATGTATTATATTAATAACGCACTAAGAAAATATTTATCAAAATTCTACTCCTAAGGGGTTGAAACTATAAATTGATTTTTCTTTGGAAATGGTTAGACCTACTACAGGGTCCATTAAACGCGGTAAGAGCATTTTATAGTTATTGAAAATTCAGGTGGAATTTAGTAAGGTTGTAAAAAATGGTTTCTAAGTTTTTTCTAAATTTCAGAAATTGTTAATACGGCTTCACTTTACATGAGAGCTTTTACTATCTAAGAAGTTAACAAAATATACACAACCTCTAAGGTAATGAAATATTAGTGGGTATGGGCGATGTTTGCCTCATCTAAAAAGCAGTTCCACCGTATTTGATAGTCTATTTCAAAACGGCAATAGGCACATCATTTACATGAGAGCTTTTACTATCTAAGAAGTTAACTTAGTTAACTAAGTTAATTATATGGGCCTAAATATAATTGATGTAGTGTGGGTGAATACTATGCCGCTGCCTACCCCTTCGATGATATAGGCGTATGTTAGTTATTGACTTACACGTTAAAAATAAAATACTTGCTCACAGTATAACCGTATATTGCATCTTGATTACAATAATGCTAACCTTACATGTCTATACTATTTAAATGATGCCGACTGAATGTCGTGTCCTGCTCCAAAATGCCTCTTTTATAAATTTTCTGAATAATCAGCAAAATTAAAACCACCCTCATTAAATTATAAAATGCACCAACAGTCATGTTTCGAGAAATGCTTTCAGGACTCTATTTGCGGTTATAATATACTGTTAGTACATTCCTACATTAATAATAATTTACTTACAATAAACTATTAACTTACTCTAGAATCAAAATGTATTATGAAAAATTAGACTACCCTCGTTAAGCTGTATGAAAATAATTATCTAATTGTTTAAATACTTACATTATATATGAAACAACATCCTACATTATTTTCTGAAATACATAAACAAGAAAAGTATCAGACTAATTCAACTATAAATATTATAAATGAAATACTGTTTTACGTAATGCAATTATTTATTTGTTTTAACCACTATTACGTAAATGAAGGTGCTAAAATTAAGAAATCTTCTGTTCGCCTTTAATCCATTTGCAGCCGAATTAATTACGGTTCCTGAGGTATTGCTTAAATGGCGCGTTATTCGTAAACGATTTCGTATTTTGTAGAAGTAATTAAAACAGCGTTAAGGAATTTCTATTAAAGGCAAACATTTTCATTAATTACTTCTTGTAAGAGCTTTTCGAACTAGGTGGCATAATATGGTACAAAGTGCGAAATGCTTATACAAACGGAAGATAAAGGTTATAATGTTTGAGATTACAAAAAAAATACCAATCAAAATGAAAGAAGGATTATATTTGGTATATTCAGAAATAAGAACAATTTGTAATTTCAAGACCTTTACAAACAGGAGTTTAGAGGACACTGGGTTTCAAGTGGTATTACTCTTCATCTAAGTGTTTCCCCAATTGCTTCCAAATCCCATTATACGGCTTTGGAGCCTAGGGTCTACCTTTATTGGGGCCGCGGCCCGACAGGCGTGATCACCTTGCCTGGTCGGAGGATTCTCCCTTTGTGTCGGAGGAACATCTCCACCCGATCCTCTACATATGGATTTAGAAACATATAAGTGCGTTTATAAGTCGTCTAGAGCCCATAATACAAGCTTATATTAGCTTAATTTGGCCAAGACAGCAGTGTGTTTAAAAAAAAGCAGCTATTGTCTGGCTCATAACTTTTGTCAATGTTTGAAGCGACTTTTGTCTGACCTCCCGACCCCCTAAGAGTTCAGCAGGAGCACCGTTAGCAGGTGAGGTGCGCCTGCTAACTGAGGAAGTGTCAAGTTTCGAATGGCTGTAGTCGAAAATCGTAATACGCGGCCAGTCAGTTGTCTGCCATTCGTCTATCGAAATTAGTGTAATTGTTTAAGTAACTGTTACATCCCCTATTATGATTGATTTATATGACATATATAGAGTAAGTGGTCTCCAGTAGAGCGCGAGCAACATTGGCCCCAATGGCCTACGAAGGTTCGCACTACACCTAGATACATAATAAAAACCCATTTTAGATGGACTTTATCGACGGGGTAGGTACAATCTTACAACATAATCTTTCATCGTTCGACCGATTTTCCCTCGAGCCGCAAGTTATCGAAAAAGGTCCGAGGAAATTATTAGAAATGTATTTATAAGGTCGAAGCTACAGATGAGGTAGGTAATCTTATAAGATGCATATTTCCAACGCAGTCGACATTCGATCGTAATGGAATTGTGTTGTACGTGCTTCTATTTTTATTGAAGTAATATACTGTGGTACATTCATTGCGGTAATTCGTCACATCCTTTGTTCTTTTGTCACGTAAATTGAACATTTTCTTGATCGGGTTTCGGCCTAAATTATTGGTATGTCGGTTACCATTATTGTATAACCCATCACAGGCGTAGCTATAATAGGTATCTATTTATATGAAATATAACAAGGCATTAGAAGGCATATTTTTAATAAGCGCTATTTTTAAGATAAAGAACATTCTAGAAATGTGATGTGGACACGTGATTCCATCTGTAGCACGGCCAAAAGAGTATCAGGAATGCTTTTTCTATAAATTAACTTGTACTATGACTTATTACGTGAGACTGGCGGTTTTCTTGCTAGTTATATTGTCTTGGACAATATTAGGTCGATTTTTATAAAGTCGCCTCACTTTTTAGAAGCTTTTATGTAAATTTATGAATGAAATTATAACTGCGGAATAAGTATCGAATAATAAGTTCAAACCACCGTAGCCACAAAGGCCTATTGACTTTAAATGTAAAAAATAATTTACTTACAACATTGCATGGCCCCAGGGTATCACTAAAACGGAAATTAAATCGACTACCATAAAAATGGAATAACATTTTTGATTCGAAAGACACAGGACGCTTAGAGACTGTAATTTTTTTCCCTCTGGTGCCATGGGCATATTTTTACTGTGTGTTTTTTTTTGACTTGCAATATTATGAGCTCCTTCATTGCGAGCATTTCACGGTATTTGACGGAATGAACTAGATACCAGGGTCTTGCATTTACTTACAATAATGAGTATAGTTTTTAGAGTATACTTACGTAATATTTTATAATAACAAAATCGTCTAACGTATCTGTTTGACTGTCGGCCTGTTTGCGATAAACTTTAAAACTTCTGAACAGATTTTCATTGGAGATTCACCAATATATAGAATGCTTCATAAGGCAAATGTAGGTAGAAAATTTATCAAATTTTCATGCAAATTGGTTGAATATATCAACCAATTTGCATGAAAATTTGAGAATAACTATAATGAAGATGAAGAAATAAGAAAAGAAAAGACCTGAATTTGATGACGAAACTGAGGAAGGTACTAATTTATACACCTATGATGCCTGATAAGTTTCAAGGGAACTACGATCCTAGCCTCACAGTCGCTGATTGTTTATTTATGTTAGATATATGATCAGAGAAACATTCAGCTTTTATAAAATGATGAAGATCCTGACTGTCATGTGTTTTTGGGCTATATACCCTGCAGGAATAGTGTACAGGAAAACTTTTCACACGAGCGAAGATGCGGGCCACAGCTAGTAGAATTCTCTTGTTTTAGATCATGATCAATTTCTCTTTTATTGCTTTTATTCCACACATAAGTTATATATCTATAATAGTTTATATTGTCTAACATACATATATGATTAAAGAATGAACGTCACTTAATCCTTGTTGATAAAGGGTCTTAAAGATTAAGTAGGCCGCATTAATCGTTTAATGTGGTACAATCGGCTGGACAATTGTAAAATGGAAGTCATTTAAAGGGCAAATGTACGAAAAGGAATTAAACGTAACATAATTTGCGGGTGTGTCCCTAGCCTAAAGGCTCGCTTTTGTATGGGTAGGGGTGACGTTGGGGTCACAAAGCATTTGCGATGGGAAAGCTGTTGCGTCACCAAATTGACAATAGCCATTTTAAATTGGTAGAATATTTTTGGTCTGACTTTTTATAATAAAGTCGTATGTAAGTATATGTCATCCAGTTGCTACAGTTCATCTATCATTAATGATAGGTATTACTTTAAAATTTATAATGAAAAATTACCGCAAAGTGAGCTTGACTCTAGCTTGAAGATTGTTTTAAAGGCATGCAAGGAAGGTTGAATAATATTTAAGTTTCATATTATCTTCTTTCTGCGTGCGTGCAATAATAGATATTTTCAGGATTAGAACCAGTGACCTTTTACGCACATATCGTCACAAAGGTACTTAGATAACTAGCAGAAGACCACGATCCACCCTCACGGTGGCGTGACCTCCAAAAACTTTCATTATGTCTACAGTTTTCTTGGGTCTCAAATTACTGGATACCATCCTTCATAATCTTTTCATGTATTTTCTACTTACACGGATTACTTACTGAACTATTCCTGAGTCCTAGTTTAATGTACAATAGCCTATACGTGTATTTAAAAGTGCTAACTTTTGAAGTAATTTTTATCAGTAATCAATTTCATCCTCCCATGAAAATGTTTGTTTAGCTATGCATGTTTTTATGTATTTTTATAGCGTTTAGGATTCAAAAGAAATAAGAATCATTTATTGTACTTTATACTGTTTATATTCGTTATATTATTATGACATATAGTTCCTAAAATAAAAAATATGCTTCGGCTGAATAGGGAACCACAGGAATGAATATTCGTGACCTGGAAAGATTAAATGGCGCGGGGTCAGAAAAGAATAATACAACTCCGACAAAAGCCGTAGATAGATACGTAAAAATCTCACTAACGTAGCATCCATAATTTTATTAGGATTTACATTTTATTTATGGAAGGGTGTTTGATGATATATTGATAAACTAGTTGACGCCCGCAGTACCGCACGCGTGGTAAAGTTTTCCCGTTCCCGTTACCCACAGGAAGTTGTTCCCGAGATAAAGTAGCCTATGTGTTATTCTGATATGTAAGTTATATTATTTTAAAATTTCATCAAAATCTATTTAGTAGATTTTGCGTGAAAGAGTAACAAAAATCCATCCATGCTTAAAAACTTTTGCGTTTATGATATTAGTAGGATAGTAAAGTGTAGCCGAAGTTACAAGATTACATCAGTTATGAAAATCGGTCCAGTGGATTCCTAAATTAGCAAGAAGAAACAGACATAGATGGAGAAAAATTCGAAACAAAATCATTTTTATGTACGAGTAAGTAATACTCGTAAGTGCCATAATATACTTTTATAAACATTTAGTAAAAAGTTGTTAATTTGAAATTACAAATAGATATAGGTAACCTACGATTGACAAGATTCAATAGTTAAAAATAAATAAAAGAAATAAATAAATAGACAAGGGCTGAAAAAAGTGAAGTCAGTTTTATTGTCGTTACTCAGTGTTACACTCTGACGTTCCCTTTGTCATTTATTTATAACATTTGCCAACTTCGTTCACTCTCCGCCCCTCGACAATAAAAAAGAATAACCTATCCGTAATCATACCCTTAAAGCATTATGGTTACCAGTAGTTTTAGCCATCTAAACCTTAAAGTTTAGACATACATACATATTGTCACGCCTTTATCCACGAAGGGGTAGGCAGAGGCATACTATACGCCTACATTTCACCATATGCATTTTTGTCTGTCCCACGTAACAGGTGGTGAGCCCCTTGCCGTGTTGAAATGGACAGACCGCGCAGGCTGTGGTAATCTGCTGTTGGAACTTTTCAAGCCTAATTTTTTAAGGCCTTCAACCAGGCTTAACGGCTGCCATTTTACTGTCAACCGGGACCAACGGCTTTCACAATTTCGTAGCACGGAAACGCTCGCAAATGTAAATTCCACAAAGTGGTCACCCGTCCAAGTACCACCTATATCGAATGTTGCTTAACACAGTGATCGTTTACAGAACCGAGTCCTGCTAACTCAGTGTTCTGTAAACGACTACGGCTGCGAACGCTTAAAGTATAGAACAAGCTTAAAAGTTTAGAAGAGACTTATAAAACGGCTCAGTCTGTTCATCCGTCCGCCTGTGTCCATCTATTTCTCAGAAACTAAAAGAGATAAAGACAAACGGTTTGCGGCGTACGATTCAGGACACCATGAATATTGAATGGCAATTTTAAAGTTTCTACCAATACCGGTTTTGAAACTGGTTTCGGTTTAGAAGTCGTCTAATTGCTTCGCTACGAAAGTGGACAACGCGTTACTTGTCTTGATTTTGTTCTGATTTATTTGGGCTAAGTTTAATTAAATCTACATTTAAAAAAAACGCCTACAAAGAAAAAGTAATTACTATGACACACCTTCATAAATATTAAATACAAGGGGCTTGGCGGCTTCGACCGCTAACTAAGTACCACCACACATGCTTCAATATAACGATTAAAACTTTTATAGATTCATAATATATCACCCTTCAATTACTTAGTATGTAATCAATGTTTGTTCTTTTTTTATTTATTTATTTGTTCATGTACACACTAATAATAAAGAAAATAACAGTTTGAGGAAACATAGGTACAATGGTACTGCTTATTTCTATAAGAAATATCTCCCAGCAGACCGGCGAGAGGAGAACGTGAAGATATAAAAAAAAGTCATGTAAAAGTGTGTAAATTTCTATTTACACACTTTTACATGACTTTTGTAGTCATTCATCATTTAGCATGAGTAGGATAGGATTTAATTAACACACATACCTAAGAGCGTAGTATAAATAAATAATTTATTAATAAACTTACATACTTACAAATACATAAAATATCAATAAAATTACATACTTACAAATATATAAAATATCAATAAACTTACATATATAAATAATGAGGTTTACAGTGAAGAGATGAGAGAGTTCACGGACTTTCCTTTTAAACGTAGTAATGCAGGCGGAATAGAGTTCCACAATCTGACCACATGTACTGTGAAGGAGTAGAAATCGGTTTTGTGTTTAGGAAATTTGAGATTCGTGCGTAGGTTTGATCTGCAGGGAGCGTCAGGAGAACGAACAAACGAGAACCGCTCCCTCAGATACGAAGGTGAAGATGGATTGTAAAATATATTAAAAAGGAGGCTGAGAATTTGAGTGTTCCGGCGAAGACGGATTGGGAGCCACTTGAGTTCTTTGCGAAGATGAGAAACGTGATCATACTTTCTAAGATTGAAAATAAAGCGTATACATAAATTTTGCAACCTTTTAAGTTTATCTAGAAGCTCCCCAGTGGCGTCCAAATAGCAAGCATCAGTGTAGTCAATAATGGGTTGAATAATGGCTTGAGCAAGATTGATTTTCGTCCGCAAAGGCATGAAGCCCTTTTTTTTTTTCGTGTGGAAATCCTCATGGATGCTATGCCGGACTCCTACCGACTAAAACCACACGTTACTCTTCTATCTGTCTATGGCCAGGAGTCCCGGGTGAGCCCTCGGAAGGATAACCCCAGGGCTCCCGACAGACCTTGTCCGCTACCGCAGGCTCCTTCAGGGGGGGTTCGGGTGTGTATCCTGCCTCTTTGGGGGGTTCGAGTGTTATCTCGCTTCTTTGGGGGGTTCGGGTTATTTACCACTACCTTGAGGGAGTGAGCTACGTGCGTGTAACCCTCACGCTACGCCTCCTTCCCTGGCCTGCTTCTGTAAGCACGGCGAGCAGCCCGCCCACCGTACTCAGGCCCCCGGTCACGGAGGCCGGTAGTCTTGGGCGAAGACAAGTCTGCGGCGCCCTCGTCGCAGACTGCGAAACTGGGGAGGGAGAGTTATTTCTCGCTCTTTCTACGCCGCCTCATTTGCGAGCATGACTTGCTCGCAAAAGAGGCTTGCTCCCGCTGGAGATCATGGCTCTCACCATGGTCTCCAGCGTGAGAATGTCCACGCCCAGACCCACAACGAGGTTTCGGCGTTGCATCTCCCACGCTGCACACTCTGCCAGTGCATGCAGAGCCGTATCCTTGCTGCAGTCCGCACAGTGCTGGCACTCTGGTGTTACCTCCCGGTGTATACGCCACAGAAACTTACCGTGCCCGGTAAGTATCTCTGACATCCGGTAGGTGAGGCTGCCGTGTTGCCGTTCCAGCCACTTCTCCATGACCGGCTTCACGGCCTCAATTGTGGTATGTCCCCAATTTGGTTGCTCAAGTCGCACCTTCCATGTCTCCATGAGCTCCTGGCGGAGCAGAGATCGCTGAGCCTCGATTTCTCGGGGCACAGGCCTATTGTTCCGCTCCAGCGCCTCCTTACGCCATTGATATAACGACGCAAGGGCCCTCGCTTCCAGAGGCAAGAAGCCCTGGAGGCATCTCAAAGAATGAAAGGGAAAAAAAAAATGCACCTTCTTGCTGACATTGTTGATATGGGCGCTCCAAGATAGCGTGGTGTCCATAATCACCCCAAAATTCCTCACGGTGTCTGAGTATGGTATCTGAGTACCAGCCAAAAGTACAGGATTCAGACCAGACACCGGAAGATTACTACATTGGTATTTACTAACAATAACTATAGCTTGTGACTTCGTCGGGTTAATGCGCAATCCGACCAAATTGGCCCAGTCGCTAAGTCTATCTAAATCCCTGTTTATAGATGATATCCCAGAGAGGGCGTCTGTAGCCGAAAAATGTTGGTATAGCTGCAGATCATCAGCATAGAGATGGAAATTGTTGGAGAAAAGACTCGTACTCGTTTATTATGTAACAGAATTAATTATGGTTAACTTACTGTCATGTTTTTGTGTACGTTTATGCTTATAGTGCGAGATCAGTATCAAGAAATTAATAACCTTATCTATTATTTATTGTTGGTGTTTGTCTATCAATCACGCCCTTCGGGGTAGCAGAAGCATTTTATACGCCCACATTTCACCGTGTGCATCGCTGTTCATTCATATGTTCATTGTTGAAGTGAAAACTTCTCTTAGCGCGGTACGCATATTTTTAAATGAGATAAAATCTCTGGACTCGCGGCACCGTAACTGAGTCGTAGCTATAGAGTGTGCATATAAAAAAATTTGTAGTATTAGATTGATAGTTTCGAACTCAGTTATTTACCTTCGATAGCTCAGTTGGTAGAGCGCTGGACTGTAGATGGTTATAAATTGAAATCCATAGGTTGCTGGTGTAAATACGGCTCGAAGGAACTCTTTTACTGTATTTAAACACAGTCAAATTATAAATAACCATAGTGCTTTTAAACCTAAATTTCTTCTTAAAGTAATTGGGTTTCACCCTAGAACCCATCTAAAAAATGTCTAACGCGCCAAAATAAGTTTTCCCTTCTGTTGGCACTCCCGGAGTGCAACCCGTAATTTATTTTTCATTTATTGGTGACTAGCGGAAAATTAACATCTCGTGTAAGATCTTCGGAGCGGGAGAACGTCATGCGCGTTCCCCAAGGGTCATGTCTTTCTAATACGCTGTTCAGCTTGTTACTGAATGACCTGCCAGGGACTGTAACTAACACTGAGATATTTATGTACGCGGACGATGTGGCCGCTGTGGTTACCGCACCAACGGATCATCTATTGGAGCTCAACTTGAACTATGCTGTTGAGAAACTCGAGTTCTGGTTTTGGACGAATGGTCTAGCGCTAAACAGAAATAAAACCTGTTACATGGTGTTTAAACTAAATGGGCAATGCCGTTACAATTTTAACGTGGCCGTTACTGGCATCCCTCTTAAAAAAGTCATCTCAACAAAATTGCTTGGCTATTGCATTGACAGTGCCCTAGTATGGGAGGAGCACATTGATCAGATGTGTGCAAAACTCGGGGGGGCATGCTTTGCGTTGCGCAGGCTGGCGTTGACAGCATCGCGTGATGTGGTGCGCTCATGTTACCGTCCACAGCCGTATAGTGTACGGCGCTGAATTATGGGCACATGCCGCAGACACTCAGTGTGTGTTCATTATGCAAAAGCGAGCCATACGCGCAATTGTGGGTGTGACTGATGATGTTTCGTGTAGGGAGTATTTTAAGGCTTTAAAAATATTGCCTCTGCCGTGCGAGCTGATCCATCAGGTGGCACCTTCCGTAACATCGATGTCTTTCAGCGTCACGGCGTGAACGGGAGTCGTGTCATGCGTAGTGATAAATATCATTATCGACTTCTGGTTCCACCGCACAAGTTAAATAAATCCGAAGGATCCGCGTATATAATGGGACCGTCAGTATTTAATAGATTGCCAGACAGAATTAGGGATGCAACCTCCATTACATCTTTCAGTGAAAGGCTTAAACTCTGGTTACTTGAATATAGTTTCTACAGCTTAGACGAGTTTTATGAATTACCAGAACTGTGACTTAGCATGTTTGTAAACTAATCTGTTATTTAATGATGATAATTAGTTTTGACCTGTAACAATCTGTTATCAATAAATGTATTGTATTGTATTATAAGGTTCAAGTGACAAGATCTACGGGGCGCAAGTAACCTCGCCTGCTAGTGCGGCACCTGCTGACTAATAGACGAGGCAAATACACAAGCGCCCTTACGGGGTAAGGAGGTCAGACGGCAGTTGTTCACAACAATGCCGAAAGTGAGAAAAAAAGCTAAAGCTGCTCCTCGCGGTCAAATAGAAGTGAACTCCATGCTCCAAATCTAGGTAGGTTTTGGAAGCAACTGGGAATACACTAAAATGAAGAGAACTACGTAGTTACGGGCGCTACGTCTCAATAAATAGTCAGGTTAAGTTTACGGAAAAGTCAAATGTACTCGGATACCCAGATGTGCATGTATGAAGCGATTAATGAATCTATAGGAAGCGAAAGAAGTATGCATGGATCGCGAAGAATGGCGATCTGTCCTCTCTGACTACTTTATCAGGGACTAGATGACCCTAACAGCTTCGCCCGTGGAATATTTTGACCTCCCGTTGCACCTATTTAATGCCGTCGCTTTACATTCTACAATGATTCATAAAAATTTGCCCGATTTGTCGACATTTATGACTACTGCTCTGCTCCCCAGTGTAGTAGCGTAATGATATATAGCTTATAGCATTCCTCGATAAATGGGCTTTTTAACACAAAAATATTTTTTTAATCCAACCAGTAGTTTCTGAGATTAGCGCGTTCAACCAAACAAACAAACTCTTCAGAATAATAATATTAGTATAGATACAGCGTAAATATAGTTAAGTTTTTTTTGTTTAGTCAACTAACATGACAGTCACATTTCATATGCGTGACCTTATTCTAAAAATACCAAATTACTATGTAGGTAATTTCATAATCACATGACAAACGATGTCACCAATCGATTTTAAACACATATTTTATCGTTGATATAAATATGATGCCTCGAAGTCAATTGACGTAATTGGAATTTGATGACGAAGTGAGTCATGGACCCATTTGTGTACTACCATGAATAAATTTGTGTAACACCATTAGGCCATTGGGTACACGGTAAGCTTCATAAATAGTCGTCATTTTTCATTGTGCTTTTTACTATTTAGTATGTAACGTCTATGTTTATAAGTACTTTTTAAAATAATAGAATTATATAGAACTAGCGAACCCTGACTTGACTCAGACTTCATGACTTAAATAAATTTGTGTGCTCAGTGCTATATACTCGTACAACGTTTTATTACATAAAGCTAAAATTCAGGGCATATCTCTCTCCAGCTCCAATAGGATTGGTATCCTCAGTGTTGAAATAAAAAAAAGAAAGAAAAGTTAGAAAAAAAAAATTGAAATCTGTAGTAAATGACGTGCAACACTGTGGTGGTCATTGAAGATAAACCACGGAGTGCTCAACAGGGCGCAGCAATAGTTCACTGCGGTGCAAACATTGCTTCTCAGTCGTAAGTGCGGCCACACTTGGAATACTGCTATCAACCAATAATACTGCTATTAATCGGAAAATATAGGAATCTCTCTTACAATACCTTTGGCTGTCACTTTTAAGTCACCGGAATACCATTTTCGGCCTTCAGCTGGAATAACAAACAGACATTTTGTATGTATTTTGCAGTATAGAGAGTTTCAAATTTAACAAATTTTATAGAAACGAAGATAAATTGCGAATGAATTAATGTTTTGATTAAACCCACAACGAATGCCTTGGGTCTTTGTTTATCAAACAACCAAGAAATAAGCGGCTTTCAATATTACCTTGGGTAATTCATCTTTATTTACCTGAGAGGCTGGCTTACTAATTATTTGTTTTGAGGGTAATAAATACTGGTTCATTTCTATATTCAGATTCTTTTGCGGACAACATAATTTTGTCTATAAGCAAACCTCCTCGAATGACATTTGATATCTTTGGACAAGGGGTCACTTTGAGTACATCCTCCCATCTTCTGGCTTTACGACCCCGTCTCTTAACGCCATCTCTTCTGTACCAACCTGTTACCAGCTCCATTTCTCTATCTTGCTAAAAATTATATACTATTATATTAAAATTAATTCCGTGTGTGAAAAATTACATAACCGTGAGACCTTATGAAGGCTAGATAACCCTGCAAATTCTGATAAATGATAGCGCAGACCCCAGCGGCCATTAGCTTCAGAAATATAAAAAAAAAAGATATACCGACGCTACTGTAACAAAACAGTGACAAATCGTTATACCCTGTCCCTTCCGGGCAAAGCTTTTATTCTTGATTGCACTCAATTTTCCTTTTTTACGGGATTTTTTTGTAGCCGGAACAATATTAAGATACATTGATAGATCGACTCATGGTTGCTGGTTATTTTTCAAAACAAACTTTGTAATTTCATTTGGAGATGTAGGTACTTACAATACTATCAATCATAATACTATTTAGCACTAATATATATTTGAAGTGATGCATGCATATGCATACATCACTGAGGCAATCAAATATATTTTATGCATATGCCGCGCTGAGGTCTCAGGTTTAAACAAATTTTTGTGTGATCCGCAAATGTTTGTGTCGGAGCTTGTGCGTTTTGTATGTAAAATTAATTTGTGTTTATGACGGCCGAATACTGAAACGTCACTTAAATACAACGCACAGTGGAAGGGCTCTCAGATTTCAGTATCTCTCAAAATTGAAGTGGTATACACAAAGGCTACTCAAACGATTTGCAGGCATAATCAGCTAAGCAGCCCACAAATAATTTGCGTCATGATAACATTCACGATGCCTCATATTACGCAACAGTTTTGGACTTAACAATATTTACGATGCTAACTTAATTTAGTTAAAATAATAGAAAATAATAATAGTTTTATTTGGTATACAATGTAATTTCTAAAATGTTCTGAAAGATAGGTTTTTAAGTTATGTATAAGAATAAATAACTTAAAAACTATTTCGAAATTGAACGTAAACATTTGCTGACCCAATTGTCGTAGAACGAAACGTACAATTTGATTGAAACCAGTGACATTAGCGTGACTTGTAAACATTTTTCAAAAATAAATTGGGATATGGAAGAAAAACATTGGAATACTTCTTCAGCAGGCGTCTGTATGTAGCAATGGAGTCAACACAGCAAATAGGCTGACATGAATAGCCGCTATCTCCAAGAATTACCATATTTTCAAAATCACTATCATCAAATTGCGTTGATAGTTACTGGTTATTCTCCACTCGTTTTTACAAAACGTTTCAGGACTTCTACTAAAACTTAATGTAGAAAAGGAAAGATGAGAAGGGATATTAGCATAAGACATTTATCTTTCTTGTGTGGTGTGAGGAACACAGTTTAGTCGGTATATATTTTTCATCTCTGATGTTTTTTTGGTCTGTTATATAATAAATAACTTTTACAAGTGTTCTATTAAATGTCTGTCTTTTTAGTCCCAAACAAGATTTTTTGTTTTATACAAATATCTGTTTTAATTTATACAAGTTGACGCCCGCGGCTCCGCACGCGTGGTGAAGTTTTCCCGTTTCCTACAGAAACTTTCTCCCGGGATTAAAGTAGCATTATGTGTTATTCTGATGTGTAACGGCCGAATACTGAAATGTCACTCAAATATCTAACGGCATCTTATATGTTTGAGCAGCACCTAAATACAAAATTCGTATTCTCAAACATCAAATTTAAGCATGTGATAAATTGAAATGAACTCAAGTTAGTTGCGCTCAGACGCCACTTAATGTAAAATTCGTATACTGGAATGCCACTTAATTTAATTTAGCTGTCAAATGACCTGTCAAACTTATTTGAATGTCCCCTAAATGTAAGAGTGGTAGAGTGGCCTTATCACACAAAGCTATTTCTACCAGGCTAAATTTTATAGACAAAAGTTGGAGTCGTAAACCATGTCCGGAAGGGGACAGCTCCCCTTCTGCCCTCCCCTGGGTACGCCCATGGAATAAATTATCCAAATATAGAACTGTCTCATTGGAGATACGGAACCGAGCAGGAAACTCCGCATCGTTGCATTTTTCGAATGTATTTAGGTTCTCTAGGTTTCGTCGACAGACGGTCAGTCTTTCATGGTCAGAGAGTAAAAATAGCGAAGATAAACACATTATTTTAACGCTTCAATATATTTAATTCCAGATTTAGGAGACCTCTCGACCACTCTTACATTTAGGGGACGTTCAAATCAGTTTGACATTTAATTTGACAGCTAAATTAAATTAAGTGGCATTCCAGTATACGAATTTTACATTAAGTGGCGTCTGAGCGCAACTAACCTGAGTGCAACTTAAATTTATCACATGCTTAAATTTGATGTTTGAGAATACGAATTTTGTATTTATGTGCAGCTCAAACATATAAGATGCCGTTAGATATTTGAGTGACCTTTCAGTATTCGGCCGTAAGTATACTAGCTGACCCGCCCGGCTTCGCCCATGACATACGTCGAACACCGTGGCACCCATTTAATCCCGTTGTTTATTATTTTACGATAATGTATGAACATTTTCCAAATTACTTGATTACTTCTCCGCTATCAAGTACCTACTACGTCCGCGCCCGCACGGCCCGTCGAATTTTAGGTATACGAAATTAATTTCTTTGCGCATTTTTGATATTGCCATATCGCCTAAGATATTCATTTAATTTGCAAAGTGTAACGGGACAAAATAATCTTCATAAAATGCTGAAACCAACTAACATATTAAAAATAATAAGGGTTAATAATGTATTTGTGTAAATAGCCTTTAAATTACCGCTTTATTATTGCTGTTTTATTAAAGTATTAAAATGGATATAGTACGGTATCCTTACGAGATAGACATATACCGTTGCGGACTTTTTTGTAGACCTATATTAGATACACAATTCCACAATACATTATTCTGTTATATCTCAAAGGGTTTAGGCAGCGTTTTCGTTAAAAACTCCCAGACGGCTCATTTTTTCCGACACCGCCAACATATATCGTTATAATTAAGTTAATGTATACAAAAACTTGACAAAATATACATAAAAACCTTCTATAATAAACACACTATCTATTTAAAAAAACTGCATCGTAATTCGTTGCGTAGTTTTAAAGATCTAAGCATACATAGGGACAGACAGCGAAAAACGACTTTGTATTATAATATGTAGTGATTAGTATGCTTATCCGTTAAATACATTGATAGATCAACTCACGGTTGCTGATTATTTTTCAAAACAAAGGTAATTTCACTTACAGCCGGTCTCAATAACCTATCTATCTTTTACTATTGTCTAAAATAATGTCAAAATAGTTACCATCGGTACCTATCTACGAAAATTTCGGTTTCAATAACCAAAGATAGAAAGAAATATTTACTATATGTCACAAAAGTTAAAAATCAACTGTATATCTGTGGTAGCGATCTATGTTTAACTGAAAATCGAATATTGAAACCGGCCATTAGAGATGTAGGTACTTACTATACTATCAATCATAATACTATTGTAACATAATAGTAGTTTATGATACTGTTGCATAATAAGGGTTCTTATAACATGAGTGTGTTTTCAAAAAACGAGTTTTTTTATAGTATCACACGAGTGTTATAAGACCAAGTTATGTACAGTGTCATACACTACTTTATCTACTCTCATACTATAATACGTAAAACAATATTGCAAATAAAATAATGAATATAACAACAAATTTATTTTTTAAATGTCACATGTTGGCGCCAAGGCGCAAACATTGATTGCGCATGCGCGCTTGCGTCGCGGACTCGTTCATTGAAACCAATGATTGAAACCTTTTTTTTTTAAGTAGAGGTTCTACCTCCTTGTTCCAGCTGGAGGTTGTATAGGTGTATCGTTATGATTAAAGAGTTATATTATGATACAGGAGTCCATACAAGACCTGTATCGTAATTAAACTTTTTTTTTATTATTTTTGGCTTGTACGTAATGTTTGTCATAAGAATTTTGTTATCAGTGATATAAAGGGTCTGAGGTGAGCGCTGAGGTCTCGGGTTTGAACAAATATTTGTGTGATCCGGAAATGTTTGTGTCGGAACTTGGGCGTTATACGTTGGGCCATATCCGCCATATCACAAGCTTAAATGAGCTTACTGTAGGCTAGAGGGCCTTGTGTAGAAAATGTTCTAAAATATTTATTTTTAGCCCTCGACGCAAAAATAGGAGTGTTATAAGTTTGAAGACTAGTGTCGTTGCATCGTAGCTCTCAAACGGTTGGACAATGCAGTTTTTTTCATTCATTTGAAAGCCAGTTTTCTTGTGGTGGTTCTTAGCTATGTTTGATTAATATCGGTCCAGCAGTGGAAGAGTGTCAGCTCTTTTCCAAAACGATGTGAGGCATTTTTGGCGTATGACGTACCAGTGTAATCCTAAAATGACCTTTAATTAATAACTTCGACCTGATGCTGCAACCAGAACGATCTCCAGAGAACCGAACTCTTAGACATATCGTAATTGGGTTCAATACATTATTATTAATGACTTGCAGGTTCTTGCTATACGGACAAACCCGACTCTTCGAAAACACATACTTTTTAAGGATTGTTCCTTAAACATACGAGTATGATTGTAAACTGACATTATTGTAATTTTGGGAATGAGTCTATGTTACTAGAGAAATAAATGATGATTATTATTATTATAAGTATTTTATGCGTAGGAGGTTTTTTTTTTATTTACATGCATATTTTTATACATATATGGCATATGCATATTTTCACGCCTTTATCCCCGAAAGGTTAGGTAGAGGCATACTATACACCCACAATTCAACGTATACATTTTTGTCCCGTGTAACAGGTGGTAAACCTTCCGAGCACGGAAACGCTCGCAAATGTAAATCCCACAAAGTGGTCACCTATCCAAGGAATACAGATACAGCGAATGTTGCTTAACTCAGTGATCGTTTACAGGACACTGGGTTAGCTAGGCCACGAGCGCTTATATATTTTTTTATAATATAATTATTTCTAAAATTATCTTTACTTGTACTTACATTATAACTTTGGACAGTATTTATTCATACTATTATTTTCTTATCGCAATTATAAACATGCAATTTGACAATTGCCAGTTTAATTTATTAGCAGACTTCAAAAAATTAGAAGGTGATAGTTTATTTGTTCTAGCGTTTTTTTTTGTCGTTATAGTTCATATTGGATAGACACATGATTTGGATTTCTAGGATTAATCATGTTCTAAAATGATTTTCCTGCACATTTTTCTTCTTAAACTTGAACGCCTAAAGAAAGACATAAAGAAAAATACATACATTTTAAAGCTTTACCCTGAGTTTTTCTTATTAGAGTATCCACGACAAAAGTAGATTTAATTTAATAATTATAATCTAATACTCAAGAACAAGTATTTTTATTCCCCACTTTATTAAAATCCTTATCTTATCTTAAAGGATACTTTAGGAAAATTTAAGGTGTGCTTTTTTGCAATTATGGAAATTATCCCTATTTAAGGCTCTCTGAATACAGACAAGTACATCTTGACTTTGTCCGTTATGAGGAGTACTACAAGTATAAAGCCATGGAACTACCAATCCCGAGCATCTCCAACTTGATAATTTCGAAATTCAAGTACAACAGATAAGGGACTGACACTAAGAGTATTGAGTGGTCCTCAAAGTAGACTGATAAAAGAGACACTGCCTCTAAAATTACTCTTTTAGTTCAGAAGGACCACATTGACATGGGTAACCGGGTGTAACTATGGGACATAGTTCTTTTAACAAGCAATGGTTTGTGCTGTGCGTTATGATCTCTGCGTTATGGTAGCAGATGAAACGCCGTTCTTACAGAAGCAGGCTCTAGACGGTGATGTGGCGTGAGAGCTACACACACCTTTCACTATCTCAAGGAAAGGGGACAGCAGGGGACCCCCACATAGGGGTGGGATAATAACCAAGACCCCTCAGATGCGGCCGTGGTAATGGTTTATCTGCCTGAGAGTCCCATTCTCAGCCATAGCAGATGGAAAGGTAACGTATGGTCTAAGTCTGTAGGAGTTCGGTATAGCCTCCATGAGGATTTCCACACCAAAAAAATTATGTGCAACCAATGCGAATTTCGAGTTTTCATATGTATGCATGTACCTAATATTACTTATCTTCCTTCATAAATAAAATAGTTTATAAAATTTGTATCCTTATTGAAGTACTAATTGGGGATGATTAGTAATGGAATAGTCACTACTCTTACTTACTTTCTAACTAAATTACTTACTTATCCTACTAATATTATAAACGTTTGTAAGTATGGATGCTTGTTACTCTTTTAAGCAAAATCTACTGAATGAATTTTGATGAAACTTTTCAATAATATAGCTTACACATCATAATGATGCATAGGCTACTTTTTATCCCGGTAACAAGTTCCTGTGAGAAACGGGAACGGGAATACTTCACCACGCCTGCGGAGCCGCGGGCGTCAACTAATAAATAATTATGTCGACAGGACCCGCTTGCACCCGCTTTCATGAGATGGGACAAGTAAATGCTCCAAATTATTTTCAACGTGTCACATTTGCTTTAAAGAAAGTAAATTTAAATTTAAAGTTCAGTTTTCGGTTTGAACTATGAAAATAAATTATTTGATGCGCTTATTAAAGTAAAAAGCAGATATTTAAAGTTCAAAGATCAGATGCTTTTCATAATTTATTTCTCCTGGGAACTCTAGTCGCAGAGGATTGCAAATAAAACTCAGTGGAATCTAAACCTAAATACTTGTAAAAGGAGTCTAAATTGCATTGTACAGTGATGAGTTGATATGCAACTTCAAAGTTGCTTTCTGTTACTTATAAAAATTTAATGCTATTAAAATGTGTGGATAGTTGGTGGTAATAATTCATTCAGTAAACGCTAACCTCATATTATGTAGGGCCTTCATTGTTGGAACTGATAGAATACTTATGTACACGTATGTGTTATACAGAAAAAACTGAAATCCGCATTTGCACTTTAGAGTTATCTTATTTCATAACTGTTTTCATAATCTTTATTTGGCGCCAGAGTTCCATTTTATAAGCAAATAGATTTTGTATCTACAGAAGTTGTTCAATTCGGCTATTTTCTGGTTTTCCAACCCAAACCAGAAAATAGATTATATTTAGTACGCCCAAACTCTGAACTCCCTAAACTTGCAGTTGTAGTTGGCCCTAAAGACTAGAAACAATTTTAAAAACAATAGGAATAAACAATATCATAAACATAAAATGGATTTGTTTTTATTTAGTATCGAGCAAAAAAAAAGCTGAATCCAAACCAGCGTCTTCTCATTTGCGGGGTAAGCTACCGAGACCCACTTAAATCTGACGAATTAATCCACCTCTACGTTTTGAGGCGACGTAAGTCTCGGTGTTCGAATAGGTCTCGGTGGTGTAGTTGGTGAACGCGTCTGGCGCGTTGAACCAGAAGTCGCTGGTTCGAGTCTAGCTCGAGACTGAAAATATTTTCCACATTAAAATTAAAATTTAGAAAAAGTTGGATACTAATTGCTTTACAAAATTGCTTCTATATACTTTGGTGCCTTAATTACTTGACACAATAATATTGTAATGAGACTATGATATTTAAATGCTTTTTTTTAAACGTATGGCACAGATTTTTCGGAATTTTGGTCATAAATATTGTTAATTCAACATGCCAAACGTAATCCCACGAAACACGTGATAAATTTTCTGTCAGGTACTGGGTACATAATTTATGCTCACAGTCTCTTTTATAATGTTTGTTGATTTTTGTTGTATTTTCTGCGTGTGTAAAATTGTACAAATTGTCATGTTGGTGTAGGTATATAAAATGTATATTATTATATTTCGCTCGCCGCATCTATCGCTGTAGGTATGTCTGTTTGTTATATTAGATTATCATGCGAGTCAATAAATATAAATTTTAAAATGGAAAAATTTTTCAGTCACGAGCTGGACTCGAACCAGCGTCTTCTGGTTCAACGCACCAGACGCGTTACCAACTACACTAGATGCCAATAAAATTGGAACATAAATCTTTAAAAATATTTTTTAATATACCTCTTAGAAATATCAGGATGCTAGTTTCTCTTTTACCTCATGGTGAGAATACGCTAAATAGACCCTACACCGTGAAGGGATCCGTTCCTGAAATATAAAACTACTAGAGGTCCCCCGCGGGCGGATGGAAAATTTAACTTTACTAAAAATAGCTGATATTTAAATTGGCAGCTACGGAACCTTACATGACACATGGCACAACATGCACATGTCCGTTTCTACCATACAAGTCTTCTAACAACACTGATAAGTTCTGTGACAGGGGACGACCATCATTGCCCCGACAATTCTCGTTAATAACAGCAATTTATCTCCCTTAAGCCACAGCTGTTGAAATGTCCGTACACATTACCCATATTGATACGTAACTTACACACATAGAACATACTCGTACATAATTTTAAGAATTCAACATTTCGGCAATTCAACATTTTGGTATTAACATTGTGGGTTTCAACATTTTAGAAATTCAATATTTTGGGAATTCAATATTTTGCAAATTCATCATTCTGGAAATTCATCATTTTGGGAATTCAATATTTTACAAATTCTACATTTTGGTATTCAACATTTTGCAAATTCAACATTACATGCCAGTCATTAATATACTATTGTTAGTACTTAATAGATATCTTCAACCGATTTAACTGGCAAATTTGTATACAAGTTTAGTTTAGATGACAGTGAACGGTTAGCTGTGTAATTTCATTCTAAATCAACCACAGTAAAATATCCAAAATGACGGACTAATTGTATTTAGTGTACTGCTACAACATGGGTATCAATGTGTTAGTTATCTCCATCACACCTTATCCCCGAAGGGGTGGCAGAGGCATATTATATGCCCACTTTTCACCGTGTGGATTCCTGTCCCACGTAATAGGTGGTGAGCCCATTGCCGTGTTGAAATAGACCTAGCAACCTAGTGGCCTAGCGGTCTCAGTGTTCTATAAACGATCACTGAGTTACGCAACTTTCACTATGGCTGGTCCTCGGATGGGTGACCACTTTGTGGCATTTACATTTGCGAGCGTTTCCGTGCTTCGGAAGGCACGTTAAGCCGTTGGTCCCGGTTGCCAGTAAAATGGCAGTTGTTAAGCCTGGTTGAAGGCCTTATGGGCGGCTTAAAAATTTCAACAGCAGGTAGCCACAACTTGTGTCTGTCTATTTCAAGACGGCAATGGGCTCACCACCTATTGAGTGGTGATGTGGGACAGGAATCCACACGGTGAAAAGTGGGCATAAAATATGCCTCTGCCACCCCTTTGGGGATAAGGCGTGATGGATATTTATTTATTATTATTAAGTTTCGATTATAACTTAGATACTACATCAATAATAGTTTTATCTATGTTTGCAATCGTTGTATTTTAAAATTTTGAGCTCATTCTGAACCGTACATACAATTCAATATTTTATATATGTAGGAGTATAAAGCCGCAATCGACACCAAGCCTTTTATGTTCAATTATTCATTTTTCAGCTGCCCCAACTCAATCCAGATTTTCTTTTTTTTTTAATATAAATATAATAAGCGTAGTTGTGAAGTGCTCACCGCATCTAGAATATTCTGAAGGGCCGACTCGACTATTCGTTTTACGTTAATGAGGCTCACGATGACGGTCGTAATTATAAAGGAAACAGAAAGCTTTTCTTTTATTTTAATTAACCCTCGACACCAAAAGAGGGGAGTTATAAGTGTGACGTGTATGTGTGTCTGTCTGTCTGTGGCGTAATAGCTCCAGAAGGGATAAAGCGATTTCAATTTCCAAAAACCAAAGTTCCCTTTAAAATGTAAAATATAATAAAAGAAACTCAATCTTAAAATACCTTAATATGTATTAATAACTCTAAAATAAATACGTCACGTTGGGGAGCGTACAGGAAGGTAAGGAAAATTAAAAAAAAAAATTCAAGCTATAGTTTACATTAAAAAAATATCCGAAAATTTTATAAACTAGAATTATTTCTCAGAACTGCCCGTAAGTATTGTAGCTTTACGCAGTGATCATTTACAGAACACTGAACAAGGGAATATAAAAAAAAGCTATTATGATCTAGCGTCATTATTAATTGTTACACAGACCGTAAACGGATTAATATCCGATATCGCAGTCAACCTATTCTACAAAAGTGGTCCCAGAAATAAATAAAAGCTGTCGGCCCATTCGAACAAATTGGAGTTATTTGACTGCCACTTTCTTTTCTTTTTTCATTACGAAAGTTCAATGTTGAAAACGACCGCTGTGGACACGGCACCCATGGTATTCCAAGGTGCCTTCTAGTGCCTGATCAATCACTCTTTACCCCCTCTGATTTAAGAGGGACGTTCAGCGCCGGCTCAAGTTGGACAGATCCTTCGGCAGATAGTGGGAATGTATTGTGGATCCTGTAGAGTCAGATCATCGTGGCCAATGGTTAAATTTTCCTAAAAGTAGTAACAAAGTCTGCAAAAAACAAATTAAATATGTACCAATTAACCAAAGTCGTTTGAATAATTTTAAAGAAAATGTATTAAAGAGTCCCCTTGACATTATCAAAATTTTAGTTAATTAATTTTGTATATTGTGATTAAGTATTATAAACCTCATTTAAGCCTCAACATTCCACGCTGTAATTGTAAACAGTCATAAGCTTATCACTTTTTAAGCTATTGCATAATTTTTAATCGCGGTCTTTGAGTGGGCTTTAATCAATACAGAGGGTCGAAGTAAATATTCTAACCGTACCATCACAATACATTTTTGCCAATCTTATGTATATCCAGAAAAATCTATCACAATTTTCTAAATTCTGTGATAAACATAATATAAACTCTAGAAAAAAAAAGAAATCTTACAGTCCACCACAGTCGACTACATAAGATTGGCGATTCTTTCCAGGGTAACTGTATACGCTTTTACAACAAGTTTCCCTGTGACCTGAGAAATTTACCATTAAATAAATTTAATGGTAAATTATTAATATGGTTTAAAATTGTAACTTCTATTAACTGAGACGATGAAACAAAATTCGATGACAACTTTTGCATCTGATTTGATCAAAACTTTGTATGCTGATTGATATTAGGGGTTGAAAAAACATGTTGAGTGTAAAGTTTTTGCGAACTTAAAAGGGAATCAAAATGGTCGAAGTTTCAAGTTGTAATAACGTCAGGCAATCTACAGGTCGATATTCATCGAAATCAACTCGATTCATTCATTCATATTTAAGTTCAATTTGAATTTATGCAAAATCGGTTCAGAGAGTGAAAATGAGTTTTAGAACTTTCTATAAAATCGAATCGTTAAGAATCGAATAGATAGATTATTTCAGTATTCAGTACAGAGCATTTATGTGATTTTTTTTTGTTTAACTGTGGTGGCAAATATGGTGTCTGAAAAAATGCCTCCTTTAAGAAACGTTTTTCTCTCCTTCCTTCATCTATACTAATATATAAAGCTAAAAAGTTCGTTTGTTTGTTTGAACGCGCTAATCTCAAGAACTACAAGTCGGATTTAAAAAAAAACCTGTTGGATAGCCCATTTACCGAGGAAGGCTATACAGGGTCGTCCCGAGGATCACGTATTCCATCTACAATTTTAAAGTTACTTTTATGTATATTAAAAGTACTTTGAATATTGTAGATGAAACATTTTACTGAAAGAATTATTTAAATTAAAAAATAAATTTAAAATGCATTCACAGATATTTAAACAATTACGTGGTTGAACCGGGAATCGAACCCGTTTCACGAGAAAAGTCATCATCCTGTAGCTTTGTCATACCGATTAATACTTCATCATAAGGATTATTATTTGCTTAATAACAATAGTGTCAGAAATAATAGGAATACCATAAATTTTAACAATCTTACACATTTCTTACACAACACATTTCAAACGAAAAACTCAGTAAGAGAAACTCATGGCATGAACCATGACCGGCTCGCTACTGCGGGCAATACAGTCACTTTATAGGAACTGTAAGATTTGCGCGCGAGTAGAGTATAATCACCTCTTTTCGACATGGGATTGGGTATCAAAAACGGGGTGTGTCATGTCCACCTGGTTGTCCACCTGATGGAAAGTGGTCACGAACGAAAGTCTCCATTTTATTGGAGCTAAGCTCCCATTCAGCAAGAAGAGTAAATGTTAGTTATACATACATACATATTGTCACGCCTTTATCCCTGAAGGTCTAGGCAGAGGCATACTATCTGCCCACATTTCACCGTATGCATTTTTGTCTCATGTAACAGGTAGTGAGCCCATTGCCGTGTTGACATGGACAGGCGCAGGCTGTGGCGACCTGCTGCTGAAACTTTTCAAGCCGCCCATAAGGCCTTCCACCAGACTTAACTACTGTCATTTTACTGGTAACCGGGACCAACAGCTTAACCTGCCTTCCGAAGCATGGAAACGCTCGCAAATGTAAATTCCATTAAATGGTCACCCATCCAAGGACCACCTACAGCGAATGTTGCTTAACGCAGTGATCGTTTACAGAACACTGAGTCAGCGGGGCCACGAGCTCTTCTTTTATATAAGATTTTAATTGACTGAGCAGGCGAGCGAAGCGAGCCGACGAAAGTCTCCGTTTTAAGTCCACTGGTACGGGAATAATACTATCGATGTCCGAACGTCCGTCCGTTCGTCCGTCCATTCAGTCTACACGTCGCATTTTTCATCGGATTTGCATGCAACTTGGCATGGGCAATCCTTGATATTGCCAAAAACTTTTAGCAAGGGGGTTTTTCGATCGGGGGGGAAATGGAGGCAGGGGTGGGGAAATGGTCCCGTAGTGGCTGGCAAGAGCGCTTCAAACAAATAAGTGTAATTAAAAAAAAGAAGAAAAAAAAGCTATGCATGCTCGCTACTAATAATAATTAACACATTAAACAGAAAAAATGTTGAGCCTCAATGTACTCCGAAGTCTACGGTTCACAGAACCACTAGTAAATTAGATTCAATTAAATGCTCCGTTCTAATTATATGCTGCAAGTGAAACAGTACTGTAAGTGACTGCGGCCTTCCTGTTACACTTTGATTTGCATTTGGGTATACGCTCAAGGTCGGTAGATGCTTAACGAACAGACAAGCTATAGTCGAAAAGAAAACAAGAATATAAATTTCCCAGAAACTGTAAATTTTAGCATTTATATAACCTATAAATTACAGTAACAAATAAAATAAATCTTGCAAATGTTCTCCAAATCTCTTCATCATAAAACAACAGAAACCACTCAACGCGGGGTATTCAGTTAATATAAGAGAATGCGTAAAAGCTCTTTCAGGCAATATAGTTTGAATTGTAAATTAGATAACACCATTTAAATTACTTTGTACACGAATTTCCAATACCATAAACATTTTTGTAATTCCATTCAAACTGTTATAATATATTTTAAAAAATGAGAAAATGAGTTCTCATTCGCTCCGTCATACATACACTTCATACTACAACATCTATAGCAGTGATTTAACCTCAGGCCTACCCTGCGAGCCGGTTTTAAGGTGAGGCGGAACACGGCGGGGTTTAGTGGGTAGGACGGCCCCTCTCTCACGGGCCGGGTGCCCCACACACCGTCCCTGTTGCCCCCGCAGCAGGGATGACGGTGCGTAAAGGCATTCCCCGCTAAAACAAAAAAAAAACCTCAACATCTTATGAAAATCGTTCTAAAGAGCCAAAATATAAGAGCTTAGCTTGGGCTTGATGGCATTGTGTCAAAAATATACTAGAACCTAGTTCTCCAGGAAATTGTTCTTATTTCATAGGTTTAAGATTAGACTTAGCTACTTTATGACAGTCATTATTGGCTCTATCTTTTACCAGGCAATAACAAGTTTTATGGGTAATTTCATCTATTAAAGTACTTTAAGTTTTGATTCATTTTTGAAGTTACGAGTATACTTCTTTTGGCGCGTTAGGGAAAAATGATGAGAGTAAATTTTTACGATGCGCGCGCAGATCATCACTAACAACCGACACCATGAAGTTAGCTGATAAGTATTTCAAAGACAACTTATTTTCAAAGTAGTTTTCACTCTCTTGACATTTTTTTCTTAATCATTTATCATTGGTGTTACAAACAAAAAGAGTAGTGGTAGGTGACACTGGCAGGAATGTTAAACGATTGCCATTAACAAAAAAAAAAGTAGTGATGGGTATATGTGAAGAAATCTTACTGGCTTGCACATAAGTACACACATTCTTTTTAAAGTTATACTACGTTTGGCGCGTTAGGAAAAAATTATGAGAGAATATTGTTATGATGCGCGCGCAGACCGTCACGAAAAACCGACACCCTGAAGTTAGCTACTTATAACTACATTCAAAGTAGTTTTCAAGCACCCTGAAGTTAGCTATAGCCAACAGTTTAGTTTTTTCTACAAACGAAGGATAAGGCACAAACAATTTAAAAAAAGATTTTGATCTTGTTACACCAAAGAAGTATAACTTCTAACACGTGTACATAAGTATTAACACACTTTTTATAAAAAAGAAGTTGCTACGTCATTCTCTCTTGCAATTGACGTAAGTATCAACTCAACTAAACGACTTATTGTACTCCCAGTTGCTTTTAAATCCTACAGCGGATTAGGACCGTGTGGTATTTACTTTTATTTTGGAACTGTGTAAACTCCCAAGCTGACAGGGTGCTTGCGTCTTTGCATCGTTCGTTTGTTAGTAGCAATTGCATTACTGCCAGTTGAGGTCTTTTGGGCTCTAGAGATCTTGGCGGGGTTTCTTACACTCTTGATACATACATCATTTTACAATGTCTAATGTAGACATTCAATCTTGAGATTAGAATGTAGAAGATAGATCATGGTGTCAAACGTTGAGATCCTGAGATATATGACCTATAATTGTGGCATTTCTCTTTACAAGCATTTGGTTTCGGTTGCCAGTAATGTTGCAGATGTTCACCGAGTTAGTAGCGTTATAGGTTGCTTGAAGCATTTATCTCGAAAATATAATAAATATTATATCGAAAATCGCATTAAATATTTCTCATTTTTGGCAATGCGAGCGAGAATTACAACGAACTTACTGCTTTTTGCAAAGAATGTTAAAGTTCGATAAAACTATTGAATAGTTTGTGGCCAGCCTCTTTTACAAGTAGATCAAAGAAAGCGGTCAGTGCGAAGTTCATCGTTTAGTGAACTATTTATTTTATTTCCTTCTAAGTTCCACTAACTGCTCCGAACGCTGTCGGATTTTATCTGTTCGGTTCCTTTTCCGAGATCTTTTAAGTTAATTTCTTACACGAGAATCCGTTTCAAGTACATACGCTAAAAGCTTTAGGTCAGACCAAAAAGTGACTTAGGGAACAAGAGAGATAAATTACCAATTCGGTGAAATTTATTGCTCAAGGCCGTGAAAACAAAATGAAACGGTGTGAGTTCTTAAGGGCTACTTGGTGAAGAAGATAATCTACAATGTATGACAAAACTAGGACGTACTTTATCGATAAGCTAAAGTGAGCGTCTCGATGACAAGTCATAACCTACTATGTGACGAACGTAACAACCTTCGCACATCGTATCAAATAGTATAATTAAATTAGGGACTCAGTGTACCATATAACATTGAGTGGCATGTCATTTGTGTGTTTTGACTTTCTTTTTAATCATCATCATCATCCGAGCGTCTGTCCCAGTTGCGTCTCGCGACGCCCGGGGTCCGCTTTCCTACATTTTCTCCTCCACTTCGCACGGTCTTCGGCATCCCCTGTAGTGAGGCCATTGGCACGCATGTCATCCCTTACGACGTCAAGCCAGCACTTCTTGGGTCTTCTCCTCTTACCGGGACCCGGCGGGGCAGACATGACCAGACATTTGTTACCTACGTAGCCCGGCGGATGCCGCAAGACGTGACCAAGACGACACTCTTGCAACTTGTCTGCAATGTCACGGACGTGAAGGCTGCCGCGGATGCGAGAGTTTCTCAAGCGGTCCATCCGCGTGACCCCACACATCCACCGCAGCATCTTCATTTCCGTGACACGCAGCTCCTGCTTGTGTCGCTCCAATATCGGCCACGTCTCACTGCCATGTAAAAGGACAGGTCTAATAATGGTTTTGTAGACCTGTCCCTTCAACCGGATCGGCATTTTAGGGTCACAAATGACACCGGTCATCTCCCTCCATTTGCAATGCGTGACTTGACATCGCAATCGATGTCACTGGACTTGACTTTCTTTTTAATACCACTAAATAAATAATTGTGTATTGTAATCGTTGCAATCTGTATTGTGTTTAATAAAATAAAATAATGAAAAAATAAAAATAATTGCAATATGCGATGATAAGAAAGTAACCATGGGCGTGATATCAAACAATTCTTCTGAGCATAGACCGTTGAACAGGCGATAGAACACGCAACACATAAGAAGATGAAATCTCTCGTGTCGACCTAAAGTACTTGTATATTTGTGTATAGCTTCTTATATTATACAGTAACAATTCCGATTTCGTTGGTTTCCTGACTAATACTTCTGGGAGACTTCCTGACTGTCTAAACTACAACGTTTCGGGAGTATAAAATACGGGCTGGCATAGTTAAGTACCTATCGGTCTTTCGTCATCATCATCATCATCAAATCTTTATTTCCTTAGAATATGGTATCATGCACAGGTGTTACATTTTTTGTTTCCGACACATTCTACCATGTGTGGCGTGGAAAAATTGTGTTTAAAATATATAAAATTCATGCAAGGTACCCTTGTTTTGAGATTAAGTGTGCTTTGAGGTTAAGATGGGATTAAGCAATACTTCATGCATAACATCTTTCACGCAATACTTTCTGAGTGGTCTGGTATAAGGCATGAACCTTATCACAGACATTAAGACTAATGTTCGTCTGTGGAACCAAATTTGTCTTTTTCCGGTGTGTACCAAAAACATTCAGGTCATAATTTAAAGTTTATAATATAGTGCTGTGACGTTTACATCAAGTCACCTTCGGTTCGAAGCATGGCCAACAACATGCCTTTCACGTATAATCGAGATGTACGAGTTTTTGGATCTGCCTCTCCTAGTGACTTGTAGGAGGGAAAAAAGTGAATTAAAACCATGTTGATTTCTCCGTCAGAACTGTTTAAGGGAAGAAAACGTACGACTCGTAACGATTAAAATGACACAGCGCTTCTGTGTCTTATGTCAATGAGCTTCGATATGCCCTAGAGAGTATGTTCCATAATGGTTCATTATGCCATGCCTGCTTTCAGTAAGTGAGAGCTGTTAGAATTTATATATTGTAAAATCAGTTACTCTAAAAAAAGTAAATGCACCTATCGAAGCTACTAAATCTATCAATATAGCTACCACTAACATGTTTCATCTCTCTCTCTCTCTCAGAATAACGCAAAAATATTGCGCATAAATTGTGCAGACAGTAGCAATATCGCCGAGATTGAATATAAATAATTCATAATATCAGTGAATTTGATAGTATCGATGGTGCCTATGAGGTATGAGTAAGGGATGTCAAGAGATATTAGTCTATCAAAAAAAACTAATTGCAGTCCACAGCTAAACGTATGACGCTCATGATTTTATTTTGGGATGATCTCTCTATCTATCATTACTCTGCATTCCTGACGGGATGAGTACAGGCCAAACCATAATTTTGCGATCTGTACTCACTTAGGATGAATCGTCTTATTATACCATGTTGCCAAACTATCAAGTTTTCTTTCTCTTCACAATGAGCTTGTTCGTTAGCTTTAACGTTAAGGCGACTAGAGCAGCCCATCATTTGACCTCATAATATTCAAGGAGGTTTGAAACTGTTTTATCTATTATTCTAATTCATAAACCGAACACTAGATGGCTCTTTGATAACTTATCTGTGTAGAAAAATCTTAAAAACTATATCTCTTTGTCATTGTGATTAGGCTGCTATGTTTTAGACATTGAAAAACTCTCAACTCCTTTCAGGGCATCTACGCTATATCCTCGTCCGTTAGTCCAGAAAATATGCACATCCCTTTTTTGAGGTAAAAATTCATTCATATACATAGTGTCACACCTCTACCGCCGAAGGGGTAGGCAAAGACATACTATATTCGTAACAATTAATCCACGTGTTATAAAAGCTTAAAATTTTAAATAACGACAAATCAAAAGGGGTACTATGACTTTTTGATGATAATCTCGAAAAGGGATTGAGTAATTTTGGTCTTTTTTACAAACACAATATTTTATGTACACCCGTATGTTAAAGTCAAACACTTATCCCACACAGCATCTGATATAATATAGATACCTACTCGTAGCAATTCAGTTTTGGGGCGCCCATAACTTTTTATTAGTACTTGCAAGACCAATTTCGGTATGTTGTCTTTTAAAATAGTAATATATGTCGCTAAGATATTGTAGTGTAATAAAATATGTATAACGGTTTCCTTGCGTACTTAAAGTAAGAAAACCTGTATACTAAGTTCACATTAAATAGAACTATATATCTATATCTATATATATAAAAATTAAACCCGTTTTCCGTTGTCACGCCATCACGCGTGAACGGCTGGACCGATTTGAAAAATTGTATTTGTATTGGATAGCCCATTTACTGAGGAAGGTTCTTAGCTGTATATCATCACGCTACTACACAGGAGAGCGGAGCAGTAATCATAAATATCAACAAATCGGGGAAACTCTCATACCTTTTTTAGAAAATTAATAAGCGACGGTAGTAAATAGGTGCCACGGGGTTGGAAGTATGTTCCGGACGAAGCCGGGCAGGTCAGCTAGTTACCTATATAAAACAAAAGTGGGTAGGCATCCATGTAAACATTGGGCTCCGCGTTTTTATTTATTATTTATCGTTTCTTTGTTTGTTTACTCGCTTGAACTAGCTGAAGCTACAAGTAAACATATGACTCGTGTGTACTATTGTTATACAAGCACTGTATGCAGTCTTTAGCTATAATATATTGGGGACTTCGCCGTTGCTGCCATTTTGATTGCAGTAGAAGTCGGTCCCACTTTCCGAGTGATAATGTTTTAATAGAGTAGTTACCTGTAAAGTGTTCGGGTTTGTGTGTATGTTAAAAAGTGGGAACAAAAGGAAATTCTAATTTTCTTAACGATTGCCATTACTATTATTATACACAAGTGGTGCTATCTTTGCACCGAGCCGCGTATTGCGTTGTCTTAATCAATTAACCGTTCTCGTCATTTGGGAATCCAGCGCCAGTATACACAAGTGGCAAATGAAATATTGTAGTTTAAAAAAAAAAATTGTTGTTTTTTTTTTCGACCAGGTAAAGTTAATAACGACTGGCGACCCTTATAATTGAGGTTGGACAGTTGCTCACTCGGAGTCAGGATCATTCTCCAGAGCGAGAAACTCTCATAACGCGATACAAGATTCTTAGTTACGTATTCCACAACGTTTCTCAATATATAATTGACGCTTGAGAGTAGATTTTATAAGACAAAATCTAGCCTCAAGCGTTGATTGAGTATTGAGAAACGTTCTGGAATACGGACCTTAATATCGATGTAGTTGATTGGTTTAGTGTAGCTGGTCGCCACAGTACAAACCAATAGCCTAAATAATCAACTAATTTAGCAGAATTATTAACAGTTTAGCATATCAGTTATTTTTAATACATTTTTATAACTTTTATACACTGTACTACATTGAACTAAACAGTTTTCATTTAAGGGTTGACACATCGTTCTAGATACATTATTCATGTTTCTCGTTTATTATGCGAAAGCAGGATCACGTGTGCCTCTTAGCATATTCATATTTAATGACTAGATCCGCTATTAAATATTTAAACGAAGCTCTTCTTCTGTCTTTAGGGTTCGTACCTCAAAGTTACGGCAATCCTGCTGCTACAAACGAAAGTAATCGCCTACTTGTTGATATTCAAGTTATTATTTTGGTTTAGCTTGTGAAGTTCAGTTTAATATATTGTGATGAATATATTAAATATACCTAAGTAGTCTATGACTTAACAGATAAATAAAATTGAATTATCAAATTCTAATATTTATTTATTTAGATTCTAGTTCCAATTGAACAGCTTTTCACCATATGCATATGAAAGTTAATACGATTTTTCTCTCTGTGTCTGTCCGGTAATCTCTGACACATCTGAACCGATTTTGAATCTCCACTGGTAGATTGCTGATGCTATAAGGAGTAATTTTGGCAAATATTATTATCATATTTCGACGGCAACTTGTACAACGTGGGTGACACCGCGGGACAAATATTCTCAGATTTATTTGAGAAGCGCTCGTGGCCCCGCGGTCTCAGTGTTCTGTAAACGATCACTGAGTTACGCAACTTTCACTATGGCTGGTCCTCGGATGGGTGACCACTTTGTGGCATTTACATTTTGCGAGCGTTTCCGTGCTTCGGAAGGCACGTTAAGCCGTTGGTCCCGGTTGCCAGTAAAATGGCAGTCGTTAAGCCTGGTTGAATGCCTTATGGGCGGCTTGAAAAATTTCAACAGCAGGTAGCCACAACCTGCGTCTGTCTATTTCAACACGGCAATGGGCTCACCACCTATTACGTGGGACAGAAAAATCCACACGGTGAAAAGTGGGCATATAATATGTCTCTGCCACCCCTTCGGGGATAAGGCGTGATGGATATTTATTTATTTATTATTTATTTGTATATATAGATAGATTTTGTTTTAAGAATCTAGCTATTAAAATCGATGTAATGAGGGACCCAATTCCTGTATTAGAGAAACTTTGCCGTTTACGAACTGGAGAAGGCGAAAATGAGGACCAATAAAAATAATTACGAAACTTTAAGCTCAAAATAAAAAGGGTGGAAACGGCATTTATGTAAAACCAGTTTCAAGAGGTGAAAACTAAAGGAGTTGAAACTTTTTGTATGAAATAAGTTGACTGAGGCTGTTAAAATTTTAAAGCCACCTTAAGACAGAACATTCTATACAGATAAATAAAACGAAAGTGTCTGTTTGTAATTCTGAATTACCAGCTTTTCAGTAAATGTATATAAAAGTATATACGATACTTTGAAAAATAAATATATTTTTCCTGTCTCTCTGTGTGTGTGTGTGTTACCGGTTGATTTTGATTAGGAGGAATTCTTTGACACCTATTCAAATCCATTTTTGTATAATCCCTACCACCGCCATTTTTGTACTGTTTTCTGTAAATATGTTAAATTTGTTATAAGATAAATGTTCACATTTATTTATTTTGCAATGCAAATTGAATGTACCTTCTTGTGGTATAAAACGATGCGGAGCAAATTACATAGCACAGCTAAAGTAATAATACCTCGCTGAAAGGTGTGCTGACGAAGCGGGCGTGACGACCGCATTAGCCGGAGAGCTTCGCAACACAATAAAATCCCCTCTAAGGCACTTTTAGCGCCACGCTAAATACCATTTTAACACCCGAGGCAAAAAGACAGGTGCTATAAGCCTGAATATAATGTGTGTGTCTGTGTGTGTGTCTTCATCTTACTGTATAGTCTTTCAATAGGGTTCCTATGGTGTTGTAAGCGTCCGAATGTTTGTATGGGTGGCACCTTTGAGGTCTTAAAACTATAAATAGTATTTTATTATTTTTAAGTTTAGTTGCTCAATTGGTACTCTTTTGCCTCTTATAAGTTCCAAATAAGAGTACTATCCTATTAAAATAGATAATACTCGTATATACAGACAAGTTTAAAATTTTGTATAGCCGTACCGTATCCCATAAAAACTTATTAATGGTATAAAAAGTATCTTACATACGCGTTGAAAATGTTTTTAGATTATGTTACATTTATAACAAACTAGCTGACGCCCGTAGTTTCGCTCGCGTTGTAAAGGAAAGTATTATAGTAAGCTATTATGTAATCCTTAAGATATATATGCAATTTTAGACTTACCTATATTTAGCTCGTAAATTAGATACATAATTCCACCAAGCATTATTGTTATTATATCTCAAAGGTTTAGGCAAGTTTTCTTTAAAAGCTTCCACACAGTATATATTTTGCCGATACCTCCAACAAATATCGTTATATTTTAGATAGTTTTAAAAAGCGTGTTTAAAACAGAAAGATCAATCATTTTTGAGTTTATCGCGAACATACAAACAGACAGACAGACGCGGCAGAAGACTTTGTTTTATAATATGTAGTGAAATTACTTTTATACCAAATGTCACCGTATATCGGCAGACAAAACAAGACTAATGAACATACTAACTTCCTCGCTAAGATATAATTTCGTTCCTATCGATGTTAGATGTGAAAGAGGATAGATATATCAATCTACGTCCCTTCGTTATCGAGTTTATTTTGAATCAGTCCCTGAACTTGTCAGTAACATTATCAAGCAAAATTAGTATGATCCTACTAATATTATAAACTCGAAAGTTTGTGAGTATGGATGGATGTTTATTACTCTTTTACACAAAATCTACTGAATGGATTTTTATTAAGCTTTATAGCTAAACCATAAGAATAACAAATAAGCTACTTTATCCTGGGAACAAGTTCCTGTCGGAAACAGAAACGGGAACACCACGCGGGTTAGTTGACACCCGCGTGGTGAAAACAGGAGAAACAATAACTGTGCTAATGGCCATATTAAAAGAAACAAATAAAAACAAGTATACATGTCCTGCCACGGTGTACAGGTGCATTGAAACCACGTTAATCTCCGGGGTCCAAGTGACTTCACCTGCTAGCGGTGCACCAGCTGACTGACAAACGAGGCAACAACAAAGGCATCCTTGCGGGGTGGGAAGTCAGACAGCAGTAGTTGCCAATAATATGCAATCAATAAATTTAGATTTGGTGAGCTGCGACACCCTGAATCATCACATAGGCTACTTTCGTCTACTCGCTACTTTGTATGTCCAAGTTGTGTTTCAATTCTTTGTTAAAAGTATACACTAGTATACAGTTGAAATTAAAATTAAATACTCAGGTCTACAGTCCTTTGAAGATGTGAAAAAAAAACATATAAACTAACGTAAAAAAAAGTTATAGCCGTTTATGACGCAACAAACGCATTTTACGGAGCCCACGGATGGCGAGTCCTACTCGTTTTTTTTTCTTTGTTGTTTCTGGTGGCAAAAGTGTGAGGGAAATCTTCACGACATGGTGAAACATATCTAGTTTTTAATAAGAAAGCAATTTTATCATACTTACATTATTGAATAGAAAGGGGTGGGGTAAAATAGAAGCTGAGTAAAATGACCTTATGACGTAATGTGAAATATAGGAATTGTCAAAGACTTTTTTTTTGAAGCGCTCGTGGCCCCGCGTTGTCAGTGTTCTGTAAAGGATCACTGAGTTACGCAACTTTCACTATGGCTGGTCCTCGGATGGGTGACTACTATGTGGCATTTACATTTGCGAGCGTTTCCATGCTTCGGAAGGCACGTTAAGCCGTTGGTCCCGGTTGCCAGTAAAATGGCAGTCGTTAAGCCTGGTTGAATGCGTTATGGGCGGCATGAAAAATTTCAACAGCAGGTAGCCACAACCTGCGTCTGTCTATTTCAACACGGCAATGGGCTCACTACCTATTACGTGGGACAGAAATCCACACGGTGAAAAGTGGGCATATAATATGCCTCTTCCACCCCTTTGGTGATAAGGCGTGATGGATATTTATATATTTATTTAGAAAATTGCTGGCTAGTTCAATGTGCGAGGTAGATGATAGATTTAACTAAATGTAAAATATTCAAATTTAAAAGGGATACACATTACACTTGTTGGAATTCCAGGAATAAATAAAATAGAAATAAAATAATAATAATATATATGGTGGGATTATTTTTTACTCAACGCAAGCTAATATAGTTAAAAACTGGCACCCATTTAAGGTTGTCAATAAAGTTTGAAAATTTCTCCGATTTTTGACATTCATCATCACTGCTCCGCTTTTCTAGGTAGGAGCGTGATGATATATATAAATATAGCCTATAGTCTTCCTCAATACATGTTCTATTCAACATAAAGAATTGTTCTAATTAGAATTTTATTACCGCGTTAGACCAAACGTACAGAAAACCTCTTCCACTTTATAATATTAAATATAGATTTTAGAAATATTATCTTTATACTAAGATCGTTATAGCTTTTGATATTCCATAAACTATAATTTGAAATTGACTTCAATAGCTTTAGTAGGCTCCATTTCTAATATATAGTGTCCATTAATCGGCCTAAGTAGAGGCTCAACACGCAAAGTGAATTAACGTTAACTGTTTCTTCAAAGTGCGGTGATTGAGTGGGTTTGAATTATTCAACACGTTCATAAATCACTTCATCTGTGCAGCGTGACATTGATGAAGAGCGCACTTTTAAATTCATATAAAATTTATGACAATATTTTGTGTATGTACCGAGAAGAAGAGGAGAATGTATATAAGCTATGAAAAGGTACCCGATATTTCATCATTATCATATCTCTTTTCACTTTTCACATTAGCGTATTCCCAGTTTATTCCAAGTTGATTTAGAGACTAGGGTCCACTTCTATTTGATTGCTAGGAGCAGATATCGTTTGGCTTTGATTTTCGATATTGTTGGGAGCGATTGCCGTCTGTCTAACCTCCCAACCTCAGAAGGGACTGCGTCGCCTACATCACCACCCTTCTAAGCTCTCTTCAATTCCGAGATCGCTAATAAGCTAGGCACTGAATCTCTTCAAAATCTACTAAATCTATCCCGGCATCCGGGGTGTGACCGACAGGATAGTGACTGAGGTAAGTGTTATATAGGCGACACAAAATCGCAGCGTATTAATTAATATACAACGAAAACAACTATCACGGGTCAATATACCTATTATTAACTATTATTAATAATAATATAATAATATTTTTGGGACAACCCACACAACGCCATCTGATTCCAAACTAAGCAGAGCTTGTACTATGGTAACCAGATAACTGATAAACATACTTATATATTTCTAAATACATACATATTATAGATAAATAACACCCAGACACAGAATAAACCATCGTGCTCATCACACAAAGTTTTATCCTGGGTGGGAATCGAACCCACGACCTCTTGCGTAGCAGTCGGATGCACTCCCACCGCGCCACAGAGGCAGTCTATATAATATATTTAAGGTTCGTTAAGGTCTCTGTACCAGGGACAAAAAAAACTTTCGTTCACGCAATGTTCGCGAGGCCGTCAAATTCAGCCGTCGTCCGTTCTTTAGCAGGGGCTCGAGTTGGGTGTTGCAACTTGCTTCCCGCAGTAATATTTTAGCCTTCGAGTGGAATACAATCAGTGTGGTGTGAGCGATTCCACTTGCACCACCATTTTTGCGACTCGAGATGAGGCACAGGCGCCTACACTGTCACTTCGGCTCTTCGCCAGAGAGGCCGTTGGCAACGCAGTAACAGTGCAGCTTCTAACGTAGATTGACGCTCCTCTTGAAACCATTTAGATAGTAACAATGAACAACGCTCACGAAAGTCATTACTTTAATATTCATGACTAATTTATTTTGTCTATGAACAATGGTCTTTGTGTATGAACGTTTATGTATCATATTTTGATACATAAACGTTCTGTAAACGTTTATGTATCAAAATATATATCATTACTATAATATCGGGGCGTAGATTACTTATTTATTACAGACCGCGTTAAATGACAAGGTTAAATGAGCAGTTAATGGTAATGTTAGTATTTTTGAAGATATTGTATAATATGGTCAGCACTTGGACTACACAAGCGGGAGTTTTATATAATCGAGATAAACATAATTGCGAGACTTAAGCTTCGTAGACATGCTACGCTGCTACGACGAACCCGCTACGAAGTTAGAGACGTTAGTCACATTCAATTTTCACTGTACGGAAATTAGTTACGGCTCTATGTTAATTTATATTATTTATATTTCCTTTATTAAATAAATACACATATAAATTACATTTTTAAATACATTATATAAAACAAATCTATTTAAAAATATAAAAAATAGTATCCCACCGGTATCGGGTACAGGGACCAAGCTACCGGTGGTCAGGGCTGCAGAGACAGGAATTTCCGCACAATACGAGCCGTACCCAGAAGAACCGCCTTTTGCATCAAGCCCTTGACCCAACTGCCTAACGCGAGCCTCTTAAGATGTTGGTCGAGGCTCTTGGCGATCAGACCATGTGCCGATACAACTATCGGAACAATAATCGCTGAATCCACATCCCACATGTCGACAATCTCGTGAGCAAGGTCCAAATATTTTATTTGCTTATCTTTTTCGGCTTTTACGAGATTCTCGTCATGTGGTATGGTTATATCAACGATTAATGCGAGGCGTTCTGACCGATCTATTACCACTATATCAGGCTTATTGGCTACAATAGTCCTGTCAGTGATAATAGATCGGTCCCAGTACAACGTGACACGACCATTTTCTAGAACTGGGTCGGGCACATACCTATAATACGGTACCTCTGAATCGACAAGGTTATATTTCAGTGCAAGTTGCTGATGGACAATCCTGGCTACTTGGTTGTGCCTATGCAAATACTCGCCGTTGGCAAGACGAGAACAACCAGATATTATATGTCTAAGAGATTCACCAGGTAGGTGGCATGCCCGACATATGTCAACCGTACCATCTCTCAGAATATACTTCCGATAGTTATTCGTCATAACAACTTCATCAGTAATTGCGCAGACAAAACCCTCGGTTTCGCCAAATAGATCACCGAACCGTAGCCAGGAGACAGAAGCTAATAAATCTACATCGGGCTTATGTAAAGCCCGATAAAACCGTCCATGCAGTTCTTTACTCTGCCATATCTCCTTGCGATCGTCAGTACTTAGTATTAGTGGTTTGCGCCAGTTCTCTTTGGCAAGAGCGAGTGGGGTCAGTCCATTATCTATTGCCACCATATCCCTATGCATCCCCACGTCAGTACGAAGAAAATATTCTCTAAGGTTGCATATCTCACGGTTATGCAAAGTTTTGGCATTTAAAAAGCCGCGACCTCCACATTTCCGTGGGATATACAACCTCATTACGGAGGAACGCGGGTGATGCATTCGATATGCTGTCAATAGTGAGCGAACTTTCCTATCCAGGGAATCTAATTCGGTTTGAGTCCATCTAAGTATGCCGAAGGAGTATACTAAGACTGGCATAGCCCACCCGTTGATAGCGCGCACCTTGTTTCCGCCTGATAAAAGACTTTTAAGTACCTTTTTTAGGCGGCCCAGGAAACGCTCTCCCAACGTTCGTTTCATGTCAGTCTCAATAATACCCAATGCCTGCGACATACCCAGATATTTATAGGTTTCAGTTGCGGAAAGGGATCTAAGTTTTGTAAAATCTGAAAGTTGTACTCCTTCAGATTTCACAATCCGACCCTTCTTAACATGCATAAGAGCACATTTATCTACACCAAACTCCATTTTGATAGAGTTACTAAAAGTTTCAGTGACCTTTAGTAACTCAGTCAAGTGAGATTCGGTGGAGGCAAATAATTTCAAGTCATCCATGTAAAGAAGGTGCGACACAACTTGACCTCCTCTCTGAAACTGATACCCCAGCCCTGAATTCTCCAGTAAAGTACTGAGAGGATTCAGCGCTAGACAAAACCATAAGGGACTCAAACTATCACCCTGGAAAATACCCCTCTCAATCTTCACAGGTTCACCATTCCCAAGAACCTGATGACACCCTGGATAAACAAGAGCCGTTCTCCATTGTCCCATACATGTCTTTAAGAAGGTGCATAGAGTTGTATCAACTTTATACAACTCTAGCACCCTCAACAACCACGTATGAGGCACTGAGTCATAGGCTTTCTTGTAATCAATCCAGCATGTTGCCAGATTTCTCCGGTTACGGCGGACCTGCTGATTAATGGCCATGTCAAGAATAAGGAGTTCCTTAGTACCACGTGACCCGCTTCTACATCCATTTTGAGAGTTGGACATTATAGAATTATTTTCAATGTGAGTTGTTAATTTGACTCTCAAAATGGATGTGAGAAGCTTATAGACCGTAGGTAAACAAGTTATTGGTCTATAATTTTTAGGGTCCGTAGTACTACCTGATTTATAAAGGAGGTGAGTGATACCTGAGGTCATAAAAGATGGCAGCAACCCAGATTCAAGTGATGTTTGAAAGCAAGATGCCAAACAGTCATGTGAGCTATGGAACCATTTAAGCCAAAAATTGTGCAGTCCGTCCGGCCCAGGTGACTTCCAATTGGGTAACGAACGAACTGCACTGGCAACGTCATCAGATGTTATGATTATTGGTTCCATTGTATGTATAGACTCACATGACAATCCGACATCCCGCATCCACTCATCCTCTGTATGACTAACAGGCGCCGACCAAATACTTCGCCAAAATGTGTTTGTGGCTTCAGTATCAGGCAGGCACATGTCAGTCACACGAAAATCAGGCTGCTCCCATCTTCTATACACCCACCTCTCATCTTTTTGGAACGAACGATTTTGATTATAGCGATCCACTCTCTTCTTGTATCGTCGTATACGATTTGCCCACGCATAAATTTTCTGCTTCAGATGGTCAATACGTTCCGTGACCCGTAAAGAGTATTCGCAAGGACTAATATCAGTCCCCGCGAATGCCCGAATCACGAAACGCATTACTTTTGGGCGTGTATTACCCGCCTTGAAGCAGCACAGCTTGCCAATGAGCACCCTAGTCTCGGCGATACGACGCTCAATTCTGCATTGCCAGGCTGGAACAGATTTTGGTCGAATAGCTGGTTCAAATTGTTTAAATTTAACACCAGCTACCCGACAAACTGCAACAGCCGCGCAATACAGAATTGAGTGTGCATCACTTAAATCTAAACAAGTGTCAAAATAACTTGATAAAACCGAGTCCAGGGTACACACTAGCACTATGTTCTTTTTATGCGTAGGCAAACGCGGTAGACGTGGACGATTCTCAGGATCAGAAAACCTATACTCAGTAATCGTTCGTTCCAAAGTACTCCTTAATTCATCACTGTACTGGGTACTTACTTTTGTAGTAACATTATCCAGTTCTTCATCAATGGAATTGACAGGTTCTTCGTCATTATTCATTTGACTAACTACACTAGGTTGAGATGAAGAAGGGATGATGTGGCTACATTGTATTTCTGAACGAAGCCTCTCAAGTGCGGCGTCATCTAACATGTGACAGCGTTGAATGGCTCGCACTTGATCCGATAGCCGTTGCGCCGAAACGTTGACCGCTGGTTCAAGTACCTGAAACAAAGGCAGCATACGAACACGGTACGCAGTGAGGTTAATTCCTCACTCTGTAGCCGCAAAATATGCCCGCATAACGTTTTCATTCATAGATGAAGTCCATCGTATGCGGTGCACATTACCACCGGCAGCGGGGACCCTATTCGAGACCGGTTGGCCTCTGGGCTCCAAGCACGTCGGTGGCCGGCGTCTCCCCTGTCGACGTACAGGTGTTGGCGACGTCGGAGGGGAGAAATACTCGTCGCTCGATGAGGAGCTCAACGTCTCAGCAGCAATCGGTTCCAAGGTTTCCATGTGCTGCGAGGCGGAGCTATGCGACGAGTCCGGTGGTGTTGTGTGTGCATTTTGGCGACTTTTGGCTCTAGTGAGCATGTTATAATTTTAGGATTTTCTTATTTATATCTTTTGACATGACTTTAAACGTCATGTCATTCTTCATAAACATTGTATATTTTCTTGTTTATTGCTTAGGTATTGCATATTTCGGTTTTTCATAATATAGTTTGATTGTATTGTTGTAATATTCTATGGTAAAGCTTGAATAGATACTTTTGTTAAGGTAAAATGATTTTGTAAAATATAACTGCTCTTGACGTTGCCAATTTTTTTTTTTTTTTTTTATATTATTATTATATTATATTTATATTTATATTTTATATATTACTGTTTTTGTTACCTATATTTTTATGATATGGAACTCCGCACAACGTTACTTGACAGTATATTTTAACTTTTTTCATTTAGATCACCAAATAACATTTATGAACGGCTTTATGAATGATATACTGCCAGATTTGCAAAGCAACAGGTAGAGACTGTGAGTGAGTACCTATTTACAAATAATTCCAATTCATTACAATGATCGTAAGATTATATGATAAAAGAACATGATAAACCAATAAAATGTGTGTGTGTGTGTACTTATGTACACATGGTAGAAGTTATACTTCTTTAGTCTAATAAGATTTCATCACATATACCACAACTTTTATTTGTAACAGGAATAATAAATTAGTAAGAAAAACGCAAGTTAGTAAGATAAATTAGGAAGCGCTCGTAGCCCCGCGGTCTCAGTGTTCTGTAAACGATTACTGAGTTACGCAACTTTCACTATGGCTGGTCCTCGGATGGGTGACCACTTTGTGTCATTTACATTTGCGAGCGTTTCCGTGCTTCGAAAGGCACGTTAAGCCGTTGGTCCCGGTTGCCAGTAAAATGGCAGTCGTTAAGCCTGGTTGAATGCCTTATAGGCGGCGTCATGAAAAATTTCAACAGCAGGTAGCCACATCCTGCGTCTGTCTATTTCAACACGGCAATGGGCTCACTACCTATTACGTGGGACAGAAATCCACACGGTGAAAAGTGGGCATATAATATGCCTCTGCCACCCCTTCGAGGATAAGGCGTGATGGATATTTATTTAAGAAAAAATACATCAAAATAATGAAAACTACTTTAAATGAAGTTACAAGTTTTCATGGAAACACTTATCAGTTAACTTATGGTGTCAGTTATTCCTAATAAGGGAAGAAAGGATATCTTCAAAAATGGCACAGTAGTAACAATTCGGTATAACCTAAATAATCTTAGATAGATAGAGAGATATTCATCACGCCTTATCCCCGAAAAGTGGGCATATTATATGCCCACTTTTCACCGTGTGGATTTCTGTCCCACGTAATAGGTGGTGAGCCCATTGCCGTGTTGAAATAGACAGACGCCGGATGTGGCAACCTGCTGTTGAAATTTTTCATGCCGCCGCCTATAAGGCATTCAAACAGGCTTAACGACTGCCATTTTACTTGCAACCGGGACCAACGGCTTAACGTGCCTTTCGAAGCACGGAAACGCTCACAAATGTAAATGACACAAAGTGGTCACCCATCCGAGGACCAGCCATAGTGAAAGTTGCGTAACTCAGTAATCGTTTACAGAACACTGAGACCGCGGGGCTACGAGCGCTTCCTAATTTATCTTACTAACTTGCGTTTTTCTTACTAATTTATTATTCCTGTTACAAATAAAAGTTGTGGTATATGTGATAAAATCTTATTAGACTAAAGAAGTATAACTTCTACCATGTGTACATAAGTACACACACACACACACATTTTATTGGTTTATCATGTTCTTTTATCATATAATCTTACGATCATTGTAATGAATTGGAATTAGTTAGTCATCGTTTACAGAACACGGAGATCGCGGGGCCACGAGCGCTTCCTAAATAATCTTACAAACAGAAATCTGAAACTAATTTGCCATGTTAATGATGATGTCGAACTATCTCTAGGTGTTTTCATTTTAAGATTTTATGAGGAATAAAATCAAGCGTTAACTAAAAATAATTCGCTACTTTCCTTTGCGCACCTTTCACTTCGTGATTATGTATCATTGCATATTATTAAACTAAGTCCTCCGCCACCTCTATATTTTTGTCTGTTCACGATAACCTCAAAAACTACTGCACCGATTTTCATGCTATTTTTACCAATGGATAGTGGTTCTATAAAATTGAAATTGGTTAAATATTTAATTTATTAATTTTTTGGACACATTGATTAAAACTATAACTAACTATAACTATAGTTAAAAGTATAGTTAACTATAACTATAGATAAAACTACTGCACCGATTTTCATGCTATTATTACCAATGGATAGTGGTTCTATAAAATTGAAATTGGTTAAATATATAATTTATTAATTTTTTAGACACATTGATTAAAATATGACGATATATGCTGGAGGTGTGAAAAAAAAATAGGTTAGGTAGGTTGACTATTAGTGACCACGACTAGTTTAATACGGTTTAAACCTCTGGAAGTACAAGGTAGGCTTTGTGACTAATCATATAAATCGCGAGAGTTTAAACAGAATTCATATATATATAACTAAAGTAAATAATAAATATAATATTCGGTACATTTTGTTTTAACACACCACCGTCTAGTCCAAAGTAAGCTAATAAAAGCTTGTGTTACGGGATCTAGGCGACTAATAAACATACTTATATATTTCTAAAAACATACATATTATACATAGGAAACACCTAAAATCCGAAACAAATATTTGTGGTTCATACAAATATTTTTTCCGACCCGGGAATCGAAAGTGGCACCTCGGTCGCTGCAGTCGCATACCAAACTCCTGCACCACCAAGTAACTAACAATATTTATTAAACAAAAATACGTAATAATGAAAAACAAGTAAAAAATTATTTTAGCCTAAAACAAAGCAGAGAAAATTGCATCGCACGGTTAAGTAGAAGTATATCTTCACTGAAGGTCGGTGACGGTGGCTTAATGGTGGCATTAGCAGAACAGCTCCGCAACACAATAAAACAAGCGCTAAAGCACTTTAAGCGCTTTAATTTTCTATTGTACTTTATTATCGGGATAATTTTTGTAGCTTTACTTTTAACGCGGATTAGTGTCCTGAAGATTTTTGACATATTTCGTCAATAAATATTGGGTATTTTCAAATCATTGAAATATAAATAAACATATATGCCGAAACTCCACACATTTATATATACACTCACACATACACGCACAAACACACACACGTAAAACACACAAACAGTTTTCTGAATCAAATACCTACAGTGTATTCTATCAATATTTCTCTTAGCTCTTTTACTAGAAAAGTAAAATTTAATATCTTAAAATACAGAAAGTAGATGCAACGACATTTTTTATATTTAGCATTAAAAAATAAATTCAACCTGCTCGCACTCTAAAAAAAACAATACAATTAATATGCAATCCTACTCAAAATATCGGATTATTTTAATGCACACCGCAAGTAATATTGCATTGACAGCTCTCACAATTCTATTAATATTCGTACTCAGACTACTGAAGCAAAAAAAACCGTAACTTTGGATTTAAGCTTCACAGATATGACACTGTTAGATAATTAATAAAATAAAGAATCATACGACGCAATATGAATGACCAAAATGTTGTATATCTCGTATTTCTATCATTATTTCTAAGATTTTTAATTTCTATACAACAATGACACTTTCAGATAAAGTGCTATTTTATCTCTCACGCTACCCGTAAATTCGAGGCTTAATTCAGCAGCTGTGAGCTAACTACTCGAGATCCAAAAGTAGTTTCAATTAATCGGACTTAAGTTGAGGCCGAACAAGTAAAGTGAATTATCGCTAGCTGATTGTTCGATGTGCGGAGAGAATGAAAGGTTTTGACTTATTCAACGTATCCGATACTAACTTACTTTGGCATGTATTTGAATCAAAACGGACACGGCAGAATGTCACCACTGCTGTTCCTACCGGGACTCAGCCCAGCACACTCTGGAGACCTGTCCCACATGGGAAGTCGAACGTCAAGTCCTGATCGGATGGATTGGAAGCGACCTGTCACCGTCAGTATGATCGCGGCAATGACGTCAAGTGATGAGAGGTGGAAAGCAGGCGTCTCCTTTTGTGAGAATGAATGAAGAATCGCCACCCAGAGTCGCTAGAGTCGTATCTTGGGGCGATGCGACTGATTAAGGTGACCCTGAGGAAGGTGATACCCCGATGTGGCCAGGGGTGTCGCCAAAGAGGTTGCTGTCCCACCTCATACTGTACTTAGTGTTATGGGGTGGGGTTGCATCCTACCCATGGGCGATAATAAACCTGCCGGAAATTTGCTCCAGTCATGAAGTATGGCAGGGAGGACTCCAGAAGTCACTGATGCGTTTCTAGGGTTCCTCTCCTTTACTGATGCTGGCCGCAGCGGGGTTTATTGGGTAAATCGGGAAAGCCGGGAGTCCTTCACACGTCTTCCCTCTCCCCAAAGGTGGGTATAGTACATAAAAAGCATTAACCAACCGCGTTTAAAAAAAAAGTTAAGCTGGAAAAGCACGTCCAACGAATGAGTGAGGAACGATTGACGAAGAATATATATTGTTCAAAAGTAGAGTGTAGAAGGTGTCAGGGTAGGCCGAGACTTACATATGAAGACCACGTGAGCAGATTGCTCAAAAACGGAAAGGTCTATAGTACTCGGATACCCAGACGTGCGTGTATGAAGCGATTGATGAATCTCGAAGAAGCGAAAGAAGTATGCATGGATCGCGAAGCCTGGCGATCTGTCCTCTCTGACTACCCTGTCAGGGATACAGCGTGAAGATAGTTAGTTTTTAGTTAAAAATAAAGTTGTGGCAACCTGCTAATGAACAATTACATACATCCATATTGTCAGGCTTTTATCCCCGAAGGGTTAAGCAGAGGCATATTAAACGCCCACATTTCACCGTATGCATTTTTTTCCCACGTAACGAGTGGTGAGCCCATTGCCGTACCTGAAATTAGACAGGCACAGGCTGCGGCGACCTGCTGTTGAAATTTTTTAAGCCGCCCATGAGTCCTTCAACTTGGCTTAACGACTGCTATTTTATTGGAAACCGGGACCAACGGCTTAACGTGCCTTCCGAAGCACGGAACTGGGGTGGGTCTAAAGGGCCGAATAAATTTAATAAAATGTGTCTATTTTAGATATTAAATTTAAAGAAATTTTGAACCCGTTGCCTTTTTAGTGAGGTGGTAATAAAAAGGCTAAAGGTCTTATGTGCTAGACACTAATTAGCACGACCAATTAAAGTCCTGGTAGTCTCGGACTGTTACAATTAACTGGTGGTTATTTAAGGTTTTATTAAAAAGTACAGTAAGTCGGTATTATCGCCAAGGATTACTCTCTTACAGACCACCTTGGAATGGGTAGTAAAGATATTGGATGATAAAATATGTAGTTTTGGTGTATAAAAGTGTCCTCCATCGCTTCTTTGTGTCTGTTTTCGATAAACCAAAAAGTTATAAACGGATTTTCCTGCGGTTCAGTATATACATTTTGGTATGTCGTCGAAAGGTGCTGATCATAATCCCACTAAAATTATAAACGCGAAAGTTTGAAAGAGTAGATTTTTGTTACTCTATTACGCAAAAGCTACTGAATGGATTTTGATGAAATTTTACAATAATGTAGCTTTACACATCAGAATAACACAAAGGTTAGTTTTTATCTCGGGAACAAGTTCCTGTGGGAAACAGGAACGGGAAAACTACACCGCGCGTGCGGAGCCGCGGGTGTCAACTAGTTTAGATAGTTAATATTATATAGAAATAGTATTTTTTTATTGTATACCTACCTATTCATCGGGTAAAAGAATCATAACTTCCAATGAAAGACGTCCAAATGGACTTTATTCGGTCTTAGTTTATTGTAGTGAAAAGTTGGGGTTTTCTCAACAACAGCTATAAAAGCTTTTACAGTGATCAGCACTTTCTCAATGACGTGTTATTAGTCGGATTTATGGATCAATAGTCAATGGTCTTAGGTTCTTTCATCTTAGATTGTGAGTGTAAGTGTAATTTTAATGTTGTAAGCCACACATATATTTTAAAAGAACATCCATTACTTTCTTGCTAGATTCTTCTTAATGTGTAGGCTGCCCTTAGAACTGGCAACTAGAATAGCTCTAACTTTGATATGATTTTAAACATAACATTGATTTTGTTTTTGTTTTGTATAATTTCCTTACTATATTATTGGTCAAACATCATGTCATCATCAAACTAATGTAATTACCGGCGGTTAAAAAAGAGTGGCCATGAGTTTTATTGCCTGTATCTGGCAGTAAATGTAAATGTAGAAGCAATAATCTTGACGTTCATAAGTGTTACTTTGTGACCTACATGAATAAAGATATTTCATTCATTCATTCATTCATATCATAACCTTTATTCTGCCATCTAAATGTATACTTCCAAGGTCATTTAAAAAAATTATAACATTAGTAATAATTAACGCAGTCAGAGTGGTATGATCCCCACGATTTATGCATACATTTTTCGCTTCCTGCAGTACTCAAATACCATGCATATCAGGGTATCTGGCCTTTCCGTTTTTGAGCTATCTGCTCATGTAATGTTCGGTGGAACCTGAAGAGGATATATCTTGCTGACGTTGAGAGAACTCAGCTCACTCTAGTGAATTGACTCACTCTGTACCGTCTCCGTCCGCCTGATGGAAAGCCACCTATGACACCATGGCTTTTCATCAGGCGACATTTAGGAAAATTTCAGATAAAAACCAATCACAAATTTTAAACATATTGAGATTTCTAAACCATTATGTATGGAATTTTAATTAAATCGATTAATTAATAGTTTCGAATTGAAAAATTCTTTTTGTGTTTTATAGCCCAATTATCGAGGAAGGCTATAGAATATATATCATCACGCTAGGAGCGGAGCAGTAATCATAAATTTCAATAAATCAGTGAAGTTTTTATAAAATATAATAAAATTCAAAAGCGACGGGATTTTACGGATGCCAAGGGTATGTAAGAATATCTCGGACAAAACCGTGCGGATCTGCTAGTTTTATTTATAATAGAAAAAAAAGCACTTTATTTTTCTAATAAAGTTATCCCTTCTCTATTAATCGCAGTCTTAATCAAACTTAAGTTACCAGAGCACCAGTGAAGCGATCAATTAATTTCCATGAAAATAGAGGCATCTGCGTTAAGCTTGCGAATTGAATTAACTAGGGCTGATTGTTCGACCGGACAATGATGCCGCCTCCTGAATAATTCAGCTCTCCATATCTTCATTATGCTTTGGTGATTGATACGTCTGAAAATCTCATAATCACGCATTAAGGCTAGTCTTGACGATGCAAAGTTGTGTGAGCCAAATATTTACGCTACAGATGTCTCTAAGAAATACTAATTGAATAAATACTAAATAGATGAGCTGTCTCCCACGATATCCAGTAAGAGCTGAAACTATGCCCGCTTTTAACCGCCATCAAACGTCCCTTTAAGAACAGAAAGGGCAAAGAAGGAAGCGTATGACGTGCACTAGAAGGCACCCCGAAACACAGGGGTTCTACGACCTACCGCCCACGGCTGAAACTAGTCGGGGGGGCGCATGAATTCCGTACGGCGGCATGCCCAAACTTGTTGGTGTCGCAACTTCTCTCTTTTGGCCGCCATCATCTCGAAGGAGAAGGTAGCGACAGCGGCCCCATTGTCGGCTGCCGGCCATGACTCGCACCACGGGTAACAACGATAGATTCAAGCCAAAGCTACCCATTAGGGCACTATGCTGCAAGTCCCAAGCCGTACACACCGCCGCTAGGGCAGTGATGGCACAACAAGTTGGACTGACAAAATATATTCTACGCGTCGAAGACCCTATTAATATTATACTTGGAATAAAAAGAAACTGGATGGGAAGGATACAGTCGGCACGATGCATTTATAACTCTTGTAATTGACTGCTTATGTGGCGCGGCGGTAGTGTATTTGACTGCCGCGACTGAGGTCCCGGGTAGGAACATATATTTGTGTGATTCACAAATGTTGGTTTCGGAGTTTGGGTGTTTCCTAGGTATAATATGTATGTATTTAGAAATATATAAGTATGTATATCTGTTGTCTTGATCCCATAGTACAAGCTTGTAGCTTAGTTTGGGCTAGATGGCGCTGTGTAAAAAGTCATCATCATCTAAGGGGTCCGCTTTCCTACATTTTCTCCTCCACTTCGCACGGTCGTCGGCATCCCCAGTAGTAAAACCATTGGCACGCATGTCATCCCTTACGACGTCAAGCCAGCACTTCTTGGGTCTTCCCCTCTTACCGTGGCGCTGTATAAAAAGTATCCCACAATTTTTTTTATTTATAATATATTGTAAGGAAGATACCAGACAACAAAAGGGACAGTGTCGCACTCTTATATCTGTATAACATTATTGTGTATCTGAGTATACGCGTCCTGAATTCAAACAAGGTCATGAAGGACGCCATATAATGAAATATTCATTTTAATACAAGGAGAGGTGCAAAATGTATTGTTATCAAAGTATTTGTTCGAAGACTTGCGAGCTATTTTGTATAGGCCCTGCGCAATAGGGTATTTAGCTTTTGAAATTATAAAACTGGAGCAATACTTATGAACAGTTTGTTTGCGTTTGAATATAGTTGAAATACTGTGTTGTAGAAGCCTATTTATCAAGAAGGACCATTGGAGTGGCGCAGTAATTATAAATATCAAAAATCGGGCAAATTTTCATATTTTAAATTTCGGGCAATTGTAAAGTTAACAAACGACGGAATGAAATAGACACACAGGGGTTTAAAATAAATAACGGTGGACGCCGCTGATTTCTAATATATACCTTTTGTTATTCTAAGGAGATGTAGAAAATTGGTTTTCTGTGAAATATACGACGCAATCGGGTGAATCTATATTGGAAATATCCTATATCTCATCTATATTTTTTTAGTAAAGAATTTGTTGTTTACTTTCAAATTTATTATGTAATTAAATGAATGTGCTTTACTCGGTATTTTTATGCTATTTAATCAGTAGGTGTCAAACCATAAAACGTGTATAAATAAGCGTTTCTAACTTTTTTATACAGATAATAACGTAGAAAGTTTGCACATTACTCGAGAATAATGAAAACGTAGAAAAGCTCACAAAAATAAACTATCAAAATCTTTTTAACAAAACAGAGCCGTTTTCAGTATAGTCCGAATATCCAAGACCTCAGCCAAAAGTTACTCTCATACTAGGCTGTCACATACTACTTATTACTCTCATGTGCACTCTACTTATTACTGCGCTACCGAAGGAGACATCAATCTGTTCCTACTTTTGCCATCCACGCATCTTGCCTTTAACATCATTTTGTTAAAGGTAAGCAAGGGAATTGCTGACTAGAAGTTCACCTCTTTATTGCGTCAAACATCAGTCAAGAGCTTGGACACGAGGCGCTGCCACAGCAACGAGCAAGTTCTCGTGCGATCGCATTTACTCAAGTTGCACACTTCGTATCTCGCATCGAACGAAGTCGATATCCTTAGTTCGTAATTTTGTATTCATTGTAATTTCTGTTGAAGTAATTAAATTAATTATGAAGCGCTCGTGGCCCCGCGTTCTCAGTGTTCGGTAAACGATCACTGAGGAACGCAACTTTCACTATGGCTGGTCGTCGGATGGGTGACCACTTTGTGGCATTTACATTTGCGAGCGTTAAGGCACGTTAAGCCGTTGGTCCTGGTTGCCAGTAAAATGGCAGCCGTTAAGCCTGGTTGAAGGCCTTATAGGCGGCTTAAAAAATTTCAACAGCAGGTAGCCACAGCCTGCGTCTGTCTATTTCAACACGGCAATGGGCTCACCACCTTTTACGTGGGACAGGAATCCACACGGTGAAATTTGGCCATATAATATGCCTCTGCCACCCCTTCGGGGATAAGGCGTGATGGGTAATTAAATTAGTTTTAAAAGTAAATTTGTTTTTTTGGATCCATCGGCTGCAGGTTACTACCTAAATTATATTCACGTATTGATGGTTGACAACAAACACAAATAAACAGCACCATTTCGCTGATTGCTTCTCAGTTTAGTGTTGCGTGATCAAGAAAAAAAGCTGTTTTCGATATTTTTGATTATCTTTTAATTACTTTAGTATATTTTTTGATGTGTAATCTGGCGAAATGTGCCGTACTGGCGAAATCTAAAACTATGCCTACTACATTAAAAATTTTAAAGTGGAAAATTTCGTGCTGGTCACAGTGGTGTAGTTGGTAAGCGCGTCTGGTGCATTGAACCAGAAGATGCTGGTTCTAGTCCAGCTCGTGACGAAAAATTATTCTGCTGTAAAAATTTAACATTTTGAAAAATTTAGCATACTAATTGCTTTTCAAAATTGTTTATACCACATTTTTCGTTAATAAATGATTATGATCATAATGTTGATTAATGATCATGAATATTGCAATTTTCTCGTTCCCTCGCGAAACAAAACTTGCGAACGGGCGGTGACGACGGCATGTCGCGGTATAACGACATCGTTTCCACCTGAACACAAATCCCTTATACATTATTCATTAGAAGCCGCATTCAAAACACTATTTTAATTTTGTCGACCCTTTTAAGTGAATTGTTCACATTTTGTGGATTTTGTTTTGTATAGAATAAAAGTTTGTTGTTTATTATTATTTCGAAAACGATGTATCTGGTTTTACATAACCTTAATATACAAAGCAGAAGCACTCGTGGTCCCGCGGACACAGTGTTCTATCACTGCGTTAAGCAACTTTCGCTATGGCTGGTCACGGATGGGTGACCACTTTGTGGCATTAATATTTGTGAGCGTTTTTGTGCTTCGGAAGGCACATTAAGCCGTTGCCAGTAACATGGCAGTCGTTTAATCAAGTTGAAGGCCTTTTTAGCGGCTTGAAATATTTCAACAGCAGGTAGCCACAACCCGCGTCTGTCTATTTCAACATGGCAATGGGCCCACCACCTATTACGTGGGACTGGAATACACATGGTGAAAGGTGGGTATATAATATGCTACCCCTTCGGAGATAAATCATCATTAATAGTAGCGGAGTGCCAACATACGGCAACTAAAAGTTTAGTTTTACATTATTTATACAACGGATTGATGGAGATTCTGATGCTTCAGATAGCTTGCACCCTGAATCCACATTCCACATCCACATTATCTCACATAAGTACTTTTTTTTCTGTTAAAATAGGAAACGGGTCCATGAAACTTCGCAACTCCGCTCAAAGTCGCAGGCATCAACTAGTATGGAAATAAATTGAAATCGAATTTCGAGAGCATTTAAACCGCAGTCTTCAAGAGGTCTTATTAAATTTATTCAATTAATGTGGTACATTAATCTTTTTAATCCGTTTAAGTTCAGTTGTATTTCTTGTTCCGCTTTGAGTCCGGAATTCGGAAAGGAGCTCAAGAAATTGGGGTAAATTATGTGACACGAATAACTTACAGAAAGAATGGCCTTAACTAACTAGAACGATTACTCCCACCGCGTATTTAATACTGGAGTCTTGTGATGGTATTTGAATTAACGTTTTGGGTGCTGTATTTGAAATTAGCACGTTATAACAAACTTTACCACAATATTTTGGAAAAACATAGAATAAAACGAATGTTTAAATTGAACATTTTGGTACGGAAAGTTAGAGATTTTGCAAATTAAACAACAACAACAAATAATTCTACCAATCAGGCGTTCATTACGCACTCGGCATCGTCCCCTTTTTTTAGTACCTACCTTTTCTGTAACCCTAGTAGCCCACTACACCTAGCACTCACCCACATCTACAATATTCTTCTGCGGGATGAGACCATAGATATATTCATGTTTACGGAATTGAGATTCCTGACTGCAGCTAGTCACTATCTGGAGAGTAATATAAATAACTATATATGTATAATATAAGTAATATAAAATAACCACATCCAGTACCACTATTAAATAATGATAAAATGTACATTCTTAATATTTTATTGTTTTCGTGCTTTTTGCGACTATATAAGTGTAGTGCTTTAATAAAGTTGATCGGATTATGGTAAAATTTCGACATTATTTGTTATTTCGTATCTTAGCGCATAAAACATTTCTGTTATTATACTGCTAAGGTAGGTAGATAAGCATTCGGGGTCCACTTTATAGACATTATACATGCTAAGATGCTGATGAAATCTACAGAATAAAGAACATTTTACAGATTAACCAATAAAATAATTTGTAAAATCCTTACTACCTACAGCTGCAATATATTGGGGGAAGAGCAGTAAGTCCAATACCTAAATACTTTGCTACATTTTAGGTAGGTAGGTACACTGACATTATCTACGGCATTCCGGCTAACTATATTCGACTGCCTCTGTGGCGCGGTGGGAGTGCATCCGACTGCTACGCAAGAGGTCGTGGGTTCGATTCCCACCCAGGATAAAACTTTGTGTGATGAGCTCGACGGTTTATTCTGTGTCTGGGTGTTATTTATCTATAATATGTATGTATTTAGAAATATATAAGTATGTTTATCAGTTCTCTAGATCCCATAACACAAGCTAATATTAGCTTACTTTGGGCCAGATGGCGCTGTGTGAAAAAGTGTCCCACAATAATTATATGAATTTCTTCTTAAACGGGAGGACGTCTTCAGGTCCACCCGCGTGGTACTTAGTTATCGATCAATTCGAGACTGCCTCAGTGGCGTAGTGGTAGTGCATGCGACTGCCGTGACTGAGGTCCCGGGTTCGATTCCCGGGTCGGATCAAATATTTGTGTGACCCACAAATGTTTGTTTCGGAGTTTGGATGTTTCCTATGTATAATATGTATGTATTTAGAAATATATAAGTATGTATATCAGTTGTCTAGATCCATAACACAAGCTTATATTAGCTTACTTTGGGCTAGACGGCGCTGTGTAAAAAAAAATGTCCCACAATATTTATTTATTATTTATTAACTTTAGTTGAATATGAAAAAAAAATACGGGTTGCCCTCTGGGAGTGCCGACAGAAGTAAAAACTAAATTTATTAATAATTTATTTATCTAGACGCTTTCGCGGTCTGCTATATGTACATGCATATCTACACACACTATAGCTGCGTCTCGTAACTGTGTCGCGGGTCCAGAGATTTTATCTCAACTAAAAATATGCGTACCGCGATAAAAGAAGATATCACTTCAAAAAAAAACACTTTAAATTTACATTTCGGATATATAGGTAGTTAGCATACTAATTGCTTTTTTAAATTTGTTTCTAATGTTTAGGCAGGTGTCATCACAATTCGAATGCTTATAGGTGCAATTCTAAACATTCGTAACGCTTAACTTTGCTAAGTGACGGTAGATGGCGCCTTACGTCGCCTTAAGAATGAAAGTAGTGGATTAATTCGGCAGTTTTTATAGCGTTTAATCAGAAGACGTTGGTTCGAGCTTGAGACTGAAACATTTTTTTTACTTTTAACTTTTAATTTCTTATTTAGTTGAAATACTAATTACTTTTCAAAGTTGTTTACCGAAGAATGTTTTTCTGGGAACGAGATGTTTTCTCAGACTATATTACATTTCACTCTAAAGACCTGCAATGGAGTTCATTTTGAACGGATGTCGACTTTAAAGAAGGAAAACTTATAAACATATATTAAAAATATGTCAGTACCCCTCCAGTACAGATATGATTTGTTTTATATTTAGCTCGTTAAAATAACAACGACCGCTTGGTGCTGGTGAATTAAAGGTTATTCTGCAGTCTACAAGACAGTGACAGTGGCCCTTACGTTGATGGCCCTACTATGAGCCTCTTCCCTAATCATCACGTTCTGCTTGTAGCACCAGGTCTATAAGATGCGGAAAATATGTGTATTGGCAGAGTGTTCTTTCTTAGGTACTTATTTCTCAGGTATTTAATTCTCCTGGAAGTAATTAGACACTTATCGACATTCTATCGTTGCCTTCCTTTATTACTCATTCCTGAAATTTCCTCGGCGGTCCAATAAGTGTTAATTTATGTTACCACAGCGTTCCCATTGGCGTTTATGGGCCAATAAAAACGTTTATTGTACGTTAGGAAAGCCTACTAGGTAGAAGACTATAATGAGACAGGGGTAAGACGTGAAAATATTATATTCTTGTTAAAACAGAATGTAATGGCGGAGAAAGTCACATTTTTTAATGTATAAAGAAATTAGTACCTATCATGGACTTTATACACCTGTACCTCAAACGGTGTTCAAACCTTTGTCCGTTACTACACTGGGGGAACGAGTTTGGACCTCAAAAGCATTGAGCCACTCGTCAAAAATATCTAATTGATGTTTCTAGAAATGTTTGATCAAATAAACATAGTGAGAGATATTCTCTACTTCCAGATGATTATATTTTCTTTGTTCTACTTAATGGGTCGCGTTTTTCAAACAACTTTATCATAACTTGGAATCATTCTATTGTTGTAGTTTGCTTGTTGATGTACAAGCTAAATACATCTCCTTTCTGCAAACAACATTATGTTATTTAGGTTTGCAGACCTAAATAACGTAATGTTGTTTGCAGAAAGGATCTTCAATAAGTCAAATTGCGCGGCATCTTTGCAGTCCAAACAACCTGTACCTCCCTCATTATGTAAAAAATCCAAAGGGTTTTTTTCACCCAGTACCAACCCATCAACCATCATTTGTAAAGTAAGTCAAATTATCCTTTCAATATGATTAAAACCACATGGTCATATCTGTTTAATGCCGAGTGCTCGGAAAGGTGTCTCAGTACTCACGGCAGGCCTTTGCTACCACCACGGCCTCACTTACACGTAAGGACACTGCTTTATGCTGATTTGATAGATTTATTGATTTTTTTTTTTGGTAGGTTGAGACAGGCCACTCAGCGGCCACAGGTTATAATATATCTATAACAATATATAAATCTGAAGAGTTTGTTTGTTTTTTGTTTGGTTAAACGCGCTAATCAGGAACAACTGGTCTGAATTGAAAAATTATTTTTATTTTGGATAGTCCTTTTATCGAGGAAGGCTATAGGTTATCGAGCCATCATTATCATCCGAGCGTCTGTCCCAGTTGCGTCTCATGACACCCGGGGTCAGCTTTCCAATTATTTCTCCTCTACTCCTCGCGGACACCCTAAGAGAGCAGAGCATTAAACATATAATTGTCAAAAAAGCGGGCAAATTTTGATACATTTTTTGTAAAGTAAAAGCCACGAGATCGAATAGATGCGGCAAGGGTTCAAAACATGTCACGGGTAAAGTCGCGGGGTCAGCTATTTAGATTTATAAAGAAAAATTTTATCATAATTCACTTCAGTTTTCCAAACATTTACCGACAAAAGTTCTCAGGAAACTCAATTCAGAGCCATCCTGTTTGTACAGTTGTTTGATAAATCATTAAATCAAAGGCACAGCAAACAAACTGTGATGCGTACAAAATACAGAGCAACGAACCGTGCTGTACCGTTCGTTCGTGATTCGTATATTAACTAACAGCAGCCACCAATTAAATAAATTACAGTAGTATATATTACCTACCTTTTTTTAGATAGAAGAGAATCACTTGAAATTAGTTCTTTAATTTCATTGCTTTGCTTTCCGTTGGTTTGGACACGTTCAACGAATGAGTGAGAAACGATTGACGAAAAATATATATTGTGTGAAAGTAGAGGGTAGAAAGAGTCAGGGTAGGCCCAGACTTACATATGAGAACCACGTGAGCAGATTGCTGAAAAACGGAAAAGTCAAAATTTCTCGGATGCCCAGACGTGCATGTATGAAGCGAAAGAAGTATGAATGGATCGTGAAGCCTGGCTATCTGTCCTCTCTGACTACCCCGTCAGGGATATAGCGTGAAGATAGTTAGTTAGTTAATTTGTAACTCGTATACAAGACATCAACAAAACTCAAATACCATGATTAATGGTTCAAAATGCAAATACCCCGTTATATCATGATTTCCCATGGTAATTGAATAATTGGGAATTAGCTTAATATCTGTGTCATTCCCAGTGGTAATTAAGATATTTTCAGTGACACCACCAAATATAAGTGATGCACATTTGCTAATCTGTAATTTTTGAAGGTATACTTGTTTCGGCGCGTTAGGGAAAAATGTTGAGAGTAAATTTTTACGATGCACACGACACCATGAAGTTAGCTGATAAGTGTTTCCATGACAACTTATAACCACATTTAACAATCTTTTAATGTTTTTTCTTACTAATTCATCATTCCTTTTACAAACAAAGAGTTATTTCTGGTATTTGTGATGAAATCTTATTAGACTTAAGAAGCATAACTTCTAATGCGTGTATATAGATACGCACACCCTTATTTTGAAATATTCAGCTCACCAATATGACACCACCGGCCTTATGGAAACTCATCAAACTTGACTTGAATTGCGGGTCACTTTCACATTCCACAAGACTATTTTCAGTGAGCCTCAAGTTGCCGGCCCAATGATGTGCGCCACAGAATAAATACATATGTTGTGTTTTTGGTTTTTGACCTTTACCAGTTATACCACTAAAATTGTCATCTTTAGAATAGGGAGGCGCTGCGTACTCGGATATGGCTCAATCAAGCGAGACTGAGTTTACGAGTATCCTAAAAGCCGTATTTGTAGTCTTCAAAGTAGGGTTTCTTTTCAGACTTTCCATTCCAAAAATGGCGTTTAACATTTTGCTTTATTTATTCCTTAGAGACAGTCCTCAGCAGACGCTATTTATTAAGCTATTACATATTTCTTTAAGGAATTATATAGATAGCAACGTCATGATAGAAAGTTATCTTTGATCACCAAGTTATTTCTTGTTAAATTATTTAAAAAATTACCAATAAATTAATCCCAGTATATTTAATAAAATACAACGTAGACCAAACCCATTACAAAGCAAATGCTAATTTACATTTCAGAAAAGAAACGAATTGAATGTGATGTAACGGCTTAAAACATTTATAAGCCTACGGTTGTTGTAAGGCGATGAAAATAAAGAAAATATTATAGATTAGGCAAGTCACACACTTAGCAGATAATGGCAAATATGCCAATACCACGTACTCTATCACGTAAAAAGTACTAAATGCATTTGAATGAAACATTACAGTAGTATAACGTATCACAAAAGGATACAGGCTACTTTTTATCCCAGCAACACGTTCTTGCGGAAAACAGAAACGAGAAAATTTTATCACTCGGGCGGAGCTGCCGGCATAAACTAGGTGTTGTACCGGTTTAACCTAAACAGCTTGACGGATTCGAAGAAATGTGTAGTACATTTTTTGTATGCATTTACCCTGATATATTTTCAGATAACGAAGTAATAATGTTTTTTTTTAATATAAGAAAGAACTTTATCGCTTAGCGATTACTTCGTTACGTATATGGGCAAGAACGATAAACATTATTACTATTCTACTACAATAACACTTAATGGCTACTTAAACTTATAACAACCAACTTAATTAATGGTTTTGCTCTATGTGAGCTTGGATCAGATAGTCAGATATTATGTGTAAATAAAAAAATATCGTATCAGCTAGTGTGTGATTTGCTTAATCCATTTTATTTCACTGCGTAGCTCCTTTCCTGGACTTTAATTATATTAAACTTAAATACAAATACCGAACATAAATAACTCTAAATTTGTGTTCACAGATACAATGGCATTCTGTAGTACTAATTACCACGTAAAACCCGTTGTTTTACATGGGTGACGGTTTCCTCGTAGCCGTTTCCTAAGGGAGCTTATTCTCAGGATAAAAAGCCTGAGGTCTTATTTTCAACTAGTTAAATTAATTTACACGATACACATTTCTACGACTACTCTGTTTTTGCGTTCAGTTTTTCGATCACGCTCATCTTTGCCGTAATTTCGTTCTTTGTGAACGAAATCGTTTGAACAAATAATAGTTTCATCGAACAATGCATTAAAAGTATAGTTAAATGTTATCAATTGAATAAAGTTCTAATATTTTATAAAGAATCAATCATTTTCTCCCTTACTATCCTCTGAAGGATTTACTACAACTTACGAAGAAATCAATCAGGAACATAACATATACTATAGCTACCTAATGTAGGTACAACTAGGAACCAGTTTATAGTTTTCACATATTATGAGAAAAGTTTTATTTGATCTAGTATACCATGCAACTCCAATACAAAGTTGCTTGTAAGAGATTGTTTTCTGCGCTAGGGACGACATATGTCGTCCAACAAGTCTGTTAATATGTAGGGGCAAGGAATAAGATTATAAATAAGTAAACGGGATTACTCACGTTTTACGACCAGTAAAATTAAAAAAAAATTCGATGGCCGCATCGAATAAAAGCGTAAGATCTCTTAAACAAAAAAAAATGTTTTAGTTTTTTCGATTCTCTAGGTCGTCTTCCTACCCTCTAATTAATTATAAATGTGGTAAAGATGTTTATTGCATGACAGTTTATGATTATATGCATGACAGTTTATTGCAAATGGTCGATGCGGGATAAAAAGGTGTGAGTAAAAAGCAAACTGCCAAAACTAAAATGGAAAGTGTAAAAAGGAATGCAGCTAGGGATAGGGCGCCGCCGCAAAACGGTGCGCAGGTGCCCCGCCCGACTCCTGTAGGAAGTGGGCTAGGGCTGTCGTGTGCATTCAACTTCTTTAGCCGTGCTGGCATGTGGTAACGTCAAACATTGGTACGCTGACTGGGCGCACGATTGAGTTGGCCGAGGTACTCTTCAGGCGTAGGGTGGACATGGCGTTCCTGCAGGAGATTCGATGGAAAGGCAACAGAGCCTGGCCTCTACAGAAAGAATGCACTACCAGCTGTACTACACGGATACACCTGGTGGATAGTACGAGGTGGCTGTGGTGCTTTTCGAGGGGCTGCTGTGCAATATCTTGGAAGTAAAACGCTGTAGCGACCGGCTTATATCAATGGGATTAAGACCCACTTGATAAGTGCATACGCGCCACAAGTCGGTTGTAGCGATGCCGATATGATGCTGTTTCGGGGCCAACTCGAGGAAGTGCTTCGGAGCGTTCCCTTGTCGTAAGGAATCGTTTTGGGTGGTGATCTGAACGGTCATGTGGGTGAGAGGTGTGAGGAGTTTGAACGTGTTCATGGTGGTTTTGGATACGGCACCTGCGACACTGAAGGAGAGACTGCCCTCAGAACGCCGATCTTGCTATCTTGAACAAGTTTGTCTAAAAAAATAAGGACATCTCAACACCTAGAGGAGGGGGAAACGCGAAACTCAAATCGATTTCCTACTAAGTTGGAGACATAGTATCGGCAAGGTGGCCAACTGCAAAGTCATACCCAGGGAGAGTCTCACTGCATAACACTGTCTCCTTGTCATGAATCTCTGCGGGAAGCCGAAAGCCAAATGTGTCGAGCTGTGCCAGCGACGCATCTGATTGTGGCTCCTGAATGAAGCCAGGTCTCAGGAGTTCGCCTCAGCTGTCGGTAACAAGTGCACTGACACTAAAGACGATTCAATTCAAAAGTACTGGGACGGGATTCAGGCGGCTATTCTTGTAACGACGAAGGCAGTGCTCGGCGAGTCTAAGGCTGATCGCAAATGTGAAAAGGAAACTTGATGGTGAACGACACAGTCCAGAGGGAGACTAGGGAGAAAAAAACCCTCTTTAAAAAGTGGAAGTGAAAAATCGGAAAGGAAGGCTGGATTGGAGGCTGAGTATTATTACTCAAGTCTTCAAAGGTAAGGGGTTAGTGCAAGAATGTAAGAGCTAACGCGGTATAAAGGTAATGTCCCACACCATGAGAATCATTAATAGGATTATTAACTCTCGGATCGGGCAGGAGTGTACTCTCTCCGAGTGTCAACATGGGTTTTGCTTAGGACATGCGACCAAGGACTCTGTTTCTGCCCTAAGGGTTGTCGCGCAGAAATACAGGGCAAAGAATACGCCTCTACACTGTCTATTACTGGACATGCAAAAGGCCTTCGACTGAGTTCCTCCGGCAATGATCTGGTGGGCACTGCGATCCAAAGGGGTTCCAGAGCCTTATATTGACCGCCGTTCAGACCGCTGTTGGCGACACGAAATCCTTTTCCATTACCGTCGGGGTACACCAGGGTTTTTCTTAGTCTGTTCTTGTTTAGCGTGGTATTAGACGTGATGTCAGACAACATCAGGGACTCACATGAGCAGCCTACATGGTTGCTCATGTATCCTGATGACATCGCGCTAGCAGACGCAGACAGGGGCATATTGGTACGACGTGTGAAGGCGTGGAAGAAGAAGTTTGAGAAAGGTGGTCTAAAACTTAACGTGGCGAAGAACAAGTACCTGGCATTAAACTCTACAGATCGTCGAGATCGAGAATTTCATGCGTCCAGTGACATCGACTGGGACGTTAAGACACACATCGCTGCCGCGTGGTCTAAGTAGAGAGAGACGACTGGTGTCATTTGTGAACCAATAAATCAAGTCAGGTTGAAGAGACAGGTTTATAAAACCATCGTTAGGCCTGTCTTTTTACATGGTAGTGAGGCGTGGCCAGTATTGCAGCGACATAAGCAGGAACTGCGTGTTACGGAAATGACGATACTGCGGTGGATCTTAGGAGTCCCGCGGATGTACCGTGTGAGGAACTCCCGCATCCGCGGCAGCCTATGCGTCCGCCACATTGCAGATAAGCTGCAAGATTGTCGCCTTCGCTGGTATGGTCACGTCATGCGGCAACGTGGGAAACAAATGTCTGCCCTTGTCGGCCCCGCCGGGCCCTGGTAAGAGGGGAAGACCCAAGAAGCGCTGGCTTAACGTCGTAAATAATGACATGCGGCCAATGGTCTCACTACAGGGGATGCCGACGACCGTGCGAAGTGGAGGAGAAAAAGTAGGAAAGTGGACCCCGGGTGTCGCGAGACGCAACTGGGACAGACGCTCGGATGATGATGACTTTTGTTACCAATGTGCAACATAACGCTGGCATTTTGTATCTCATTTATAATTAATGTATCTCATTTATGTTAATGTGGAATTTATCAACTTTTATAAGTTTTCTTGTTGATTATTGATCAATTTTTTTTACAATTAAAGAAAACATAACATGATTTATTGTGATGTTAATCCTTAGTTCCTATTATTATAATTTTGAAGTTTTTGAAAGAACATATTTTATTTACAAAAACCTTTTAGAAAAGCAAATAGTTTAATATATAATACATTAGTAAATGTGTATTACACAATCGGAAAATTAACTACGTGTCGTTAATATAAATGCAATTATCATTACATACTTCGAATCACTACAAATTTTGTCTATGCTATATACTTCTAAAAAGTAAGTATGACAATCTAAAGATAATTATTTTATTTATTTATTTATTTAGAAACTTAACAGCTATGTTACATATCTCATGGATGAAGTTAAACATTACAATGGACTCTTAGCCTATAATAAAGTTTCCCGACAATAATAAAACTTCGTGCACCACTTAACACATAAGTAATATAATTTACTTAGAACTAAGTAGGTATACTACAAAGTATATAACTAATTAGGGTATGTTGTACAGAGACCAATATTTGTAATGGAACGTAGTTTAACAATCATGAATATTGATTTTAAATCTACAAATATGATTGCAGGCTTTCAGTAACACGTTTTTTAAAAACATTTTTTGAAAGGTGGAATATATCAATTTCGTTAAAATTATCGTTGTAACAGTTAGGTAATCTAGTGAGAACAGCATTCTTCCCATAATTAGTACGGTGCCGAGGAACACCGAACAGGCGGGTGTGCCTAGTACGAGTTTTGGGTGCATTTAAACTAATATTTGAAAGAAGCTCGATACCGTCAAAAATTTACCTTCAATTTTATTGTACGAGTACATTGTATAGGACTGCTTGCAGAGATACCCAAGATATTAAAGAATAAACGTTTTACAATAACCTTTATTACCGTTTATTTTTTCCTGTAAAATTGACTTTTTTCACTTACACGTTTATTCGATGGGGCCATCGAATTAGATAGTAAATAGGCCATCCAAAAAAGCCTTCTTAAGTTTCTTGCCGGTTCTTCTCAGGTGGACCGCGATCCGAACCGATGGATTAAATTTATATTTGATTGTAGTGTAGATATGACATTTTGTAATCGCAGTTAAAATAGTCTATGCAAAATAATAGTACATTATTGAAATTGCAGGTCGAGTATAAGTTTGAAAGCCCAGCCGTAGGCGAGGACTTCACTAATACGAGACAGGCAATTGCCATTTCCAAAGGCATTTAGTGCTTTTCTCAAAAGAATGCAGGAAAATAAAACAATTGATTTAAATTATAGGTACTGTTAATTAATATTAAATGTTAGATTAGCCATATTGGGCAATTAAATACTAAAGAAAAATATCGCTGAATTCTCTTCGGTGTATACGCAGCAAGATGAAAAATCTAAAAAAATAATAATATATGAGACTGCCGCGCTGAGCTCTAGGGTTCGATTCCCGGGCAGAACAAATTTTTGTGTGACCCATAAATGTTTGTTTCGGAGTTTCGGTGTATTCCACAGATTTAGAAGAGTAAGCAGATCAAACATATTCCTTTGTTTATGGTGTAATACTTCATCCTTTTCACTCTTTTTATTTGTTGTATAACGCTATCTTTTTTTGTCACGTGTAACAACATGTAACTCACACATAGACTGCGCGTAGCCTAATTTTCTACATAGTGTCTTGGCGCCATTTTTGAATCAGGAATTAGTTTGTTGTTTTGTGCCGAAGGAAAAATATTGTGTTAAAATATTTAAATAAAGGTTATAAAAGTATAAAAAACATGGTGAAGTGTTGTGTAAAATGCTCCAGTCACAAGAAATCACCAGGAATAACTTTTCACAAGTAATTGATGTTTTAGTTACGACTACGTGTTATTATTCTAAGATTTTTATTCAAGAATGGTGATTCTTCTAGACTAACACTTGACAAGTTGTTAAATATATTAATGGTTCATAGCATCTGTTCCATAAACCTTTTGGTCGCTATCGTCATCTATATCTAAGATTTTTGTTAATTTACATACACTTGGTACTGTTACGGCATGTCAAGTACACAGGGACGAATTCAGTTCAGCAAATTGTTTGAAATGTCAATATCCAAAGTCAGGCTAAATGTTGTGCTCGATTCAATTATTTATGTTAATATTGTTTTAGGTTTCCTAAGGATACCATTAAACAAGATGTTTGGTTAATAAACATAAATTTTGAAAGAAATTAAAATTATATGATATAAAATAGGCTACGCTATTTTTCGCAAACGTTTGATCTGCTTATTTTTCTAAATCTGTGGTGTATTCTTATATGTTTGTATTATATTTAAGGTTATTTACACTTGTCTAGATCTTATAACACTAGCTAATAGCTTACTTTGGCCTAGATTGTTAATGTGTGAAAAAGTGTCCCAGAATATAAATTTACTATAGCACGTAGACACAACTTTTGTGTTCAAGAATCCAACACCCCCACGCATAAAACAATATAAAGGCCACGCCACGGCACTGGGCTCACCACCTGTTACGTGGTACAAAAATGCATACGGTGAAACGTGGACGTATAGTATGCCTTTGCCTACCTCTTCGAGGATAAAGGCGTGACAATATGTATGTATCGCTCGTGGCCCCGCGGTCTCAGTGTTCTGTAAACGATCGCTGAGTTACGCAACTTTCACTATGAATGGTCCTCGGATGGGTGACCACTTTGTGGCATTTACATTTGCGAGCGTTTCCGTGCTTCGTAAGGCACGTTAAGCCGTTGGTCCCGGTTGCCAATAAAATGGCAGTAGTTAAGCCTGGTTGAATGCCTTATGGGCGGCTTGAAAAATTTCAACAGCAGGTACCCACAACCTGCGTCTGTCTATTTCAACACGGCAATGGGCTCACCACCTATTACGTGGGACAGGAATCCACACAGTGAAAAGTGATCTGCCTCTGCCACCCCTTCGGGGATAAGGCGTGATCGATATTTATTTTATTTATAATATGTATATATGTATCCGTTGAAGAAGAATGATAAAAGAAATCCAATCAGAAGAGCTTATCGAATAGCCATTAGCCATCAGTTTCATACATACAATATAGCTGAAGTGTGTATATCGTTTCAAATTCATAAAACGCTCCAGCAATGAATTTCATTTTCTCTGTCCGTAAATGCAGTTCTTCGCAAATCCTTTTTTCGAAATAATGAATTTTCATGCATGTTTGCGAAAAGACAGTTTTTTTTTATTTCAAACCAGTGTTCATTCAGTCATTTAATATCTTTTGATTCAGAGAAGTTACGACGTCGTTCATGCTTCAATAATGTTACTCGTTACAGTACTAACGTAAAACGTAAGACTGCGCCCGTGACACCTAATCTAGTTCAGTTCATTTAGTGTACCTATGGCAGGTGTATAAAGTCCACTCACATAAAGTATCACCCCCGGAATTTATAGTGATTATACAGATTAATTCATTTGAGAGGTTTATTTTTTCTTATCTTAATGTTGAGGTCGAAAAAAAGTCTGAATACCTATGACTCTGACTACATTCTAGTGCGTGGTAATGGCGGAATATAATAATAAGTTTGTGTTTTGTCTAACACTTCAACCCTTGAGTCTTTTGTGCTGAATTAGATACTCTCTAATCAGCTCTCATAGATCTAAGAACATTTGATGGCGTATAACATTCTCAACTACTGATAACAATTAACAATAAGTTAACAAAATGCACAGCGATCGAGAATGCAGTAGTTAAAAAACAGTTTAAAACCACGTCAAAATGTTAAAATATCTGGCTTACACAAATTTTCACATTGTAATCCCTGCTAGCAGACTGGAGCCGCTGTCACCACATAAACTATCATGAAATACTTAAACAATACCAGGATTAATAGCCAACAGCAGCTACCATTGTTGCGTAACTTTTAAAACAGAATATTGTTTTATGCTTTTAAAGAAAAATCACTTGACAAATTCAGTGCAAACGCAATTTTATTACTGACTAGCGAGAGAATACTAGGATAACCTTATACAAACATGCATATTGTCACGTGTTTATTCCTGAAGTGGTAGGCAGAGGCATACTATACGCCGACATTTCACTGTATGCATTTTTGTCCCACGTTACAGCCCATTGCCGTGTTGAATTGGACAGGCGCAGGCTTTCTCCTTATAATGCAAGCTAAAAATCTGTCCAACCATTTCAGAGTATGGCTTTAACACAGAAACAGACTGACAGGAAAAATTATTATAAAACGTTTTTTCCTATTTATTTTTGGAACGAAGTTTCTTAGCGTGACTTAAGGGTAGTGCAATTTTTGTATCTTTATATTTTTTTACTATAATTTTTTTTAAAGTTAGACTTGATAAATTTTTCTAACGTCTTGAAATATGTGCAAGTACATTTGTATAAATATAATATACAATATGTACTTGATATAAAACTCATCAATCCGTATTGAAACGCAAATAATATCACAAATATTGAATACATCCCGTACCTAATGTTGAATCCCTGTCTGCCGTACTCAAACTAATCTCGCCTGTCATCCCTTCTCGTAAAGTATTGTCTGAACGGTGTCTTCGTATGATTTAGTGGACCCCAAATTTAATAAAAAGAACTTCTGCGATACAAAGTTTTGTATTTATTTATGGATAATATTTCATAATGTTTAGGAAATATTTATGAAATGGATATAACTATTCACGTTCGGATTATATCTTTCTGCCTGTTTATAGCGAATGCGAGTGGGATTTAAACCCAGAATTTCTATAAACCTCAGACGCAAGATTAAAGCAATATTTAAACTATTAAGCGGATAGCAAAGCTCTTATGTAATACAAGATCAAGAGAACAAAGGCGCATACAGAAATCTGTTGTTAGAGAAGAACGTAATATTCAGAACTTAGTTTCATGAATTTTTTATAAGACCTTACATTAATTTTTACATAATATAAAATGATTATTATTATTAAATAGGGTTTTAAGTTTATTGAAGAGGAAGATTTCTACATACAGTTTAATATTGTATTTGCGTTAAAATATGGCGATTTCAAAAATAAAATGCTGAATGAGGACTTTAATCGAATACTGCCTAAATCATGAGAGATTAACCAAAACAATGTTAAGCGATATCAATCCTCGTCTCGAACCAAGTTGTCTTTTTTCACTTTAATAAAATATTTAAAGCAATATTGTTTCTATTTCATAGGTCTACAGAAAAAGCCGCTACTCTTTATTAAGGATAACTAATTATACCACGTCATGTGGGGTGTGGAAAATTTCATCACGCGGACGTAGTAGCGGGCATCAGGTAGTTAATGTACAACATTACTAAGCAATGTACTAAATTCTATTAGGATTGATATTATCAATATTACAAAGTAATATAGGCCACATTAATCATCGACTATGGTCATTATTATTATACTGAAGGTAGGTTGATGTATTTGAATGACAAGAAACAGTCTATTAATCATTTGGGGTGTAAAAGCGACGCCCACGTTGATGGCATTGCCTTAAGCGAGAATATAATTATTTGCTTTGAAGAAATACAAATTATTTTCTTTACTTTGAAATGAATTCATTTGAATCCTATTAGTACGGACGATAACAATTTGGATATACCAGCTTTTTTAAATCATTATACCATGCCACGGCAACTTGACTTCGCCTGTTCCACGGTAAGCGTTGTTCCATACTAGTACTGCAGTGATGAGCATAAAATGCAGTTAGAGAAGTGCAAAAAAAAATTGGTCCTATACTAATTATAAATAGTATTAGTCCTATAATAAAAAACCGGACAAGTGCTTAGTTTTTTTCCGTAAATTTAGAAGTTTGAGTTTCTCAAAGCTTCAAGGGAATAGAGACCTAAGTATGTAGTTTTAATTTTAAATCAATACGTTCATGCGGTATTGAGATAGACGGTCTTGAATATATTGTAAGAATTACTTGGCTGCCTCGGTGGCGCAGTGGTAGTGTTTGCGACTGCCGCGACTGAGGTCCCGGGTTCGATTCCCGAGTCGGAAGAAATATTTGTGTGATCCACAAATGTTTGTTTCGGAGTTTGGGTGTTTGCTATTTCGAAATATATAAAGTATGTTTATCAGTCGTCTAGATCCCATAATACAAGTTTATTTTAGCTTACTTTGGGCTAGACGGCTCTGTGTAAACACAATATTTGTTTATTTATTATTTAAATAAAAAAATACTCAAAGAAATCATGGGAAATTTGCCTTCAGTCGGACGCTTTTGACTACACGATCATCCTGAGCTTTCCATAACTACAAACCATACTGAATCTCTACACCATTCACTTCTTGCAACAAAAGTTCTGTATTTGTTTCCAATAAGCTTATGATACCCTTTTTGTAATTACGAATGTAAATAAAAAAAATTTAAAACCTGAATTTAGTCGGCAGCGCGAGTGCCGTGTTGCAAACGTCAATAGGTTACAATGACCACTTTCCTTTCAGGTTAAATATGATAGTGTGATAGTCTGCCACCTCAGTGGTATATAAAAAAGCACATTAATATATTTATTTATAGATTTAACTTGTTATGGCAACTTGGACAAAACGTTAGACAACAAAAAATATGTTCCCCTTAAATGTTATTTTAAAATAAAACTACAAAAAAATACATTTTTGTTTTTTTTTTCTTTGCCGATGGTTAAAATGTTCAGGCCGCAGTAATTGTATTTTATGTTTGACTGTGGGAATATTTCTACAGAATGGTTTTAGATTTTTCGTGTATTATGTGCATATTTTATGTATATATTTTAAAATATAGTGCTCGGTGACGGCAAATAGGTTTGATAGATTTTTTGGTCCTACGTGATAGGGGTATAACGTGTGACCAATAAATCCACTGGAAAATTATGGGTGTGTAATTCACTACTGTCTACAGTATTAAAAGTTGACATTGATTGAGTTAAAACTGACGTAGTGAGTGGAGTGTGTCGCCGACCGTATCCTGCATTATAATAATAATGGGGGGTAGTTACACACTACAGTAACTCCATGTATACTCTCGGCCCTCACAACCAGTCCAGCGACACCGGGCGCTGCAACGCGCTCGAAACGTCAGTGAATGTAAGTACAAAATTGCTTCGCGTGAAGTCCCGAGTAGTTTATAAAATATGAGTATTAAAAGTTGTTTATTTATTAATCACGCTTTTTTCACAAAGGGGTGGCAGAGGCATATAATATGGGCTACGTTTCATTTCCTAGATGGACCATGTATATTAGGGAGTCCCTTAAATTATTTTTCAAAGTTATTATTTTCTAACGCATAGGTTCTAGTTATGATCATTTGACACTAAAACAGTAAAAAAAATTTTTACTTCATTACGAGCACTACACCACGTGCCGACTTGCGTATAAACAATTTCATACATGCCTTATAACAGGTGCCGCGTGTACTTGGTCTATTCGATACTTACTTACCAAGTAGTTGGGTAATTTAACGTTACTATTTTATATTGCGAAGATGGCAGTGGAAGTAAGAAGCACTAAAGAAGATATTTTTTTATACCACATAGGTGGCAGATACGCATACGGCCCATTCTTATGGAAAGAGGTCACTATAGCCTATGGATGTTTGCAATACCGGAGGTGCAGTACTCGCGCAGACGACCTTTTAAAAACCTTCTAATACCCATTTTGAAGAACCACGTCATACTTTAGACGTTCTGTAAAACTCAGGCAGGGAGATCATGCCACAATCTAAGCATACGCGGAATAAAGCCTTTATCTGCCTTTATCAGACCTAAACGTGATTGAGATACCGGACGCAAAGTATGAACCCTCATACTTTCATTACATCGCACCGCTCGCCATAGACAGAGTGTTCACCCAAACACCCTGTCCATGGCGAAGGGTGCGATAATAGAAGGTACCCGTGGGCGTCATATCAAACAATTACTCAGAGCACAGACCGTTGTACAGGCAATAGAACACACATAAGGAGGCACAGTCTCTCAAGTCCTGAAGGAGCTGAACATCGCCCAAGTAGAGGATCGTTGACAAACCTCATAGCACGCCCATCTACTGAGTTTAAAGGTCGAAGCCGGTATTCAGATGCACCAGCCCAAAGGTGACAGCAGTCCTCCATATGTGGCCGCACCTGCGACTCATAGAGAAGCAGTTTTCACTCCGCAATAAAGTACTGCCGCGCTCTGTTGAGCACTACGACCTTTTTGGATGCCAGCTTCGCCTTATCCTCTAAACGACTATGGTATTGGACGCCACTAGAGATCTCAACACCAAGAATCCCAATACTATTGGAGATGGAGAGAGGTGTGCCCTGGAATTGCGGCGCTACAGTAAATGGGCCTTTTTTTAGCAGTGAATGCACAAACTTTGACTCTTGGTAGGGTTAAATTGGGCAAGATTTTGTTTACACCAATCGGTCTCTTGCGAGAGTAGTCTCGATACCGGGTAGATACAAGACGTTCACGATTTACTTCCTCTGCAGAGCGGATATTGGAGCGACCCATGTTATTACATACGCATAGCAATGGATGCCGTCAATGAACAGCGTGCCATTATATGCAGCAAAAACAGAGTGGTACACTGAGTCTTGCATGATCCCAGCATTTATGATCATGTAGTCCGAACAGCAGCCGTTAGAAAGTTGAATACTCTTGCCGATCTTTATATCATTTTGGAAAAGGAACAACTTATAGCAGTACTAAAACTATACTATTCCACTATACTAAAACCAAAAACATATATACAAATAAATAAATAAAATGAAATAAAATAAATTCAGAGACTCCTGGTAGAATATTAACCCTAATATTATTTAAATGCCTCTGTGGCGCGGTGGGAGTGCATCCGACTGCTACGCAAGAGGTCGTGGGTTCGATTCCCACCCAGGATAAAACTTTGTGTGATGAGCACGATGGTTTATTCTGTGTCTGGGTGTTATTTATCTATAATATGTATTATTTAGAAATATATGAGTATGTTTATCAGTTATCTAGATCCCAAAATACAAACTAATATTAGCTTACTTTGGGCTAGATGGCGCTGTTGAAAAGTGTCCCACAATATTTATTATTTATTTATTTATTTACATGCACTGATTTTGTGAAACAACATCTGAAGTGACTATTAACGGGCCGATAGCGTTTTTTAACAATTACAACACTAGCACTATTTAACGATGATATTGACGACGAAAGTAAAGCGGCAATTATAGTCAACTTAGAAAGACACCCTCTAAGGAAGATGTGTTTTAATATGATGAGTCAGAATATGTAGTTTTTTCATTATTTTCATAAATTGTTTTATTTATTATTTGTTATAATAATTCTACTTGTTGTTATATGGAAATTATTGGGACAGTCTACCAAAAGTAAAAATTTATTCTCTTGATTCATGTCAGTTTCCTTTAGCATGAAAACGCATCTAAAAATATTATTGGCTTAAAAGCAGTGACTAATACAGCTGAAAGAACTGTTAAGTTAGCTGTTAATGCCTTTCACGGTTTTATTACCGCAGAAGAGGAACACAACAGTTCTTATTTCGATGTGTTTAAGACCATATGAAATGTATCCAGACTGTAAATTAGATACCCTGCAAAGAAAATATCCTTAGTAGTTATGAACCTCAATTTTAATAAATAACCCGGAGACTTTAAATATACTCTTTAATCAATATTTACCTTCAGTAAGTATGCATACTCGTGCTAATTTAGTCCCATATTGTAAAGTGCTAAACTACTCTCTACCATAAACTTTCAGATTCGGTCGGCACGGGTTAACTTTTAACTTAGAAAGTTAAAACTTTAAATTCAAATAAGGAATAGTATAATAAAAAATATTAGAGGATATTATATGCATTCTCAAAACCGCAAAAAATATTTTCAACCATATAAGGGACACCCTAGTGTATATATAATAGAATGCCATTAATGTTTAGTAAGGCATTCCCAAACCAGTATTTAACAGCGAAACTTCAATGGACAACGACTAAATTTATTACTAAAGTTAAACTATTTATTATTGCGGGTTACGTAGTATTTCAACAATGACCTTTCAAATGTTACCTAGTCAGCATGTGTTTAGGCTAGGTTTAGGGTTAACAAAAATATCGAGGTTAACTTTGCTTCGTATTATGAAGTGCAGGGTTCGACTTCTAAGAGACGCAAAACTAACGTCACCTTATGTTGTTTTTAAATTCTCCTTACCATTTGACAAGACTAATGTTTGAAAATATAATTGAGGGTATTTTTTTTATGTGGGACATTTACCTTACAACACTAGCACTATTTAACGATGATATTGACGACGAAAGTAAAGCGGCAATTATAGTCAACTTAGAAAGACACCCTCTAAGGAAGATGTGTTTTAATATGATGAGTCAGAATATGTAGTTTTTTCATTATTTTCATAAATTGTTTTATTTATTATTTGTTATAATAATTCTACTTGTTGTTATATGGAAATTATTGGGACAGTCTACCAAAAGTAAAAATTTATTCTCTTGATTCATGTCAATTTCCTTTAGCATGAAAACGCATCTAAAAATATTATTGGCTTAAAAGCAGTGACTAATACAGCTGAAAGAACTGTTAAGTTAGCTGTTAATGCCTTTCACGGTTTTATTACCGCAGAAGAGGAACACAACAGTTCTTATTTCGATGTGTTTAAGACCATATGAAATGTATCCAGACTGTAAATTAGATACCCTGCAAAGAAAATATCCTTAGTAGTTATGAACCTCAATTTTAATAAATAACCCGGAGACTTTAAATATACTCTTTAATCAATATTTACCTTCAGTAAGTATGCATACTCGTGCTAATTTAGTCCCATATTGTAAAGTGCTAAACTACTCTCTACCATAAACTTTCAGATTCGGTCGGCACGGGTTAACTTTTAACTTAGAAAGTTAAAACTTTAAATTCAAATAAGGAATAGTATAATAAAAAATATTAGAGGATATTATATGCATTCTCAAAACCGCAAAAAATATTTTCAACCATATAAGGGACACCCTAGTGTATATATAATAGAATGCCATTAATGTTTAGTAAGGCATTCCCAAACCAGTATTTAACAGCGAAACTTCAATGGACAACGACTAAATTTATTACTAAAGTTAAACTATTTATTATTGCGGGTTACGTAGTATTTCAACAATGACCTTTCAAATGTTACCTAGTCAGCATGTGTTTAGGCTAGGTTTAGGGTTAACAAAAATATCGAGGTTAACTTTGCTTCGTATTATGAAGTGCAGGGTTCGACTTCTAAGAGACGCAAAACTAACGTCACCTTATGTTGTTTTTAAATTCTCCTTACCATTTGACAAGACTAATGTTTGAAAATATAATTGAGGGTATTTTTTTTATGTGGGACATTACTTTACACAGCTAATTCCAACCGAAAGTACGCTAAGCTAATTTGAATTTATGGTATGGGTCTAGATAATGGTATAAAATTCAGAAGTGGGACATTGTGGGTCTTTTTTTTTTTAGGGACATTTTTTACACAACGCCGTTTAGCCCAAAGTAGGTAAGCTAATAGAAGCTTGTGTTATGGGATCTAGACAACTGATAAACATACTGATATATTTCTAAATACATACATATAATACACCGAAACTCCGAAACAAACATTTGTGGTTCACACAAATATTAGAAAAAAAAAATTAAATTCACACAAATATTTTTTCGAACCCTGGACCTCAGTCGCGGCGGTTGCATACACTACCACTTCGCCACCGAGGCAGCCAACAGAAGAAGTAAACAAAGAAGTAACATAGCCCATGTATCATTATGCTACTATCCAAGAGAGCGGAGCTGTTATAACATTATTGTAAATACTAGTGTTGGGTTAAACAGGAGTATGGGGTTCGAAAATGGGTTAAACAAGGGTATGGGGTTCCAGTATGTCACAGGCAAAGCGAATAATAAAGCGTTTTTAAAAGGCCCAATAGAGGTAACTTTACTTGTTGGCATTCATTTACGCAGCAGATGTAATCAAATTAATATTATGACCTCTAAAGTCTTTGATGGGACGAATCACGTGGTCACTCTTTTTACAACCGTGTAGCAAATATTTAAACCGGAATATTTAGATACAAATTGGCGGTTCGAAAATCGTCCATTACAATGAATAATAATATGCGTGATGCACCCGATGCTGCTTGGTGCTTGATGTGTTTTATGATGAATTGATGACATAGCCGTTTTATTATTTTAAATCCTTAACAAGTTATTATGACGAGACGTCATACTAACTTTCTGTATTACGGACGAATTTCATACTTTAGTGAAAGGCGGTAAAAGGTCGGTTGTTCAAGAGTAATGTTTGGATAACATTACTCTTGAACAACCAATCAGTTACTGCATGGTTTAAACAGTGACTTTTAGTGACATAATACTAATCGTAAATAAACCATATTGAGATGTAAAATATGAAGTTAGCGCCATCTATTGCAGTGCCGTGTAAACTTTGTGTGAAGTTTTCCTATTTGAGATTTCGTACGGAACCCTCGACTTTTTGAAAATTTAATACAGCCTATGTTACTCACGAGGTATTGTGACTTTTTCATTGTTTTTTTTTTTTAAATTGGTCCATTGGTCTGAACCTATTCATTACAAACAAACTTACAAATCTTTCCTCTTTATAATATTAGTATAGATAAAAAGTCATACTTTTTGTTTACTTTTTACCCACCGACAAGCAACTAAGTGCAGAATATTAATTTCAACTTAATATCTGCACTCGTGATTGACAAAAAGAACCAAGCAATTGAATTTTCTCATTTTTGTCAAATGTCACGTTGCTATATCAATAGGAATTACCCTATAGTTTACCTATAATTAGTAAAATTAAAAATTAATAACTTTCTGAATCATTAAATTCATGACTGTGGGGTTACCACTTGTGGAATTGGAATTGAATGGCAATAATCGTACAAAATATCAGAAAATATCAAGCAGACTTCGGGTTTTTATCAAAAACGCTGCCTAAACCCTATGAGATATAAGAAAACATTGTAGAACGATATAATTCCTCCAGGTATAAACAAATACCCACAGTGATATATGTCTAAGTGTCTAAGTGTAATAAACCCTTTATGTGACAGACAAACAAAAAACGAAAAGTTACTTTAAAGATTAAAATATCCCTCACGCCTTATCTCCGAAGGGGTGGCAGAGGCATATTATATGCTCACTTTTCACCGTGTGGATTCCTGTCCCACGTAATGGGTGGTGAGCCCATTGCCGTGTTGAAATAGACAGACGCAGGTTGTGGCTACCTGCTGTTGAACTTTTTCAAGCCGCCCATAAAGCCTTCAACCAGGCTTAACGACTGCCATTTTACTGGCAACCGGGACCAACGGCTTAACGTGCCTTCCGAAGCACGGAAACGCTCGCAAATGTAAATGCCACAAAGTGGTCACCCATCCGAGGACCGGCCATAGTGAAGTTGCGTAACTCAGTGATCGTTTACAGAACACTGAGACCGCGGGGCCACGAGCGCTTCTCGAAATTGAATAAAAATATATTACAGTATTTTAGCAATATTGATTGATTTTGAAAGTTCGTGAGCGTGGTTACTTCCTCTACACTAATATTATACTCGTAAAGAGGAAAACTTTGTTTGTTTGTTTGTAATGAATAGGCTCAAAAACTACAGGACCGATTATAAAAATTCTTTCACCATTTGAAAGCTACATTATCCACGAGTAACATAGGCTATATATAATTTTGGAAATAGGGTTCCGTAAGATATTTGGGTTTTTCGGACACAAGGTGTAAAAAATCAACCAGAAAAGTTACTTATTTTGCGTACGCTGCCTAAACTATAAAAGATAGATCCATAAAATGTTCTAATTAATTGTAGATCTTTTAATATATTATACATTAGTTGGCAAAGTTATACTATTTACCCATATCAGCAGTTGTACTTCTTCCAGATCCAGATCGAACAATGCACAGCTGAAACCACTGGGTCTAAAACCATGAAATTGTGCAGAAATATATCATAAGTGGCGTAGATGTGCACTAAGAAAGGATTTTTGGAAATTCAAACCCTAGTTGCGAAGTTTGTATGAAACGGCGTGTTTTTTGTGGAATTATTCATCTAGTTGTAGAGGCTGTTGACACACTGGATAAACACAATGTGTTAATCTTGATCCCATAATAAAAATAGGCTATGACGGATATGAATATGGGAAAACGGTTCATGAAAACTTAACCATCCAGGCGTAACCGCGGGCGTCCTCTAGTCATGTATAAAATAGTAGACTTAAAATTGCTTACAATAATACTATACAATAACATGCTTCATAGTTTGCATAAAAAAAAAACAAAAGTATCGATATGTGTAGGTATCGATACTTTTCAGTTCTCGTTATGAGTAGGTATCGATACTTTCATGGTATCGAATCATCACTAATTACGGACGAATTTCATACTTTAGTGAAAGGCGGTAAAAGGTCGGTTGTTTAAGAGTAATGTTTGGATAACATTACTCTTGAACAACCAATCAGTTACTGCATGGTTTAAACAGTGAGTTTCAGTGAAATAATACTAATCGTAAATTAACCATATTGAGATGTAAAATATGAAGTTAGCGCCATCTATTGCAGTGCCGTGTAAGCTTTGTGTGAAGCTTTCCTATTTGAGATTTCGAACGGAGCCCTCAATTTTTGAAAATTTACTACAGCCTATGTTACTCACGAGGTATTGTGGCTTTTTAATTGTATTTTTTTTTTAAATTGGTCCATTGGTCTGAGCCTATTCATTACAAACAAACTTACAATTCTTTCCTCTTTATAATATTAGTATAGATAAAAAGTCATACTTTTTGATTCGTATTTACCCACCGACAAGCAACTACGTGCAGGATATTAATTTCAACTTAATATCTGCACTCGTGATTGACAAAAAGAACCCAGCAGTTTATATCTAGCCATTAAAGATTTTTTGTGATTTATCTTTATATTTTCGGTTTTTGAATTTTCTCATTTTTGTCAAATGTCACGTTGCTATATTAATAGCAATTACCCTATAGGTTACCTTTAATTAGTAAAATTATAAATTAATTACTTTCTGAATCATTAAATTTATGACTGTGGAGAAACCCTATGAGATATAAGAAAACATTGTAGAACGATATAATTCCTCCAGGTATAAACAAAAACCCACAGTGATATATGTCTATCTTGTGAGTGTAATATAACCTTTATGTGACAGACAAACAAAAAACGAAAAGTTACTTTAAAGATGAAAATATCCCTCACGCCTTATCTCCGAAGGGGTGGCAGAGGCATATTATATGCCCACTTTTCACCGTGTGGATTCCTGTCCCACGTAATTGGTGGTGAGCCCATTGCCGTGTTGAAATAGACAGACGCAGGTTGTGGCTACCTGCTGTTGAACTTTTTCACGGCTTAACGTGCCTTCCGAAGCACGGAAACGCTCGCAAATGTAAATGCCACAAAGTGGTCACCCATCCGAGGACCGGCCATACTGAAGTTGCGTAACTTAGTGATCGTTTACAGAACACTGAGACCGCGGGGCCACGTGCGCTTCTCGAAATTGAATAAAAATATATTACAGTATTTTAGCAATATTGATTGATTTTGAAAGTTTGTGAGCGTAGTTTAGTAACTACGCTCACATATTTTCCTCTTTATAATATTAGTGTAGATGTAGTCATCTACACTAATATTATAAAGAGGAAAACTTTGTTTGTTTGTTTGTAATGAATAGGCTCAAAAACTACTGGGCCGATTTTAAAAATTCTTTCACCATTTGAAAGCTACATTATCCACGAGTAATATAGGCTATATTTTATTTTGGAACAAAATAGGGTTCCGTAAGATATTTGGGTTTTTCGGACACAAGGTGTAAAAAACAACCAGAAATGTTACTTATTTTGCGTACGCTGCCTTAACTATAAAAGACAGATCCATAAAATGTTCTAATTAATTGTAGATCTTATAAATATCTACAAAAAAGTCCGCGACACACTATACTCGTTAGTATCTATGTCGAGTGATGCACAACAACTATTTTTTTATTTAAAAATCTTGAATTTTTTTGGACTACATATAAACGCGTTTATTATCCCTATCAAAATAAATTATTTCATTACTAAGTACAGATTATGAAGATAATAATTGGATATTTCGACCAGGCCGTGCGGGCGTAGGTAGGTACTGGAGAGCGAAGAAGTAATCAACGAATTCGGAAAATCTTCATACATTATTGTGAAAGTAATAAACGACGGGATTAAATGGGTGCCATGGGTTGTATGTCACGGGAGAAGCCGGGCGGGACAGCTAGTATCCTATATTTGTTACTTATACACGCTCAAACCGGTGGACCAATTTGGGTAAAATTTGGTGAGGAGCTCCCTGACGCCCTGGATACTTTTATTAGCATATATTAACACATAGGTTACTTTTATTCAGGAATTATGTTGATATCAAGCCAGAAAGCTGCCTTTCTATGAAGACCCCGGGTAACTTCTCGGAAAAATAAACAGTAGTCATTGGAGCGGAGCTCCCATTAACCTATGACCTAATAACTTAAATCCTGATATCTTGGAAACTATATAATAAAATATAGACAAATAATTTAAACTACTGAAAAATCGTTAAAATATATATATAAAACTTATAGCTATAATAATTTGGAATTTTAATCATAATTAACTGATATATTGGTATAAACACGAAAAAGTAGGTTAAAAAATAAAAAAAATTGGTTGTCTGTAAAGTCGGTTTACTGACGATAGTTGAACGTGACAACGTATTTTAACGATTTGATTGAAAACTTATTTATATATAAAATAATATTTATGATATATACTTATAATTGATATACTCGTAGCATTATGACTTATTGTATAGAAAATGAAATTTAACCGACTTTACAGACAACCAATTAATTTTCAATTGCATTTACTTATTATTACAATTTTATTAAATGATAATTCACTCAAGTAGGAGAGAGACGGATGTCGAACGCTGCCGAACGCAAAGGCCGATTGTGTTGGTGTTCTTTGTCGCTCGTTCCGCGCTCTCGCTTGCACTTCAAGCCTTACATGGAACGCCTCAGAGCGAGGTAACGCCGCATGAGTCATGTTTTTTCGTGCTTGCAGCCGGCTCTATCGAATTATAAAACGTTGTCACGTCAATAAATGTTGTTTTTCAGAAATAGGACTATTTACACTGTTGATTGATGTTGATATTGTACTCAATGACATCGGAAATACATAAAATATGTGCATACTTTGAAAATGAAGTAAGGCGTAACCGGTCAGGTTTAAGTAATAAATATGTGGAACAGTACAAGTGTTTTTGATCAAGATGTTATGGATAAGGGATTTCCTGTTACATCAAAAAAACAAGCGCTTTTTAAAACTTTCATTGCTATAGAATTTTAAACATTACGCTCCACTTCAATACAAGGTGCTAGCGAAGCTTTATACTTTGCGACTGCATCGACCAAGTACCTTTATTTAGTTTTGAAATTAAAAAGTAAACCCTGTGGATATAAAACATGCAATATCAGTTTCCAAGAACAACTGTAAACTTATTCAGCGGATGTCGTTCTACATTTGTGTTCGTGCAACGATTTCATTAGTGCAGTCATAAACACTGCAGAACTTAGGCCACAACTCGTACTAGTTGTTGGAAGTTGGACGTAAAAAACTTTAATATTAGTTCACTACGGTTAAAGAGAATTGCAAAATGGAATGACCTCTTTAAAGTTTTACTCGTTTACCAGTTTACCAGTGTTTAGAAAAATAATTATTGTACTGTTTTCAGTAATATCATATATATAAACAAATTTTTTATAGATTTGCATTTACCTATATTTAAAATTAAATAAATATATAGTTAAATATACACGGCAATGGGCTCACCACCTGTTGCGTGGGACAATAATGCATACGGTGAAATGTGGGCGTATAGTATGCCTCTGCCTCCCCGTTCGCGGATAAACGCGTGACAATATGTATGTATGTAAAATTAAATATACATTTTTCTTATAAGGCACGCAAAGTATGACTTAAATGCACTCGGTGGCTCTCCGTATATAAAATGGAACAAGAAGTACAACTGCTGATATGGGTAAATAGTATAACTTTGCCAACTAATGTATAATACACTTGTATAATACCACTGCTGCCTGCTCTATAATCACTTTTCAGAGACATCTATAGTGAGACCTGGCAACTACGTTATCAACTAGGTGCACTTACCGTCCCCGGTAAGTCTAAATGGAGCGAAGCGTTTTTTCCAGTTCTTTTGTCAATGTCTATTTTCCTTTCGGTGATTATTCCTTCATGGAGCGTCCGGTTTTCGAGTTTATTTTTTGTTTCTAAACCATCTATGGCTTGATTTCGTATTGTGGGTCAAATTTGATCAAAAAGTGTTGAGTGGGTTTTGGAAGGAGTTCGAGGACAAAGCAAACATACGAATCGGGGAAGAATGGAGGCAATTAACTATTCTTTTTACTATTAATTACTTAGTATGTAAATAAAATACTTAATCATCTTTTGTAAAACATGGTTGTGTTAATCACACATACTCGTAGTTACACAGCTTGCGAACAGGTGGGCAGGTTTACATGAAATTTGTATTTTAAAATTTGTTTTTGTCCGAAATATGATAAGTTAAAGAAAACTTCCTAGACATGCAGAAGGCCTTCGACTGTGTTCCTCGAGCGATGATCTGGTGGGTCTGAACTGCGGTCCAAAGGGGTTCCAGAGACCTATATTGACGCTATCCGGGACATGTACTGTGACTCCGATTCCATGGTTCGGACTGCTGTTGGCAACACGTAACCCTTCTCCATCACCGTCGGGGTACACCAGGGTTCGGTCCTTAGTCCGCTTCTGTTCAGTGTGATATTAGACAAATTGTCGGACAGCATCAGGAACTCGCATGAGCAGCCTCCATGGTTGCTCATGTATGCTGACAATATTGAGCTGGCAGACGCGGACAGGGGCAGATTGGTGCGACGTGTGAAGGCGTGGAAGGAGACGCTTGAGAACGGCGGTCTGAAACTAAAAGGCGAAGACAAGAAGTGCTGGCTTGACGTCGTAAGGGATGACATTCGTGCCAATGGTCTCACTACAGGGGATGCCGACAACTTGCGAAGTGGAGGAGAAAATGTAGGAAAGCGGACCCTGGGCGTCGCGAGACGCAACTGGGACAGACGTTCGGATGATGATGATAAGTTAAAGAAAAAAAACTGAAGTATCGTGAAAAATGATTATGATGTCATACATTATTTTTAATGATTATCATGTCATACATTTGACTGCCTCTGTGGCGCGGTGGGAGTGCATCCGACTGCTACGCAAGAGGTCGTGAGTTCGATTCCCACCCAGGATAAAACTTTGTGTGCAGAGCACGATGGTTTATTCTGTGTCTGGGTGTTATTTATCTATAATATATATATTATATAGGGGATGAAGAGTAGAAGCGTGCACGTCGCCATCCCTGCCAGCTACGGCTGCAATTCTACTCCAACACGAGTGCCACCAGGGCGATTACTGCTAGGGCGTGCCCCCGAGGCGACGCGCACCAGTTCGTCCCCGCTGGTGCGAAAAGTGTGAGCCAGAGCGGCGTAGGGGACCGCCACCCTACACGCGCGGCCCGACACGGCGGGAAGTGGACGATGGAGTGCAGGGTAGCTGCGTGGAATGTTAGGGGAGGAATGACAGATAAGATGAATGAGTTGATGGATGTTATGAATGAGAGAAAGTTAGATGCAGTGTGCTTGACAGAGACCAAGCGCAAGGGCAGCGAAGTCTTGGAGCTCCCGGGTGGGATGCTCGCGCTTTGGTCTGGAGTACCAGAGAGCGAGCATGGCAGTCGGGGGGTTGGAATTTTGCTGTCCTCGCGATTGGCCTCCGGTATGTATGAGTACAAACTGATAGGTCCTAGAATCCTCTGGATCCGTGTAAAACTTGGTTTGACGAAGATTTTCCTGGTAGCTGCTTACGCGCCAGTATCTACGTCGAACGCGAGTGAGCTAGAGGACTTCTGGGAGAGTATGAGAGAAGCTCTAAATGTGATAGATGGAAATGAAAGACTTATAGTATGTGGAGACTTGAATGGATGGGTGGGTACCGCTCGCGATGGTTTTGAGTCGGTACTCGGGAAGTATGGGGATAAAAGGGTGAACGACGCTGGCAAGCTAATACTGGCATTTTGTAAGGAAAAGGACTTGTTTGTGGCGAACACAATGTTCAACCACAAACAAATTCATATGTATACGAGGAGATGTAAGTCAAAGAGCAGCATGATAGATCTATTCCTAATGGATAGTCGGCTCCGTAAACAGGTGATGGACACAAGGGTTTATCGAGGCGCTGAGCTGGGATCAGACCACTACCTAGTCATAACTAGGATTAGGGGTTTGTTCGCGGGTTGGCGTCATCGTACCGAGTGTCCTGAACCTGAGCCGACTTATAGCATCAAAAGCTGGAAGCTGCAGGATGCATCCATTAGGGATAAATATAATGAAAGGGTAGCCGAAAAGCTTGGCGATGTCAATGTAAGCAGTGAGAATGTGGAAAGTGTATGGCAGAACCTTAGGGATAGTATGATAAATGCCGCTGTGGAAGTGTGTGGAGAAACGAAAAGAGGCAGTAGTAATAAGCGTGATGCATGGTGGAATGAGGAAGTGAAAGAAGCAGTTCGAATGAAGAAGAAAGCATGGCTAGACTACTTAGCCTCGCGGAATGATTTTAATATGAAAGAGAGATACAAGCTGCAGAAAGTTAACACGAAGGCACTTATAGAAGAAGCTCGTGATAGGTGCAGAATGAAAGCGGATGAAAGGTTGTCATCCAATTTCCGGGATAATGCCAAGCTCTTCTGGAAAGAGGTAGGCAAGACCCGGAGTTGTTCGGCAATCTGCAGTATGAATAAAGTGCTTAGTGTTAACAATGACGTCCTAACAGACCAAAGTTTTTTTTTTTTTTTTTTTTTTTATTAAAAAGAACTAAGTTCTTAATAATCAATTACGATCTAGCCCCTCTATATGTCTATAAGGCTAATAAGTAATTTAAATCTAACTTAATTTACTAGGTATATTGTTTTTCACTAAAGAGTCGTGTTCATTGCACCTTCTTAGAGTCTGATAAGTATGAAAACCAATTAAAACAGTTTGATAACGTGTTTTATATTATAGCACTTCACTATTGTTTGTTCACTACACAGATCACTCCCAGGCTCCCATGAGGTGACCCGTGATTCACTATTACTACACTAATTCGAAAGGTTTAGTTCTATTTAATCGTCTCACTATGTTCGTGGTATCAAGTAATTGAATCGCTTCGATATTCACATGGTGTAGAAGCCTGCGTTCGTGGGCTGCAGCAGACTTCTGGATAGTTTGGTTGACTGTATCCACTTTGAGATCACGGTGGAGGTCGTCGTTTCGTATGTACCAGGGCGCGTTGGCAATTTCCCGTAGTACTTTGTTCTGGAATCGTTGTATTATATTCATATTGGTTAGTTTAGTACAGCCCCAGAGTTGTATGCCGTACTTCCAGATAGGCATTAGCGTAAGCTTATATACTAGTAATTTGTTATGTATTGATAGACTAGAGTTTCGGCTTAGCAGCCAATACATGTTTTTTATCTAATATTCAGTTCTTGCCTTTTCTTTTTAACATGCGCTTTCCATCGTAGTTTAGCGTCTAGTGTCATACCCAGATATTTAGCTGTGTTTGCGTGTGGCACTTGCAGGCCATTTATAAATATGGGATGGTACTTATATTTTTTATTTGTGAAGTCAATGTGTACGGACTTTGACTCATTTAACTTTATTCGCCATTTATGTGCCCAGTCATAAATTTGCGTAACAGCTAGTTGTACTTTGCTAACTGCATCCTCATGGCTCGGTCCTGTAGCCATAATTGCAGTGTCGTCAGCAAAAGTAGCAATGGTATTATGGTGTATATCTGGTATATCATAGGTGTATAGCAGGTATAGAACTGGACCTAACACGCTCCCTTGTGGTACCCCAGCTTTTATCGTTTTCAGCTCTGAATAAGCATCTTCTTGTCGTATTCTGAATGCTCTGTTGGTGATGTATGATTTTAATAAATCTGCATAAGCTTTTGGCAAAGTTTTCTTTAGTTTATATAGTAGGCCTTCATGCCAAACTTTATCAAAAGCCTGTGCTACATCCAGGAATACAGTAGTACAAACGTTTTTACTCTCTAGTGCTTTCTCGATGATATCGGTTATCCTATGTACCTGATCTATAGTGGAGTGGTTTTCCCTAAATCCAAATTGGTGGTTTGGTATTAAGTTTTCTTTAGTAATAATTGGTTTCAAACGCTTCAAAAAAAGTTTTTCAAAAAGCTTTGATATCACTGGCAGCAAAGAAATGGGTCGGTAAGAAGTTGCTTCATAAGATGGTTTACCGGGTTTAGCAATCATGATTACTTCGGCAACCTTCCATATCTCAGGTACATATTTTAACACAAAAGCAGCATTAATAATTTTGGTAAGCTTAATGATGGCTTTCGGTGGGAGTTGTTTTAAAATTTCCCCTGTGATGAGATCATAACCTGGTGATTTTTTGGAGCTGATATTATGTATAATTTCTCCCATGACTTCCTTCGGCGTCACAAGTTTAATTCTTTGATCTTTAATTCTTTCATTTTCACACATTAGGCTTTCTGTCTGCTCTCTATATGGCTGAAAAGTTTTTGCTAAGTGTTCTGCAAATCTTTTGGCTTTTTGCTCGTTACTTATCGCCCATTTCCCATTATTATCTTTAATAGGAGGGATTTGCGTGATTGGCTTTTTGAGGTTCTTGGTTACTTTCCACAGGGAATAGTCGGTAGTCCGGTCATTAGATAGCTGCTGTAGTTTAGTTCTTAAGCATTCTTCTTGATATTGTTTAATTTTTTTCTTTAATTTTTTGGTAATGTTATTGAGCGAAGTTTTGTCTTGAGGGAATCTGGTTTGTTGCCACCTCTTTCTATGTTTTCTCTTTTCTGCTAGTAAAGTTATTATTTCTCTAGGGTAGATGTTTCCTTTGTACTTGACTTTTAGTGATGGTGTATTGTTCCATGCGCATTGCTGAATATTCACAGTAAATTTATTAGTTTCTGAGTCCAGATTATGATACGTTAATGGTATGTTTAAATCTATAATATTGTCTAGTTTTAGTTTAAAGCTTTCCCAGTCAGTGTACTTATTAACAAGAGCTAATTGATTGTTTCTGAGTAAGATTTTACAACTTCATCATAATATAATCGGTGAATGGTCCGAGTTCATGTGGCAACTTTCTTCAATACATAAATAATTTGATGATATATTTTTATATACGAAGAAATCAATAAGGTCCGGTACTTTATTCCTCTACTGATAGGTACACTGTAAACTGCTCCAGCTACAGGGCGATCAGCTTGGTCAGCTTAGCTAGTAAGGTGTATGCAAAGGTTATAACGGCACGAATGCAAGAAAAGTCTGAAAGGTATTTATGGGAGGCTCAATGCGGATTCCGACGTGGAAGAGGTTGCATGGATCAAGTGTTTTCTCTCCGCATGATCGCGGAAAAGTTTCTGGCTCTTAGCCAGAAGGTTTTCTGCACTTTTGTGGATCTAGAGAAAGCATTTGATAACGTTGTGAGAGAAACGCTGTGGGACTTGCTGCCAGGATATGGTGTGGACGGCTCGCTACTGCGGGCAATACAGTCGCTTTATAGGGACTGTAAGGCTTGCGTGCGAGTAGGGGGGGATGTGTCACCTCTTTTTGATGTCTGTACAGGCGTCAAACAGGGATGTGTCATGTCCGCCTGGCTGTTCATAGTGTATCTGGACAGTTGCCTGCAGAAGTTGAAAGATTTTAATATGGGTGTGAATTTGGGTGACTTTACAGTAAACTGTCTGCTGTACGCTGATGATGCGGTGCTCATGGCCTCATCAGAAGCCGACCTTCAGGCATTAGTCACTAATATGAAAGAGGGGTGTGAAAGTAAGGGTCTCCGCTTGAATGCAAGTAAAACTAAGGTTCTAGTATTTGAAAGAGGTGACGTAAGAACTAAATGCGAGATTAGGGTAAACCAGGAACGTCTAGAGCAAGTGAATGAAATTGTGTATTTAGGAAGTATGTTTAGCGCGGATGGAAGATGTGATTCGGATGTGGAACGGCGAGTAGCTGCCGGAAACAAAGTTAACGGTGCTTTGTCCCAGTTAGTAAAGCGACAAAGCATCGTAAAAGAAGCACGACTGGCGATTCATAACGCAGTGCTAGTGCCAACTTTGCTTTACGGTAGTGAAACCTGGGTATGTCAGCAGATGCATTAAAGTAAATTGAATGCTGTGGAGATGCGATCACTTCGAAAGTTGTGCGGCGTTACCTTGGCTGGCCGAATACGTAACGAAGTGATACGCAATTTGGCAGGTTTGACTGAAAGTGTCAGCGTTAAGCTGGAAAAGGGCGTGCTCCGTTGGTTTGGACACGTCCAACGAATGAGTGAGGAACGATTTACGAAGAATATATATTGTTCAAAAGTAGAGGGTAGAAGGAGTCAGGGTAGGCCGAGACTTACATATGAAGACCACGTGAGCAGATTGCTCAAAAACGGAAAGGTCAAAAGTACTCGGATACCCAGACGTGCGTGTATGAAGCGATTGATGAATCTCGAAGAAGCGAAAGAAGTATGCATGGATCGCGAAGCCTGGCGATCTGTCCTCTCTGACTACCCCGTCAGGGATACAGCGTGAAGATAGTTAGTTAGTTTAGTTAGTTAATATATATATATGTATTTAGAAATATATAAGTATGTTTATCAGTTATATAGATCCCATAACACAAGCTAATATTAGCTTACTTTGGGCTAGATGGCGCTGTGTGAAAAGTGTCCCACATATTATTTATGAAACTGATATCTTAGGCCGTGCATAGCTCTCCAGGGCCACTAATAAAATATAAATGAAATATTCTTGAATCTGCATCGAATTCCACATTTTTCCATTTGACAAACGGAGATCATAAGTAAACAACACGTAGGCTATCTATCGGTGCGGTGCTCAGTTCCTAAGTTCACAATTGGCTGAGCCAAATTTGCGTTTGACACAGATGGCGCAACGCACTATCAACATTTCATATATTCCTAGTTCAATTTATGTTGGTCAAAATTATTAATATATAGACGGACTCGGTGTTCTGCGTGAAGCAACTTTTACTATGACTGGTCCTCGGATGGGTGACCACTTTGTGGCATTTACATTTACGAGCGTTTCCTTGCTTCGGAAGGACCGTCAAGCAGTTGGTCCCGGTTGCCAGTAAAATTTCAGTCGTTAAGCCTAGTTGAAGGCCTTATGGGCGGCTTGATAAATTTCAACAGCTGGTCGCCACAACCTGCGCTTGTCCATTTCAACACTACTCACCACCTGTTACGTGGGACAAAAATGCTTACGGTGAAATGTGGGCGTATAGTAAGCCTCTGCCTACCCCTTCGGAGACAAAGACGTGACCATATGTATGTATGTATGTATAATTGATCATTATTATGTAGAAGCTATGACACAAGCAAGTAAGCAGCTTCTTTGGAATGCCAAAAAAGATCTTAAAATCAACCAAAGTTTTAAATACGTCTGGTTTAAAAATGGATGTGTTAAAGCAAGGAAAGGTGATAATGAGAAGATATATACTATCAGAAATATGGGAGATATTCAAGACTTAATCAACAACAAAAATAAATAGTAAATACTTAGACATACATAATTAAATTTCATCTTTTAAAGTTATTACTATGGTTGATATTTTTAACACTAACGATATTATTGAACTAAACGATTGTGTAAACCTCAATAAGTTTCTGAATCACATAAATAACTTCCGTGTTAGTCTATTATGTATGCATATAAACGTGAGATCCATTATCAAAAACTTTCATGCCGTTGAACAGTGTGTATACACATCAAAACGAGGCTTGGATGTTATCATACTATCGGAAGTAAATATATCAGAGTCAGTATGTATGTGGTCTTTTCAATTTAACTGGCTATCAAATGTTTACAAACTTGCGGAGTGGACGAAAGGGTGGTGGTTTATTATTGTACGTAAAAAATACACATAAAGTCATTTTAAAACAATACAAAACTCATTATTTTGAAAGCATATTGTGTACTATTACCACCCGATCTAACTACACCGCGGGTTTGTGCGCCATATATTGTCCACCGAGTTATAGTAAGCATCTCTTTATCAAGAAAATACAGTCAACACTCAAACACTTTTCTAACAACATAGACTTGTATCTGTTAGGAGACATTAACATAGACTTAAAACAATATAATCCTGTAATGCATTCATATAGTAACACGATGCACAGTATGGGTCTTCTGTGTGGGATCACGGAGTATACTAGATTAAAATTTCGTAAAGGCATATTAAGTAACACTTGTATAGATCACATATATGCGCGGTCCCGCACAGAAGAGATATACACATCGGCGATCGGTACAACACTGGCCGACCATCGTGCAGTTGTGCTTGCGTGTGTCGGCGCACCAATACAGGATGTTCCGATTTATAAAAATATTATTAATAGTAGGAAAGTTCTTGAACTTCTTACTGCTGTCGAATGGGATAACGGGTGTGAATTGTCGTGTCCAATAATGGTTAACAATTTTATTGACAAAATATAAAGAATGTTATTCAAAAGCAACTTGTCAAATTAAAGTCAAAAATAATTATGCGCGAAATAATACTTGGATAAATATTAAGGTAATTAATTCTTGTAAGTATCGGGACGAGAAATTTATAAAATGGATTAAAGATCCTAATAACCTAAACCTAAAATTGGATTACAATAAAGCTAGGAATTTTGCTAATAAAATTATACAAATGACAAAAAATTATAATCTTAAAAACGAAATAACACAGAATAAACATAACCCGCGTCACCTATGGCAAATTCTCAACCGTATTACAGGTAGAATTAAACAGTCTATTGATACAATTATAACGACTGCTCTAGTCAATAAGGGTACAAGTAAAAAGGATGTTGCAAATAACTTCGCTCAAACATTGATAAATAAAGTAAAACAAATAACACCCACGTGTTCTAACCCGCGTCTCGATAGAGCTACTTACATTAAAACGGCAAATGTCTCAATGAGATTTAGGCCTGCAACACATAAAAGTATAGCAACAATCATAAAATTAACTAACGTTAATAAATCGCCAGGAATAGACGGAGTAAGGGCACTAGACATTAAAAAATTATGCAATAAAATAACGTGTATAATTACTTACTTGATAAATAAAAGTGTAAGTTGTGGCATATATCCCGATGTACTAAAAACTGGCATAATAAGACCCCTATATAAAAAAGGCATTAGGAATGAGTATTCCAACTACAGACCGATTACTATTCTGCCAATCATGGACAAGCTAACAGAAAAATATGTAAGTAGAGAAATGTACGAATTTTTTGAGAAAAATAATATTCTTTCCTCTAATCAGTATGGGTTTCAACCGCGAAAAAATACCACACAACTCCTAATTAGATTTACAGATAGCATTTATAACCACCTTGATAGTAAACGGCATGTATTGGTGGTGTTTATAGACTACAGCAGTGCTTTCGATACGCTAAGACATTCTACGTTATTGAACAGTCTGGAAGAGTGTGGTATTAAAGGTAATCTTCTAGAATGGTGTAGTGATTACCTTAAAAATAGATTTTTCGTGGTTAGGGTTGACGGTGAAGATAGCAGCCTAACACACGTGATAGAAGGCACGGCACAGGGATCAGTATTAGGACCGTTGCACTTTCTCACATATGTCAATAATCTGCATAACCTAATTACTAAATGTGAAATGTTTCAATTTGCTGATGATACTCTCGTGGCAGAGGGTAGCTCGGTTGCAGACGCTTTAAACAAACTACAACACGATTTCGATTTGTTGGCAAAGTGGTCTCATGATGTCGGCCTTGTGTTAAACGAACATAAAACCAAGGTAATGTACATCAGCTCTAGTCAAAACAGAGATACAACGATACCAAGTCTCATTGCACACAGTCATGAATGCCTTCATATAAATAACAATAAAAGTTTACCTAGCAAATGTAAATGTGGATCTATTGATGTAGTGGATAAGCAAAAGTATCTGGGCCTGATAATAGATAGTAGAATGTCGTGGAAAATCCATATAAACCAAATCTGTGATAAACTGAGAGGTCTTTTGGCTAAGTTTTCGCTGGTTAAGAAAAAAATACCTTATCAGATAAGACTACAACTATACAAAGCTTTAGTGGAATCCATTATCGGTTATGGCTTATCAAGTTATGGGAGAACTTATAAAACCCATCTGGACTCAATTTACGCTCTTCAAATAAGGTTATTAAAAGAAATTGTACCATATTATATTAAAAATATTTGTAATAAAAAATACCATAGTTTATTGGAATATTGTAAAATAATACCAATCCATGATAGAATTAAGTACACTTTACTAAATGAAGAATTTTTTAATAAACAACTTAAAGAAGAAAGAAAATATAACAGTAACACGGTTCAAACACGCCAGATTCTAAAAAATAGGTTAATTTTACCTAAATACTCTAACAATTATGGTAAAAGAAAATTAGCGTATATTATTCCATTCTTGATTAACGATTTACAGATATCCGTTAGGGAACAGTTAACTCCGAAAAATATAAAAAATAAACTAAAACAGTATTTCTTGCAACATATATCAAATAATTTTTCAGCCTCCCCTTTGTATACACGACAAAATTAATACCATAATTACACTCGTCTACATTTACACACAATATATACACGCAATTACACATTAATTGTAAACAAAATTGTAAAATAGTTAACAATTAGGTATGTTCAGTTTATTTTAATGCAACACTCTGTATAATGTGTGACTTTATCTATGCACAAAACCGGTTACGATAGGATCGACGCAGCCGAGGTGACAGGTCGGCTATGTTCGGCAGGTAACTCAGTTTAGTGTGTACCAACATATTTACCAATGAATCCAATGTTGTATTTTGTCACTTGTATAAATATCGTAGAATTATAACTAAAGCAGATGATTTCATGTACTTATCTGAGAATGCTATTTGTTATTGTAGACTGGTAGATGTAATAATTTAGCAGCATGTTTATCTATATATGAATACGAGAATAATTAATTATAGATAGGTACTAATAAATGTACCTGAAATATGTCGATGACGCTGATGCACAGAAAAACTCAAATGAGTTTATGCGGCATCTTACAGTTGTTAAGTTCATGTATTTTCTTGATTTGTAACAATAAAAAAAAAATGATCAATTATCATATTTCTCATATGATGATTGATCATACATAATGATGACATTCAAAGAGTAAGAATCAATTTCACAAAGAATGTTTACAGTAACCAATATTTTGATGGTTCTCTCAAGGATCCCGTGATTGGGAAACACATTATCAGCCGATGCTGGCAGAGTTATAAGTTTCTATGGTACGCCAACGGAAAGATGTTTTCAATCGTTTAGGTCGGTAGAAGATTCTCTGTCTACTTTCATTCAGTGCCTCACACATGTTGATCGGAATCGAAAAAAGAGGGTTTCGTTGCGATTAATTTGATGAGCTCTTCAGAATACTTTTTTTTATTATCCGAGACTATAATGGAAATCTTGTAAGTACTTAATGGAGTCCTCCCAAAGATGTAAGCACTTTTCTACAAAGGATAGAGTATTGGTAATGTACTGGGTTGTGCTGACAGAACACATCTCCAAAATTAAGCTGATATCGCCGTGTCAGGTCTACTCATGTATGTGCTGAGTGAAAATGTTGCAATAATTGATTTTTACTTTTATACTTATGCAAGTGTGATAATATTGGGACACCCATATGTAAGATTTGCAGTGAGTCTAAGGATTTTTTTTGGCATGTGTACTATAGTCTCACATACCAGATATGGTGAATATGAGGATGCAAACAACTGATTACCACCAAATGTTTATTTTAAACCATATTCTTTGTGAGCAAATAAATGATTTATGATTTATATAATTTATTTCGTTCTGTTTACCAACCGTATTTCTCTCTCGTAAAATTATCACTACATTATTAGTCACCAAGGTACTTTTCCAAAACAAATTAGCTAAAATAGAACATAAAAAATTATAATTTTATTTCAATTTCATTTTTTATTATTTGCTGAACATTATCTCTTATAATATTCTTTAAACTTTGATGAAAATTATTTATTTTTTCAAGCTATTGCATAGTTATTATCGCGGGCTTTGAGCGGGCTTTAATCAAGAAATTCCGTAACACAAAAAACCTAAGACCCGAGGTCACACGAAGTTCACCGAGCACGGCCGAGGGTTTTAACGCGGGCTTTGAGCGGGCTTTAATCAAGAAATTCCGTAACACAAAAAACCTAAGACCCGAGGTCACGAAGTTCACCGAGCACGGTCGAGCGTTGACTTAACGTGTATGTACATATATTACGAGTATATGGTAAGATTGTACGAAGCTCGCACGGATCGAGACGTGATAATATATGAGTGTGAGGGTGAGGGTGAGGGTGAGGGTGAATGTGGGGTGAGGGTGAGATTGAGGGTGAGAGTGAGGGGTGAGGGTGAGGAGTGAGGGTGAGGGTGAGAGTGAGGGTGACAGTGAGGGGTGAGGGTAAGGAGTGAGGGTGAGGAGTGAGGGTGAGGGTGAGGGCTAGGGTGAGAGTGAGGGTGTTTATTTTTTTATTGTTTTTTTTTGTTTTTCCTAGTGTAACTTGAATTAATATCAAAGAAAAACAAAGGTATGCTATGCAATAGCTTTACCGCGGCAGTCTCCGAGTGCCATACGTCTTTTTTACACTCAACTCTACACATTTAAAGTAATCTTTAAAATGAAGGAAGCACGACCGCATCTTTTACACTCCCCTTGCAGTGAATACGGTAGAATCTTGTCTTGATAAAACGCGGTCACCGCACTGCCGGGTTACCTAAACCACCCTCTGTTTCTTTTACTGACTAAGATTCTTTGTGCGTGAGCGTTTCCCTAAAAACGCTTACTCTGCGAGCTATGTCGTGCCTCACCTACTCACATTTACGTATACCGTGCTTACTCTGCGAGCTATGTCGGCCAGGAAGCCGAGTCTACTACTTCAATCGTGTCCGAAATCGAAGTCATCGCTAAATAAAAAGTCAAAACGGTACAATTTTGACAGCGTTCGTAGTCCACTAAAGTTGCAATTTTGACAATCATTTTGAAAGCTCAAAACAACGATTCAGGTTCTATTCTGCGATTTGTTAAGTGCAATTGTGATATACATATGTGATAAATTTAATAGACTACGTAGTTTAGGACTAGCCGCAATGGAATCGACTAGAATAGAAATAGAACTAATTTTATTGTAAAAATCGTAGACTCGGCCCCCAGTTTAGTTCTTTGATGAATAATCTTGTTTCGGAGTCAATTGCTCGTTGAGCTACTCTATAGTAGCTACTTTTATAGTATGGTTTGACAATAGTCAGGCCAATAAATAAAACCAATATAACGTCGTATTATTTATTTTCATGTGTTCCAGCCGCCCGGTACATATACGAGCGGCGTTCCTTTTTACGTTAAGTACACGTATGTAACGCTACTTTTTACCAAATTGTCGAAATACTGATATTATCAGAAGGACTCTGGGTCCCGCAACGCAAACTTACAGCGGCACCAACTTTGAGAGAGAAACACCCGGCTTCTACCTATATATACTGTAACATTATAAAATCTAACAACAGACAAGTTTTTTTTAGAATAGGTATAGTAAAAACACGATATTAGCAACTTTATTATGAGTAGTCGTGTCGAATTTGTACGTAGGCCAAATTATAGGTACTTTCCTGAATAAAAGGAACTAAAATTTTATTTGTATAACTACAAAACTGATTTTGGTGTCCTCTCACTCGATACAAAAACTTAAAAAGTATATTCAATGAATATATTTGACGGAACTAACAAATCTAATTTCGTCTCTCTTTTACCCAAATTGTAAGACAAGGATGTAAATACAGTTTATAGTCCTGTTGAACGCAATTAAGTTTATGCACCAAGAAAGAGAATCTGTCCAAAAGTTAATATGAAAATTTAAGAAATAATTTCATTATTTAAAATAGTTAATATAATTTATTAAATTAAAAGTATATTTTAATTTGGAATATATCTAGTAAAATCTTTTATGTATATATAGTTATATTTTATGATACATTCGTGGGCGGGCAGACCAAATAGAATTGAATAGTTAAAATATCTTATTGTGTATAATAAGTTTTATTTTCAATAAATTAATTTTATTATGTATAATCATAGATGGATTCTAACAAGTGCTAAAATTACAAAGACATGTAATAACTTTATTACAATGTAATGTAACCTGAGTGTAATCTCTCAGAATTATTGCCCCGAAGAAGCCAACTGAAGCCGTGCGCCGTTGTCACTACACACTACGACTGCTACCGGGACTGTCGAGCGACACTTCAAGTCACTCACAACATTAAAGGAAGTGCGATATACCATACACAATTTGAGTTACAAGCTGCTTTATCACTTGCCATTAATTTAGTAATTGTCAACTCACACTGTCGTTCGTGCCTAGATCTAGAAATCCGAGTGTCCAAATTTTAAAAAAATGGGATATTTTTTTTTACACAGCACCGTCTAGCCCAGAGTAAGCTAATATTAGCTGTTGTTATGGGATCTAGACGACTGATAAACATACTTATATATTTTTAAATACATACATATTATACATAGGAAACAACCAAACTCCGAAACAACAAACATTTGTGAATCACACAAATATTTCTTCCGACCCGGGAATCGATCCTCAGTCGCGCCAGTCGCATACACTACAACTGCACCACCTAGAGGTAGTCTAATAAGTCGCTAATTAAGAACATAAGGTTCTGTAGGATAGAACATCATCTGCTCGACAGCAGATAACTAACTAACTAATTATCTTCTCGCTGTATGACGCAGTCGTCAGAGTATCACGATTTATCGACCACGGACAATCTTTTAGAAACATAAATAACTTTAGAAGTAGTTTTATATAATCATGGGATGCCTACTTTTAGATACATATATGCCATGAATGCATACAGTTGTCCATAAGTAAGTACCTATATTTCCTTCTGGTCCATTTTAAAGATAATTCTTAAATTGAAATTATTCAAATCACAGACACATTGTACCGATGTGCTTTAAGTGAGAACAAGTAACTTGGAACACAAATTGTGTGTCATATTCGCATACATACAGCTATACTCATTCAAAAACTGCACCTTAGTCGGGAAACAAAACAAATGTTTATTTTTGTTTTTGTATCAAATCCTAAGAGTATTTTAAAAAGGTAACTTGTAGTATATCTATACTTGTCGATAACAATGTATTATGATTACAATACTAACTAACTAACAATCTTCACGCTGTATCCCTGATGGGGTAGTCAGAGAGGAGAGATCGCCAGGCTTCGCGATCCATGCATACTTATTTCGCTTCTTGAAGATTCATCAATCGCTTCATACACGCACGTCTAGGTATCCACGTGAGCAGATTGCTCAAGAACGGAAAATTCAAAAGTACGATTACAATGTGTAGTATCTTACAGAATTTAGTTAAGCTCATAATTTTACTACAACGAATAAGGTGCAGTGAATGAACTAAACGCTTCAGTCCCTACTGGCGGACAGCAGTCAATATAAATCCTTTAAAAAGGATAAAAAGACAATATTCCACTGAACATTAAATCTTTTATTATAATCACACTAAAATTTGCCAACTGATATTTTATCATAATATTGTATATTTTCTATTTTTTCAATGCTTAATTGTGATGAATACTCACCTAATTTCTAGTATTTATACAATTTGCAATTTTTTTTTATTTTTACACGTAATCGACATCTAAAATATTAAGCGTCCGGCAGTATGGACCTATTCAAGATCTTTATGAAGGAGATCGTTTGATAACTACATTTGGTACGATCTAAATTATCGCTACATATTGTCATACAAGATTTTGTAGTTATTCGCACACGAATTTCTCTAAGCTGGAAACATACTGCAGACACACCACGCAACGCAATGCAAGTATTATCTAACATAAGATTGATTTATAACCTTGATAAAAATATACTACATTTTTTTTTTATTTATCTATCACGCCTTATTCCCGAAGGGTTGGCAGAGGCATATTATATGCCCACATTTCACCAGGTGTATTCCAGTCCCATGTAATAGGTGGTGAGCCCATTGCCGTGTTGAAATAGACAGACGCAGGTTGTGGCTACCTGCTGTTGAAAATTTTCAAGCCGCCCATAAGGCCTTTAACTTGACTTAACGACTGCCATGTTACTGGCAACCGAGACCAACGGCTTAACGTGCCTTCCTGAGCACGGAAACGCTGAAAAAACTATGCTACAAAGTGGTGTCCCATCCGTGACCAGTCATAGCGAAAGTTGCTTAACGCAATGATCGTTTACAGAACACTTGAGTCCACGGCACCCCCAGCGCTTCTAAATAAGAACAGTAACTACCCATTGAGACCGTTTTAATAAGCCCAAACATAGTATATTTTCTGAGAAGTCGGACATTCCGCAGACTACTTGATGCAGCAGAAGTTCCAGGTTACCATGTCGTGGAAATACCATCAGAGTAATAGTATAACAAATTTCAGATTTATCTGACTTGTAGATTTTTATAAGATCCCTTCATCACCTACGAAGCTAGCTGATGATATTTAAAATTTATAGCTAACAACAATCTCGATCATATTAATTTTCGATTATTCGAAAGTGAAATACGATCGAACGAACCTCATTAAAACTGATCTATCTGTTCGGGACCTAAGAAGCAAACAGAATTACAGATTAAACACCCCTCGTTTTCTCTGATTAAAAACTTACAAGATCGTTGTTATGTGCGATTACACAGACATTACTTGTTTATTTTATATACACCACTGCATTCTAAATAACTCATAGGAAATCCTACAATCACGGCGATCACAAAACCGCTTCATGACTTCTTAGCAACCTTAACCTAGTCCTTCGTAGCGTCATATAAAATGATATGATTTTATTTGTATGATATGGCGTATTGCAGTTATGTTTGCAGCTATAACTCAACTACGAAAGATGATCATGATGTATAAAAGACTTTATGAATGAGGTTCGTGTACGAATAAAAATATATTTTATTATTTAGAGGTACAGCAAGGCGAGGTTCTTCAACGAAGCCCTAGTATCAATATTACAAACGAGGAACAGGTACAAAAAGTAAAAAGTATCAAAAACATTTTGTGTCCCATATCAGTCGTGTTATTTGTGCAATGCTATTTTTATAAACAGTTAATATTTGATAAAGAAATTTCGTCTTGAAGTGTCGCTCAAAAGTAATATTATATAACCGTGTAGCCTCCGACAGACATATAAACAAGTGTATAGTAATTTAAATTATGCGTCCTATTATAAATGGACCAATCATGGCAGTGAAAACAGAATCAGTGCTGTCATTGGTCGATTTCTCCCACTCTTATATGTCTAGCAGACACTAAGCTAAGAACTGAGGTATTATTTTCAAATTTCGAATGAGATACGTTTAAAAATTCGAATTTCAAACACAACACATCTGATCTTGAGATTGCGACCGACCCAAACAAATTAAACGCCGTTCCTTCATAGAATTAGCGACTCGTAAAAATGCTTTACTAATACTATTTAATTAATATATTGTTTATATATTTATTACTTTATCAAAGAACGTGTATTATTTGGATAGTTATGTTTAACATTCATGTTTGCTTTGCTATGCTATACTTCTCCGCAATCGCACTTTCTACGTTGGATGTCCTTTGAGATCTATGAGCTACACTGATATGGTCTCAGTCTCAAGACAGTCCGTACGTCTGATCTATGATACAATCTCCCTACCCGAGCTACTGACTTGTGTGCGTCATTGATACTATAGTATTGATTACTTGATACTAGGTAGTAGGTACCGTGAATTCGGCTGTTTGGTGTATCAATGTCATACACAAGTCTCTGATATGTGGGATAACGTGTGTAGCGCCGCGGGCCGTCCGCCGCGGTCCCGCCCGAACGGTACAAAACTGGAGCGTACCTACATTTAAACGTTTATTATATACAATGTACAATACAATACGATAAACACTATAGTGGCTACGGGGCGGGACGCCGGCGGCCGGCGAGGCGAACCCTCGCGCCTCAGCATGTATACATTCTCACATTAATATACATCGTAACTCGCTCTATATATAACAAACATTACACGAACGCGCACTACGCTCGTCGAATAAACAACACAATATACAGCGGAATCGTAGCACACATTCGATTCGATTTAAAAAAATTGACTAGAAAATCTCAATTCGCTACGAGCACTATGCGTGCGTGGAGGAGAATATATCAGTGGTGCGCCACGCCTCCGCTTCCTCCTCGGCGTCATACTGCTGCAGGAACGGGTTGGTGGAGCTGTAGCGGGGACTCAGGCCGCCGCTGCCTACACCGCTCACCGCAGAGTTGAGCGTGACGGCGAGCCCTGCTGACGTGCCGGGGATCACCGAGCGCGGGGACTCCCGGGAACCTGGCTCTCGCGGGGTTAACTCCCGGGGCGTGTGCTCGCGCGACGAATCGCGTGACGTGTGATCACGATCGCGCGGTGTACTCGTCCTCGGCGAATCTCTGGGCGAGGCCCGTGGAGACGCACGCGGCGAGGACCGCGGTGACGACCTTGGCGATGCTACTCGCTCAGGTTGTCGCAATATAGAGGACACGGAACCTCCGTGTTTGATTGTGTCCGCCGGGCTGTGGCTGCCGGAGCTGCTACTGGGAGAGCCGGGCGACGACACCGTCACCTGACGGGTTCGAGGAGGAGCGGGCAGCGGGCCGCGAAGAGGCGACTGCGGACGATATTGGCCGACCCTGACTGATGAGAGAACCTGAAAAGTTAGTGTCAATATGAAACCAATAATTTTGAAATTAATTAATCCATTGGTTGAAATTCGAACAAAATTGGCTTGTTGCAAAGTTTTCGTTTCATGTTTTAAAATATACCTATATATAACAATCACGTTGCTTTCAAACATTAACTTAAAGCTTCAGCGAACGCGTGAATACATTTTCGTGTTTTTTTTGCAATTACCATTTTGTTTATATCCTGTCCTGTCAGCAAATGCATCAGCTTGCACCATTTCAATGATAGACAATCTGTTTACTTACATGTGCGGGCGGCGAGCGGTCGGGCACGGGCCGACCCGAGAGAGCTGGCGGCGGAGATGCTGCTGATGCTGCCACTTGAGGCCGATATGGACTGACTGAGGGCGGAACTCGGCCTGAAATAAACATTCAATCATCAATGGGTATAAGGGGCCCCATCAAGAACTCCGGGGCCCAAGCAACCACACCTGCTAGCGGTGCCTCTGCTGACTAACTGGCAAGGAAACGACGCAGGCGCTATTACGGGGTTAGGAGATCAGCGACTGTTCCTAAAAATGCCGAATAATAAATGCCAAACGATAGCAGCTCCTAGCAGGGAAATAAAAGTGGACCAATAGCTCCAAATCCAGGTAGAAGCAACTGAAAATACAGTGCAAGAAAGAAAGAAAACATTTTTTTTATGGATCACTTCATTGTACCTAAAAAAAAGCAATAGATAAAAATTATACAATATTCTTTTTGCTTTGTTAGAGGCACCATAAGCAACACTCTTCTAAATAAGGTAATGCTTATGGCGACCATAGATACACAAAAATAAAATAAAAACAATAAATTATCAATATTGACATATCACAGTGACGTGCGTGAGGTGCCATAATTACGTGGCTAGCACGTGCTGAGAAATGAGAGAACTACCTCCTGTGTACATGAAAAGTAAGAATAAATAAAAAATAACAAGAAACCGATGTCACTCGCGCGCGCCCATGTTGAATAACTTCTTTCTTCTCTATTAAGGTGCGAGCGAGAGAAAGCTAGCAACATTTCTTGCTTTAAGAAATACAAAATGATGAATAGATAGAAAGACAGAGAGGCTCATAAACAAAGTACCTGGGGGGAGTGTGAGTGAGGCCGCTGGCGACGCACTGACTCTGTTTCCACGCGGCCCGGTTACTGGCTCGCCGCGCCGAACTGTCTACAAACATACATGCGTTAAGGTACCGCTTAGCCTTTTAGACATTCAGTGTAACTGTCTAGTGTTTAGAATAGAAACTAGGTAGCAAAGAAAGTCGTGCAGGATATTGCGAGAAATATATTCGTGCAAAGTGAAACTTGTGAACTATTTGTGTTTTTAAAATTACTTGAAGTAATAAATAAGAAGTGCATGCATATATGTATTTATTATAAACTATTTGTGGTTTTCACACATCCTCAATATTATAGAAAACGAATAAGGTTTCTAAAATTTAATGGGAACACATAATTCCTGCAGAGTGTGAATAGTGTGGTCCGTTTATGTTTTTTCTAAGACCATGTTATGACACAATCTCGAGTAAACGACCTCAAAAGCTTTTTAGCTATCTACTTCATTTTGTCATTCTATTATTTCGTTTAATATTACTTTTAAAGAAAGCAATATAAAACGATTGTTCGATCGAAAGTTTGTGCAGTTTGCGCATTCATTTCTCTCAGTTAGCGTAGAAGACGATTGCGCGTAAGGCGTGCACTGCTGGGTCAATCAGCGTGTAACTACAGCCTGTGCAACCTGATCAAAACTCAGGTAACAAAAAGGTACGAAACCTCAAAATAATTGCGAACAGTATAAAACATGATAATTTAAAAGTCAGAGTACTAACGGCATTTTTGTGATATTACCTGAACGCTTAGGCGGTGGCCAGATCTGCAGCAAACACTGCAGTACATGTATAGGCCTCTGGTAGTCCATTTCTGACGGTGGTTGCGACTGTAGCATCAGAGGAGGAGCTAATGCTACTGCTAGATGCTGAGGAGACATCTTGTTGCGGTCTTGCGCAGCCACGACGAGAGCCAGGTGGTCAAGCAAGAATACCAAAGTTGCTCTTGCAGCTCGTGGTAGGCATTCTACTATAGAAGCCATTAAGCGAGCATTGCCTTCTCTATCGTCAGGGAGACACACTCCTGCAAACAATCATTCAATTAACTAGTAATATTTATTCATATAGATCATATATCATATAGATATTATAGACTTACAGAATATTGCTTTTATAGTTACATTTACAGTCAGATTCGCAAAGCAATAGCCTGAGAAAGAACCTGGCAGTAACACTAATGGCCACTCTTTTCTAATCGCCACTAATTACATTAGTTTTATTTACCTAATGAGTCAAATATATGTATTACTAGTGGATGCCCGCGTCTCCGCCCGCCGCGTAGAGAAGTTTTCCCGTTTCCGGTTGTTTCCGGAATAAAAAGTAGCTTATGTGTTATTCTGATGTATACGAGTAATGTATGCAATAGTTTTTACGTGAAAGAGTAACAAACATCTATACTTACAAACTTTTGCGTTTATAATATTAGTAGCATAAATATATTAACTACTGTATTTAGTACACATCAAGAAACTAAACTTTCTAGATTATTGACATTGTTCAGCTATTATATTTCAAATTCAATTATTCAATATTTATCCTGAATTTTTATACATACCTAAAGCATCCAGCGTCATCTGATACAAGCATCGACTGAACAAGGGTTGTGGCAACTCCCTTAAGTAATCTTTCAACAGACCAGTGATCACGTTGATATCAGGCACTGAATCCGGTGCCAATTCTACACCTCTTGCATTTCTTTCAAAGGCTTCTCGCAGTATCCGCTTTTTACTAGCCGATCCACATAAGCGGTACAGACCTGCGAAACAAGAGTAATTATGAATAAATGAATTTACTAACAATTTACAAGAAACGAAAGAAGTATGCATGGATCGCGAAGCCTGGCGCTATGTCCTCTCTGACTACCCCCTCAGGGATACAACGCGAAGATAGTTAAGTATTTTGAGATGATGACACATTATGATAATGCTCACGACACGGAAATAAAGTACGTTTCGGTTTTCCTCAAAAACATTTTCCCGAGATAAAAAGGCACTTACAGAGCACTCAAGGTATAATACAACCTTCTAATAGAGAAAGAACTTTCAAAATCGATTTAGTAGGTCCAGAGATAACATCCTAAAACCTCACAAACTCATAAACTTTAAGCACTCGTGGCCCCTCGGACTCAGTTCAGTAAACGATCACTGCGTTAAGCACTTTCGTTATGTCTGGTCACGGATGGGTGACCACTTTGTGGCATTTACATTTGCGAGCGTTTCCGTGCTTTGGAAGGCACGTTAAGCCGTTGGTCCCGGTTGCCAGTTAAGTCAAGCTGAAGGCCATATGGGCGGGCGGCTTGAAAATTAACAGCAGGTATGGCTACCTGCTGTTGAATTTTGAATTCCACAGCACGGCCCATTGCCACACCGGTTGGCCACAACCTGCGTCCGTCTATTTCAACACGGCAATGGGCTCACCACCCGTTACGTGGGACAGGAATACACATGGTGAAAATTCGGGATACAATATGCCTCTGCTACCTCTTCGGGGATATGGTGTGATAGACAAATAAATAATAATAATATAATAAATAATAATATTGTTACTATAGATGACTGCTTTCAATTTGATCGGCTAAAATGGGTACTAGACAATTTCGTAATCACTGATGTCATCTATACTTCCAACCTAACTAGAAGTATCGATATGATTAATGGAAAGAGGAGCCTACCTCGCGCAGGTGCGATGCCAAATCTCTCTTTCCTTTTCTTCTCTTTCCTTTCCTTATCAGTACTCAAATCGATTTTGACTTACCAAAGCAATTTTACTTTTCGGTGTGGTGCTGAATCAGTTCAATTATCACCGAGAAGTTTTTTTTATTTTTTTTATACCACTGATGTGGCACAGAAGAAAATAAAGGTAAAATACAAATATGAACATAACTTACCAATAATATCCAAGCCACGTCGCTCAATCTCCTCAACACAACGTCTGACGAGAAGTGGTACGGGCGGCGCGTGCGGTGGCCGTGGTTCTCTCGACACCACCGCTTCTAGCTCTGCACCAAACAGGGGTGCGGCGCGAGCAGATGCGGGCCTTCTCCGGAATAGCTCGTGAGGTTCCGTGTGGCGGACGCGTACGTATAGCGTACCTCGAGGTTCCATCTAAATTGAATTAGGTAGTAATTTTGGTATGAGAAATATCTCATGTAGGCGAAATTTATGTTTATAAAATACGTTAGGAAATATCATTCATAAAACCGCGAGGAGTTCTCAAGCAAATATTACCTTAATCGCCAGCTGGTGTGCCGGCGATCTTGCCAGTAAATCTGGTAGAGTCACAGCCCCACGGTAACAGAGCTTATGTCTGTGCTGAGGATCCCACGAGTAGACCAGAACATCCAACTGCCTGTTATCCACTAGGTCGAGCTCAAAGGATTCATCCCAGTCAAACTGGAGCTCACCAGTGCGGACCTATAAGAGTAAACATTGGTTAAATGATAGCCAGGTTGACCGAGCTTCAAATTAATGATACCTGCTGTCCCCCGCTAGTAGACATTCCCTATACATAACTCGCACAATGAAAGTGACCAGCGTTTGGTAACTTATGATTACACGAGACTTCATAACTGACTGCCATCCTCCGGCGCACGCCCCACGAGAATATGGTTTATATGATTGAGATAAGCAACAATGAAGGCAAGATTTAGGGCCACTGTTTAAACTAGTGGTCATCACGATGATGGTTTTACTTAAAGGGTGCTTGAACTGTTGTCTGCCGCCGCCACTGTTGAACTGTTGTCTGCTAGTGAACCCAAGCTTTTATGGTACAGTATAGAAAAGAGTTGTGTCAAAGACGGTATTACGATCTTTGGGGCCTCAACCTACTCATTATTGGACGAAGTGCTGCTAACGCGAGTACTTTCAAATGGATTGGGTTAGAAAGAGATAGTTGCCTGCGAACGAAAGTCAAAAAACCAAATTATGGCAACTTTTAACATCCAATTAAATTAGATCCCCGAACTCCAAAGTGCTGATTTTATATATAGCTGGAACTTCACGCTAAGTTGAAATATTTATAACTCGGTACTTACAACAGTCCGAGCTTTATGCACCCGATCGCATTCCAGCACGCAATATAAATCTCGGGGCGCGACAGGTGGCTGTGGAGCAGCCAAAGGACCTGAAGGTGGAGATCCTGGGGAAGCTCCTGACGCTGAAGGCCTTAGTCCACGTCCCGCTAACAGGTGTACCCAGAGCATGCCTGATACTCCGCCAGATAATCTTGACAGGCCAGTCATTGAAGCAGACAGGCCACCCGTGGTTGGTTTCTCGACTTTGTATTTTAGAAATTCTGAAAGTATTCATTAGAATATTCGAAGAATTGAATTACGCATGGTCGTAGCCTAGTATTTAAGGTGTCTTCATTGATTTACCATAACTTACCATTAGGATTTATGTCAATATGCCTTTGATGTCGTGAACCTGGTGTGGGTACTGGACTAGGGTTGGGACAATTGAATCTTGATCCCAATTCAAGCAGTTGCCGCACTCGGCGGGCCGAGGGCGAGCTTCCAGCAGCTGAACCCAATTGTTGCGTCGCACTCAGTTGCTGAGAAGACAAGGATCGCGATGGCAAATGTCTCGGTCTTTCTACTCGCCGACTTGCCAACCCTAGTGATGAACCAAAACGGCTGCCATTTTCCAACTGCAAAAGAAAAATTGTCTTTTCAATTTACATTTGAAATCTATTTTTATAAAATTACAGGGTAACTTACCCACTCACCTATCAACGCCCAGCCCAAACCCTTACAAATAGAAACTTGGAATTTTTAGGGTAAGCTCTAAATTTCACGTGAGTGGAACCCCGGGTGTTTGCTAATTGTGAATATAAGAAAACAAGAAATAACCAATTGCTGGTTAACATAAAATTAGCTTTATGCCAGTAAAAGTCCCGTTAAAATCAGCTCAGCCGTTTTAGAGATTAGCTAGAACAAACAGACAGTTAGACTGACAGAGATTTTTTTTAATAGAATTTTTTGTGTCTTTTATGTCAACCGTATATTTTTGTGCACGTGAAAAGCTGTTAATTTGTAATTACATACAGACACTTATTTAATTTAAATGTATACATGTGACGACTTCTAACCGGTTCACGTATATTTTCCTTGATGTTAAGTATAATGTCATCATTCAACTGAGTAAAAGTGCAAGATTGAAGATAACAAACAATAGCTTACATTTTTGAGCGCATCGTGAATATTCTCTGCTGAATAGTGGGTTGGAAGTCTTGGACGAAGTGTCTCGTAAAGTGCACTCGTAGACGGAGCTCGGGATAGCCATGCTCTGTACTCATCTGAGGTAAATACTGAAGGAGAGGACGGTAAACGACCTGATTACAAAGTGTTCAGTTAAAAATGTACCTAACATTATAATTTGAAATATGCAACATTCCTAGGAACTGACCTCTGGAAGAACGAAGGTCCAAGCGCGACGATAACGGCTCCGGTTCATCTTGTAAAATACTTCCAGCACGTCTACTCAATCCCAACCTGTTCACAAGATATATATTTATGTATGGACTAGACCAGTTACATGTACGCAAACAAACATACACTCACCTCTGCCCGGTTCCCCTCACATCCCTTGGTAATGAATTAAACTTCGATCCAATATCTCTTCCCAAAGTGCTACTTCGATAGCCAGAAAGTCCAGAATAATACGGAGTTCTCGTTGGTGCTGTAGCTTCTGTGTCTGATGAATAATCTAAGCTCCGATTTCGCCTAGCAGTTCCAAATTTACTACCGTATGAAGGTAAACCTAATCCTGTAGTTCCATATCCTCCTCCAAGTGTAGATCCGAGTCCCGTACTTGTTAATCCAGATGTCAAACCAGAACTCGTTAATCCAGATCCAACTAAACTTGAACCGGTAAGTCCACTGAGTCCCGTTGTTGATAAGCCACTTGGTAGTCCTTGTCCTAAGCTGGATCCCGTTAAGCCTGTGTCTCCAAGGCCGGTACCTCCAAGTCCAGAGCCTGGCATACCAACGCCACCGTATCGTTGATTGTACCTTAAGCTGGATGCTGAAAAATGTACAATTTGTCTTAAAGAGTTCATCTTAATCTATTAAATAAGAACACCTGATTAATTAGTTTTTATTTACCTCCTGTAGCAGTCGAAGCTTTTAGGCTAGATCGGAGTAACGAATGTCTACCAAAATCGGAATGTGTCTCTGCTCTTGGTAATTGCTGCTCAGATCCTGACCGTGGGACTCGTCCACCAAACTGCGTACTAAAAGACGATAACATTTCATGTACATCCTTTGGTAAGAAAATAAAAACTGTACTAAGTATAATATGAAAATTATTGTAGGTAACTCTATTATTAATTCAACATGTCATTTTTCATATCATGTTTGTATGTGGTCATGGCGAAGGGACAGAAAACAAAACCCTTACCAACCCATCACTTTGGGAAGTAAGGTAGCCAAACGGCTACCATCCCATAATGATTGACAAAGGCTTTTTCTCAACAGTGGATGTACTGCGTTGTCCAATTTGATTACGTTCAATGTTTTAATATTCAATCTAATTACCTCCCACTATCGGCGGGGTAAAATGAATGTACTTTTTCCGCTAAGCTGTCCAGTGTGTTTGGATAAGATCGTTCATATGGTACGAAGTGTGTTGCTTGTGATTTCGGTTGCTCAGTTATCACTGGTGGAGGCGGATGATAACTGAAAAAAATTAACATTTTTATAGCGTTTCCTTAATGATAGTTATGGTAAAATAAGTATGTTTTCTACTTTCTTTTAAGCTATTGCATATTTTTTAACGCGGGCTTTGAGTGGGCTTTAATCAAGAAATTCCGTAAGGAAAAAAACCTAAGACGAAGGTCGAGACGAGGTCACACGAAGTTCACCGAGCATTTTTACTCAGCATACTTTACATCGGCAGTCTCCGAGTGCCACACGTCTTTTTTTCATTCCAGGTACACAATTACTATGATAAGTGATAAAACACGGACTGTATGTAAAAGTACGGACGTGAATCAGTAACTGTGTCACATTTTTTTTTATCATACAAAGACTACACTCCCAAACAGCAAAACTGTCAGTTGCCGCTACACATCACGTGAACGTAGCAAAGATATGTGAAATTTATTTTATTACACGCACTCATAAGTAAATTGTCCATCTTCATGCTTCATCTATGATAATTTGAGCCAACGTTACATTCGTACATTTTAAGATCCATGTTTTAAAATACATATTTTTGGGCCTGAAAATGGGCTCTGATTTTCAGATATCACCTACAAATCTTATGCTCGTATACTTACCTCCAAGTTGAATGATCTGACGGTGGTCGTGGATTGTAGTACAGATCAAGAGCATTTGATTCGGGCGATAGCGCGCCGAGCTGTAATCTGCTTCTCTCTTCCCGGCCATCACCAACGGGCCGAATGCTGCCCCCGGGGCCCGTTGATCGAAGGGTCCCGTGTCTGTACCGAATCATACGAATATTTTGTTCCAAATAAATGTATATATGATAATGTTAACTGAAAAAAGACCTAAAGCATAGGTCTCGCCCAAGATTCCCGGCCGGTATAGATTTGGTCTGTATTAGTCCGGTATAATATCATCCATTAGTATTTTCACATTTAAAATAAAAGGTCTCTCAGTTAGGTAATGATACTTACTGTGAATAAAGTCCATCGACTCTATCTCGCTCCCTCTCATCATCATCCCGACAGTCCCTCTTTAAAACAACTACTGGTGGTGGCTTGTGTTCTGATCGTGGTAAAGAGGGTGATCCTGGACCCGACTTTCCTGTAAAATTAATCAAGATATTTACAAAATTTCTCCAAATAAAGTAATATGATTCATAGTAAGATGCCCTAAAATAACTATAAAATTCAATATAAAAAGGTAAGTCAATATTTTAATCATTAAGTAGATATTATTTATTCATTTTGTAGGTCTAGAAGCCTGTGGTGAAGGATGAGATATTAAACTTGGGAATTTAAACTTTTCGGTTAATTATATAGCAATATTGGATGAAATTTTAAAGGGCCTTCAAAATATTAATATTTTTAAAATAAAATATATATAATTTAAACATATTAATACTTCCAACATCCGCCATAATTTCATATGATATTGGATGACCGCAATATAACATGTATATGACTATTTTTGACTTGCTGTAAAACAGTTATGATTAGAGTTCTGTTGGAATATAGAAAAAACCATTTTATAGTATTTACTTTTTCTCTTATAGGTACATCAAGGTGATGTTTTTAGATGTAGATAATGAACAAAATGTTGGTCAAGCATTTAAATTGGCCTTGGGACAACACGCATTTTTAGTTATTACATAAGTGTTATGGATATAATTATCATTGATTGTGATTATATAAATGTGATCGATTTTGTAATAGTGAAATAACTTACAAGTAACGTTAAAATTAATGTTAATGAATAAGTATCTGTACTAGTTATAAGAAAACTGATTAATGCCAAATAAAACAACCATTTCTATATTTATGGATTTTATTCACACTAGATTAAGTATGAAAAATGTACAGAACTACCTAACTACTACATATATTTATACCACATTCGTGGCTGACCTCAGTTCTCTCCAAATTTATTTAAGGTATCGCTGCTATCTTTAACAATAGATAATTTTTATTTACCTTTCTTCTAAACCTACCACTTCATTTAATTCTTTTCTATTTATTTTTGTTAAAAAATAAATGGCGTGTGGTTTATAAAAGTTTTATTAGAATAATATCTTAACCTGGATGTTATATAAACTGACTTAATATGACTGTTTTTTAATTGTTAATTACAAAATCACTATAGGACACAATGTTATTTTAGAATTTATTTAAAGGTTCTTATAGAAACAAAAATGTCAGCTCATGACTGCTATCTGACTGAAACGTTTACTTGACATAAACTCTAGTCTTGTAAACGTCATAGCAGACACGTTATATAATAGTCGTATATCTTTGTTGAGACAACATTTACCAGACACATTAATGTGACTAATATTCTATAAAACTATTGCGTCTCATTAACAACTTTTTTACAACAGTTTCGTTACCTCCAAACTATTATAAGACCCTTACTAGCCTGTTAGTTGTATAATTCTAATATAATATAACTGTTCTGCTACTTGGGCCACGACCTTGCATAGTAGTCGGATACACTCCCACCGCGCCACAGAGGCAGTCAATCCATCCATCTTTTCTTTGGTCTACCTCTGGCTCTCTATCCTTCAACATTCATATTCATCATTATTTTAGTAACATGACTTACATTCCTGCACATTGTATGTCAACACCAATAGAGATGGTTCCCTCTAATTTTTTCAGTAACAGATTATATTATATTATCTGTGGTAACAGGTACCAGTCTCAAACTCCCTACTCAGTAATTTATCAATTTTAGTCACACCAACATCCGCCATATCATTATCATTTCAGCACATGCACTCTTCTTTTATTTAACTTTTTAACATATAAAAATCTTTTAGACTGCCTCGGTGGCGCAGTGGTAGTGTATGCGACTGCTGTCTGGTCCACAAATGTTTTTTTCGGAGTTTGAGTGTTTCCTATGTAAAATATGTATGTATTTAGAAATATTTAAGTATTTTTATCAGTCTTCTAGATCCCATAACACAAGCTTATGTTAGCTTAATTTAGGCTAGATGGCGCTGTGTGAAATATAAATGTCACACAATATTTATAAAAAAAAAGTCAATTATCACCAAACATAACTACTTAATAAACTGTGCAGGCAAAAACGGATCAAGATAAAGACATTACGTTTATGGCTGAAACAATCACGCCAGATCCTTAATATTATGACAAAGCTAAATGGAAATTTTATTTCTGCAAATAGTTAGAAAATATCTAAAGTTCTTAGTTTTATCATATCAAACTACCTAAGTTCTTTTAGAAAAAAATTTTGTTTTTTCATCGCAGTGTACTTCCAGTTGCTCTTAAACACCAAATTTAGAGTCTGGAGTTCACTTTTATTTGGCTCCTAGGAGTGCTATAGTTTGACTTTTGACTATTGTCATTATTGGGAGTGACTACCTGCTTGACTTCCTAACACCGTAAAAGCACATACGCAGTTGCTACCTCCGTTAGTCAGCGGGTACCAGCAAGCAAGTGAGGTCACTTTGGCACCTATGTTCTAAAGGGCCCCTTACACCTTCAGAAAAAAACTAAAAGGCAAATATCATACTACCACAATTTACTGTAAAAGCAAAAACGGATCAAGATAACCGTGACCTACGTAAAACAAATGACCTCACATTTCGTTTATGGCTGAAACAATCACGCCAAATCCTTAAATTGATGACCCTAGTCCAATGGTAATGTTACATTTGACAGATCGATGTCTAAGGTCAAATAATACAAACTTAGTTTTTTATCTTATATAAATCTTCGTATTGCACGCCTCATAAGCGAAGCGTTGAGGTGGGTACTACTGTCACTTCGCGGAAAACATCTGATTTTTCAAACTTAAAATGTCTCTATTTATCATATATTGCACTTGTAAAATAATATATACAGACATATATCAAGAAAAAACACTATCTTAACACTGATGATATTTTTGATGCCATTTATTGTTATTTAAACTAGTTAAAAAACTGTTTAAAAAAGTTCCGTCTTGGAAGTCCGTGTGTCTGTATGTTACGGATTATTTTCTTGTTAACACGATAACGACCGAAATACTTTACTAATCGAGTCTTTTTTTTTTCTCTTACGCTTCATTATTATTAGGAATAGAACCCTTTCAATGTTCACGGTCTGATTCGATGTGGTTTAATTGTTATTGAATATTAAATAAAAAAATTTTATCACAACGCCATCTAGCGCAATTTAAGCTAGTAATCCTTAATTTTTTTTGGACAGATAGCGTTGTGCGTAAAGTTTTTAAAAAATTTAAGTCATTGGTCGAAATTTAAATTAAAACGAAACCATATTTTTTATAATATAATAAAAGCACGTGAGGCGAGCACTTTTGGATTTTCCAAATTTTTTTCACGATTGCTTTGAAAGAAAAAATCCCATACCACAATATTGTGTAGGATTATGACGATGACATAAGGAGTTAAGAACCAAATAGACTGCCTCGATGGCATAGAGGTAGTAGTGGATTCGAAATCTGGGTTCAAATATATATTTTTTATAATCTGAAAATCTTTGGAGTATTTTCTAGTTGTAAAATGTACGTATTTACAAATGTACAATATGGTTATCATTTGTCTAGATCTAGTCTAGATCCCATACCATAAAGTATATATTAGCTTTATTTAGGCTAGATGACTGCTAGGTTTTTTTATATATTTAGCACGCCAAAAAAACCCTGTGAAGGAAAACTGATAAAAATAACCGCAAATATCAAATTGTATGTAAAATATCCTAAAATATTAATAAAAGAAAGGAATGGCTGACCTTTTCTTTGCCTTGTACACAGCAACAACCTCCTCGGTATCGACATGATTATCACGACATCATCCAGTGACATTCGTCTGACATCCACTAAATTCACAGCCAGAATCTCATCCCCAACCTTCAAGCAACCGCTGTTGTATACGGCTGACTCTAGTGCTATCCGAGATATGAACACTCCATCCGTTCTGGCACCTCCATCTCCTTCTCTGATGTACAATCCAAGAGTTTGGCCCGGACGTTTCACGATTTCCACTAGTTGAACTATGTGTCGGGAGTCCTGAAATAACATTAACATTCATTAAATTTTCAATAAAAACACTTGGACTATTGCACATAATTTACTTTTTCGCCGGTTTCGCTTTACGGCATTTTCAAAAGTTCTTATTTAAGATGTGTAGCAAATTCCACCAAGTGCCATCAATCAATAGAATAAAAAAATGATGATGATGATGAAGAAAACAATAAATCGATATGATTTCATTTACGAAGAGAGGTTTAGTTTTGGAATCAGCCATTTGTAATTAAAAATATACCTCCGATAGTCACTGTAAACGTTTTATGCGATAGCAAAATTTCACGCGAGTAATTTGATATAATCATAGACAGTAATAGTATAAATCTATGTAGGTAGAAGAAGTCTTATAGAAAAAAATGAGTAAGAATGTAGTTAGAATTGACTCTTCTGTTAGAGGTAAGTTGTTGTTTGTGATAATTGATATTTGATGTATGGCGTGACAAAAAATCATAACAATAAATCATACAGATATTCAAATCCCGTCTGAACCAAATTGACTATTTTCTCTGATGTACAATCCAAGAGTTTGGCCCGGACGAAAAAATAAAGAAAAAACTACCTACGTCCTTTACGGTCCTTTGCAGTACCAGATACAACCACTTGAAATTCAAGGAAACCGCAAATTGAATTATGGAATCCATTGCTGCAATATCACAGCACAGAGGTATGAACCAAGGAGCGCGTCCCCAACAATGCAAGTCTAAATTGCGTTCACATTCCCTACAATCTAGGTCAGCCAGTCTCGAACAATAGGGTACGCTGGAGTAGCGTTCTTTCCCGTAGAATCTCGTACTAGGTTACAAGCATTTTATTCGGGTCAATGGAGCGCGAAAATTACCTGGGAAGACTGTGTTTTGAATTTGAAACCGAGTCAACCAACAAAATAATAGATCGATATTCCCTAAAATGATTTCATGTACGAAAAGAGGTTTAGTTTTGGAAACAGCGCGACTGTTGAATGAGCTGGGTAGTGACGTATGAGGTCACAAGCGTTAAACGCACTTTGATCGTAAATATTTCAGTAATTTTTTTGAAATATATAATAAGTATAACCACCGTATTTCTCGTATTTTTTTTAGATTTAGGCATTTATAGTAAAAAAGCGTTTGTCAGACCCAATACATTCAATTAGTTTATTTATAACTAATGCACTGCACTTTTTTTAACCTTTATTATTTGTTACCTACCGATGAATTTTTTTAAGTCCATATAGCTTTCATCTTTGGTTAACGACTGCCTACTTTCAACCGGCACCAACTACTTAAGGCTCCTTCGGAAGTGTGGAAACGCTCGTAAATGGAAATGCCAAAAAGGCGGTCACCTATCAAAGGATCAACCCTAGCTAAAACCTATGTCACGGGTTAACTCGTGGAGCTCATCTAGTATAACCTAATCAAGTCCCAAAGATGAATAAGATCAAACGTTGAACCCTTCAAAACCCAATTGTCCACAGTTGGTCCAACTCAGCAAAATCTGAAAATTACCTGTAAAGCGAAGAATTTTTTGGCGGCTTCCACATTGTTACGGCCCACTTGTCTCACTTCTAGTATCCGTACGATCATCTCGCCGCGACGCTCAACCGCCTGAAACATTAAAGAACACGTTTGATACGCTTTATGTACTCGTGATGAAACAAAAGATTACATCGACCGATGGTGAATATTTTTCTGAAACTCTTTATTGTAGTAAAAGTATACCTACTATATATTATACTAATATACTGACTGCATCTATGGCGCAAATGGTAGTGTATACGACTGACGCGCTGAGTTCTCGAGAACGATTAAAAATATTTGCGTGGTCAACAAATGTTTGTACTTATAGGAGTTTGGGTGTGTCCTATGTATAATATGTATGTATCTAGAAATATATAAGTCGAAAAATATATCTACTCTAAAATATATAATATCTAGAAATATATAATCATTTGTTTAGATTATAGGATTACTTATATTAGCTTAACTTCGGGCTAGATGGCGCTTGGTAAAAAATGTCCTATAATATTTTTTTATTATTATTATATTTTTTGTTACTTAACCGCTGCAATTTTAAGGATTAATCATGACTATATAGGAATAAAATAATCTCTTACCTCGAGCGCCGCGGCCGTTGTCGAATCGTGATCATTTTCAACCATTTCAATTTGCCTGAATATTTCATTACTGACGCCTGATACCTGTATTCAAAGAAACCTTTGTTTACTAATAACACTACTGATTGGCAACGGGAACGAATACAAGCATTCCTAAAATTGTCCTTTTTCGCTTCATTAAAACACTATACATATAGTTACGATTTTTTGAAGTCAAAACTTCTTTTGGGCACCGCACACAGAATTTTCCGTGGGTAGGGTGATCCGTCACGCTGTCAAGTGAAAGGCTCGATCGGGTGAACACGGGAACGCCGAGTGTAGACTTATCTGAACTTTAGGGTTTACAAGTCTAAAATGGGAAGACTTGAGAGAGGTTACCTTTCGGAAGTCTGGCTGCAGCACGCAGGGAGGTGCGTGGTTGGCGCGCGGTGGCTGAGGCGGGCCGGGCGGGGCTCGGCCCGGTGACGCCGTCAAGTCCGGTGCCGCGCGCCCATTCTCCTGCGGAATAGAAAAGCAAATATTATAATTTAATTTAAAAAAACCACAATTGAATTATTATAATTTTTTTTTATTGGCACTTCTGAAAATTATGCGCTCACAATTCACAATGCATCATTATTACATATTACGTTTTCCTGCACATACTATCGTTTATCAACTACGTCTTATCCCCGAAGGGGTGGCGAGACATATTATACGCCTACTTTTCACCGTATGAATTCCTGTCCCACGTATAGTGTGGTGAGTGGGTAATAGGTGGTGAGTTCATTGCCGTATTGAAATAGACAGACGCAGGTTGTGGCTACTTGCTATTAAAATTTTTCAAGCCGCCCATAAGGCCTTTAGCTTGTTAAATTCAAAAGAGGTCTTAGAAGGTTTTTAAGGGGTCGGCAGCGCGAGTACTTTTTTTTTATACCACTGAGTTGGCATACAAGCATACGGCCCACCTGATGAAAAGTGGTCAAGATGAAAAGACTGCACCTCTGATGTTGCAAACGTCCATAGGCTACGGAATCACTTTCCATCTGGTATGTTTGTCTGCCACCTTAGTAGTATAAAAAAACGTGAATGATAAGTATCTTTTATAATGTGGTTAAAAATTCATTTAATGTCAGAATATTCAATAAAACGTTCTATTGATAATGAATGAATTAGCACACTCGTAACATCGGAACTCGTAGTACAATTGAATGGAAATGTATCTCTTAAACGACGTAACGCAATAAATTATAATAAACGCCGACATAATAGGATCAAGTGTGTCCGTAATACTTGAGCGCCTTCTCGATATCGACATAATATTGTTAACATTGTTTCGGTTCAGACATTTTAACACGCCTTTATTAGCTTCACTTGTTACAGGATTATATTTTATCTCCTTACGGTCATGAACCTATATTTAGTCGAGTTTTTTTTAATGGTAAGTAGAGACGTATTATAAGCATGCTTTTCTCTCCGATTGATCATGATCTCTCCGATTTTTATTAACACTAAATCATTGAATCTTAGAAAAATCAATACCTATAGCTAGAAATTGAACTTGTTGTTTTTGAAATAACTAAGCAAAGTATTCTGGTAAGTAGGATGACATACATCAATTTAAAAAGAAAATTAGATTAAAAAGACAAAATTTAATTGATTTATTTATCTATCACGCCTTATCCCCGAAGGGGTGGCAAAGCAAGTTAAATGGCCACTTTTCTCCATGTATACTCGTATTCCTGTCCCACGTAATAGATAGTGACTCCATTGCCGTGTTGAAATAGATAGACGCAGGTTGTGGCTACCTGCTGTTGACATTTTTCAAGCCATAAGACCATAAGGTCTTCAACTTGACTCAACGACTTCCATTTTACTGGCAACCGGGACCAACGGCTTAGCGTGCCTTCCGAAGCACGGAAACCCTCGCAAATGTAAATTTCACAAAGTGTTCACCCATCCAAGGACCACCGATAGCGAATATTGCTTAACGCAGTGATCGTTTAGAGAACACCGAGTCAGCGGTGCAGTTATGCAATTGAAGTAAAATTGTTGTGTAAATTGTTTGGTATTATAAAAACAAGTTCAACAATCTTGCTATTTGTATATTTTATTGTCTGAGGAGGCGAGTGAAGCGAGCCGACGAAAGTCTCAATTTTAACTCCACTGGCACGGGAAAAATGCTATGAATGTCCGACCGTCCGTCCGTCAATTCAGTCTACAGGTCGCATTTTTCATCGGATTTGCATGCAATTTGGCATGGACAATCCTTGATGTAGACAACAACTTTTACAGAGGGGTTTTTGGATCGGTTGGGAAATGGAGTCAGGGGAGGGGAAATGGTCCCGTAGTGGTTGGCTAGAGCGCTCAAAACGAAAAAAAACAATGTTGAATTTTTTTTTAAATTGATAAAAAAAAAATCTCCGATGTCTACGGTTCACAGAATAACTAGTTTAAATTTGTTTAATGCAAGTGTCGCACGATTGAAGCGTCAACGTTTATTGATTTCGTTCAAACAGCTTACTGACTTATCGGCTGTTTTGCTTTTTCTTTTATTTACACTATGTATGTTTATCTGTGAGAACTTGTAAATGGCCTTTAGATATATATTAGTTACAAACATTGTATGTATATTAGCTGTAAGCTTTCCAAATAAAATAAAAATTATAATATTTTATTCTCTTCAGGGATATGAGAATAACAAAAAAGGATACAAATTTAAATCCATTTCGAATAACTCTGTCGGTGTCATTGACAATACAAAATTGTTATCACTAGGAAGGCTTAATACACCAATGAGTACGTTAACAACCGATAGTAAAGTTCAAAACTGGCTATGCATATTGTATGATGTCATTCCACAACGTACAATAATATTGTGATAACAATAACACGAAATACCTTGTCGTAAAAAGGGTCACCCTGAACGTTTCGGATTGTGTGTGAAACTACTTTAATAAATATGTAACCATTGGGTTGTAATACAGCTGTTTATATTTATCCTTATAGATTGTAGAGATTGGAAAGTTTTAGTTTTGATTTTTGAAGGGAGTAAAGAAAACATTTTGGCGCAAAGGAAAGAGGAACGCTCATGATAAGTAAATGGTAAAAATGCCAGTATCTTGGTAAGTGAAGTGGTCTTAATATATCTATCTCTATCTATTGTTTATTATAGTAAATCTATATTCAGTATCATATATTATGTGGACGGTGCTCACACAATAACAAACTCAAATTACATATGATTATATTAGTTAACCTGACGTTTCAGATCACTTATGTTGAACAAATGTACATTATATTTATAATGTTTCTTTATTATTATTATTAATTATATTTGTATATTTATGTGTTTTGACTTAGAGCGACTTACTCCCATGCATTTTTATCATTTATATAGTCTGAAATTTTATAATATGCCTTGTTACACAATTTGGCCTTGACTGTTGTCTTAAACATATTTTTTGACAGTATTCTAATTTCATCGGGAAGTTTGTTATAGAATCGTATACATTGCCCCATAAAAGAATTGCTGATTATTTCGAGACGAGTAGAATGTAATACAAGATTATCTTTATCTTTAGTGTCTATGTTTTTGTGCACATAAAGTAAATTCTCATATATATATTCGATTTCGATTTTTTCGATTTTTTTGGGACAACCCACACAACGCCATCTGATTCCAAACTAAGCAGAGCTTGTACTATGGTAACCAGATAACTGATAAACATACTTATATATTTCTAAATACATACATATTATAGATAAATAAGATAAATATTGTGATATAACAGTAAGAATATTAAGGTCTTTGAATCTTTCTCTTAGAGATACCCTGGGACCAAGCTGGTATACTGCTCTCACAGCTCTCTTCTGTAAAATAAATATCGTATTAATGTCCGCTGAGTCACCCCAGAGAAGAATTCCGTATGACATAACGCTATGGAAATAACTGAAATAAACTATTCCAGCTATTTCAATATCAGTGAGCCGTCTTATTGTTTTTACTGCATATGCAGCAGAGCTTAATTTGTCTGACAATTTTTCTATATGTGGTCCCCACTGCAACTTTGAATCAATAGTTATACCCAAAAACACAGAAGCCCCAACAGTATCCAACCCTGATCCATTAAGTTGCACATTGGTCGCCACCTGTCTCACATTAGGTGTCGAAAACTTAATTTCTTTAGTTTTTTTATCATTTAAAAGAAGATTATTAACGTTAAACTAATGAACAACTTTTGAGAGTGCACTGTTAACATCGTCATAATTAATTAATTGTCTATTAATTTTAAATACTAAAGAGGTATCATCCGCAAACAGCACAATCTCATGTTTATCCCCAACATAGTAAAGTAAGTCATTAATGTATATCAAAAAAAGAAATGGACCAAGGATTGATCCCTGTGGAACACCCATTACAACTGGAGATCCTGCTGATCGTTTACCCTTTACTTCAACCTTCTGAATTCTATTGCTTAAATAAGAAGTCATAAGGTCGAGAGCTTTATTTCTGATACCGTAGTGGCGTAATTTCTTTACAAGAGTTTCGTGATGAACGCAATCGCAGGCTTTAGATAAATCGCAAAAAACACCTAATGTATCCTGCGAATCCTCCCAAGCCGCATAAATACTTTTGAGTAAAGCAACCCCTGCATCCACCGTTGAGCAACCCTTTGTAAATCCAAACTGTTTCCTGTGTAGTAAATTATGTATATTAAAGTGACTAAGCAACTGTCCAAGCATTAGCTTTTCAAATATTTTACTTAGTGTTGGTAGTACGGAAATTTAGGCACGTCACTCTACTCTTGATGGCTACTCTCCTCTTTCAAGCCTTGCAAATGGAAAAGTCTGCTCACCAAACCACCACAGTGCTCCGCCTCAGCTCTACTTAAGACTTAGACCAGAGCTTAAGGCACTGCGAGTCGGTAAATAGACGCCCCGAAATCGGGGATATGAGTTTCTCATACGAAATCATAATAATACATTCAAACCCCATAGCATCCGAACCCCTAACTTCCAACGATAAATAAATTAAAATTATAATTAAGGCAGTCCCGCGATCACAGTGTGCAAGTATAAGAATTATATTATATTATCTGTGGTGACAGGTATTTATCAGTCCTGAGATACCTAGGGTATACCACAGTTTGTATCATTTCCATGTACGAGCCTTTATTTTTCAGAACGTATAGGTACTTAGTCGTTGGTCTTGGTTGCCAGTAACATAGCGACTGTTAATCCAATTTCCAGATTACTGCTGTAGAAATGTTGAAGCCGCAACAAATTTGCGGCTTCAACATTTCTACAGCAGATTTCACCATCTATTTTGTAAGACCAAATACAACTCGTCAAGTTTATGACTACTGTATGCTACTGCTTGCCCCTTTGAAGAAATCGGTATTTTTTTATCTATGTATTTAAGTACATTCAGGGTAGTAAACAAATACTTTTTACGGAAAACAATTACATATTACGAATAGTATTCACATTCCAACGAACTCCCAACTAAAAGTCACCCAATATTAAAAGCGGTTCGAACAGATGTATCGAACCCTTCTCATCCCACATTCCAAATTCAAACATTATGACTACACAAACAAGTATGGCCGGCATCCGTGTATCCGGTACTGTTCCGCTGTGAGTAATAACGTCACATCCTATTTCAATACAAATTGTGATACGACGAGGGAGCTGTGTCAAATAGGGAAAACACATTTTGTAATAAAAATAAAATTAAAATGTTTGTAGAAGCTATATTAAACATGTTTTTTTTTTCAATTATATAATTTTACTACAACAACGAAGTTTTATACGTTTTAGTTCACTGAATTGATAAAGCTAGCTATGGTTGAATGGTTTATATATGAATCATTAAATTTGAAATAAGAACAGATTAGTTTTATTCACGGGCTGTGAAGGTTATAGTCCGCTGTTTTTTTATTCTCTAGACTTCACTATCTAGGTTACACATAGGTACGATGTCTTTTCAGACATTTACAAATAAAATTTCACATCATACCCCATAAACTAACATGAGCAAGTGAACAGAAATAAAAGAAATCTGTAATAAAAAGCTTAATTTTCCATAGTTTTTTTTTTAATTTATGCAGTTCCAATCCAAATAGTCCATTCTAAAGTTGGAACAGGCTTAATAGAGCATCACAAATTGTAATTAAAGAAATATTTATAGTATTCGTTGTATTCAATTCAGTTTTATCTCAATGAGCGGTATAATTTTGGCGGTCGATCAAGCATGAGGGGCGGAGTATCTGGAGAGGGGAGGGAGCCCTGACCTAGTTCCGTGTCCTCCGCCCCGCTCGCGTACGCAAGAGGTCACTGTACTGCAGTTGCAAGCTTCTGAATACCGCAGAGACACAATACCAATCTTCTGTATATCGGGATTTTTACTACACTAGCGGTTTTGTTCTGGCGTAGAGCATCTACGTACGTAGCTCTGTCTACGGATGTTGCTACAAGTTTTATGAAAACACATACATACATACACACTAAATATAAATAAATATAAATATTGTGGGACAGTTGTCACACAGCGTCATCTAGCCCAAAGTAAGCTAATATTAGCTTGTGTTATGGGATCTAGATAACTGATAAACATACTTATATATTTCTAAATACATACATATTATAGATAAATAACACCCAGACACAGAATAAACCATCGTGCTCATCACACAAAGTTTTATCCTGGGCGGGAATCGAACCCACGACCTCTTGCGTAGCAGTCGGATGCACTCCCACCGCGCCACAGAGGCAGCCGCAGAGGCAAATTAAACGCCCACATTTCACCGTATGCATTTTTGTCCCACGTAACAGGTGGTGAGCCCATTGCCGTGTTGAAATGGACAGGCACAGGATGTGGCGACCTGCTGATGAATTTTTTTAAGCGCACATAAGGTCTCAACATGGCTTAACGACTGCCATTTTATTGACAACCGGGACCAACGGCTTAACGCGCCTTCCGAAGCACGGAACTGGGGTGGGTCTAAAGGGTCGAATAAATTTAATAAAATGTGTCTATTATCGATGTTAAATTTGACAGAAATTTTGAACCCGTTGCCTTTTTAGTGAGGTGGTAACCAAAAGGCTAAAAGATCTTATTTATGTGCTAGACACTAAGTAGCACGACCAATTAAAGTCCTGGTAGTCTCGGACTAAATAAATTCATGAAAATAGGTTTAATATTTTTTATTATTGAAGATTATAACACGCCTAATAAGGCTTCACTAAGACCTTTGAGGTTGAAGCTAAAAGTTAAAGATGGCAGTCAAATCCGACAACGTCGAAAACAGTACCCAAATATTTGATTTGTTCAGAAAACACGCCAGGTTCCAAACCCCAGACTTGTGCTTGTAGCTAGGATAACGATAAAATATTAAAGAAGCTGATTTTAATATATCAGTACGAATTGTTTTATCTATCCTTACATTAAGAAAACGGAAGAGTTTGTTTTATAAATAGTACAAATCTTAAAACTATGGGTTCAAAATTAAAAATTCCTTTAGCGTTGGGTAGTACTTTTATCGAGAAATACATTGGCTATTTAACTTTACGACTAACAGGTGTAGAGCAATAAAAATAAGTGCTAAAAATATCGAGTCGACTTTGATTTTTTTAAGGGAGTTTAAAGTTTGCTGCTTTAAGCCAGGGCCTTACAATAACCTCCTAATAATAAAAACTAATATTTTTAAATATGGAATGCGCCGCCTTTTCCAATATAATGATGCAATTAATGGAACATTAAACTATTTTCAAGCAATTCCAACAGTCATTATACAAACTTAAACAGAAAGCGATACAATATTTCAGATCCACAATCGTTTTATTGATTTATGTACAAACCATTACAGCTCAAATAAAAAGCGCAACAAACTTAATAAAAAAGCGCTTCAATTCTATATCGAGAATTCAAGCGGTTTTTTTATTAAAAGCTATGTAAACCTGTTCAGTTAACAAAGCCATCACAGGACCATCGTATATGCCTCAGGTAAAACAACCAAACGTTGCAATGTAGTCCTAAAACAAGACATCATTACTTTATGCCATACCATAATGCGTCTTATGTGCACCGGTTACAGTACAATGGATTTGTTAGTCTTTCACGCAAAATCTACTGAATAGATTTTGATGAAACTTTACAATAATATAACTTACACATCAACCAGCCTATGTTTTATTGTTTTATCAACAATAAAACATAGGCTACTTTTTTCCCGGGAATAAGTTTCTGTGGGAAACGGGAACGGGAAAACTTCACCACGCTTGCGGAGCCGAGGGCGTCAACTAGTAATATATAAAGCTGAAGAGTTTGATTGTTTGTTTGGTTGAAGAAACAATTACTAATGTTCCTAATTTAAAAAATCTTTTTTGTATTGGATAGTCCATTTATCGAAGAAGGCTATAGGCTATATCACATCACGTTACTACCCAAGAGAGCGAAGCAGTAATCAACAATATCAAGAAATAGGGCAATTTTCATACATTTATTAATAGTAATAAGCGATGGGATTAAATGTACGTCACGGGTGAAGCCGTGGGCGTCACCTAGTCGTAAATGAAGTTTTATTGGTTTTCATTCGCTGTCATGCAATATCTTCGATGCAATGCCTCGCGATTCAATCTTCGATTTTATAGGAGCTTATCATACTGTCGTTAACACACTTATCTTTTTCTTTATCTTAATGTTTCCCAAGTTGCTTTAAACTCTAGCTGAATTTAGAATCTGGGGTCCACTTATACGTTTTGAAAGGACGGGTGTCAACGAAAATGTTTGGGTTGCTTTTTAGTCGCCTTAACGTTTGCCTTAATTTCGTCGTAAATAAAAAAAAAATATTTGTGTAATCCATAAATGTTTGTTTCGAAGATTGGGTGTTTTTTATAAAATATATGTATGTATTTAGAAATATATTTTATTTTTCTATCACACCTTATCCCCGAAGAGGTGACAGAGGCATATTATATGCCCACTTTTCACCATGGGTATACCTGTCCCACGTAATAGGTGGGACAGGAATACCCAATACCTATTTCAACACGGCAATGGGCTAATTGCCTCATTGAAATAGACTGACGCAGGTTGTGGCTACCTGCTGTTAAAAATTTTCAAGCCGCCCATAAGGCCTTCAACTTAACTTAACGACTGCCATGTTTTTGGTAACCGGGATCAACGGCTTAACGTGCCTTCCAAAGCACGGAAACGCTCGCAAATGTAAATGCTACAAAGTGGTCAGCCTTCCGAGGACCAGCCATAGTGAAAGTTGCTTAACACAGTGATCGTTTACAGAACACTGAGTCCGCCGGGCCACGAGCGCTTCTAAAGTATATAAGTATGTTTATAAGTCGTCTAGATCCCATAACACAAGCTTATATTAGCTTACTTTGGGCTAGACGGCACGCGGTGTGTAAAAGTGTATGTAAGAAAAAAAGACCCACGATTTGAGGTAAACTTTTTCAGCTGTTTAAATTGTGTTGATAAATCAGTCAGTAGCGCTTACTGTTTACAAAATGATTTTTTTAAGAGTTAAAGAGGTAGGTAGTAATATAAACAGTTTTTAAAAATCCATACTTCTGTCGGATATGAACAATTTTTTTTAAGCTATTGCATAGTTTGTATCGCGGGCTGTGAGCGGGCTTTAATCAAGAAATTCCGTAACACAAAAAACCTAAGACCCTAGGTCACACGAAGTTCACCGAGCACGGCCGAGCGTTGGCTTAACATGTATGTACATATATTATGTGGTACGATTGTACGAAGCTCGCACGGATCGAGACGTGATGATAGTGAGTGTGAGTGTGAGGGTGAGAATGAGGGTGACTGTGAGAGGGAGGGTGGGGTGAGGGTGAGGGTGAGAGTGAGGGTGAGGAGAGAGGTTTTTTTTTTAGTGTTAAATAAATAAAATAAATATCCATCACGCCTTATCCCCGAAGGGGTGGCAGAGGCATATAATATGCCCACTTTTCACCGTGTGGATTTTACCTGTCCCACGTAATAGGTGGTGAGCCCATTGCCGTGTTGAAATAGACAGACGCAGGTTGTGGCTACCTGCTGTTGAAATTTTTCATGCCGCCCATAAGGCATTCAACCAGGCTTAACGTGCCTTCCGAAGCACGGAAACGCTCGCAAATGTAAATGCCACAAAGTGGTCACCCATCCGAGGACCAGCCATAGTGAAAGTTGCGTAACTCAGTGATCGTTTACAGAACACTGAGACCGCGGGGCCACGAGCGCTTCAAGAAGCTTTTTTTAGTGTTACTTGAATTAATATCAAAGAAAAACAAAGGTATGCTATGCAATAGCTTTACCGCGGCAGTCTCCGAGTGCCACACGTCTTTTTTTTTATTTGATAGCCCAATGAAGGAAGGCTATAAGCTATATATAATCACGCTACTACCCTAGAGACCAGAGCAGTAGTCATAAATGTCGATATATCAGACCAAATTTTATGCAGTTTTGTAGAATTTATAAGCAACAGGATTAAATAGGTGCGACGGGAGTTCGAAGTATGTTTCGGGCGAAGCCGGGGGATCACCTAGTTAATATAAATGAGCTTCTTGCTAAGTTGTAGTCTTAACTGCCACGAGATTCCGAAATATATAATCTGGTAATTTGGTATTTTTGTATCATTTGGTACGTGTAATTAAATAAATAAAATAAAAATAAATCCAAAACGCCTTATCCCCGAAGGGGTGGCAGAAGCATATTTTATGCTCACTTTTCACCGTGTGGATTCCTGTCCCACGTAATAGGTGGTGAGCCCATTGCCGTGTTGAAATAGACAGACGCAAGTTGTGGCTACCTGCTGTTGAAATTTTCAAGCCGCCCATAAGGCCTTCAACCAGGCTTAACGACTGCCATTTTACTGGCAACCGGGACCAACGGCTTAACGTGCCTTCCGAAGCACGGAAATGCTCACAAATGTAAATGCCACAAAGTGGTCACCCATCCGAGGACCAGCCATAGTGAAAGTTGCGTAACTCAGTGATCGTTTACAGAACACTGAGACCGCGGGGCCACGAGCGCTTCCGTGTAATTACATAAAATATTACACTCGATCAAATATAATCATTGCTAATTACGATACTGAACCTTTTCACTTAAAGTATGAACTTCACTTACTTGATATAACAATGACATAACAGTAAGTCCGAGAGGACAGATTGCCAGGCTTCGCGCTCCATGCATACTTATATTACAAAACGATTACAAATTCCACCTGTATTTATAACCTTTTAACCCTTTCTAGCTAAACATTTAATAATAAATATTAACCCAGGAAACTTAACTAAACTCTTTTCCCTGACATTATTGAAAATCAATGTTTGTATAATTATCTGACGAAGGTTCCCAAACACATTTAAGGCTCTTGAATAAATCATTGTTTGATGGTTCCGCCTTTAATGAGCCTTGAAGGTCGTTCTGTTTCGTAATGTCTACAATCTTATTTAAATAAGACTGAGTATATAATCTATACTAATATTATATAGCGGTAAAGTTTATGGGGTAATCTCTGTATCTACTGAACCGATTTTGAAAATTCTTTTACTGTTAGAAACAGTTTCACGGTCTTTTTGCCTTGTAATATCTACACTGACATTGGTTTCGATTAAAGCTTTGTTAATTGAGTAAATAGTCTGTACTATATATATGTATATATATGAACTTGAAGAGCTTGTGGCCCCGCGGTCTCAGTGTTCTGTAAACGATCACTGAGTTACGCAACTTTCACTATGGCTGGTCCTCGGATGGGTGACCACTTTGTGGCATTTACATTTGCGAGCGTTTCCGTGCTTCGCAAGGCACGTTAAGCCGTTGGTCCCGGTTGCCAGTAAAATGGCAGTCGTTAAGCCTGGTTGAAGGCCTTATAGGCGGCTTGAAAAATTTCAACAGCAGGTAGCCACAACCTGCGTCTGTCCATTTTCAACACGGCAATGGGCTCACCACCTATTACGTGGGACAGGAATCCACACGGTGAAAAGTGGGCATATAATATGCCTCTGCCACCCCTTCGGGGATAAGGCGAGATGGATATTTATTTATTTATATATATTATAGATTGGAGGTAATCTCTCTGGAACAACTGAATCGATTTTGAAAATGTATATTATACCTGTTAGAAAGGTATATTATCCCTATAATGAGTGCGTAGTCGTGAGTAGTAGTAGCTTGGCACGAGTGCTGTAGTCCTCCAAGTGGAAACTGGGAATGGGATATTCCCACGCGGGTGGAGCCGTGGGGTATTATCTAGTACGTAGGTTAGGATACGAACTTCCAATCAGGCCGTTGGTCCCGGTTGCCAATAAAATGGCATTCGTTAAGCCCAGTTGAAGGTCCAATGGGCGGCTTGAAAATGTTCAACAGCAGGTCGCCACAGCCTACGCCTGTCCATTTCAATACGGCAATGGTCTCACCACCTAGGCTGTTACGTGGGACAAAAATGCATAGGGTGAAATGTGGGCGTATAGTATGTCTGCATGCCTAACGCTTCGGGGATAAAGGCTTTTCAATATGTATGTATGTATTTCCATTGTTACTATACACTTTTAAAACTGAAATCTACCTACGCATGAAGTATTAATATGTTCTGGCTGACTTATCGGCTCATCATCGCCGCTCAGCTCAGCACACTGAATGGATTTGGTTCATACTCGTATAAGGCTTATTGTCCTACTATCCACTAGTAAAGGTATTCATTGAAATTTATATTGGTACCTTATATTATGTTAGTTTAATTTGTTGAAATATTACGATAATTGTTAAAGAAAAATATTAGGCGACTGAATACTTTATTTGAAAACGCAGCCTAAATCGTGAGAAATACAACCAAACAAAGTACAACGATGTAATTACCTTTTTTATAAGTATATAGAAAAGTAATGAGTGGCTTATGTTAATAAATAATGGTGTTACTATACCCTGTGGTAAACGGATACTGAAAAAAATTATTATTTCACCACGCGGGCCAAGTTGCGAATATTAGCTAGTTAGTTAGGGTAACTGTATACGCTTTTACAACAAGCTTCCCTGTGACCTGAGAAATTTACCATTAAATAAATTTAAAAAGTTAATTAAATACAAGCATTGTGAAAAAGGTTATTACTCCGTTAAAGACTATTTGCAGGACAGGGACGCCTGGAAATGATCTGCTGACTAAGTGAAATAATATTAAATTGTAAATGGGCCATCAAAAAAAAGCCTTCCTAAGTTTCTTGCCGGTTCTTCTCAGGTGGGCCGCGTTCCGAACCGGTGGTCGCTTTAAATGACATTTTGTAAGCGCCGTTAAAATGATCTATGCAAAATAAAGATATTTATATTTTTTATTATTTTATTTTATAAAAAGTTTGTAAGAAATTCGCTACGGCGTAGTATGTAGCGAGATCAATGTCACGTAGGGTGCTACGCGCTACGCAGCAATATTTGTCCATTACTTATGTGAAATAAGTGCTACGTATGATGTGATACTTATTCATTCGTCTTCATCCTAGTGCATTCACAATCTTCTAAACTCTTGCCTTGAGGTTCACATGTATTTTGCTGTTAGGAGCGGCTATCGTTTGACTTTTAAGTTCTACTTCTTTTGGCGCGTTAAGAAAAATTGATGAGAGTAAACATTTACGATGCACGTGCAGATCGTCACAAAAAACCAACATCACGAAGTTAGCTGATAAGTGTTTCCATGACAACTTATAACTACATTCAAAGTAGTTTTAATTTTTTTGATGATTTTTTTTCTTACTTGTTTATCATTCCTGTTACAAAGAAAGCGTCATATGTGATGAAATCTTATTAGACTAAAACAGTATAGCTTCTAACGCGTGTACTTAAGTACAAACCACAGACGTACAAGAGTAAGCAGACTAAACATATTCATTTGCTTATGGAGCAATACTTCATCCTTTTCACTCTTGCCATTTGTTGGATAAAGCCATCTTTGTCATTCCTGTGTAGATATATTTAACTCACACTTTGACAGCGAACTGCGCAAAACCAATTTTTCTACAACAACTAAGCTACAAACGTGTATGACCGCCGCTGTCATCTTTAAATCAAAGTAAGAAATGTATGTGTCGAAGTGAAAATATTATATAAAACTATTATAAAATGTTACCAAAGTAGATAAATATACAAAAAGGTGTTGTACATGGAGTAATGAAGTTTCTATATCAAGATATCACCAGAAATAACTAAGCTACGCTACCTGTCTATGTGTGTGTAATAGGCTACGCCATTTTTCGCTAACGCTGGATCTGCTTACAGTCTTATATGTCTGCGGTACATACACATAATTTTTTTATTTTCGGCATATTTGGAAGTGACTGCCGTCTGACCTCCCGACCCCGTAAGACCAATGCTTAAGTCGTTGAGTCGTCTGTTATTGAGTAGGTACACCGTTAGCAGGTGAAGTCAATAAGAGGGGCTTCTTACACCAACATGACGGTTTTGAAATATTTTAGTTTCTTCTCAATCAAACACGCCTTATCCCCAAAGGGGTGGCAGAGGCATGTTATACGCCCACATCTCACCATGTGCATTACTGTTTCACATAATAGGTGCAGAGCAAGGAAATGCCCGCAATTTCAAATACTACAAAGTGATGAGTAATCAGCCATAGCGAAAGTTGCTTAACGCAATGATCGTTTACAGAACACTGAGTGTGCGGTGAGATATTTTATGTCAGATATAAAAGATGTCGCCACTGTACTACTTGTTAAATGACTATAAGTTAAATATTATCCAGTAAACAAAACCACTGCTTACTCTACGCTCATTAAAACCCTATTTAATGAGCCCTGAGTGTATACTATTTATCAGTGGGTCTCAGAAAGCAGCAGACCTCGCAAACATATTAATTATTATTTATTTACATAAATACCAACTTTGAAATTGCCTGCGGAGTAATCAAATCACAGTTGGTATTATAATTAAGCGCCATGTAGGTATTACATTATAATACATAATAATATACAAAGCTAAAGAGTTTGTTTGTTTATTTGTTTGGTTGAACGCACTAATCACAGGAACTACTGGTTGGATTTGAAAAAAATGATTTTGTGTTGGATTTAACATTTGTCTATCAGGAAGGCTATGTATAACATCACGCTACTATCCTGGAGACCGGAGCAGTAATTTTAAGTGCCGACAAATCGCAATCGTGCCGAAAATTTTTTATACATTTTTGTAGAATTTATAAGCGACGGATTAAATAGATGCGACGGGAGTCGGAATTATTGCACGAGCGAAACCGCGCGTGGTCATCTTGTTATACGTAATTTTGATTTTAGAACTCAACTAATGACAATAATTTGCGGGACCTTGTGAACCAATTCTGGCCATAAAATCTTTGATTAAAGACAATAAATTATAGGCAACTTAAATCAGCACTCTTGTACTTAAGGAAGCTCATGAAATATTTTTTTAAGAATAATATACACATATATATTGGACAACAATGTCTAGAAATGTATATGTATCTAACTAGCGTCATGCTGATTTTCAGTATGATGCGATTAATAAGTCTGCAGGAAGCGAAAGAAGTATGAATGTTTCGCGAAGCCCGGCGATCTGTCCTCTCTGACTACCCCGTCAGGGATACAGCATGAAAATGTATATCTTAATTACCAATTCAATAAATATTGTTACGATAAACTCAATATATTATTACCACAACGATTTATCCTACTCGTATATTGTACCAAACGTTATTATAATAAATATTAACTTTTTGTTTAAATTCATACTACGCTGTGTCATATATTACTATTTCGTGTATCAAGGCTACGTTCTACCAGACACATAGACACTGTGTGCACACGTAGTCAAGATCATCACAAGTCCATCGAGACAGTCTTTTAAATTATATGACTTCTACATTCGTTTTCCAACTAATATTAATGAGTTTTAAAAAGAAAGGTTGAGAACACGGATAACTTGGTGAGTGATGATTCATACTTTTGCTGAGACCAACTATTATTGTGTGACTGCCTCTGTGGCGCGGTGGGAGTGTATCCGACTGCTACGCAAGAGGTCGTGGGTTCGATTCCCGCTCACGATTAAATTTTGTGTGATGAGCACGATGGTTTATTCTGTGTCTGGGTGTTATTTATCTATAATATGTATGTATTTAGAAATATATAAGTATGTTTATCAGTTATATGGTTACCATAGTATAAGCTCTGCTTAGTGTGGAATCAGATGGCGTTGTGTGAGTTGTCCCAATAATATTTATTTATTTTTGTGCCAAAAATATCACTACATATTATAAAACAAAGTCGCTTTTCGCTGTCTGTCCCTATGTATGCTTAGATCTTTAAAACAACGAAACGCATTACGATGCGGTTTTTATTAATAGTTAGAGTGATTCTCATAGAAGGTTTTTATGTATAATTTGTTAAGTTTTTGTATACATTAAACCAAATTATAACGATATTTGTTGGGGATGTCGGAAAAGATAAGCCGTCTGGGAGCTTCCAACAAGAACGCTGCATAAACCCTTTGAGATATAACAAAATAATGTACTGTGCAATTGTGTATCTAATGTAGGTCTACAAAAAAGTCCGCGACGATATATGTCTATCCTATAAGAATAACATACTAAATCCATTTTAATAGTTTAAAAAACCATCAATTATAAAGTGGTTATTTGAAGGCTATTTACACAAATATGCTATTAGTCCTTTTCTTTTTTTCTATTTTAGTTGGCTTCAGCATTTCATGAAGATTATTTTGTTCCTTAACACCTTGCAAATTAAATGAATATCTGACGAGTTATCGCAAATTGAAAATAAAGCGCAAAGAAATTAATTTCGTGTAACCATAATTCGACCTACCGTGGTAGGTAGGTAGTTAGATACTGGAGAGCGGAGAAGTAATCAATGAATTTGGAAAATGTTTATACATTATTGTGAATGTGAAATTAATAAACAACGGGATTAAATGGGTGCCACTGGGTTCGAAGTATGTCACGGGCGAAGCCGGGCGGGACAGCTAGTTTACAATATGTAACAACTTAGCATGAAAAAATCTTCCCAGCGCGTCTAAAATTGGGATAGAAATTGCGTACAGTCTTTTAGTTTAAAGTTGAATCTTATATCACGTGATCTGCCTATTCCTATCCTTCTGCTCTATTATAACGCTGTCCTACCCAAACTCACTTAACGTCTACAGCAACGAGAGAGACAGGACATAAACTGGCATATTTTCACTTCGTTTTTAACTTCTATCAAGACCAACCGCGCCGCAACGTATAAAATTTTATCTACCGCGTCTCTTAAAATTAATCATCATAAGTAAGTAACCTAAGTACCCGTAAAAGTCGCTTAAGGATTAAAAGGAAAGTGCTAGTCAGCCCTACAAAAAGCAGATACACTTGCGGTTCATAGCTAAAGCTGTAGAGTGTCACTGTTTTTCCAATTTCTTATTGTTTCTAGAAATTTTTCAACATTCAATCGAATAATAAAGTTCATTTTGGCTACCGCAAGAAACCCCATATATAGTGAATAAATCGAAAAATATCTGCCGTACAAACATGGTCCGCAGTTATTCTTTCAAACTCAACGAAGTAATGCTACGCCCTTGATAGCTTGTTCCCAGTGTTCTAGGGTTTTCTGAGGTCAATGCCATTCTCAAGCCTCTAGATAAATACCTAGAATTGACGTTTCATTCACTGTATTTAAGCTAATCATTTACGGTTTTAATTAATCTCACCCTCTCCATTCCAATGGTCCTATCCATGCTAATGATTTTCTAGACTCCTTTATACTATCTAAAAATTTTAATTAGGTGTTATTATTGTGCTTTATAGCTTACCAACACATTATTAATTAAGTATTAGATAGGATAAAAAATAATCTGAGAACATATTCATGAATGAACAAGCGCATTATAAATCATTGAGCCACGTATGAATGAAATATGACCACTGGGCATACAACAAGCTAATGCTACAACATTATAGTTGTTAGCACTGCATTGTATTTCTCGTCGAAGCACTTTTTTTCTCGACTATCATAGAAATAACCTTTTGTGGTAAGTTTTACTCTAGTCAAAAATGCAGTCAAAGTATATTTGGCAATCTTGGTAGGAAAATTAAAGAACGCCGTAGCAAATATCGTTACTGTAATGAAAAATCTGACAGTACAAGCAAACCGTCGTCCTATAATCTCTTGTGCCTCTTGTGTACCTACTTGTAATTTGTTTGAAAAAATAACCCAAACAAATCTAAGGAGTACATTTAAAAGACGTTGTGAACACACAACGGGTCTCAGATCGATGTTCCACCGTACTCCTAATCGATAGCTCCGTACTACTGGCTCAATGGGGTGCGCGCGCCGCCTGCCTTACGTAACGCGCAGAACTACACCTGTTGCTGAAATACTACCAGCCATTTATAATCCAGCGGCGGTTGAAATGCTATCACTCGACACACACAGCGACAATTTACGGGTACTAGTGAATTTGGGCGGGTAGTCGAAGTCAATGCACCGCGGCAACCTTCGACGCTGCACTCAAGGGTGCATAGTAGACTCGAGCGGCGTGTATGTATGATAATGATCTTCGTTAGCGTTATTGGAAGGCGTAATGAAAAACTTTCTTTTCAGAGAACTCTATTGAGAGTGCATTTGCAATATGCATTGACGACTTTATGCACATTGTACCTAAAAAACGTTCTTTGAATACGCTATGTTGTTTTAAACTTTAAGAGAGGCTTATTTCTGTTATATGGCTTTAGTATTTTTAGTAGCTATTATATGGTTATAGCCTTATTTATGTTTCTTGTATCTATTTAGACACGCTAGATTTGTTTTAAACGTAGTTTTTAGGTACCTTTTCTGAAATTTATTCTGATTCCCTAACAAACACACAAACACGAATAAACTGATTGACTAAAAGTATTTTGTAATATAATTCTGCAAAATTTCAGAAACATTTCACAACCCGATAAAAGTTTGAACAGTGTTTTTCGTTTCTCGGCTTCTCGGAAACGGCTTTCGTAATGCTAATTTTCATTCGAATTTTAACTTAAAGGTAAATCAAAATGTTTACATGAAAAGGCATCAAACAGCGCAACATTTTACCAAAATATCTATCCACTAGTTACACCTGCGGATCCCATGGTGAAGTTTCGTAAGTGAGATGGTAATTACTCCTAAGAGATTCGAATAGAATGGACACAACCATTTCTTTGAATCTAAGATCCGCAAAGTCTTTATACTCAACGATTAGTGATAAAAAAATCTATTTCTATGAAGTGGAATCTGAGTAAGTTGAAGAGATAAGACTTTTTCAAGTACATCGATCAAAGATATCTATGTCCTTTCTTCAATTATAAATCCTTTCCTCATGGACATACGAGTAAATACCTGTTTCATTCAAAGATGTTTCTCTACGATTGGTCATAACAACAAAATCAAAAATCAAAAGAATTTTCACAGCCTGTTTATTCATCTAAGTGAATACTGTGTATGACGCATCAATAATACTTGGCTGTAGTTACATGGTTATGGTATCAGTTGGAGATGAAATTTAAGAAGGGATTACGATCGGACGTACATCTACCATTTGTTGCAATGCAGGAGAAATAAACTACGTCATTATATATTATATCCTTGGATTATTCTTTTATTGATAGTTATTTTCGTGATACTTCTATATTTCTTACGAACTGATATTTTTGAACGTTTATGGTTTGAAAAAGTGGTTAATATATATTGTTTATAGTGCACGATTGATAGTATCCCAAGGATTTATTGCCAAATGCTTATACTCGTAATATGCCGCTGCCCTCCCCCCATCGGGGATAAGTAAAATAATTATAAGTAATTTATTGCAATACAAATTTATATCATATCATGTACATGGCGGTAAAATTGGTTTATAGAATTATGTATCTTTTCTGATTTATGTTATAGTAGTGTGAATATTTAGTTACAATGCAATACATAGCTAAATTATTTTAGTACAATTCAGTACAAAACTGGTAGCTCTTTAATTTGTAAAACAAGTAGTAGTTGAATAAATTATAAAGCCATTAAGATCTTACTGATTTTCTTATAATTTGTGGTTAATTTCAAATAAAAGTTACAATTTAACACCAAACAAGATACCAACCAAATTATAGTGTATCTAAAACCAAATAAATTGTAATTATTATTACATTGTGACTTTAATTTAATGAAGAACATCTCATCCAACTATTATTCCCTGTTACATTCGAATAGTATTATTCTGTACGGCATGTAGGCTAAACACTTATTTCTCACGTTAGCAAAGTGGTCACCTCAAATCGTGCCTACTCGTATTCTAGCGAACGTGGACCTTAAAACCTTTAATCCCCTACTTGCTACGATAAGATCAGTATTGTGAACAGCATTTTCATAAACAAACGTAGTTTGTCAAGCCGTAGAAAATCCAGTGCTATCAATTATGACTTGAGTCACACACAGTGCCGAGTGGTTGGTAATTATGCAAATACCATGTCACAGAGACGTTAAAATAATGAATGGGGAACTCCAATATTTTACTATGAGTCATGACGGGCAAAGTAAATACGAGTGCCATAAACAGGCAATGCACAGTTTGTTTTACTTGGGTTTATACCTGGGGTTGGAAAAAGTTTCTCTCGACAATACGTTGAAAATCAAAAGATAAACCATACTTCCTTCCAGCAGCAAAATAAATGTGAACCACAGGATCCAAATACAGGTGAGATTCGGAAGCAACTGGGAATACACTAAAATAAATAAGTTCGATAAACCAACAGTTTTTTTTTTAAACTGATTAATTATATAAGGTTTCAATAAAAAAATTGTAAATAAAATTTTTATACGTAACATTTTTATTGATTTTACTTATTGTTTAAGTAGGCCGGCCAGATCTAAGCCGCATCGCATCTAAAACGTCGGACTACGTGGGGAACAAATATCTAGCCATGCCACCCACGCCGCGTCCTGGTAATAGGGTAAGAAGTACTGACATGAGGATGATATGCCTTCCAATGGGCACAAGATCGTGAAAAGTGTAGGGGAAAATGTAGACACATGAGAATAACATTTAGACTACTTTTCTTTCCCGGGAATAAGTTAGGAACGGCAAATCTTCATCATGTGGGCGATGCCGCGGGCGTTTACTACTTAAATATAATGCAACTAACTTACAGTACTTTCCCTTCGATATTATTCGAACCTCAATAATTATAACCTTTTCAGGTAGGAGTTATGGAAAATCTTCTTCATAACACAGATGTTTATTTATCTTAATGTTTATACAATTCTGCGTTAATATATTTATATATGTGTTTATGCAATTTAGAATAATACTGTTGTTATTTTTTTCTATTGTTAGCCTTGTTGTTGTATCTTCTCTGTTGGCCCTTTTACGCACGTTTATTTTTGTTTTTTTTTTTTTCATATTTCTACTTACAACACTCTTTTCTCTTGGGTCTGTTGCAAGAGATTTCTCTTTAGAAATAAGCAGACCTTTTGTACATTTTTTATTTTACTTTTTCACTATGTTAGATTCTATGTACATTAAATAAATAAATACTCCAATTTAAGATCCAGATCAAAGACCTCAAATGTGTCCCGCATCGACAGAAAGACTAACAGAAGACTAACTAAACTAATAAGTACTTAAATTACTTCACTAGTTTTCAGTGACAGTTTATCGGAGAAGATAATTCGGAATTCCATTCTGAACTCTTTTTTAACAAATACTATTTCAGAATTCTTCATGAGAAAAATTTTACTAAAATAAAAAGCTTATCTCATAATGTAAATTCTTTCTAGAACAAAAATACCGTGGCGAGTAGGAACTCGTTAGAATATCTTGGTACGAGATCAATAGAACAGAATTCATGTCTAGTCAGCGTTTTATGTGTACAATGCAGATGAGATCACAGTACTTTTGATTATTAAAATAAAGTAGTAGCCAAAGAAATCCAGACATATCTAGAATATAAATGATATTTGGTCTATATCACAAAACTAGGCTATCAAAATACGAACATTTAGGTCACAACAACAAAATTGTAGTACAATAAGCACTATTGTTATTTATGTATAGGTTATTATTACGTGTCCTACTGGGTGGCACTTGAAACACTTTATTGATAAAAATTTCATTGGGTGAAATGAACTTTTCATTGCGTCAACCATTTAACTATAAACTTCGTATATTTGTTTCGTGATTGAATAGTTCAAGTCAAATAAGTGATTATCCACTCGCTATCAGAGCATTAAACCACAGTATAGGTAAAGACAACATTATTCATGATGTGTATTTTCCTGAAGATACAAACAATTTTTTTACAAACTACACACGTTTTGTCTGTGTCATTACAGATTTCTTTTTGTTTCTTGTCACCGTAAACGATCACTGCTTTAAGTATCACGAGATGACCATTTAATGACAGCATTTCTGTACTTCAGAAGACAGGTTAATCCGTTGAGTCCAACTGCCAATAATATGGTAGATAAGTAGTCTTTAAGCCAAATTGAAGGCCATTTGGCCAGTTTTGAAAAAAATAAACAGTAGGTAGCCACAAACTGACCCTGTTCATTTCAACACAGAAATAGGCTCATTACCTATCACATAGGTAAAATACAACCAATGAAATGTAGGCATAAGTATGCGACTGCTTACCCCTTAAGGTGCTGTGGCACAATAGATGATCTGAAATCAATGTCAAAATGCCATAGCATAATGGCGAGTTATGAAACCAACATTTCAACATTAATTGAACCGTCCGCCGTATTCAGAACCCAGATGTGTGTTACTCTCCTAGTGCGTTTATTTGACGTGTACCTGTCTGGTATCTGTGAACTCTTGATTTTATTTTCCTTCTAATGCGTAAATATCTCTGTAACACTATTGGACAAAAATATATCAATCGATCAGACATTGCGAAAATCGAAAGGGTAGACAAAACCCATTAATGCCTCACCATTTGTCAATCTTAGCTCTTTCCTTAACATGTGGAAATCCCCGCGGATGTTATATTGAACCGAACCAACTAAAAGTTCATATTTCCTTCCTATAGACGTATAAGTAGGAAATATGTGCTTTGTCCTATAGTGCTCAGACTCCTCGAAAAAAAGTCCCAGTGCTTGTGAAAAACTTTGGTTATTAATAAAAGTTTAGTTAAAATGTCTATGGTTGTGATCATTTGAATTGACGAAGCAAGGTGTATTCTCATTTATCATCGTACTACAAATATGTAGTTCTCTGTAATTATGAAGTGGTTAATTACATAAACAACATCAGTGCTTAGCACAGCTTGAAGTGGATTAACAACGTATTAAATTAAGATATCGCTCGCGGCTGCGCTTGCATAACATTTGATTAGCCCACTAAAGTATTTTCTCGTTTATATAAAATGTTTTACCTAGATATAAAGTATTTATTCAACTCTCCTAATCTGTGACTATTTCCATTTTATCGTATGAATCATGAACCTTATGACGTGACTGATGAACAAACAAACTCACTTTGCCTGAGGGCGGTGGATGGACTGCTCATTGTTCCTTCAAAAGCAGGCCTTAGATGATGAAGTGCCGTGAGAACTACACGCCTTAACCTCTTCCACCCACTAAGAAGTGGAAAAATATCCGAACCCCCTCATAATAGCGAGATAACATCAGAACCCCCAAAAGTAGCGGGATACAACCCGCACCCCTAAGGCGAGCCGAGACGGAGTGACGGACAAACTCAAAGCCCTGGGGTTATCCTTTCAAGAGCTCACCGGGGATATTCGACCATGGTCAGACGGATGGTTGTGTGGTTTTAGTCGGTAGAATTCCGGCCTGGCACGACTGAGAATTTCCACGAGGAAAAACCTCCTCCTAAGCAACTGTTCCCGGAAGTTTAATCCTCTTCATTGTAAACCAAACTTCAGCCAAATTGGGGATTAGAGCGTGATTGAATTATAAATATATTCACAAACTATCAATTCTAATATTCACATTGTCAAAATTAGTAAAATATTATAAAATAAATATGGCGCACAGACGTACAAGAGTAAGTTCTTGCTGTCTTATATGTCTGTGATATTGAGGGACATTTTTTTTAATAGTTACTTTTAATACTCGTTTAAGAAGAAAAATGATAAAATTATATTAATTAATAGATTAATAAGATGAAATATATCCATTCATAAGGATTAAACATTCATAGATATCAGTGAAATCAATTCCATGAGTGCACTGAAGTCAGAATATTAATTTCCAGCTCATCATAATGTCACATATTTGACATAGATGGCAATTGAGAATACGTGAGTTCACTGTGGAGCGCCTTGAACAAACTATGAAAATCAACAGGATAACAATGGATATAGCACTGTATAATATATAAAAACAACATTTTCCTTATAAACTTCGCTCGTGACTGTGGGAAGAAATATCTGCGCGCCCCAAGGCTAACGTCTAGACACCAGACAGTCACCATTATTAATAGGTAACGTCACAAAATCTATGCCTCTCGGTGTAATACATACAAGAGCAATGTAATTATGTCGGGGTTGTTTGAAATGCAGACAAGAGAGTAAGATTAACGACTAGAATTTTCCTATGTGATGGTAACGATTTAACTAAAGCCTTTGATATGAAGATTATCTCACTCCCTATTCATTTTATTTTGAAAATTGTATAAACCAGTTGATGCTGAGGGCTGGTGAAGTTTTCTGTTCTTGATTTTCACGTGTAATTGTTCACGGAATAAAAAGTATGCATATGTCCTATTCTGATATATAATCTATATTACTGTAAAGTTTCATTAAAATCCCTTCAGTAGTTTTTGTGGGATAGAGTAAAGGCATGGATGGATGTTTGCTCACATCCATACAAACTTTAAAAATTTTGATGTCCTTTGTTAAGACAGTCTTCCTTATCCCTGGTTCTATCAAATTTCATCCTTCAGTGTTTCCTACTGCTACTGGTTCGGTTCGGCAGGTCTTTCTTGTCGCACCATAAAAACATGAAACTCTCTGCCGGCACACGTGATTCCCTCCTCCTACAATGTTGGGTCCTTTAAGAGAAGCGTGAAAAGACTTAGTTTTATGGGCCGTCAAGATGAAGGTCGCTATAGGAGCCCTACGGGTTGAGATAGCGGTCCTCATTCACGGGTCGTCGTCTTTGATTACATAAGGCGGGCAACGCCATTTTGACCTGCCAAATATAAAAAAAAAACATTCGTATAGGCTACAGCTAAAGACGTCTATTGAAATTAAATAACTATCTGATCCCCGCGACTTTGCCCATGACATACTTTGAACCTCGTGTCATCCATATATACCCGTTGTTTATTACATTTACAATAATGTATGTAAGTTTACCCGATTTGTTGCTCCTCTTTCCTGGGTAGTAACAACAAAATAAAAGTCTTCAGCCATATATATTAGAACAGAAGTATAGATAGAGTATATTTAATGTCGATTTTGAGAATGTTCGCATTTCTCATTAATATATTTAAATGCAAAGTAATAAAGTTAAAAGTTGTATGAAAAGCTATTAAAGCACTAATAGTATATTCAACCCAGTTAGTGGCTGTCGAGACGGCGCCACCGATCAACTAGACCCCATTACAGGGATGGTGACACGTGACTTTGTAGTCGATAATTGAAGCTTACGAGGGTACGCCGTGACCTTTCTGGGAGTTGACCTATTTAACAGGCGACCGCTTTACAAGTTACAGAACAAAAGCTCAAAATAAAAATGATTTAAATAGAAGATTTCGACATTTAACCTTTTCAAAACATTATTTTTAAACAACAGCGTCAAGTCTTTGGTGACCTCCTCACAAAGTCGGTTAGGCTGAATGGACAGATCTTTAAAACACTTCATTAAGTATTGTCCATACAAACTAAATAACCAAATGAAATGTAAATATATCATTTTGGGTCACCAAATGAGACTCGTGATCATCAAAAAATTCATATCATATTCGATAGCTGGAAGGAAGGAACTGGTTTGGTTTAATTGGACATAATTCTCGAATATTGCAGTTACAATAATATCAAGTTTTCTTATTACAAATTATAATTGCTTTGCATGTTATTTTTAGACAAATTCTCATTATTCTTCATGTCTGGCTTATAGCCAGCGGCTATTAATATTAGGTCCCAAATTAAAAGACTTTAATCTGTTTTATTGCTAATGAGTGTCTAGCACATAAGACCTTTTAGCCTTTTTGTTACCACCTCACTAAAAAGGCAACGGGTTCAAAATTTCTTCTAAATTTAACAACTAAAATAGACACATTTTATTAAATTTATTCGGCCCTTTAGACCTACCCCAGTTCCGTGTTTCGGAAGGCACGTTAAGCTGTTGGTCCCGGTTGCCAATAAAATGGTAGTCGTTAAGCCAAGTGGAAGGCCTTATGGGCGGCTTAAAAAATTTCAACAGCGGGTCGATGCAGCCTGCGCCTGTCCATTTCAACACGGCAATGGGCTCATCACCTGTTACGTGGGACAGAAATGCATAAAGTGAAACGTGGGCGTTAAATATCCCTCTGCCTACCCCTTCGGGGATAAAGGCGTGACAATATGTATGTATGTATGTATGTATGTAATCTGTTTTATACATAGATTTTGTACAAAGATTGTTGTGTTAAAAATTAATATAAACGCAGAAAAATATTTGGTAAATAGTAATTTTTCATAATAATTTTTCATCAGGATAAAATAGTGCGTATAGCAGGCTACCGTTCCGTAGCTCAGTGGACAGAGCGATGCCCTTGATAGGTAAAGGCCTCTCAAATTCAAATTTTGTATAAACTGGATTGTCTATTTTCACTATAAATAAATATTTATACGAAAAGTTTAGGATAGTGATTGCTCTAAAAAATAGATTATATAAAAAGATATGTTGATTTGCTGAAAATAATCCGTAGGTAACATAAATAACCCCAATACCGTGAATGTCGTAAAAGGTCATTTAATGAACGCATTCACAAAAATAATAATTTCGTAAAGAAGAAAATCTCAACCTATAACCCTATACCATCCCATCTGGCCAGTTTGGCATAGTAAGATCAAAAATACCATATATGGACGCTTATGCCTAGCAGTTAATGTTAATCGGCAAAGAGGATTTTCTTTTAATCCATAAGCTTTAATATCCATCCATGACTCTCCTTTTACATCCACCCAGATCTTCAGGCGGAGCGTGATATCACTGGGCCGTCAACATAAGAGCTACTGTCAATAGTGTTGTGAATTATCAGAATCACCCTCAATTCGCTAGATGCCGCAATGACTATCCATCATCTAACTATTAGAAAAAAAATTCACGTATAAAATTCACACGAAAATAATTTCCTTTGAGCGATTAATTTATTTACAACGTATACATATTTACGTAACAAAAGGTTCTTTTATAAACAATATGCTAACGTCAGAGGAATTCCTTTACACCAAATGCCTTTATGATCCAACATCGCTTAACTTTATGTAATCTCACTAGGGATAACTTTCACGTTTGTATTAAGTTTTACGTTGAAAGGTTACAGTTGTGTGTGCGTATATAGGATCTTTGATATTGTTAGCACTTTATACTACAAGGTTGAGAACGTTGTCGTTTAGATTTGGTAACTTTACCATTTTAGCACAACATTCATTAGCGTGTCACACCAAATAACTTTATTTAAATTTCTTACACATGGATTTATGATGTATTGCAATACTACTGGACTTCGTAACTCTTGTGGACTTCGTAGACTTCGGCCTCAATCACATTGTCAGAGGCCATGCTGCTTAAGTGGATTGTTAAAGAGTTTCATTCCGAGCTTTCTTTCAACTAAAATTAAAAAGATTCATTCGAAGTTTTATTTCGAGTTGTCCTTAAACTTTTAATTTTGTCACGGTATTATTATTTACAAGTATAGATAATCTTTATTATTCTCTCTTCTTTTCGCTGTAACCCGACGATTCGAACGAACTATCTAGATTTTTACTACTAATTTGTAAAAAAAATCTTGAATTATCTGTTACAAACCTCGTGACAGTTCTTTCACAAAATCTAGTTACAACTTTGATTTATGTTATTCTAATTCTGAGGTTGGCTATACAATAAATAAAGTTAACTACGTAATGTTCTTTCCATTACCCTTTCGTTGTAATTACAAAGGTATATCTAAACGCTTTCAGATTGACCGCTGCTTCAAATGTAATAAAAGATTCATGAATATCGACTGCAGAAACGAATTGTTGGACTTAAGCTCGCCATAGCGACAAGTGTATAAAATAAGTTTGATCTACGAAACACCACGTACAGTGTATTACACACAGTGTATTACACACAGTGTATATAGATATTGAAGAGCGTGACAATCTTAAATCAATTGTTTCCGAGTGTCCCAAAACCTCGGATAATTTTCCTTGTGGTTTCCAGTAGGTTTACACCTTTTTTCAGAAGGATCAAAATGGCAACCATTACTTTTTTCCCACATAAATATAACCACATAACTAAACACTCATATAACTAAAAAAAAGCTCTCTCATCAGTTACTGCATTTATGATCTTAGAATAGGCAAGAAAATTCAATGCGCCCTCAATTACCTACTTTATTTCAACACCTACATTTACAGTTTCAACTGTAGTCTGAGACTCACACATCCACAAAGACAATTGAAACTACTATCCTCGTATTTTTTTCATGCCGTAGATTTCATTAAAAGCAACTAATAGTCTAGTCAACAAGTTTAATAATAAATAAATATCGTTGGGACAACTCACACAACGCCATCTGATTCCAAACTAAGCAGAGCTTGTAATATGGTAACCAGATAACTTAAAACATACTTATATATTTTTTAAATACATACATATTATAGATAAATAAATTAATAAATATCGTTGGACAACTCACACAACGCCATCTGATTCCAAACTAAGCAGAGCTTGTACTATGGTAACCAGATAACACCCAGACACAGAATAAACCATCGTGCTCATCACACAAAGTATTATCCTGGGTGGGAATCGAACCCACGACCTCTAGAGTAGCAGTCGGATACACCTCCTACCGCGCCACAGAGGCTGTCGAAGTTTAGCTGTTAAGTCGAGTTTTATTTCAAATTTTTACACATTTTCTTATTTTTTTACCTACTTAATTTTCTCCAAAAATCAACTACATGCTATTTAGAATCGTATGATCAATGATGAGCAAAGAAAAAAGTTAACCTAAAAAGCAAGACTAGACTACAAGGTAACACATTTGCAAAGTTCTCATTGTGTAAAACACTAACCCAAAAATGAACCTATAAGAATCATTGCTTCATCTTTGCTCATTGGACGTCAATAGACTGAGATGATAATGATATTTGTACGTACAGGAAATTCATTTACTTTACAGTTTTCTATTAAGTGGGTACGTATATCAGAAACCTTAGACATCGTAGGGCGTTACTGAAAACCCACATACACCCTTAGGAGTTAGTGTTAGGTTTTATGAGTCACTGTCTTACATAATTGTGTGTATACTTGTTACTAAGTGTATGATTCACGCTTTTTTACAAAGGAATTTTTGAAAATCTATAGCTAGTATTGATGTAAAATTAAATTAAAAATAAGTGCCATATTGTGAAACTGTCTTGCTATTTTATGAAATTAAATGAAATAAAAATACTAATTGTCCAAGCGGTTAAAAAAACTTGAACCATTTTTAGGGCCCTTGTTTCCTTTATTTTGCTTTTCATACAGGATCCTTACGTTATAATAAATATCTAAACATATGCCCAGTTCGAGTCAACATTAGATTATATAGTTACGAGTATAACGCTGTTTGAACCGGGCACTGATGAATCAGATAATCCACAGTCAAATAGATTTATTACTGTAGGTTATTCACATCGGTTGATGAATCGGAAGATCGGAAACGTTCGTGGCCCCGCTAACTCAGTGTTCTGTAAACGATCACAGCGATAAGCTACTTTGGTGTAGCTATAGCTAGTCCTTGGATGGGTGACCACTTTGTGGCATTTATATTTGCGAGCGTTTCCGAGCTTCGGAAGGCACGTTAAGCCGTTGGTCCCAGTCACCAGTATAATGGCAGTCGTTAAGCCAAGTTGAAGGTCTTATGGGCGGCTTGAAAATTTTCAACACACTGGTCGCCACAGCCTGCGCCTTTCCATTTCAACACAGCAATGGGCTTACCACCTGTTACGTGGGACAAAAATGCGTACGGTTAAATGTAGGCGCTTAGTATGCTTCTGTCTACTCCTTCGAGGATAAAGGTGTGACAATATGTAGGTATGTAGGTTATTCACATTAACTATTTAGAGACTCGTCGTTGTCTCCTGACCTCTGACCAATCAGGTTCAGTCAAACTTTAATGCAAATTCAGTTTATCAATAGAATACCTAAGCAAGTTCACTTTGCGCACAATTGTCTACTTAATTTGTTATGAGAAAATCGAGTTCACAGTGACTAGTCAAAGGCAATTGAGCTGGTACGCCTGCCAACTCTAGGACTTTTGCCTACACAGCTCTCTTATGCGCCATAAGTCAGTGCTTTCTACCCTATTCGATCTCCATGTCACCCAGTTTTCTGGTTAGTTAATCTAGTTAAATCTTTGAACGATAATACGAGTACAGGAGGGCAGGTCCCACCACACACTCTCCATTCGTCAATCCTAGCACACAACGATCAAAGACAACCTCTAAAATTGTAACGTAGGAGTAACGAACCGAACTCCTCAAGGAAAGGGCTGTAAAATAGATTCTACCTAAGGTTTACCTATCTAACATCCCTTTCCTTGGGATAACTTCCTTCCTAGTAGGTAACCTTACCCTCCAGGTTGTTATGATCGTGCAATAGTTTGCTTTACAACGTGACATTTAGTCGACACGTGTTTTGCCTACACGTTTTTGGCAGCAAATGAGCTCAGCGCGTTCTGGTACGGCTTTTTATAACATTACCTTCCCACATATCTCGGTGATGAGTGGGGGTCCACTCATCACCGAGATATGTGTGTTTTACGATGGATTTTCGCAAGGTAACGCCCGATTCAATTAGTTATGCTAAATCTTTGTAATTTTTTTCTAATAAATTAAATACCTTATTCAAGGACTACTACTTTTGGCTGCCTCTGTGGCGCGGTGGGAGTGCATCCGACTGCTACGCAAGAGGTCGTGGGTTCGATTCCCACCCAGGATAAAACTTTGTGTGCACGAAGCACGATGGTTTATTCTGTGTCTGGGTGTTATTTATCTATAATATGTATGTATTTAGAAATATGTAATTATGTTTATCAGTTATCTGATTACCATAGTACTAGCTCTGTTTAGTGTGGAATCAAATGGCGTTGTGTGAGTTGTCCCAACAATATTATATATTAATATTAAGGACTATTAATTCTATTTTTAAAAATCCCGGCCCTTATAAAAAACGCCATTTTGTGCGTTACGTACAATAAGATGTTAAAAGTGAACACTAACAGCATTCTTGAAACACTAGCGAACTGTAGTGATATTTACTTTAATAAAATGTCGACATGGGTGTGTGGGTGTTAAATGGAATCAATGTAAATGTGATAAAGTGAAGTGTGTAGGTGTGGGACTGTGTGGGTTGGCAATACTCTAAAGCTTAATCAACAAAGACAATTTAGTCATTTAACGTCTATATTTCAGGATAGATTAAACCTGATAATGTAATCAGTGGCACTTGCTTTGTATGTGGGTGTCTATTTCACACTTAATAAAACTCTACCTAACCCACAGAGCAAGAAATATTGCTCGATACCTCTCGCTCGCGCTTTATTAGCGATGAAAGTATTTTTTTAAGTGTTCGTCCGGTTTTGAAAATCGCCTACGCTGCCTGTCAGTTGCCTGCCATTCGTCTGTAGCAATTATAGTAGGGGAAGTAGTGTTAATTTTTTCAAGGAAATTGATACCGGCTGATATTCATAACACACAACAGATCATAACAATACATAATAGATGTGACCGTCAGTCAGTCTGGTAGTGGTGGAACCAAAAGTTATTAAAGTGCCAATTAACCTAGACCTCCAAATTGTTCAAGCGCCCATACAACTCAAAGGTCTATGTTAATTGGAAAATCTATGTATGTATGGAACCTACCTAGAATTGTCAATTTTGGTTGAAAAGGTGGTCTTCAAATGATAGAAAATCTTTTAAAAAAAAGAATTGAAATGACCACAAGGAACTTGATACCGGCTGATTTTCATAATATCAGCCGGTATCAAATTCCTTGTGAAAATTAACGCTACGTTGACGTTCAATAGTAGTAGTGACACCTCATGGCACTCTTAGTTGTATGAAATATGTAGAATAAAGCGTCTCTAGAACAGTGAGAGTGATATTAATTCCTTGTTTTGTGGTCTAACCTAAGAGTATCTATAATTTAAAATATTCAGTATCAAGTAAAATTAATGCAGTGGAAATGAGAAGTTTGCGAAGTATAGCTGGTTTGAATTTAATGAATAAAGAAATGAACAGCGCGATAAGGGAACATTGCGGTATGACAGAAGATTTAGTGACTAAGATAGAAAAAGGGATGCTTAGATGGTCTAGACACATGGGGAGGATGGATGAAAATAGACTGACGAAGCAGATTTATGTGGCGAGAGTAAATTGGCAAACTGGTTAGGGGTCGAACTCGGCGTATGTGCGTCAATAAAATCGAAAATCGTTGGGAAAAAGGCCAGGTCAAGAGTACCCTTAACCGGCGAGTGTATATGAAAACACTCATGAAAGTAGAAGAAGCGAAAGTGGTATGTCAGGATCTGCCTACCCCAAGGGGCAACAAGCGTGATAATATGTATGTATGTATGTATGTATGTATGTACTTTTCAAATATTTACAAGTAACTTTAAAACTAAAAGCACCACGTGTACATGCCGAAATTTTTTCAGCAAGAAACGTTCACAAGTCTCCTAATATCCAAAGGTGCTATTAAGGACTTCGCTTTAGCACCACGTACATGCCATTAAAAACTTTTCTTCCATATTACAACGTACTTACGTCTGGGCCTGACCTAAAATGAGGCAATTTTAAAAGCATGGATAAATTATATATATTTTGTGTTTAGTAATAATTTTTAGTGCTGCATAATTTACCAATAATCATTCTATAAGTTGCAGCCGTAATTTCGTTTTCAGTTTTATTTAAGATAAATTGTTAAAGCAATTATTTGCTAAATTTCTCATAAATTTTTAATAAAGTGGAAAAAGACAATTTGATTCGAGACAGGGATTGAACCTGTGACCTTTGCCTAACCAGGGCAATTTGAAAAATGACGATATAAATATGGTGGAGAATTTCAACTTGATTCAATACGATTCGGGTAGTTCAGGTGGCTAGAACATTGCCCTGGTTAGGCAAAGGTCACAGGTTCAATCCCTGTCTCGAATCAAGTTGTCTTTTTCCACTTTATTAAAAATTTATGAGAAATTTAGCAAATAATTGCTTTAACAATCTATCAATATACTGAGTGGAGTCCATTGCATCAATGTTTAAATATAGTTGTAACACTGTACATTGGTATCGAGTTGTCCATTAACTCGATAGATGGCTCTGGTCATACTCTTAAAATGACGATATAAATATGGTGGAGAATTTCAACTTGATTCGATACGATTCGGGTAGTTCAGGTGGCTAGAACATTGCCCTGGTTAGGCAAAAGTCACAGGTTCAATCCCTGTCTCGAATCAAATTGTCTTTTTCCACTTTATTAAAAATTTATGAGAAATTTAGCAAATAATTGCTTTAACAATTTATCAATATACTGAGTGGAGTCCATTGCATCAATGTTTAAAAATAGTTGTAACACTGTTCATTGGTATCGAGTTGTTCATTAACTCGATAGATGGCTCTGGTCATTCTCTTAAAATGACGATATAAATATGGTGGAGAATTTCAACTTGATTCGATACGATTCGGGTAGTTCAGGTGGCTAGAACATTGCCCTGGTTAGGCAAAGGTCACAGGTTCAATCCCTGTCTCGAACCAAATTGTCTTTTTCCACTTTATTAAAAATTTAGTTTTATTTAAGGTTACTAGGGGTTATATCATCTTATTGTTAGTTACAATCAATATTTTTTTGATTTTATTTAGCTTGACCTGAGGCTTGCTTACTTTTTATATGATAGGTACTAGAGGACGCCCGCGACACAGCCACGTGGTGAGGATTTTTCATACCAATTACCTATCCCTAGGATAAAAGTAGCCAATTTGTTAATCTGGTACGTACCTACGTAACGGTGTAAAGGGAAGTTTCTCCATAAATTGAATCCAAATTGGTTCAGCTGTTGTACCGTGAAGAAGTAAGAAACACATTCGCAACTTTCGCCTTTATAATATTAAAAACACGGACGATTGAAATTTTTGAATCAACTTAAAATTTACTGGGGTCTCAAAGATGATATAATTATTGCGGATTAAATACAACTTTCCTAATACTTTTACTACCTGTAACCTAATACAAATAAATATCTCTTAACATAACTAGTACCTACGTATTTATTCGACGGAGACTAACAAATATATATTTTTTTATATTACAAAAACCCAAGACAGCACTCGAAACCCCAAAGAGAGGCGGAATAACGCCCGAATCCCCTGGAACGTGGTAGTGGACAAAGTCAGGCGGAAGTCCTAAGGTTATCCTTTCGAGGGCTTACCCGGGAGTTCCAACCGTAGCTGATGGAAAGGCATAGTATCGATGAGGATATTTACACGAAAAATAACCTAACCACTCCGGGAGTGCCGACAGAAGTGAAAACTCAATTTATTAATAATTTATTTATCTAGACGCGTTGGTACATGCATATATGCACACACTATAGCTGCGTATCGTAACGGGGTGTAGCGAGTCCAGAGATTTATCTCATCTAAAAAATTGCGTACCTCGCTAAAAGAAGTTTTTCCTTCAAAAATTGACCGGGATCGACGTTAATGATGATGATGATAAAAAATAATTCTACACTGAAAGAGTCCTAATTGATTACACAGCATTATTTAATAAGACCTGTAGATGACCGGAATCAACGTTTGATGATGATGATGATTATGGTCGCGAGTCCAGAGATTTTATCTCATCTAAAAATATGCGTACCGCGCTAAAAGAAGTTTTTCCTTCAAAAATTGACCGGGATCGACGTAAAGATGATGATGATAAAAAATAATTCTACACTGAAAGAGTCCTAATTGATTACACAGCATTATTTAATAAGACCTGTAGATGACCGGAATCAACGTTAGATGATGATGATGATTATGGTCGCGAGTCCAGAGATTTTATCTCATACCGCGCCAAAAGAAGTTTTTTCTTCGAAAATTGACCGGGATCGACGTAAAGATGATGATGATGAAAAATAAATCTACACTGAAAGAGTCCTAATTGATTACACAGCATTATTTAATAAGACCTGTAGATGACCGGAATCAACGTTAGATGATGATGATGATTATGGTCGCGAGTCCAGAGATTTTATCTCATCTAAAAATATGCGTACCGCGCTAAAAGAATATTCACTTCAAAAATTGACCGGGATGGACGTTAATGATGATGATAAATCTTACGCTTTTTCGATCAGGTCACGTGTCCTGACGCGAGTTTAAGATTTTATACCCATTACAGAAAAAGTGCTCAACGCCGCTAAAGAAGTTTTCACTTCAAAAAGAGCTCATTCCGCGCAGCCTTTACGTACGATACGGGAAAACGTATGACATATTCAAAACACACAGCTATTGTAATTAGCCATATGAGATAACGGGATATCTGATATGCATACAATATAAAATATATGTACAATAGACAAAGTATATAAGTATACAGGGTCACCCAAGGATTTTTATTTTTCATAAAATTCTGTATTTTGAACCTAACCTTCCACACAATTAGAACACTATTTAATACTACTTATACTTTTTTGAGGTTAAAAAGTATGTACGCTGGGGATGAAGAGTAGAAGCGTGCACGTCGCCATCCCTGCCAGCTACGGCTGCAATTCTACTCCAATACGAGTGCCACCAGGGCGAATGATGCTAGGGCGTGCCCCCGAGGCTCGCTACTGCGGGCAATACAGTCGCTTTATAGGGACTGTAAGGCTTGCGTGCGAGTAGGGGGGGATGTGTCACCTCTTTTTGATGTCTGTACAGGCGTCAAATAGGGATGTGTCATGTCCGCCTGGCTGTTCATAGAGTATCTAGACAGTTGCCTGCAGAAGTTGAAAGATTTTAATATGGGTGTGAATTTGGGTGACTTTACAGTAAACTGTCTGCTGTACGCTGATGATGCGGTGCTCATGGCCTCATCAGAAGCCGACCTTCAGGCATTAGTCATTAATATGAAAGAGAAGTGTGAAAGTAAGGGTATTCGCTTGAATGCAAGTAAAACTAAGGTTCTAGTATTTGAAAGAGGTGACGTAAGAACTAAATGCGAGATTAGGGTCAACCAGGAACGTCTAGAGCAAGTGAATGAAATTGTGTATTTAGGAAGTATGTTTAGCGCGGATAGAAGATGTGATTCGGATGTAGAACGGCGAGTAGCTGCCGGAAACAAAGTTAACGGTGTTTTGTCCCAGTTAGTAAAGCGACAAAGCATCGTAAAAGCAGCACGAATGGCGATTCATAACGCAGTGCTAGTGCCAACTTTGCTTTACGGTAGTGAAACCTGGGTATGTCAGCAGATGCATGAAAGTAAATTGAATGCTGTGGAGATGCGATGCGAAGTGATCCGCAATATGGCAGGTTTGAATGAAAGTGTCAGAGTTAAGCTGGAAAAGGGCGTGCTCCGTTGGTTTGGACACGTCCAACGAATGAGTGAGGAACGATTGACGAAGAATATATATTGTTCAAAAGTAGAGGGTAGAAGGAGTCAGGGTAGGCCGAGACTTACATATGAAGACCACGTGAGCAGATTGCTCAAAAACGGAAAGGTCAAAAGTACTCGGATACCCAGACGTGCGTGTATGAAGCGATTGTTGAATCTCGAAGAAGCGAAAGAAGTATGCATGGATCGCGAAGCCTGGCGGTCTGTCCTCTCTGACTACCCCGTCAGGGATACAGCGTGAAGATAGTTAGTTAGTTCGTTAGTTAAAAATTAGCCTTGTGTAATTTAAAATCGGTTCAGTACTTTCGGCCTCGAAACAAAACAGACCTGATGAGACCAAAACAGAGATTTACTTTCGCATTACAATGCGAAAGTCTGTTTGTTATAGTAAACATTACGTTTAGTAGTAGGGATTTTCTGAAAAATATTTAATCCTTTGCCCACTGTACTCGTATATGTTTTGATTACCATTAAATTCCGTCGTTTAAAAAAATTACAATAATGTACAAAAATTGGTCCGGTTTGTTGACATTTATGATTACTGCTCCGATCTCCTGAATAGTAGCTTGGCTAAATGGCTCTCCAACTCAGATATATTTATTCAATTCAAACTAGTAGTTCCTGAGATTATCGCGTTCAACCAAACGAATAAACTCTTCAGTATTATACATTAGTATGGTTATACATCAACCTACTTAAAAGACAGCTTTACTTTAGTCAAAATACATTATTCACAATTTAATATTCCAACACAATGGCTACCTAATTAGTCTCACATAACTGTTTTAAACTTTAAAGTACATACATACCCTTGATTACAAAAGCATATATGGAATGAGTGCTTTAATTGGTTCATAAGTGAAATGCCCACCCGACATTTGAAGTCTCGCCACCGTCACCTATGTAATGTGTGTAAAAGGGCCACAGGGACGGATTTATTATTTCCCGCCAAAAAACACACCATGTCCGAAACAGAGATTTACCACACAACATTATAATTCATTCCTTATTTTGACGTGAAATTAGATTAAATAATAGTTAATAATGATGAAATTATGGCTTGAATTTACGGGCCTCGTATTTCATTCAGGTCGTAAATGATGCTATTGCTTCCCAGTCATGAAAGTTTAATTACTTTCAAGCTATTTTCTATTATTTACGAGGCCTTATAAAGACGTGCGTACGCTAAACCCTTGCAATTTTTCATAATAACTCACATAAACCGAGTGGTAATATCTGTAAGTGAGACCTCATGTAGTACTCAGTGAAAATGTACGTAGAAATAAAGATATGGGGAACAAAACGTTTCGTCTTAAAGTACAATAGTCCTCCCGGTCTGGCGCCCATTCCTCCCCTCACACCCTTTACACCCCTTTCTCTGTGAGAGGCGCCTAATGAGAAGCGTTGAAACCTAAAATTTGGTGCCAGCTCGAACTCTAAAGTGCTCGAGACGGTTGAGAGTTGAAACGTCGACAACTGAAGTGAAGCAGTCCTCCAGAATCGAGCAAAAATAACCTTTATGTCAAAGTGATAAAGATAAAAGTCCTTGTAGTACTTAGTGTTTATCGTTCTTAAGTGACAAATGGCGGTATTGATAGGATTCCAACGATTCTATCTTTAAGAGATTTTAAATCAGAAAGCTCCAGATATTTCACTTACTCTAATGTATTTATGGTCATGCAATGTTTAGAATGTAAATCACATTCATGTTATAATAAAAAATAGGTACATCAAACCATGATTCATTGTTTGTCTACCACAGCTTTACACACACATTAGTATGTACAAAATCAATACAAGGGCGCACAATACAAATATTGTAATACTATTGATAACAAACGCCATTGACACTATTGAAAATAAGGAATTTTTTGATAATGAACTTCTTTAAGGAAGGAAAAAAGGAAAGGACTATAATCTCTTATGTTATTTTTATACTTTCATATTTCATACGTAAGTTATTTTTTATATTGCGTTACATACTCATATTTTATGTACTACTCAGGACTTCACGCGAAATTATATTTGCTTACTTACTATACTTCTACTCTACCTCTTACTTAAAATTAATCTATTAGGTGTTAAAAATGGTTAGGGGCAGTATTACACAGGCTGAAAAGCGTATGTGTGAGTGAAATGAAATGAAATGAAATGAAAAATCTTTATTCATGTAGGTCACAAAGTAACACTTATGAACGTCAAGATTATTGCTTCTACATTTACATTTACTGCCAGATTCGCACAGCAATTGGTAGAGCCTGAGGAAGAACCTGGCAATAAAACTCATGGCCACTCTTTTCTAACCGCCAGTAATTACATTAGTTTGAGTTACATGATGTTTGACCAAATATATAGTAATGAATATATACAAAACAAAATCAATGTTGTGTGTAAAATGAATTTTTACAAAACAAAAAAATACAAAATAAATGTTGTGTTTAAAATCATATCAAAATTAGAGCTATTCTAGTTGCCAGTTCTAAGGGCAGCCTACACTTTAAGAAGAAGAATCTAGCAAGAAAGTCAATGGATGCTATTTTCAAATATGTAGGTATGGCTTACAACATTAAAATCACACTTACATTGTTCCCTTGGATTTATGTGAGAACGGTCGACTAAACTTAGTTTGCCTTAAATTTAAATAATTTTATTTGTACCAATTGCAATAACAGCTATGAGCTGACCAGTCCCAACAGACGGCACCCGTTCACGGGTATGACGTATATATCAGCCATCGCCCTACTCAACCGTATTATAGGGAATAAGGCGACCCGATACATACGCCACCACTGCCGGGACACTTAGGCAAGCATGACATACCCAAAAACTGCACAGCAACTATCATGTCAATTTCAAAATAATAAATAAGTCTACTTGGTGCTCACACAAACTCAAATTACATATTTTTATATTAGTTATTACTGGGACTAAACGCCGCCAATTTAGAAACCTTTAGTTGTCAGACGTTTCAAGTTATTCAATATGCAGAAATGTAAAAATACAACATATATATGCAGATTCAAGACAAATACAAAATAACACAAAGTAGTTCGAGCGAAGAGCAAGCAACTCATTTCCATTTATTTTTATCATTCAAATAATCATTGATTGTGTAATAGGCCCTTTTCAAGAGGTGCGTCTTAATTTCCGCCTTAAATTTATGTAACGGCAGGTTCATAATGTCTAAAGGAATTTTATTATATAGGCGTACACCAATTCCTGCAAAAGAGTCGTGAACCTTTTGTAAACGATGATGCGTTCTAATTAATTTATGCTTATTTCTAGTATTTATCGAATGTATGTCACTGTGTCTATTGTATAAATGTATGTTCTGTTTAACTAACATGATATTTGCAAATATATACTGTGATGCAACCGTTAAAATGGCAATTTCTTTAAATTTCTCTCTAAGAGACACTCTAGCACTTAATTTATATATTGCACGTATAGCTCTCTTCTGGAGTACAAAAATTACTTGTATATCAGCTGCTTTGCCCCATAGCAAAATGCCGTAAGACATGACATTATGAAAATAACTGAAGTATACCAGCCTAGCAGTTTCCACATCAGTGAGCTGCCTGACTTTACTAACGGCAAAGGCTGCCGAGCTGAGTTTACCTGCAAGACACGTTATATGGGCATTCCACTGTAGTTTGCTATCTAAAGTGAAAAGTGTTGTGTCTAATTGAGTTTACTTTGCATGAGTCAAATATGTCTCATGCAAAATCAGGTTTATAGAGCTATCAGGGGACCAAGTCGGCAAGCCGTAGAATAGTACCAGAATCTCTGTTTTTAGCTGTCAAAATACGTTTAGTAGAATGTATACGTAAAGTAGGTACGTATTAGTAGAATTCTATAGGCCCGATTATAATAGTAGACTATGAAAAACTGTCAAAATTGTATCGGTGGCTTTCAATTGAGCGATGATATCGATTCTATTTCGACACGATTGAAATAGCTAACTCGGCGCCCAGGAGTTAACGGTTCGATAGTCGCTCAGTCGAAATACCAACAATCAAAGGAGGTGTACTGCTGTCTCGAAGATTGCAAGGGGCCTATGTGCACCCAAGAAACTCTGATCACATCCTCCAATGTAGTTAACGTATCTTGAATAAAGACACTGACAAGAATGCCGCAAGGCGTAACCGGTCAAGGTAAAAGTAAATAATGTGGGATACGAACTTGCGTCTTTTCCCTTGCCGGGAATGTTTATTAATTAATTGCTTTAAAAAAAATTCGAATTCTTGATTATAAATGCTGTAGATTCGGACGCACTCATAATATGTTATGAGTGCGTATACACTGCAATATACGTATACACAAATACTGAAGAATTAAAATGCAGTGCGTAGACACATACACTGAAATATTAAAATTCAGTGCGGAATGCAATTGCTTCTAGTCCACAATGCACTTGGCCGTTTTCTTTAAATAAATAAAATAAAAATACTCGAGATAAATGTCATTTCTGTTACCTACATCAATTTTTAGTATAACTTTTGAGAGCTTTAAAATTACGTATGACGGTATCTTCGCAAAAGCTTGCCCTCGTGGTGCCACTTGTATAAAAGGGCCACCTTACTCTTCAGTTTCGTCAGAAGGCCGACACAAGAGGGAAATGAAATTAATAATTCTGAATTCTTACATATTTTGTTGTAACCCAATTTAATATTAATCTCACTTTGATATACTAGATATTTTTTATGACCTTAGTCAAAGTCGAAAAAAGTCCCAGTGCTTGCCCGTGACCGCCAAGTGTGGTCCCCTGAACGTCCTATCATCATATATTTTTTAACTTTAAACCTTTAATTTAAATACAAGATGCCCACAGCTTTACCCACGTGGTGAAATTTTGCAGTTCTCATTTGCCATAGGGTATATATAGTAAGCTATCCTTAAAAGCAACCGCAAACTTTTCTGTAGACAAGGAATAATATCGTGAGTAAAAGAAATAATAATGTGTTTTGGTATAAATCTTTCAGAGTTTAGAAATCATTTTCGTTAAAAAACCCTCAGTTAGAACAATTATCGTCATATTTTAATCAATTCATCTACATAAAGCCTTTACAAATTTTAAACTTTAATCTTTTTCCTGAATTTACTCTTTCTATTGGTGGAACTCGTAATATATCAAAACATTAAACATCATGTTACTAAAATAAATGATCTATTATCGATAGGACTATTTCGCTTTTGCTCCGATTACCTACTCACCTATTTAAAATTCGTTTATTCACGAATCCACTCAAATTTCATAAAGGTGGGTTAAAACCATTATTATTTATAACAGTTATTCTATGTCTAAGACAAGTTGTCAGCTCAGAACCTGTTAATGTGGGTTTCCTACAAATGTTCCCAATATCTACACATAAAATGTAACCACCAAACCCTCATGACTGTCACAGATTAATTATCATAAACTTTGAGCTTACATAGAAAAGTACACAAAAATATCAATTAACATTTATCTTTTTTTATTATCATAATAATGTTATTCATGTTCATTATCTACGTGATAATCTTTTGAGGTACCTACAGACTTCACAATACAAAATTTTAGACAACTATCTAAGTAAGGTAACTAGGTATTTTTATATTTTACTTTAGCAAATTTTTGCAAACAACAAAACTATTGAACACATAATTCTGATAAAGCCGCAAATAATATTGTTTAATAGGTTTCCAGTACACAAGGTGCTCTTTAAAACCATGATTTAGTAATATAGAAAAAAAAAGCTCGATAGGGAACTTTGTTCGTTTAACCTTGAGTGACGTGATGATAGTGAGTGTGAGGGTGAGGGTGAGGGTGGGGGTGTTTTTTTGTTGTTTTTTTTTTGTTTTTTTTTTGTTTTTTTAGTGTATCTTGAATTAATATCAAAGAAAAACAAAGGTATGCTATGCAATAGCTTAACCGCGGCAGTCTCCGAGTGCCACACGTCTTTTTTTGTGATTTTTTACTACACGTGGAAGCCTTAACAGACCTAAGGGAGAGCGCGTATAACGTGCGTCTAAATTCATACTTCTTCGCGTGCAGGATGAGGAAAATGGGTTAAAATCTCAGGATCTTGACCAGGTTTATATGTTAACCCTGAAAACTCCTGCCTGTTGTTTGTTGGTTTTCCCTATACAGAAACGCATGACGAATACGTTGGACTGTAGCCTATGCCTACTTTTGCTAAACAAGAGCTAGAACGGACCTTCACATTATGGAGACGAGATCGTTTAATCTTCCGACGTCATTTATCAAATTCAGGTTTCTTCGTCATAATTCTTTTTGATACATCCAACCCCTAACTTGAGTTGAATTCTGGAGTTCTATTTATTACTAGGAGATTAGGTTTAGGACATCTTTCCGAGGAGTAACCCGGGGCGTCGCTCGGCAGGGACTGTGTGGTTTTAGCCGGTTCGAGTCCGGCAAGAAATCCGAGGGGATTTCCACATGTTTAAAAAAAAGGAGAATGAGTTTATTATTTTAGTGCAAATTATGTCGTTTATCTCACGGCGCCTGGGGTCTACTTTCCTACTACTTCTCCTAACGGTCATTGGCATCCCCTGTAGTGGGACTATTGACACGTATATCATCGCTTACGATGTCAAATTAGCACTTTTTGGGAGTTTCCCTCTGTTCAATATTCAATACTGAACATGTGCGTGCATTAGCATTATTATTTTTCCTCGTTGGTAAAATTTGTAATGTGACCATACTGCAGATGTTACCTGTACCTAGTATCCTATAAGCTAACCGTTGACCTGTACAGATTGTTGTTATACAAATTAAAAACCACACGTCTGCTTCTATTCAAATACCCTCTTACTGGCCAGATATTTGTGCACCACGAAATCTAATGCAAACTATGTCTGCGCTAGTTACTAGGTTCATAAATGTTAAAATTATCAATTCACAACGCACTTTCTGTGCGCATAGTTTGCAGAAGTAGATTTCTTATCAATTTAAATTGCTACAAAGAGGTAAAACGGAATATCACTATCTAAAAGTAAATTAATTAGCCTTTTTCATACTTATATTACGCAAAGAACTATTTTATATTAATTTTACTAGTTACATCAAAAATTATATTTTTTCTGCAGCTCGCTACGGAAGCGCTACTAGAGTGTTCGTAGCACGTAGCTCCTGGGACTTATATTAATTCAGTAACTTTCGTTAAAAATAAATAAATGAAATAAAAAAAAAACCCTGCTAACTGCGATCTCCTCTTCCAGGTTTTGTGGATTATGCATGTAAGACCAAATTTGTAATTCCATATTACCAGTTTTTTCATTAAATGCGCATAAAAGAATATATAGGTAGGATTAAAAAAAAATTTACCTGTCTGTCTGTCTGCTTTTTTCTGGTAAATTTTGGAAACGGCACGATCGATTTTAACGAGATTTTTACTGGTTGATAGTTGATGTTACAATGGATACGGGAACTACGCGGGTCAAACCGGGCTTCGTCCACTAGTCAATAATATTTTATACTTCTTTAGGCTACCGTAAAAATTAAGGAATCATAAACAATATTAGCTGTATGGAAGTACAACATATTTAATGTACTAACAAACAAAACAAAGTTATAATGGAATTATAATTGCATTCCATTTCCTGATCCAAGTTGGCTGACCAGTAATTTGTTTTGGAGATATGAATCAAAGTGTTTTAGACGTAATAATACAATTTTATGTTTTATTTTTTCAATAAAAACACTCTCCATTATTAATAACGTTTTTTATGAGTATATCGATTATCAATTCATCAGCAAAATGAAGTCATAATCTTTAAATCAAAAACGGCAGTCTTCATTGCCCAAGCTAGATTTGAACCCAAGTAAGTGCTGACGAATTCATACCGCGTTTTGTTTTAATGCGTTATCGCGTCGTCATTCCTGCTACATATTCCAGTGGGATCTGTGTATGGGGCTGCTGGCCCTTTATGGGCCTTCTTATCCACTATACCCCGCGGTGTTTCATCTTCTTCCCAACTGGGTCGCAGGGAAGGCCTGAAGGCAAGTCAGAGCGACCCGACTAAGATAATCCCCCGAGATAAAGGCTCTCCTTGGAGGGCGGCCTCCCACGATCTTCCAAAGTAGTTTAAGCAATACTTCGAGCCACCCTCGGACGTCCCTTTGAGGATACGGGTCCAACGATATCAATCTTTTAGATTTGAAGGTGCTCTAACTATATCAAAACGTATTCCTTTATTTTTTAGGTACCCATAAATAGGTATTTTTTTTATTATGTTTCGCTATGTCCATCCACCTGTATGAAGTGCAGCAAAGATATTCTTAGTACTTCTGCTTCAAAATTGAGTTACAAAATTCGTTCTGAATACACATAGTCACATACATACAATTGCAAGTACCTACTCGTATATAATAAATGCGTATAAAAATGAGTATAAAGTGCATTGATTTAATATATTTTTACACCGACATAGTAATAAAACAAATACTTTAAACTAAATATCCAGAGGTCCCTCTCATACATCGAAAGCTTTCTATCAACCCGCCATTACTGAAACCTTTCAGAAATATTGTAACATTGCTCAAACCATATTTCGATTAAGAGATCCATTTGTGAAACAATACCAAATTATCACGTTGCTGGTAGAACTGACAGCTGCGCAATGGGGTCGAAAAGTTCTCGAGTGGCAACCACTGGAAAACGCAGTGTGGGTACCTCCCGCAAGGTGGATTGACGATGAGTGGGTGGTAATTGGCTGAGCGTAAATCGAACCGTTGCCAAAATGTGTTGTGTAGGTAACACAATTGCCACTAGACAATAATCATGACTCTCTTTTAACCATAGAAGCGCTCGTGGCCCCGCGGTCTCAGTGTTGTGTAAACGATCACTGAGTTACGCAACTTTCACTATGGCTGGTCCTCGGATGGGTGACAACTTTGTGGCATTTACATTTACGAGCGTTTCTGTGCTTCAGAAGGCACGTTAACCCGTTGGTCCCGGTTGCCAGTGAAATGGCAGTCGTTAAGCCTGGTTGAAGGACTTATGGGCGATTTGAAAAATTTCAACAGAAGGTAGCCACAACCTGCGTCTGTCTATTTCAACACGGCAATGGGCTTACCATCTATTACGTGGGACAGGAATCCACACGGTGAAAAGTGGGCATATAATATACCTATGCCACCCCTTCGGGGATAAGGCGTGATGGATATTTATTTATTTATTTATGTTTAGTTGTGCAGAGTAAGTAATTATAGTTAAAAATCCATAATTACTTACTCTGCACGTGAGATAAGATTGACGATTGATCTATCAACTGCAACTCTAACCGCAGAACAACTTTAGCCCACACTTGGCATTGAAACTTGTTATTATGTAGTAGGCTTGTAGCGGTTATTAATGCACTGTTGGAAATAATCAGTTTACCTTTGAAAATTAAGCAAGAACTCTATGTCTTTTTAATGAAGCATATTTGTATTTAAAAATAACATGGAAGTCTATCACGACTGCCTTAGTAAGGTGTGGTGAACGTGGTTGGTGGTAAGTTTATATACCTAGTCAGGTCATAAGTATTGTCACACAGTAAAAACTTTTCTTTTACAATGCTGGCCACAAAAAAGTTTATTGAATTCCAATTTCGAATTGTTCATGAAAATAAAAATGTATACTTTTTAGAATTTTACTCATTTTTAAATATGGAGTGGACGCTTAAAGAAGACCGTGTTGCAGTTATTGCGTTGCAACGTTGCGGTTACGCGCCAATTCAAATTTTTGACATACTGAAAAATTTGAATATAACCAAAAGATTCGTTTATCGTACCATCAAACGATACAATGAAGACTCTAGTGTAGATGACAGGTCAAGAAGTGGTCGCCCTCGGTCTGTTAGGACTCCAGCAGTGATAAAAGCTGTGAAGGCGCGAATTCAAAGAAATCCCAAACGTAAGCAGAAACTGTTGGCCCTTCAGATGGGGTTAAGCAGAACCACGGTGAAAAGGGTGTTAAATGAAGACTTAGGGCTTCGGTCATATTGAAGAAAAACAGGACATCGTTTAAATGCTCGTCTAATGGACCTGAGACTGAAGAGATGCCGCGCTTTGTTGAAGCGGTACGCGGGAAAAAAAATTCGGGAAATTCTTTTTTTAGGATGAAAAAAATTTTACCGTAGAAGAGAGCTACAACAAACAAAATGATAAGGTGTACGCACACAGTAGTGAAGAAGCGAGCAACCGTATTCCGCGTGTCCAACGAGGTCATTTTCCACCCTCGCTCATGGTATGGTTGGGAGTTTCTTATTGGGGCTTAACAGAGGTACATTTTTGTTAGAAAGGTGTAAAAACGAATGCAGTTGTGTTTCAAAATACAGTCCTGACGAACCTTGTGGAACCTGTTTCTCATACCATGTTCAATAACAGGCACTGGGTATTCCAACAAGATTCGTCGCCAGCTCATAGAGCGAAGAGCACACAAGACTGGCTGGCGGCGCGTGAAATCGACTTCATCCGGCACGAAGACTGGCCCTCCTCCAGTCCAGATTTGAGTCCGTTAGATTACAAGATATGGCAACACTTGGAGGAAAAGGCGTGCTCAAAGCCTCATCCCAATTTGAAGTCACTCAAGACATCCTTGATTAAGGCAGCCGCCGATATTGACATGGACCTCGTTCGTGCTGCGATAGACGACTGGCTGCGCAGATTGAAGGCCTGTATTCAAAATGACGGAGGTCATTTGAATAAACTTTATTGTCATAAGAATCTATGTTTTGTTAAGTTTATTTGGTATATAAATGGTTACATAATTAATAAACTTGTTCCAATTATTTAATATTAAACATGTGACAGAATTTATGACCTGACTAGGTATACTACTAGTTAAGTCTATAAAATGTCACCAACTTATAGATTATCACTGTTTGTTTACGAAAATAAAAAAGTAGGCATCCACAAAGAAGGGATTTTTGAAGTCTCACCAAAATATAACGGTGGTTAAGATATGTTGCGAACAAGTTAGTTACTTTGTACGTTAGGTTTTATAAGATAGTACTATGACAAAGTTCCCCTACAAGTTTTATTATAAAAAGTTCAACTCTGCATCTCATCTGATCACTTTTACAGCTAAACTATGTACTTAGGAGACCGAGATAGGGGATTTTATTTTCGCAAACTAACTTGTATTGTTTTAATGCTAGCGTAACGCGATGTAGATACCTATATTTATACTATTATTATAAAGAGAGAGAAAATGAAAGATTTGTAAGCTTGTTTGTGGTGAATAGGCTCAGAAACTACTGGGCCGTTAGATTACTACATTATTCTTAAGTAACTTTGAATTTTCAAAAAGTTTAGGAATCCGTACGAAATCTCGAATAGGAAAACTTCACCACGCGGGTGCAGTGAGCTAGTTTTCTATATATGTATACAATCTCATATTAAATTCACCTTTATGAAAAAAAACATTGTTCCCCTATAAGGCTCCAATTCCTGTTAATAAATAGGCATCCAATTCCTGTTAATAAATAGGCATCGTTACGTCATATTTGGAACCGACCATAAGGGACTAATGATCTTTCCAAACATTTTTAATAATGGTTTCCCATTTTTTTATTTATTACTGAGGTGGCATACAAGCATACGGTCCACGTGATGGAATGTGGTCACACGGGAATAGTCTCACACCATTACATGGAACTAAATTTTAATGGTGAAGTTTGGAATAGTATGCCTCTGCATACGCGTTCGGTGTTAAAGGTGTGTAAGTATGTACTGAAGATGTAACAGCAATGAACTTAATTATGCATAGGCTGATTTTCTACTGTGTTACCTAACTTTATTTTATTTATTTTTTGTCATAATCATGATTTCTCTTCAACATCACACACAATCTGTGACAAATTATGATTGGGACTAAAAAATGGATATCAAAGTTACGTAACACAATAAAGAACCAGCCTGCATACTTAATTCCTTTGCTCTGTACAACCCATATTACTTATGTTGTCGACTCAATCCCTTGTAGATGCCCTACTGTTCGTTACCCCGAATGTTGCAGAATTTTTTGTAGACCGGTAGCAAATCAAGATATAAAAATATTAATTTACTAAAAGGTGTATATACTATAACTAATGTGAATTTATAGTTTTGGAAACCATAACTAAATGACACATTTTTATATTTTTATGCTAAACGACGATACGAATACTTACCAAGACAATTTTTATAAAAATAACTACCTAATTATAGACTACGCCAATTCTATGTAATCTTCAAAACAATTACAATTTTAAATTCAATTCAATTTACAAAGAAAAACAACATCAACATGTTAGAATAATAATATATATAAATATAAATAAATACAATAATAAGTTAAAAAAATAATAATAAACATCAACATGTGTTATTGTATATGTGATGACCAGCGCTACATAGCGAAGAGCTATCGAATTACATTGGAGGAACATCTCAACCCATTCCTCCACACATGGATCAATATCATTATAAAAATACATTAAACTTATTGTTATTAATGCACTGTTGGAAATAATCAGTTTACCTTTGAAAATTAAGCAAGAACTCTATGTCTTTTTAATGAAGCATATTTGTATTTAAAAATAACATGGAAGTCTATCACGACTGCCTTAGTAAGGTGTGGTGAACGTGGTTGGTGGTAAGTTTATATACCTAGTCAGGTCATAAGTATTGTCACACAGTAAAAACTTTTCTTTTACAATGCTGGCCACAAAAAAGTTTATTGAATTCCAATTTCGAATTGTTCATGAAAATAAAAATGTATACTTTTTAGAATTTTACTCATTTTTAAATATGGAGTGGACGCTTAAAGAAGACCGTGTTGCAGTTATTGCGTTGCAACGTTGCGGTTACGCGCCAATTCAAATTTTTGACATACTGAAAAATTTGAATATAACCAAAAGATTCGTTTATCGTACCATCAAACGATACAATGAAGACTCTAGTGTAGATGACAGGTCAAGAAGTGGTCGCCCTCGGTCTGTTAGGACTCCAGCAGTGATAAAAGCTGTGAAGGCGCGAATTCAAAGAAATCCCAAACGTAAGCAGAAACTGTTGGCCCTTCAGATGGGGTTAAGCAGAACCACGGTGAAAAGGGTGTTAAATGAAGACTTAGGGCTTCGGTCATATTGAAGAAAAACAGGACATCGTTTAAATGCTCGTCTAATGGACCTGAGACTGAAGAGATGCCGCGCTTTGTTGAAGCGGTACGCGGGAAAAAAAATTCGGGAAATTCTTTTTTTAGGATGAAAAAAATTTTACCGTAGAAGAGAGCTACAACAAACAAAATGATAAGGTGTACGCACACAGTAGTGAAGAAGCGAGCAACCGTATTCCGCGTGTCCAACGAGGTCATTTTCCACCCTCGCTCATGGTATGGTTGGGAGTTTCTTATTGGGGCTTAACAGAGGTACATTTTTGTTAGAAAGGTGTAAAAACGAATGCAGTTGTGTTTCAAAATACAGTCCTGACGAACCTTGTGGAACCTGTTTCTCATACCATGTTCAATAACAGGCACTGGGTATTCCAACAAGATTCGTCGCCAGCTCATAGAGCGAAGAGCACACAAGACTGGCTGGCGGCGCGTGAAATCGACTTCATCCGGCACGAAGACTGGCCCTCCTCCAGTCCAGATTTGAGTCCGTTAGATTACAAGATATGGCAACACTTGGAGGAAAAGGCGTGCTCAAAGCCTCATCCCAATTTGAAGTCACTCAAGACATCCTTGATTAAGGCAGCCGCCGATATTGACATGGACCTCGTTCGTGCTGCGATAGACGACTGGCTGCGCAGATTGAAGGCCTGTATTCAAAATGACGGAGGTCATTTGAATAAACTTTATTGTCATAAGAATCTATGTTTTGTTAAGTTTATTTGGTATATAAATGGTTACATAATTAATAAACTTGTTCCAATTATTTAATATTAAACATGTGACAGAATTTATGACCTGACTAGGTATACTACTAGTTAAGTCTATAAAATGTCACCAACTTATAGATTATCACTGTTTGTTTACGAAAATAAAAAAGTAGGCATCCACAAAGAAGGGATTTTTGAAGTCTCACCAAAATATAACGGTGGTTAAGATATGTTGCGAACAAGTTAGTTACTTTGTACGTTAGGTTTTATAAGATAGTACTATGACAAAGTTCCCCTACAAGTTTTATTATAAAAAGTTCAACTCTGCATCTCATCTGATCACTTTTACAGCTAAACTATGTACTTAGGAGACCGAGATAGGGGATTTTATTTTCGCAAACTAACTTGTATTGTTTTAATGCTAGCGTAACGCGATGTAGATACCTATATTTATACTATTATTATAAAGAGAGAGAAAATGAAAGATTTGTAAGCTTGTTTGTGGTGAATAGGCTCAGAAACTACTGGGCCGTTAGATTACTACATTATTCTTAAGTAACTTTGAATTTTCAAAAAGTTTAGGAATCCGTACGAAATCTCGAATAGGAAAACTTCACCACGCGGGTGCAGTGAGCTAGTTTTCTATATATGTATACAATCTCATATTAAATTCACCTTTATGAAAAAAAACATTGTTCCCCTATAAGGCTCCAATTCCTGTTAATAAATAGGCATCCAATTCCTGTTAATAAATAGGCATCGTTACGTCATATTTGGAACCGACCATAAGGGACTAATGATCTTTCCAAACATTTTTAATAATGGTTTCCCATTTTTTTATTTATTACTGAGGTGGCATACAAGCATACGGTCCACGTGATGGAATGTGGTCACACGGGAATAGTCTCACACCATTACATGGAACTAAATTTTAATGGTGAAGTTTGGAATAGTATGCCTCTGCATACGCGTTCGGTGTTAAAGGTGTGTAAGTATGTACTGAAGATGTAACAGCAATGAACTTAATTATGCATAGGCTGATTTTCTACTGTGTTACCTAACTTTATTTTATTTATTTTTTGTCATAATCATGATTTCTCTTCAACATCACACACAATCTGTGACAAATTATGATTGGGACTAAAAAATGGATATCAAAGTTACGTAACACAATAAAGAACCAGCCTGCATACTTAATTCCTTTGCTCTGTACAACCCATATTACTTATGTTGTCGACTCAATCCCTTGTAGATGCCCTACTGTTCGTTACCCCGAATGTTGCAGAATTTTTTGTAGACCGGTAGCAAATCAAGATATAAAAATATTAATTTACTAAAAGGTGTATATACTATAACTAATGTGAATTTATAGTTTTGGAAACCATAACTAAATGACACATTTTTATATTTTTATGCTAAACGACGATACGAATACTTACCAAGACAATTTTTATAAAAATAACTACCTAATTATAGACTACGCCAATTCTATGTAATCTTCAAAACAATTACAATTTTAAATTCAATTCAATTTACAAAGAAAAACAACATCAACATGTTAGAATAATAATATATATAAATATAAATAAATACAATAATAAGTTAAAAAAATAATAATAAACATCAACATGTGTTATTGTATATGTGATGACCAGCGCTACATAGCGAAGAGCTATCGAATTACATTGGAGGAACATCTCAACCCATTCCTCCACACATGGATCAATATCATTATAAAAATACATTAAAATACAAAGAATAATAAAACAAGTTCATCTACCGCGAACGTACCATTGATGAAATATCAATACGATACAAATAGGCAATCATATATATGCACTAAAGTCCTTGAACTTTACCTGTTAACCAGAAACTATTTATCAATGAACTGCCAATACGTTTTAGTCATTCCACAAATTTTGGGCAAAGCAATTTCAGACGTGGAAAATGTCATAATGTCATTATTACCTTTGTGAATATGCAATGAGTATCAAACTATTATACTAAAGAACTCGCTTTTCGAAACTTTCTTTGTTTAAAATCTTCCTTCTCTTCGCCATAACCTCAGCAGGGTAGACAAACTTGAGCCTCAATTGTCTCGGTAGGCTTTAGAAGATAAATAAATAAAATAAATAAATATTGTGGGGCATTTTTTTTTACTATAACCTAACCTAACCCAATATCCGCCGTCGCCTCCTTCGCCAGCGAGGTGATGGCGGTAAAAAGAGAGGAGCTACGAGTTCGGGAGCGAGCAGGACGCACGCTTCCGTCTCGAGGGCGTCGAGCGCGGCGCCGGGCGGATACGCGGCGTACCGCCGACTAACTTGTAGCTGTGGGCGGAAGGTCGGGGGACCCCGCTCACAATAGCCTCCTGGCGGCTGGCACCTCTCGTGTTCCGGGGTGCATTCAGGTGCCCGCTCGATCACTCTCTAGATTGGGGACGGCTCGAGCGGGCATAACTTAACCTCCTCCGGGAGATTGTGGGGGGCAGCACATCTGGCCCCCCGAGGAGAGCCTTATAGTGGGGCATTCCCTTAGCCGGGTCGCAGTGAATAGCCCTCAGGCCTATCCTGCGACCCGGTTGGGAAGAAGGTGGAACACCGCGGGGTTTAGTGGGTAGGACGGCCCCCAGAGGGCCGGGAGTCCCACACACCATCCCTGCTGCCCCCGAAGCTGACTGATAAACATACCTATATACTTAGATTATATAAACACCCAAAAACCACGTCCAGTACAACGCGTGTCGTCAAAGTTGCTCCCCCTTTTTAGCCATGTGTGGGTAATCCACGCCCGGCGCGAGTATATTACGTACGCCGTTGCGTTTGTGTGCGTCACGTGTGCGCCAATGACCGTATGGTGCGTCACATGTGCGCCAATGACCGTATTGCGTCGCGATGACTCAATACGGTCATTGGCGGGCGGATTGACCGACATACCCGAAGTAGTGTAAATTTTTGGCTGCATTTTCGTCGCCCGCATTAGTAATCTGGGTGTTTATATAATCTAAGCCTATCTATTTCTAAATACACACATACATAGGAAACACCCAAACTCCGAAACAAACATTTGTAGATCACACAAATATTTCTTTCCGACCCGTGAAACGAACCCTGGACCTCAGCCGCGACAGTCGCATACAATACAACTGCGCCACCGGGGCAATCTGACTGGGAATACACTTGAAAGTAAAGGCGAGCAACTAATTTACTATAAATTTTGTAAAGAAAAATCCATAAAATCTGATATCAAGTGTTTATAAATTTTTAAAGCAATTTCTTTACTAAATTTCTCATAAATTTTTAATAAAGTGGAAAAAGACAATTCGATTCGAGACGGGGATTGAACCCGTGTCCTTTGCCTAACCAGGGCAAAAGTTCTAGCCACCTGAACTACCCGAACCGTATCCAATCAAGTTGAAATTCTCCACCATATTTTAACCGTCATTTTCTTCGAATCGAATTGTCTTTTTTCCACTTTATTAAAAACTAGATGACCCCCGCAGCTTCGCCCGTGGAATATTTCGACCTCCCGTCGCTCCTATTTAATCTCGTCGCTTATAAATTCTACAATGATGCATAAAAATTTGCCCGATTTGTCGACATTTATGACTACTGTATTTTATGCTCGACATTTATGCTCCCCAGTGTAGTAGCGTAATGATATATAGCCTATAGCCTAAACACTCTAACACGAAAATTTTTTTTCAAATCCGAAACGTAGTTCCTGTGATTAGCGCGTTCAATCGAACAAACAAACAAACTCTTCAGCTTTATAATATTAGTATAGATTTATGATATCAAGTGTGACATCATGTACTACCTATAATATTGTTTGCGATAAATACATCTATATCAGGTCAGGGAACGCGTTGAGCCTTTTAAAGCACTTCACACTGTTGCCATTCTTATCACATCAGTCGAACTTCCGAGATATTTTTGCACACGCGTCACGTGTGTCATATGCGAATTTCATGCAACTTTGTATGTCGTTATCAGTTTTTTGTTGAATAGGGGAAAAACATGTTGACATTTTCCAGAAGAGATTAATGATACTATTGATTGTTGTCATGGATAAAGCGCTCGTGGCCTGCTATCTCAGTGTAAACGATCACTGCATTTAGCAACTTCCACTATGACTGATCCTCGGATGGGTGACCACTTTGTGGCATTTACATTTGCGAGCGTTTCCGTGCTTCGGAAGGCACAGTAAGCCGTTGGTCCCGGTTGCCAGTAACATTGGCAGTCGTTACGCCTAGTTGAAGGCCTTATGGACTTGAAAAGGTTTGAAAAAGTTCAACAGCACGTCGCCACAACCTACGCCTGTCCATTGCAACACGACAATAGGCTCACTTGGGACAAAAATGCATAGGGTGAAATGTGGGCTTTAAGTATGCCTCAGCCCTTCGGGGATAGAAAATATATATGTATGTCTTGTATGATTGATAGCACTTGATGGAACTTGATACATAACACCACTTGAACTTTACTATTTCAAAACATTTACTTAGTAGAAGAAGACGAAAGAATATTTATTGTGTGAAAGTAAAGGCTGGAAGGAGTCAGGGTAGACCAAGACTTACATACGAAGACCATGAGAGCAGATTGCTCAAAAACGGGAAGGTCAAGAGTACTCGGATACCCAGAAGTGCAAACGATAATGAATCTGCAGGGAGCAAAACAAGTATGCATAAATCGCGAAGCTGCTTGATCAGTCCTCTGTGACTACTCCGTAGATAAATAGATATTTCATTATATTATAAACGAATATGTGGATCCTTCACACACGCTAAAAATAACATATTCCTAACTACAGTGAAAGTTATAAAACGGTAAAATCCTGTCATAAACTCAGCGTCTTTCCGGATCCAATCCAGAACCCCACTTCATGAGAGCCGTAAATTCATAATGTTTGACCGTTACTCACAAAGAGCCATAAAAATATTCCCCCTTTTATTTATGAACGCGTGTTCTGAAGTATGAAGTTAATATTACTATGTGGTACTCTGAATACTGGACCTCACACATACCAACGCTTTTCATGAAATTTTGATTACGAACCAGTTTTTTTTTTACTACTGAGTTGGCAGACAAGCGTACGGCCTACCTGATGGAAAGTGGTCACCGTAGCCTATGGACGTTTGCAACACCAGAGGTGCAGCACTCGCACTGCCGACCTTTTATAAACCTTCTAAGACCCCTTTTGAAGAACCCCATACTGTAGACGTTCGGGAAAACCCAGGCAGGGAGTTCATTCCACAATTTAAACGTACGCGGAATAAAGCATCTTACTCTTACTTACTTAATTACTTTTTAAAAGCTTTTATTTCACTTACAATGTGCTTATACTGCCTCGGTGGCGCTGAAGTCTCGGGTTCGATTCCCGTGTCAGAACAAATATTTGTTAATTTCGATGAGAATTTCGAATATTGGGTGTTTTCAATAAATAATTTAGTTAGGATAAAATAAATGATAATGATGTCTATCATGACATGACAAAAGTAATGATGTCTATCATTACTTAAAAATAAAAACAGAAATATTTAAGTATGTTTATCAGTTACCTAGATCCCGTTCCACAAGCTTATATTAGCTAACATTGGGCTAGATGGCGCTGTGTTGAAATATTCCACAATATTTATATTCAATATATCTATGTATGTTTGTTCCGCTGAAACCTTGCAACTTAATTTTGAAACAGATACCTACCTGCGTTCCACCGATTAAGCTGAAATTCTAAATACACGTTTAATTTGAATGACAATGCATGGTTACCAGAATGACGTCATTCTAAATCCAAAATGGTGGATTAGTTATTTACAGTACAATGCTTGGCTTTGAGAGATGGGATGAAAGCACAGAACATTAAGATCAAAAGTATTCTAAAGTCTTGCTCGAAATATAAACTCAAATCCAACCAAGTTTCATTACAAATGATACTGTAGTTTTAGTGTGATGCTCGTTTGTGATACAGACAGACATTTTCTTTTTAATTTTTATTTTGTATTGGTTATATGATTAAAAAAAAACTTTAATCTTTACAAAATATATTCAATGATCAGAATTTGGACTCTTTACAGTTTTATCACTACATGTTATAAAACAAAGTCCTCCATCACGTCTATCTGTGTGTTGGCGATAAACTCAAAAACTACAGCACTGATTTTTCTGCTGTTTTCACCAATGAATAGAGTGGTTTTCGAGTAATAGTTTAGTATTTAAAATGTTTGGTTTTGGTATTTATTATAGTATATTATTGACTAAAATATATGTAAAAGATATTGGCAAAGATACCGTCTGGGTTGTTTACTGGAGATCAAAACTATGCCTAACCCTTTAGAGGTATAACAAAATGGTGTAAGGTGGAATTGTATATCTTATTTAGGTCTACAGAAAAGTCCACGATGGCATATCTCTATCTCTTAAGGATAACATACTAACTAACTCCATTGGGGTAACTAAACCCCTTCAGCCGGCTACGAAACTCTTCTGCGTAACTAGTGACGTACGAAGAATACCTAAATCTTCTTAGACGGTTACGGGAATACTTTACCACGCAAGTGAAGCTGCGGGCATCAGCCAGTTATAAATATAATAAATATTTTGTCTATCTATCTATCTTCACGCTGTATCCCTTACGGGGTAGTCAGAGAGGACAGATCGCCAGACATCGCGATCCATGCATACTTCTTTCGCTTCCTGCAGATTCATTAATCGCTTTATATACGCACGTCTAGGTATCCGAGTACTTTTGACTTTTCCATTTTTGAGCAATCTGCTCACGTGGTCTTCATATGTAAGTCTCGGCCTACCCAAACTTTTTCTACCCTCTACTTTCGCACAATATAATATTCTTATTCAAAAAATAAATAAATATTTTGTGCTTCATAGATATCTGTCATAAGACTGTAAAGCGACTACTTCAAATCTTTGATCTTGTAGCGTGAGCTTCTCAACCTTCATGAAGTACCCCTTCAAACTCTTCAACATAATTATAATGTAAATTAATTCTAAACTGACTAAGACACTTCATGATCAACTTTCATCGTCTAGTAGTTGTTAAATGACCACAAACTTAAATTTGAGGCTCGGTTAAATTGGTATATCGTAAAGCAAACTGAAGAAATTTAGAGCTAATATTATTGGTATAATATTTTTTTTATTATAATATTGCGCTCATGGCCCCGCTGACTGAGTGGGGCGACGATCACTGCGTTAAGCAACTTTTGCTATACCTGGTCCTTGGATCGCTTTTACATTTGCGAACGGTCAAAGTGAAACGGTGAAAGTTTATAGTTTACTACTTTAGTGCAATATAAACATTTTCTGCCAGTAACATGATAGTCGTTAAGCCAAGATAAAAGCCTTGAACACGGTTTGAATATTTTCAACAGCTGGTAGTAACAAACTCCCTCTTTTACAGGGCAATAGGCTTACCATCTATTACGTGGTACTGATACTATTGGTGAAATATATTCGTATTGTATGCCTCTACCTACACCTTCAGGGAAAATGGTGTTACTATATGTACGCATGTCAACACAGCTTTTACGATACGCATCGGCATTCGCGATAACCTTTATCGCCTACTTCAACACAAATATAACGGTAATGTTAGAATTACATACGATCTTGATAGTTGAATTTCACGGTTATTCAGCCATAATGTCTTACATTTACCTATATGCCATCAGCATATAAAACGTGAACGAATGTTGACTGATGAAGTGCAAAATTTGGCTAAACGGGTATACATAAAACATTCGAATTAGGCAAAGAATCGCAATTTAGTGTTTAGATGATGAGTTTTTGGGGCAGAAAATTTAACTGGTGAATAACACAAGAGTAAAAACAAGTTTATAATATTAAAAAAATCCATGTTTTTTATAAATAGACATATTGTCGCGCTTTTATCCCCGAAGGGGTAGGCAGATCTCACCGCATGCACTTTTATCCCACGTAACAGGTGGTGAGCCCATTGCCGTGTTGAAATGGACACAGGTTGTGACGACCTGCTGTTGAAATCTTTCAAGCCGCCTATATTGCGTGCTCCGTTGGTTTGGACACGTCCAAAGAATGAGTGAGGGACGATTGACAAAGAATATATATTGTGCGAAAGTAGAGGGTAGAAGGAGTCAGGGTAGGCTGAGACTTACATATGAAGACCACGTGAGCAAATTGCTCAAAAACGAAAAAGTCAAAACTACTCAGATACCTAGACGAGCATGTATGAAGCGATTGATAAATCCGACCCAGTCGACCGGGTCAAAAAAGTTTTTGGCTAACTTAAAATGGGTGGAAACAGCTTATATTCTGTGCTGTTGCCACCGTCTGCTTGTAAGTTGGAAGCCGAAAAACCCCTCCAAAACAGTTTTTCTCCACTGAGTCTAGTTTACTCTCGAAAACCTAGAACCCTGTTAAACCTTGGTCCATAGCTCGGGGGTCAATTCTCCCTTTAACTTTATGGTATCTAGCTTGGGGATAAGTAATGGGGTCCCAGCGCAAACTGCCGCTTCTAGACCCACATTTGAGATCGATCTGGGATTTTAATGACCAGTTTGTACTCTTTGACTGAGCAGAGTAGTAAGCATCTCAAGTCTTTTTCCACGTCTCCTTTTGCTTTTTAATAGTAATCGAAATCGCTGCTCCTTACACTTTGGGCAGTATAACAGTACTGTGCTACCAATGATGCCAGTATGGGAAGGTCTCGAGTAAAAGTTTTGGTGGTATGTGATCTAGGACCTCAACGATGCAACTTGCCCGGTGGTTACTAGTGCTCTTTACTTGATAAACATATTCCGTTCCAAGTACTGAGCAACATCCATCCATCGTTTTTCAACGGCCATCGTTTTCCTCAATGGAGATTCATGGAGATTCCTCAATGGCCATCAGGGTTTGGCCTAGACCAAACCTTGATGGCCTAACGGTTGACATCTTCACAACGTTGCTTGCTAGCAATTGTTATTTCTAGTACTTTTTAACCTAGATAAACTGAATTGATTGTGTGTATTCACATAGATAGTGTGTCTAGGATCTGAGTCACGCTCTCCTGATAGTAAATCCAACGCCTTAAACCACTAGGCTCAATGCATTAATCTAATTAGTCATACTACATCGGGTCATATAGGTTACGAAGTAGATACTATTCCCTTAGGTGTTGACCCAATAGATATACAGAGATATCTCGAAGTATAATTGGGTGGGCGCAACTAATTCGATTCTATTTAAGTAACTGTCTATAAGAGTTTTGATTTATAAGTAGTGTTTTTTGCACAAGATGGCGAGATGCTGCAGTTACTTATGTTACATTGCTATCATTACCATACCCTTAACTATGTATATATCCTTAAATATAATAAAAGTTATGAATTCTAATATATACTTGTATCAGGTTCACAGGTATACATGTATCTGGTTCGAGAACGTTCAAAATTAGCTTTCTTTGAGAATAAGTGTCTATTAAAATCTTTATTTCTATGATCACTCAACAATAGTCGATTACCTTGAATAGAGATCGATTCGACGACCTACATTTACATGACCTACGGTTTGATTGCCTACCCGCCCTTCAACAAAACTTCGTTAATTGCTTAAAAAACATGAACTGTTAGGGCCTAGCACCTGTTTGACAGCATACATTAATATTCTAACAAGATATTATAAATGAACACACAGTCACTAGAATATGTAAAATTTGTAGGTACTTAGGAAGTCTACTTAATAGATTTTAAATTACACCGCCGAAACCGATGCACCATAAATAAGTTGGTTGAAACTGGGGAAATCAGTGGTTTGATAACAGAAACTCGATTGGAAAATGGTTTTTCTGTAAGTGGTAAAGAAAAGAAAAGATGAGTAAGAAGAAGAAACATGATTTAGAGAAGCATTAGTGAGCGGGGTCGTCGAACGGCGTCGGCGTCCGGGCCGGGAGGGGCGACGGTTTCGGCGCGCGCTATCGATCGGATCGCATACCTTCCTGCGGCCGCAGCAGAGCATCCTCCGAGCGCGCGACTGTCCGCCCGGCGAAGATTTCAACCTGGTAAGTTTTCGCCACTGCATGGGTGCAGGTTAGCGCGGCGCCTGCGGGAGCGGCCGCGGGGCCGGCAGCTCGCGCATCGCGACGCGCCGGGCGTCAACGCGGCCGGAGCGCGCGAGCCTTCCTCGCGAAGTGCCTGCCGCCAGCCCGCGCCTGCGCGCTCTCACACCTACCCTGCCACCCTCCTTGCCCCTTACTCCTCGCGATTAATAATTCCGGCTACGCTGCCAGTGCGTATGTGGGTTAGTTTTTTGGCGATCGATGCGATTATTCGGTGCGAGTTGCTTCCGGACGCCAGACCTTCGTGGTGCACTCTAGACGTGGCTAGACGACCTAATAATCGTCTTCCGACATCACCCCTTTAAACGTCGCGCCGACGCTATATGTGTCCTTTATAGTTTATCGGGGAAATATGGGTCAGACGCGTTATATAAAACCACTTAACATGCAATGGTATAAAGTTTATCCTACTAAACTAGTTACATATATTACGTAGCACATCATATCTATTCATGAATTGTCAAACATCGACATGTAATAGCAGCAAACGAGAAAACAGCTATTGATTTTTTTTTAGTCAATATCAATTAATTTTGCCTGTAGCTTATCTATTGCATAACTTAATCTAACATTGCCAATTGAGTCGTCAGAAATCAATTTTTTAAATAAAAAATAGAACAGAAAATAGGTACCTAAGTAGTACACAGACTATACTATCTTCTTAATCCCCTAAAAAAATAAAATCCATCATTTATTAATAAGCCACCTTTCAATCCCAAAGTTTAAATCATAAACGAGCCAATAATTACGCGTGTCGTTATAATTACTCACAAAGGCCAAAAGTTAAACGTGTTTCGAGCGATAATTAGCTAGAATGGTAAAGGGAGGGTTAGACACATCCGGCGACCGTACAAAGACCCGGACTAAACCACAAGAGGAGTGATGCTGGCTTCCCAAAGCGGGCTTTGTAAACATGAACGGTTCACTTTTCTACTTACGGTTGAATTAATTAATTTTTACCAAAATTTTCTGAAATTCGTTTTTATATGCCCAGGTGTGTTTATTTCCCAAATTCAATTACATACATACATACATATCCCCATCGGGGTAGGCAGAGACTATGGCTTTCCACTTGCTACGATCCTGGCATACAACTTTCGCTTCTTTCACTTTCATAAGTGTTTTCATACACACACGCCGGTTAAGGGTACTCTTGACCTGGCCTAAATGTCTTCTAGAATATTAAGAGGAAATAAACTTCTATTTTTTTTTAAATAAAGATCAGTAGTTAGGTCTGTGCTCTGAGGAATATTTTAATATGATGCCCCCTGGTACTTTTTATCTATGCACCGCACGCCATAGTCAGTTCAACCTCACACTGCGTCCGGAGTGCTCGCATACGGTAAGGTCAGATAGGGACTTACTTCCGCGTATGCTTAGATTGTGAAATGAACTTCTTACCTGGGTTTCCCCGAACATCAAAAGTTCGAGGTTCTTCAATGTCTTATAAGTTTTAAATATGGTCAAACACTCGTAGGCTACGGTGACCACTGTACATCAGATGGGCCGTATGCAAGGTAGGTTAGGCATACTATAATCCCACATTTCACCATATGTAGATTTGACCTACGTAACAGGTGGTGAGCCCATTACCGTGTTGAAATAGTCAAGCGCAGGTTGTGGCGACCCGCTGTTGTCATTTTTCAAGCCATCCATAAATAAACTTTCAACTTAGCTTAACGACTGCCATGTTACTGGCAACCGGGACCAACTTAACGTGCCTTCCGAAGCACGGAAAAGTTTGCAAATGTAAATGCCACAACTTTTTTTGTGTATAACAAGATGCCTGGACAACGTAATCGTTTTGCGTCTACAAATACCTTTGAACTAACTTAATACGTTCGAAACTTCGGCATAAGTACCTAAGTAAATATTTAATAAGTGGCTAAAATCTCGAGTAGCATGTAAAGTCATATGCGACAGGGTCCACTCGTATCGTGAAGTTTTCCATAACTTGTCCCGCATTAAAAGTATCCTATGTTTCGTTCCAGGATGTCAGCTAAGAAAGAATAATAGAAAGAATCAGCCTAAAAAGTTATCACAAATCCTGTTTAACTAAGAAGAACTATATAAGTCAGTTCACCGGGCAGGCTATTGGGTCGCCAGAGGAGAGCCCCAACCCGACTGTAAGGGTCAGCACAGACGGACGGACAGACGGACGGATGACCTTAAAACACTAGATATGATGACACTATGATTTTTTTTATACCACTGAGGTGGCAGACAAGTAAACTGCCCACCTGATGAAATGCGTTCACCGTAGCCTATGGACGTTTGCAACAACTCGCGCTGCCGGCCCTAAAATGAATGTATGATGAAGAAAACAGAAGGGCCCAAACTAGGGCGTCTTTTTGTACAGTAATAATGACCTCTGCCGTGTCCTGCAATCCCGGGAGGAGAGGCAAAACATTGCGGTGGTTTAGTGGGTAATTTGGTCTCTCTCCGAGAGAAGGCGTTCCACACAGGGTATGCTTGTTTAGTGGTAAAAAAATGATATGACGTATTTTGTGATAGAGCAATTACGTCGAGGTGTGTCGTGTGTTCCGATAATTGGTCAATTCCAAACCAATTTCGTTTCGTCTATCTTGATAACTGTTGATTGCATTTTTAATGGGATCCAGAAAAAGGTTTGCTAAATAGGATATAAATTTTAGTTATTTAATGTGTAAATGCTTTTGTGTTTCATTTATTGTTTGAAGTAGTTATTTACAGTATAAATGCCATAGCGTAGAATTAAGACCATATTATATTTAGACAACTGATAAATATACTCATATATTTCTAAATACGTACATTTTAAATAAAAATACTCCGAATATAAACATTGTGGATCACAGTTATATTTGTTTCCACTGGGATTCGCATCCGGGACCTCTCGTGACCATAGGGCTGGGCTATTTCTCGCTAAGAGAATAAGCAATAAGCATGTCATACAACGGTGCAAGCGGCCAGCCTTATGGGAACCTTACCTGTTGATTTTGATAGGGAGAAATTCTTCGACACCTAGTCGGGGCATCATTGTCAGTCTTATAATAATCCCCACTCCCTTTTTTGTACTGTCTTTTACGGTTTTTTTTTAATTATTGTATGTTACAATAACATAACATTTACGACATAATAATTCTATTCCTTCTAAAAACAGTATAGAATTATTATTGACAGTGTGGGTAAAAGATGACGATACAATTGCTGTCCGAGAAACTATATTTGGATGCTAGGACTAAAACGTATTCAGCTGTAAAAGCTTTTACAACTAGCATCCCATACAGTGCTTTACAATAAATTATCCTGAGGTAACTAGAAACAAAAAGATGGTTTGTCTGTTACTTGGAATACTGTGCCAGCACACGTGTTTCCCTCTTTTACAACCCTGGGTTCTTCAAGGTTCTTCATCCTTATTGTTAATAGTCTTGTAGACTGTGCCAGTGGCCTTTAATTCGCTAAATGTCGCCATAGCCTTCCAACAGACGGGTGGCGTCACTTTGGCGAGCTAAATAAAAAAAAAACCTTAAATTTTCAAAGACTGATCAAGACAAAAGTTTTTATTTCGTTCAGTAATATATATAGGGCAAGTACGCCTGGAAATAATATGCTTGTAAGGCTATTCAACCTACGTTGCTCTGCTTGCTCTTCTAGGCAACTAACACATTGATTCTATTTTAAAATTGATAATTAATTTAGAAGCGCTCGTGGCCCGCTGACTCAGTGTTCTGGAAACGATCTCTGTGTTAAGCAGCTTTCGTTATAGCTGGTCCTTGAATGGGTGAGGGTGACCACTTTGTGGAATTTATATTTGCGAGCGTTTCAGTGCTTCGGAAGGCACGTTAAGCCGTTTGTCCCGGTTGCCTGTAAAATGGCAGCGGTTAAGCCCTGTTGAAGGCATAACGGGCGGCTTGAAAAAAATCAACAGCAGGTCGCCACAGCCTGCGCCTATCCATTTCAACACGGCACACAACCTGTAACGTGTGACAAAAATGCATACGGTGAAAAGTGGGCGTATAGTATGTCTCTGCCTACCCCTTCGGGGATAATGGCGTGACAATATGTGTGTATTAATTCAAAATAATATGCTTGTAAATAGGTTATAAAAAAGGTTTACGTTTCTTAACGGTTCTTACCCGGGTGGACAGCGTTTCGAACCAGTTGGCATGATTGTCCTTTGTTGTTTTTTTTAACGTAAAACACGTTTCATTACCATTTCTTTCTACATATTTTTTTATAAGAGTAGAAATCGGCCCTATTTTTAATAATAAGTAAGTATCCAAAATGCTACTAATTTACATTTTTTATCTTTATACTGTACCCCTGACAGGGATTATTAATTAATTCATTGATTATTAATTATTAGTTTTAAGTTGACTAAATCACAACAAAGAGAACCGAGTAGGTGAGACAACAACCTCTTTGTACTGTCACCGGTAGATGGCGCTGTACAATTGTAAATTTAATTATTTATTTCTGTGGTTATGTATGCGATTAATTTGACTATTTTAGGTTCATCTTAAGTTCTTTATCGCAAATATACCACATCTTTTTAAAAATCAGGTTGAGGATTTTTAAAAATACGTGGTCTATTTTTCATTGATTTTGCTCATTTTAATCTATTCGTACACCGTATGCAAGTTAGGTACATTAGAAATTAAATATACAGAGGATGGAAACCACTTTGACAGTAACATACATACACACATATTGCCACGCCTTTGTCCCCGAAGGGGTAGGTAGAGGCATATTGAACGCCCACACTTCACCGTATGCATTTTTGTCCCACGTAACAGGTGGTGAGCCCATTGCCGTGTTGAAATGGACAGACGCAGGCTGCGGCGACCTGCTGTTGAAATTATTTAGGCCGCCCATAAGGCCTTTAACTTGGCTTAACGACTGCCATTTTATTGGCAACCGGGACCAACGGCTTAACGTGCCTTCCGAAGCACAGAACTGGTTTGGGTCTAAAGATGTTAATTTGGAAGAAAATTTGAACCCGTTGCTTTTTAATGAGGTGGTAACAAATAGGCTAAAAGGTCTTATGTGCTAGACACTAATTAGCACGACCAATTAAAGGACTGGTAGTCTCGGACTGACAGCAAAGCGAAGAGTATAACAGAAAGGTGTTGCCAGATGCGTGTCTAATACTATATATAATTTATTCATTCGAATACAAAGAGCACTAACATTTTTAATAAGATATGGCGACGATGAAGAATTCATAAATTAATAAATATTTTACCATTTCAACATGGTAGGCATAGGTAACTATGAACTACTATATCGGAGTATCCCGTTGCTATTACTAACTTGTCATGTCTCAAACTGGGTCAAACAATTCTTATTTACTGTGTAAGTGTGACCGCTACTTATTATATGTTACGAAGATAAGAACATAATTAAAATGTAAATTTGTTTTTATTTTATTTATATATACACTGTGACCGTGGACTGTGGCCCATTTTGATACCTAGGTTAATGATAATATAGTAAATACTTTTAACCTAAATATTATACTTACATACAATCACTGGGTATGAATATTATGGTTAAAGGTATATTTACGAATGAGTGAAGAACGATTGACGAAGATTATTATATTGTTGGGACAACTCACACAACGCCATCTGATTCCAAACTAAGCAGATATTGTGCGAAAGTAAAGGGTAGAAGTAAGCATGGATCGTGAAGCCTGGCGATCTGCCCTCTCTGACTACCCCGTCAGGGATACAGCGTGAAGATAGTTAGTTAGTTATGTATATTTACCATGTTTTAATTTATGTTTTAGATATTGTGTTCACGATAGTTTGTGCCATGATCGTGGAGGAACTACCGTGCATCTTAACTTTAACTGCCTCGGTGGCATACGTTTGATCGGAGAGAAACGAAAGAAGTGAGCGTAGCTAGTCTTCTCCGATTCGGATTTTTGCTTTGTCGTCGAACTCCTCCCAAACCACTTTAAAAAAAATTTGATCAAATTTCTCCCATAATATGACATTAGCCAAAGATGGTTTAGAAAAAATAAAATCGCAGATCGGACATACCATTGAGGAATAAAAAGAAACGAAACGCTTCGCTCCATTTAAACTTACCGGGGACTGCAAGTGCACCCAGTTTTATTTCTAAAATTAGATAATCAATAGAATCAGACATGTTCTTACCATGACAGCTATTTATGTGTGGCTTAATGTTTAGTAGTTACCGTAATTTATAATTATGTTAGAAATTTTACATACATACATATGAAAGCATGATAAAGTACATACATACATACATCCTACGAATATTATAAATGTAAACGTTTGTAAGTAATGATGTGTGTTACTCTTTCACAAAAAATCTACTGAAGGGATTTTGATGAAACTTTACAATAATATAACACGTAAGAATAACACCAGGCTACTTTTTATCCCAGGATCAAGTTCCTGTGGGAAAAGGAAACGAGAAAACTTCACCACGCGTACGGAGCTGCGGGCGTCAACTAGTATATACATATTCATCACGCTTCTACCCCCGAAAGGGTTGGCAGAGCCATACTTTACGCCCACATTTCAACATATGTATTTTTGTCACACGTAACAATAAACAAGTGTCCCTGTGTTGAACAAAAGCTGTGGCGACCTGCTGTTTAAATTTTTCAAGCCGCCATTAAGGCCTTCAACTGGGCATAAAGACTGCCATTTTACCGGGACCAACGGCTTAACGTGCCTTCCAAAGCACGGAAACGCTCGCAAATGTAAATGCTACAAAGTGGTCACCCATCCAAGAACCAGCCATAGCGAAAGTTGCTTAACCCAGTCATCGTTTAAAACACACTCAGTTAGCGGGGAGAACCTTTCTAGATTACAAATTTAAGGGGTATTTATGATATAATTAATATACTAATTACTTTTCAAAATTATTTATAAAGGTCGTCGAGTATTAATAAATAACCTCAGAATCATAGAATATTGATTATCGGGATATTTACCATGTCCACTTTCATTCGCGTGTCGAGATCTCCGGGGCCAAAGCGACCTCATCTACTAGGGGTGCATTTGCTGACTATTAGATAAAGCAACGCCGCAAACACTCTTATGGAGTTGAGAGGTCTGACGGCAGTCGTTACCAACGATGGCAAAAATTAAAACCCAAATGATAGCTACTCCTAGCAGTCAAATAAAAGTAGAACCCAGGCTACAATCCAGGTAAAGTTTAATATATATATCCATCACGCCTTATCCCCGAAGGGGTGGCAGAGGCATATTATATGCCCACTTTTCACCGTGTGGATTCCTGTCCCACGTAATAGGTGGTGAGCCCATTGCCGTGTTGAAATAGACAGACGCAGGTTGTGGCTACCTGCTGTTGAAATTTTCAAGCCGCCCATAAGGCCTTCAACCAGGCTTAACGACTGCCATTTTACTGGCAACCGGGACCAACGGCTTAACGTGCCTTCCGAAGCACAGAAACGCTCGCAAATGTATATGCCACAAAGTGGTCACCCATCCGACGACCAGCCATAGTGAAAGTTGCGTACCTCAGTGATCGTTTACAGAACACCGAGACCGCGGGGCCACGAGCGCTTCCAAGTTCGCAAGTTTAAAAGCAACTGTAAAAACACTTAAGATTAAGAAGAAGACTTTTATTTACGAGTATCCGAAATTTCAGCACTGTTGCAAGCGCCACATTAAGAGATTACTTAGAAATATATTTTCAATATCTTTGAATTATATCGTAGCCTATCTCATATCTTATGCTGTAGTTAGATTTAATGTTTGCTGGGGCTGATGTTTTCTGATATTTTCATTTCAGAGCATTTCCGTGCTTTGACCCAAGATCCATATAGCCGATAGTACTGAGTGCTAGTAACATGGTAGTCGTTAAGCGAAGTTGAAGGTCTTAAAAACAGCTTGAGAAATATCAACAGCAGGGTCACCTGCCTGTCTCTGTTCGATGAAAACGTCAATAGAGTCGGCAGTGGACGTAAGGGGCCCCATCTGTATCTCACGGGCCTAATCGACTTAACCTGTTAGCGGTGCACCTTTTAATTAACTAAAGGAATCGGCAGCGACGCCAGATGCTGTACCCTGTACGCTCTCAACAATGCCAATAATAAAAAGCCAATGCTGCTTGCGCCTGGCAGCCAATAAAAGGCGGACATTAGCCAAATCCAGGTATGATTTAGCAGTAATATGCAAAGATGAAGAAGAGAGTTGGCAGTGCGAGTATACACCTGCGTCGGGCCGTCTGATACCATAGATATAAAAAAATACTACGGTTGAGAGAATCTTGTTGCGTATTCATCTTGAATAATAATATGGGTAATGAGGTCGGAATCGTGAACCTAAACACCAATTTACACATTCATTTCAACCTACTTATAATAATAGTACTATATTATTCTGTACTTAATTTTAATTTAATAGCGTATCTTTCATCCCTGAGACAAATTATATATATAATATTTGTCATAGGGATGAAAGATACGCTCCACTAACAATTGCATCCCCTAACACACAATTGGTGGAGTGCGGCTGCACCAAGACCTCGTGGTGAGCCTGGAGGTTGACATTCTTTCAGTCATTCTTTCTAGTTAAGAAAACCATGGTGCGAGCTATGGTCAGCAGCGGGAGCAAGTGGACTCTGCTGCTTCTTTCTGCGAGCATAACCAGGTCGCAGAAAGAGGCGATGGAGAGAGAACGGGAGAGGCCTCGCCCACCCAAGTTCCAACGTCGCGGACTTGTCTTCGCCCAAGACTACTGGCCACGTGGCGGGTGGGCTGCTCGCCGTCCTTACAGAAGCAGGCCTAAGACGGCGATGTCGTGAAAATGTCACTCACGCGCTTCATGCCCTAAGAAGCGGGATAATACTTGAAGCTTTTTCGTGCTTTTAAACGTTTCTGCCATACATATTACTGGAATCAAACATAGCTCACATAGGACCCGTAATATACTATTACCGTGGTGCTTCCCTATTTCTACAGGATTTACACCTAGTTGCTTTCCAGGTCTCCCGCTTTGCAAAGGAGGGAAGAGGCATTACGTTCTTTTCTTACTTCCTCACATTATCTTCTGATTAATTTCGTTGCGGGCTCCAAGACATGCTAACTTCTCCTGGGACATCACCGAGATCGAGCTCGGTGTAACTTTTCTGATGTTTTGGTCATTGCTGTAGATCCTGGTTTACAGAAGTCACAGTAATGGGAAAGTGGGTGGGATTAGTCCCAATAAAAAAATACTTAAAGCACAAAAAGATTCGGGATAACTCCCAAATCCTTAGGTGAGTCCGCGGTGATAGCTAAAGTCTGCCGGGAGCACTGCGACATATTTCCTAATAGTTACCCGGGGCACCCGGCAATAGACAGGTAGGAACGGTGTGGTTTTACTCGGTTTGAGTCTATACACTATCCGAGGGGATTCCCTAAAATAAAAAAGGGATGAAAGATAAATGAAAACAATAATTTTCATCAGTGGGCGTCATTCCACTCATGATGATGAGTCAAACTTATAACATATCTCTTTCTGCGTTGAAGATGAAAAAATAACGTAATTAAAAAAGCTCTTTACTTATAATAATTTCAATGTAAGTACTTATATAAAACATATTTACAGACAGCTCCCTGAGTAGGAAATCCGTTCCACTTAATGTACAACATTTTTTTTCAACACTTCCAAATAATCATTGGTAATGTCTTTTTAGAGTTGCCCCACTAATTCCGTCTATTTATTTTTCAAATTATAACCTACAGAACTCCAAAACAGACCAACTTATGGTAAATATTCTGGCAAATCAGGACATTCCGACACGCAAAGCATTGTCACGGTGTCTCTTTTCAGGGGTGGTAAGCACCAACAGTCACAGTAATGTCTTCGGGCTGAATGAGCGCTGCGAAAACCGCATATTTCCTCAAAGCCGCAGTCCGGGCCTGGGCTGTACTCTCCAGAAGGACATGCTGAAAAGGAATTACATTAATAGTTAAAGAGAATACTGTCAGAATATACCTTTTGTTTTTAGTATGAAAATAGAGACCAAAGGATGATGATCAACTGTATTTTTGCTAAGCAGATCAAATAATTCAGTCTATTAAAACATCCAAACTCGGAAACAAACATATGCGCTTCCGATTCAGGATGAGCGTCCATCGTCGGTAACTATACCATCTCACATACAATCAGGGTCTTACATTCTACTACATTTCTACTACATTGTCATTAAAAATGGCATTTACTTAGAGAAATACTTTAAAGTGCAAATAAGACTATCATTTCATTTATCAATATGACAATAAATTTACAAGGCAAATGGCATTTTTAGAGCCATTATAATACTGTAATAAGCCATATAAAAAAGCCATTGGAATAACCGACGCTTGCGCTAACAAAATTAGCTTATAAAGATACAAATATATATAGCTTATATAGATAGAACGCACACATCGCAAATCATTATGAGCAATTATAATTACAAAAAACGAACTTAGAATGATAGTAAATTGAGTAATTAGATTCGCCATTATTTTCCTTACAACAAGTTGGGTTAAACCTAGAGTTTCTCATCGTTAAGTTTGACGTACTTCTTTTTTTGACGATTGGGAATTCCCGCTTTATAATTATTCTATTAAAAGTGTTTCTTTTTAAGTTTCAGTTTTGGGTGTAAAATCTCCGAGGTTCAAGCGACCTCACCTACGAGCGGTGCACCTACTGAGTGACTAACGCACAAGGCAGCTAAGGGGTTGGCAGGTCAGAAGGAAGTCGCTCTCGACAATGCCGAATATCAAAAGTCAAACAATAGCTGCTCCTGGTAGCTACATAAAAATGAACTCTGCTCCAAATTTAGGAAGGGTTTAGATGAAGAGTGAATTGTTATTTAAAAAGTTATGAGTAGAAATTTATGAGAACAATATTATTCAATTAACAAAACAAAGTTAGGTTAGGTAAGTCTGTAAATAAATAGTAAAATAAAACAATACTAAACTTACCAAACGAGTGTTGAAAACAAAACAAAATCACAAACATTAAAATAGCCCACGATCTCATGTTGACGGCACACACATATAAATCTGAATGCATTATCACTGATACATTTGTGTTTATATAACTTTTTGACTTCTTATATATCAGTTAAGTTTAACTCGTAGGTACGGTTAAAACGTAATTTAAGTACGTGTTGACTTTTTAATATATACTTGAAATGAACCACTGTATTTAGTTTATGGATATAAAACATGTAGAAATCTTGAAAATATACACGTTTTCAACTTTACAACTGAAGGAACTACACTAAATACTTATATTACAAACTATTTATGCTAATGTCGTAGAAAATGACTTCATAGCTAGCTAGTAAAGAGACTATTAAAGTACTAGTTTAAGTGTAGATAATCCGAAACACGACTTCTAAGATCAAGACAGTCCTGAGCAAATGCGATTCTCTCGTTATGTTTTCGTTTTTATTGACGTCGTCATATAAAATAATAGAAATATGAGTCTTTTGTTCTGGCTAAACGTTTCATGACAATTGACATCCTTTTTTCCTTCATCGAAATAAACACTAAACATTTTTTTTCTTTGGTAGTAACAAAAATATGGAAATGGATTGTTCTTGTTAATTGTCTTTAAATGGTGATTTGGATTCGAATAATTGAAGTGGTGGAGAAGCGTGTTGTTGGTCACACTGCCGTGTCGTGTAGAGAGAGCGAAAAGTAGAAAAGTGCAGAGTATGAGAACTACGGCAGCGTTTGGCTGATGATGATTTGACTAATATTGCAGGACATAGTTATTTTTTTTTCGTGTGGAAATCCTCATGAATGCTATGCCGGACTCTTACCGACTAAAACCACACGTATCCCTTACATCTGTCTATAGCCGGGAGTCCAGGGTGAGCCCTCGGAAGGATAGCCCCAGGGCTCCCGACAGACTTTATCCGCTTCCGCAGCCTCGTTCAGGGCTGGATCCGAGTGTTATCTCGCTTGTTTGGGGGATCAGGTTGTATACCACTTCCTTAAGAGGGTGAAGGGCGTGCGTGCAGCTCTCACACCACGTCAACGACCGGGGCCTGCTTCTGTGAGGGCGGCGAGCAGCCCACCCGCCGTCCTCAGGTCCCCGGTCATGGAGGACGGTAGTCTTGGGCGAAGAAAAATCTGCTGCGTGCTTGCCGCAGACTGCGGAACTCGGGAGGGAGAGTTCTCTTCCGCTCCCTCACCGCCGCCTCTTTTGCGAGCATAACATGCTCTATTGACGCTATATGCTATACGCTAGACGCTATATACTATATGCTGCAAAAAGATGCAACGGCGTCCCATTTCTCCGCTCCCGCTGGAGACCATAGCTTTCACAATGGTCTCCAGCGTGAGAATGTCCACGCCCAGACCCACAACAGGGTCCCATCGCTGCAAGTCCCACGCTGGGCACTCCGCCAGTGTATACAGCGCCGTATCCTCGCTGCAGTTCGCACAGTGCTGGCACTCTGGTGTTACCTCCCGGTTTATACGCCACATAAACTTACCGGTGAGTATCTGTGACATCCGGTAGGCGAGGCTATCGTGTTGCCCCTCCAGCCTTCCTCCATAACCAGCTTCACCACCTCGATAGTGGTGTGTCCCCACTTAGGTTGCTCAAGTCGCACCTTCCATGTATCCATGAGCTCCTGGCGGAGCAGGGATCGCTGAGCCTCGATTTCTCGGGGCACAGGTCTGTAGTCCCGCTCTACCGCCTCCTTGCGCCATTGATACAAGGACGCAAGGGCCCTTGCTGCCAGGTCCCATGGAGGGGTCCCGGCTAGGAGACATGCCGCCTCGAATGAGATCTCTAATCACCCTGACGGCCATCGTCTTCAACGGACTATTTAAAATAGCCACGTTGGTGGCCGTCAGGTTCCCCGTCCATACGGGTGCCCCATATAGGGCCATACTCCGCACGATCCCGAGGTAGAGTCTCCTGCAGGGAGCGTTGGGTCCCCTTATATTGGGCAGCAGACGCGAGAGCGCGGCTGCAGCCCCCTTCCAGCCAGCTTAGGCAATTATCGGAAATTATGTCCGAAGTTCCAACGGCTATCGAGTAAGAGCCCAAGATACTTCATCGAGGGCTCGATGCCGATGCTAACGCCCCCTACTTGTATGCTGGATCCCGTGGGCAGCCACTTCCGAGGTCCGTGAAAGCACAGAGCCCCGGATTTGTGGAGGGCCACCTCCAGACCCAGCCGGCGTATTTGACCTACGACTTGAGCAACACCTGCCGTGACCCTTAAATCTGCTTCTCGGTGCGCTACTCCTCGCGCCGTTACGAGAGAGTCGTCTGCGTAACATGTTACGTTGACACCACTGAGCAACGGACCGCGCAACACCCAATCGTGGGAGCGGTCCTAAGACCGATCCCTGTGGAACACCGCATGTTACCTTTCGCCGGCCCGGCCCTAGCCAGCTCGGGGAAGCTATGGCTTTCTCGGACAGATAAGCCCCGACAATGCGACGGAGGTAGGGAGGCACTCCATGATAAATGAGAGCCTCCCTAACGCAGCTCCAGGGCAAGGTGTTGAAAGCGTTGGTGATATCAAGAAACACTGCCATTTCCACCTCACCCCGCGATGTTGCTTCCTCTGCCTACCTCTACCTCCTCTGACACGCATGATCGCGTCCACGGTGGAGCGGAAACTGGTTATCCGCCAAATCTGGCCCCACACGTGTGTGATGCCCGACGAGGCGCTCAGAAATGATACGCTCAAAGAGCTTACACACCTCGGCAACACGATCGGCCGGTACCCAGATGGTGAGTCCGCCGACTTTCGAATCAGGACCAGTTTCCCCGTTTTCCACACCCTGGGAAACTGGCCTTTTTCGTGGCATGCGTTAAAGAGCCCTATCAGTCGAGGCCCAAGTTCTTTGAGAGTCAGGACCCACGCTCGGCCTGGAATGCCATCCGGTACAGGAGCGGTGCCCTTTAAGCCGCAACACCGCCGCCCCCCAAGCTCACCCTCGGTTACTTCGGATACAGCGCTCTCGCCGTAATCCGCGTCGTACGCTTAAGAGGGAGCCATCCGCAGAGGAATATGTTCCTCCGCTCTTGACGGAAACAGGGAGCCCAAGACCCTCTCTAGCTTCTGCGGCTGGAAGCTCTGGGTAGGAGGGGGCGCCTTAGGGTGAAGTTTGCACCTAAACATAAGGTACGGGCGCCCCCATAGGTCCTACTCCAGAGTGTCTAAAATCTCTTTACAGGCCAACTTTTTGGCCCGCTTTATGACCTCCTGGAGGGTCCTCTTGGCCTCCTTGTAACTCTTGTGTAGCTCCGTCTCTCGGGCCGTCGCATCATCTGGGCGGAGTTGCCTCCGGCGGAAACTGGTGTATCGACGGCGCGCGGTCACGCACGCTGCGCGCAGCAGAGCGATCTCCGGCGACCCCAAAACACCTGACCCCTTGCCGGTCTGGGCCTAGCCCTAGGCATCCCCGCATCGCAGATTTGCGACATGGCTCTCCTGAACTACTCTGCCTCTTCATCAACATCGGCAGGCCTCTCCGCTGCTGGGATCCAGGCCTGCACGATAGCTGCTTCTAAGAGAGCCTCCCGGTTCTGGTGTTTTACCGCCCAACGCGGTTTCGGGGGATTCGTGATTTTTGGCGGTAGGTTAGTTGGAGAGGAGAGGTCAAACCGAATATACCTGTGGTCAGATGACGACTCCTCCTCCACCACCACACGCCAGCCCTGGATGCGGCCGGCAAGATCAGGAGTCGCAAACGATACATCTACGTCCAAACCGCGCTCCCGCTGTACCCAGTCCTCCAACATTCTCCCCCTGCTACTGATTTCCCGGGAGCCCCATGCCTGAGCCCAGGTGTTGAAGTGTCCCGGGACTAAGACTGGGCGAGGACGACATGCGGCAAGAAAGATGTCCAGCTCAGAGAGCCATAGCTCAAACTGATACTGGTCACGATTCGGCGAGAAGTAAACGGCCACGATGGCCACTTCGTTGTAATCCACCACGACGCAGCCTCGGCCCCTTGCAATGAGTGCAAGGTTCGAGGTGTCCGCAGCGGACCCCCGAAAGATTGTCGCCAAGCGGTCCAGGGCTACGGGGCTTCCGTGCTGAACCCAGTACGGCTCAGCGACGGCGACCAAGTTAATGGACCTCTGCGCGATGCTCTAGTACAGAAGATCCTGAGCAGCGGCGCAGTGGTTTAGATTTATTTGCAGGATGCGGATATGTGTGTCCATTAATGGACGTCCATCTCCGCATCCTGCCGTGAATGAGGCTGCTCCTGAGCAGCACTACCCCGTACAGGTGGACGAGGCTTTGGCCTCGAGGCGATGCAGGTTCTGCTGTCCGCCCGTTTTGCCCTCCGCAACACACTTGAAGCAGTGTGGTGGGGCAACACAAGAACTGACTTTGTGGCCGGATTGACTGCAGCGGAAGCACCGGTTTCCCACCATAACTTCCGCTGTGCATTGCACTCCTACGACCAGGCACCGGTAACACCTGGTCCCGCGAACCACTGACAAGTGACCAGTGGGGCCGAAGCGGATTTCTCCGGCGCTCACCTGGTCACTGGGACAGCCACTTGCCTCCACGACGGCACAGATTATTTCGTCTGCCGTTGCCGCGTCATCCAGATCCGAGATGCGCAGACCAACGCATTTGTTGGGTCTGGTGGCGCAGACATCAGCCGCATCCAGCGCCTCTCTCAGCCTAGCCGCTAGAGCATCAGCCTTGGGGGCACTGGGCGAGCTCCGGTGCGAGTTGTCTTGCATCTGAGTCCACCTGTTATGTCAAGGGCCTTGAGATCCACAGAGGCTTTTACCTTCCTCAGGACATCGGCGTATCCTACGCCTCTCTCCACCCCCTCTGATGTCACCGTAAGGACGACGGCAGTTGAGCTTGGGGCGCGGAGCCTCTTCGGCGCCTTTGCCGCGGCAGCTTTGGCCGCTCTCTTGGCCGCTTTCTTAGCGACCTTCGCCTTTTTCTTGGCTCCCGCTACCTCCCAGCCCTCTCCTCTGCAGAATTCTAAAGATGTAGCAGGATCGGCGGCTGGAGTGGGGCGAATGACGCTACTTTTCCCCCTCATTTCAGCCGGCTTCGGACATGAAGTGGTCTTTGGGGCCAGAAGCACCACCAGACGCAGCCGCGTAGGACGCGTGTGGTAGCGTTGGACTCATGGACCGACTCTCGAGGACACCAGTTTCTTCTTGCCCGAGACATTCTTGGCACCTTTCATGGCGTCAGATATCCGGGCAAGAGCAGTAAGGAGCTCTCGCACCGTCCCTGCCACTAGGGAGTAGTGGGACATGCTGCATGCATGCATGCATGGGTGTTGTTGATGTGGGCTTCCCGACCTCTACCTGAGGAGGTGGACGGCAGCTTCACCGGCGGATCTTCGTCGCTCGAGGTAGCCGTGTCTCGCTTTCCGTACGTAAGACGGTCCTTTTTTTTTTCTTTTTTTTAAGCGGAGTATGTATGCACCATATCCACCGTTAGGGAGACGGTGGACGTGTGTGGGACTCCCAGCTTACCCCAATTTACCCACTAAACTCCGCGGACATCGGCAAAGGGGAGGAACCTCAGGAACGCATCAGCGGCTTCTGGGGTCATTCCTGCCATGCTCCATGACTAGAGCACATCTCGGCGTGTATAACATCGCCCATGGATGGGACACAGTGTACCGCCTCATACTGTACCCATAACACTAGGTACAGTATGAGGCGGGACAGCCACCCCTTTTTGCAAACACCCCCGGCCACACCGGTATGCCCTTCCTCAGTCGTCACCTTAATCAGTCGCAATCGTCCCAAGATGCGACTCTAGTGACTCTGGGTGGCGATAGCGGATCTAGTGAGATGATCTACCACCTCCCCTACGCCTTCTCCTTCGGGCGGAATCGGCCCGTTCTCGATCGCGCTCTGACACTCCCCCCGACCGGACTGCCGTTTCCGACAGGGAACGAACGCACCTGATTGCATCCACTGTCGATCGACCCCGCCGGAATCCAAACTGGCAGTCCGATAAATCACGGCCCACACGTGACAGATGCCCGTTGATACGATCGGATATAACACTTTCAAAAAGTTTTCAAAATGAGTGAGTTGTATGATGAATCACATAATGTGAATCTACTATTTGGAAAGGTTTTTTTTATTATTTAAATCCATGAATCTTTGGTTTGCCAGCCTTTAAACTTTGAAGAGTTTCGTTCTGTTAAGATACTTCTGGCAATACAACTTAAATTAATAGAGGTATATAGGGAACCTCATTTTGGGTGCATCCTGCGAGTGAAAGCGGCAATCTCTCTTCTCACTGCGGATTATTATATCCACTTACGGACAAGACTCAACCAAGATGGGAACGGCACGTTAAATTATGAACTCATCGTAGTGGTTTAGTGGATAATCTGGGCCTCTCTGGACTGGGTGTCCAACAAATCCACCCTGCGTAGTAAACTGTCTAAATGCATTTCACCACAAAAAATATCGATTTTTATTTACCGATTTTACATACTAATCGGATACGAAACAGTGGTCGAAAGGTTACCTACAAATAGAATCACGAATGTTCCCGCATGACATGTCTCCATTTTTACGATTTCTATATAGTTTATGTTAGTAAGTAGTTATATTCGTCACATGTATTACAAAACAATGAGTGTGTACTGACACATACGAATGACCTCCAACATTTCCTTTTTGTATAGATCTTATATTTATTGTATGTGACTCACTGTACCCTTTAAAGCGTAAGTGTCGCCTACTAACGTGCTTGAAACCAGTCACTCCATTGTAATGTTGTGTTAAAGCAGACATGAGTAGTCTTAAGCATCTAACATCCTACATTCACGTGAGATCAACGGTGAATCTATACTAAATATTATAAAGCTGAAGAGTTTGTTTGTTTGATTGAACGCGCTATTCTCAGGAACTACTGGTCGGATATGAAAAATTATTTTTGTGTTAGAGAGCCAATTTATCGAGGAAGGCTATAAGCTACATATCATTTCCCTACTACCCTGGAGAGCGGAGCAGTAGCCATAAATGACGAAAAATGGGGCAAATTTTATGCAACATTGTAGAATTTATAAGCGACGGAATTAAATAGATGCGGCAGGAGTTCGAAGTATGTCACGGGCGGAGCCGGGGGCTTCACCTAGTGTAGTAATAGACATAATCAGAGCGAAATGTTGTGATTTTCCACTCCAGCAAATATATATATTGTCTTTAACATAGTTATGTCTTTTTCAAGCAAACCCAAACAGGTGTAGAAAATTATAGGAATGCCGTTGGTGTCAACGGCGTATACGAGTATATTTATGAATAAAAGGCTGTATGTAAATGACAAGCGTATCTAGTGATTTCGTTTTTTTGTATATCCTACGTAAGTAAATACTTCCACACATACGTATTCAGTTATATTACGCATAGGATGTGCTCGTAGTACCGCGGACTCAGTGTTCTGTAAACGATCACTGCGTTAAGCAACTTTCACTATGGCTGGTCCTCGGATGGGTTCCCACTTTGTGGTATTAACATTTGCGAGCGTTTCCGTTTTTCGGAAGGCACGTTAAGCCGTTGGTCCCGGTTGCCAGTGAAATGGCAGTCGTTAAGCCTGGTTGAAGGCCTTATGGGCAGTATGAAAAAATTTAACAGCAGGTCGTCACAACTTGCGCCTGTCCATTCAACACGGCAATGGGCTCACCACCTGTTACGTTGAACAAAAATGCATTCGGTGAAATGTGGGCGTATATGTACCTCTGCCTACCCCTTCCGGGATAAAGGCGTGAAAATATGTATATGTATGGGTGTAAAAACAAAACATTTTAGATATTACAACATTCATTGAGCAACTTTAAATTTGGGAATTTTTACGGTAAGTTGTCATCTGTCTCCGAAATAAAACTCACTTTTAGATTGAAATTAAAATCCTCATTACTGAAACTCTAATTACTTATTGCCAAAATCGCTAAAATATATTTTTAAGGTAGGTAGGTAACTATATTACTGCGTAATCAGTTTATTTTTTTTTTTTTTTTTTATATTTAGCTCGCTAAAATGACGCCGTTCGCCTGATGGAAAGCCGCATGAAGACATCTAGCGAATTAAGAGGCACTCTCGCGTCCCTCAAGTTGGCGGCCCAATGACTTGCCTCTTCACGCTCCGCTTAAAGAACCCGGGATTGTAAGAGGAAGGAAACACGTGCGCTGGCAGAGCGTTTCAGGTAACTATAGTTCGACAGAGAAACGATTTTTTAAATCGTTCCGTTTTAGCGAAAATTCTTTCCACTATATGGGAGTGGCACTTCTGTCCAGCACGCGCGTTCGGGAACGAAAAGGAGAGGGTGGGATTAGGTTGCAGAGCTCTTCAGAACACTCGCCATGGTACGTACGGTAAAATGCAGCCAAGGACGCTATGGTTCTACGCTGCGCCAGCGTACCTCTGCATAGCGTCGAGCGCGTCCAGCAAGTACCTCGCGGAATCAACCCAAAGGTGAGAACAGTAGTCGACGCAGGGACGAATCTGTGTTTTATTAAAAGAGTGAATGACGAAAATTGTTCTAAATATTGATTCATTTCTTTCCAACCAAAATACTGACAATTTTGCGAAATTACTTAAACATTATGACATTATCATCATCATCATCACTACATATTATAAAACAAAGTCGTTTTTAGCTGTCGGTCCCTATGTATGCTTAGATCTTTAAAACTACGCAACGAATTGTGATGCAGTTTTTTAAATAGATAGAGTGATTCTAATAGAAGGTTTTTATGTATATTTTCTTAAGTTTTTGTATAGGTACATTAACTTACTTTTAACGATATATGTTGGCGGTGTCGGAAAAAATGGGAAGTCTGGGAGCTTTTAACGAAAACGCTGCCTAAACCCTTTGAGATATAACAAAATAATGTACCGTGGAATTGTGTATCTAATATAGGTCTACAAAAAAGTCCGCGGCGGTATATATCTATCTCTTAAGGATAACGTACTATATCCATTTTAATACATAAAAAGAACAGCAATATTAAAGCGGTAATTTAAAGGCTATTTACACAAATACATTAATTATCCTTACCATTTTTAATATGTTAGTTGGTTTCAGCATTTTATGAAGATTATTTTGTCCCTTAACACTTTGCAAATTAAATTAATATCTTAGGCGATATAGCAATATCAAAAAATGCGCAAATAAATTAATTTCGTGTAAAAATAATTCGACCGGGCCGTGCGGGCGAGGGCGTAGTAGGTACTTGAGAGCGGAGAAGTAATCAAGTACTTTGGAAAATGTTAATACATTATCGTAAAATTAATAAAACGGGATTAAATGGGTGCCACGGGGTTCGAAGTATGTCACGGCGGGTCAGCAAGTAACTAATAATGCCTAGCCTGCTAAGTTCCGCATATCAATCCTGTACCTATGATGACCTTTGTGACCTCGGATTCTCAAAAAGTAATCTAAATAAGATCATAAGGAACTAATTAAAACTCGAGATCTGAGTAACTAATATATAAATCATTCAAATTACACAGATAAGTCACGCTCTATACCTTCATGATGATACAATTTGCGCTGTAGGTACTGTCATGTTTCGTTGGTTTTACTGACTGACTTTAAATAAACAATTAATGTTTTATTCAGAAGAACAGTTTTGATTATTTCGTAAAATGAGTCAAATATCTATACTAATATGTATTATAAAGCTGAAGAGTTTGTTTGTTTGTTCGGTTGAACGCGCTAATCCGAGGAACTACAGGTCGGTTTTAAAAAAATATTTTTGTATTGGATAGCCTATTTAACGAGGAATGGTATAGACTATAAATCATTACGCTACTACACAAATCGGGCAAATTTTTATGCATCATTGTAGAATTTATAAGCGATGGGATTAAATAGGTGAGACGGGAGGTCGAAATATTCCACGGGTGAAGCTGTCATCTAGTAATATTAATAAAGGTTAAAATTAATAAACCAGTATATTTGTTATACAGTATATTGTTGACCAGGTTGCACAGGCCGTGGTCACAGCCTGTGCAACCTGTTCGAAACGTCAGGCAACAAAAGGTATGTGAAATAACCGCGTATAGTCACGTATTAACAAATATGCTGATAGTATGCAACGCTATAGTTTAAAAGTTAGTAAAATTGATATATGTCCACACATGTATTAAATTGGAGACATTGATCTAAATAATTACTAACTATTGGTGGCCCATCACTTGAAATGCAAAACAATTCGAAAAGAAATTGTGCACTTCTAAACATAAACTTTAATTGTGCCGAATTTGACGTTCATCCTATCGCGCGATTTTCTTAAAACGGGGTACAAACTATTCGCTTCACGAATTAATATAGGTACCTAAAGATTTACCTACCAGTCAAAATTTTAGTTACATCAATTTCACATCAATGTGATGAGAATATATACGAACCGTAAATATTCTCATCACACATCGTGTCGTCTTGAAGCCTTGAGACGGGATGTGAACCCATTCATGCTTTTATTGAAACTTTTAAGTAGGTACCTACTTACATTGCTTTTTCTAAATAATGAAGTACCTACCTATGAAGCGTGTCGCAACAATGAGCAATGTATGCATTGTTTTTATCTATGACTAGCAGTCCCGGCAGACTTCGTATCGCCTTTAAATTTATAATCTTGTGTTTAGTTATTAGCCGAATAACCTTTTGTTGCATTTAAGTAAATTATGATAAATAGAAACAAATGCCCGGAAAAGCAGCTTCATATTAATATAATATTTTAAATTTTATTTGTTTTACATTTGGGATTCATAATTACTTCTTTTCCGCTTTGCCGCAATTCAAGGGCACACAGGGATCTTAGGTGGTGATAAGGTCAAACTGGCGTCTTAAAACAGGGTGCGGCAGTACTTTACTGCGGTGCAACCACTGCCGAGAAGTCGCAGGCCACACAATACATGGAGTACTGCTGTCACCATTGTGCTGGTGCACATGAATAAGAGCTTCGACATTTTCACTCGCCACTAAGGGGAGCCATGAGGGTTATAAACGATCCTTTACTTGCGATGGTGTCGAGGTTGGAGTCGGTCCCTCAAGATATGAGAGACTTTGCCTACTTATACGTTTTAACCGCCTGTACAATTGTATGTGCTGTGAGAAATTTAATATGATGTTTAATATGATGCCCACGGAACATTCCATCATATTACGGCTCGCCACAGTCAGGGTGTTCATCCTAACACTGAGACCGGAGCGCTCGCATAAAAAGGTAAACTCCCGATTTTTCCATATGTCTACAGTATGGGAATTTTAAACCGTAACCTTGGATCGTATGCTTGTCAATGGTATAAAAAAAGTAAAAACTTCTAACGTCAATGAAAAAAAATATATAGGTAAACTAGCTGTCCCGCCCGGCTTCGCCCGTGACATACTTCAAACCCTTTTTTTTCTATTATTTGTGAATCTAAACCATCCAGGGCGCCACCCAAACGCATACAAAAATAATCATTCAAATCGGTCCAGCCGTCTAGGAGGAGTTCAGTGACATATACACGTACACAAGAAATATATAAATAAAGATGTCTCTTGTACAGCAAATTAGGTGACAGGACAGCTGACCCTATTCAGTAATCCGCTGAAATATGCACACACACAAAATATAAGTATCCAAATTGGTGACATACACACGTACGTCGGGATTTCCTATTTTCTACAACCTAGTGACACTGTTATGTATGATAACAAACTAGCTGTCCCGCCCGGCTTCGCACGTGACATACTTCGAACCCCGTGTCACCCATTTAATCCCGTCGTTTATTAATTTCACAATAATGTATGAACATTCTCCAAATTACTTGATTACTTCTCCGCTCTCAAGTACATACGCCCGCACGGCCCGGTCGAATTATGGTTACACGAAATTAATTACATAGCGCATTGTTTTGATATTGCCATATCTCCTAAGATATTTATTTAATTTGAAAAGTGTTTAGAGACAAAATAATCTTCATAAAATGCTTTTTTGTAGACCTATATTAGATACACAATTCCACGATGCATTATTTTGTTATATATCAAAGGGTTAAAGCAGCGTTTTCATTAAAAGACGGCTTATTTTTTCCGAAACCGCCAACATAGTCGTATATCGTTATAATTAAGTTAATGTTTACAAAAAAAGCCTTCCCTAAAAATCACTCTATCTATTAAAAAAACTGAATCGATTTTTTTTTTTTTAATAAATAAATATTGTGGGACACTTTTCACACAGCGCCATCAAGCCCAAAGTAAGCTAATATTAGCTTGTGTTATGGTATCTAGATAACTGATAAACATACTTATATATTTCTAAATACATACATATCATAGATAAATAACACCCAGACACAGAATAAACCATCGTGCTCATCACACAAAGTTTTATCCTGGGTAGGAATCGAACCCACGACCTCTTGCGTAGCAGTCGGATGCACTCCCACCGCGCCACAGAGGCAGTCAATTCGTTGCGTATTTTTAAAGATCTAAGCATACATAGGGACAGACAGCAAAAAACGATTTGTTTTATAATATGTAGTAAGAGACCAAACAGAGCGGACCTCATAATCTTAATCTTATCTTAATAATAATATTATAAACTTGAAAGTTTGTATGGATGTTTGTTACTCTTTCACGTAAAAACTAATGAATGGATTTTAATGAAACTTTACAGTAACATAGCTTATACATCAGAAAAACAGATAGGCTACTTTTTGTCCCGGGAACAAGTTCCTGTGGAAAACGGGAACGGTAAAACTTCTCTACGTGGGCAAAGCCGCGGGCGTCAACTAGTTATATTATAAATGCGAAAGTTTATATGGATGTTTGTTACTCTTTCACGTAAAAATTACTGAATAGATTTTAATGAAACTTTACAATAATATAGCTTACACATCAGAATAACACATAGGCTACTTATTATCCCGGGAACAAGTTCCTGTAGGAAACGAGAACGGGAAAACTTCGCTACGCGGGCGAAGCCGCGGGCGTCAACTAGAACAGCAATGAAAAAAACAAATATCTTAACACAGGAATCGGTCCCGCAATTCTCGAGTTTTAGCGAGACTAACGAACAGCAGTTCATTTTTACATAAATAGATATCATTGTGCCAGAGATAGTGAAAAAAAGCAGCCATATGTATTTCCTACATTTTGAGCGGCACACGCCATATCTAATAACTTGTCATTTAGATTTCTATGATCCTAACCTATATTCACGTCATAGTCTGGAAAGGATTATTTCAGGTCGAATTATAGGGCATCTGTCGCATGTGGGCCTCGATTTATGGAACTGCCAGTTCAGATTCAAGCGGTGACGTTTGACTTTTGTCGCTGTCAGATGCGTTTGCTTCCTATCAGAATACAGTGCCTAAAATTGCTATTAGACCTGCACCTGTCCATTTCAACACGGCAATGGGCTCACCACCTGTTACGTGGGACAAAAAAAGCAAAGCATACGGCGAAACGTGGGCGTATAGTGCACCTCTGCCTACCCCTTCGGGGATAAAGGCGTGAAAGTATGTTATGTTGTTATGTTAGACAGTGCAACGTTCAAGTTACAGGATGGTAGTATTCCAGCAGTATTAACTATTACGATAATGCGCTGCGGAGTTGACTCCAGTACTCTAATAATAAACATTGTTGGGACAACTCACACAACGCCATCTGATTCCACACTAAGCAGAGCTTGTACTATGGTAACCAGATAACTGATAAACATACTTAAATATTTCTAAATACATACATATTATAGATAAATAACACCCAGACACAGTATAAACCATCGTGCTCATCACACAAAGTTTTATCCTGGGTGGGAATCGAACCCACGACCTCTTGCGTAGCAGTCGGATGCACTCCCATCGCGCCACAGTCTATTTGCCTATTCTATTAAGTTGTTATACTTCAGAGAGGAATTACCGGACGTATGGAAAGCCACCTGCTCGCAAATAACGCCCCGTAGCTGTCAGCTTGGTTATGAGCAAAGTACTTATATGAGCTTTTTAAGGTACCGTACCTCGAAAAGAAAAAACCGGAACCCTTATAAGATCACTTTCTTGTCAGTCTGTCCGTCTGTAATTTGTCCGTCTGGACGTCTGTCCGTCTGTCCGTCATGATTTTCTCAGGAAAGGGTAGACCTAGCCAGTCTAAGTTTATACCAAATTTCTTCAAATTTAACCGTACCATCGCATACATTTTTGCCAATCTTATATACGTCCAAAAAATTCTATCACAGTTTTCTAAACTCTGTGATAAACATAATATAAACACTAGATATAAAAATAATCTTTCAGTACATCACATCACAGTCGACTACATAAGATTGGCGATTCATTCCAGGGTAACTGTATACGCTTTTACAACAAGCTTCCCTGTGACCTGAAAAATTTAATATTAAATTTTAAAAGTTAATTAAAAGAACTTTGTGAAAAAGGTTATTACTCCGTTAACGACTATTTGCAGGACAGGGACACCTGGAAATGATCTGCTGGCAAAGTGAAAGAATATTAAATTGTAAATAGGCCATCAAAAAAAGCCTTCCTAAGTTTCTTGCTGGTTCTTCTCAGGTGTTTCGAACCGGTCGTCACTTTAAATATTTTAAATAGTGGACCTATGACATTTTGTAAGCGCCGTTAAAATGGTCTATTACAAAATGAAGATATTTTTATTTTATTTTATTTAGTATCTGGTTTTAATTTCTACTTGATAGTTTTTAAGTTTCATTATTTATGTACTATTTTAGTATTTTAAAATTTTAATTTCTAATAATAGGGCATCTAATACTAGTTCATAAAAAAAAATTTCTCCCGTTCCTGAGGAAACTAGTGGTGACATACGGACAGACAGATACGCTTCCTAACTATTTGACTTGCACCGGGCGCCCCGGATTCTTCTTGAAAGAATGTCCCAGTACTCCCAGCAGAGTTTGACCAACACAGCGGCCTCTCCTAAGTGTTCGGGTGTTACCCCGCTTCTTGTAAGGACGGCGAGCTAGCTACCAATCTGTCGTCCTCAGGCCTCATAGAAGCCGTAATCATGGGCGCAAAGTGGCGGTAAGAGTGTGTTCTCTCCTGCTTCCTCTCCGCCGCCTTTTTTCGAGCATAACCTATTGTTAACGGCGTTCCACTTGCTGCCGCTGCAGACCATGACCATGACTCGCAAAGAAAGTTTACGTCCAGACTCGCCACAAGATCCTAGCGATACCGCGTCCACGCTGAGTGTTCCACTAATGTGTGAAAAGCTGTGTCCCTTCTAGTGTAAACGCGAAGACACTTAGCGTAACACACGGGAAACGGTGTCCGAGAAGCGTAAAGCCTTAGAGTAACTTTGATTTCAGGGTGTTGGTGTGTAAGTTAACAGCTAAAAAAATTCATCGATTACCTTTCTTCAATATACATTATTGAACAAGAAAAAAATTGCTGCTCTTCTTGCTACCCATACGACATTGTATGTTCTTCTTCATCTTAGTGTCTTCCCTGTTGCCTCAAAAACCTTCCTGGATTTGGAGTCCGAGGTCCACTTTTAATGACTACTAGGGGCGATCATGATTTGGCTTTTGCATTACAGCATCGTTGGGAGCGTATGACCTACCATCCTAATCCTGTAAGGATACCTGCGTCGCTGAGGTATTCGTTGCTTACGCCCTGGAGATCTTATTGGATCCCCATACACCTTATTGACAAGCGTGCCAATAGTCTCACTACAGGGGATGCATATATCCAGTGAAGGAGAAAATGTAGGAAAACGGACCTCATGCGTCGCGAGACGCAACTGGGACAGACGCTCGTATGATGATGATGACACCTTATTATTATACAATCTATCACCTCACCTATTAATTGGAATAATGGTATCTATCTAACTATACATGTTCCTTAAAATGAATCACATATTAGGAACTTATCAACTTTATTACGTTTAACACACTGATACACACTTATTAGTATCTAGGCTTCTGTAGGTGCCGGGAACACACCAACAATCACATGTGTGTTTCGGGTATGCATGCGAACTCCTGGCAGCACATGAAGGTTCTAATCCACAGTTCGGGCCGGGGTTATATTCTCCGGGAGGACAATCCGCTGAAACAAAAAGTTTTCAAATATTATTTAGTGGAACTTCACGGCAATGGACTCATCGCCTGTTACGTGGGGTAAAAATGCATACGGTGAAGTGTGGACCTATAGTATACCTCTGCCTATCCCTTCGAGGATAAAGGGGTGACAATATATGTATGTAATTTTTAGTTCAATAGTTTCCTCTTCTTAATTACGTAAACTCAGTACTTACTGGCTTTTCCTTGAAAAGTAAATAGTACATAAGTATTTAAACTTTAATAAGGTCCTAAATTAGTAACTATATGTACCTATAATCACTGCAGTTGTATAAAAGCTTAACTAACAATAGTTTGATTTTAAAGCCAGTCCGTAAGTACATACAAAGACCTGGTTAAGCCACCCTCGTAATATACATGAGGCCCAATATTTGGGAAAAGAAGAGAACAGCAGTTGCTTTAGCACTTAGGTATGTTTTGAAGATTAAGATACTGTTCAATCTCCGTGAGAAGATAGTAGGTATACTTAGTGAAAGTCGAAGCTATTGTCTTTATTTTATATAAGTACATACAACATATATATCATCACGCCTGTCTTCCGTCGGGGTGGGCAGAGACTATGGCTTTCCACTTGCTACGATCCTGACATACAACTTTCGCTTCCTCCACTTTAAAACTGTTTTTATTCACGCTCGATTATTTAAGTAGACAAAAATAAAAGAAAATAAAATATACTCTGAATAGCTAGGTAGGTACTATCATTGAGAGGGCCCGATAACTCCTGCAGGAGACTCTACGCTGTGGTCGTGCGATCCATGGCCCTATACGGGGTTCCAGTGTGGGCGTCGAATCTGACGGCTAGTAACGCTGCAATTCTACGACGCCCACTGCGGGTGCTGGCCGTCAGAATCATTAGAAGGTATCGCACGGTATCTATCGAGGCAGCGAGCGTCCTTGCAGGTACTCCTCCATGGGACCTGGAGGCGAGGACCGTTTCAGCTCTTTCGGCGCAAGGAGGCAATTAGGCAGAATCTGGGTCCTGCTCACTGAGAAATCGGGAAGCAGCGATCTCAGCTGCGCCAGGCTATTGTGCAGGAATGGAAGGAACGTCTTGGGCATCCGAGGGCAGGGCACGTCACAATTGAGGCCGTAAGACCCATCTTAGAGGAATGGCTCGAGAGGCAACATGGCAGCCTCTCCTACCGACTGACGCAGGTACTGACTGGGCATGGGTGCTTCGGTGAGTACCTGCATCGCATAGTCCGGGAGCCATCGCCCGAGTGCCACCACTGCCATGGCTCTCCTGTGAACACGCCATTCCACACGCTGGCCGAATGTACAGCGTGGAGTGATCAGAGCCGTGTCCTCGGGGCCGCCGTCGGTGCGGGGAGCCTAACATTGAAGACCCTGGTTTTGGCCATGGTTAGAAGGGCGAGTGCCTGGAACGCCACCGTCTCGTTTTGCGAAGAGGTAATGCGTACGAAAGAGCCGGCGGAAAAGGTTAGGGAAAGAACCAGTATCTTTCCCGGCCACAGAAAACGCACCGGGTGCCGTCCGGCCTCCATGAGCGTGGGCCTGGGGGCAAGGGGGGCTAACCTTGTCCTAGCACAGACAGGCACAGGGCGGAGCGCGTTGCACTGTGTCTGTGCACGCGTTTTCACACTGTGTGGACCACAACTTTCCCCGATGAGCCGGAGTCGCTGGACCCCCTGCGGCCATGCCTTCGAGGTCCTGGGGATATCCTCCACGGGAATACCCGGGTCTTCGAGCACACAAGGCACTGGAACACATCGTGCGGTTTAGTCGGTAGGAGTCCGACATACCCACCTCGCCACTTGCTCACGGCGATATGAAGCACACGAGGACTCCGCACGTAAAAAAAAAAAGAAGGTAGGTACTATCATGACGCAACCAAAAAGAACCAGTAAGACACTCAGCGGACTTTTTTGTGGCCCATGTACGAACATGTATTAATAGATACCTAAAATTCATTAATGTAAATGTTAATTGAGTAAACCAGTACAACAAGCAGGTCGTACGTCGTAATTGCCTTTCAGGCAGATTTTTTTGAGCAAACATTCAGGTTTCAATACACTAGTCTCCTCTCCCCTGGTCTGGTCAATAGCAAAATGATACAGTTCTGAACGTTTGAATAGTGATGTCCATTTCACAGTTGTAAGGTAGGTAGGTACTTTTAATTGTAATTGCCTTGCTCTTCGTCTTGAAGTCTTGCCTGTTGCATTCTAATTCTTTATTTAGATCCCTAGGTATGTATGCTTTTCAGTTGCTATTTCTCCCAAAAAACTTAATACCAACCGTTAAGAGAGCGACTGACTTTCTATCTCTTACGTCAATCAACAAGTGTGCCTATACTCGCCAGAAGGTTCTAGAAAGGTTAACACGCATTGTCTATTACTCAGATGTGGCTAAAGTCTGCCCGTTTAGATGACGTTTTTGTTTAGTACCTACCTACTTCGATAATGACCTTACTTATTCGATAAATAATGGGCTATCAAACTATGCAACAAATCAAAAGTATCATTTAATGAGCATCAATAGGTAGTTGATTGGGTTGAAGGTGTAAATCTAAGGAGATTTACACCTTCAACCCAACAAACAAACTCGTCAGCTTTATTACTTATATTAGTATCGATTTGAAAATAAAAACTCACCAAAAGTCACCGCCAACTTCACACAAACAACAAGCAATACGATCGCCCAGAACTTCATCATAACACACTTAAATCCTCTTTAGGATGCGAACAGCTTTTATAGACACGTATTTTCCTTCTTTAACAAAAAACTCCTTAATTGACGACCGGTTCGTTTACAACACGTCGAAACGCTTGCTATAATATAATAATTTTATAAAACAAAACGATAAATGATTAATTATGACCCAACAATTCTATGAATGCAGTTGGTTCTTGTACCTACACCTACCCAGCTACCGTTTGCGTAAGATAACTTGTATATTTATTACGATTAAGTAATTAATTACTCATTTAGGTACCTATATCATCAACGATAAGTAATTAGTAGATGGCTAAATACTGCATTTACCTACTTCTTCTTCTTCAGTTTAGTATATTACCAGTCGCTTTCAAACCACTTAGATCCACTTTTATTTGACTGCTAGAAGCAGTAGATATGGGATATAGGGTTGGCAGCGCGAGTACTGCACCTGTGGTGTTGCAAAGGTCCATAGGCTACGGTGACCACTTTCCATCAGGTGGGCCGTATTCTTGTCTGCCACCTAAGTGGTATAAAAAAATTTATATGGCTTGATATTTTTGACATTGTTGAAAGCAACTGCCTCTGACCTCCCAACCCCGTAAGCGCGTTCATACAGCTGTTTCCTTTGAAATGGCATGTTTGAAGTAGTCGTTACGCCTCTATTGGACTTGAAAAATGGCGTCGCCCGCCTGATGGTGAGCAAAGAAGGCGACCCGTGATTGGGGCAGCTATCTCAACCCGCAGGGCTCCGATAGCAATCCTCATCTTGACGTCCCAGAAATATTCCTTTTCACGCTTCTCATATAGGACCATTCTCATATTTTAAGAGGGGAAACACGTGCGCTGGCAGAGAGTTCCGTGCTTTTATGGTGCGACATATGAAAGATCCACGGAATCTTTCGGTTCTACTAGTGTTCCATTAGGTACTGTAAGTAGTAGTAAGTGTATTAAGTAATGAAGCGTCACGGTAGTCTTTCCTGTAGATGAGGTAGACCTTCACTCGACACGCGGTGACCTCGGTGAGATGCTGTACAGGATCTTTTGAAAGAAGGTATATACATATGTATATAAATAAAATATCCATCACGCCTTATCCCCGAAGGGGTGGCAGAGGCATATTATATGCCCACTTTTCACCGTGTGGATTCCTGTCCCACGTAATAGGTGGTGAGCCCATTGCCGTGTTGAAATAGATAGACGCAAGTTGTGGCTACCTGCTGTTGAAGTTTTCAAGCCGCCCATAAGGCCTTCAACCAGGTTTAACGACTGCCATTTTACTGGCAACCGGGACCAACGGCTTAACGTGCCTTCCGAAGCACGGAAACGCTCGCAAATATAAATGCCACAAAGTGGTCACCCATCCGAGGACCAGCCATAGTGAAAGTTGCGTAACTCAGTGATCGTTTACAGAACACTGAGACCGCTAGGCCACGAGCATTTCAACGTTGCTCAACGCAGTGAGCAGATGTATATCGACAGTCACGACTATCTCCTAAGGGTAGGCAGAGGCATAATTTTCAAGTTATATTTCATTAGTAGATGTAGAGCCTATTGCCGTGTTGAAACGAACAGGGGCAGATTGTTGCTACCTGCTGATGATTTTTTTCTATTTCGCATAAGATTTTCAACTTGAATTAAAAACAACCATATTACTGGCAGTCGAGATAAAACTTTCACCTTTGGGCTGGTGCCCATCTTCGACCTTTCTCGGCAGAAAGGCGTCGCCATCATGGCTTTCCTTCAGGCGGGCGGCGTCATTTTGGCGAGCCAATAAAATGGCAACGCCCTCGTGGCCCTCTAGTGTTCTGAAAACGCTCACTGCGTTAAGCAACGTTCGCTATGGCTGGTCACGGATGAGTAACCTCTTTGTAGCATTTACATTTGCTAGCGTTTCCGTGCTTCGGAAGGCACGTTAAGCCGTTCGTTCCGGTCGCCAATAACATGGCAGTCGTTAAGCCAAATTGAAGGTCTTACGGCCGGGCGGCTTTAAGAGTTTCAACATCAGATAGCTACAACTTGAGTCTGTCTAATTCAACACGGCAATGGGCTCACCACCTATTACGTAGGACAGGAATACACGCCGTGAAAAATGAGCGTATAATATGCCTATGCCGTTGTGCTACTTGCAATAGACTATTCTTTCTTTCTTCGAGGATAAGGCGTGGTTGATAAAAGAATGGCAAAGATCACTACGTCAAATCTCTTCGCGGGCGTCAACTATGCATTATATTTTATTAAAATGCAAAAAAAAAGCAATATAGTTTTATGTACAGTATATTTATTAATGTAGGTACTTAATCAAACTAAATTCTTTTACAAACAGTTTTTCGACCGTATCCATTGGTTGCTTAATTTTTTTTGCGGTACTTTGGTGGCGCAGGCATGATAGCTATTGACATGAATATGTGAATTTTAAAATGGAAGCAAATAGTGTAGCAGAAAAATGGTCCATATATTATGCCCTGAATTCCCTGAATTTTGTATCAGAGTACTTTTGTCTTTTCCGTTTTTGAGCAATCTGCTCGCGTGGTCTTCATATGGAAGTCTATTGACAATTTGTTGGTATACCTTTATATAAAAACCATTTTGGCGCAAAATGTCCAGTGGTCGAAAAACGTCCAATTCGCAGAATGTCCAATTCGCAAAATGTTCAGTTCGAAGAATGTCCAATATTCATTACCGTAGCCCTATTTCCAAAATCATTAAATACTTCATACTTCAATACCATCAACTATTTAGGGGTGGAATTATAACAAATTTATTCTTAGATCATTTGTACATCTCCTTCATTATTGTACGGGTGAGTAGCTTACCTTAAAATATCAAATTCCTAGGTTTCATTTTAGGTGCAAGGGCATATTGCGCCTAAACGAGTCTTTAACATGAATAATTCAAATATCTTACTTTTTGTCATACGACCTTAAATTATCATCCGACGAAGTTCGTAACTATGGAAGAATGACCGACTAGTTTCCCCTTAAAACACTTCTCTTGATTCCCAATTAGTGATTGATAGGATGATAACGTTACGATGAATATTGGACATTCTCGAACTGGACATTTTGCAAATTGGACATTTTGGAATTTGACGTTCTGCGACCACTGGACATTTTCAGAATTGGACATGTTGCGTCTAAACGAAAAAAAATAACATATCAGACTCATTTACCCTGGAAGTTCTCAGTTTTCCACTTTAAGAGATGAAATAGAAAAGTCTTCATGTAGATATTAGAGGACTTGCTGATTAATTCATTGAAGTGCTCGTGACTCTCCTAACTCAGTGTTCTGTAAACGATCACGGCACTAAGCAACTTTCCTATGTCTGTTACTCGAATGGGTGACACATTTTATGTTGTACATCTTTCCTGAAGTATGTACTGAATTATAGTTATTCCTTATGTGACGTCTACACGATTGCCAATCGTCGCCATGCCTTCAAAAGTTTTAGCGTCTGGATTTGGCGTTGGCTTGTGGAGATCAAAGAAAGCATGTGTGTGTCAGGCAAGCGTTTGCGAATCACCCACTTACTTAATGTCTTGATCTGCATTAGTAAAGACTGTCATCGCGTGGAGAGTACACGTCGTTTTGTTAAAAAAAATTCTGTCCTACGTAACAGGTGTTGAGACCATTGCCGTGCTGGACAGGTGAAGGTTGTCCTGGCAGCCAACCTGCTTTAAAAAATTTTCCAAACCGCAATTAATGCGTTCAACTTGGTTTACCGACAGCCATGGTACTAGCAACCGGGACCAACGGCTTACCATGCCTTCCGAAGCATGGAAACGCTCGTAAATAGAAATACAACAACGCGGTCACCCATCTAATGACGAGCCATAGCGAAAGTTCCATAACGCAATGATCGTTTACAGGACCCTGAGATAGCGGGCCAAGAGTGCTTCATAACATTCAAAACATAAAATGATTGATTCTTTATTAATAGTGTTCGGTACCCAACCTTATTTTTATACCACTGAGGTGGCATGGCCTCGGATGGAAAGTGATCACAGTAGCCTATAGACTATGTGTGGCCCATTAAAATTAAATTACATTACGACTATTTTTACTGGGAGGGCCCCATCTAAAGAATATGCCACGGGCCTCAGATGGTATAGTTACGCCACTGAGTAGGGATACTAAAAACAAAACCCTATACTAAACCGGCTGAACAGCGCTGTACATTACGACCAAAGAAACTGGGTATAAGGGGCCCCTCCAAGATCACCAGGGCCCAAGCGACTTTACCTGCTAGCAGTGCACCTGCTGACTTACGGACGAGGCAATGACGCAGACGTCCTAAGGTAAATAAGCATGATTAATACCTTTTTTCTATACTAATTTTAAATAACCCTAACCAACTGTATGTCCATCATTAGAGTTCTAAAACATTAAATACATGTTCTTTAAAATAGATAGTCTTACACAGTAAAGTACAAATTAGATCAACTAGATTTTATTATTTTACATTTAAAACGAAAAATGTCATATCATTCATCAAAGGCACTGATTGATTATGGGGCTCTCTCCATAGTTTCTCAGTGCTTGTGGTGTGCATGCAACAGTATAGGATCAGAATGTATGCTCTTTAAGTTGTCCGATGGCGGTTAACGAAAAAAAAAATAAACTTAATAAGTATTATTAGCTTACAGTTCACAGCCATTGGTTACAATGTACAAAATTATTATTAACTAGGTGACCCCCATGGCTTCGACCGTGACATACTTCTAACTCCCGTCGCACTTTTTATTCCCGTCGCTTATAAATTCTACAATAATGCATAAAAATTGGCTGGATTAATCGATATTTATGATTACTGATCCTCGCTCCGGGGGAGTAGTGTAATGATATATGTGCCTTCCTCAATAAATGGGCTTTCCAACACAAAATATTTTTTCAAATCCGACCAGTAGATCCTGAGATTAGCGTGTTCAAACAAACAAACAAATTCTTCAGCTTTATATATTAGTATGGATAATTTGTATAACATTGCTATTTAAAATAAAAATATATAGCAGACCTTTTAAATATACATAACTAGATGACGCCTGCGTAGAGAAGTTTTCCCGTCTCCGTTTCCCACAGGAACTTGTTCTCGGGATAAAAAGTAGCCTATGTGTTATTCTGATGTATAAGCTATATTATTTTAAAGTTTCATTTAAATATATTCTGTAGTTTTTACGTGAAAAAGTAACAAACATCCGCACAAACTTTATAATATTATTAAGAATTAAGATATATCTATATATTTCAATGAAACTTTACAATAATATAGCTTGGATTTTACAATATTAATAAATATCAACTTAACTTAATATTAACATTAAATATAACCTTAAAAATATGATACATAACTAAAATATATTATTAAAAGAGGTCCCTTGGTAAAGTTCCGAAGATACTGGCAGCGTTCCCCCTATGAATAGCTAGACTAATTCTTTGTCCGAGGTAGCTGCCAGCTCTTCGGTCTCCTGTGATGTCGACTTACCTTTTCGCAATTTCCTTAAAAAGCCTTATAGCGCTAGGACCCCACGGACCAAGAGTCAAGAGTTAATTATTAATTATGTTCTCCCACTGTTACATTCGCTGCAATCATTTCATTTTGCCGCAAGCCCGCCCATGGGTCTTGCAGCATTGATGGATGTATGTATGCATCAATATTCGCTTTGGTATGTTGTTCATAACTCTTGTTTTGCCCATAACCATTATTGTGTCCATAACTCTTATCATGTCCATAGCTTTTATTGTGTCCATGGTTACTACTTTGTCCATAACCATTATTTTGTCCATAGCTCTTATTGTGTGCATAGCTGTTATTTTGTCCATAGCTGTTATTGGGTGAATTACTCTGAAAAATAAAAGAAAGTTTGATTGTCAGTACATACAATATTACAAACTACCCTGCTGCATCATGAGGCGGGGTGCAAGCAGCAATTAATTCATTATATCGCAATTAATTCATTATATCGCAATTAATTCATTATATCAGCTGTACTCTAAGTGTGTTCCGCGGAACCCTAGGGTTCCGCGATACCTCTGTAGGGGTAGAAAAAAAATCAAAACACCTCTCTCTGGTCGAACGCTTTGACTCCGCGGCCGCGCGTAGGTATATATATTTATTTATTTGTATAAACATGTGTTACAATAGCTGGTATAATATCTCATAAGTTTGGTATCAACATGTACATGTTTGGTATCTACTTGTATACTTGTGAGCGCGCAGTCCCTTTAATAAAAGCCGCCTCTGAATTGGACGCTATAGTTGTCAACAAGCGACTTTCGACTCTAACTTCAAAAAATAAAGTCGTGATTGTTTACAACGCAATTTTTATATTTCTCTTTTTATTTTTGCTTTTTGTTTATCAAAGGCGCCGACTCGAGTATTTTCGAGAATATTCGAGATCGAGTCTAGGACTAAGTATAAAAGCGGCGATCGCGCGTCGCGCCTCGTCAGAGTCGTCAGTCAATTAACGATTAGCGTTCGGAGCGATATGTTCCTACCTACCTACTTACAAGCTCGCTAGCGAGAAACTAGTGTTCATTGTTCTACTGCCTGCTGTATTCTGTTGTCTCAGTGTTATACATTTCTTCATTGTACTAAACTTAGTCTCTTATACGCAGTAACGTTTGTGCATTATTTAATCCCCACCATCCTGACGTGTAAAATTATAAATATAGAAGAATGGAACGTTGGCTTAAAGGTGTTAAACGTGTTGCAACAACATCTTCCAATGACGCTGAATGTTCAAAAGCAGTACGCGCGGAGAATATAACAATCACCGATCCAGACGATGATGCCACGATGTCAAGCTCGACGATATCAAAGACGAAAAAAAGGACGTATGATGAATCATATATCAGTTTCGGATTTTTTGATTCCAAAGGCTCACCTCTCTGCGTGCTATGTAGTAAACTGCTTCCTAATAGTTCCATGGCACCTGCCAAATTGCGCCGACATTTAGAAAATGTACACCCCGAGTCTAAAGACAAGAATAAAGAATTTTTTGTTCGTAAAAAAGATCAGTTATTGGAAAGTCAAAAAAATATGATGCATGTAACACAAACAATCAACGGAAAGGCCACGGAGGCATCATATTTAGTTAGTTATCGCATTGCACAAGCAGGTGAAGCGCACACTATCGCTGAGAATTTAATAAAGCCATGTCTATTAGACATAACAAAATGTATGCTTGATGAAAAATCTGCAAAGCATCTTTCTACTGTGCCGCTATCAAACGATACTGTTTCACGGCGAATCCATGATCTGGCAAGCTACGTCAAACAAGAACTAGTTACACGTCTACAAAAAAACACGATTCGCCTTGCAAATGGACGAGTCGACTGATGTCGCTGGTTTCGCTATCTTGCTGGTTACCGTGAGATATCCATATGAAAGTTCTTTTGAAGAAGACATGCTTATGTGTTCACCGCCGCTCACAAACACTACCGGGGAAGAAATTTTTAATAAAATAAATCTATTTTTTGAAGATCATAATCTCAGTTGGAACAATTGCATTGACATTTGTACAGATGGGGCCAAGGCGATGTCAGGTAAAACAGCAGGAGCAGTGTCACGAATAAAAAATAAAGCGCCTAAATGTAGTTTCAGCCATTTGTATTCTGCATAAACAAGCACTTGCGATGAAGCAAATGCCGTTAAATCTAAAATTAATTATGGATGAAGCGGTAAAAATAATAAATTTTATCAAATCACGACCACTACAATCCCGATTGTTCTCATTATTGTGTGAAGATTATGGCAGCAAACATAAAACACTGCTGCTCCATACATAAGTACGATGGCTGTCTCGAGGTAAAACTTTAACAAGGCTAATTGACCTTAGAGCCGAGTTACAAATGTTTCTTTCAGCAGACTTCTTTTAATTTAAAGGACCGTTTGTATGATAAAACTTGGTTGTTCCGATTGTCTTTTATGGGGAATATCTTTCAAAAACTGAACGAATTGAATTTATCATTGCAAGGTAAACAGACAACATTGTTTCAGGGCTATAACAAAATAACTGCCTTCAAAAGAAAATTAGATATTTGGATTATTTGCGTTGGTAAGAAAGAAATAGAAAGCTTTACGTTACTCAGTGAGTTTGTTAGCAATAACGACTCAGAAATGTTTCAAGATGATGTGTTTGAAGAATTGGTCCAATATCTCAGTTCGATGCGCGCATCTTTTGAAAAGTATTTTCCCGAAGAACAGAATACAAAAATGAAACTGAATTCATGGATTCTTAATCCTTTTTTACGCAACTTGCAAAAGTCCGAAAGTATGTGAAACGAGATATATGAATCTCTTTTAGAAATGTCATCAGACACGAGTATGGAGTCACTGTTCAAAACGACGCCTCTCAACGATTTTTGGTGCAGAATCCGTGATGAATATCCAATGCTTGACAAAATGGCTCTGAATATTCTTCTCCCGTTCCCAACAACATATTTGTGCGAAACAGGATTCTCAACCTATGCACCCACGAAAACAAAATATCGCAATAGACTGGACGCCGAACCTGTTATGAAACTTCAACTGTCTTCTATCAAACCTGATATCAACCAATTGATGAAAAATAAAAAACTGTTTCATACCTCCCATTATATAAATTTTTCCTTTTTAATATATTCTATTATTTTACTTGCCATGTAGTAAAGTAAGTAATAATTAGTAACTGTTACATTGTACTTTTATTATGCTTATTAATAAAGAATACAGTTTTAAAAACTATTGTTTTATTGTAGGGTTCCGTCACCAAAAAAGTTTGATAATCACTGCATTATATGATTTAAAATAAAATGAACACCAATAATTCTAACTGCATTTAATTCTGAATTTTTATATTATTTATCTACTTCCATGTTGTGATATTAGATTGCCTATAATCAACTCAATACCTCCCATTTGCCTCTATGGGGTACTAACAGGAAAAGCATATGGGGCCCTTAAATGTTATTGAATATTATGTAACTTAGAAGCATGGATATCAGTCAGCCATGATACAATATAAGCATCAAAAATATCATTACATCAACTAGACAATTTACATTGACCTTGAGGTGAATGTGAACCCAAGGCTTCTTCATTAGCTTATAGAATAAACAAACTAAGTATGAGCGAGTTGACTTCATGCGGAGACGTTCATATGTTGAATATGTATAACTCGCGCCAATCATCTTGGTCCCTCTGAGTTGTAGCGAGTCAACTGCGCAGAACACAATATTTAGGTATCGGTGGGAAAGAGAGCGGGGAGGGGTGAGGCCCCCGCTACGTAAGCACCCGAACGTTACCGACAACCGAGCACTCGGGGTCGGCATCGCGTCATACGAGTAAGAGCGAAAAAAGTTGAATGAAAAGTAGAATGCTATTCTGCTGGGCGGGGGGAAGATCAAGAAACTGGGTGCGTGCTTGGCATTTCCCCTACTCCCAACATCTGTCCGATGTTGGGTTTGGCAAATGGTCTAGGGAGTAGCGCAGGTCGCAAAGATCCCCTAGACAAGGCCAGTGGACTATCCTTCTCGAGGTTGCCGCCCGTCATTGGTTAAATACCTTCTGTAATTAACGTAACTAAAACCTCTGGCCGTTGTCTCCTCCTCAGCCCCACCCCATCCCAAGACCCTATCCTACCTTTCCTTTAAAATCCTTCTTGCACCCTATTTCATCTTCCTTTCTCCCGTCCCAACACCCACATCTCGCACACTCGCTATGGGCTGGTGGTATGCGTTGCATTTAAATAGCTCGAAACCCATGGCAGCACAAATTAAGAGAAAACAACACTAGGAGGGTACCGCCGAAGGCGGAGAATCCCTCACCAAGCAATCGGTCAGTCCCACGTACTCTGGGGGGACACTTTGTGCCATAAGCCAGGCTCTAGCCTCGATATGTCCGGCCTCGTAGATGCCATAAATTTTAAAAACGAAGATGGTATGGGAGATTGTTGGACCGTAGTCGCCGAAAAGGCTGAAGGGTAAACCGGAACGCAGTCGCCCGGAGAGGCGCGCGAGGGAAGCCCCTAAGCCAAAAATAGAACACAATGTGACGACTGCCGCAGCGATAACGCAGCGCGAATCGTCGACCACCGCAGCAGCGGAAACGCGGCGCGAGTCGACGCCGACTGTACAGCCGGCCACGTCACAAACCACGCCGGACCTTCCAACGCCAACAGACCAGCCAAAACGCAGACAGAAGCTGAGAGGATGTCGTGCACGCCGCGGTCGGCAGAACGCAGCGGCGGATAACCCTGAAGAGACTAGCGGCCTCCCAGACAGACAAGCTTCTTCGAAGCGGGTACGTCTGGACGAGACCCAGTCGCCGAGGGGGAACTCCAAACGCGCAAAAACCGATTCAAGGCCGAAGCGGACGATGGGCTATGCAGTTGCGGCACAGTCGCATCTGAGAATAGCAGTTACCACCGTTCCGTTGCGCAACTTCTCTCAGGCGCAGGCAGAGCAGCTTAGGGAGGCCATTGATGATGGCATTCTGCAAGCAGTTCTGTCTCCACCGATTTGCGTTGCGCGAGCTCTATCTTTCCGCGGTCGCCCCTTTCTTTTGGATGGAGTGCTAGCGATGTGGTGCGAGGATGAGAACGCGCTCAGCTGGATCGTGAATACGGCAAAAACCACGACGTCACCAATCCCGGGCACAACTCTGACTGTCATAAAGCAGTCAGAAATGACAAAAAGCTCAGGGCAGGACTTCTCCTCCACACCCGCAACACCGACGCTGCCACGCTACAGAAGGTCCTCCGTGCCCAGAACCCCTGGTACAAAGTTGACACGTGGCAGTGTTACGACATGACGGCAGACGATCAAACTGAGGCAGGGTCCAGGGAGAAGATAGTTTACCTTATCCTTGGAATTCCTGAGGACCAGAAAGACGACATCATCAAGAGCCGCCTAATAGCACACATGTCCGAGAGCGGATATATCCGGTTCTTGGACGACGTTAACCAGACGGAGACAGCAACGGCGACGAGTGAGGCCGCGGTGAAGACTCCCACTGCAGAGCCGTCCACCTCGGCTCCCCAGAAGGGTTCGAAGGAGATGGACACAACCCCATCGCCGAAGTCAGGGAGCGCTACCAGCGACGAAGATGACGTCCTGCGTAGCCCATAACTCCCTAGACATAATACAGACAAACCTCCAGCATAAACAGATAGCGACGGCAACCCTACGCAGAGTGCTGGAGGAGGACAACAGGACCGTCGCCCTGATCCAGGAACCATGGATCAGAAATAACAGGATATGCGGTCTAAACAACATCGGTGGTAAGTTACTAGTAGACACTACAGTGGACAAACCGAGAACATGCATTTATATGCCAAAAACCATACCGACAACCCTGCTTAACCAATTCTGTTCTAGCGACATCACAACCGTGAAAATCATCACAGAAAACCAAACAGCCCTGGTGTTCGCCTAGGTGTATATGCCAGGCGACCAGGAAGTTCCTTCAAAAGATCTTGCTGACCTGGTGCAACACTGCGACAGACACAACTGGGACCTGATCATATCCGCAGACTGCAACGCGCACCATCCGCTGTGGGGAAGTAAGGACTCAAATATCAGAGGTGAGCAGCTATCCGAATATCTAGTTAAAACAAACCTGTACATCATGAACAGAGGCACAGAACCTACATTCGTAACGTCATGGTCTCAATCAATTGTCGACATTACCCTGGCAACACAAGGCGGTGGACCTCATAAAAAAATGGCACGTATCAAACGAGCCATCATTTGCAGATCACCGCCGCGTGTGTTTCCAGATTACACATAAACAAATAAACTCTGCCCCATATCGAAACCCCCGTAAGACCGATATAGCACAGTACAGAAACCTACTAAACAAAGCACTAAGTGACACAAACATGACTGACACAACACAGTACAGACAACATAGAAGTGAGGACTATCCACAAACCAAATCCTTCAGACCTATTAGTCTAACGTCCTTTCTTCTAAAAACACTAGAGAGACTAGTAAGTAGACCGACACCTAAGGGATGGAATACTGATTAGTAGACCACTACATCCCCAACAGCATGCATACAGGAAGGGCAGATCGACAAAGTCAGTACTACATATGGTGGTGCACAAAATTTAAACTGCCTTCACAAATAAGATTTCAACGCTGGCTGCCTTTATAGACATAGAAGGAGCTTTTGACAAAACTATACACAGTAGCATCAACCACTCCCTGAAAAATCTCAACGTCACGCCGGTACTGAGAGATTGTATCACAGAGCTAGTGAGCAAAAGGGCGGTTCAGGTAACGGTAAATACGACCACAAGGGCGAGGGTAATAAAAGGGTGCCCCCAGGGAGGCGTCCTATCACCGCTACTGTGGAACATAGTAGTGGACAGCCTCATAAAGAAACTCAATGACCGAGGATACACTACTATTGGTTATGCAGACGACCTAGCAATTCTAATCGACGGCAGCGCGGAAAACGTGTTATGCAAAGTAATGCGCACGGCCTTTCAAATAGTAGAACAATGGTGTGACGAACATAAGCTCTCAGTTAACCCGAAAAAAACAGAACTCATCCATTTTACAAAGAGAAGGAAGTTACCAGAACTGGACCTACCAAAATGATTCAACACCTAACTTTCCCTATCAACTCAAGTGAAGATATTTCACTTGGCGTGCGTGCGTGGGCGTGATTCTTGACAACAAACTGAGCAGGGCGAGTCACATTGAAACTAAAACGATGAAGGCATGTATAGCTTTCAACCAGTGTAGAAGAGTGGTTGGAAAAAGATGGGGTCTGAACCCGAAAATCACTCTTTGGCTCTACACATCAGTTATCAGACCCTCTATGACCTACGGAGCAGTTGTATGGTGGCCCAGAATACTCAGAGACAAAACATAGAAACAACACATACCAAAGTCCTAAAGGAGATTCTCGAGAAATACCCGCTTCTTGAGGCCCCCATGGACAAAACCCCGGGGGTAGTACCCCGGGGTTTTGTCCATGTCTTTGACCGAAGATATAATATCCAACTTATCGCTGAAACTATAGATAGCTCTGGCATCGATGAAGTTAGGATATAGGACGGCTCCAAAACCAAACACGGAACTGGAGCTGGCGTGTTCTCGGACGACTTAAACATTAAAATATCAACCACTTTAGACAAACGAAACACAATCTTCCAGGCAGAATGTGTAGGTCTAATTAAGGCAGCACAAGCGGTTGCAGCTAGAGACTGATGTGGTTTTAATATTAAAATCATCTCGGACAGCGCATCCGTACTACAAGCATTTCAAAATAATAAAATTTAATCGGTCCTTATATTGGAATGTCACAACACACCCTGCAAAGGATAAAAGGACACAGTAACTCCATGGGAAATGACGCAGCAGATGAACTGGCCAAAATGGGATCAGAAGAAACAGTATATGGACCGGAACCATTACTACCCCTACCCCAGGCACAGATAAAGACATGGCTGATAACCCTCGAAGGTTGTAGGCAAACTAAGATGGCGATTCCGGAGATATCTAAAAGATTTACCCGCAACCTCATTAGTAAAAACACTCCGCATGATAACCAACGCCCCATGGTTTATCTCCAACTCCCAGCTGCATCGAGATCTAAAAATGCCAATGTTAAAGGAGGAAATAACAAAAAAGCTAAAGTCCTACACTGCTCGTTAAGAAGGCCATCGCAATAAGCTTGCTCTCGATCTGATGAAGACCAAGGAATAAAAAGAAAAGCTCCCCAGGATCTCCTATAATTGCAGAACAAAATACTGCATAACTACTTATATGGATACGCCGCTGGGCGTACTCCATGCATGCCAAATAGATAATTTCCCAACCACTAGCTAAATGCCCATACAGGGCAGATTGCAAGAATAAAGGATTCCATAAAAAAAAAACTATAGGTGTCAAAAACAGCCCCCTGTGCAGAGGATGCATGGAGGCAGAAGAAACGCCACACCACGTGCTCATGGACTGCAGGAGCGTGGCAGATGACCGGGCGCGCATCCTACAGTCGCCGCTAACACTCCTGGACACATGCCAGGGCCTTAAAAGGCTGCTGACCTTCTGGGACTGCCTTGGATGGTTGGAGTGAATGGATGAAGAATACACGCACAATGGCCCAATCAAGTGGCTAAGTGCGGAAACGGCCCAGTTACAACAACAACAACAACAACAACATGCTATCCTGCTTATTCGTTCCTAGAGTACAGTTAGGAACAGAAGAAATTGCTGATTTTGAAAATTTTCTTTATTGATTATTTTCCGTGTTACTGAATGTTGTTGTTTTTTGTTTTAGTTACTTTCAATTGTTAGTTGTTCTTAAGTTTTTGTTATAGTTAAACTGATTTTGATGAAATTCATCACGCTAAATCCCTGACGGTGTAGTCAGAGAGGACACATCGCCAGGTTGTGGATTTATCTATCACGCCTTATCCCCAAAGGGCATACATATTGTATGCCCACTTTTCAACCTGTGTGAACCTGTATTCTTGATAAGCTTGGTATGTAGTTGATTGTAGAAAAAAAAAATTGTTTGTAGTTGAACCGAAATATATTATGGATAAACCAAAAATAGCCAACCCCCGGATTTATAAAAAATCAATTCTAACGGTTGATTTGTATGAAGAATCTTTAGTAGTTGTTTGTAGTGAACGAATTTTCGTATGGAGTTATTTATTAAAAAAAATTATAATTTGGTTTTTTTTTACAATATTTACTAGTTATTAAACCTTTTGCCTGATTTGAGGTTTGTAGTGGAAGAACTTTTGAGTCTGTTAGAAGAGAAATTCATTAGAATCGATGAAGTTGGGTATATCACGTTTTGGAAGGATCTCGACTGAACAACTTCGGTTGAGAAGATGAAATGGAAATGGAAAAAGTTGAGTAAAACTCGTTTTCGAGCGATCTCGACTGAATTAAGTACTCCAGTTGTGAATATTGGACGACTACTACAAACGTCAAAAATGACTCGAAGATGCTCGTAGAGGTAAGTAGTGGAAGAATTTTCGATTGTAGTAGAACGAAAATTGATTGAGATCGATCAAGATGAGTAAAACTCGTTTTCTCGGCATCCCGACTGAATTACTCCGGTTGCGACTACTTTAAACGTCAAAAATGGTTGAAAGATGCTCGAACAGGTTAGTAGTGGAAACATTTCAATTGTAGTAGAACGAAAGTTGATTGAGATCGATCAATTTGAGTATAAAGTCGTTTTGGAGCGATTTTCACTGAATTACTCCGGTGGTGAAGATTAGACGACTACTACAAACGTCAAAAATAACTCAAACATGCTCGTAGAGGTTTGTAGTGGTGGATTTTCGATTGCAGTAGGACGAAAATTGATTGAGATGGATCAAGTTGAGTAAAACTCGTTTTCTCGGAATCTGGACTGAATTACTCCGGTTGCGAAGATTGGACGACTACTATAAACGTCAAAAAAGGTTCAAGATGCTCGTAGAGGTTAGTAGTGGAAGAATTTTCAATTGTAGTAGAACAAAAATTGATTGAGATCGATCAAGTTGAGTAAAACTCGTTTTTGAGCGATCTCGACTGAATTACTCCAGTTGTGAAGATTGGACGACTATTAGAAACGTCAAAAATGACTCGAATATGCTCGGAGAGGTTAGTAATGAAAGAATTTTCGATTGTAGTAGAACGAAAACTGATTGAGATCGATCAAGTTGAATAAAACTCGTTTTTGAGCGATCTTCACTGAATTACTCCGGTTGTGAAGATTGGACGACTTCTACAAACGTCAAAAATGACTCGAAGATGCTCGTAGAGGTTAGTAGTGGAAGAATTTTCGATTGTAATAGGACGAAAATTGACTGAGATCGATCAATTTGAGTAAAACTCGTTTTCTCGGAATCTCGACTGAATTACTCCGGTTGCGAAGATTGGACGACTACTATCATCATCCGAGCGTCTGTCCCAGTTGCGTCTCGCGACGCCCGGGGTCCGCTTTCCTACATTTTCTCCTCCACTTCACACGGTCGTCGGCATCCCCTGTAGTGAGACCATTGGCACGCATGTCATCCCTTACGACGTCAAGCCAGCACTTCTTGGGTCTGCCCCTCTTACCGGGACCCGGCGGGGCTGACATGGCCAGACATTTGTTTCCTACGTAGCCCGGCGGTTGCCGCAAGACGTGACCATACCAACGAAGGCGACACTCTTGCAACTTGTCTGCAATGTCACGGACATGAAGGCTGCCACGGATGCGAGAATTCCTCACGCGATCCATCCGCGTGACTCCACACATCCACCGCAGCATCTTCATTTCCGTAACACGCAGCTCCTGCTTGTGTCGCTCCAATATTGGCCACGTCTCACTGCCATGTAACAGGACAGGTCTAAGGATGGTTTTGTAGACCTGTCCCTTCAACCGGATCGGCATTTTAGGATCACAAATGACACCGGTCATCTCCCGCCATTTGGCCCACGCGGCACCAATGCGTGACTTGACATCGCAATCGATGTCACTGGACGTGTGAAAAACAGATCCCAGGTATTTAACCTGGTCCGTCCGCTCGACCAAATCACCGCCAATGCGGACGGATGTGGGATCTGTCGAGTTTAGTGCCAAGTACTCGGTCTTCGCCACATTTAGTTTCAGACCGCCGTTCTCAAGCGTCTCCTTCCACACCTTCACACGTCGCACCAATCTGCTCCTGTCCGCCTCTGCCGGCGCAATATCGTCAGCATACATGAGCAACCATGGAGGCTGCTCATGCGAGTTCCTGATGCTGTCCGACAATTCGTCTAATATTACGCTGAACAGAAGCGGACTAAGGACCGAACCCTGGTGTACACCGACGGTGATGGGGAAGGATTTCGTGTCGCCAACAGCAGTCCGAACCATGGAATCGGAGTCACAGTACATGTCCCGGATAGTGTCAATATAGACCTCGGGAACCTCTTTGGACCGCAGTGCCCACCAGATCATCGCGCGAGGAACACAGTCGAAGGCCTTCTGCATGTCTAGAAACATGCAGTGCAGAGGCGTGTTCTTCGACCTGTATTTCTCTGCAACAACCCTCAGGGCAAAAACAGGGTCCGTGGTCCCATGACCAGGGCGAAACCCATATTGAAACCCCGAGAGAGTACACTCCTGCCGGAGCCGAGTCTATAATCCTCTCTGAGATCTTCATGGTGTGGAACATCACCTTTATACCGCGGTAGCTCCGGCACTCCTGCACTGACCCCTTACCTTTGAAGACTGGAGTAATAATACTCAGTCTCCATTGGTTTGGGATCTGCCCGCTGAGGAGTATGCGGTTAAAAAGGTTTACTAAGATGCCCACACCGCGAGGACCCATCGCCTTCCAGGCTTCGATGGGGACTCCATCGGGTCCGACAGCTTTCCGATTCTTCATGCGGCGAAGCGCAGTCAGGACTTATCCAGGCGTTACCGGTGGCACTAGTCCCTGATTCGGAGGGAGGTCCGGAGGCTGCACCTCTTTATGCTGTTTATTAAGCAGCTCGTGAAAATACGAGCGCCATCTCTCCTTTACCGCGAGGTCTTCGCTTAACAGGTTGCCGTCAGGGTCTTTTACACAGCGACACTTGGATATATCCTGTGCCGCTTTGACCCTGGAGCGCGCCACCTTATAGATGAGCTTCTGCCCCTCAGACGATTCCAGCTTATCATACAGAGGTTGTAAGTGATCTCGTCTGGCTCTGGCTGCAGCTCTCTTTGTGGCACGCTTGGCAGCCCTGTACGCGTCGCGGTCTTCGGGAGATCCGGTCGCTTGCCACTTTTTAAAGAGGGCTTTCTTCTCCCTAGTCTCCCTCTGGACTTCGTCGTTCCACCACCAAGTTTCCTTGTCAGATTTGCGTCCACCCTTAGACTCACCGAGCACCACCTTCGCCGCTCCAAGGATGGTCGCCTGAACTTTGTCCCAGTAATCTTGAACTGGTTCGCCTTCAGTGTCGGTGCACTTGTCACCGACAGCTGAGACGAACTCCTGGGACCTAGTTTCATCAAGCAACCACCATCTGATGCGACGCTGGCACCGCTCGATGCGTTTGCCTTTGGGCTTCACGCAGAGGTCCATGACAAGGAGACGGTGTTGTGCAGTAAGACTCTCTCCGGGTATGACCTTGCAGTTGGCCACCTTGCCGATGCTGTGTCGCCTAGTGAGTAGGAAATCGATCTGAGTTGTACGCCTCCCGCTCTTGTAGGTGATGAGATGTTCGGATTTCTTTTTGAAATACGTGTTCACAATGGCCAGATCGGCAGCCGCACACGTTCTAAGGATAGTTTCTCCTTCAGCGTTGCGGGTGCCGTATCCAAAACCACCATGAACACGCTCAAACTCCTCACACCTCTCACCCACATGACCGTTTAGGTCGCCGCCCAAAACGATTCCCTGTGACAACGGAATGCTCCGAAGCACTCCCTCGAGTTGGCCCCAAAACGACATCTTATCGGCGTCGCTACAACCGGCCTGTGGCGCGTAGGTACTTGCCAGGTGGGTTATAATCCCATCGATAAGCACCCTCACGATCATAAGCCGATCGCTACAGCGTTTCACCTCCAAGATGCCACTCTGCAGCCCCTCGGAGAGCACCACGGCCACCCCGTTCTCCCCACCAGGCGCACCCGTGTAATACAGCTTGTAGCCGTTCTGCAAAGGCCGGGCTCTGTTGCCCTTCCACCGAGTCTCCTGCAGGAACGCCACGTCCACCCTCCGCCTGGAGAGTACTTCGGCCGACTCTACCGCACGCCCAGTCAGCGTGCCAATGTTCCACGATGCGAAGCGGATACGGGTTGGGGCTAACTTCTTTATCCGTGCTGGCCCAACACACGGCAGCCCTAGCCCACTTGCCACAGGAGTCGGGCGGGGCTCCTGCGCGCCGTTTTGTGGCGGCGCCCTATCCCTAGCTACATTCCGATTGTACATTTCCATTTAGTTTTGGCGGGTGGCTTTTATGGGAGCGACGCCCTCAGACCTCCCAACTTGATCGATCTCAATCAACTTTCGTTCTACTACAATCGAAAATTCCTCCACTACAAACCTCTACGAGCATCTTTGAGTCATTTTTGACGTTTGTAGTAGTCGTCCAATCTTCACAACCGGAGTAATTCAGTCCAGATTCCGAGAAAACGAGTTTTACTCAACTTGATCAATCTTAATTAATTTTCGTCCAACTACAATAGAAAATTCCTCCACTACAAACATCTACGAGCATGTTTGAGTCATTTTTTACGTTTGTAGTAGTCGTCTAATCTTCACCACCAGAGTAATTCAGTGAAAATAGCTCCAAAACGACTTTTACTCAACTTGATCGGTCTCAATCAACTTTCGTTCTACTACAATCGAAAATTCTTTCACTACTAACCTGTTCGAGCATCTTTCAGCCATTTCTGACGTTTGTAGTAGTCGTTCAATCTTCACGACCGGAGTAATTCAGTCCAGATTCCGAGAAAACGAGTTTTACTCAACTTGATCAATCTTAATCAATTTTCGTCCTACTACAATCGAAAATTCCTCCACTACAAACCTCTACGAGCATGTTTGAGTCATTTTTGACGTTTGTAGTAGTCGTCTAATCTTCGTCACCGGTGCAATTCAGTTAAAATCGCTCCAAAACGACTTTTACTCAACTTGATCGGTCTTAATTAATTTTCGTTCTACTACAATCGAAAATTCTTCCACTACTAACCTCTTCGAGCATCTTTTAGCCATTTTTGACGTTTATAGTAGTCGTCCAATCTTCGCAACCGGAGTAATTTAGTCGAGATTCCAAGAAATCGAGTTTTACTTATCTTGATCAATCTCAATCAATTTTTGTTCTACTACAATCGAAAATTCCACCGCTACTAACCTCTTCGAGCATCTTCGAGTCATTTTTGACGTTTGTAGTAGTCGTCCAATCTTCACGACCGAAGTAATTCGGTGAAGATCGCTCGAAAACCAGTTTTACTCAACTTGATCGATCTCCATCAATTTTCGTTCTATAACAATCAAAAATTCCTCCACTACTAAACTCAATGAGCATGTTTGAGTCATTTTGGACGTTTGTAGTAGTCGTCCAATCTTCACAACTGGAGTAATTCAGTGAAAATCGCTCCAAAACGACTTTTACTCAACTTTTTCCATTTCCATTTCATCTTCTCAACCAAAGTTGTTCAGTCAAGATCCTTCTAAAACGAGTTATACTCAACTTCCACTACAAACCTCAAATCAGGCAAAAGGTTTAATAACTAGTAACAATTGTCAAAAAAAAAAACTATTGTTTTTTTTTTTAATAAATAACTACAAACGAAAATTCGTTTACTACAAACAACTACTAATGTTTCTTCATACAAATCAACCGCTAAAATTAATTATTTATAAACCCGGGTTTGGGCTATTTTTGGTTGATTCATAGGAAGCTTTTCAAGAATATGCAAACAAAAATTTGATTTTTGCAATTAGGGTGCCAGGTTCACACAGGTCACTTTTTATCATGTATATTCCTGTCCCACACAATAGGCGGTGAGCCCATTGCCGTGTTGAAATAGACAGACGCAGGCTGTGGCTACCTGCTGTTCAAATTTTTCAGGCCGCACAAAAGGCCTTCAACCAGGCTTAACGACTGCCATTTTACTGGCTACCGGTACCAACGGCTTAACGTGCCTTCCGAAGCACGGAAACACTTGCAAATGTAAATGCCACAATGTTGTCACCCATCCGAGGACCAGCCATAGTGAAACTTGCTTAACACAGTGATCGTTTACAGAACACTGAGTCTGCGGGGCCAAGAGCGAGGTTGTTGACAAGACGCAATAATGTTTTACTTCGTCCTGCAGTTTAATGTTAAATCACCATTTCAAATGTTTCCTCATTTCATTTAATTGTGAAAGCAATGCCAGATTTCTACAGCTAGAGGAAAAAATATTTTTTTTATTAAGCTTCTGAGACTGCACTTAATACCATTATAATAAAGGCATGTACTTAAAACACTGTTAATGGATTGCTTTTCAGTTTTCACGAAAATATTTTTCATTTTACTTTTATAAAGTACACAACTTAAATAAAAATAATTTGAAATAAATGTGAATACAGATTCGATATTTATGATATAATGAATCATGCTCAAATGGTCAACATAGCCTATAAATGTTTAAATTCGTAAGCATAGTTTTATTAACTGTACCTGCGCGAACCGAGCGCGGCTACAACTTCAGAGGGACCAAGATGATTGGCGCGAGCTGTACAAAGTATAAAATAAATAAAAATAAATATCCATCACGCCTTATCCCCGAAGGGGTGGCAGAGGCATATTATATGCCCACTTTTCACCGTGTGGATTAGTAATAAAAGTTAAGTATAATATGTAAAACAATTACAAGTAAAGTATAATATGTAAAACAATTCTATAAGAAGAAATAACATATATATGTAAAATCAAATAACAAAATACTGTATATTTATTGAAAATATGGAAACATTAACGATACAATAGAATCATTGTAGGTTGACATAGCTTGGTACAGATACAGATGACATTAAGCTTGGACAAGTGAAAAAATATGTATGAAGTTATGTGTTCGTTGGGACCATGTTGGTTAAAAATCAAGACGTACTTACATCATAGTTACTGCGTGAAGTGTTAGCCCAATAATTATTAGGTGGACCACGCCGGTTTTGACTATGATTATGATGGTTTTGATATGGCTGGTGTCGATTTTTTCCAGTTCCACCAGACTGCAATCGCTGTTGAACTGGAGTACTTTGATTCAATGGAATGAAATCGTCCGACATCGTGTTAACACTGACAAAACGTTAAATACAATTTGAGTTCGAGTGACGACAAGAGAATCCCAACAAAGAAAACAAAACAAATCCAATTTCAAAATTTCACCACGTACATATACATAAGCAAAATATTAGATACTTCAACTTTTAGAGCTTGTAAAAATATTAGTTAAGGAAATACCTATTTATTACATTTTTTTTTGTTGTTTACGCCCATCTTGGGCAGGCAAAAGAAACTTTGTCCATACAGCCTAGTCTTCAGTATTTATTATTTTCTTATAATTTTGTTTTAGACCTGTCTAGTCGTTTGTCGATGTCAAGTCCTCAGTCCTAGGTCCTAGTCCGTGCCCCAATAAGGCAGTGGATCCCTTATTGCGGCTATCTATGGAAATTTGGCACTAACACAAACAACACCGCTATTCTTTGTAATATATTACTTTCGTTCACTAATGCACTTTTCCGAACTCTTTATGTATAATATTACACCATTATTAAACACAAAAACACGAATTATACACTAGTTTTTGAAAATAATATACAACAAACGTGCGTCACCGCTCGCGTTAGCGCCAAACCTCCCCTATTTATTTCACTGACTGACAGCCCAACTGACAGCTTTAGTGCACAGGCGCGCACGAGCAACTTTTGTCTGCGCAACTATTTTGTCTCTTACCAAGTCTAAAGTCTGTTTAGTATGAAAGTGCGAGCACGTAGGGACGCGACTCCCGGGAGACTTTTTGTCCACGGATTTGGAGACGCAACTGACGCCTTCTCTATTGGAATTTTGGATTCTCTAAGATGCAAGTGCGCCCACGGCAACTAAAGTTGCAGATCCAATTTTTTTATTTATTTTATGGCCTGGTTACTAAGACTTTTTAGCCAAATCTTATTTTTATATCTTACTAGTTCACGCCTACGGCTTCGCCCGCGTACAGAAGTTTTCCCGTTTCCCACAGGAACTTGTTCCCGGGATAAAAAGTAGCCTATGTGTTATTATAATGTAAAAGCGTCGTTTATAATATTATTAAGATTTCTTCAATCTTCTCTTCTAATTTAGTCCTGTCCAGTCAATTGTCGATGTCAAGTCCAATCATAATTCCTGTGGACTTGCTCCATTAACCTTGGTAGAGCGTTATTAGGGCTTTCAGTGGAATTTACACGACAACTTGTACAATTGCTAGGGGTAAGCCCTGTCGCTCTTCATCCTCTCTTCTCCTTCGAACTCCCTTACACAGCTCTGGTCGTTATGACAACTCCTTTTCTATTTCTGCAGTGTGGTTGTGGAATTCCCTTCCCCACTCCATCCGCGACAGCCCCTCGCTGTGCATATTCAGGAGAAGAATTTAGGAACACTTTCTGTCTCTAAAATAACAGATTATTTCTTTTATTGTTTGAATATATATTATACCTATAAGTTTGTATTATTGTATGATTTTTATATAAATATTAGGTATTTTTTGTCGATATGTATTTGTGTTTATATGTAGTTATTTATGTAGGTACGTATTATATCGCATGTATGTTTATATGTTATATATACGAGTATATATATATTTATATACCAATGTAGTTAAAATATTAGTAGATATTTGTGTATCTGTAGTTAGATAAGGTATCTGTATGTAATTTAAGGTACACGTGGACTCCTTGATTGATTTTCTTAATCTTTAATATCTTTAGGGTTTGCTGTAAGAGAACTCAACTATGAGTTAAGCACGCCTTTGTACATGCTATTTACTTATTTGTTGCTGTAATTATTTAATGTGTACAAAAAGTATAGATAAATAAATAAATTGCTTTTCATGATAATATATCACTGTCTTTCACTATAGCACGTTTACACAACTTTTATGTTTAAGAAACTACCATTTTTACACATAAAATAAGGTTAATGCACTAGTTTTGAATAATAATATACTACAAGCGTCCGCAATTTACCAAGATCCCGCACAAATCCCAAAGTCGCAGATCGGCCAGTTGCCACCATAGATATTACACTAATATTGCCACTCATCCGTCGCTGTTGTGATAGGTGAAAGGATACATCCAAGTACGCTTCCTACTACACGGCTATTATACTTGTCAGGTTTCAATAATAGTGATGAATCAGAAAAATAATGTATTTAGCTTACCTTGTTAGCGGCATTCATTGTTTTATAAATCACACCTTATCCCCGAAGGAGTGGTACAGGCATAATAAATGCCCTCATTTCATTGTGTGCATTTCTATCCCCCGTAATAGATGGTGGGTGAGCCCATTGCCGTGTTAAAATAGACAGCTACAGATGGTGGCTACCTGCTGTTTAAACGTTTCAAGTCGCCCAGTCAACTTGGCTTAACGACTGCCATGTTACTGGCCGTTATGTAACCGGGACCAACGGCTAAACTTGCCTTCCGAAGCACTGATAAATAAATAAATACCACAAACGTACCAACACGTAAATGGAAATACCACAAAGCGGTCACCCATCCATAATCAGCCATAGTGAAAGTTGCTTAACGCATTGATCGTTTACAGCATACTAAAGTCAGCAGGGCCACAAGCATTTCAAGTGTCATTCATTAAAATCAATACATGATATATATATAATACTAAAACCTACCTACCTCCTTTAAAACATAATATTCCCAATAATGAAGACAACATCAAAACTATGAATATTAAGTTTTAAACGCTAAAACTGTATAATTAGCTTTAATTTTAAATATTGAGGGACATGTTTTTTTTACACAGCTCATAGTAAGTCTAGGCTCTAGACAACTGATAAACATACATACTATGCATAGGAGACACCCAAACTCCGAAACAAATATTTGTGGTTGCACCCAATATTGCTTTTTTTACGCTGTCGTCTTTGGTTTATAGAAACAAGTGCTCATCACAACAGTCTATTCGAATTTCGTGTTGATGACTACGTAAACTTTTCAAGAAATAGTTGCGATGCTGTTGACGAGACGCGACAGAGATAAAAAAATTGCCGTGCAACTTAGTTGCTCGAGCTCACCATACTTTTATCTCTTAACTAGCACTTTGGCTGCTGCCGAACATTTTTGCGAATCAATAGCTATGCTTACATCGGCACACCAGTAGTGATCTCAGTAAATACCCGTATTTATTAATACCCGTAGGTAGACTGTGTGTGGATATTAGTAGTCATAGTAGGGTGTCTCTACTATTTGCAATTCAAAAACCTCGACTTATATTTACCCATTTTTACTATTTAGTCATTTTAGTCCAAAAGTATTTACTTTTTCACCTTGTTACATGAGTCGAAGTTTACCGATATACCTACATATATATTTACTAGTTGACGCCCGCAGCTCCACTCGCGTGGAGAAGCTTTCCCATTTTCCACAGGAACTTGTTCCCAAGATAAAATCATGCGTTATTCTGATGCATAAGCTATATTATTCCGGGTCGAAGCAAATATTTGTGTGATCCACAAATGTATTTCGGAGTTTGTGTGTTTCTTATATATAATATGTTTGTATTTAGAAATATATAAGTATGTTTATCAGTTATCTAGATCCCATAACACAAGCTAATATTAGCTTACTTTGGGCTAGATGGCGCTGTGCGAAAAGTGTCCCACAATATTTATATTAATTTATTCTAAATGAGAAAGAGTAACAAACCTAAATCTTTACATTCTTTCAAAGTTTCGCATTTATAATATTAGTAAGAAGTATATCTGTGACTCAATTGTTTTTTTTATATAACAACAGGATATCAATAAATAAAATCGATTTAAAAATATTTATAATTTTCCTTATCCTAAAATTGATATGAACATGTGGCCACCACGGCACGGCGCCGACATGACTGGTATCGGGCCTTTTTTATATAAAAAAAGATTTATAACTTTAAAACCCTTTTCTTTAGAACAATAGATATTTTGGCGGCCACTATTTTTTTCGTCGTCGTATGTCTTTGTTACAAATCAGGTAGATTTTTTTTAAAAGGTGCCGCCCTATTGTATTGTCTCATGTTTGTTACAACAAACAAAGCTTTATATTGTTATCTAATAAAAAAATGTTTAAGTTTATGTTATTATCACTGATGATGTCCATCCCCGGTGCGTCCTTGTCCCAAAAAGACACACACGCTGCTTGTATGTCCAAGTCACACACCGTTTGCGGAAATACGCAAACGCGATAAATAAAGAAAACGCATATGGTACGGGATCCAGCAGTGAATGAGCTAGATGACCCCCATGGCTTCGCCCGTGACGTATTTTGAGCTGCAGCGCCGTCGCACTCATTTAATCTCGTCGTTTATTAGTTTGACAATAATGTATGAAAATTTGCCCGATTTGTTGACATTTATGGTTACTGCTCCGCTCTCCACGATCGTAGCGTGATGATTGATAGCCTTTAGCCTTCGTCGAAAAATGGGCTATCCAACACAAAAAAATACAATTCGGACCAGTAGTTCCTGAGATAATCGCATTCAATCAAACAAACAAACTCTTCAGTTTTATTGATTTGTCTAAAATATAGATACCTAGTAGGTAAGTAGATACTTACTAACGACTGTTTTAAATTGGAGATGTACCGATACCAACCGATACGTCCTGCGCTTCTGCCGCGCAAAAGTCCATGGTATCCAAGATTGTCGAGGGCTTCTCCACAATGGCAATGGCGTGGCAACACACATGGCGCACCCAATCAATAGGTACACGAAATTGTACCAACGGTAGGTCAGATGACCTATTACTTCCGATCCGTAATGTGTGACCCGTGATGTGACGTACAATCCAAAAAAAAAAGATACACACGAGGTTTCATTTTATTCTTCCAATAATTTATGTTGCTTCGATCAATCATTGTAGCAATTTGTCCAGTGTTCTGTTTGGTCATGTTCACTTATTTAGAAAGGAACGCACTACCACCGAGAGTCATTTCGTGTGGACCGGTTTTGTTGGTTGCTAGAAGCAGCTGGTTTTTATTTATGTATTAGTGACTGCCGTCTGACCTCCTAACCTTGTAAGGGCGCCTGCGTAGTTGCCTCTGTCTATCTGTTGATTAGCAGGAGTACCGCTAGTAGGTGAGATAGCTTGGACCCCGGAGATATTGATAGAGCTGAAGCTCTTAATACCCATCCAAACTTGTCCATCATCATCATCCGAGCGTCTGTCCCAGTTGCGTCTCGCGACGCCCGGGGTCCGCTTTCCTACATTTTCTCCTCCACTTCGCAAGGCCGTCGGCATCCCCTTTAGTGAGACCATTGGCATGCATGTCATCCCTTACGACGTCAAGCCAGCACTTCTTGGGTCTTCCCCTCTTACCGGGACCCGGCGGGGCTGACATGGCCAGACATTTATTTCCTACGTAGCCCGGCAGTTGCCGCAAGACGTGACCATACCAAGGAAGGCGACACTCTTGCAACTTGTCTGCAATGTCACGGATGTGAAGGCTGCCGCGGATGCGGAGTTCCTCACGCGGTCCATCCGCGTGATTCCACACATCCACCGCAGCATCTTCATTTCCGTGACACGCGGCTCCTGCTTGTGTCGCTCCAATATTGCCAAGTCTCACTGCCATGAAAAAGGACAGGGCTAATGATGGTTTTGTAAACCTGTCCCTTCAACCGGATCGGCATTTTAGGGTCACAAATGACACCAGTCATCTCCCGCCATTTGGCCCACGCGGCAGCAATGCTTGAGTTGACATCGCAATCGATGTCACTGGACGTGTGAAAAACAGATCCTAGGTATTTAACCTGGTCCGTGCGCTCGACCAAATCACCGCCTATGCGGACGGATGTGGGATCTGTCGAGTTTAGTGCCAAGTACTCGGTCTTCGCCACATTTAGTTTCAGACCGCCGTTCTCAAACGTCTCCTTCCACTTCCAATCTGCCCCTGTTCGCGTCTGTCAGCGCAATATCGTCAGCATACATGAGCAACCATGGAGGCTGCTCATGTGAGTTCCAGATGCTGTCCGACAATTCGTCTAATATTACACTGAACAGAAGCCGACTAAGGACCGAACCCTGGTGTACCCCGACGGTGATGGGGAAGGGTGTCGTGTCGCCAACAGCAGTGGAATCGGAGTGGATGGAATCGGAGTCACAGTACATGTCACGGATAGTGTCAATATAGACCTCTGGAACCCCTTTGGACCGCAGTGCCCACCAGATCATCGCACGAGGAACACTGTCGAAGGCCTTCTGCATGTCTAGAAACATACAGTGCAGAAACGTGTTCTTCGACCTGTATTTCTCTGCGACAACCCTCAGGGCAAAAACAGGGTCAGTGGTCCCATGACCAGGGCGAAACCCATATTGACACTCCGTGAGAGTACACTCCTGCCGGATCCGAGAGTCTATAATCCTCTCGAAGATCTTCATAGTTTGGGACATCACCTTTATACCGCAGTAGCTCCCGCAGTCCTGCACTGACCCCTTCCCCCTGAAGAATGGAGTAATAATACTCAGTCTCCATTGGTTTGGGATCTGCCCGCTGAGGAGTATGCGGTTAAAAAGGTTTACTAAGATGCCCAAGACGTAAGACTCTCTCCGGATATAACCTTGGAGTTGGCCACCTTGCCGATGCTGTGTCGCCTAGTGAGTAGGAAGTCGATCTGAGCTGTACGCCTCCCGCTCTTGTAGGTGATGAAATGTTGGGTTTTCTTTTTGAAATAAATATTCACAATGGCCAGATCAGCAGCCGCACACGTTCTGAGGATAGTTTCTCCTTCTGCGTGGCGGGTGCCGTATCCAAAACCACCATGAACACGCTCAAACTCCTCACACCTCTCACCCACATGACCGTTTAGGTCGCCGCCCAAAATGATTCCCTGTGACAACGGAATGCTGCGAAGCACTCCCTCGAGTTGGCCCCAAAACGACATCTTATTGGCGTCGCTACAACCAGCCTGTGGCGCGTAGGCACTTATCAGGTGGGTAATAATCCCATCGATAAGCACCCTCATGATCATAAGCCGGTCGCTAAAGCGTTTCACCTCCAAGATGCCGCTCTGCAGCCCCGAACTATAGTTCGGAGAGCACCAAGGCCCTCCCCACCAGGCGCACCTGTGTAATACAGTTTGTAGCCTTTCTGCAGAGGCCGGGCTCTGTTGCTCTTCCACCGAGTCTCCTGCAGGAACGCCACGTCCACCCTTCGCCTGGAGAGTACTTCGGCCAACTCTACCGCACGCCCAGTCAGCGTGCCAATGTTCCACGATGCGAAGCGGATACGGGTTGGGGCTAACTTCTTTAGCCGTGCTGGCCCGACACACGGTAGCCCTAGCCCACTTGCCACAGGAGTCGGGCGGGGCTCCTGCGCGCTGTTTTGCGGCGGCGCTCTGTCCCTAGCAGCTTTCCTTATGTTTCTTTTCATGTGTTGTTTCGGCGAGTGGCTTTTATGGGAGCAACGCCCTCAGACCTCCCAACCCCAGAGGGGAAAGCCAGCGCCAGAGCCTCGTCCGTTAATAAGCAGGTGCACGCACTAGCACGGGAGGTTGGCTTGGGCCACGGCTTACACCCATACAACCTTGTTATTAGTATTCAAAACTGCTACTTTGTTATAAATATATTATATTTATAACAAAGTTGCAGTAAGGAAGAATAATTACAAAAGTTGTAGATCTTTTTATTACCTACAACTTTGCCATTTAACTTTTTTGCCGTAGGACTTGTTGTTTTTTTATTAAATCGAAATAAACTATAGTTTACCCTTAAAACTCATGAACTTACCCTTTCCGACCTCAGATCGCCCGTAAATTAGTTTTCCTACTTGGACTTGGACTTTCCTAGAATGGGTTTCATCCTACTATTTTTTTATTTTGGTTCTACAAATTATCGGCACTGGTCTATATAGCACATTAACAAACCTTTTATGTACCATTTTTAAACGCACGTGGAACGAAGCGCTCGTGCCTCCGCGGACTCAGTGTTCTGTAAACGATCACTGCGTTAAGCAACTTTCACTATGGCTGATCCTCGGATGGGTGACCACTTTGTGGCATTTGCATTTCCGAGCGTTTCCGTGCTTCGGAAGGCACGTTAAGCCGTTGGTCCTGGTTGCCAATAACATGGCAGTCGTTAAGACCAGTTGAAGGCCTTATGAGCAGCTTGAAAAATTTAAACAGCAGGTCGTCACAACCTGCACCTGTCTATTTCAACACGGCATCGAACTCACCACCTGTTACCGGGGACAAAAGTGCATACGGTGAAATGTGGTCGTATGGTATGCCTCTGCTGACCAGTTCGGTGTCGTTGCCAAAAGTTCTCATCCTCATCCATCCTTATGTAATTAGCCTAGCGAAACTTCTTATTCTAAAAAACAGTTCTGTAAAAAGTTAGTACCTTATTTAATGTAAGTACTAATTAAGGCAGACCTCCAAATTGTACAAGCGCCCACACAATTCCTATAGGCCTATATTAATTGTTTTAAAATGTTTGTTGGTATTTGGGAGGTAGCAATCAGTAACAGTATTCAATTATTCCTTGAAAAGGGTTTTGATGTAAAGCACATTATAATAAAGTCAACACTGCTCATTGGGAACAAACTTCCTTGGATCACTGTGGACTTTGTATCCAGTTGCCAATAACATTTTTAAAAAAGGAACAAACTTGGGACAAAGGCTAAGGTATGATCTGGCAACCCAGTTTAATTCTTGTCAAAGAATTCTGATCGAATACAGGGGAATTGCTCGAAATTTTAACAATCTATTTTCGGACGAAAATAACAATTAATTTATCATGATTCAGTGAGTGAGTAGTGTTTATAAAACTTCAAAGAGTTTGCCTAGTGGGGCAAAAAATGTGGATTCCATCCAAATCACCCAAGCTAGCAGTCGGTAAGTTGTCATTTAATCAATCAGTATAAGCGGCACAGATACATCCTGCCAATTACAGCGGAAACGTAATATGTATCATGTTATGAATTTTAATTATTTGTCTCTTAGTTCTACAACGTAGGGAAGTCAATGTTATGATGGCTCTATTTGGTACAGATTCCATGTCTTGTATTTTTCGTATGTACTTGCCTTTTGTTTATCTGCTGAGTGACAATTTTTATGTCATTCTATTGTTTTATTTTATGTAAGTTTCATTATTCGCTTACATAATTAATAAATAATTTAATATTAATAAAACAAAATTATAATTACTGTCTATATGTTGTTCACACATTCTTTGTGTATACAAAGTGGAATACACTTTGAAAAAAATATACCAAAGAATAGGGACATGAGTAGACGTATAGGTTCCATTTACTTGACTCATTTCTAATTGAATATTTCGGTATTATTATTAATTTAGACCCAGATGTGCATGTATAAAGCAATTGATGAATCTACAAGAAGCGAAAGAAGTATGCATGGATCGCGAAGCCTGGCGATCTGCCCTCTCTGACTATCCTGTCAGGGATACAACGTGGAGATAGATAGACAAAATTATATCTCCAGATTTTCAGCACATATAAATATGCCTATTAATTTCAAATTGTCACTTAAGATTTTACCTGTAAAGTTTTTACAAAGAGTCGACAATGAGCTTTGAGCTTTAGTACAATTGACATACTAGCTCAATAGGGGTCAATAATCTTGCCAAAGGGGTAAAGAAAGTTATGGGGTGGACAAGTGGCAAGCATTGTCATATTATTCTTTATTTTTAAGGGACAACATATAAATTCTATTTTTAAATTTATGTAATAAACTAGTTGACACCTGCGGCTTTGCCTGCGTAGAGAAGTTTTCCTGTTCCCGTTTCCCACAGGAACTTGTTCCCGGGATAAAAAGTAGCCTATGTGTTATTCTGATGTATAAGGTATATTATTGTAAAGTTTCAAAATTTTAAAAAGTTGTAAAATCCATTCTGTAGTTTTTATGTGAAAGAGTAACCCTTGTAAAGTCCTTGTCTTTTTTCACTTTTTGACAATTTGTCTTTGGTTGTGTCTTTGGTTCAGGATTTTGTTATATTGAACACATGACCTTTGCCTAACCAGGGCAATGTCTAGCCACTGAACTACCCAAACTGTACCGAAACCAGTTGTAACAAAAGTTCCTGAAATAATCACATGTTTAATTATTTTTAATCAGAAATATATATACGAAATTTGGTGTTGCTTTTTTGCAAATGAAGAATTTCCTATATAAACTTACAACCCCTATTGTATGTATCATTTTCACCAAATTTTACCTATAAGGGGGTAACCCCTTATAGGTAAAATTTGGTGAAAATGATACATGTCTACTTTTATTTGTAACCAGAAACTTATGTGTACCAGGTGGCACAAAAATAACAAAGATTTCATTTTGGGCCAAGGGGGGCCAAAATGAATGACCACCATGCAGCCAGCGGAAAGGCACCCAAATAACTCTTGGGTTATGTTGGGGGTTCATCGGCTACAGGCCAGGCTTGAAGCAAAAGAGGGGCGGGATCAGAGGGTGTTAAGTGACGTCTAGTGTGGGTTGAGACGTGATTCGACCCACCTGGCCAGGGAGACCTGTAGAATCGGTTGTGCTGCTGGCTGCCCGCGGCTTAGTATAGGGCCCAACTGATGCTAACCACCTCGGAAGGCGTCAAATACCGCTCCGTTTTCACGCTTCCTTTCTTTTTTTTACACATGGCAATGCAAAACAAAGGGCACAAGTCTACAAATACTAGTTCTCAAACATCTGTGGACTCCATACAAACCTCAACGTCACCCATCTAGCCTCGCCGACCATCATCTAGAGACGGCGCGGCCCGGACGAATAGGCGAGACACATATGTGCTATTCTGACGATACGTCGTATTTGTGTTACCCTGGCTATATTGTCGAGGAAAGCTTTGACAAAGGCCGGGGCGTGCATGTTTGTTATGGCGGATGACTGATGCAGTTCGTCACAAGCAGTCTGCGTGTCGCGCTTGGATCAGGGCTCGGGCATCGGGTGATCCGAATGTGGCTCACCTCAGAGTCGCGTACAATAGAGCGACGCAGGCCAGCAAAAAGGCCTTTATTAGAGCGGATGCCCAGCACATAGCGCGGCTTGGCCAGGAACTTATCTCACATCCCACAGGTAGCTAAGGATATTGGCAACTGGCCAAAGCCGTGCAAATCTAACTTCTGCTGACCTTCGCTGCCACCGCGGCGGTACCTTGAAGGATCACTGGCCAAGGCTCGAGAGAAGGCGGACTTATTAGCCAACCTCTTTGCGGCCAACTTCCAGATCGACGACCGTGGCAAGTAGCCTCCCACAGTCACCAATATGGCATCACAATGCCTGATATAACTATCAGGCCGTGCGATGTTCCGACGGTGCTGCGCTCGCCTGTCCTACTCTACGGGCAGTGTTCCGGATGCATGGAAGCAGACTAACGTGCAACCGAGTCCCAAGAAAGGGTATAAGTCAAATTTTAAGTATGTTAATCCAAGGACTTCTAGGAAGGAATGGGCGTTGAATAAAAGAATGATTCACCCAACAATTTTTGACATGTGAAATATGGATATTGTCTGAATTAAAGATTATCTTACGAGGGCGGCACTGAAAATTTCGGGAACAATTTAATCTTTATATTAGGGAAAGTATAGAAATCATTAGGGCTGGTCGGGGCTGTACGGCGGATGTTCTAATAATTCTATGTTTTCTTGCTCTAAAAACTTTTGTTCTGTGCGCGGTGTGAGAACTCGCATTGTCGTGATGGAGGATGATGCGGCGGTTGCAGTTCTTTTTACGGAGTTCAGAAACGACCTGTGGCAAACAAATGCTAGCATACCATTCTGCATTAATCGTTCTTTGTCCCTCAAGAGGAATAGTCGCAACATGGCCGGTTTTGGAGACAAACGTGGCCACCATTTTTTTGCAACACTCCGTGAACGAACAATTTTTGTTGGCTTTAACTCATTTTCGAACACCCAACTCGTGACTGGTTTTTTGTTTCGGGTTCGTACGCGTATATTCAGGATTCGTCACCTGATACGATGTTGTATTCAGCATTTGAAGACCCTGCGTGGAATCTTTCGAGAGTTCTGACGCACCAAGTAACGCGAGCCGCTTTTTGCTCTTTACAGAGCGAATGCGGTATCCATCGAGAAAACAACTTTTTTACACCTAATTGTTCATGCAAGATTATTTGTATTTGACTCATGCCAATGTCTAAAGTTGCCTGAATTTCGAGGTATGTCACATGTCGATCTTCCTCAATCAGCTTAGGCACAGCATCAACGTTTTCTTGAGTGACTGCAGTTTTTGGACGACCTTGACAAGGATCATCACTGAGCTTGACACGTCCACGTTGAAATTCAGCAAACCAGCGATAAATTGTGGTTTTGGATGGGGCTTCATCACCAAATGCAGAAATCGTCCGGTCAACACACTGTTTTTGTGTTAAACCACTTCGAAAGTCATAATAAATCATTGCTCTTGAATTTTCTCGAGTCCATTTTGTCAACGACTAAACAAGTTTGACAAATCTTGTGACAAGACCGAGAATCTTTTTTTTAAATAAATAAACGTTATTCGATTTTTAAAACCCAGGAGTTTTCAATTAAAAAGATTTTAATATGACAGGAACAGTGGAAATGTTCCATTCCCGATACTTTTAGTACAGCCCTCGTATCTTATTGAAAAAGACAATCTCTATTTTATCCCTTTTCAAGTATTTTTTTTATGAAACCGCGAAAGTTTAATATTCTTAGGTATTAGGGTTTTGGCTGGACGTCGTAATTTTATAATTATAATTTATAATTATTAATAAGGATTAGGAGAGTACAATGCCACTTACACCACCGACTGTCAAATAAAAATAAATGATTAAAAATAGAAACACACAATAATATCACAGTATAAAGAGTAAACCTATCAGTAGCGTTACGCCTTTGAAATTGACAAAAATGCCGACAACGTCTAGACAGTGATGCTCGTAGGGTTGTCACAAGTATACAAGGCTGATGTTATTTATAATGTACTAGCTGTCCCGCCCGTCTTCGCCCGTGACATACTTCGAACCCCGTGGCACCCATTTAATCCCGTTGTTTAAAAATTTCACATTCACAATAATGCCGAACATTTTCCAAATTCATTGATTACTTCTCCGCTCTCCAGTACTTAGGTACCTACCTACCCGCACGGCCCGGTCGAATTAAATTAATTTCTTTGCGCCTAATTTTGAATTTGCGATAACTCGTAAGATATTCATTTAATTTGCAAGGTGTAAAGGGACAAAATAATCTTCATGAAATGCTGAAGCCAACTAACGTAGTAAAAATGATAAGGATTAATAGCATATTTGTGTAAATAGCCTTCAAATTACCGCTTAATAATTGCTGTTTTTTTTAAGTATTAAAATGGATATAGTATGTTATTCTTAAGAGATAGACATATGTCGACGCGGACTTTTTTGTAGACCTTTATTTTAGATACACAATTGCACCAGACAGTTTTTTCAGCGTTTTTGTTGAAAGCTCCCAGACGGCTTATTTTTCCGACATCCCCAACAAATATCGTTATAATTTGGTCAATATATACAAAAACTTAACAAATTATACATAAAAACCTTCTATGAGAATCACTCTAACTATTAAAAAAACCGTATTGTAATCCGTTGCGTAGTTTTAAAGATCTAAGCATACATAGGGACAGACAGCGAAAAGCTACTTTGTTTTATAATATGTAGTGATTTATTAACTCGTACTCGCAATCAACTATCAACATTATAATATTATAATATCTTAATCTTAATGATATTATAAATGTGAAAGTTTGTAGAGATGTTTGTTACTCTTTCACGTAAAAACTTTACAATAATATAGCTTATACATCGGAATAACACATATACTTTTTATCCCGGGAACAAGTTCTTATGGGAAACGGGAACGGGAAAACTTCTCTACGCGGGCGAAGCCGCAGGCGTCAACTAGTATGTATATATAATAAATCAATAATATAAATACCGGTTTAAAAAAAGGATCTTAGATTTCACCAATTGCCACACGGAAGTAAATAAGGTTCATTTCATGTCGCATCGATAGTTTTTTTTATGAGAAAGCGTTTACGAAATGGCTGCCGCGTAGTAGATATAAAATTATGGGGTTTCTAGCAATCAATATGGCCGCATAACTATTCTTATAAAATTTCATGTTGGGTATCGTATAAAGGGTTTTTTGGTATGCTAAGTACGAATTTCGTGTTAATTTTGCAATCCAATATGGCCGCCGCGTCGTGGTTTTTTAAATTTCCCGTTGGGTATCGTATAAGGGGTTTTTTGGTATGCTGAGTACGAATTTAGTGTTAATTTTGCAATCCTGTAGTTATGCCCTTGAAAATGACACTTCCACCCCCGAGCATATAGCTCCCTCTGACGGGCCAATTAAGGCAAGCCAGAGTTGAGATTTGCTGCACTCCCGGGAGTAGCACTCTCACTGCTCTCACGTTAGCCCATTAAATGCTAACCGGTGCAGAATGGCAACAAAACTCTGAGAAATCGGGACCGATGTGTAGCCACGCACATTCAGCTCGCCACAAGCTGCCCTGCGGATGTGAGCTTTTCAATAACTTTCTGATACATTTTTTTGTTGATATCAGAAAGTGGATAACTCAAAAAGCGAATCTACTATACCCTCATAGGGTTGCGTTAATCCTATAAAAGATTACGACTGTTCTCGAGGGGTATATTATTATTATAATTATTAATTTGTTCAATTTGTCTCCGCCCCGTTGAGCACTCTAAGAAAAAAAAACCAAATTCTATGGAGATACGAAGTTCGCCGGGTATATTAGGTATATTATTGGTAGTAAATGAGTTAATGATAAATATTTTCGGTTTTTGACTAACTGGACTTAATGCTACTGTTGTTTTCAACAAAAAAATATTGGTTACGCTTTGAACAAGTTTAAATATTAATTATGACGAAAAACTTGAACACAGTATAGAGTATAGTTATAATCCTACTACGCAAGAGGTCGTGGGTTCGATTCCCACCCAGGATAAAACTTTGTGTGATGAGCACGATGGTTTATTCTGTGTCTGGGTGTTATTTATCTATAATATGTATGTATTTAGACATATATAAGTATGTTTATCAGTTATCTAGATCCCATAACACAAGCTAATATTAGCTTACTTTGGGCTAGATGACGCTGTGTGACAAGTGTCCCACAATATTTTTAAAAAACAAAAAACAAACACTCCTAAGCGATGCCCAACATGAAACATGAAATTTATAACAGTTGGCGCGGCGGTCATATTGGATTGCAAAATTAACACGAAATTCGTACTCAGCATACCAAGAACGCCTTATACGATACCCAACACTAAATTTTATAACCACGGCGCAGCAGCCATATTGGATTGCAATATTAACATGAAATTCGTACTCAGCATACCAAGAAACCCCTTATACGATACCCAACATGAAATTTTAAAACCACGGTGCGGCGGCCATATTGGATTGCAAAATTAACACGAAATTCGTACTCGGCATACCAAAAAACCCCTTATACGATACCCAGCATGAAATTTTAAAATCACGGCGCGGCGGCTAATTGGATTGCATAATTAACACTAAATTCGTACTCAGCATACCAAAAAACCCCTTATACGATACCCAACATGAAATTTTAAAATCACGGCGCGGCGGCTAATTGGATTGCATAATTAACACTAAATTCGTACTCAGCATACCAAAAAACCCCTTATACGATACCCAGCATGAAATTTTAAAACCACGGCGCGGTGGCCATATTGGATTGCAAAATTAACACTAAATTCGTACTCAGCATACCAAAAAACCCCTTATATGATACCCAACATGAAATTTTAAAACCACGGTGCGGCGGCCATATTGGATTGCAAAATTAACACGAAATTCGTACTCAGCATACCAAAAAACCCCTTATACGATACCCAGCATGAAATTTTAAAATCAAGCGCGGCGGCTAATTGGGATACAAAATTAACACTAAATTCGTACTCTGCATACCAAAAAACCCCTTATATGATACCCAACATGAAATTTTATAGCCACGGCGCGGCGGCCATATTGGATTGCAAAATTAACACGAAATTCATACTTAGCATACTAAAAAACCCCTTATACGATACCCAACATGAAATTTTATATCCACGGCGCGGCGGCCATATTGGATTGCAAAATGAACACGAAATTTGTATTTAGAATATTAAAAATCCCATGAATTAAAGAAATCTCTACAAAAATTCAAACATCATAGCAAGCGGTCGTGAATGCGTCAGCCCTGAAAGACTGTCCCGAGCTACTAACAACATTTTGTTCGCAGCTCGGGACAAACCCTCTCGCGTCTCGTTCCTTGTCCCCCGCACGATTGCTCTGTCTAGACAGCTTCGTCGACCGACTGTATGTCTTTCGGCTGTGATAATATTAAGTAACTAGATGACCGCCTCCACTTTTGCCCGCAGCTTCAATAGTGTGGTGAAGATTTTCGGTACCCTTTTCCCACGGTAAAGTACCTAAGTTATTGTTAAAATATTGTATACGCCACCTAGGCCCTTTCTATAGGCATAAAAATGCAATAACATAGAACATTTAACTATCTTGGTTAGATTGTTAAAGATCATCATATTTTAACCAATTTACATAAATCCTGACAAAAATAAACCCTTAACTTTCCTCATATTTATGAGGAATGTTAAGGTTTATCTCTAATCGCTCGTAACCCTGCTAACTCAGTGTTCTGTCAAACGATCCCCGTGTTAGGCAACTTTCGCTACAACTATTCCTCGGATGGGTGACCGCTTTGTGCATTTCCATTTACGATAAATGCGTGACAGAGTTTAATAAAAACATGGTAAAAAAAAATCAGACTTGTTATATCTATTGGACCCATTCAAGGCATTCCGGTGGCATCCAAACTCAAATTTACCAACCATTATAACTTAGCCTTTTCCCGGCTTTGTTGAATGTCACCGACATTAGATCTCCTTATAGGCGCCATTGCTTCATCCATCAGTCAGCAGGTGCACAATTTGCAGGTTGGCTTGAGTTCAGAGATGATGGAGACACTAATCTCACTTTTAGATAATACCTATTAAAGTCCTTATTTTTTCAGCTGTGTACAACTGGAAAGGAGATGTTCGATCTGGCCTGCCATTGGAGATAGGAGAAACTGTGCAAATCCTCGAAGAAAATGGAGGTAATATTTATGACTTTTATATTTATACTAGCTGACCCGCGCAACTTCGTTAGCGCCACATAAGAGAAACAGCCAAAAAGAGAGATTAGTTAAAGAGGGTGGCGCGTAGGCTATTCTTAGGATACAACTTTTAAAGTTTGCCCTTTCTTTCTTTCTTTTTTTCTTTTTCCGACTCCTTCAAATTATCTTCTGATTAATTTCGTAGCGGGTTCAAGCTCCTTGTAACTTTTCTGGTTTTTGGTCATTGCTGTAGATCCTGGTTGACAGGGGTCACAGTAATGGAAATGCTAGTGGGATTAGTCCCTCCTAACAACAAAGCTCTGAATCGAAATACTTGTTGATGGGTTAAAACGGAATAATATACACGCGGGCGAACCTGCGGGAACAGAATATATATTTTACACACATTTCATCCTCTCTTGCAAAGGAACCGCGCAGAATATCAGTATTTAAACTCAAACCATGCCAAAATTGATTCAGTATTCTCGAGTTCCTCTGGGTGTACCAGAAAATCTTGGTGTTCATCTAACGTAGGTACGTAAACAATGCGTTCACCAAATTTCAGGCTGTGTATGATTTTACCTACGTAGTGGGAACCCGTGGGAATACCGTTCTTAGTGCTGATTCAAGGTAGACCCAATGAGTACTGTCTCACTAAATATCAGGTATGTACCTATGTTTGATAGTTTAGGCTGTGTGTGGTTTCACCCGCTTAGTTCCCATTCCCATGTAAATACTTAAAGTCCACCAAATTTCAGGTTTCTATGTTTCATGCTTAGGCTGTGCGTGGTTAACCCGCATATTCGGTTCCCGTGGGAACATAGAACTCGCTGGTAATACTGGAGCTTTCTTTTAGCCTTATGAGATTCTTCTAAAACAGGTGTACGTAAGTTCATGGCACTAACTTTTAAAATGACAATCTTCCATACAACCGTTTATCCCTTATTTACGTCCTTAGGGACAGAATTTCTCGAAACCCTTTCATAAGAGGCACCCACGTGTTAATAAGAACCCCCATGCGAAGTTTGGGCTTTATAGCTCCGTTAGCTTCATAAATTTCGTGATCAATGAGTTAGTACAAACCCTGTTTTACCTCCTTGTAGGTAATTTTTTTCAAAACCGCGATACACGTGCCCATTTATTTGTAACCAACCACAGGTGTAAATAAATTCATGTTTCTTACTATGAAAATGACGAACTTCCATACAACCGTTTATCGCTTATTTACTTCCTTAGAGGTAAAATTTCGAAAAATTTATTCGTAGGGGAAACCTACATGTTAAAAGGAACCTCCATGCGAAGTTTGGGCTTCGTAGCTTTGTTAGTTTTATAGGTTTCGTGATTTATAAGTCAGTTATTACAACTCCTGTTTTACCCCCTCAAGGTTAGAATTTATCAAAATTCTAACCTTGACCAGAATTTTCCATATAAAATTTTAACCCTTGTTTACCGCCTTATAGGTAAAATTTTGCAAAACTGCGATACACGTACCCATTTCTTTGTAACTAAAAACAGGTGTACATAAATTCATGTTTCTAACTTTGAAAATGACGAACTTCCATGCAACCATTTATCGCCTATTTACTTCCCTAGGGGTAGAATTTCGCAAAATCCCTTCTTAGCGGAAAGCTACGTATTAAAAAAGAATTAAAAAGAACCTCCATACGCAGTTTGAGCTTCATAGCTATATATATAAAAGGCAAAATCACTGACTAACTCATTGATCACGAAATCTCTGAAACCACCAATTCAGAGATTTCGTGATCAATGAGTCAGTCAGTGATTTTGCCTTTTATAAATATAGATAAAATATCCAAATATCGCTACCAGAACCATCCAACTGTAAAAATCAATCCCATTGAACGGCATTGACGGGTAAGCCAGGGAATATAATATCTCCTATATTCACTAACGGACTGGAAGACGTCTTTAAGATGCTGAATAATGAGTGCATCTAAAATCTTCATGAACCTGGAAATGCAACGTCATGACGCTTTGCGTGAATAGGGAAGTCCGTTGATATTTCAGCTAATAGATGAGGTTGATTTGGGCTTCGAAAATCATGGTTGACATCCTCTTCTGTTTTGGTCCTTTACCTAAGTTTACATATCGACTCATAACGTTTCTACAAATATCGACTTAGTGGATAATTTAGGTAAGATCTGGATATATCTGCTCGGCTAAAGATCCTTAATTTGTTACAGAAAGTAATTTGTTACTTGACACGAACGACCCAATTATTTCACTATTATATTTTTCATACTTTTCAGGCTGGTATAGAGGCTTCAGTTCAAAAAATCGATCTGCATGGGGCATATTTCCATCATGTGTGGTCTCCATCCGACCATGCATCGTGAAAGGATCGGGTGCTACTGCAATAGCAGAGTTAAAGGACGATCCACTAGTTCGAGAGATTGCTTGCGTTCTACGAGAATGGGCTCGCTTGTGGAAAAAGCTTTATGTAGTAAGTTAATATTGTAATTGAATACCAATTAGCTTTTAGTACTGTTTGGGCCCTACTGAAAACTTCGTAGACTAGTCGACCTCACTTGCAAGCTATTACATCTGCACATATACATTTTTTATCGATTGACTTTTGTAATGTAAAAAAAGTGCATGATAATAATATATTCAAATTCGCACATTATGAACTAGTTGCTTGTTGCCTAGCGGGCTAAATTTTACATTTTTTTTAAATTGTTATTATTAGCTTTAATTGTACCATTCTCTTGAGCTTTCGAAGGCCAATATTCTTTAAACAGAATTCGTCTGACTCTGGATATGGTTATTATTTATTTAAACAAATTCAAACACGCTAAGCCCACCAACTCGCACTATTAGCAAATAAAAAAGTGAGTAATAATCTGTGTGCTGTAACTTGAAATCTGAGCGCGATGATGTGTAAAGTTCAAAGCGCAAATGAATTTAATTTACAGGCCGGTTCTCGTTAAAATTTTTCCATATTTCAGTTTGTCTGTGTGTGATGTTGACAAATCATGATTAGTACTAGTTGTTTAAATAAAGGTATATTTTTATTTTTTCTTGCTCATGACTAACAATGGACATCCGTATTCTAGGAGGCTTTGTAGAATTCCCAACCACCATTAACTTGTAGTCTTGCCGTTGGGAATAATCTCTTTGGAAGAATATCCGTACCGCTCTATCAGTTTCGATAAAAATTCTATTCTTCATAGGACCAAGAGCAGTCCAAATTTTCTCAGGCCTTGTTTTTACAGGTGACACTATTTGTAGCAGACCGTTTCAGTATTGTCAGCTAGTAAATCTTTCGGTCTATTTGAATAAATGTAACAAAATTATCATAATTACTCAGAGAATTTCAAAAACAGCACTTCTTTACGGGTCACAGTCCGTTAGAATAATATTGTTTTATGTTATTCATGAATCATTGTTTGTCGAGTTGTTTGCAAAGACTTTTTTCTTAACTAACCTTCTTAGAAAGATAAATACAACCTACTTTACATTACTCATGTTATTGGCAGCATTGTCTAGATCTTATTTCTTCACCTTAACTTAACTATCTTCACGCTGTATCCCTGACGGGGTAGTCAGAGAGGACAGATCGCCAGGCTTCGCGATCCATGCATACTTCTTTCGCTTCTTCGAGATTCATCAATCGCTTCATACACGCACGTCTGGGTATCCGAGTACTTTTGACCTTTCCGTTTTTGAGCAATCTGCTCACGTGGTCTTCATATGTCAGTCTCTGCCTACCCTGACCTCTTCTACCCTCTGCTTTCGCACAATATATATTCTTCGTCAATCGTTCCTCACTCATTCGTTGGACGTGTCCAAACCAACGGAGCACGCCCTTTTCCAGCTTAACGCTGACACTTTCATTCAAACCTGCCATATTGCGTATCACTTCGTTACGTATTCGGTCGGCCAAGGTAACGCCGCACAATTTTCGAAGTGATCGCATCTCCACAGCATTCAATTTACTTTCATGCATCTGCTGACATACCCAGGTTTCGCTACCGTAAAGCAAAGTTGGCACTAGCACTGCGTTATGAATCGCCAGTCTTGCTTCTTTTACGATGCTTTGTCGCTTTACTAATTGGGACAAAGCACCGTTAACTCTGTTTCCGGCAGCTACTCGCCGTTCTACATCCGAATCACATCTTCCATCCGCGCTAAACATACTCCCTTAATACACAATTTCATTCACTTGCTCTAGACGTTCCTGGTTTACCCTAATCTCGCATTTAGTTCTTACGTCATCTCTTTCAAATACTAGAACCTTAGTCTAACTTGCATTCAAGCGAAGACCCTTACTTTCACACTCCTCTTTTATATTAGTGACTAATGCCTGAAGATCGGCTTCTGATGAGGCCATGAGCATCGCATCATCAGCGTACAGCAGACAGTTTACTGAAAAGTCACCCAAATTCACACCCATATCACAATCTTTCAACTTCTGCAGGCAACTGTCCAGATACACTATGAACAGCCAGGCGGACATGACACAACCCTGTTTGACGCCTGTACAGACATCAAAAAGAGGTGACACATCCCCCCCTACTCGCACGCAAGCCTTACAGTCCTTATAAAGCGACTGTATTGCCCGCAGTAGCGAGCCGTCCACACCATATCCGGGCAGCAAATCCCACAGAGTTTCCCTCACAACGTTATCAAATGCTTTCTCCAGATCCACAAAAGCGCAGAAAACTCTCTGGCTAATAGCCAGAAACTTCTCCGCGATCATGCGGAGAGAAAACACTTGATCCATGCAACCTCTTCCACGTCGGAATCCGCATTGAGCCTCCCATAAATACCTTTCAGACTTTTCTTGCATTCTTGCCGTTATAATCTTTGCATACACCTTACTAGCGAAGCTGACCAAGCTGATCGCCCTGTAGCTGGAGCAGTCCTTTCCCTTTGTAAATAGGTACTACAACTGCTATTCGCCAGTCATCTGGAACCTCACCCGTCCGCCAGCACAAGTTGCATAACAGACAGAGTGTCCCAGACGCGCGACCCACCGTACTTGATCATCTCAGCAGTAACTCTGTCTTCTATCAGTGTCTTCGTGTTAACTTTTTGCATCTTGTATCTCTCTTTCATATTAAAATCATTCCGCGAGGCTAAGTAGTCTAACCATGCTTTCTTCTTCATTCAAACTGCTTCTTTCACTTCCTCATTCCACCATGCGTCACGCTTATTACTACTGCCTCTTCTCGTTTCTCCACACACTTCCACAGCGGCATTTACCATACTATCCCTAAGGTTCTGCCATACACTTTCAACATTCTCACTACTAACATTGACGTCGCCAAGCTTTTCTGCTACCCTTTCTTTATATTTATCCCTAATGGATGCATCCTGCAGCTTCCAGCTTTTGATGCTATGAGTCGGCTCAGGTTCAGGACACTCGGTACGATGACGCCAACCCGCGAACAGACCCCTTATCCTAGTTATTACTAGGTAGTGGTCTGATCCTAGTTCAGCGCCTCGATAAACGCTTGTGTCCATCACCTGTTTACGGAGCCGACTATCCATTAAGATCTATCATGCTTCTCTTTAACTTACATCTCCTCGTATGCATATGAATTTGTTTGTGGTTGAACATTGTGTTCGCCACAAACAAATCCTTTTCCTTACAAAATGCCATTATAAGCTTGCCAGCGTCGTTCACCCTTTTATCCCCATACTTCCCGAGTACCGACTCAAAACCATCGCGAGCGGTACTCACCCATCCATTCAAGTCTCCACATACTATAAGTTTTTCATTTCCTTCTATCACATTTAGAGCTTCTCTCATATTCTCCCAGAAGTCCTCTAGCTCACTCGCGTTCGACGAAGATACTGGCGCGTAAGCAGCTACTAGGAAAATCTTCGTCAAACCAAGTTTTAGACGGATCCAGAGGATTCTAGGACCTACCAGTTTGTACTCATGCATACCGGAGGCCAATCGCGAGGACAACAAAATTCCAATCCCCCGACTGCCATGCTCGCTCTCTGGTACTCCAGACCATAGCGCGAGCACCCCACCCGGGAGCTCCACGACTTCGCTGCCCTTACGCTTGGTCTCTGTCAAGCACACTACATCTAACTTTCTCTCATTCATAACATCCATCAACTCATTCATCTTATCTGCCATTCCTCCCCTTACATTCCACGCACTGCACTCCGTCCTCCACTTCCCGCCGTGTCGGACCGCGCGTGTAAAGTGGCGGTCCCCTACGCCGCTCTGGCTCACACTTTTCGCACCAGTGGGGACGAACTGGTGCGCGTCGCCTCGGGGGCACGCTCTTCATTCCCACTTCTTCACCAAGGCTGTAATTGTCAATCATCAGGCGACTCGAAAACGTTGATGGAAATATACTAGTGAAATGTCATGTTTCATATTTGGAAACGTCAAAACATGATACAAAACATATTTTACCAGTGAATTTTCGTCTATGCTTTCGAGTCCTATGACCGAGGATCGGCAGCCAGGCGGTAATTCTCAACCATACGATGCGTAGTCCGACCAGAAAACTGCTTTCGTATCCCGTGCAGTCTCGTCTTTGCCCCAAGTTTTCATAGCAGTGGCGGTAGGGTGACTTAGGGCTGTATTCCAGAAGGTTTATCAATACTCAAGAAACACTTGAGAGTAGTATTTATAAGGCAAAATCTAGCCTCAAGCGTCAATTAAGTATTGGGAAACGTTCTGGAATACGGCCCTTAGAGGTCCAAAGTTCGAATAGAAACTCACATAGCCAACGGCAAGCTAAATTTAGCTGGTACCGTTAGCAAAAATACTTCGCTTTTTTGGCTAGTAGCACTTGCTTTCCGCGTGCTGAGCTCGTGTAGCCCACAAGGAAGTCACCAGACCGGACTGACAAATGGGCCGTTGCTGGACTAACCTGACTGATCAGACACACATAATGTCATTGCGGAGTATCGTTCAGAGTATTTAACATCTCTCGTGCCCTAAATAAATAAATGCCTAAACCCTAAAGTCCTTATTCAGCTAAAATCTCCCAGAGATGTTATTTTCAAATTTAAGGTGAATGTAGGTTATATAGGTATATATCAACAAGGATTATCCACGCCATGAAGTAAAATTTCAACAGAAGGTCGCCACAACCTGCGCCTGTCAATTTCAACATGGCAACAAGGCTCACCTGTTACTTAGGACAAAATATTAAGGTGAAATGTGGGTATATAGTATGCCTTTATCGCCTGTTGTTAAGTAAGAAAAGATTTACAAAATAACTAATATTCCACAATACTTCTTAGGAGCGTGAAACCTACAGATTCAGCGCCGTAGCCAAGGTGATGCGGGAGCTTCTCAGTGGGCGGCGAGCTTTACTAGCGGGAACTCTAACTCAGGACCAAACTCGAGCGCTGAAATTGAAACTCGTCGCAAAACTGGATTGGGGAAACAGGTCAGTGAAATATGTACATCTTATTTCATTTTCTCATTTAATTAGGAGCAATCTGCGTCTGACTATTTCGACATGACAATGGATCCACCACCTATTTCGTTGGACAGGAATACACATAGTGAAAAATGGGCGTATAATATGCCTCTGACACCCCTTAGACTACCAGGGATAAGGCGTGATTGATAAACCAATTAGGAGCCTATGTCCTTCCCTAGAGTGCGAGCTATCTTTCTAATTTATATAGATTGATAATAAAAAAAGCATAGTATCTGTTCACACACACACACAGACACACAAATCTTTTCACAGAGCAGTATGTACATACAGTGCAAATTTCAATCTGTGGTTTACAACTTTTGCAATCCACATACCTTATAGTACGAGCCATATTCACAGACTGAGATTTGGCTTCATTTCTTTTAACTGCTATTTGCTTGACGTTTTTGGAAAGTTATTTACTAACTACTAAGGCGAACATGTACGTTCACTTTAGTTTTGAAAATAGACGAATCCATTACTCGATTTACATCTACAAGACTAAGGGTCATACCTTGGTTCTACTCCGCCAGGAACTGCACAGTTTATGGTAAGTACCTATAGTAATCCACACGGTGAAAAGTGGGCATATAATATGCCTCTGCCACCCCTTCGGGGATAAGGCGTGATGGATATTGAATTTTTTTTTTTTTTACCTATAGTAAATGTTTGTAAATAATATGATATAAACTAGTAAACGACCACAGGAGGAAGCAATGCATTTTGAGCATCATATTTATTTCTTTTTACACTTTGATCAAATAAAAGTAGTACTGTAAGGGACCGCAACCAAATATCCGGGGCTCAAGCGAGATCACCTACTAGCGGTACACTTACTAAAAATAATAACCAGTTGCTTCCATCGATTGCGATGTCAAGACACGCATTGCTGCCGCGTGGGCCAAATGGCTAGAGATGCCGAAAGCAAAAATGCCGATCCGGTTGAAGGTACAGGTCTACAAAACCATCATTAGACCTGTGCTCTTACATGGCAGTGAGACGTGGCCAATATTGGAGCGACACAAGCAGGAGCTGCGTGTCACGGGAATTGAGATGCTACAGTGGATGTGTGGACACCGCGTGAGGTACTCTCGCATCCGTTTCAGCCTTCACGTCCGTTACATTGCAGACAAGTTGCAAGAGTGTCGTATTCGTTGGTCTTGCGGCAAACGCGGGGTTATGTGGGAAACAAATGTCTGATCATGTCAGCCCCGCCGAGGCCCGGTAAGAGTGGAACACCCAAGAAGTGCTGGCTTGATGTGATGACATGCGTGCCAATGGTCTCACTACAGGGGATGCCGACGACCGTGCGAAGTGGAGGAGAAAAATAGGAAAGCGGACCCCGGGCGTCACGATACGCAACTCGGGACAAGCGCTCGGATGATGAACCAGTTGATTCCAAGTTTTGCCGAGATGGAGTCAAGAGTCAACAGACAAGAGCTAGGCTAGAGCTATTTCCGTCTATACTCCCAACCGTCCCAACAGTCAGCAGGTGCACCGCTAGCAGGTGAGGTCGCTCGGGTCCCGGAGACCTTGGTTGAAACCATTGCCCACTCCAATATTAATATATAAATGTGAATGTATGTTTGTTTGTTACGCTTTCACGCAAAAAACTACTTAAAAGATCGTCATGAAACTTTGTACACATATTCTTGGAGGTATTAGAAGTAACATATTAAAAAATAAAATTAACTAACTAAAAAAACTAATTATCTTTACGCTGTATCCCAGACGGAGTAGTCAGAGAGGACAGATCTCCAGGTTTCGCGATCCATGCATACTTCTTTTGCTTCTTGATGATTCATCAATCGCTTTATGCACGCACGTGCATAAAATACTCTGGGTATCAGAGTACTTTTGACGTTTTCTTTTTTTTTTAATAATTTTAAATACATAATGGAGAACACAAAAGGGTCAAAATATTACTATCAAATACAGCTAAAATTGGAGCGCAGTTCATGTACATTACATTAGTTTTTATTTCACTTCAATACATGCAGTATTTCCGAAATTATAACGACGAGAAATTATAGCCCTTTTTTGAATTTCCGAGATTAAGCGCGCTCATTATGACGTCACAACGTAACACTGACTGCGACAAGGCGCGGCGCGGCGTTCGGGTGCGAACGAGAACGCGACTGTTGAATGTGTAGTGTTCAGTCACCTGCGTTATACGCACTTTGATCGTAAATATTTCAGCCATTATTTGAAATATAAAAAAGTAAAAACACAGTTTTTCTTGTATTTTTTGTAGATTTATTTGGCATTTGAAGTAAAAAATGTTTGTCAGACCCATTGTCTGTTCTCTTAGATGGCGCTAACAAAATTGCGCGGTCAGCTAGTGTTAGAATAATTTAGCTTCGCTTCGCTGGTAATAATGACATTCATATTAATTTAATTTCTTCAATTTTCTTTGGTAATGTCATCATGACAAGCAAAACAGTAATTACACTACTTGAATGTATTGTCATTATTACTGATAGCGTCTGGTTTTCATATGTTTAAAAACGGCAGTACAAATTACAACTTTTATAATTCAACATCAGTTATAATTCAACATCCATAAAGCATTTATAAAATCTGAGAATTATGAAATATCTGTCGACTCATTAAACGTTGCTTGATCTGTCATTTTCAATTACTAGCCTCTTCATAGAATTTAATACCTCTGTAGTTGAACTTTGATCTCGCAAATTGTAGCGGTATTTAGTAGTGCCGTGTAGTTCATTATATATTGGTCGTTTGAAATAACATTCGCTCTTCCTCATTATTACAGAGTAGAATATCAACACCAGCTTGAATATTGACCCTTGTACGCATATGACGTTATTGTCTATGATGACCAATGGGACCCATCGTGCCACTGACTTTTCAAGCCGTTGCTGCCCAGTGGCTCACAATTTTTTGGTATATAATCAAACGGCATCTTGATAGATTTAGAGTGGAAAAAAATCCAGCTTCAAGACTCATACCTACTACTTTTCATTTACCGGGTAAGACGCATATAGCATATCCAAATCGAAGTAGGCGCTAAAAAAAAAATCCACTTCAAATTTATCACATAGCACACTAATTGCTTTTTAAAATTATTAATAAATGACAGATAATGTTAAAAATTAGCTGCCAAAGATGATAATTTGTTGAGCGACAACTAGCCCAAATGCAGTTGTCAAAAACTGATAAACATAGTTAATAATTCTAATGCACGCATAAAACGCCCTAACTCCGAAACAAACATTTACTAATCACACAAATTTTCGTTTCGACCCGGAAATCGAACCCGGGCCTTCAGCAACAGCAATCCTATATACAATGTCCCACCGAAGCAGCGCAGACGCAGAAGGCATCTTCATAAATAAATTAAAGTGTACCGAGCCACTCTTGAGTTGTATGCAATTATTTTTGTAAGCGGTCTTTTAATAAAATAAATAGTTTATTTTATGTCATTTATTACCAAATATAAAGTAATCATGCAACACATTGCAATAATTATTGCAGTCTCGAGAGATACATAAAAACACTTTAATAATTAAAACTAGAGAACAAAATGTTCTATACAGGAATGATAAGTCTACACTAGTTTAGGCAAATTGTGAAAATCTCGAGTGCACTGGAAGACAGTCGAGATTCCAGGGAAATCTTTTATATGACTATTACATTAAGATATGACTCAAAATCTTAATCTATGAAGACACTTGATGATATACATTGAGATGTTGAAACCTCCTATCGAGACATCCTATGTAATGGCACATTTGGAACAGTTTATGAGTATAATGTATTCATCAAACTTACATAACATAACTTGTCAATTTTACCACCATTCATACTTCAAATTCACTTGATAATTATCGCGCATTTAACAGTACCAAATTCATTACTGATCACATAATTAAAATAAAATTAACTAATATTCGACTACCTGCAAATTTTAATTAAATACCTACTCATACATAAATAGTTCATTAAAAAAAGTGTCATATTTTGCTTATTTAAATGAATGAAGGGCGTTCTTATCTTCAAGTTTCATACTTTGTAATAATGGCTAATTTAAAATGAATGAATGAATGATTTATAGTAGAAATGCAATACAATATTGGTATACCCCATTTACACACTCGCGAGAGCCACGAGACGAGCCGCGAACTGCAAGTGTAAACGCAGTGTTTTGGTACATTTATATTCTAACTCGCGGCTCGTCTCGTGGTCTTGTCTCGTGGCTCGCGCGAGAGTCTAATTTTAATCTCAAAATCAGCTTACAAGTTTTTATATCTTAAAGATGGCAGCCCTAATTAGAAATATTTAAACCCACTAATGTTTATCTAAATTTATGGAACAAACAATCATATAAACTAATTAAAATAATGTATATTTACTTATTTTAAAACTTAATTTTAGAGACGATATGTGTAATTGTGCAATTTGTCAGAAGTATTGTTATAAATTTACACTGCACAAAATAGTTTGCCTAACCATTTTAGTTCAGAGATGTCGTTTAATAGTATAACTACACTAATGTAGGTATCGTCTTTGTGTTACATTTTAAACACCTATCTATACAAAAGTAAAATATGTTAGGTATATAGATCTTCTAGTAACCTATGCAAGGAATAGAAACCGCAAACTGGGCAAGTTGAATCTAGTCGGACACTTAGCTTGAAATTATAATAATTGTATAATAAAATGAGACCAAGTTGAACCTTGCTCAAACCGCGTTTTTTTAATAATACCATTTACTTATAACTACAAAATACATACTATTAAAATATATGAAAATGAATGCTCCTAGTCTTTTATGTACTTTTCATTGCATCCATTTTGCCGGTTGCTATGAACTTATAAACCTATATTCTCAATAAACTATAACTAGCTATAAAAGTAATATATAATGGTAAGCAAAAAGGAAAGTGCTTGTTTGGAAATTCGTACACATTAAAAACAGTACATTAAATTCCACAATAAAGAGTGCTTGTTACACGAAATTAATCAATTTAATTCTAAATTCGTATAAACGTTTTATTAAATTTTAAAGCTCTAGGCGATAAGGCAACTGTTGTCTTATATAAACAGGTAAAAAAGGAATGTCATGGTCAATTATGTTCGTTGAAACGGAATTTCTTACATTATAGCAAATGAGCGGAATAATTTTTAAAAACAGCATTTATCAGACAAACCCTTCAGTAAGTACAGTCTCCAACACGAGGCTTGAGATTGTATATCACGAGATTGTATAGGAAGTTTATTGTTTCATTCAAGCGTCATATTTGAGACAGAATTACGAAGATTTTAGCTGATGGGTCAAAATTGAGTGAAATGCTCTTGCTCAGTCTCGAAAACTTACGTTTCTGTCTCTTTAGAATATTTATCGATATTAGGATATATCGGCGCCATCTCCAACGTGGAGGGTGCCGAAGGAGCGTTGGAATTCATCTGAAGTCTTCGTGACAACTCGTCTAGAACCTCCCCAAAGACGCGCATTGACATGTTTTGTCCTAGTAGATGGAGTAGTAAGAAGTCTCCAACCTGTAAACAATATTTTGTAGTTTACTTAGTATTTCGATTTGTATTTGGCATGGTATATTTGTATATGGGTGTATAAGATATAGGGTTAATATAACTATAGCACTTTTCTATCGTAACAACGCTAGTTTATCGTTGATCCTTAACTTAGGTACCCCCAATAATATTTCTTTCCCAATTTTATGATGCTGATTGTGTATAAGCAGGCAAATCAGTTATTGATATAATTATTATGAGATAGACACGAACCTGAGTTTTCCTGACAAGAGACTCCACTCCTTGAGGTGTTCCAAAACGGAATCGTCGTTTGAGGATAGTCTCGCGGGTGCTGGGCAATAGAACTACAGCAGCTGAGTACAAAAGAGCCAATCCTGACACTACGGATAAAATGATGAACCTGAAATATTAAAGATCGAATTTTAGATTACATTTTATAGAGTATTTTATATGGTCCAATTCAAATTAAATATCGTCTATAGGTTTAAATTCAGAAATTTTTGAAATTTCTTCCTTTTCTGAACGATGAATCAACATAATTGTCTAAGATCAACTTACCAGAACCACAGGAAAATGAAGATCTTCTCATTGAGAATATTTAAGGCCAAAACGCAAAGAGCATCGTGTTTCTGAATTGTTCCAGTGGGACCGAACTTGTGGAATGTACATTTAGTTACTCTCGGGAAGACCTCAATCTGAAATTATCATGTTTATTTATTTAATATGGTGTACATACGGATGATCGATGTGTAGGTAAGTTGATTTTCATGAAATGCTTAACAGCTAAACCACTAATACACCTGGCCTTTAATGGAAACGTAAACCTTACCATAGGATCAGTTCGTTGTTCTTGATTCATGTTGGAGAACTTCACTACATCAGAGCCATACGTCAGGAAAGCTCCACCGAGGAATGTATCCAAAAAGAATATGTTTCCCACCTGAAATTTATAATTGAATTCATTATTTTCTGCTCATCTCAAAGTGAAGACAGACAGTTATAAATTGGCTAATGGCGATATGTTTTTTTTTAATTGTTAATAGTGACCGCCGTCTGACCTCCAAACCTCTTATGGTAGCTGTATCAGAGCCTTCTCAGTCAGTACAAATGTTGAGTTTGCAAGTAAGGTTTGCTTGGCCCCCGTAAAATATTGGTGCTCTATTTGTATTTGAAAAATCCGCTAAGTTCACATTATTTTTCTACTTACAACATTGATGAAGTTCAACATCTCGCAAAAGAAGTATCCGAATGAGTAAGCGTTGTGCATGTGCCTGGTTTCGTACAAATACTGCACAAGACGATTCTGTAACAAAAATTGACACATTACTCTATAAGAACCTAATGTGTATGATCTCAGAACAACAATCTGTTACATAATAACCTATCCAGACCTCTTTAATTTGCCTTATTAAGGACGTTCATCAAGATTACTTATCTCAATTGTGCCACTTTAAAGAGGAACGACATACTTGTACTGTGCTTGCTTATTGTTCTACGATTATATGGTAATAATGTAATTGTAATTATTGTACGTACCAAGCGATTGCCCTTGTTATCAGCAATGGTAGCAGCCGTTCCACGCATACCGTCAGAAATCATGCGCACTTTGCCTTCCTCCCAGTTCTTCCAAATCCAGTGGGGCACGTAGAACAGAAGGCCCTGAAATGCAAGTAACACATTTTTAATTGTTCATATATATAATACAGGAAATATTGTGTACCTATGAAATACCTGAGTACTTATCTTTATACTTAGTTAGTTTTATTTTTATGAAAACAGTTTTGAAATCGGAAAGGTTTTACTAAGAACATTATCTGTTATTTCTTTAAGCATAAATCAATCACAAAAACCTTACATACTTGATAAATTATTTAAAAAATTACCTGGAAGAACAGCATGAACGGCACCCACTGGTAATACGCATGGATACGTTTCCCGTCCCCGGTTTCAGGGCCAAGTCCAGGGTGAGCTATGTCTTTTAAATAAGGATTAGGTGGCAAAGTGAACGTGGAAGTGATCCAGCAATAGGTATTGATGACATGTCCAGGGTTGGCACCATCGCCAATACATGAGATCGGGTCGCCTGGAATAAAAAAAGATATTATTTAAAAATGTGAGCTGAGATCTATTTCGTTTCTATGTTTTATTAAAGTTTGCATCATTCAAATGTCAACACACTTATATGATGAAAATCTCAAGCTTGTTGCGAAAGTAAGACGAATGCTCATCAGGCAAATACCACTTTGTGGTTTTTTTGCCTGACGTGGATTCTAGTAAGTCATGGTGCGTCATGATATTGCAATGTCTGTGGGGAAAAGCAATTCTTGTTTTTCCTGTATTAAGCTCTACTTTTACTCTAAGTATACATGTTACTTAATGAATTTTATTTAAATCTATGAATGCGATATGAGCAAAACAGAAAGCAGGTACTGTGAAGTGCTGCTATGTGCAAGTATCCAGGATTATATTTAGATTATATTATAAAGCACGTCCCTGACATTGCAACCGGCGTTTGCGGATGACGCTAATATACATCGTAATAGTGCATCTGCCCCTCAACCTGTCGCAGTTTGTCAACCGCTATTCGTATCACCTTGATACTGCTATGTTGAATGGTTGACGACTACCGTTATATCACTCAACAAACATACCAAATATACATATATTTTCTCATAGTAACAATAGATTTTTTATTTAAAGTTATTTTCGCCACACAGTCTTTAGTTATTCAGTAAGTGACTCATTGAATCTATTATTTGATGTGTTTTTCTGTTTGTTATCGTATTTCTAATAGTAATGTTCATAATATAATAGATTACTTTAACCAGGATATACCCAGATGACGTCAACTGATAAAACATTTTGTCTGTCGGTCTTGAATAACATATGTTCACACAAAACCGTGAATACCACAACTTGTGTAGTACGGTTCATGTGACAATGTGGGGTGTGACCTGTTTGCAGTGTAACGGAAGTTACAAGGCATAATATGATTCTGAAAATACTACTTTTCGAGCAGCTTGTCCAGTAATAACCTAATTCAGAAATGTTTACTGTAATTATTGAATGACAAGTTAGTTGGTATATACTTCTTATTATTCATACATATTTCTATTAACAGATTTTAATAAAATCACGACAACTTTATAAAAAAACGGTATGTTAAAACATTTCGCAATGTATCATCATACTGATACCGTTAGGCTTGAATCAGCAAAAGAGTATCAAATTAAGCGAGATCACGTGTCCTAAATTACTGGACACAAAATTTGGATTGTTTTTTATTAAGAATAACATTACATAACCATTTACATGCTTGGAAATTTTCAACAGCAGGTAGCCACAACCTGCGCCTGTCCATTTCAACACGGCAATGGACTCACCACCTGATACGTGGGACAAAAATGCATACGGTGAAATGTGGGCGCATAGTATGCCACTGCCTACCCCTTAGGGGATAAAGGCGTGACAATATGTATGTATGTAAACGCATTAAGTGTACGAACAAAATGTACTTATCTACTTGAATTCTAGCTAACCTAACCAGTACAATTTAATGAACTTAAAACCTAAGGTCAATATTAGCATCACGCTTTGATGACAACTAGATGTTGTCATAGGAATCATAGGAACACACATCTGCCTCATTTACTTTATAAGTCTCATTGCGGACAGATAACGAAATTGAGAAATTGGGTTAAGGGACCTTACGAAGACCTTTGAGACTCAATGACCTCACCTGAAAGTGATACACCTGAATAACGGATGAGTCAATGACGCTGGCGCCTTTACGAGGTGGGAGGTCATTCAGTAGTAGCTTCTATAAAGTCTATAATAATAAGCCATATTTCCTGACTAAATCCAAATAGAGATTGAAAGTTACCGGGAAAATGCTAAGATAAAGAAGAATGAGATTGAGAGATTATTGCAGAGATAAATTTAAAATTGTTTTGCTTACTTGGTTTAGATCAATAGGAGGCCTAAACAACCCACCACAATATGAAACAACAAACAGACAAACATGTTTTTCACGAGTATTTAGTAAAAGCTGTTCTTTGGACATTATAAACAGATATATTTTATGTATTTGTACGAACTCTGCCATTTTAGCTTCGTTATAAAATATCTAACATGCTACCATCAAGGGCCCGTTGCAAATGCTGCTTATTAAATTGTAGGTCACGGCGAGCTGCACTTTATGAACCTACTGTCATACATTCTACAATCTATAATAATTTCAGCATTATAATACTTAGTATTATAAAGCTGAAGAGTTTGTTTGTTACTTATCTCAAAACTACTGGTTGAATTGATTTTTTTTATTGTGTTGGATACGTTATTTATGGAGGAAGGCTATATGCTATGTATCATCACGCTACAACCCAGGAGAGCGGTGCTGTTGTCCTATATGTCAACAAATCGAGCAAATTACAATTGCACCCTAGAATAATACCTTAAGGAAATCGCGTTCGATCCAATAGGCGATTCTAACACGTACTTGTCTGGTTTTTTAGGTTAACGAAAACAGCAGGCAGATATTTTTCCAGATATTTTTCATAATACGTTACAAGTTATTTTAGAAGCTTGCGTAGTTTTAATGCTTTCCCAGAGCCAGTAGTCATAGATTTTTATGATTTGAAATGGTACTATGGAAATAAGTATAAGTAAATGCAACTTATGTCAACCAAAGTTAAGAACGAATGGGTGATATGAACACAATTTAGGTCAAGTCGTTAAACAATGCTCATCATAATGTCAACGTTACGAAGTGAAGATTTTCGTTGTCAGGTTTATGTTCGACTAAAGATTGTATTGTTTAATAAAATTCTCAACATAATACAATTTGTGTCGAGAACAAAAGATTTATAAATATTGGACTCTAGATGGCTTGAACAAAATGGTGATGATTAGTTTCTAAATACGTTTAATGAACATTGTAAAATGTGGGCGTATAATCAAAAAGCTCTGCCTCTTCTCAATGTTTTTTTATACCACCGAGGTGGCATACAAGCAAAGTAAGGAAAGTGATCACCGTAGCCTATAGACGTTTGCAACACCAGAGGTTCAGCACTCGCGCTGTCGACCCTTTTCAATGCCACAAGTGACAACCCTAAGAAGTGGATTACAGTAGGAACGTGCAAATCAGTTAAAACTTCGAATGCCTCTGCCAATGATGATGATTATGCTACCACTATTAACAATCGGGTCAAATCAAAACTTGTAAGTAATGCATAGTTACAGCAATCGCATAACTGTTATCGCTCATACAACGGCGCTTTGATTACTAACACCTGGGGCTCAAATGTAATTGTTCTGGCTCCATGTAGGGCAAAATGTCACGATTTGCAACGTTGCACGGTACGTATAAAGTCAATACATGTTGCTGATTAGCTACCTAGGAGTTGGACATGCACGTGACCTAGTCAAGAATCTTGACAATGGGAAATCTTCCTTAGGTGATTTGTTCGGTTACGATTGTGTTCAAAACTGCGCTATTGTTATAGCTTCGAGTAGCATTCTTTCCACTACAAGAATAATTTTCTTACTTCATTCATAAAAGTAAGAATTTAAATAAGTTTTTGAATGTAAAAAATAAAATAGGCATAATGTTCAGTTACGAGTGTGTTCAAAACTGCACTATTGTAATAACTCTGAGTAAACATTCTTCCCAATACTATATTTTTTCTTTTTACTTTATACATAAAAAGCAAAATTAAAATAATTTGTCGATTGTATAAAAAATATATATGTATAGGTAAACTGTCTTAATTCTTATTACGATTATGTTCTCCGAAGTAACAAATGATATAAACTTTTGACGTGTGTTGAATGATAAATAGGACGAATACAATCTTCAGGAACAGCTTAACTGCACTTAATACATTCATGTAATGTAGATGCCCAAATAATATAAGCGTGTGTTATGGGATCTAAACAACTGATATTTCTAAAAACATACATATTATACACAGGAAACACCCAAATTCCGAAACAAACATTTGGAGATCACACAAATATTTTTCCGACCCGAAAATCGAACCCGGAAGTTGCGGCACTACCACTGCGCCACAGAGGCAGTCGTTTATGTTCACAATTAGATTACAATTTTGGTGACAAGTGCCAGCACTAGATTCGCCCTAATTATATATTAATTTAAGTACCTAAATAACTTGAATGTTAACACTTAGGTAATTGTTTGTTTAAATAGTTAAAAATAACGACTAGACCTGCTTTACTTTTAAAATACTCACTATGAATGGTTTTTAAAGAAAACGCTTTAAAATTATTGTTAAGTGAAATTGCTCGCTGTAAAGATCAAATTATTTGACGGTCTTCATACAGATGTACAAAAACATTGTTGTATGGTAATTTGATGTCTGTACATATATCACAAAATTAAATTTCAATTGGTTTAGTCTACACTACGATATTGTCATTGGAAGTTCTTTATTTTGTTAGTAAGTACATACTTAAAAGTTACAAGCGGATTCATCTTGAATATTAGGTAGGTAGTTGTTTGTTTATGTTTGGCTCCGTGTAACGAGGGCCACGCGATAACGTGAGTGATAGTAAACATCGTTTTGAACAGCTGAATACCTTACTAAGACTTCCTAATTAATATCATGATTCTGATGGCGCCTGGACTTTGAACAGACAAATGCAATAACAAATATAAGAAGTAACTGATGATGAAAATTCGAATACATGTTTGGTTGTATAATTGCCCACAACTTGTAACAAGTACGAGCGATAACGGTCTAAAGAGAAAGAGTATTCTACACTACACACAGTACACTTTCTAATTTCAGTTTCTGGATCTGGACTGCGATATTTTGATAAAACTGAAGGTGATTTGGTTTAACGCGTTGATCTCATAAACAATACGGTTCGAATTGAAAAAATATGTTTGTAATGGATACCTAGTTTATATATCGAGGAAGACTATAGGCTATATATCATTACGCTAGTACCCAGAACAACGTCGCAGTAATCTTAAATGTCAACAAAACGGGCAAATTTTCATACATAATTGTAAATTTAATCATATTAATGGGATTAAATCGGTGCCACAGGGTTTAGAAGTATGACACGTGCGAAACCGTGGGGATCAGCTAGTAAATGAGACACTTTTGGTACAGTCTGTATAAACAAGTGGACGATGAACTCGGTAAGTGTACCTAGTTAAGGTTTGCTAGAATTTGTTAATTATAGATCATCAAAATGCCTCGTTAACGTATCAGTCAACAAATAATGAGAGTTAATGCATTCCAGATGATGCTTTTTTATGACTTTCATATGCGTAATGTTGTAATCAAATGCGTACTAGTCTGACGTGTCGATAAATAATTTACTGTTCATCATTAACAGGTGTTACACGTAATATCAATTTACAATATCTGAATTATTAAGCTCATTTCAAACTCGAACTGACTAAAACCATTCAGGCCGTAATAAACTGACTAAAACCTTATTCCTCGGAAGGATGTTCTCGACAGTTCCAGGGTACCGAACATTTAACTAAATACGGATTAATATTGATTATTAACTAGTGGTTTGATGAATGACTCAGTTCTTTTGTATACCTTTTTATGGCATCTATCTTTTATGCATATTAAGTACCTATATTTGAAAGTCAACAGTGTCTGACTGTTGTATGTGTAATACGATCTAGGCAGAAAATAATTTTTGAGAACTCACATTTCGAAGGGGTGTTCGAAGTAGGCCGCGACGAAGCTAGTGATTTTAATAAATGTAATTAAACAGTCAAACATAGCCATAGGAAATCAAAATCTATTGCATAACATGGCACGGCAGTTGTTAAAAAGTGAAACTAATATTTTTTCATGACTAAAAAGATCTTTCTGAAGCGTGAAAAATTACCTTGACACTGCTTTCGACGTTTCGCTAAGCAGTTTTCACATTTAGACCGTGCAAGAATGTCACAGATTTATCCTACACACCGGAACAATAATAAAATGCCTTTTTAAATACCGAATAGATCTTTAGATATCTTTAGTATTTTAATACCGAATGGATCTAAAAAAGACAAAATTCGTCACAACTTGAAATGTTACGCGCAAGTCTCTCTACATTTTCTTGACTTTTAGGAAATTGCAAGTGTAATTATGTTCCTACCATAGTTTTCTGCAATAACTTTTAGCATAGGTAGTATTGGTAAGATGAGTAGGTATAGTAACTGTCTTTGCGCGGTCCAAAGTCTACGGTGACCCTTGTTAGCTATTTTGGTACATATAACAAATTGTTGAATGAGAGTTAACAAATATAATGGTTATCGTTTAGCAGAAGGGAGATTCGCAAGCAACCATGTTACGTATTGGAAAAAAATATCAGCAAAAAGCACTGTTTATACGTAAATAGCCTCGTTCACTAAATAAGTAATTTAAAGCAACATTTAGGTACAAAGAATTTAATTCAGATGACTAAGAATATTAAAATGTACCTTTGTTCATATGTTTTGTAATTTATGTAAAGATCACTTAGTGGTAGTGATACTTCCGATATGTAATCAGATATAAGTATGTATATTTTGTTTTTCGTTGAATATCATTACTACTAGTTGACGCCCGCGGCTCTGCACGCGTGGTGCCCGTTTCCCATAGGAACATTTTCGCGGGATAAAAAGAGAATATGTGTTATTCTGATGTATAAGGTATATTATTGTAAAGTTTCATCAAAATCCATTCAATTGATTTTGCGTGAAAGAGTAACAAACATCCATTCTTACAAACTTTCGCGTTTATAATATTAGTAGGATGAAAGTAAAAAATAAATAATGTAATACTGGAGCAATTTAAAGATTCGATTTAGATTTTCTGATGATGAAATATTACAAAATTTGACAACGAATGGTAAAGGAAGATTACTATGGTTTACCATCGTACTTTCCACAATCAAAAACACTTGTCGCCGTAATCTTGCACCATGTCAGTTTACCGACTGTTACACTCTACTGAATTGAAACTTTATCACGTACGTTTACGACTGTGTATTGTATATATGTATAATGTTTGTACAATCAATTTGTCATGACGTCTCAATTTAGGTAACTGTTACAGTACACATGGAGTTCCTATTTTGAACATTGACCTGAAAATGATTCACACTTTTGTGGTTGTTACGTGATTGTCTGGGAAGACTGTTATTACATGCTAAACAGTACTAACTGTTTCAGCCGGTCTCTAGGTTATTGTCTAGGTCAGATTTCGTACTACAAGCTGTCTTTCAGTCTAATAGAGCCTTTAATAAACTTTCATAGATTTCTATCATTATATTGCAGATTCAAATGTGTTCTACTTAGTTATCTTAGGATGAAGTTGGCGCGTCATGCAGTCTGTTGTATTTTAATATCAGCAAAAGCCAGACTACTATACTTATTGTCACTACACTGTGACGTCATAATAATTAAATTTGACGCTAAAGGTGAAGTGGTAGGGGTGGGCGAATGTCGTTGCTGAGGTTTTAAGATGTAATCATGGATTGGAACAAATATTTGTGTGATCCGCAAATGTTTTATTCGAAGTTTGGTTTTCTATGCATAATATATACCTAAATACATAAAAAAATACATTAGTATCTTTATCAGTTATCTTAATCTCATAGCAGAATGTGTGAGAATGCCAATAAATTAAGTATCGTATTTATTGGCATTCTCTCACATGCGAGATTAGCGCGTTCAAACAAACAAACCAACTTTTCAGCTTTATTATATATTAGCATAGATTTGAATCGAGTTAGTAAATAGTGTTTAATTAATGTTATGAAATATGATCTTCATCTGTGTTTAATGATCTGTGCTAAAATATTGTTTACAAATAGCGATAACTCGTCGCGTTTTTACTAGTGTGGGAAAATTTCCGTGTTTGATAAGTTTTATCATACCGTTGGCACTTTTAAAAAGGTTTCAAGTTATGCAGGTTCTATTATACATACATATTGTCACACCTTTATCCCCGAAGGGGTAGGCCGAGGGATACTATACGACCGACGCCCTCATTTCACTGTTTGCATTTTGTCCCACGTAACGGGTGGTGAGCCCATTGCCGTGTTGAAATGGACAGGTGCAGGCTGCTGTTGAAAATTTTCAACCAGGCTTAACGACTACCATTTTACTGGCAACCGGGACAAACGGCTTAACGCGCCTTCCGAAGCACGGATTTTTAAATTTAATAAAATGTGTCAATTTTAGATGTTAAATTTTGAAAAAATTTGGACCCGTTGCCTTTTTATTATCTATTTTTATTTTTTTTATTATTTATATTAAGAACTTACCAATAAGGTTATTAGCAGTAACGAGTATACAGCAGAGGAACAATATCGCCGAGGTGATGCGGTAATGCATTCTGAACACCATATTGTCAATCACAGCCTTGTCAATCAGGTAGCGGACTTTCACGAAGCCCGCCACCGACGACACCAAGCCAAACACTGCCATGTTTTCCTAGTATCGTTGTCTGAAACAAAAAAAAACAAATAAGTTAATAGATATAAAAAAAATATAATTAAAGGAAGGATTCTCAGCAAGTCCTTTCGTTTGATACCCATATTGTAAAAAGTATAAAAAAGCTTAGATTTTTCGTCTGCCATATTGGATTTACAGCGACGTCACGTTATGTTTAGTTTTAGAATGACATTATACCTACATCTAACTATGATCCAAATTAGATGTGTACATGCACATCTAATTGGGATCATAGTTAGATGTGTACATACACATCTAATTTGGATCATAGAAAAACTTTAAACTTAAATTGCAAGATTCCATTCGATTCATAAAAAAACTAAAAACTTAAATTGCAAGATTCCATTCCAAAAAACAAACATTGCACGTTAATAAAAAGCTTGTAGAAATGTAACTATTATTATTATTAGGTGAGTGACAATAGCTGTCGTCGTTATGCAAGATAATGACAATTTTGTTTTACAATCTGTAAATGGCTATGTTTATAACTTGCAACGGTAATTGCATTATAAAATTCTATTTTTCACAACACAGACAATTTAGTTTGCGTAGTAACTTTTTGTTTCTACAATAAACTCTCAACAAAAGGTATATAAGTCTTCTAAAAGGGCACTGTGTGACAAGTGCCATATGCCACCCATACGAAATTAGAACGTAAACTGTAAATTTTATTGTTGTTTTGATTCGGTAAATGTGTGTAACATCTGTGTAGACACATCGATCGCTAGTCTGCGTTTTTCGTTTATTATTATAATGTGTTTATATATCTTTAATCATTACACCGTTAAGTGATGAACAGATATACCAGACCTTGTTTTCTCAATCAAATGACCTAAGGCACAATTAATCATCCACGCAGTGTCCTCACCCACGCCTTAACTATAGTTCAGTTTCTCTACTAAATAATACTGTTTCTTATAGCGGACACATTCGAGTTAAGTCAGTATTATTGATATATTTATTTTCATTATTATTTAGTGTCATGTCCACTTAACGGTTTGGGTTTACTTGAAGTAAATGTTGAACTCTCGTATTTACTTTTAGTACTAACTGGTCTTGCGTTGAGTGTTGCCCATTACCGTGGGATGTGATTAAATGAATGAGCAGGAACAAACGACCTAGTAGACAAGTCATGATAAATGAAACTAACCTTGACTACTTCTTGATCCTGCTCATACGCGCCCAGTGTCGCTTCTAACATGTGCTATTTAGGTCACACGCAGGGGGTAAGTAGTTACAGTAGTATCATTGAAATTTGTTATGAAATATGTCTATGAAGTTTTATTCAATTATGCACTGAGAATTAATGCTATAGGAATATTTACGAGTATGAATGCCACAGTCAGCATAAAATCAGTGTACTATGAACTGTCGACCACACAGTAATTGCGTAAACTGCACTGGGCTAATGCAATAACGGGATGACTGTGTGCATTTTCTTATTTTAAATTGCTTCCTTTAACTATTTTTCCTACATAATCGTAATCATGTTAGGATCGTCTCCGGTAGAAGCGAATGTTGCGCCGGCGCAGGGCATATGGCGGGTCGTCGACCGGCCGCTGTTCGTGCGCCTCCTGCGTTTTCAACCCCCCCTCTTCCCCTGTGCCCCCCGGCTGCTTTACCTCAGCCGACCCTGGCTGATGCATTGCTTGGCAACGCGAATTTAATGCGGAAACCTGTTTAGGCGGCGACAATCGTTGCCAGATTTGCACGTCGAGGTTTCAACAATCGATTAGTTTTGGTAGGTGTTTTCGTCATGGCAAATTTTCTATATATTATCTAACAAAATAAACTATAGGTAGAATATTTTATCTTAAACTATTGGCATCTATAGTAATGTAAAAATAATTGTTCTGAATTTAGTTAATTTATCATCGCTGCGAGTTAAATCGAGTATTCCTAGACGATAATTATTTTGAGTGGAACACGTTGTTTGATAACGCCATGACTGATAGTAGGGATATAGAGGGGGAGAGACGAGGCGGACATTCCGTCGTTTATGACATGCATAGGCGGGTGAGCTCTGTCCCTGAACCTTTTGTGCCGCTCTTAACTGCATATCCTTGTTCCATTCGCTTGTTGCCACAGACTATTTATCATCGGTACTTCGTTTGTTTGTTCCTCAGTTTATATCATCTTTTTTTTTGTTTTTTTTCCATGATGTAATATCACTATTTTAGAGCAAAGAATTTAAATATACACGCAGCTGCTGCTTTTATAATATTCGAACGGCACGCGTCTACACACAACTGAATAGAAACCAATTGCAGTGGATGTGAGTAGTTCCAACATACAAAACTCGTTCAAACACTATTGTACCGGTATCCCACATAATGTTGTGAGATGTCGGCGTGCGTGGGAAAGTTCCCCAACGGCTCATATCGCCACCTCGGACAATGCACATTTCATAAGAAAGCGTGATCAATGGCACGAAACGATCGATCCGAAATTCCAAATATTAGGTAACGTCGATATTGTGGAGCAAGTGAATGGTTCGACTGGTCGCTTCTGTTGTAATTTATTTCGAACCAACCCGTGCTTGCGGCAGTGCTGAGAGTAGAATTCAGCTCGTTTGTCGGCCGCGGCCGTTGTCACGTGCCTAATATAATTAAATCTCATTGACTGCGTTGATAGTCGGCGGCATTCCTTCCTCATATTGTTTACACTGAAGTAACGATTGTGGAAACACGTGGCAATATTTACATGCTAGAAAACGTCGAATTGTGGGTGTGTACTAAACGTAGAGATAAGCTTGTCCATCGATCACAACATCCGCGATGACTATGCCTGTCTTTCGTCATTGGCTTATTTATACGGAAATGCGCCTCTAATGTAGACCTGTGGTTGCGTTGATGTAGTTCTACTCGAGTTTCATAAACCCTTTAAATTATACGCTCTAATAAATTTCTCTTACATACATAAGAGAGAAATTGATCCATACCACTCACACTAGAATATATCTGTATAGGGTCAAAAACGTTGTAGCCGTTGAAGTCAAATTTGTAGTCGTTGATCACTAGATAAACAAAACCTTGTCAACTATGCGGGTTATTGATAGTATGTATCTATTCTATGTTAAGTACGGGAGATGCAATAGATTACATTGAACTGCATTTTAACCTTTTCTACCTACGTACGTACGAACGAGTTGTTAAATAAATGGTATTTTTTTTGTATTACACGCAACGAAAACCTTATTTCACAAGAAAGACGTGATGTGTGCCGTGTTTTGTATGCTAATAATTACTTATTTTATAATGAGCCACATGAATACTAAGTTTGCAAGTTCATGGCATTTTTAGAGGTTGTCGTTAGGCGCTTAGGCGTCATCATAAATGCAGGTGTCGTAGTGCGCGTGGCGTGACGAGAATTATGTGAGACCGGTTAGAGAAGCCCCCTTGGCGACATGTTAAAGAAAATATCGTACGGTACCTTGTGGGAACCAATAATTCCTAATACGTAATTCAAGTGATAAGCTATTATGTGCGTTTACCTTTTGACCGTAATATCTTGATAGTTTTAATGTCGCATTAGTGTAAATTTAGTAATACCTTTAGTCGTTGAATTAAATTTAACGGCAAATGGATTGCTAATTATATGCATTCAATTAACTATTGTCACTAAAATACTAAGTTGGACATGATACGTTACAAATTGTATATAGGAAATAAGTTTTTGCAGCCACCGGCTAAGTAATTGTTATTTTGTTTTGTATACGAGTATGTCCGGGTTGTTATAAAATTAAGCGGGCTGTGGTTTGATTGTTTTTATTTCTCTATTCACCGTGTCCTTGTGCCACACATCTTCAATCTTCAATGAAGTTTCGTGGACCGTAAAGTTCGCGTGTAAGCACAATACCTACGAGGGACGATGTATTTTGTAATATCAACTAGTGTGATCAATATTTTAAGTCGGTATCATAGCGTAATATTTTAAGGCGGTAAAAAATAATCTACGTTTTTCTTTGTATTCTATTGAAATGTAGTTCCCGGTAAATAGGGCAGGCGGCGTTCCTCTCCCGCCGCTCAGGTAAAAGGGGACAGCGCGCTACCTGTGACGTTGAGAGTCTTCAGAGTTCACACTTTCGACAGCGTGTTTAATTAATAACATCATTACCTTGTGTCAACTAAGCTTTCGTTCGTCAGTAAGCAAGTAACACCCAGTACGTTCCAGCCTCGCCAGACTAACGAAATAAAAAGCAAATGGGATGACTAGGCATAAGGCTTTTGTTCCCGTACATGTATGCTGTCAAACAACATTCCTCGCGTCGTCGATATGAGTTAAGCTCGACTCAATCCATTCCACTAAGCTTTTGTGACACAACTCACTTACCTTTTAAACTAACTGTTACTTTCCAGCCACTGTGGTCTCAAAATTTTTAGTACCGTAATTTTACTCGTTCTTTGTACACAAACACTGAACACAATATCACTTATAACATATTTATTATTATTAACTAAGTTTAACCTAACGTCATTATATTCTAAAGAATATTTCATACAATACAATGAAGCGGTTAATATACGGCGAATAATAACTTGGGGTTGGCGCAGGGCACCAGCTGCTCGTGAGTCGGAATCACAACTGAACGATTGTCGAATGAGCAGGCGATTCGATCGGCCTCGCATGCGACGGTGAGTCGCACAGGTTCTACTACCGGACAGACTGTACTGCGTATGCGCATCTATTTCGCTCTCACTTGCACGCAGAACTATTTTGTTTAGCCGTCTCTTTCTTAAAGCTGGAGTGCACAGTAGCTGGTAGCTCGAGAACCCGAGTTCGAATCGAGGCTCTTGACTCCGTCGTAAGGCTTCTCCGTGATATGTATACTTTTATCTCAGATTGTAATACATGTATGACATGTAATGATTATTTTTTGTAAGATTTTGATGATTCGTTTCAGTAAACGAATTTGCTAGCGGTTGTTAATTATGAGTTTGGCAGTTAAGTCGTATATTATATTACAAATACTTAATAATTTATTAATATTACTTTTAAGTAATTTTAGTAAATTTATAAATGTCTTGTTATTCAAATTTGATTCATTTTCTCGAGTGTGAGCAATAAAATGATTCATTGTAATTAGAAATGAGTCTAGTGGTTCGCTATTGTTTTCTTCTCATGAAAACATACATAAACATAATTGTCTCAATTAATTATGTATTCATTTTGCTAACAATACCAACAATTTTTTTTGCTTAATAATGATTTATAGAAGAATATATTAGTAGCTCTTTCAAATTGTCTAATAAAGAGGCTATTATTATGTCTCGTTAATAAATGGGCTTGTCTAGCGTAGCTATGAAACTATACCGGTCACTGCTTTTAAGCAGTGTACTCATTGGACAGCCATGTGACTATCTACCTGCTTCGATAAAGAATTAAAACATTTTGCTGCACCTGCCTGGATTTACCTCATTGCCCATACTTAGCGCTTTAGTTATTTATACTCACGTTATGTAATATAGATAATTTTCATACTACATATTAGGTTGTGTGTATATACCTATGTAGTTTATCATTGGAATTTAGGACAAGTAGTGAAGGTCTGACGTACGATACTCTTTCATTATTAGGTACTTCTTTGCTGCAAAGTCGTGTTATAGGTACCTATGCATTTGAAGAACACTGTGAGACGAGATTCACCTGAACATTCTTCATTATGCCATTTTCGATTTGCCTTTCGGGTCGCTGCTTTCACTCCAGTGTTTGGATGTTCTGTTGAAACAGTTGTTTTGGCATTTTGACCATTGCTAATAAATATTTCTTATGGAAGATCTTTGCGAACTCTCGGTGCCTTTGTGTCTACTTTGACTATCTCCATAGACGTTTTTCACTTTAACGTTTCTTAGAAATTTTAATGTTAACCAAATTAACAAATTTAAAGTCAAGCCATAAAAGTTAACAAAAGTATCTGCATACTTTTGTTAACTTTTATGGCATTTCTTTTATTTAAGACTTACAAAGAATGTCTACTCTTTTGATGGATTTTTTGTAATTTACCAAGATTTTTTTTCTAATTTTATTCTTCCATCAAATTAATTATTTTTAATATTCCTTTACCTTATGAGTCAATCATTTGGTACACCATAAAATTCAAAATTCTAATTCTTTAATTTTTTGCAAACAACGGTATTAAAATTGTTATTTTAAAATTATACAGAATCTCCGAATTAATTTGTTCGCTCTATTTTTACTTATTACCACTTTCGTAATTACGTCCTCTTAAATCTCTCTGCTCATGTAAAGTTCTAAAACAATCATCATGCATCTCAGATATTTAGTTTGGCCTATCTACATTAACATACATGCAATAACATACTTTACAGCTTTTTGAAGTGAAAACTTCTTTAGCGGCGTTGAGCACTTTCTGTAATGGGTATAAAATCTTAAACTCGCGTCAGGGTCACGTGTCCGTCAGGGTCACGTGCCCCTTAAGATTTTTTATCATCATCATCTTTACGTCGATCCCGGTCAATTTTTGAAGGAAAAACTTCTTTTAGCGCGGTACGCATATTTTTAGATGAGATAAAATCTCTGGACTCGCGACCATAATCATCATCATCATCTAACGTTGATTCCGGTCATCTACAGGTCTTATTAAATAATGCTGTGTAATCAATTAGGACTCTTTCAGTGTAGAATTATTTTTTATCATCATCATCTTTACGTCGATCACGGTCAATTTTTGAAGGAAAAACTTCTTTTAGCGCGGTACGCATATTTTTAGATGAGATAAAATCTCTGGACTCGCGACCATAATCATCATCATCATCAAACGTTGATTCCGGTCATCTACAGGTCTTATTAAATAATGCTGTGTAATCAATTAGGACTCTTTCAGTGTAGAATTATTTTTTATCATCATCATCTTTACGTCGATCCCGGTCAATTTTTGAAGGAAAAACTTCTTTTAGCGCGGTACGCATATTTTTAGATGAGATAAAATCTCTGGACTCGCGACCATAATCATCATCATCATCAAACGTTGATTCCGGTCATCTACAGGTCTTATTAAATAATGCTGTGTAATCAATTAGGACTCTTTCAGTGTAGAATTATTTTTTATCATCATCTTTACGTCGACCCGGTCAATTTTTGAAGGTAAAACTTCTTTTAGCGCTGTACGCATATTTTTAGATGAGATAAAATCTCTGGACTCGCTACCATAATCATCATCATCATCTAACGTTGATTCCGGTCATCTACAGGTCTTATTAAATAATGCTGTGTAATCAATTAGGACTCTTTCAGTGTAGATTTATTTTTCATCATCATCATCTTTACGTCGATCCCGGTCAATTTTTGAAGGAAAAACTTCTTTTAGCGCGGTACGCAATTTTTTAGATGAGATAAATTTGGACTCGCTACTCCCCGTTACGATACGCAGCTATAGTGTGTGCATATATGCATGTACCAACGCGACTAGATAAATAAATTATTAATAAATTGAGTTTTCACTTCTGTCGGCACTCCCGGAGTGGTTAGGTTTTTTCTGCACTAATGACGTTTTAAGATTTGGTTCTTGTTAGAATAAACGTAGACTACCAATCGACAGAAGTAAATCGCTGCAATATTGGCAACATCAACAAAAGTTTACATTTAAGATTACGAAATGGTTGTCTAATGAAACGACGAGACGTAACATGATTAAGTTCGATGCGCCAGGTTCTGCAAAACTTGATTTACCTGTTCTTGTCTGTCGCGATGAAATCTAGCCCCATTCTCTTTTCGTCTGGCTACGCTGAGTGGTATTTATTTTTTGTCCAGGAGTATTATAAAACTGTATAATGAATTTGCCTTAAAATTGTGCGGCCTAACTTTGGCCGACCGAATACGTACCAAAGTGATACGCAATTTGGCAGATTTAAATGAAAGTTTCAGCGTTAATCTGGAAAAGGGCGTGCTCTGTTGGTTTTGACACGTTTAACTAATGAGTGAGAAACAATTGACGAAGAAGATATATTGTGCGAAAGTAGAGGCTAGAAGGAGTCAGGGTAGGCCGAGACTTACATATGAAGACCACGTGAGCAGATTGCTCAAAAACGGAAATGTCAAAAGTACTCGGATATACAGACGTGCATGTATGAAGCGATTGATGAATCTGCAAGAAGCGAAAGAAGTATGCATGGATCGTTAAGCCTGGCGATCTGGTGTCTCTGACCACCCCTTTAGGGATACAGCGTGAAGATATTAAGATTTTGGACTTATTTCAGCACGGACCTTTTATATTTATCTGTCAGACAGGTAAACTAAATCAATAGCATCCAACACGAATCGCGTTTGCTTCCAAAGCCCTCATTTTATTCCCCGGAGTCTTATTTTTAATTCTTTATGATCTTTAGCATCAACTATAGTGAGACTACTGACATGATATGTCAAACTCTACGAGGGCTTCAATCGAAGACTATTTGATTTTACCGCTCATATAGCGCGAGTGTGACCCCGTGTAGGTGGCATGACCAGCCACTTGTCTCGCACTGGTATATTAATCTTAATAGCATGAATCGAAGACGATACCGTCTAGATATCTGTTATATTTATGAACTCCCTATAAATACAGTGTACAGTTCACCATCCATCATCATTCTTTTCAATTTCTTTCAATTTAAAATCGATACTAATATTATAAAGCTGAAGAGTTTGTTTGAACGCGATAATCTCAGGAACGACAGGTCGGATTTGAAAAAAAATATTTTGTGTTAGATAGCCCATTTATCGAGGAAGGCTATAGGCTTAATATCTTTACATTACTAGCTTGAAGAGCGGAGCAGAAGTCATAAATGGCTACAAATCGGGTAATTTTTTATGCATTATTGTAAAATTTATAAGCGAAGGGATTAAATACGTGCGACGGGAATTCGAAGTATGTTACGGGCGAAGCGTGGGGTGACACCTAGTCTACCATATTTTTTTTGTGGGTAGTTAGATGTCGCATTTGGTCGGAATGTACGGCGAGAGTGGTCAACTATTTGGATGATAGGCTCGATCGACTAGCACCTTTCTTGCCAATTTACAGGTATTAAACATGGCAACAGTGCCAACGAGTCAGATCTTGTTTATTTATTTTATATACCACCACTATTATGCAAAAAGGTATAATAAATTAATAATTAAGACATTTTAAAAAAAATAGGGATTGTGAATGAGCTATAATATTATAATGACTGCCTCTGTGGCGCGGTGGGAGTGCATCCGAATGCTACGCAAGAGGTCGTGGGTTCGAGGAGGTTCGATTCCCACTCAGAATAAAACCACAGCCGAAAGACATACAGTCGGTCGACGAAGCTGTCTAGACAGAGCAATCGTGCGGGGGACAAGGGACGAGACGCGGGAGGGTTTGTCCCAAGCTGCGAACAAAATGTTGTTAGTGGCTCGGGACAGTCTTTCAGGGCTGACGCATTCACGACCGCTTGCTATGATTTTTGAATTTTTGTATAGATTTCTTTAATTCATGGGGTTTTTAATATTCTAAATACAAATTTCGTGTTCATTTTGCAATCCAATATGGCCGCCGCGCCGTGGATATAAAATTTCATGTTGGGTATCGTATAAGGGATTTTTTAGTATGCTAAATACGAATTTCGTGTTAATTTTGCAATCCAATATGGCCGCCGAGCCGTGGTTTTAAAATTTCATGTTGGGTATCATATAAGGGGTTTTTTGGTATGCTGAGTACGAATTTAGTGTTAATTTTGCAATCCAATATGGCCACCGCGCCGTGGTTTTTAAAATTTCATGCTGGGTATCGTATAAGGGGTTTTTGGTATGCTGAGTACGAATTTCGTGTTAATTTTGCAATCCAATATGGCCGCCGCGCCGTGGATATAAAATTCCATGTTGGGTATCGTATAAGGGGTTTCTTGGTATGCTGAGTACGAATTTCATGTTAATATTGGAATCCAATATGGCTGCTGCGCCGTGGTTATAAAATTTAGTGTTGGGTATCGTATAAGGTTTTTTTTGGTATGCTGAGTACGAATTTCGTGTTAATTTTGCAATCCAATATGACCGCCGCGCCAACTGTTATAAATTTCATGTTGGGTATCGCATAAGATTATTATGGTATGCGGAGCCACACATGTGGGATTATAACTATACTCTATACTATGTAATGCTGTGTTCAAGTTATTCGTCATAATTAAAATTTAAAATTGTTCAAAGCGTAACCAATATTTTTTTGTTGAAAACAACTTTAAGTCCAGTTTATCAAAAACCGAAAATATTTATCTTTAACTCATTTACTACTAATAATATACCTAATATACCCGACGAACTTCGTATCTCCATAGAATTTGGTTTTTTTTTTCTTAGAGTGCTCATCGGGACGGAGACAAATTGAACAAATTAATAATAATAAAAATATACCCCTCGAGGACAGTCGTAATCTTTTATAGGATTAACGTAACCCTATGAGGGTACAGTAGATTCACTTTTTTAATTCATCCACTTTCTGATATCAACAAAAAAATGTATCAGAAAGTTATTGAAAAGCTTACATCCGCAGGGCAGCTTGTGGCGAGCTGAATGTGCGTGGCTACACATCAGTCCCGATTCCCCAGAGTTTTGTTGCCCTTCTGCACCGGTTAGCATTTCATGGGCTAACGGGTGAGCAGTGAGAGTGCTACTCCCGGGAGTGCAGCAAATCTCAACTCTGGCTTGCCTTAATTGACCGGTCAGAGGGAGGGAGCCAGAGCTATATGCTCGGGGGTGGAAGTGTCATTCAAGGGCATAACTACGGGGAAGCCCGCTCCGGGTCTGCCCAAGCTTCTCACACCGGTGTTGCCTCCTGTCGCCTTACAGGCTTATCATGCCTATGGCGATTGTACAGGGGGCCCATCTAGTGAGTTGGCGAGTCACCGTCTGCCAAAATTAGGATAATCAGATATTAAAATGGCAGACGCCGCCTTTATCCATAGTTTTAATCACCTAGTTCATCAAACCCCCAACCCAATAGCCCATTTCTTAGTTAGCATATTTTACAATAGTTTAACTCCCATTGGAGGTGGTCCATTATCGTTCTTCTACATAAGGAGGGCGTGGACTGTCTGCAGTGGGGGTCCCATTTCCTTTTAGATTAAAATTCTCAAAGGGTCTCTGCGTGTTGGACCAGTATGTCCCCATGTACGCCTACCAAAATCCCGGGTATCTTCATAAAAAAAAGAAGATACCCGTGAAAAGAAGAAACATAATAATATGAGATCACATATGTCAGCTCACCCTTGTTTGAATTCCCAGTTCCCATCCCCAGCTTCCAGTTCCCATTTCTCATCCCTAGTTCTCATCGTCAATTCACGTTCCTGGTTCATGCTCCCATTCCCTTGATTTTTTTTATAACGACACGGTGGCCATTATGGATTGCGAAATTAACACGAAATTCGTGCTCAGCATACCAAAAAGCCCCTTATACGATACCCAACATGAAATTTTATAACCACGGCGCGGCGGCCATATTGGATTGCAAAATTAACACTAAATTCGTACTCAGCATACCAAAAAACCCCTTATACGATACCCAACATTAAATTTGAAAACCACGACGCGGCGGCCATATTGGATTGCAAAATTAACACGAAATTCGTACTCAGCATACCAAAAAACCCTTTATACGATACCCAACATGAAATTTTATAAGAATAAAACGGCGGCCATATTGATTGCTAGAAACCCCATAATTTTATATCTACTACGCGGTAGCCATTTCGTAAACGCTTTCTCATAAAAAGAAACTATCGATTCGACATGAAATGAACCTTATTTACTTCCGTGTGCGGCAATTGATGAAATTTCAGATCCTTTTTTTTAAACCGGTATTTATATTATTGATTTATTATATATATATACTAGTTGAAGCCCGCGGCTTCGCCCGTGTAGAGAACTTTTCCCGTTCCCGTTTTCCATAAGAACTTGTTCCCGGGGTAAAAAGTATATGTGTTATTCCGATGTATAAGCTATATTATTGTAAAGTTTAATTAAAATCTATTCAGTAGTTTTTACGTGAAAGAGTAACAAACATCTCTACAAACTTTCACATTTATAATATTATTAAGATTAAGATATTATATAATAATGTTGATAGTTGATTGCGAGTACGAGTTAATAAATAAATTATAAATAACATCAGTCTAGGGTTGTCACAAGTGTTTACAAGCATCACTGTCTAGACGTTGTCGGCATTTTTGTCAACTTCAAAGGCGTAACGCTACTGATAGGTTTACTCTTTATACTGTGATAAAACTTTGTGTGATGAGCACGATGGTTTATTCTGTGTCTGGGTGTTATTTATCTATAATATGTATGTATTTAGAAATATATAAGTATGTTTATCAGTTATCTAGATCCCATAACACAAGCTAATATTAGCCTACTTTGGGCTAGATGGCGCTGTGTGAAAAGTGTCCCACAATATTTTTATATTTATTCATTTATTTATTATAAAGAATAATTCTCAGCAAGTATTTGCATTTCATACCCATATTGTAGAAAAGCACTCTACCCTGTCGCTTATTACTTTTACAAATAAATATGAAATTTTCTCCGATTTGTTGACATTTATGGTCACTGCTCCGCTGTCCTAATCCTAAGTAGTAGCGTGATGATATATAGCCTGTAGCCTTTCTCGATAAATTGGCCATGTATTATCATGCAAACTAAACTTGTATATACAACTAGATAACCCCTACAGCTTCGCCCGTAGCATATTTCGACCTCCCGTCCCACCTATTCAATCCCGTCGCTTATAAATTCTACAATGATGCATAAAAATTTGCCCGATTTGTCGACATTTATGACTACTGCTCCGCTCCCCAGTGTGGTAGCGTAATGATATATAGCCTATAGCCTTCCTCGATAAATGGGCTATCTAACACAAAAAGAATTTTTCAAATCCGACCGGTAGTTCCTGAGATTAGCGCGTTCAACCAAACAAACAAACAAACTCTTCAGCTTTATAATATTAGTATAGATTTCAGATTAATCAGTTGAATATGTAGATAAACAAGAAACATAGACACATTGCAAGGTAATAAAAGGCTTATAAAAATTGTAGATACTTATTATATTTTAAATGGTAACCATTGGTAACAAGCTATGAGAAAAAGAGTTTTACGTACCAGTACATCTCTTGTAACAAAAATTTCAGATCCTACTGAGGGTGCTTATCAGGGGCCCGAGTTTGCTATTGTAATCGTGTTGATAAATAAAATCGAAATCGTCGCTTCATAGAAAGCCACCGGTACAATTTTGACAGTTTTTCGTAGTCTACTATTACAATCGTACTCCAATAGACTTGTATCAGTCGGCCGACAGAATTCTACTAACAAGTGCCGCGCCAGTGGCCGCTAGTAAGTTGCATTTTTGATAGTCTACTAACATTTTGTCAGCTAAAAACAGCGATTCTGGTTCTATTCTACGGCTTGTGAATAGTAGATTATCGTTGTTTTAGCTCTTGTAGCGTGTGAACGATTGAAGGTTTCAAAATGCGTTTCACCAGTGAAATCGGAAGAACCATTAGTACAGATTCTCAAAATATATTCACATATCAACTCGTGAATATAATGGAAGCGGATAAAATAACATGACAGTATATTATGCAAATTTGACCTCGTGATCATTGCAAACACGTATTGTATCACAATATAATAAACGTCGTATACCCCGATTTAACAAAATACTTAAATCTCAAGATATCTGATGTGGTTAATTTCATTACCAATCTATAGTCGAGTCACATACTACGTAAATGCCCTTTGACCTTTACACCGAGAGAGCTATGGAACAGAGGTTTATCGCTCTTAGTCCAGCGGTCTGTAAACGATCTCTGCATTGAGTATTTGAGCTATGGTTATGCGATGCCTGAGATGGGTGACGGTTTTGTGATTCGAGTGTTTCCGTACTGGGAAAGGCCGTTGTCGTTGATCCTTTTTACCAGTAATATAACTATTTTAACGCTGTATTCCTAACGGGGTAGTTAGAGAGGACTTCGCGATTCATGCATACTTCTTTCGCTTCCTGCAGATACATTAATAATTTCAAATATGTACGTATGGGTATCCGCAGTACCTTTCTGTAGGTAATATTGTAGTTGGAACATAGTATTCGTTAAGCCGAGTTAAAGGCTTTACGAGCGGCTTGAAACAGTTTAACAGCAAGTAACCACAGCCCGAAACTTTCAACGAATGTAATACCTATGATGTTGCTATCGTGCATCGAATATTGTATACGATTTGTGATTAGAGCGAGGGCCGTATGTTTGTCTGCCACCTCTTCTGTTGTAGTTACTGTTAATATGATAGTATGAGGACGAAAGGTTTAGGCTAGATTATATTTTGACCTTAGCTACAAGCTAAGCTGTGTTAGGAGAAGCCAGAAGGAGGTTGAAGGTCTTTTGATATATTGTTTCTCGAATTACTTTTTACCCTTATATTATAATGTTCGGGACTACCTAATGCTCCAATTTCACTCATTATTTTAGAACCATTTAGATGCTGATTCTAATCTTTCCTTGGTCAACTCAAATTATAATGTTCAATTACTATTTGTGCTGACTGGTGCTCAAGAACCAGATAATGTGGATGTGATTAATTCCATTTAAACGACAACCGAAATGCTACTTAATAATTGCGGTGAATTTATTTATCTATGTTTATGTTATCCGACGTCTATAATTACAGTCGCTAATACAAAATAGATCAAAGATGTTTATAGAATCAGCATATTTTATGAGACGTATATTGCAAGTAAATCTTAATCTGACGTCATAATTAGAGCCACCGGCATCAATCAAAGGTTGATAGGTATGGACGGACGCGAATACATATTGACACGGATTAAAGCTAACATAACCACGTCAACTTATGTAAATATCTAGCGACCAACTGTAACTATAGATAATTCTATGTTCTTCTATAAAGATCTCAATAGGGTTATTCAACTTTGAATATTTAGGTTGGTGGCAAGCTATTTCTGCTGGTCATTGACCATGAACGTGCATATTCGTACTACAGTACCCTATATGGTTAAGATTATTAAGGTGACGATTTTTCAATTAGTTTCTTTCTTTTATAGTTTTATCATTAATTTTATATTGCTACATTAGCAAATATACCGATTATGACATAAACTTATTAGCTGCTAACACACTTTATAATACTTTAACTTGCTTATTCACTAGAGGCAAGGCAGAAGTGTATTACATATAACCTGTGTTACGTGTCGTTCATCTTTCACTCTGTTTATACTTTTGATTGATGGCACTTGGTGGAACTTGCTACACATTTTGAATAAAAACATTTGTACATTTCCACAAAATTTACTTTGTAACCTGACCGGTTTAATATAGTGGTATTTTATTATTTTTGTTTACCCACATTGGATATATTGTACTGAGTGCCATCTGAAATATATAAAATATCAGTCAACCTTTGAAAATGCCGTAAGGCGAAAGCGGTCAGGTTAAAAAATAAATTTTGTGGAAAAGTACAAGTGTTTTTATTTAAAAAATAACCTTTCATTCCTTTCAACCCTCCTTCTATATAAGATTTGTGATTAGAAAAGTCGAAATAAATTTGAATCTAGGTGTCAACGATTGCATGTAATCAGAACGTAGCCTGTGGGTTATCAATAAATAGGTATCAATAGGTGTAAGAGGACCCTGCCTGAGGCATACTTTCTCCAAACAGTTAAAAGAACAATCATATAGTATGTACTTATTTTTTATACCGACTTTCCGAACAGTATAACGAAATCAGCTGAGTCGTATTGACTGTTCTTTTTAATTGTTATACATATGGCTATAAGTAGAATTTTTTAGGTTTTTTATTAATATATATAGCGTAATTATTTCCAAGAATAGTCAGTACCATACTAAGTACAAAGGTACTAAAAGAGTAAGTAAAAGGCAACTATATGCCCCAGGCAAAGGCCTGCGGGGCATATAGTTGCCGTCACCGGCGCTTTATTTGTAGAACTTTGGTGTGAACCAAAATCAATGAATAACCGTTACTTAACGTTCGGTGTCTCTTTTATTTGCATTTCTTATCATTCATTCTATCCATTAGAAACCCAATTAAAAAGATTGAGAGGCTGTCGTTGCTGGATATTAATATTTATTTAGCTAATTAGTCTAAAACATGCATAGCATATTAACTAGTTTATACTCTCTCGACGTAACCATTAAGTTACTGAACTTCGAATAAATAGGATTGTACGAAACTAAAAACCTAACGGTAGTTTGGCTCAGAGTGCCAAGGAGAAATCCGACCTTCTGGGTTCTCTCTTTGCCTCTAACTCGACTATGGACGACGGGGGCGCTTTGCCGCCTAGCATCCCGTTGTGTGGAACTTCCATGCCGGAAAGCCGCTAGGCCGAAAAGCCGATAGCCGTAACCTCCCTTCTATATAAGGTGATGGAGCGTGTAATCAATACACAGCTCCTGGGGTACCTGGAAAATCGCAACTTGCTCAGTGACCGGCAGTACGGTTTCCGCCACGGTCGCTCGACTAGTGATCTTCTTGTGTACCTCACACACCGATGGGGCACGGCTATCGAAAGTAAGCGAGAGGCTCTAGCAGTGAGTCTTGATAGCTCAAAGCTTTTGATCGGGTATGGCACCGTGGTTTTCTATCGAAATTGCCCTCCTATGGACTTCCCGGGGGACTTTGCGAATGGGTAATCAGCTTTTTGGCCGGTAGAACTATCAGAGCCGTCGTTGACGGTTGCTGTTCGGAAAACATGGCCATCAATGCTGGGGTCCCGCAGGGCTCAGTGTTGTCACCCACTCTGTTTTTGCTCCATATCAATGACATGCTGTCCATTGACGGCATTCATTGCTATGCAGATGATAGTACGGGTCACACTTATTACACGGGTCGCTCTAATATCCCCCGGTCTGCAGTGGAAGAAAGTCCAACTTGTGTCTAAAATCGAGGCTACTCTTGCTAGAGTGTCCGATTGGGGTAGACAAAATTTTGTCCAATTTAACCCTACCAAGACTCAAGTTTGTGCATTTACCGCTAAAAAAGCCCCATTTACTGTAGCGCCGCAATTTTAGGGCACACCTCTTTCCATCTCCAATAGTATTGGGATCCTGGGTGTTGAGATCTCTAGTGACGTCCAATACCGAAGTCGTTTAGAGGACAAGGCGAAGCTGGCGTGCTCAACAGGGCGCGGCAGTACTTTACTGCAGAGCAAACACTGCTCCTCTATAAGTCGCAAGTGCGGCCGCACATGGAGTACTGCTGTCACCTTTGGGCTGGTGCACCTGAATACCAGCTTCGACCTTTTGACTCGGTAGAAGGGCGTGCTATGAGGATTGTCAACGATCCTTTACTAGCGGGCGGTGTCAAGCCCCTTCACTACAGGAGAGACTTTGCCTCCTTATGCGTGTTCTATCGCCTATACAACGGTCTGTGCTCTGAGGAGTTGTTTGATATGAAGCCCACGGCTACCTCTTATCATCGCACCGCTCGCCATAGACAGGGTGTTCACCCTCACACTTTGCGGCCGGAGCGCACGCACACGGTTAGGTCCGATAGAGGCTTTATTCCGCGTACGCTTAAATTGTGGAATGAACTCCCTGCCTGGGTTTTCCCGAACGTCTACAGTATGGGGTTCTTCAAAAGGGGTCTTAGAAGGTTTATAAAGGGTCGGCAGCGAGAGTGCTGCACCTCTTTTTTTTTTTTTTCTTTCTTGTAGAAATCCTCATGGATCTATGGCCAGGAGTCCCGGGTGAGCCCTGGGAAGGATAGCTCCAGGGCTCCCGACAGACCTTGTCCGCTACCGCAGGCTCCTTCAGGGGGGGTTCGGGTGTGTATCCTGCCTCTTTGGGGGTTCGAGTGTTATCTCGCTTCTTTAGTACTGCACCTCTGGTGTTGCAAACGTCTATAGGCTAAAGTGACCACTTTCCATCAGGTACGCTTGTCTGCCACCTCAGTGGTATATAAAAAAGAAATACGATATGTACTTAGATTCTGAAATTTCATGCATCTATCTTTGTTATCCTCCGATGGAGACATAACTGTCAGATAGAAAGGATGTTATTTGCACACAGTGCATTGGCAGTGTGATAGTCACATGTCTTGTAGAACGAGGTCCCTTCAGATTTCCCCAAGGACTACACTATGTAGTGGTCTTTTCAGAAATTAACCTTTACAGATTTTCACAGAATCGGTAACTCGAGTGCGACGAGTATTTGCAAAGGTCCATAGACTACAGTGTACAATTTTCATCAAGTGGACAATGTTTGCTAACTTATTGGTAGATATAAAAAAGCCTGTGCAAGACATAGCCAGTCATAGCAAGACTTAGCAAGACATAGCAAAGTATTCGCAGTTTCATCTCACACTTAAACGACACACGCCTTCCTCGTGCGCCAGACATCCAGTGTCGCTTGAAAACAGGTTTGGTGACCTTTCTCGAGTTGCATATCTTACGAACCCAAACCAATCGCTATTCAATAGAATATCTACCTAATTATGTCCATCAAATGTTTTTATTTTACCAAAATATTTATAAAGTCTTTTTCGCAATCTCTCTGATCGTTTTATTTTTATTTTGTTATTTTGTTGTTGCCCCGATTTGCATACAAAGCCTAAATTTTGGAGACCGGAATCTGGTTTTATAACTTGATTTGAGTATTTCTGTTAGTGAAAATAATGTTTGCGAGTGAGTCTTCCATTGATCTCCCAACCGCGCTACGAACATACCTTTATGCCTGAGTCACGTCTGTTGGTAGAATGTGTATCATCTAGAAAATAAAGTCTGTATTGGGACTCAAAGGATTTGCGATGTTAAATTATCTGGTGGTATAATCTGCGAAAGTGATGATCTGAACGTGACAACTGTCATCACTGTGAAATATTGCTAATATTATAGTATTACGGCACCCGGAGAAAATTATATGAATGTAACGACGTCTTCAGTGCATCTAAATGTGTATATTCGATACACATAAATGCAGTCCGTCATCACCAGTTAGGTAACTGTTATTTTTCAATACAGGACCGTGTATAGCATTCTCCTTGTATCATATTATGAACTAAATTCCCAAAGAGGAAAACTGGTACACCACAAAAACAGCTGGTTTCATTGGTAATTTGTCGATAAAGGGATTTTACACGATCCCTATTACACATTTAAGGTAAATAAATACCTAATAGGTGCGCCTAATGTCTCACTAAATGAGTCAGATTTTGGGTCCGCTAGTTTCTGGTAGCCGCCTATGCATGTTACTTAGTATTGTGTTTTGTGACAGGTACGTGATCCTTATCATCTGAGCGTTATTCTTCTTATCACCAGAGGCTTCCCGATATTGGTTCATATGTCACTTTGAACGTCAAACCAAGATTTTTTGTGCCTTACCCTATTGCAGCGACGCGTCTATGAGGCATGGACAGACCACGTACATGTACTTCTACAGCTCCAACTACGGGGTTCTAGTTCCACAAAAGGGGCCATAGTATAGTAGGGGTTGAGACGCTAATGTTGTAAACGTCCATAGACTGTAGCTACTTTACTGTAAGTGTGTGTAAGACCCTAGTTCCTGGTTGAGAGTGATTTCTTTTTGCAATAGACCCTCAGATACACTTTAAAACACTCAGATACACTTTAAAAAAATGACACACCGAAAATTTGACGTTCATTTCATTAAAAATTTTGCTTGTAACTTTGCATCAGGGCGGGACTCAGATCAGGTACTAATAAAACCAAAAAACGTCGACCGATCTAATGCCCCAAGAATGAAATCTTGAACACACTAGTTTTCATTTCAAATATGAATATAAAATACAATAACCCTAGAATTGGGAGCGTTTAAAAAATAAATTAGTATTTAATTTAATTTTATATTTTCTCCTAGAACGTATGATTAGGCAGGCAATTAAGGTGATATTAGTTGCGTAATCTTATTACCAAAGATACTACGATGTTATATCTAAGTCCCGCTAGCTCAGCTTGCAGGTAGCACTTTTCAGCAGGGTTTTATCTATCTCAATTACGATGGAGAATGAATTCAGTTTCTGTCCCGCCCCGTAACTAATTATATCATTGCTATTGCGATAGTTGATTCATCTCATTGAGACTTGTCGAAAAGAATCTGTTGCCATCGGTATTTGGGTCATTAATGAAGCCACAGGCCAAATCAGTTAATAATTGATATGGCCTTTAATTTTTGAAACCTCGACAACGGATACCTACTGTTATCTTTACATACATAAAATTAAGGCTTCATGCCTACAGGGGTAGGCAGAGGAACACCTACCACGTAACTGGTGGTGAATCATCATTGCCGTGTTGAACGCCATTTGCTGGCAACCAGGACCAACGGCTTAGCAGGCTTTTCGAAGCACGGAAACGCTCGTAAAAGGAAAGCCACAAAACAGTTCCCCATCGGAGAACATGCCATAGCGAAAGATGCTTAACAAGCGATTCTATAAGAAATATTTTTTTACTTCTATGACTCATCCCTTGACAAATAGAGATATTCATAAAGGCCTATCTATACTTTGCACGAGTGCAAAAAAAAATTACCTGACATTGTGAATGCATAAAATACACATTGGGATGTACAATGGGTACATTGACAATACAGAGACAGAAAAAATACAATAAACCGAACTAATGTACAGGTATTGTTAAACAATGTAAACTAAAACAAGAATGCGTCTCCTGATTGATTCAACTTTACGAACTCGACTATATTGAAATGCTTTTTTATGAATATAGTTCCAGTTTGCATTAAATTTACAAACTAATATCACATACACTCTTATACAAGCGGAACTGATCCGACACTATCGGTATTTTTTTAACGTGTGGTAATCAAATCCTACTAATCCACGAATGGTATAGCTCGTTAAATGGGCTGACCAACACAAAAATAATTTTTAATATTTTCTTTTTTTTTTACATACACATATAGAATTGGAACCAGTAGTTCCTAAGATTATCGCATTCAACCAAACAAACAAACTTTTCATCTTTTATGTATTAAGTTTAGATAAATATGTGTCAGATCTGCTTTACGCATTCACCTGCCAAATCATATGCACTCACCCTTTTTCACTATTCCTACAATAAACCCCCAGCCTAGAATCAATTCATCTACATACAGGAATATTCCTGTTTACTTTTATTTATTTATTTTCAAAGTAGCATGATTCGATAAATTTCTTTAATATTATTGATCCATAAGGTTTCATTTTGTTCCAAGAATCCTTTTTTGGTGATTCAGAGTTATTCGCACGTCTGCAAGAATGCACGTACAGCAGGGTTTTATACAAGGAAATTCGTTTCGCCGTATACCGGTTTCTCATTTATTATTTCATCATTCATACGCTATTTGCATGCGTTTGTAGGTTTTTAGCGAGGCTTAAGCTGCGATTCTATTGTAAGGTAATTTTTGCAGTGTGGTATGAATATTATGTGATTTTTTTGTACCAACATATAGATATTGAGTTGTAAGCTTCGTTGTCGATATCTAAATGTAATTTGTTCTTATTGAAATATTTTTTTGTTTATCAATCACGCCTTATCCCCGAAGGGGTGGTAAAGGCATGTTATGCGCCCATTTTTCACCGTGTTTTTTAGGTCTAGGTGGGCTACGGAAGCCATGGTTATTAAGATAAAACTTTTAAATAAATGTCATAACATAAAGTATCTAGTAAGAAGTATTATGACTTTAATGGCCGTAACGGTTATGTTGACACAAATACACTTCATTTATTGCATAAAGTACTTATGTAACATTTAATTTAAGAAAGTTTCTAGACTTAACAAGATCTTAACAAATCTATACATCTGTACATATAAATAAAATCGAAATGTCGGATTGTAATTCCTAGCAGTAAACAACTTTTCACTAAGTATTAGTTACTCTACTTATTAATATAAAAAAAGAAAAACCAAACGGAAATTTCAAAAGCACTCGGATACACTGATGTGCGTGTATGAAGCGATTGATGAATCTTGAAGAAGCGAAAGAAGTATGCATAGATCGCAAAGCCTTGCGGTCTATCCTCTCTCACTACCCTGTAAGCGATAAAGCGTGAAATAAAAAAAACTATTTAATATATTGGTCTATCTGTTTGTTTAAGCTAATCTCTGAAACTGCTTTAACTATTTTAAAGGGATTTTAACTGACAGATAGCTGATGTTATACGGAATGATATAGGCTTAATTTTATTTCCCATTTTCCCTCGAGAACGTGCACTACGTGATCCGCTTGTTCTAAATAATATTTTTAGCAGTATAGTTATAATACCTTCTGACTGGACGGCGCGGCGGCGGGTGTCTATAGGAAGATTTATAGGATTTTTATAGTGTGTGGTGGAACTTAAGTCACAAGCTTCTTGATAAGCTAGGCGCTCTTAAATATTATAATCAATATTAATACGAAGTCCGATTGTAATCATATTGTACTTGATAGAATATTTCTTTCGTTCCAGGAAGCTAGGCTTGGAGCTGGTGCCTCGACGGGGTTCGGAGGCAGTGGATCCTGAGGATATGAGCTTAGTGGAGCTTTACAGAGTCCATGTTGACAGCGCAGAAAGAGCAGCAGCGGTAAGCGCCTTGAAAATTATTTTTTGTCCTATTTTTCCTTTAGGGCTTCACCACACCGAAAGTCACGGCTAGGTAGTAATAAATATGTGGTCAACAACGTACTATACCTATGAAAGAAAAAACCGTTAAAATTCAAGAACCCGGTTAGATATAGTATGATTCCACCAACTCCAGAAATTTTCTCTTGTTCATATTTTATTAGTCCTTGAAAAGGACGTCCATCTTATGATCCTACACAACGGACATCGTGATTTTATTCGCTTTTATAAACAAACTATCGATTACCTTGGTTTAGAAATATGTCATTTCCTACTTTTTCACTATCAACAATTTGAGCAAATTACCAGCAAATAAATTAGCATAATAACCGGGTCCTGCAAGCAGGGCGTAAAAAGACATTTATTATTGTGAGCAATAATAAATGCCTTTTTACGCCAACTTAAAACGGAAGACAACTATTTAACTTTAACAGATACTAGGCAGTGGTTCCGTTGAACTAGGTCCCGTTGATCCTAGATTTTGCACCCGACTTTAAGATTAACTGAGTGATATTGGTTTGACAAGCTCATAAAAAAAAAGAAAAAAGCTTTTGATCTTTTGCTTGCCCATTTCATTTACTCGGGGTACTCGATGCTTACCGAGCCAGTTAAGACAAGTTTTTGCCAAGTTGTTAAAGAGGTCGTCTCTTTATGAGACATATCAAATGATAGCTACTTTATACAGCAACAAAGATGTTTGTAGTTAAATAAACGTGTTGGATTTAAATCTTTGGGAAGAGGTACTATACTCATATAATTGCAATCTGTTTCTAAATTGTAAGTGGTTAAAAAATACACATAAACTGTAATGATGATGATGAAATACCATTTAACGATAAGGTTAGGCTAGGTGATACCTATCAGCAAGATCAATTCATTTTGTTTAGTGATGAGTCGGATCTATAATCGCGCACGAAGCGGTGAGTTAGGTGCCTCCATTTTGGACCATCCACGTAAAACAACAACGCCTTTTAGGCGATCCGTAACTGACAATATACAGAAGAAACAGCCCTTAAATGTCCATGATTGTCCTGTTGAGTCAATTCAATGGTGGTTATGCGAAAATATGAGTAGTACAACTCATATTTTTTAATGAATGAAGTTTCCTGTTTACAATAAATAAATTGTTCTACTAATTACATTTAATTTCCTGTAAAATGTATTAATATTTAGAAAATAACAAATATTATTTTGAAACTACTTTTTAAACTGAATTAAAAAATGGAATGTGGTCACAGTAGCCTATTGACGCTTGCATGCAACGCTGGCTCTACCGACCCTGTAAAAACCTTTTAAAACTCCTTTTGGAAGAACCCAATACTGTAGACGTTTGGAAAAATCCCGGCAGGGACTTCAATTTACAAACTAAGCGTATGCGGTATAAAGACCCTATCAGCTCTAGCTAGACCCGCATTTATGAAGGATAAAATCTTCTGAGATTATCGGCGACCACTGCATTTCTTCTGCACAGAATGGTGCTACTTGCTTGACTATTAATTAAATGTAGATAAATGTATGATATTATTATCATACTAAACGGTCTCATGCAATATTTGCCTCACCATTTTAACAAATCATAAGCTACTCTAAATTCAATCGCCATGGGAAATTATTATTTTAAGTGCGATAATAATTATCTGTGTGTGAGATAAATAAATGTGAGTGAGACGTCTATAACATTTAAATATCGAATACCTGGCAATTGGTTAACCACAATATTGCTACAAAAAATGGTGACTATATCTGCCTGAGTCATCTCATCTATGATTATATTTTTGTTACTGTTTAACTTGCGGCTAAAGATCTACCTATCTCCCATAATATAAATATGCAAGTGTACTTAAATTGAATTGATAGATTACTATATGTCTAATGAAAAGGTTTTGAAAAGGGTTTTCACATGATAGTAAGGAGTGCTTTTTCCAATAGAGTAGAAATGTAAACCAGCATCTCCTGGCCGAACAACCATACGTGCTAGCGGTGCACCTGCTGATAAACAGACGTGATAACGGGTTTGGAAGGTCAAACGGCAGTCGCAAACTGCTCTTAGCAGACAAATTAATGTGGACCCCAGACTCCAGATGACGTGGTAGATAGGGTTTGGAAGCAATCGGGAATACACTAACATGAAAAAAAGTGACGAGTACTTCGTCATTCCTGTTCGTTATAAATAGTACGGGTAATTGGCAGTTGAGATCGCAAAGATTAAAGGATTTTCTGGTTATCTTCGTATCTTTCTTTCCTCCTTTATTATCGTTCTATGATTTCAACGCTGGATTCCGCTAGTGATTCGAATAAACTGGTCCGTACCTGAATTTGGATCTAACATGGCAAAATTTACGCTTCTCATACAACCACGGGTTCTTCATATCTCACAAAATTGTAATCAAGTGTGACCCCGAAATATGTGGAGTAGTAATAACTGTCTGATAAAAACTGTTTTCATATAAGCGAAACATTTTGTTACTGATTTTGTGTGTTTAAACTTATGTATGTCATCGTAAGTAAATATTTTGGACCTATGTACGGTCAGCGTCGATTGTCGGTCGGCTATGCAGAGATAACAAAGTTTGCTGCGTGATACATAAAGTGTACAGTGACACTTTATGAAAACCCTCTACCTTCGTTCTAAAAAAAATAGCTCGGTACATCTTAAAAACCATTTTACCTTAAAGATTTTAATTTAATGGTAGCTACAAACGGTCCCAGAAATCATTACGATTTAATTAAAATACAGTTAAAATTGTACAGATTTATCGAACGGTCCTATAGCCAGAACTGAACACTTTTTATTCTACTCACGTGCCAATTATCGGTTCAATTTGATCCTTATGAATCCTGATTCAGATTTTATTTTTCCTTGGGTCTTTGGCTTAGCTGGTTAGAACCTTGAAAAGAGAATCGATTCAGGTCTCGTGCGAACCTAGTGTCCTCTTGTCACTATAAGTAAATTTAAAGTAATAAAATGTCCGAAAGTCATTTCAGTATCGTACTGATATATTTACATAGAAAAATATTGAAAAGGGGCTCAAGGTCCAATAGAATTTAAGGTCCGTATTCCAGAACGTTTCTCAATACTCAATCAACGCTTGAGGCTAGTTTTTGCCGTTCTAGTATACGGCCCTAAGAACATAGTTGGTTACTTGTTTATTGACATACAAGATCAAAGATGAATTCTTTGATCTTGTATGTCCCTGGGCATTTTTTCACCGGATATGGTCAGGTGTGTATGGTATAGTCACGTCTTGCAGCAACCGCCGGGCTACGTGGGAAACAAATGTCTGGCCATGTCAGCCCCGCCGGGTCCCGGTAAAAGGGGAAGACCCAAGAAGTGCTGGCTTGACGTCGTAAGGGATGACATGCGTGCCAATGGTCTCACTACCGGGGATGCCGACGACCGTGCGAAGTAGAGGAAAAAATGTAGGAAAGCGGACCGCGGGTGTCGCGAGACGTAACTGGGACAGACGCTCGGATGATGACGATGATGATGGTCAGGTGTGTTCGTTATTCAGTAGGGTATGTTGGTAGGTAGGTAGAAAGGTATGTGATTATGTGATATTCTGTAATGGAACCAATAAATATATAATTTTGAAAAAAATAATTCTATGTTAAATGAACTGAAAGAAATTGAATAAAAAACATAATTTTCTCTAAGATACGGCAAATGGTCTTGTAATATTTACCTTAACACCTTTTTTTACTTTAACACCTATTTTTTATTTGACTGCGAGATGCAAAAGAGGGTATCGTGTATTGTTATCGGTGTATGTATAACTTTTGGCATTTACCTTTGTGATACTGTAGAGATCAATATGCAGCGATATAAAAAAAACTCCGGCTCATTCAAAAACACTGACCACTCATGGGGTAAAAAAAGGACTATTGCCCTCGCTACCGTTTTGCATCCAAACAGTAAATATGGAGTAATTTTGTTATTTTCAACGCCAATTTTATTTCACCCACAGTGGCGTGGAACTCTACGTCGCGCTGGTGGCTCCGGTAGCAGTTTCAGTTCGGGTACACTGACCAACAGTTCTTCCAATACAACGACTACCGTCCAATCTCACCACCTCATGTGTAGCATGAGGGACTTCGGACATACCGCGGGCGGTGATGAAGCAGAATTATTACTATGGCTCCACGACGCAAGAAGAGCTCAACCACTGTCTGAGAGATTTAGAATAAGGATAGCAAGAGATGGGTTCGCGAACTACGTTGACCGATTGCACGCTAATAGTACCCTGTTTGCGGTGAGTGTTTCCCATTTCTATATGTTATTGACGTTTTTGTACGATTCAAGATTTCGATTAACAAAAGTTCGTTATGTTAAGGTGTTATACTCTACACGTCAATCACTTATTACTGTGTTCTAGAGTTCTGTCAGTCTGCTGTTGTTGCAAACGTGCATAGGCTACGGTGACCACTTTCCATCAGGTGGGCCGTATGCTTGTCTGCCACTTCAGTGATATAAAAAAAAAACTCATGAGAAACAGTTTACCTAAAAATTGGCACTTACAAAGATAGTGAAGAATTATAATATGTTTCGGTTCGATTCTGTTAGGTCAGAGGCTTAGAGCATTGCCCTGGTTAGGCAAAGGTTACGGATTCAATTTCCGTCCTGGAACAAGTTGTCTTTTTCGTTTAGTTTACCTATTACAAACTAGACGAAATATTCACTTGATAAAATCGGAATTATGGGAGATATACCTTTGATATATCATAATAATAATTTTTTTTAATTAGATGATCGTATTAATTTACTCATAACATAACTCATAAAAAATACGAATCATACAAATATGAATCAACCGGGCTAAGTCCAATAACTTTGCCTTTGTGCAGTTTAACATTTCCATATGGTTACCTAAACTGTGCACAATCACTATCGCAAGTTGACATGACAACCTCAGCAGACATGTCAACTCGGCAATAAGCAATTAAAAATCGTGTATGGACAAAATTTTATCTTACGTGACTATTTATCGCATAAGTATTATGTTTTAGAAAGACTTTGTTATGACTGCACCTTCAGTTTAGTTAGGATCGCTATTCACTAGCCATTTGACATTATTCATTTACAACAAGTACTTTTTGTACTACTAGCTACTTTATATCTTCTTTTTTGACTATGAAATTCTCATCTCAAAACCACACGTTTCCCTTCCATCTCTTTAGCCTCGGGTAAGGTCTTGGAGGGATTGCCCCAGGGCTACCAACAGACTTTGTCCGATACCGCGGCCTCGTCTCTGGGGTCTTGGATGTTATCCCGCTTCTTTGGGAGTTCGAGTGTTACCCCGTTTTATTGGGGAATTCGGGTGTTATCCCACATCCTTGGGTGATGAAGGGCGTGCGTGTAGTTCTCACGCAAGTCACCGTCTAGGACCGCTTCTATAAGGACGGCGACCACCTGCCGTCCTCAGACCTCCGGTCATGGAGGCCGGTAGTCTTGGACGAAGTGCCCTTGTCACAGAACTCGGGAAGAAGAGTTCTCTTCCGCTTCCTCTCTGCCGCTTCTTTTGTGAACTGCTCATCCGACGTCAGACTTTCTTCCGCTGCAGATAGTCTCAGACAGGTTGTGATAATGTTCTCGAACGTAAGAATATCCATGCACAGACCTGCAACGAGGTCCCGAAGCTGTAGATCTTACGCTGAGCACTCCACCAGCTTATGCAGCGCCGTAATTAAATTCTAATATTACTAACATTCGTGAAGGAAAACTGTATGTATGAAAACAATTAATAAAATTAATTGATAAATAATTAAATCGGGTATAATGACCTGTTAACGGGTAAATTACATTTATTATTGAAGTTTTGGTTTAAGCATTTTAAATTTATATGTCTGCCTACAGAAATTTGTAAGAGACTATCGTGAAGGAAATAAAGAAGCATAACATTGATAGCAAGTGTAGGTAGGCAACTGTTTTAGGTATCTTGAACCTAGTGAAAGGCAACAATGAAAGCTTTTCACTGGGTCTATGACAGCACTATGTAAGTATATAGTAAACTGTCACGCTGCCGCTGGTGGACTTTTAGTAGGATTTTTCTTGTATTTACATTGTATAATACTACATAAGCATTCGATATTATTTACTATGGCGGTTACCTATTTTTTTTTTCTTTTCCTTTTTCTATAATTATATCGGTTACCCTCGTTATCATGAGCTTTACTATAGCTTTACTATAGCATTTATTTTGTGTGTATTAATTTCAAAAGCAGGTAGCAACAAACGACGCCTATCCATTTCAATATGGCAATGGACTTATCACCAGTTACGTGGGACAAAAATGCATACGGTGAAATGCAGGCTTATAGTATGACTTTGCCGATCCTTCGGCAAGCGTGACTATGTGTATGCATTATTTGAGCGGATAATATAGTCAACAAGCCTGACTTTAATATGTTTAATTAAATTAGTGAAAAAGAAGCACGTAAGGATCGTGAAGCCCTGCAAGCTGCCCTCTCTTATTACTCCGTCAATGATGCAGCGGTAGCGTGAAGATAGTTAATTTTCAATAAGTACTAACTATAGTACCTATTTACCTGAGCGTAACATGCTGTGTAGTGACGTCAAATATGTTATTCATATGACTAAATAGTGTGGTATGTAAAAGCACATACGTGATGAGACAGAAGTTGCGGCTTCCAATCATGGTGACACTAATTAATTTGTCAATGGTTTTCCCTATTTTCAAAACATATGTTTCGAGGTAATTTGCCTTGTTTTTTTGTTTTTTAAATTAATTCTGAAATACAAAGTGGACCAATAGTCCCTCAACATTTTTACTGGTTATGTTACTCATAAATGGTGTATTGTATTTTGTGGAATTCTACAGAGTCTTATTGATCATTCTCGCGAATCTCTTAAACAGCACTCTCTTAATTTATATTATATCCTTTAATAATATCCTGCTGATGCTAATGGTGCACCAGCTGACTATCGGCCTAAGATACGGTGTAAACAGACGATATTAGCTTCCAACAATGCCCAAAAATAGCCAAATCAAGGAATTATTCTAGCAGACAATAAAAGCTGGTCCTCAGTTCTAAAGTTGAGATGTATAATGTAATGTAACTTGAACTCAGCTAAGATAAAAAAGACGTATCTACCTACCTATATGGGATGTCAAAATATAGTATCATTTACGAGGTGGATTACTCAACTACAAAACCAGCCAAAACCCTTACACCTAGAAACTTAAATTTTTGAGGGTAGGCTACTCTTACCTGCGTGGTAGGGTTTTTCAAACACAAAAAGTGAAATGGGACATCAAAATTTTACGCGGGTCACGGGCTTATACGATTAATATTACATTACTTTTTGTTGACATCAAAATGTTCTCTAAATTATCCTTGGCAGGGTCTACATTGAGGACATAGTTGGAATAATAAAAATTCTGGTGTTGTGTGCGTTGTTAAAAGCCTGGCGATCTGTCATCTCTAAATACTCCGTAAGGGATACATGATGTAAATAGTTAGTGTGCGTTGTGAATTCGATACAAGTGTGTGAAACTTCTGACTATGTTATCTTTTTACAGTGCAATGAAAATTTGTTAATTCTATCGGTTTCAGGACCTATCCACAACAGATCTGACTCGAGAGTTATGGTTAGTAGCGTGGGTGATACGCGTTGGTCGATGGGCAGGTGCCGGGAGTAGCGGGACCGGTACCGGTGAACGAAAAGGTCCCGTGGCCAGAAGACCTTTAGGTGCCGGCGTTTTACCACTGGCCGAGTTCCTGAGACAGCCTGGACAACATCCCGCTGAGAAAGAGTACACATTTAAAGTAAGTTGGTAGAAATATAGTAGGTATGTGACATATCTTGATGTTTAACAGACGTAATGAAAAAATTACTCGCAGCCTCTCACTCTAATTAAGACGAAATTTATAATAATACCGCGTGCAAAGTTTACGTCCGGCTGTAAACGAAAGTCGCATACGCGGCCTGTCAGTTGAGTTGCCTTTAGTAATTAGTGTAATCTTATGAGTATATTGTGACGCCCCCTGGCATATTTAGTTTTATGAAATATATACTCTGCATCTCTAGCAGAGCGCGAGTAACATTGATTGCTTACTCTGTTGTATTAACATTTTTTTTACACATAACTTCTCATGTGTCAGAAACATAGGCAAATGTTTTTTCTTGTTTTAGGTGTATCAGTGTGAAGAGAAAGACTTTCATCAGTTACATGACATGTTAATTAGAAAACAGACGAACAAATGTAACATACTGCCTGGACAACCTAATAATGGTATGAATGTATTTCTTATCGGTATGAAATCTGAATAAATAAAATAAATAAATAAATATAAATATTGTGGGACACTTTTCACACAGCGCCATCTAGCCCAAAGTAAGCTAATATTAGCTTGTGTTATGGAATCTAGATAACTGATAAACATACTTATATATTGAAAAATTTTTAAAGCAATTATTTGCTAAATTTCTCATAAATTTTTAATGAGGGGGAAAAAGACAATTTGATTCGAGACAGGGATTGAACCTGTGACCTTTGCCTAACCAGGGCAGTGTTCTAGCCACCTGAACTACCCGAACCATATCGAATCAAGTTGAAATTCTCCACCAAATTTATATCGTCATTTTAAGAGTATGACCAGAGCCATCTATCTAGCTAATGAACAACTCGATACCAATGAACAGTGTTACAACTATTTTTAAACATTGATGCAATGGACTCCACTCAGTATATTGATAAATTTTTAAAGCAATTATTTGCTAAATTTTTCATAATTTTTTAATAAAGTGGAAAAAGACAATTTGATTCGAGACAGGGATTGAACCTGTGACCTTTGCCTAACCAGGGCAATGTTCTAGCCACCTGAACTACCCGAACCGTATCGAATCAAGTTGAAATTCTCCACCATATTTATATCGTCATTTTAAGAGTATGACCAGAGCCATCTATCGAGCTAATGAACAACTCGATACCAATGAACAGTGTTACAACTATTTTTAAACATTGATGCAATGGACTCCACTCAGTATATTGATAAATTTTTAAAGCAATTATTTGCTAAATTTCTCATAAATTTTAAATAAAGTGGAAATAGACAATTTGATTTGAGACAGGGATTGAACCTGTGACCTTTGCCTAACCAGGGCAATGTTCTAGCCACCTGAACTACCCGAACCGTATCGAATCAAGTTGAAATTCTCCACCATATTTATATCGTCATTTTAAGAGTATGACCAGAGCCATCTATCGAGCTAATGAACAACTCGATACCAATGAACAGTGTTACAACTATTTTTAAACATTGATGCAATGGACTCCACTCAGTATATTGATAAATTTTTAAAGCAATTATTTGCTAAATTTCTCATAATTTTTTAATAAATTGGAAAAAGACAATTTGATTCGAGACAGGGATTGAACCTGTGACCTTTGCCTAACCAGGGCAATGTTCTAGCCACCTGAACTACCCGAACCGTATCGAATCAAGTCGAAATTCTCCACCATATTTATATCGTCATTTTAAGAGTATGACCAGATCCATCTATCGAGCTAATGAACAACTCGATACCAATGAACAGTGTTACAACTATTTTTAAACATTGATGATATAGTCACAATAGATTTAGTAGTTCAAACTTGTCATGGTTGTTCTTAGAACTCGAAAATTGTTTGTTTATCAGTCACGCCGCAGGGATGGCAGAGGCATATTATACGTTCACCTAATAACTAGAATATTTATTATCGGAATATTTACCATGTTCACTTACATTCTGCACTGTTGCAAACACCATTATCACTCAGTTAAAGAGTAACAGTTGCTTTGTGATATAACTTACTTCATGAAATAACAAGTTTGACAACTACCTAAATTTTTTATAAAAATTGGTTTTAGGTATCGTAGTAGCCCTACGACTTCTTGCAAACTCAGGGAGCATAACAGAGGCAGTCGCGTCCGGTGCCACAGTTACGGCAAAAAGAGGATTTCCCGACATCATAATGCCAGGAGATGTTCGCAACGATCTTTACCTTACGCTTGAGAAAGCGGAGTTTGAAAGAGGCGGTAAAAGCACTGCTAAGAATGTGCTCGCTACTGTAACCGTGCACGATAGCACCGGACAAGTTATAAGTGTAAGATGATTTAATTCGTTGTCATAAATTACAGGTTTTACGAATAACTATCTTCATTCTGTGTAATTTCTGGGATCCAGGAGGAGCTTAGAACATTTCTAGATGAGCTCAGTAAGGTATCCGAGTGAGTTTAGCTAAAGACAAACATGAACTTGGCTCGAAATTGACTTTAAATAATAATAAAACATTTATATCGTGCCCTGTTTTACGCTCGAATTTGTTGATGACCTGACCGAATTGAACGTTGATGCCATCTTAAGGGGATTTCTGGCAGTAGACGATGAAATTCAATTTTAAAACAATTCGCTGAGATGATGAAGAATCTTTATATTAGGGGTTAAAGTATGAAATTGCCGTTTTTTACTGAAAACTAAATTGTTTATTTTTCAGTTTATAACAAATTTATGTAATCAAAATAGTTACCATTTAAATATACATTGCTGCCATCTAATAGGAAGGTCATTTATGCCTATGCGATAGAACTCTGTGGATCTAGACTGCACAAACTGTGTGAAAGCATTTTGTACTGCCTCCTGGGAAAAATACTTCTTGTCACGTAGATAACTGTCCAAATCACGAAAAAAATGGTAGTCCGTTGGAACAAGGTCTGGCGAATACGGAGGATGACGAATGGTTTCTAACTGCAGTTCCTGAAGGGTCAAAACGGTTTCTCGTGGTGTATGAGGTTTCGCGTTGTCATGGAGCAATAATGGTGAAGATCGATTCATGAGTCGGGGCTGTTTTACTGCTAGTTTTGTCAACATTGTTCGGAGTTCGGCACAATAGACATCTGCCGTTATTGCTTGACCAGATCGGAGAAAACTATAGTGAATAACACCATGCTGAGACCACCAAACAGTTACCATTACAAAAGGTAATGGTAACTGTTTGGTGGTCTCAGCATGGTGTTTTGCTTTGTTTTAGTTTTGCTTTAGGACACTGTTGTGGCGTTGGACCTGGAGTCAGCATTGCATGTTTCTTTTACGGTTATCATAAAGAATCCACTTTTCATCACATGTCACAATTCGATCCAATATTCCTTCATTTTTGTACCGATTCAACAAGGCAACACAAGTTTCAACACGCGTTTCTTTCTGCAGATCAGTCAAATCATGAGGTACCCATTTTTCGTATTTTTTTTTTAAATTTATTTGACGCAAATGAGTCAGTATTGTGGGTAAGGTAACGTTTAACCATGTCGCTAATTCCTGGGTTGTTTCACTAGAATCGGCTTCCACCATCTCTCTTAATTCATCGTTATTCACCTGTGTGGGCGGTCTTCCTCGTGGCTCGTTCTTTAAGTCGAAGTTTCCATCACGGAAGCGTTTATACCAAAATCGCACGGTGCGTTCATTAGCAGACCCCTCACCAAACGCAACATTGATATTGCGGGCTGTTTCAGCCGCGTTACTTCCGCGTCGGAACTCGTATTCAAAAATCACTCGAATTTTCGCAGTATCCATCTTTCTTGTCTAAGTTGAATAACAAAAACAATTGAAAGTCGAAATTCAAATGTTTCACATTTTTTATAAGAAGAACTTCATAGAAACCATGTGACAAAAGTTTCATTCGAAAACCTCAAACCATGAAGATTCTATGTCAATTCAAGAAACCTATTACAATAAAACGGCAATTTCATACTTTAACCCTTATTATTAACATTCCGGCGAAAAAGCCCTTCATCTTAATTGACACATACATACATATTGTCACGCCTTTGGCACAGGGATACTATACGCCCACATTTCTCCGTAAGCATTTTTGTCCCACGTTACAGGTGGTGAGCCCATTGCCGTGTTGAGATAGACAGGCGCAGGCTGTAGCGACCTGCTGTTGAAATTTTACACTTTTCTTATTATTTATAGATGGATTAAATATTACCTCAGGGCGATAATGTCTTTGTATGTAGTAGATAATGAGAATGTAATGTCATGATGGCATGCACTGTAAAAACGTACATGTAAAACTTAAATAATCGTTACCACTATTTATTTAACATAGTAAATTTTTAACTGTGCAATTTGGTCCTACTGAAATCTTCATTTGGAATTCCAAACAGATATATTATTCCAAATAGAATATTTGCATAGACATATCGAATATATATATGTATAAGACTAGCTAGTCTGCGGGGGATGATAATCATTAAAGAGCACTCTATATTTCAGGAATGCGTATGGGGAGCAAGCGGCACTGGTTCGACGTCATACGAGTCGCTGGTCTTGTACCACAATAACAGTCCTGCTTGGAGCGAACATCTGCGCCTCACTGTGCCTCTTGAGACTTTCACTAATGCACACGTGAGACTAGAGTTTAGACATTGTTCATGTAAGATATGTTATTATATTTATTATATATATTTTTAGCTAGATTTTGGATCGAGTCTTTGAGCGCGATGTAGTATGAACCCCTGAAATAACTATTTAATATGTATATGCCAAATTTAACTTAATTTTGGAGAAACAAATATTCGGTTTTAATACACAGACTATATTTTTGCCAAAATGTGATCACCCTGTCTGATGAAAATTCAGGACACATCTGGCTATTTTACTAAACTCACTTTGTAACATCAACAATCTCTCCCTTACACCTTAACGAAGGACTATTTATGCATGGTATCTTACTGAATGTACTGCATGAACTCGTCCTTATGTAATTGTAAAATTGCAGCTAGAGATAAAACTGAAAGAAAGCTGTTCGGTTTCGCTTTCGCCCGACTGATGGAGGCGAGTGGCGCCACCTTAAGGGACGGTGCACACGAGTTATATGTATACAAGTGTGATGATCCCACTAAGTAAGTATTTTTTTTATAAATTGCTTCTCTTTCTTTAGTATTTCTCTATTTTATACTAGCAGCCTTATTAAGTGGAGTGTGAGGCAAAGTAACATATAATAAATTTGAAATAAGCAACAGCGCGGTCCGAAATTCAGGACTAAGGCTGGCCGTACAATTATGCAATTTAATTATTTTTTCGTAATACATACATTCTTAATATTGTTTTGTATTTCTTAGTTACAACACTATTCTCGCTGGAGAGGTGATAAGTTGTATGTTTCACACGAGAGCAAAATTTTTTCAACTCGTGCCTTTAAATCTCTCACTGCGCTCAGTAGTCTAATAGGGAATCCGAGGGATTCCCTATGCTCGTGATTCAATTTTAGACTACTTCGCTGGTTCTTGATTTAACATCAGCACTCGGTGCAAAAAATACTTTTGCTCACTTGTTGAACAAATAACTATTTTACACTTTTTTCGGCTATCATATTAAAAACTTTGGGTACCTATATCAAAATGGCAAGCAAAATTATTTCTCAGCTAAGAGAGCCACAAGCCACAATATCATTGAGCCACAAGACATTCTAACGGTTCCAGATACGTTTTTATAAAAAAAAACCGCCTGGCACATTATTATATTTGGAACATTGGGCCCATTGCTTGTAATCACCCAATCCCATCGTTTTATTGACTCCATTAAAAAGAGTTTTATCCACAGATTGGCGTCTGCAAGCTACTTGTCTTTGCCCTCATGCGCCAACGATATTCGTACGTCGCCCACAAACGGCATTGTGCCAACCTTCCAAAGAAGTTCCAAAGAAAATTGTACTATAACCACGCTATTGTGTTCTACCAAATTAACTCAAAATGGTACGTATCTGAAAGCATTAAAACAAATAATTCTGTTGATATTGGTATTTAGTTTTCTTAGAGATACTATTCCAATCTCATAGAATAATAATCTTTACCGCCAGATCTCTGTATAATAAATAATATAAATATCGTTGAAACAACTCACACAACGCCATCTGATTCCGAACTAAGCTGAGCTTGTACTATGGTAACCAGATAACTGATAAACATACTTATATATTTATAAATACAGACATATTATAGATAAATAACACCCGCACACAGAATAAACCACCGTGCTAATCACACAAAGTTTTATCCTGGGTGGGAAACGAACCAACGTCCTCTTGCGTAGCGTCCACCGCGCCACAGAGGCAGTCTGTCTTTTATATAAAAGCTAAAAGTTTCTCCAAGCATATCTATAACTTAAATAAAAGTGACCAGCGACTTTAAAGCTTGTATCATGGTTCCCTTGGCACTTATCAGGCATCAGAGGCCTGTAAATTAGTACCCCAAATTCAGTATTTTTTTATTATCTTTAGAAAAATGTGAGTAATTATCTTGTCCATTGCCAGACATGTAATGTGGCTGCAACCCCGTATCAGACAATTCATGCGATGACTTTAGCGATAGAGGTGTCATACATCAAGATAAAAAAGCGGAACACTTTGTTGCCCGACGTCCGTTCGTCCATCGGTTTGTCCTGTGTGTTTTAAATAAATAAATGGTTCCGCACGAGTGGTGCAGTTTTTGCCCGTTGGCGTTTCCCACATCAACTTTTTCCCGAGATAAAAATTAGCCCATGTGTTATTCTGATGTGAAATAATAATAAATAATATTACGAGGGCGGCACTGAAAATTTAGGGAATCAAGGAAGTGACACAACATTACTATTTAAAAATGTATTTATTGCTTTTCGATGTATTCTCCGCGAAATTTGACACATTTTTCCATACGATGGAACCAATCATTGAAGCAACCATTCCATTCGGAAGTTGGGGTTTCAAAAATGGCCGTTTTGTAGGCGTCCACAGCTTCTTCAGGTGATGAAAATCTCTGACCACGCAATTTATTCTTTATTTTAGGTAAGGTATAGAAATCATTAGTGCTTAGGTCGGGGCTGTACGGCGGATGGTCTAATAATTCTATGTTTTCTTGCTCTAAAAACTCTTTTGTTCTGTGCGCGGTGTGAGAACTCGCATTGTCGTGATGGAAGATGATGCGGCGGTTGCAGTTCTCTTAACGGAGTTCAGAAACGACCTGTGGCAAACAAATGCTAGCATACCATTCTGCATTAACCGTTCTTTGTCCCTCAAGAGGAATAGTCGCAACATGGCCGGTTTTGGACACAAACGTGGCCACCATTTTTTTTGCAACACTCCGTGAACGAACAATTTTTGTTGGCTTTAACTCATTTTCGAACACCCAAACTCGTGACTGGTTTTCTGTTTCGGGTTCGTACGCGTATATCCAGGATTCGTCACCTGATACGATGTTGTATACAGCATTTGAGGATCCTGCGTGGAATCTTTCGAGAGTTCTGACGCACCAAGTAACGCTAGCAGCTTTTTGCACTTCACAGAGCGAATGCGGTATCCATCTTTTTTACACCTAATTGTTCATGCAAGATTATTTGTATTTGACTCATGCCAATGTCTAAAGTTGCCTGAATTTCGCGGTATGTCACATGTCGATCTTCCTCAATCAGCTTACGCACAGCATCAACGTTTTCTTGTGTGACTGCAGTTTTTGGACGACCTTGACGGGGATCATCACTGAGCTTGACACGTCCACGTTGAAATTCAGCAAACCAGCGATAAATTGTGGTTTTGGATGGGGCTCCATCACCAAATGCAGAAATCATCCGGTCAACACACTGTTTTTGTGTTAAACCACTTCGAAAGTCATAATAAAACATTGCTCTTAAATTTTCTCGAGTCAATTCCATTTTCTCAACGACTAAACAAGTTTGACAAAACCTTGTGACAAGACCTAAAATGGTATTTGATTTTTAAAACCAAGGAGTTTTCAATTAAAAAGATTTTAATATGACAGGAACAGTGGAAATGTTCCATTCCCGATACTTTTAGTGTAGCCTATGTATTGCGTGGTAATTATTTTGCGTGAAAGAGTAACAAACATTCATTATTACACACTTTCGCGTTTATAATATTAGTAGGATTTGTGCACAAAAAACGGAAAGGTCAAAAGTACTCGGATACCCAGACGTGCGTGTATGAAGCGATTGATGAATCTGGAAGAAGCGAAAGAAGTATGCATGGATTGCGAAGCCTGGCGATCTGTCCTCTCTGACTACCCCGTCAGGGATACAGCGTGAAGATAGTTAGTTAGGATTTGTGCACACATATTTTTACATAGTGTAGAAAAAGTAAAAGAAATACAAACTTATCTGGGGAACGACTAGACTCGATTATCGACTTATCCGATTATTTTATTAAATTGAGCTGATTGTTTATCAATTTGCATTAAGTTATTTGGAGATTTTACCTTACTTCCATCATAGCCCACCACGAGTGTTAGAATTAATTATTATAAAAAGAAATAATGTTTTTGAAGTAAAATTTCTTTATCATAAGTGAAACTTCTTTATCGGCGTATGAGAGAAATTTTATAGCTGTAAAAAAATTTGAAAACTATGTTTAAAAATGGTTCACTCATATTTTATCTTACAGAGGATCTCCTAGCTTTATTACAATGGCGAGCGCACCCACAAAAAGTTCAAGAAACATTACTACGTGTGTTGAGATTAGGCGATGGTCTCAGTTGTGAAGAGCTTATAAAATTTTTAAGAGACGTATTAGACGCATTATTCGCTTTGTTTTCTACTGAAGATGGAAACAGGTATGTATGGTGTCATCATTTTATTTTATATTTACCCCTCCACAAGACTATTGATAGTGTCTGTCAAGTTGGCGGCCCAAGGTCCAGCGATTTTCCATGGATTTGTATGGCAGGAAATACACGACGCATAGTCTAAATCTAAATGTTGTCTCAACGTATACTGACTAGTAGAGATTAGACTAGATAATATTTTGAATTCTTTCTTTGACTACCTGGGTCACAATACCAGTAGTCAGCAGGTGTGTACTAAGTCGCAGGTGAAATTGTCATTAATCCCTCAGATGTCCTGGGTTTACAATCTACATAATGTTGACTACATCTTTCATAAGCGCTCGAGGCCCCGCTGACTTTCTGTAAACGATCACTGCTTTAAGCAATTTTCGCTATGGTTGGTCACTGATTGGTAACGACTTTGTGGCATTTACATTTGCTAGTGTTTCCGTGTCGCAAGGCACGTTAAGCGGTTGTTCCCGGTTGCCAGTACCATGGCAGTCGTTAAGTCAAGTTGAAGGCCTTATGGGCGGCTTGAAAATTTTCAACAGCAAGCAGCCACAACCTGCTTCTGCTATTTCAACACGGTAATGGGAGCACTACCTATTTAGTGGGACAGGAATACCCACGGTGAAAAATGGGCATATAATATTCCTCTGCCACCCCTTAGGGGTTCAGGCGTGATTGATTGATTTATTGACGATCTTACTGGATTGTCCAGAATTACCAGAAAAGCTTATCGATTTGGGGTATTTCCAGGGTTCCTAAATTCATTGTTTATTATTGATATAATATCTTTTTTCAGCACTCCACATTCCGGCACAGTATTTTTAGTCCTTATATCGATATGCAGCTTACTTGACGAGCCCCGCTTTCAACATTTCCGCCCAGTTCTCGATGTATATATTGAAGAACATTTCTCTGCTGCCCTGGTTTATAAGTAAGTTATATACTGTATTATTTATTTTCTTATCTTTCACACAATTTGAGTTGTGAATACACAACTTGACACAATAGTCTTCGAACGGAATCAATATTGTTGCAAACTCACCATTATCATTTTAAACGAATCTGTTGCACTATTATACAGGGTCATTTGTAAAACACCAGCAACCTGCTAGGTGTAGATAGCCAAGGTCATAACCAACGTTTGTTGTACCACTTTTGGCATTTCGTTACACAGCGAGTACTATCGTTCATTGAAACTTCGAGCTTCGTCATAGGTTTTCGCTCTTGGATTCGCTTAAAAAAACTCCTGGGCCCCTTTTTGTCACGTATTGCATGCTTCGATGAACGATGGATGTGCGCGCATAAATGCTGTTGAAAAAGGTCAAGGTCAAAAGAGTTATGATCTCTGCACACCCATCTTCTGTGATTTTCTCGAGTTGTGTATTACTGTAATTCAATTAGTACATTAAATGAAAAGTTAAATTTGAAAAAAAAAAAAAATTCCAAAAAAAAATTTCTAAATCAAAAAAATTAATCGTAGAACATGTTTTTATGATGTTAGCTACCTAGTCCTAGCAGGTTGCTGGTGTTTCACAAATGACGCTGTATAGGTAAAAGTATCAAATAGTAACTAACTAACTAACTATCTTCACGCTGTATCCCTGACGGGGTAGTCAGAGAGTACATCAAATAGTACATTATGGCAAAGGCCTGGAAATAGGCAATTGCAGGTCGAGTATGAGTGTGAAGGCCGAGCCGTTTTATTAAATGTATGTTTTATTAAGTATGTTTTATTCTTTTGAGAATGCAGGGAAATTAAACATATTTTTTTCATTATACATATAGAATTTCCATCTCCTGTATAATATCAACTATACAGGAAGATGGAAAATATTTTAAAAAAATATAGTATATGCGACTGCCGTACTGAGCTCTAGGGTTCGATTCCCGGGTCAGAACAAATTTTTGTGTGTACCATATATGTTTGTTTCGGAGTTTGTATATTTCCTAAGTATAATATATATACGTATTTAGAAATATTTAAGTTTCTTTATCAGTTGTCTAAATCTCATAGCACAAGCTTATAACTTGTTTAGTTTGTGCTGTGTGAAAAAATCCTCCCACACATAAAACAAGATAAATGCACTTATTTAAAAAAATAATACACTTACGTAAGCGTCCGCTGAAGAAGAATGATAAAAGAAATCCAATCAAAAAGTATCTCAGCACGCAGTTTCATACAACATTATTGGGGCGTTGAAATATTCGAAATTGAAAAAGGGCTCCAGAAATGAATCTCATTTTATTTGTCCGTCAATGCGATACTTCGTGTATTCTTTTTTTCGAAATAATAACAGTATTCCCATGCCTGTTTGAGAAAAATATATCATTGTTTAATAAAAACCAATACCAGTAATTTTCTTTAAATCTTAACCATCAAAGTAACTTCTACTACCATTTCAAAACCAGTTAGTGTAGAATTTTATATGGGTTGTGTCGGTTTGCCTTATAAACAGCATAGTGCCTTATTAATTTCCATTTTTTTCACTTTTTGGCCAAGTTTCGAAAATAACCAACAATACCCATCTGTGGTCGGGCGTATAGTTACTAAGTTTCCTTTTTTATTTCTACAGAGGTCTATTATCATCAGTACAACACTGCGCGGAGTGGGCTGCAAGTGCCGAAGGTCAAGAAGCTATCCGTAAATGTCTTCGATCGCTCGGTGCAGTGTTTCGACTAGCCGTACGGTCTAGGAGTCTATTCGCAAGGGCAACGGGTGGACAGTATGAAGACAGTTTTAGAAGGGACGTTAGGGCTGCACTGCATGCTTTAAAATCGTTTGCTCAACATCCCTACAAGGAACATTTAGCGCCAGCCCAGGTAAGATAGCTTTGTTTTAATCTATCACAATCTAGTTATCACCAAATTTCAGTTTGGGTGGTGGAGTGACCTTGTTATTACTACATTAGTCACACGATTTTATTTAGAGCCCTTCTCTTTGCCATAACCTCCTCCATTTGCTGGTGAGGCTGACTTGGCTTGAATTTGAGTCTGAGGTTCACTTTTATTTGACTGCTAGGAACAGTTATCGTTTGACTGGACAAGCTCGCCTGCGTTCCTATCTCTGTTACATTACTATTTACTACGATCAGTCACATCACTAGACGTAATCAGAAGTTCATTCACTTCTCGCTGTTGTATTTCGTCTTATGAGTACTATATAATGTGATTGCCGTACCTACTGCCACAAATAAAAAAAATGGATTACTTAAGAACATGGTATCAGAAGTATGATGTTTGATTCGACACTGGGAGCTCACTGTCGATATTTTCCCCGTGTGTCAGAAATATGCCTGTACCTTGTCATTATGTCAAATATATTAATGTCTTTTCACTTTTCAAATAATTTATGAGACAAATTTGCTTTGTTATATCTAAACTAATTAATTTTGTGACTGTGGTGTCCAGTGTAATAGAATGAACAACTTTTCTTTTCAATCTAAGTGGCAGTTAGAAATATTTTTACAGGAATTAAATACCTATTTTGTGATTCTTAGTTCAAATAAGAAATCGTTACTGGTTTTTTCTTGGTTGACTTGATAACCTACATTTTTAAAGAGCATCCATCGAGTGTCTTGCCAGATTCTTATAAAGAGTAGGCTGCCCTTGGAACTGGCAACTGGAATCTCTCTCATTTTGATTTTGATTCTTTGGTTTGTGTTTTTTACTGCAATTAAATAAAAAATATTTGAAGGTGGCGCTAATGTCGTCGTGGGCGGAAGTGACGCGGGAAGTGTGCTCGGCTCTGGGCGCGGCGGAAGCGGCGCGTGCGGCGGCGCTTGTCCTTGACGCGCCCTCGCACTCGCCGCACCACCACCCGCCCCTGGCGCGGGCCCGGCTGAAGGCTGCGCAGGACATACTCAGTGGGCCGCTAGGGGAAGACCCGGGTGAGTACTGTGGGGTGGGAAGCAGGGACACGAGGAGGAATACTGGGTTTGAAGTATAAACTAGAATGATTAGTTAAATTATCAATTGCTATTATAATGCCTGTCTGTTTTACGGGTATCTTCTCTTTTTATTATTATACTAGTTGACGCCCGCTGCTCCGCACGCGTGGTGAAGATTTTCCGTTTCCGTCTCCCATAGGAACTTGTTCCCGGGATAAAAAGTAGCCTATGTGTTATTCTGATGTGTAAGCTATATTATTGTAAAGTTTCATCAAAATCCATTTAGTTGATTTTGCGTAACAAACACAAATTCTTACAAACTTTTGCGTTTATAATATTAGTAGGATAATAAAAAAAAGTAAATAACATGTGAATCACCAAGGCAATGTTGCCCTATTGTTCTCGTTTCATCGTATCGTATTGTTTATGTGGTGGTTTATGACTAAGTTCTCAAAGAACACAAATGTTTGGATTAGGATTCAGATCTGCACCATGTGATTTAATGTGCTACAAATTATATGCTAGAGATGCGCTCGTAGCCCCCGCTAACTCAGTTCTGTAATTCAATATCGTTAAGGAACTTTCGCTATGGCTGGTCCTAGGATGGGTGACCGCTTTGTGGCATTTCTATTCACGAGCGCTTCTGTGCTTCGAAAGGCACATTAAACCGTTAGCCCAAGTTGCGAGTAACTTGGCAAAATTGCAACACATCGCCACAGCAGGTCGCCACAATTTACACTTGTTTATTTCAACACCGCAATGGGCTCACTACTTGTTACGTGGGACAAAAATGTACACTGTGAAATGTGGGTATATAATATGCCTCTGCCCACCCCTTCAGGGATAAAGGCGTGATCGATAAACTTAATTATCCCTAACTAAGTCTAAGTGTAGTCTCTCAATTGTACTCACTATGCCTTTCAACTGTTGAGTCTCAACAACAAAATTCACATTATATTTTCAGAAGCAAGAAACATAATCCTCACAACAGCTTGCCACCATCTTCGGATCCATCTCGCCCGTCGCGACGAACTCGCTCAATGCGCAGAAATGATCGGAGAACTAGTCGTTCTGTTGTGGAAGAGGCAAGACGACGACTGTCCCATGGACGAGGATGAATTGGATCCGGATGTGGACGTTCTTTGTTTGAATACATTGGATGTCTTGGTGGAGACTGTACTGCATTTGATTGGAGGGAATTCGCCTGTGCTTGTTAGTATTTTCTATGAAAATTATTTGTTTAATCGCGAGTGTCTGTGTACTGTACGCTCGCATATCTGTATGATATATTGATATGATGTATCCGCATAGCAAGGAATCAATGTTACACGTGCACGCAGTATTGAGGCACAGGGCGTGTGTGTGAACATTTTAGGATTACTAAACCACACTTTCTAGGTGAATAAGTATGTAGGCATTTACTCAATTCACATTATTCAACGTATACCAATCAATATAAAAATAATCTTCGGATGGCACGTTAAGCCGTTGGTCCCAGTTGACGTCGTCAAGTCAAGTTGAAGGCCTTGTGGGCGGCTTGAAGAATTTCAACAGCAGGTAGTCAGAACCTGCGTCTGTCTATTACAACACGGCTATGAGCTCACCGCCTATTACGTGGGACAAGTATAGACATGGTGAAAAGTGTGCATATAATGTGCCTCTGCCACGCCTTCGGGGATAAGGCATTAAATAATAGTATATTTCGATACAAGTGCGGAATGCCTGTCATTTTTCCTTGTTCATTTTTTCCTTGTTCCAACTGTCAACCCTCACCTTCGGCTGCGCCTCGGCTCGGGTCGACATTTGTCGGAACTCGTTGCAATGACGGTTCTGCACGTGTATTGAACGACTATTTTTAATACAGTTGCGAAAAAATTAAGCAATTTAATAAAATAATAAAAACACAATAAACTCAAGTAACTAATCATTTATTTCTTGTAAAAGTTATAGTTCACATATACATTGAAATTGGTACAGTTTTTTTATATTAACTGGGGAAGTTTGAGACAAACTATTATTAATTTCATATGATTGTTCATGTATATTTGTCAAAAGTGTCAAACAAGGGCGTTTGCTAGTTGATGGAATTGGATCTGATGAATTATAATTATCAACGAAGGTAGGCGGACGAACGTTCTCTTCAGTATTATCATGTGAAGGAGATGGACTGGACTTTAAATTAATGGATTGTGTTATTTTTTTCCCAGTTTCGAGTTTGTTGTTTAATGAATCAGCAATATAGCCTTCTGCAACTTTGTCTGACTTCCAGCCTCCTAGTCGCTTTAAGGACGTCAAATTGGCTCCTGAATCTGCCAATAATGTAGCAGAGGTCCTCCTGAAGCTGTGCCCAGTATAATACTCAGCATCCGGCAGACCAAGAAACGTAGCTATTTCTTTTGGCATGTTACCAAATTTGTTTATCCCGATTGCTTGAGCTGTACACTTCCATTTTTGATAATTTTGGAAATAACGGTCGGTTTTTGCTTTTTGGGACCGCTGATTCATATAATTTTGCACTATTTTAAGAAAATCTCCTTCAACAATAAAGCTTCTCGGTATCTTATTTTTTGTATTCGGAATATTGATTAGTAGCATTTTTCCATGGATTTCAATATCTTTTAAAGTGATATTAGCTAACTCCTCTCTGCGGCAAGCACCAACAACGCCAAAAAACAGCGCAACTTACAAAAAAAAGGGTTTTGATTAATATTTTTTTATATTGAGTGTATTTTGCGAATTCGTAAACTGAATACCAAAGAAAAATAGAAGTACTTATTAATAAATTACCTTTGTGCTTAAATAACGATCATCGGGAGCTTCGTTCACCTTTCTTCACTTCATTCGATATTAATATTTTCGACTTTTTAGTTGTAAAGCCGTCTGATTGTCGTTTTAGGAAAGCATTTAGTTTGGGGTATTCACTGATATCCACATTATTCCTGATTTTTAGCACACTTTTTAACATTGAATACCTCGACCATAAGGTAGTATGGTTTTAATTTTGTTGAAAGTTCAGAGAAGTATGCCGAAATAACATTTTCTAAAAAACTATTTGCCTTTTACTCTTCTCTCCACACAATGAATTCGTCATATGCAGATATGTAGCGACTTTTAGACTTTTCAGGTAAAATGTTCTCCGAAGCATTTTTTGCAATTAAAGTGAGTTCCGGTGGCGTTAATTCAAATAATTTGTCGTCAAAATTACTCATTTTGTGCAACAAGCAACTAAACTCGAGAAGAACATTTTTGGAAAATGGCGCCAACAGTAAAGGAATATAAGCAGAGGCTATGGCAGTGCACGTCATACAGCCAAACTTTTTATTTTTATAAATTTAATTTGGCCTATACATATAATATGTACTAATATTAAATTAATGTTTAAATTTGTACTTAATATTACTTTTAAATCGGATATTGAAATAAATTAGTAGCTTTTTATAGAAATATTTGCATGAATCATGAAAACTTCTATGATTTTTTTCGAGGAAAAACTTCGTGGTTGGTTTTTTTTTCTTTTTAATAGTCATTATTATGTCAGTTGGGAAAGAAAAAACACTAGTTCGGGAATGGCAAAGAAAAAACACGCGTGTGTTATAGCCCACATCCCGAACGCTATACTTCCCTGCAATATGCTACTTTATGAGCAACTGTATTAAAAAACCATTTTTGGCAATTATTTAGTCTGTTGTTATCGAAATAGTCGTGATTGGTGATCTGTCAGATTTCACAATGTTTATTTCAATACCTCATTTACACTCTCGCGTGAGGCACGAGACGAGCCGCGAGTGTAAACTCAGTATTATGGTACATTAGTTGACGTCCGCGGCACGGCACGCGTGGTGAAGTTTTTTCTGTTCTCGTTTCCTACTTGCTCCCGGGTTAAAAAGTAGCCTATATGTTATTCTGAGGTGTAAGCTATATTATTGTTGTTTCATCAAAATCCATTCAGTAGATTTTGCGTGAAAGAGTAGCAAATATCCATACTTACAAACTTTCACGTTTATAATACTAGTACGATTTACATTCGAGCTCGAGGCTCTTCTCACAGATCGTCTCGTGGCTCGCGCGAAAATGTAAATGAGGTAAAATTCTAACATAATTATTGCTGTAAATAATAACGCAATGCGCTAGCAATGCCGAAGAATTGTAGTGTAATCTTAATATTCTTAATCTCTCTGTAATCTCGATATAATAAGGGTACTATTATTATTTTTCTACAGGGGTCTATGGTTGCTGGTCTCCTCGGCGTGATGGAACTACTGAAACCTGTCCATTACCAGCGATTATGGAGCCATCTTGCGCCACATCCACATGACCGCAAACCGCTTAAAGATTTCCTTATGCGAGCCTTCTTGGTGTTCAGACATCTAATTGAACAAGACGTAAGTAATATAAATCTTCTTTAGTTTAGCGGCTTTTTAGCAACATCCAAACACTACTCGAATGTAGAGCCTGCTGTAAGTTTGTTTCTAGTAAATAATTTCACACAGCGCCATCTAGCTCGAAGTAAGCTAATATAAGCTTGTGGTATGGCATCTAGATAACTGATAAATTTACTTATGTATTTCTAAATACAATATTATACATATGATTAGGAAACACCCAAACTCCGATTTTCAATTTTTGTTGATGAAAAATTTGTGGATCACACAAATATTTGTTCCGACCCGAGAATCGAACGTGGAACCTCAGCGCGGCAGTCGCATACACTACCACTGCGCCACCAAAGCAGGCATTTCAACCATAGAAATCGTAAAAACAGGAGAAATGGCATGCGCAAACATAAGTGTGTCACCGGGACATGCTCAACATGTTCATGATATTATATTATTTGGACAAAGAGTGCTCCTTTGATCCCCACCACGAAGTTTGTTTAAAATATAGCGTTTTCATGTAAAAATGCATTGAAAATGTTCGCAAGCCATGGATAATATTTATGTTAATGGATTCCGGGGGCGTCGAGTCTACTATTGATAACTATAGTCTACTGAGTGTTATTTATCTGTAATATGAATGTATTAAGAAATATATAAGTATGTTCATCAGTTATCTGGTTATCATAGTACAAGCTCTGCTTAGTTTGGAATCAGATGGCGTTGTGTGAGTTGTCCAAGCGATATTTATTTATTTATTTTACAAGCCGTAGAACATAACTAGAATCGCTGTTTTAGCTGTAAAAACTAAACTATCAAAAATGTCACTAACAAGCGGCCACTGGTGCGGTAGTCGAATTCTATCGGCCTACTGATAAAAGTCTATTGGAGTACGATTGTAATTGTAGACTACGAAAACTGTCAAAATTGTACCAGTGGCTTTCTATTGAGCGACGATTTCGATTCTATTTCGACACGGTTGACTCGGCTCCCAGGACTGATAAAGTACGTACTTGATTGTTGAGCATGTCGCGGCGACGTACAACAGTCGTCAGCATTTCATGTCTCTTGTATTTAAGATTTCTATGACTTAACTTATACCATAATTGGTTAACCGCTGTGACTTATTTTAATACAGTCAGTGGATATTTTTTGTTTTAAATTAATTGACTTCCTACAAAGGTTTCTTCTTGATTTATGTATATAGGCTATTTGAACCGAGTTTATGGAGAAAGCAGGTAGGGAACTACTTGACTGGCGTAAGATCGTTTAGGATACTGACTTTTTTCAGATTGAATAGCTACTATTACATGTCGTGTGCATGTATTTTCAGGTGTTTCCATCAGACTGGATGGTTCTACGAGTTCAAAGCTGTAAAGTGCTGTTATCTGCTCTTCAAGATCTTGCTCAGCCGTTGCTGGAAAGGTTCTTAGGTGACGAACCGCCTCAGTTCGATTCTCAGGTATGTTGACTATTTTTTGTACATGAATATTTAATAGAATGCTCACGTATACAATGGTGACCTTTTACACTATGATAGAATTGTGTACTGTTTGTGGGTTCCGTACCTCAAAAGGAAAAAGCTGAACCCTTATATGATCACTTTGTTGTCTATCTGTCAAGACCCTATTATCTTGGGAACGTGTGAAGGTATCGAATTAAAATTAAAGCTATAAGCACCCATCTACACACAGACATATAAGACAGTAAGCAGACCCAACGTTAGCGAAAAATAGTAGTATTACACACACATAGTCAGGTAGCTTAGCTATTTTTGGTGATTTCTTGATAATGAAACTTCATCACGCTATGCACAACACCTTTTTGTATATTTTTTGTCTACCTTTGTAACATTTTAAAATAATGCTATGTAATATTTTTACTTTGACACATAAATCTTTGATTTAAAGATGACAGCGGCGGTTGTTTTACAAGTTTGTGGCTTATTTGTAGTAGAAAAATTGCCTACGCGCTGTTCACTGTCAAAGTGTGAGTTAGATGTAGCTACACAGGAATAACAAAGATAGCTTTATACAACAAATGGCAAGAGTAAAAAGGGTGAAGGCCGCAGTCTATATACTCCACAGACATATAAGACAGTAAGCATACCCAACGTTAGCGAAAAATAGCGTAGCCTATTACACACACATAGACAGGTAGCTTAGCTTAGGTATTTCTGGTGATTTCTTGATAATGAAAGTTCATCACTCAATGCATAACACCTTTTTGTTTTTTTTTTTGTCTACTTTTGTAACATTTTACAATAATGTTATGTAATATTTTTTACTTTGACACATAAATCTTTGATTTAAGGATGACAGCGGTGGTTGTATTACAAGTATCTGGTCGGGTTTGAATCCCGAGACTAAGACCAAATATATGTGTGATGTGCAACATGTGTGTTTCGTTTACTATGTATCATTTATGTATACCAACTGTACTACGGCCAACTCTCTCATAGGACACACTAATAGGACATTCTGCGAGTTTTTCTATGAGGTTTAATTGTTTTTAGGCCCTTGTGATCATGAATGAGTGAGGATCGATTGACGAAGAACATTTATTGTGCGAAAGTAGAGGGTAGAAGGAGTCAGGGTAGACCGAGACTTACATATAAGAACCAAGTGAGCAAATTGCTCCAACACGGAAAGATCTATATCCGAATGTAAAAAAAGAAAAATATTTCCAAGTCCAGACAGCAGTTGATTGCGATAGGCTGTTTTGATTGATTGAGGCATTACCTGAGAGAAATTAACATATTGTTATTAATATGCTTTGAACCTACATAGTTATTGTTTATATTGCAGCTATGGTCGGGCTACATGGAGCTAGGCGTGGCGCTAGTGACGGCAGGGGCCTTACAGCCCGAGCGGTGGGCAGGCCGGGGGCCCGATAGACCCCGCATGAGGGCCGCGGCCGGTATGCGTGTGCTCGCCACCTGGAATATGCTCGGTAAGTAACAGAATATGAATATCGTTGGGACAACTCACACAACGCCATCTGTTTCCAAACTAAGCAGAGCTTGTACTATGGTGACCAGATAACTGATAAACATAGTCATATACATTATTTATTATTATTTATTATCTATCTATCACGCCTTAACCCCGAAAGGATGGCAGAGGCATACATATTGTATGCCCACTTTTTACCATGTGTATTCCTGTCCCACGTAATAGGTGGTGAGTCCATTGCCGTGTTGAAATGGACAGGCGCAAGCTGTGGCGACCTGCTGTTGAAAGTTTTTAAGCCGCCCATAAGGCCTTCAACTTGGCTTAACGACTGCCATTTTATTGGCAACCGGGACCAACGGCTTAACTTGCCTTGCGAAGCACGGAACTGGGATGGATCTAAAGGGCCGAATAAATTTGCACGATCAATTAAAGCCCTGGTAGTCTCGGACTATAATAAAATATAACTTATGTACATATTTCTAAATACAAACATATTATACATAAATAACACCCAGACACAGAATAAACCGTCGTGCTCATCACACTAAGTTTGATCCAGGGTGGGAATTGAACCCACGACCTCTTGCGTAGCAGTCAAATACACTCCCACCGCGCCACAGAGGCAATCAAACATGATATTTTGGAGATTTTGACTTTGAGAGAAATCAAATATACGTTATGACCACTTGATTTATTTTTCTAATAGTTCCAAAATACTGAATTCTATCTTTACCTTCACCACGTAACTGAAGATATGAGAGTTCTTAAAATTGAATTGCATTTCAATATAAGGTCATTAATACTTAATTATAGCGAAGAGGTCGGCATAGGTATATCACTGCATTTTTTTTGTCGTACGTAACAGGTGGTAAGCTCATTTTGATGTGTTTAAATGGACCTAAAATTTTCAAGCTGCCCAAGGCTTTAACTTTGACTTAGCGACTGCCATGTTACTGGCAACTAGGACCAACAGGTTAGCGTGCCTCAGCGAAACGCTTGTAAATGGAAATACCACAATGCGGTTTTCGATCTGACGATTAGCCATAGCGAAAGATGCTAAACGCAGTAATCGTTTACAGAATACTGACCGAGGGAACGAGCGCTTCGATTACAACAAAACTTGATACTGTTCCCAGGACCCGCTCAGCTGCACCTAGTACCAGGTGCGGTAGGCGCTCTGCTCGAAATAACGCTTGTGAGCGAACTACGAAGGGCAGCACTGGGCGCTCTTGTAGCGTTAATGGCGGCCGAACGGGCTCATACAGGCGAGGCAAGACGCACTGAAGCCGCTCTTGTAGACAAACTGGACTCGCTGGTAGCTGATAACAAGGCCGATGATCACTACAGGAGACTTTTTGATACTGTGTAAGTTTATCGTTTACCTATGTATAGTGGTAGTATGTTCGGGTAGTTCAGTGGCTAGAACATTGCCCTGGTTAGGCAAAGGTCCGGGTTCAATCCCCGTCTCGAATCAAATTGTCTTTTTCCACTTTGTTAAAAAATTATGAGATATTTAGCATAATGTTGCTTCCACTCGCTTGTGCTCTAATAGAGACGTAAGTAATAATAATACCGCGTGCCAAGTTTTACGTGCGGCTGTAGGCGAAAATCGCACACGCAGCATGTCAGTTGTCTACCATTCGTCTGTAGTAATTAGTATAATCGTATGAGTAAAGAGTGACGCCTCCTATATTGAGTAGGGCGTCTCTAGCAGAGTGTGAGAGATATTGTCGTCGGTCCGCTTCTGAGCGAACTACGAGAATGCAGTTACTGACAATAACGCTTCATTATATTATTCGTAAGGTCCTCATTTTTGGTCCACATACAGCCACAAATCCTAAGTTTCCCGAACTCGATTTAATCCTTGTTGATATGTCTCCTAACCCAACCTACCTTTCGTGTATCAAATTTCATCGACATTCTTTCGGAAATTTGCAAAACTTTACAATATTAGGGTTAAAAATGTAACCATGTCTTATATAGTCTAAACGTAATTAGGACCGAATACTATTTTAACAAAAACACACTCATTACCACACTGAGACATATCTTAATAATATTTTAAATGCGAAAGTTTGTATGGATGTTTGTTACTCTTTCACTTAAAAACTACTGAATGGATTTTAATGAAACTTTACAATAATATAGCTTATACATCAGAATAACACATAGGCTACTTTTTATCCCGGGGACAAGTTCCTGTGGGAAACGGGAATGGCAAAACTTCTCTAGGCGGGCGAAGCCGCCGGCGTCAACTAGTATTACTATGAAAGTAAAACTAACACTAACATAACCTCTATTGTCCACGCTACTCAGGGAACATTTGAGTTCAGTGTAAGTATGCATCATAATCTTTACAATTTCTTAACTATGAATACCTTAATGCTTCACTCTAATGCTTCGTCTATTATGTAATTAGCTATTAGTCGACAATAATTTAATTGAACCTGTTTTTATTTAATGACGGTGCTAACTCGTATCAAACTAATTGATACTGACAGTTGTATCGTAAGGTGTCGCTTGTGTCATCAAGAAATCAGACAACATGAGTTTTATTACTTAATTGTATATTATTTTTAATTGTATTTACGTTACTGTTTGTCTGTAAGTGTTTTTCATTTCATTTTCTTTTAGTTATATTGTGCTAGTGTATAGTTAAACCAGCAGTCGAGCCAAACTCAACTGTGATCTGGTGTATCTAGTAAATAAGAGACGGGTCTCTAGTATTGCGCCTATATAAATAGAATTTGATTTCTAGGAAAGCCGAAGATCTGATCCCAGACTTCGAAACAAGAACTTCGTATGTATTTGGGACTAACGCTTGGATGATGATAAAGATTTGGAGTTTAGACCTTTTGTGAGCTTCATCTTGGTTGCTTTAAAGGTTTCCATAGAGGTCTTGGAACTGAGTAAAAATAAATTCATTTGGCAAAGTCTTTTGCTTGTCTGAGATGGACTACCATCCGACATCTCTGCTCCCCAAGAAGTTCCTACGCGATCCTATTCCAAATATGAAAGTGTGTGAAGACATTTGTTACTCAATCCACAATCACACACTAACCTGTTGACTGCCTCTGTGGCGCGGTGGGAGTGCATCCGACTGCTACGCAAGAGGTCGTGGGTTCGATTCCCACCCAGGATAAAACTTTGTGTGATGAGCACGATGGTTTATTCTGTGTCTGGGTGTTATTTATCTATAATATGTATGTATTTAGAAATATATAAGTATGTTTATCAGGTATCTGGTTACTTATATAGACTTTTAAGACTATTAACTCTATTTTTTTTCAATAAAGTGGAAAAAGACAATTCGTTTCGAGACGGGGATTGAACCCGTGACCGTGCCTAACCAGGGCAATGTTCTAGCCACTGAACTACCCGAACCGTATCGAATCAAGTTGAAATTCTCCACCGTATTTTAAACGTCATTTAATCCCCGTCTCGAATAGAATTGTCTTTTTCTACTTTTTTAAAAAAATTGTGAGAAATTTAGCAAAAATGTATCTATTAACTCTTAGTTCACACAAGATTTGTATCCAGGTTGATGGAACGCGTATCAACGGAAGGATGGCGTGAAGCCGGTGCGGCTTTTGTAGCATGTGTCACTCGCTTGTTGGAGAGGCTGCTGGACTATAGGGCTGTGATGCAAGGCGCTGAACACAGGGACAAGAGGATGGCCGCTACTGTCAATTTACTTGTGAGTATCCGCCTCCGCACACTAGCTTCTTTTAGGAGCCGAAACCGGCAACTTAGTAGCTTTGCGGAAGCCAGATGCGGCTACTAAGCGCTCCCCCCGCACACTACGATTGCTAGAAGCGGCAACTCGGAAGCTCGAAACCGCAACTTGTTGCCACTCCCCGCACACTACTGGATGCCGGTTTCGGCAACTTTGCATCTGTCTGCAGAACACGATTAGGGTTGCAATATCCTTCTTGAAAAAATATCGATATAAGAACATTAGCAATATCTAGTATTACTTAATTTTACATTCCAGTTGAATTACAGGTATTGAAGAGTATTGTATTGAGTATTTCCAGTATTGAGAGGGTATTGAAAAATGTTGTCTTAATTAAATTATAACTAATAAACTAAAATACTTTGACGCGCGTAGCGCGTCTAGTAATTAGTTCAAGCTGTATTATTACTTATGCTGAACCGATTGTGATGAAATATAGCGCAGTATTTAAGCTGGAAAATTAACCACCATATTCTAATAGTAGAGTTGTGATCGACCGTCTGGGTTTTGCTCCAACCTCGAACAAACAAACAAACTACTAATATACGTATAAGCTACTTTTTATCCCGGGAACAAGATCCTGTGGGGAACGGGAAAAATTCTCTACGCGAGCAAAGACGCGGGCGTCAACTAGTTCAAAATATAAATGGTTGTAAGGGCTCTACCCCATTGATGATAGAATAAAATCGATGTATCGTTTGCATTTCTAAACACGACTAGTATTGTACTAGACTTTGACGAAGCACGTGGGCAAATTTCAACAGGACCATTAAAATGTTCATTTCCGTGGATAAAAAGTAGCCTATGTGTTATTCTGATGTATAAGCTATATTATTGTAAAGTTACTTAAAATTCATTCTGTAGTTTTTACGTAAAAGAGTAACAAACATCCATACTTACAAACTTTTGCGTTTATAATATTAGTTGGATGTTGGGGGTACAATACAAGGTGTAAGGTTTCTTACACCTTGTATTGTACTGTACTCGTGCTAACTACCAAAATCCTTCTAGAGTTATTTTGCTACTATTAATTTGGATTGATTTCGAGAGAGCGCTTCCATGTACGTCATGGACAAAGCTAGAGAGCACAGCTACTCTGCTTAGTAAAATTAATGACAAAATTCAGTTTCTAAAAGTAGCCAGTGTGCCCTATGATGCATTTTTGGTATTTTTTTGTATTGTACTTATGTTTGTAATTAGAAGCGCTCGTGGCCCCGCTAACTCAGTGTTCTATAAACGATCACTGCGTTAAGCAGCGTTCGCTATAGGTGGTCCTTGGATGGGTGACCACTTTGTGGTATTTGTATTTGCTTCGGAAGGCACATTAAGCCGTTGGGCCCGGTTGCCAGTAAAATGGTTGTCGTTAAGCCAAGTTGAAGGTCTTATGGACGGCTTAAAAAATGTTAACAGCAGGTCGCCACAGCCTGCACCTGTCCATTTCAGCACGGCACTGGGCTCACCACCTGTTACGTGGGACAAAAATGCATACAGTGAAATGTGGGCATATAGTATGCATCTGCCCTTCGGGAATAGAGGCGTGACCATATGTATGTAATTATTTTATGGCCTGGTTACTAAGCCCTTTTAGCCATATCTTAATTCATATTTCTTCAATCTTCTTTCGTATTATCGAAAATGTCCTGGTCCGCTATGTTTTAGTCAAGTTCAGTCTTAAGTCGATAATGGTGATTGTTATACTGAGGATTTCAGTGGATTTTACGCGGCAAGATAAAAAATAGCACTTCATTGCATATATATAATTGTCTTTCACTATAGCATGTTAACACAACTTTTATGTCCAAGAAACCACCACTCTCGCGCATAAAACAAGATAAATGCACTAGTTTTAGAAAATAATATACAGTAAGCGTCCACACTTGACAATTTTCCCGCGTAGATTTTCGTGAGTATGATGGCATGCGTTTTTAAGTGGAATAAATTTATGTTTCTGGTCAGAGCCAGTGATCTTCCATGCCTGTTATTGAATTTATAATTGAAATTTTGAATTGGACGGACTCCACATCCGATGGGTTTGGATGCAACTGGGAATACACTTGTGAAAGCTATTGCTATTCATTACCCACTCACTGACGTTGGCTGCTTACAAACGAACTAAAATGGCCAATATTACCATTTGCGTTGCCGTTATTACATTATCCCACCTATTGGTTACAGGATGGACGATCTTGGACATAATGAAGTGACTTTCTATATCATTACTATCTTATTGTATTTTTATGAAGTTAAATTTCTTCTCTTATTTCAGAACTTCTACAAGAACGAGATTGATCGCAAAGAGATGTATTTACGATACGTGTACAAACTACACGACTTACATATTGCATCTGATAACTTCATTGAAGCAGGGTGTACACTATTGGTAAGATAGTCTTTTTACTTTTTTATATGGAAAGATGGTTTTTACATCTAGAAACATAATGTTATAAATTACATACATACCATACATAGATACATATTGTCACACCATATTCACGAAGGGGTAGGCAGAGGCATACTATGCGCCCACTTTTCACCGTATGCATTTTTGTCCCACGTAACAGGTGGTGAGGCCATTGCCGTGTTGATATGGACAGGCGCAGGTAATGGCGACCTGCTGTTGAAAATTTTCAAGCCGCCCATGAGGCCTTAAACTAGGCTTAACGACTGCCATGTTACTGGCAACCGGGACCAAAGGCTTAACGTGCCTTTCGAAGCACGGAAACGCTCGCAAATGTAAATGCCACAAAGTGGTCACCCATCCGAGGACCAGTCATAGTGAAAGTTGCGTAACTCAGTGATCGTATACAGAACACTACGTCCGCGAGGCCACGAGGTAATAAATGAATAGTTAAAATGTTTTTAAGAACCAGCTTTTTTTTACACACCCTAAAAAGTATGACTCGGCAAGTCTCTTTCATTTGATACCCTTATTGTGGGTAAGCAGAAGTCCTTAGTAGTTCGCCATAGTGGATTTAGAGATACGTCACTTTATTTTTTTGAGTAATTCTTAGCAAGCCCTTTCATTTGCTACCCATATTGTCATTCTCGTCCAAAGTCCAAAACGAGTAATACAACATTTCGGTTCAGCTTCAAAATTGAGTTGTGAAATTCCCCCGATTAGTTTATTTTTGCGATTTAATACTGCTAGCTTGTAAAATACTGAGTATTAAATAATTTCATTTCTTTTTTAGTTGTATGCAGAAACGTTAAGCTGGGAGAGTGACCTAGTCGGCGTGGACTCTGAACATCCAGAAACACCAGAATGGAAGCGCAAAGAGGCTATATATAATCAAGTGTTGCAATATTTTGATCGGGGAAAGGTATGTTATGGCTCTGAGAAATACTAGAAATAATTCTCTTTTAGCTTTACCCGGGGAGTTACCACCATCTCTTAAAGCCACAGCTACAAGGAATCTGACTGCCTCTGCTGCACGGTGGAAGTGTACTCGACTGCTACGCAAGAGGTTGTGGGTTCGATTCCCACCCCCCAGGATAAAACTTTGCGTGATGAGCACGATGGTTTATTCTGTGTCTTGGTGTTATTTATCTATAATATGGAATCAGATGGCGTTGTGTGAGTTGTCCCAACGATATATTTATTTAAAAAGAAAAAAAAAAGAAATAACATCAATGTCACTCGCGCGTTCTACTAGAGACGCCTTACTCTGGTATATTTCACACAACCAAGCGTGTCAGGGGGCGTCACAGTTCTTTTATACACTAATTACTACGGACGAATGCTAGGCAACTGACAGGTATTTTATGCGATTATAGCATACTGTTTGACGTATACCGTGCGTGCCAAGACGCGGTATTAAAATTACTTTCATTTCTGTTAGGCGAAACGAGAGGTAGCGAGCTACATTAAACTCTGTGCTTAAAGCAATATTATTTCAATATTACTTTACCTTTTATAATGTGATTCGGACCGTGTTCTCGTCCATTATTTTCCTCCTGACGAACGGTGGTTTTTGACGAATTTTGCTTTAAGAGATGGTAACCCCCTGCTCAAATCTTTGAAAGATTGTTTTAATACCATACCTAGGAGACTAAATTTATACATAATAGTCACACCTTTGTCCGAAGAAATGGATAGAGGCATACTTAACGCTCACGCTTGTCGGAGCTATATTTTGTCCCACGTAAGCCTACTCAATGTATATCTTAAGAATTACTGTGTATTTTATTTATACTAACTACTACGGTGAAATGTATGCATATAGTATTCTTCTACCAACCCCTTTAGTGATAAAGGCGACACAATATGAAATACTTTTTTTTTTATTAAACTGAAAAAAGACAATTCGAATTGAGACGGGTAGTTCAGTGGCTAGAACATTGCCCTGGTTAGGCAAAGGTCACGGGTTAAATCTTGTCTTTTTTCACTTTAATAAAAAAATTATAAGAAATTTTCATAATAATTACTTTAAAATTTTATCAATATGAAGTACGTATGATACTTAAAATAACATAACAGATAAATTGTAATACTCTTTTTACAGTGTTGGGAAAAAGGTCTTCCATTACTGCGCGATTTGGGTACGTTATACGAAGTGAAGCTGTGCGACTACCCTCGACTCGCTCATTGTCTCCGAACACACGCCACGTTCCTCGATTCTGTTATGGAGCAACTCAGACCGGAGCCCGAGTACTTCAGGGTTGGATTCTATGGGAAAGGATGCCCGTTGTTCGTTAGAGTGAGTTTGCTTGTGATTATCATTTTAAATGAATTCGATCATAGAATATATTTTAGGTATCATGTATGTACTTCAGATGACTTTGTGTAAAATGTTCCCTTATATGTACAGATTAATAAAATTGAAGTTTCTGTTTGCAATTTCAAACTAACAGCTATTTACTAAATGAATATGAAAGTACATAAATAAACGACGAAGTACATAAGTCTCCCGACTTCTCTCTCAGTCTACGCCCTAACTCGTCCACAAATCGCTTGGCCTCCAGACTCCAACAGCCCATCGTCTCCACCGCGAAAGGTACAAAGAGATACCGACTCAGCTACGGCTCGTACTTGAGTCGCTTCCCAGAAGCAGCGTCCTCGGCCGCAGCGGCCGGAGAACGGACCGTACGACTGAGGTGGCTGGGAGCAACAGTGCTCACGCACGTAGCATCCCAGACAAGGCATTTGCCGCCGCTCCACGGCACCAAAGTCATACCATCCGGTCTCCTGCCATCAGTCCTGCTCAGACCAGGCGGCTCAAGCAAGCACGGGACATCCGCAGAAACTATATAAGGCCCTTCGGATTATGTCGTTGAGAGCATGGTGCCGCGGGAACCTACCTGCGCATCTACGACAGCCTAATGCGTGAAACTATATATAATATACTGACTGTCGGCTTCGCCCGTGACATACTTCGAACCCCGTGACACCCATTTAATCCCGTCGTTTATTAATTACACAATAATGTATAAACATTTTTGAAATACATTGATTATTCCGCTCTCCAGTACGCCCCGCCCGGTCAATTTATGGTTACACGAAATTAAACTCTTCTGCATCATTTTGATTTTGTTATAACTCTTAAGATATTCATTTAATTTGCAAGATGTAAAGGGAAAAAATAATCTTCATGAAATGCTGAAGCCAACTAACGTTGTAAAAATGATAAGGATTAATAGCATATTTGGCTTTGTATATTTTGTATTGTAGTCTGCCTCTGTAGTGCGGTGGGAGTGTATTCGATAGCTACGCAAGAGGTTCGAATCCCGGGTCGGAACAAATATTTGTGTGATCCACAAATGTGTGTTACGGAGTTTGGGTGTTTCCTATGTATAATATGTATGTATTTAGAAATATATAAGTATGTTTATCAGTTATCTAGATCCCATAACACAAGCTAATATTAGCTTACTTTGGGCTAGATGGCGCTGTGTGAAAAGTGTCCCACAACATTTATTTATTATTATTTATTTGCGTAAATAGCCTTCAAATTACCGCTTTATAATTGCTGGTTTTTTCAAGTATTGAAATGGATATAGTATGTTATTCTTAAGAGATAGACATATATCGTCGCGGACTTCTTTGTAGACCTACATTAGAAACACAATTGCACCATACATTATTTTGTTATATCTCAAAGGGTTTAGGCGATAAGATGTCGTAGGCAGCGTTTTTGTTGAAAGCTTTGTTGAAAATTATACATAAAATCCTTCCATAAGAATAATTCTAACTATTATTAAAAACCGTATCGTAATTAGTTGCGTAGTTTTAAAGATCTAAGCATACATAGGACAGACACCGAAAAGCGACTGTTTTATAATATGTAGTCACCTATGAAATTGCCGTTCTGCAGTACTGGCCATTTCAAATCAAAATAATTTTTGTTTGGCTAAGAATTCTAATTTCAAATTAATTTTATTTTAAAAACATGAAACTCTTTTTCCGAAAGTAGTCATTTGTTTTTTGATTAATGTTACATTTTCATCGCATTTCAATCTTTTTCGTCATCATTGATACGTTAAAAATTCAAGTAATTATGAAATATGAGTACCGTCGTGGCAGCAACATCGACGACGTTTACGGAGCTAACACTACAAACCAACGCAACGTGTGCTCATGTTTTCCCGTTTTCGTTGCTTAAAACAATTTGTTCCCGATAGAAAAGTACCCTAAAGAAGTTAGCCCCAACCCGTATCCGCTTCGCATCGTGGAACATTGGCACGCTGACTGGGCGTGCGGTAGAGTTGGCTGAAGTGTGGACGTGGCGTTCCTGCAGGAGACTCGGTGAAAGGGCAACAGAGCCCGGCCCTTGCTGAACGACTACAAGCTGTATTACATGGGTGCGCTTGGCGGGGAGAACAGGTTGGCCGTGGTGCTCTCCGAGGGGCTGCAGAGCGGCATCTTGGAGGTGTAACGCTGTAGCGACCGGCTTATGATCGTGAGGGTGCTTATCGATGGGATTATTACCCACCTGATAAGTGCCTACAGTGCCACCTGATATAGTGACATCGATTGCTATGTCAAGTCACGCATTGCTGCCGCGTGGGCCAAATGGCGGGAGATGACCGGTGTCATCTGTAACCCTAAAATGCCGATCCGGTTGAAGGGACAGGTCTACAAAACCATTATTAGACCTGTCCTTTTACATGGCAGTGAGACGTGGCCGATATTGGAGCGACACAAGCAGGAGCTGCGTGTCACGGAAATGAAGATGCTGCGGTGGATGTGTGGAGTCACGCGGATAGACCGCGTGAGGAACTCGCATCCGCGGCGGCCTTCACGTCCGTGACATTGCAGACAAGTTACAAGAGTGTCGCCTTCGTTGGTATGGTCACGTCTTGCGGCAACCGCCGGGCTACGTAGGAAACAAATGTCTTGCCATGTCAGCCCCGCCGGGTCCCGGTAAGAGGGGAAGACCCAAGAAGTGCTGGCTTGACGTCGTAAGGGATGACATGCGTGCCAATGGTCTCACTACAGGGGATGCCGACGACCGAGCGAAGTGGAGGAGAAAATGTAGGAAAGCGGACCCCGGGCGTCGCGAGACGCAACTGGGACAGACGCTCGGATGATGATGATGAGAAAATAACCCTAGGTCGTATTCTAATGTGTAAGCTATATTATTGTAAAGTTTCATCAAAATCTATTCAGTAATTTTTGCGTGAAAGAATAAAAATGTACATCCGTACAGTGTTACAAACTGAATTGTTTTGAATATTTTTTTTTACTTCCAGAACAAACAGTTCGTCTATCGCGGCCATGACTATGAAAGGATCGGTGCGTTCACACAAAGGTTGCAAGCTGAGTACGTAGCAGCTCATATACTGATGCGCAACACTCCGCCCGATGATTCGATTATCGCGAATGATGGACAGTGTAAGTATAGAAATACTTGACTAAAACTTTTTGCCATCGAGGAAAATTAGAGTTAGCAGTTTGACATCATTCTGTAATTGGTTAGTTTATTTTCCGAAGACAAAGCGACTGTTGGAAACTTTTCGTAACAAACGTTTCTCATTATAATACGAACTAATAACTGAGACGAATATTACAGTATACTTATTTAGCATTGACTGAGCCCTACGGATTTCGATTCGAACCAATAGTTCTTGAGATTAGCACGTTCAGCCAAAAAATCAAAGATGTATTATCCTCAGATTTATAATACCTACTCATTTTAATGTAAACAAGTCGAAAGTAATGGTTTTTCTAAGAGAGGTAAGTACGATGGATTGCTCAATTCTTGTGGCAGGAGAAAGAGTAGAACAAGTGAAAGATTTTGTATACCTGGGTACAAAATTTACGAGAGATGGAAAGTGTGACTATGACATTGAGCGAAGAGTTTTGGCAGGAAATAAAGTGAATGGAGCTATGTACGCCTTTATGAGCAGTCAGAACGTGTCTAAGAAGGCAAGACTGGCTGTACATAGAGGAGTGCTGGTCCCCACACTTATGTATGGCAGTGAAAGTTGGGTATGGCAGAAGACGCATAAAAGTAAAATTAATGCCGTGGAAATGAGAAGTCTGCGAAGTATAGCTGGAGTGAAGTTAATGGATAAAGAAAGGAACAGCGTGATAAGGGAACATTGCGGTATGACAGAAGAGGTAGTGACTAAGATAGAAAAAGGGATGCTTAGATGGTTCGGACACGTGGAGAGGATGGATGAAAATAGACTGACGAAGCAGATATATGTGGCGAGAGTGAATGGGCAAACTGGTAGGGGTCGACCTCGGCGCACGTATGTCAATCAAATCGACGATCTTTTGGAAAAAGGCCAGGTCAAGAGTACCCTTAACCGGCGAGCGTGTATGAAAACACTCATGAAAGTAGAAGAAGCGAAAGCTGTATGTCAGGATCGTAGCATGTGAAAAGCCATAGTCTCTGCCTACCCCGATGGGAAACAGGCGTGATAATATGTATGTATGTATGTATGTCATTTTATAAATATGAAAGTAACTCTGATTTATCTATTACGTTTTTACTCTTAAACTACTGAACCAATTCAAGTGAAATTTTATATAGAGATAGTCTACAGGCCGAGAAAAGAGCTGTTTTTATCCCAGAAACAATTTCCTGTGGGAAATTGTAAAACTAAGAATAAGCTCAATGAATAGCTATATCTTTTTTACAGATATACAGATCTGCAATGTCAAACCAGTGCCATCTCGCCGCGTCTGGCCGTCGGGTACTCCTGAACAAGTGAAACGATTCTACGCTTGCAATGACGTAGACACTTTCCTATGTGACCGGCCATTGCATAAGCCTCCTATCGATAAGGATAATGAATTTAAGGTAAAATTATGTAAGATTACTATTTAAGGTTTATTTAAACATACTATACTACATATTTGACCGTGAAAAGCAAATAGTAGACAAGCATACACGATATATTAAAGTCGGCGTCTGGTGTTGCAAACACCCATAGCCTACGGTGACCACTTTCGACATAGTGGGTAATTTCAACTTGATTCGAAACGGTTCGGGTAGTTCAAGTGGCTAGAACATTGCCTTGGTTAGGCAAAGGTCACGGGTTCAATCCCCGTCTCGATTCGAATTGTCTTTTTCCACTTTATTAAAAAATTATAAGAAGATTAAGATTTGTTTTCTAATTACAGAGTTTATGGATTGAAAGAACCACACTAGTTACTGAGACTACATTACCTGGCATATTGCGATGGTCTGAGGTCGTGTCTAGATCAGTTGAAGAAATACCACCAGTCGAAGTAAGTACCATACACGCCCTTTTAAATTTCCTAACGATTCAATAAAGGGTATTTTAATATAATTGTCATCTAAGTGCTTACTGAAATACTTCCTCTAACTTCTTTCTTCCTATCTAAATACACTGTTTTACTTTGCATTCCATAATATTCTGTACCGTTATTTTTTTACAGTACGCCTGTGAAACTATGGAATCCACAGAGCGCGAACTTCGAAGCTTGATATCCCAATATACTGCGGACCCAACTATAAATATCAACCCGTTCTCCATGCGGTTACAAGGGACTATAGACGCGAACGTTCAAGGTGGTATAACGAAGTATGAACAAGCTTTCCTCACGTCTGAGTTCGCGAGGGTTGCCAGTCCGAGAGAAGCGGCTGCAGCTGCTAAATTACGACGTCTTATTGCCTCACAATGTGCTGTTGTTGAAGCGGGATTGGCGCTTCATTCGCGATTAGCACCCGATGATGTCAAGCCGCTGCATAGGTACTGTGATACTTGTAAAATAGATATTACAAGGACTGTGATTAGTTTTAGTACTGTGATGGTAGAGCGTAGGAATGTTTCCTGATAATTCAGGCAGTAACAAATATCTACAATAAATACTCGAATATCTTTATTACTTTTAAGCGCCATCTAGTGTAATCATGTTAAACTACTTGGAGCCATGTTATCTCTTATTTTTTAACTCTTCTAAACGTCTTAACTGACTTAATGGGACCTATGGTTAGATCCATATAGAACTAATATAATATCTGGTTTCCAGGTCAACATTACTAATGTTGACCCGGACACGAGAGAATAATATAAAATGTGTCAGCTACTTTTCGCCCAGTTAAATTTAGGAGTTTTTTTTTGGTAGAGTCAATAAAAATGCTTCATCGTGCTTCTATCCGCGTCTCATGCCTTATCCAGAAAACTATATTCGTAGTGTCGTATGGCTATGTAGTCCATGTAAGTATATTACCATAAAAAAACAATTGTAATTCTATGTGTACCGATTGTTTTTCAGGCGACTTGTTGAAAGATTCAATCAACTACGTCAAAATCTTGGTCCAGGTCTAGCTCGAGCTCGCCGGCAGCTATCTGAAAGCATCGTAAAGTAAGTATCGGTTATGGACCAGATTTACGAAGCAAATGTGAATAGACAATGCCCAATCTGTGAATCGTCTCTGAGATTTGTATCACCAATTGTAAGTTCTTGGTGGAATGTGACCTACTGTGATCTTCGGAACCCAAGTCAGACCCAAGCAAGCCTCACCTGCGAGTGATGTACCTGCAGATTAAAGAAAGACTTTATAGCGAAGAACAGGAAAGCTAAAAAAAATGTCCTGTATCAACTCGTCTAGCCCGCATAAGGCCAAAGATATTGGCAGGAGCCCACATCCAGAAGTGGACTGTGATAATTTTATTTGATTGACTGATAAGTATCTTCACGCTCTAACCCTGACTGGGTAGTCATACATACATATCATCACGCCTGTCTCCCATTCAGGTAGGCAGAAACTACGGTTTTCCACCTGCTACGATTCTGGCATACAACTTTCGCTTCTACTTTCATAAGTGTTTTCATACAAGCTCGCCGCTTAAGGGTACTCTTGACCTGGTGTTTTGTCAAAAGGTCTTCAATTTGATTGGCATGCGTACGCCAAAGTCGACCCCTACCAGTTTGCCCATTCACTCCCGCTGCATAAATCTGCTTTGCCAGTCTGTTTTCATCCATCCTTTCCACGTGTCCGAACCATCTAAGCATCCCTTTTTCTATCTTAGTCACTACATCTTCTTTCATACCGCAATGTTCCCTTATCACGCTGTTCCTTTCTTTGTCCATCAATTTCACTCTAGCTATACTTCGCAGACTTCTCATTTCCACGGCATTAATTTTACTTTTGTGCTTCTTCTGCCGTACCCAACTTTCACGGCCATATGTAAGTGTAGGGACAACCACTCCTCTATGTACAGCCAGTCTTGCCTTCTTAGACACGTTCTAGCTGCTCATAAAGTTGCACATGGCTCCGTTTACTTAGTTTCCAGCCAAAACTCTTCGATCAGGGTAATCATAAAGAAATATAATTAAAAATATATATTTTCACAGCACACCATTACCACCTGTACCTGCTCTAGACAAACGATCTCAAAGTATACAACAAACTGAGAACTACTACGATGATGGTCATCTTTACGACAAACCGGTAAGTTCTATTGTAATGGATAACAGCGCCATCTATGAAAAGCGACAGTAATTTATAACACCGCCATATTATATTACAGCAATCTGTAGAAGATCCGATGGAACAACAAAGTATTATGACAACCAGTTTGCCGCTCGATAATCGCGATTGTCCGGATGATAACTCGATGATTAAATCGGCTCCACCGTTACCGATAAGGCCCAAGTCGGGTGATCCTAGAAGTCCTACGAGACCTCCGCTAGAGAAATATCGGTAAGAAAGATTACTTACCTAAATATTCAATTGTATTATTATTATTTATTTATATACTAGCTTTCCCGCCCGGCTTCGCCCGTGACATTATTCGAACCCCGTAGCACCCATTTAATCCCGTCGTTTATTAATTTCACACGGCATCGCCCGTGTAGAGAAGTTTTTCAGTTCACGTTTCCCACAGGAACTTGTTTCCGGGATAAAAAGCCTATGTCCGTCTCCTGGCTCTACGCTACCTCCCCACCAATTTTCAGCCAAATCGCTACAGCCGTTGTTGAGTTATAAATAGTGTAACTAACACGACTTTCTTTTATATATATAGATCACGCCTTATCCCCGAAGGGGAGGTATATGATATGCCTACTTTTCATCATGTGTATTCCTGTATTCAATTGTATTCATCCTTTATTGTTCGTATATAATGCGAAGTCTATCAAGTGTGTAGAAACCATTTCTAAAGACCAAAAAATTCTACCTAAAGAACTACTATAATTAAATAAGTTTATGTTTTACAGGGACTCCATTGACGGTGAGATAATAGAGTGTCGTCACAGCCGTGGTTCGTGGTGTGAACCCGGCGATGCGCCGCCATTACCGCCACGCGTCTCAGGTCAGGATATTATCCTATTTTTCTCTACGTACTATATTTTTCATAATAATAATCATCTCTCCATAACCTACCGAAAATATTGTCACAAGGTTCGGTTTGTGTGTCCCAGTTTCGCGGGACTTGTTATCAATTTAAATAAGGGCATTCCAACTTACAATGTAATATAACGTGATATTTTGGAATAGTAGTCTTCAGAACACACAACCCACCAGAGCTAACAGTGAAGTCGGTGGGAATCGAATCCATTGTTATGGATCCTGTCAACCGATCATTATCAACGAAATGACATAAGTTTCATAATCAAAATAATAATACCAATAGTACCAAGTACGCGTTTTTTAACCGACTCTATTCAAAAAAGGGATGTTTCGCCAATGCCGAAGTTTATGAAAATATATATGTTAAGTTTTTTGTTAATAATAACAGTTTTTGACTTAAATGACATAATTCTTTTGCATTTTTTTGGTAACAGTAACAACAGTTTTTGTCTTGAATTGCATAAAATATTTTTTGGTGCTGTAGCATTTTTTTTCTAACATTAACAAGTTTTGTCTGGAATTGCATAATTTTTTTTGTTGGTGTTGTAGCATTTTTTTGCCAACAGTAACAACAGTTTTTGACAGGGCATAAAAAATACTTTTGGTGTTTTAGCCTTTTTTTTTTGCTAACTGTAGCACCAGTTTTTGTCTAGAATGCCGACCTTTGGCGGGAAGAGTGACAAGTGCGGACGCTTGCTTTATATTATTTTCTAAAACTAGTGCATTTAGCTTGTTTTATGTGCGGGAGTGGTGGTTTCTTGGACATAAAAGTTGTGTTAACGTGCTATAGTGAAAGACAATGATATATATGCAGTGAAATGCTATTTTCTCTCTTGCCGCGAAGCGTCCACTGACAACCTTAGTATAAGAATCACCATTATACTGAGGGCAAGGACCACGACGTAGCCTGAGGACACGACATCGACTGGACAGGACTAATTAGAAGATAAGATTGAAGAAATATGATATAAAAAATAAGATTTGGCTAAAAGGTCTTAGGAACCAGGCCATTAAACAATTATTAAAAAAAAATGTCTAGAATGCCGAATGGTATTTCTTTTGGTGTTATGTCATTTTTTGCTTACAGTAACAATAGTTGGAGCGCCCGTGGTCGCGGCCAAGGCCAAGTCCCGAGTAGTATATAAAGTATGAGTATACGCCGTGATAGTTTATAGATAGTAATTTGCACATTCCATTTATATCAGGTGAGAAGCGTTCGTGGATAGAAGGGCCTCCTGCGATTCCCCGTCGCGGCAATCGCACTATCGACAGCGCAGACGACGCGCGGGACTCGGGCGTTAGTGTTGATCACGCCTACACTAACGCAGATGATCACAGGCATATGCACAAAGGTACACTTTCTTCTTATTTCATCATCATCCGAGCATGTGTCCCAGTTCCATATCGCGACGACCTTCCTACGTTTTCTCCTCCACCTCGCATGGTCGTCAGCATCCCCTGTAGTGTGCATTTCATCCTTTACGACGTCAAGTCAGCACTCATTCGGTCTTCCCTTCTCTTTTTCACCAATATATAAAGCTGAAGAGATTGTTTGTTTGGTTAAACGTGCAAATCTCAGGAGCTACTGGTCGGATTTGAAAAAATATTTTTTATGTTCTCCATTCCTGAATATATTCCTCATACTGGTAGCGACCTCTATCCAATAACGAGCGCGACATTAATTATAACAGTTTACCCGTTTATCCTAACCAGTGTCGATGACTATGCGTCAACCGTCCCCAGATGGCGCTCCCATGAGTTACACAACGCTGCAACTTTTAAACCGTCTTTTTAGAACCGTCTGAGAACGAAGGGTTTTTTCAGCAAATAGTTCATCGGCGAACAATAAAATGTAGAACCGACTACGGAAGAAGGTTGTTTTCACTAAACAGTTTATTATAGGACAAAATAAATCAGTATTTAAAAATACATTTTCGTCAAAATGGGTGCCATTTTGACAGACTTGTAGAATGGGGAAGAAAACACAATACTTTTATGTAGAGGGCGCTGGGTGTTTGTTACACAGAAAACGTCAAGTTTCATAGCAAAACCAATAGCCCGCTTCGTCTTGCGTTTTGTTTTTGCTCTAAGTCTCTGTTTTGTGATGGAAATAAGCTTTACGACATGTCTTCTACATGACGAGTTGATGAATTAAAGGAAGAACTGACAAAAAAATAGTGAGTCACATTTAAATAATTAAAAACGCTTATTTCGAATGAAATAGTATTAAGATGGACAGTTGCTTTGTAACAAACATTTAGCGCCCTCTATAATGAATTTTTTGACAGTTTTCTTCCCCATTGAAGTGTGATTGAGATATCATAGTAGTAATTAAATCAAGTTGAAGGCATTGAGGCCTCATGAAAAATTATAACAGACGCAGGTAGCCTGTCCGCTTCAACACGAGAGTACGTTCACTACCAAACAATTTGAAATTCAATGTGGGCATATAATAAAGCTCTGCCTACCACTTAGAGTTATAAGGCGTAAATTCGCTCTGTATGTCAAATAAATATCTCATTTAATTTTGTTTATATTTTAGATCTCGAATTAACAGTAGACTCCCTAAGATACGAGGAAATAATCTCCATGATGTCGGAACCGCTTCGAGTAGACGAGGGTGAAAGACCGCCGCCCATCCCGCCGAAAGGAATCGGACATCTCAGCTCCTTCGACTCTGGTCATCATGAGAACGGCGAGTCGCATTGTTAAACTTTCTTGTAACAGGTCCACATACAAATTACTCCTAATACTGATTATGATGATGAGAGCCAAAATCCTGTACAATTATATAAATAAAATGTGTTTTTAATATAGTCTCATTCCACTATAAAGCTTAGAGCAGATAGTAGGCAATCTATAGTTAATTTACGTTTTAATTTGAATGATTATTCGATACCAATACGATTGATACACATTTAACAATTGCTGAGACAACTCGATTTGACTGATAAATTTTATCCTTAACCGACTTCTGAGAGTTTTGTGTTTCTAATATTCTATGCTTTTGGTGTCTTTGAAAACAGTTTCATTATCACCTCGGCCTACGGAGGCTCGCTACTGGGTATAAACCTTTCTCAAAAACAGCTACATCCGGTCTTGCGTCGTCAAATCCAGCAGACTCGCGACCTTTATAAAACTAATTTCCCTGTGTTGAATACTGCTTACACCTTTGGAATTATTTCGCGTTGTACAATGAAAACATTCAAACTCCGAAACAGACATTTGTGATCACACAAATATTTAGTCCGACCGAATCCTGATTCGGGAAAAGTGATTTTACGTAGTTTGTCTCGATGCTCTGTTGCAACACTGACTATAAGAAATCTAGAACCGCTAGCACAGCGTAGAACAATAGATTCCTTGGTTTTCTAGCAGGCGGGCTGAGTCATCTTGGCTAATTATAAAAAAAAACAATTTCGATCGAAATCGCTCCACGGCCGAGCGTCCAAATAAATTGATTAATATTGAAACGAATAACTAATTGGTAACAATACGTGTGTACACACGAAAATTGCTAAACACCAAAGATCCTGATTAACCTTTGAAAATAAAGATTTTTTATTTTATTATTCTAAAACGATTTACACTTCAAGATTGACTACTGATTCTGACTGAGTCTGACAGTACTGAAGTTACTATTATATTACTATTTTTATAACTATAAAAAATACTTCTGTTCTCAAAGTAATTTTTCTCATAAATTATTGGAATATGTCGATGACTTACGCGAGGATAACGATAATTTTAATTTAAAATGTAAGTTTTGATTACTAAGAGGTGTCTCATCAATCTCTTAGAACGCTTTGAAGTTTGCGAGGGACTTGTTTGCTCAGGCATAGTTACTACATAACACTCACATCCAGTACATTAAACGTAGTCAACTTTATTTCTAAGCTTCTTAATTATGTTTCTTTGCACATATGACGACATTGTAAAAGCTAACTAACTATCTTCACGCTGTATCCCTGACGGGGTAGTCAGAGAGGACAAATCGCCAGGCTTCGCGATCCATGCATACTTCTTTCGCTTCTTCGAGATTCATTAATCGTTTCATACACGCACGTCTGGGTATCCGAGTACTTTTGACCTTTCCGTTTTTGAGCAATCTGCTCACGTGGTCTTCATATGTAAGTCTCGGCCTACTCTGACCTCTTCTACCCTCTGCTTTCGCACAATATATTTTCTTCGTCAATCGTTCCTCACTCATTCGTTGGACGTGTCCAAACCAACGGAGCACGCCCTTTTCCAGCTTAACGCTGACACTTTCATTCAAACCTGCCATATTGCGTATCACTTCGTTACGTAATCGGTCGGCCAAGGTAACGCCGCACAATTTTCGAAGTGATCGCATCTCCACAGCATTCAATTTACTTTCATGCATCTGCTGACATACCCAGGTTTCGCTACCGTAAAGCAAAGTTGGCACTAGCACTGCGTATGAATCGCCAGTCGTGCTTCTTTTACGACGCACTTTGTAAAAGCGCTATTAAAAAAAAATTTCGTACTTTGCCAACTTCAAATTCGTTCTACAAATTGACGTGCTATGTACCTATACCTGCATCGATTTAAATCGAATAGTAAATATAGTAAACTTATCGATAAATATTTATCGTAATGTAATTTAAATACGTCCGGAACATAGAAAAGTATAACGCCTGCTAAAATGTTTATAGCTTCAAGTATTTTTCTGTGCTATTGTTCTTTAGTAACAGAGACTATAACAAATACTGTCGTTTAGAATATTATTTCTTTAATATAATGTAGTTATTTTAAGCATATAGTATAGAGACTTCATTTCAACCAAATTATTATTCTATTTCGAATTTTAATATTGGATTTTAATTTCTGCAATGCATTTAATTTTATATTATGTCGCGGCCATTTAAAAGCAGGTGATGCATTTACATTACAAATACAAAATAAATTTACATTAATTTTAACAGAACCAACACTTTTGATGTTTCAAAAATTATATTAATTATTGCTATGTATTTTTTTTTATAAGTACCCTTAGAGGGAAGGATGATTTTATCAAGTAGACGTGAAGAGTAAAATTCAATTCTTCAGGAATAGCAAAAAGTACGAAAAGAAGACTAGCTTGATTTTTATAATGATAATTAATACAGTGTCATTGAATTTTAAAAGTGGGTATTCCTAACCATAAAAATAAAATAAAAATAAATTTAGTTTATTGATAAAATCTTGACTGCGAAGAGATAATTTAAGTCAGATATATTTTTAATTATTTCTAAAATCCAATATAGCAGTTTTAGTTTTTACCAAAATCAGGTTAGTGGGTCTTTTGGATACTTTTTACAATTCCTCATAGTTTCGGAATTAGATATTTCCGCTTGAAAAATTCAAAGAAAGATTATTTTTAAATAATTTTATGGTTAGTATTAAACTTCATAGTTTGAATGATTTTTATAAAAATTTAGACTTTGGTTTATCATTGTGATTATATTATTCAATAAGATTCTTATGAAAGTATTAGTTTGGGCAGTTTTAATAAATTGTATAACCATTAGGTATTTAATTTTAGACAAGTGTTTTACTACACACATTTACCTGCACTATTTTATTATTATATATTTTTTTTATATTATGTTGTGGAGTCATTAAAACAGCATATTTGCATTATTATATTTAATCCACGGTTTCGGTTTTAAGATAACGTTCTAAATCTTATTTTATCATACACTTATACAATGAATTTATTAAGCGTATTTTTTTTCGTTTTGAAATTGTAAGTTTTCGATCTCTGGCTCGACTCAAACAAGCGTCTTCTCACTAGTCGGGTGATAAGCTTATCCAACTAAGAAAATATTATAAGCTTATAAAATTAATAGATTTTCCGAACGTCTACAGTATGGAGTTCTTCAAAAGCGGTCTTAGAAGGTTTTCAAATGGTCGGCAGCGCGAGTGCTGCACCTCTGGTGTTGCAAACGTCCAAAGCCTACAGTGACTACTTGCCATCAGGTAGGCCGTATGCTTGTCTGCTATCCCACTGGTATAAAAAAAGCTACCCACACCGTGTAACTTTGCTAAGCGACGGTAGATGACGCCTTACGTCGCATTAAGTCGCGTATTAAGGTGGATTTTTTGTCGGTTTCTAGTGGGTCTCGGTAGCTTAGTTGGATAAGCGTCTCACCCGTCAAGTGAGACGACGCTGATTCGAGTCCTGAAAATTATTTTATTGAGTACTTGAAAATTATTCCACTTTTTAAATTTATGATATAGTTAGTATACTAATTGCTTTTCAAATTTATTTCTAATTACTAAGTGTGGCTATTTTCATAATTTTATGTCAATGATTCTGAATTATTTTGCTCAATACGTAGTTAATGTTTATGTGGTCCGTCTATATATAAATTTTAACATTGTAACATTACAATAACTCAAATTTATGAAAAATATTTAAGTTTGTAAGTATAATTTTTTTTTTGAATATAGTACATTTAATATATTCAAAAAAATATTAAACTTATATTTTACGAATTGTTGTACAATGTACGCCCAATATTGTAATAAGTCGTATACAGATAGTTGGCAGGCTCATTTTTCTCTTAAATAATGGTGCAATTTTTGTTTATATATCATTATACAAGGATATCCTATTTTATACAATCTTTATACTTATTTTATATTTATAATTCTGATGTGTATAATTCAGAATGTTTAACAATATTAGTACAATGCTTTAAACTTTTTTGATCTCTTAACTATCAAATATTTTTAAACATATTTTATAAAAACAATATAGTAATTTTGTATTTAGTACTATCTGTGGTTTGTCTACACAGTATTTGTACGTTTCGTGAATCAGTACCAGATTTTGTACAAATATTAAAATCAATGCAAAATTAATACCAATTAATATATAAGAATACTACACTATAAACAATTTATATTCCAAAAACTGTCTTCTACAAGTCTTTCCGAATAACCAAGTGATATTTTTCATACATTTACTCCTTAACTTTTAATTATAGGTCTTATATTGTAGGGATTAAGGTTTATATTTCCAACGAACAATTTCATAATCCTTTTACATCTGTTATATGTTAATCGTATATACCTAAACATAATGATATAGTTCAATTTGTATGTTTTACTTGTGTATTATCTAGTTTTAATATACTATATCTATTTAAGTAAGGGTATATTCAACGTTCATCATTGTTTCTACATACTATTATTTTACAATTTATGATCTATACTTATTAATATTATAAAGCTGAAGTTTGTTGGTTTGGTTAAAGCGCTAATCTCAGGACCTATGAGTTCGAATACAAAAAATCTTTTTGTGTTAGATACTCCATTTATCGAGGAAGGCTATGATATATATAATATGAATCATATCGCAGGAGAGCAGAGCAGTAATCATAAATGCCAACGAATCGGGAAAATGTTCATACAATATTGTAAAGTTAATAAAAACCGGGATAGGAGCACAAAAGCAACCCAAATTTTCTATTGATCTGTGTCTAGGGATGACAGATCGCGCGACTAGACTAAACTTCAGTTTTATTTCATTGAGAGTTTAATAATAGTTATGTATGTATACATAAATATTGAGTTACCTAACCTAAACGATTTTGGACTGATTTTAGTTAAAGCATATACAGCTATGTGTGATTTATTGTATTTCTTACATTAATGTTATCTCAGTAGGTTATATTACATATTAAATTTAATCATAGATCGTAAAATTATTTTTTAAAATACCAAAAAATCTTGTTCACATATTTTTATAATTATTTTAATATTTAGATACATACTCAATTGTGTTTATTAATTATTTTTTTTATTGGCGCTAAAATAGTACAGATTATACCGTTACAACAAATCTATATGTATAAAATATTAAGGGCCGCATTACAGAATGGTTCACAAAACTCTTGAGCGTAGTTTTTAAGTCCCGATAGAAAACAAGGGGATGTTATAACTTGTGTATCTGTCTGTCAGATGCATCATAACTTCCGAACTCTCCAACGAAAAATCCGCATTGATTGATCGATTGATCGATCCGATCAATTTCAATGCGGATTTTTCGTTGGTGAGTCGATGTGATCGAGATGGCTATTAGTTATAAATTTTTGAGAGCATCAGCTTATGTGCTAAAGGGGAAATCCCTTAAGAAAAATCTACAGTTCCGAATGATTTGAAATTTGCTATACTGACACTTTGATGGTATTTCCACAAAAGGGTAACCTGTAGCGCAATTTATAAATTTAAAATTTGTAAAATTTACAATTTAAAAATTTGCGCTCTACTGCGCAAATGTCATCGATATTCATAGAACTCGAATATCGATGACATTTGCGCAGTATAGGATTTAGTTCCGAGATTGGAATGCTGCTGCGTCCAGTAGTTTACAGGATAACCAACTCCTTACAAAATTACCATATTTAGGCTTATTAAAATCGTCTCAGGTATCTGTATTCGTTCTTTGTTCGGTAATTTAAAAATTTAAACTAATCATGTATAAGGTAGAAACTAACTTGAAGCGTTTCTTGAGTATTGAGCACCATTCTCTAATACGGATTTCAATATTTATGAAATAATACTGTGTGTTAAAATGGAATGCGGTTAGATGACAATGGCAAAGCAAATACCTCAAAGACATAGGACGCTTTTTTATTGTCACGATACGAATAGGAACATGAGTGATATAAACTGAAATGCGTATTCGTCCATTGATAGAGCATATCGTGTCGTATCGTGGAAATAAAGAAGCGTTACTGATGTCTATAATACAGAAGCGCCCATTCTTTGTCAACAATCTGACAAGTGACTCGCTGGTCTGATGTTTTAGCTACACCACACGTTAGCTACTTTTAGCATCAGCGATTTAATCGCTTTTTGAGCGATTGAGTGCGACACACACTTAAAAACGTCAATTGCGGCTATTGAGTCACTAAAACCATTTATTTGCTGTCTAGGAGCTAATACAGTAATTGAAAGTTGCCAGGCCAGTCGCGAAGATTGACTTCCTAAAACGCGCGTCTTTGATACCGCGCCCTTATGCAAGATTTGGCGATTCAATATCGGAACAGACCTTCAACACACGATGCCAGTGCTGCGTCCGGACGCAGAGAGTGGCTAAAACTCGATACAACATCGATACACTCGCAAAATCGTCGGTCTAAATGTACCGGATGCTAAAAGTACCTACTGTCATTTTAAACATGTGTATTACAAGAAGCATGTTTAAAAAAAAAGAAATATTTGATTTTTATAGTGTATACGTGAATCATCTCACCCCTTCACTCTCCAAAGCAGCTGACAGCTCAATGAGGACTGCTTTTCGTATTGCTCTATGGTATTGCAGATGTAAATGGCGCCATTTAGTGTAAAAATTAGCCCTTGTCTTAACATATGACTGTAATGTTAGTAAATTGATGTAAAACTCGAATATAAATTAATTATATGGTTAGGAGGTCGCCAAATGAAATTAATCAGTACAAAGCGTAGTTATGATTTTTAAACGAAATACGCTAACTAGTGATAAAACGTAGCCATTTCTTATCTATTTATATGTAAATGAGCAGAATAAATATTTAGTTGGATGCATGAATTTGTTTTTTATTTCAAAAAATCAACCCGCTTATTTTCCTATATTCTGAACCTAAAATCTGAGGTGGTGGTAGGACATTTATTTTATACTCAGAAGGTAAATTTGATTGATATGGCAGATGTACTTGTTATGATTTTTTTTGGGTATGAAGACACATAAAATGAAAAATGTCCATATTTACACATACATACAAGATCGAAATGTCAACATAGAATAATGAGAAAGTAAAAAAATGCCAACATGGAAAAGTGACCAAACTCATGTCGGCTTTATTATACATAAAGTCGACATGAAAGAATAACGAAGTATAAAAATTTCTACGTAGAACAATGATAAAATATAAAAATGCCAATTTTAAATAATTTCTAGGGACAGAAACCGGTGCAAGTATATCATCCACTCTAGCTTTAAATTTAACACGTCTCCTATTAAAAATATTGCAAAATGTCTCAAGCGTACTTTACTTTACTACCTTCCTACTTACTTTTTCACAATTCGTACCATTCACAAAATGTTCAAAACATGTTTTACTTAAATAAATAAATAAATATCCATCACGCCTTATCCCCGAAGGGGTGGCAGAGGCATATTATATGCCCACTTTTCACCGTGTGGATTCCTGTCCCACGTAATAGGTGGTGAGCCCATTGCCGTGTTGAAATAGACAGACGCAGGTTGTGGCTACCTGCTGTTGAAATTTTCAAGCCGCAAGGCCTTCAACCAGGCTTAACGACTGCCATTTTACTGGCAACCGGGACCAACGGCTTAACGTGCCTTCCGAAGCACGGAAACGCTCGCAAATGTAAATGCCACAAAGTGGTCACCCATCCGAGGACCAGCCATAGTGAAAGTTGCGTAACTCAGTGATCGTTTACAGAACACAGACCGCGGGGCCACGAGCGCGTTTTACTTTCTTATAAATTGATTAATTATTCATAATCTTTTTTTAAATGTTAAAATTTTGTTATCAAATGTACTTTTAATATAAGCCGCGGGCGTCAACTAGTATGATATAAACAATAAGATTTGACTAAAAGGTCTTTGTAACCAGGCCAAAAGGATTTTTTTGTGAATATACTTACAAGTGGAAATTTTTATACTTGGTTACCTATTTTTAATTTTAGGGGGGGGGGGGGGGGGGCAATCCTTCCGAGGGCTCACAGATTGGGTGAACTTGACACAGGGAAATTAACAGATGTAAGGGATACGTGTGGTTTTGGTCTTGTCTTCACCCGTGACATACTTCGAACTCCCGTCGCAACTATTAAATCTCGTCTCATAGAAATTCTACAATAATGCATAAAAACATTGTCCGGTTCGTTAACATTTATGATGACTGCTCCGCTCTCCAGAATAGTAGCGTGATAATATAAAGCCTATAGACAGTAGGTTTAGAAGGAGATAGAAGTAAAACATTTGCTTTTAGTCATTCCAATGTTTAATTGGGTCCGTCGTTGTCCATGTGAAGAGCATATAGTAATTGTCGGCAGTTCCAAAAAAGACACCACAGTTCTCTTGTTCAGTTATTTGGATGAGGCCTCCGTTTCACCTGTTTTGTACATGCTAGTATTACGTGAGAAAAGTTAACAATTGACAAGATGTAGGGGAGACCAGGTATGAAAGTAACACGGGATGAATGTAACAGACGAATTTTAGAAAAACTATGTTAGCTATACTAATGGAAGTATCACTGCTAGGCGCCATTTGACACCACCCTTGGCCTTGTTGAGCTCATGGCGTTGTACCGATTGCTTGTGGACCTAGCGAATCGATGCCGCAAAAATAAGTCAAAAGTAAGTTTTGATCAAATTTCAAATGTGTTTGTTTTTATTAAACTAAGCTTTAGCTTACTTGTTAAGTAAAAGTTAAATAACGTACCCATTCGTCTTGCTATAATGGTATAAAAAACGGTAACTTACTAATCATATTTTAAATTATGAACGATATTTTGTCAAATTCGGGAAAATTTAAAGATAGGGATGAAAGTAACAAATTGTTACTTTCATCCCGATTATGGTCGTGGTACCTCTCTTATTGTAGGTATTTATTTAAATTTCAAGGTACTACACACTTATTTTCTTATTCCAGAAAGCATAACAAAAAGTACACAAGTATTTACAGAAGTCGACTTCTAGCCTAGCTCCGTCACTGATCGACCGTTAGCAGCCCCTAGTGACGAGTAGTCAGACAGAAACCATTACCAATACATCATTAACAAGTCGTCTGATTGAAGTCACACACACATTATCACTATATGCAAAAGAACTATTTCGGTTGAAGACTTGCAGCCTCTACAATGTGTGTTAAACTCACAACATTATTAGTATCCAGTAGCTTCTATCTCTTCATCACCATCATTACAAGACTCCTCCTGTATTAATTAAGCTCCCAATAATAGCCGTTTACATCTGTTTCTGAAGCAGATGTGGCTATTTCATCGACGTAATCTGATAATTTAACCATCCCATCTACTTCTTTAGCTACTGGTCAACAGCCATGCGAACATCGTTTAGCCCCTATTAAGTTAAGTCTTTGGCAAAAGCAGGCCCCAAGAAGATTGACGAAAAGGTAGAAAATTAGCAATAGTGACAGACACTCCAAACAAGCTTGAAATTTTAGATGAAGAAGAAAATAGCTTGTGTCCAAAGTAGTTAAAAAATCATTTGCAAACTGCTACAGATAACGTCAAAAGTTTTAGTAGTCAAGAAATCTATTAAGAAAAATGGGTGCAATGCCTAGAATGACAGCAAAGGACTCATGTAGACTGCACCAATGAAAAAAGATATGTGTGCTCCATAATTGATTATCCGATTGAAATCTCGTACGTGCGTGTATGAAGCGATTGATGAATCTTGAAGAAGCGAAAGAAGTATGCATGGATCGCGAAGCTTGGCGATCTGTCCTCTCTGACTACCCCGTCCGGGATACAGCGTGAAGATAGGTAGTTTACTTAGTTAGTTAGATTGAAATCTCATTTTTGAACCATATTGATTAGATAGGTACTTAAAAAAATTGCTGTTTAATAGAAATTATTAATATTTTTGATTTAATAATGTAAAACCTAAAAGGATAATTAAATATAAATATGTTTATTAACGTAACTTAGTTGTTTCCAATGTTACAATTATCCCCTTGCACTGTTACAACCAACCCTAGGGGTAGGGATGGTTAGATTCCACATTTTGTATATGATAGTATCTAAATATTACTGTAATAGCTAGATATTATATTTATTATAAATCTATTATATGCAATAACTTAAATTTATAAATTCCATTCAGTGGTTACCTGCAATGTAAAGTGAGGGTTCCAAATGTATAACGCTGGATATAGTGCTATAAAGCTCCGAATTAGGTCGTCTCGTAATTTTCCTTACCTAGTTTACCTAGCTCGCCTGTTTCCGCATTTGCTAGGTTTTAAGATTTCATTCACCCCATGTCTCGAGTCGGATCTTCTGTGTTAGCTTAGGTTTTTGTTACTGAATTGGCAAACATGCTTAACAGCCCGCTAAATCGAAAATGCTTTGGCAGTACCAAAGCATTTTCGATCTGCCGAGTCTGCTAATTCAATCGTGTCGAAATAGAATCGACATTGTCGTTCAATAGAAAGCGATCGGTACAATTTTGACAGTTTTCCGTAATCTACATTACAATCGTATTCCAATAGACTTCTATCGGTCGGCCGATAGATTTCTACTAACACGTATCGCGCCAGTGGCCGCTAGCATTTTTGATAGTCTACCAACATTTTGACAGCTAAAAACAGCGATTCTGGTTCTATTCTACTGCTTGTCAATAGTAGACTCGGCCCCCCGTACTCTGAGGTTGCTGGCGTCCACTAAACTCTTGCTAAAATAAACGGTCACTCGAGACGATAACCGATCGTAGCATAAAATGCTTAGCGCAGTGATTGTTTGTAGAACACGAGGTACGAGCGCTACACAACGTCCATTGGTTCCTACCTAAAGCAGATTACTTATTAGATCTTATATTCATAAGAAAATTAGGTATTATCTTATTAACGTAATTTACTCCTAATAAAGTCTCTAGAAGGCCACAGCTTTGTCATGCCAAACGATTATTGTATTTACCGATCAAATTTCTACATAATAAGCGCTCTTGGGTCAATAATTGAAGGTAGTCAATATAGAAACCGCCTTCCACGCGTTATACAGGGATCATGTTGGGTGATAGGTCCGAAGATATGGAAATAATGTTGATTTAAGCTCGTCTCTGGTTAGGTAATGAGTTAATTGGAATTTAGAAGATTTTGTTAAGACTTGTAATTTTACGTAAAAAGTACACAGACTGCAATGGTACCCGCGTGGGACGCTTTTATTAATAACTATGTGACCTCCCCAGCTTCGCCCGTGACATAGGTACTTTGTACTCCCGTCACACCTATCCTGTATACATTGTACAAAAACGCTTAAAAATTTCCCCGGTTTGTCGACATTTATTATTACTTCTCCGCTCTCCAGGGTAGTAGCGTTATAACAACACAAAAATAATTTTACAAATCCAACCAGTAGTTCCTGAGATTAGCGAGTCCAACCAAACATACAAACTCTTCAGTTTTATAATGTTAGTATAGATAAAAGCGCTCTTGCATAGGTACGTAAATACTTATAGCATTTAGGTACATATAGTAGTTATGGCCTAATGTTCCTTGAGATTGGATTCGGAGAGACCGACAGCAACTCTAAGGGTTCCTTGTTGATCATAGAGCCCTCAAGAGAAACCTCACGAACACTATTTCTTCCCTTATCTTAGGTTATCTATAAATATAGTTTATATATACCTACCTAACTAATGAAAAGGGAGAACGTATGGTAAGTACCTAGTATGAAGTACCTAGGTACCTACAGGTATGTGTAATTCTTTACAATAAGAGTTATAAATCTGACGTATCTACATAGGTATCTACATCTACACTCTCATACATATAATTAGGTACCTACTTAAAATCTAAGCGAAGAATTTCAATACTACTGGGACACACGCTTGGACGATTTCGAATCACAAAATAAGTAATACCTAGTATGAACAACACTTACCTGTAATTGGCACAATTTCTGATATCTTCAGACATATCGGCACCACACAAATCCTATGCGGACTCACCATAGCCGATAACTTCTCAATAGTACCGCCCACTACCTTAATGGACGCCGGTATATTTGACAAAATTTGACAGTTTAATGAGAGGGAAGCTTTCTCTGATGATCTGACCATTACAACATCCATTGATCGTGTGGTTGCGAATGCATTCAGTACACTGATGCAATATTTATGGATGTATTAACAAATTTACAGTTGTGAAACAAGCTCAATGTAGAATGATGCCTCTTGTCACTTATACCGTTCGAATATGTATAAAACTACGACTCGATAAGCTACTTATCATACAATGAACATCTAATTGTTAAATTAGGAAGACATTCAACTTTCTAGTAGATGAAATGACGCTGCATGACCGACTTAATAAGAAAGCATCTTCCATTAGATATGTAATGTTTTAACATTTCATAAGGCGTCTATACTTGGAGGACTATTTGTGCCGCGCTAAAAGGCGTCTGAAGCTAAGTAAGCTATCTCAAAGTAGCCTAGGTGCTTAGGTACTCGTAAGTGGTAGTAAGTGTAGCGTAGTCTGTCCCCGGTCAGAACAAATATATGTACGATCCGCAGACCATAGACGGTGGCGTGGCGTGATAGCTAGGTACACGCACACCCCTCTAAAGAACTGGGAAGCACCCGAACTCCCCAAAGAAGCGGGATATTACCCGAAAACGAGGCCGCTGTGGCGGTTAGTCTGTCAGAAGCCCTGGGGCTATGCTATGCCACCAGGCAGGTGAAAGGGCACCGTGTGGTTTTAGTCGGTAGGATACCGGCATAGCATCCATGAGAATTTTCACAGGTAAAAAAAGTTATGTGCATTAACATCATTAACATTAATACCTACTGCATTAAAACCACATTTCAAGCCACTTTTTTATGACAATTAGTATTATTTTTTTTCAATAATGCCTACTTATGAAGGCTGATATACGCGATAAGCTAAGTACAACTATCTTCATACACGATGTGTGAAATTGAATCGAGTATTATAGCTACCTGCCAAGTATTAGCGCAATTAACGCAATAGTCACATAATTAAACAATTTATGAAACAAGGGGGAAGTTTTTTCTGCGGGATTAATTAAGCTTCGGTTAATAGGTAGATATTTGCCTATACTATGTGTATGAATTCGCACTATGGATCGATTCAAGCACTAGAAGACAATCTTACACATGTTATCTGTGAGATACTGACCGATATGTTCGACAAAGTAACTGAAAATAAGATTTTACTTATGGATTATCAAAACCGTAGTGGGGCCAACAATTACTTTTAATAATCCTTCAGAATAAAATGCAAGGATTGAATTTTAACCATGTTTTGAATTAAAATCAACCTACTAAATGCCTTGTACATGTTTCGTATCAAAATTTGTGCTAAGTAGGAACTCCTTATCCTTGTTTACAAGGATACAAGACAACAAATTGTCTATTTGAGAATAAAAGAAGAAAATCTAATATTGTGAATTTGACTCGAATGTCAAATCATAAATGAAAAAATACTTCGTTTGTGTCAAATCTTAAAAGGTATTAAATAATTATTTCAAAATAAGCACTATTAGTAATTTCTTGCAAAAATATATAGGTAATTAGATTGACACAATGGCCGTCTGTTTGCCAATGGAGTCCAACCCGGACACGATGAATAAATATTTGCAAAAATTAGGCGTGTCGGATAAATGGCGTATGGTTGATGTCCTCAGTTTAGAAGACGATGCCTTAGGCTGGGTTCCACGACCAGTATTAGCCGTAGTTTTACTCTTTCCTCTATCGGAGGAATATGAAAAACATCGAAGTGAGGAAGAAAAAGCACTCCAGGGTAAAAATTCTCCACCGGCATCAGCAGATGTTTTCCATTTGAAGCAAGTACTAAGTAACGTATGCGGAACCATAGCTTTGGTGCATAGCATTGCAAACAACGTCAAGAAAATCGATATAAGTGATGGTCTTCTAAAGAACTACCTGAATGAAGCCAAAGACCTGGATGCTTCCGCTAAAGGAGCGCTCCTCGAGAACTCTAATGCAATTCTTGAAGCTTATAAGGAAATCGTGCGTTCAGAAGATGGAGGGATAGCATCTGAGGAACCTGTGAATAATCATTTTGTAACTTTTATCCACAAGGATGGCGGTTTGTATGAACTTGACGGTCGCAAGTCCGTTCCTATAAGTCATGGGTCTTCTACTCCTGAAACTCTGCTCGAAGACGCAGCGAAGGTGTGTCGCCAATTTATTGCGAGAGATCCTGAAAATATCGGTTTTACCGTTGTAGCACTAGTACCTGCAGCCTAATAGGTATTTTAGTTATTCATTAGAATATAATTTCTTTCTGTTTAATATAATTATAATTTAATTGTATTGTCAGATAGTTGTCTTATTTCTGACTTTCATGTTACATTAAGACTTTTTTTCGCCTAAATGACGCTACCCGTCCAATGGTAGCCACATCTAGCCAATTAAAGGCCACTCCCACAGTCCACAAGACCATTGACTGTGGCCCTCAACGACGTGCTTATTCACGCTTCGCCGAAGAACCCGGGGTTGTAAGTGGACGGTAACACGTACGCTGACAGAACGTTCCAAAAGAAGAGACTACTCTTTGGGACCTGGGATGATAACCTGGGATCCGTTATGAGTTCTACTGTACCATAGTGTGCCAAATACCAATGGTGAATTAAGAGTGTAAGGGAAGTAAGCGTCTGCCTATCCCCGTGCAGAAAGAACTGATGTGACTATACGTCGGTATGGGTTCTACTGGTAATAGCCGTGAACGTGACTAAGTAATATAACCTGTCAGCAAGTAGCTACATCGATATGCGGTACGTAAAATTGCTTTCATTAATAATCTTCATTAGCAAAAGCCGGCACTTTCAGATCACATAAAGCTGCATTGACGTCGATTTAAGTCCTTAACTCATAATTAATCGCACTGTATTTAACAAATCACCATCCGGTGTTCGAAACGGTGTGTTCGTCTTAATTAAGATATCTGCGCGCACTGCAAACAGGACTCCTGCATTCCTCCTTAAAATTCTGTATCTTCGGAAACTAATTAAAAATTCGCATCGCCTTCGGTCTGGTGTTCAATCGAGACGATATAACTTCATTTAAAAACGAGCAATCTTGTCCAAGATAAGAAGTGGTGAGAAAACAACGAAGAGCACAGCTCGCCACACGCGGCTACGAGACGCTCACTAACAAAAAGACATACCAAAGAAAGAACTCCAAACTTTTAAATGGAACGCGAGAGAATTCACCGCGTTAACTATGTCGATACTGGGAAGGACGCGACATCGGTAAGTCACGTCAACAAATAAATGATGCCGGCACTGAAATAAATATATAAATATTGTGTAAATAAAGAAAATAATACGGCGGGGACCCGAAATGCTTTAAATATTCAAATGAAGCGAGCCGAGGTGAAATACGAAGGTGCGCTGCTTCGAGTTGAGCCCAATTAAATCGGTGCCACTGAGGTAGAAATTAAAAACAAAAGGAAGATGACGGGGGTCCGGCGCGCATTTTTCTCATGAGTATTATTAGCGCGATTTGACCCACAGAAAAAAAATGGAGATCTAGAGGGTTGTCGTACCCGCGATCATTATCGACAAGCTGCGTTTTGTATTGTTTTGATAAGTGTGATGCGTTTGCACTGCGACGTTTTGTTGACACTTTATATTATCCGTACACATGTGATTGATAAGGGACTCTCTAAATTAATTGCGTTGAGCTTTAAACGATATTTTTTCAAGACATTTTTTCTGAATTACTATCAAATTTGAAGCTTCGCAACTGCATATTTCGTTTGTTCAGGTAGCAATAGGTATTTTTATCCTACTGGAGTGGCAAACAAGTATTTGAATTACCTGATCAAACCTACTTGTACGTTTGCAACACCAGATTTGTTAAACTCGCACAGGTGACTATGCTAAGTTGAAACGGCCAAGAAAAGACTGTGCCTTTAACTTGGCTTGATGACGACCAAGTCAACTTCAACTTATCAAAGTCTTAGCGCGCCTTCCGAAGCACAGAATCGCTTGTAAATGGCCACAAACGGTCACCCATCTCAAGACCGACCGTAGCATAAGATATTTAACTCCGAGATCGTTTACAATTTACACTGAGCTGACATGGCTATTGTTTTAATACCTACCAACCTATAACCTAGTTCATAACGAATTGGAAATTTGAGTCGTGCACAAAGTAGTGCGTCAATCAACGTTCAACTTGTGTATGGGAGATGAATTGATGGTGAAAAACAAGAGTTTAAGCTGTCTGAACTATGGCCATTAGTCATTCGATTGCCTGGTGAGAACAGATTTAATATTTGCCTATAAATCAATTACTTATGTGTGGGGAGTCGCTTACCATTTAACGCTCTATCATAGTGCTTTCTTAAACGGCTTTATGATAAATTATCTGATCGTTTTACAATTAGTTGTCGACGTATGTACCTACTATTTGTTGCGTAGTGGTCTAGTCTCGGTCAAAAGAGCATAATACAACTAGCTCTGAGTAAATCTATATACCTATTAATACGTAAAGCGAAAACTTTGTTCCACTTATTAAGAACATTTCGGGAAGGGATGAACATAAAATTTGACATAGTTACATTTATATGGAGAATAAGTGCATAATGCTTTTTTTACCATGTTAAACTCGCTTTTTGGTATATCAGCTCGGGTGGAGTTTTGAAATTGGTTTTAAACAAACTTGCCTTTTACCTCGATGAGCTCGTGGACCATAGTTCACAACTAAATGACAATGATTGAAAAAACGAAATGAAGCAATCCAATCTATAATCGGCTTAGTTTTATTTTAAGTAACGTTTTTTTAAAAATAAAATTTATAGACAAGGGTTTCTAATATACTTAGGTACATTACATACACCAACAGATTAAAAATGTTACTTAAGTCGATCGAGACAGAGATGGCAAGAACCTTTGTACGTTTACCAGGTGACCTGGCTCTAGATGGTGCCTTAGCCCAACAAAAGTCAGTAAGTAGGTACAGGCTTATTTAATGAATTGAAGTAGGAATTACTTGAATTTAACCTGACAAAAAGTTTACATTAATATTTAAAAAATCACTGGCTTTAATTTAATTAACACATTTTAAGACTTTATCTTCGCATAGAAAAAGTTTCATTAATACCATCATTATGACCTCTGCTGGCACCCGCACCATATCTCTTCAAATAAAATGCATTTATTTTCGACAATAAGGACTGCTTATTGGGTAAGTTTACCTACATACTCTAACAGAAATTCTTAACTCGTATTAGAAACTTTTAACGAAATACAAAGCGTTTCTGTACCCATTAGATTTAAACACAGTAATAGAAAACCAGCGTTGTATGACGACAGATGAGATATACTTTAAAGGTCCTTTGTAAAAGGTCTCCACAGGGGTTCCACTACAGCCTACCGACGCTCATCACTATTCAATAAGCTCCATTTATTGAAATTACATAATTTGTGTGTGAATAATGACGATTGTGATGAATCTTCGTGGGCGATGCGAGTGACTTAAACCCGATTAACTTTTGACCGGCGTACGATATTAATATGAGCCGTTCGACACTCGCTCGGCTTGGTTTAATGACATGGAAATAGACTCGGCCATAAGCCCTCGTTGACTCCATTGATTGCTGGCATCGTTTATTTGAATGGACAGTACTGTATGTTTGGAATGATTTGTAGTTAAATAAAGTGTCTAGTTCCGCTGGGAATTTAATGAGACTGGGAAATGTAATCTACACGATTCGTATAAACAAAAGTTACTTAGGCTGTAAATCAGTAGGTAGGTTATTTTAATGTCGGTAATTATAACTCAATCGTCACACATTTTTTTCATACTCTCTCGTCACGCTGAAGCAGTAAATAATCTATTTATTGAACAGTAGGCATGCTGAACATTTTGGTTTAACATTATCGAATGACAGCAGATTAGTGAATTTTAAATATTGTTTGTGATAAAAGTAGTTATCACTCTTTAGTCGTCAGTATTCAGTATCTCCAGTCAGTTTCCGATGAATGTTGTATTCATCAGAAACAGACTTTTGACGCAAAGAAAAATTAAGAAAATTCCTCCTTATAAGTATATTTCTACTTACCTACTTATACTTTTGACATAATTTAATGCGAGAGCGAATACATGTCTGGCTGCCTTGCTAGAGCTGGACAAAAAGCTAATATTGTGGACTAAGTATCCATGTTGTGCTTCAAGTTTTAATGCATATTGTTGAAACTGTTTTGTAGCCAATGTTTACAATGCCAGTTTTAAACCTTGCACTCGTATATGACGATGACGGTTGGCTAATATTAAATCAAAAATATGGCTTCAAGATTGCTATGTGGAGACTATATAGATAATTTTTGGTCATTCATTATATTTTTTTCATATCACACAAAGGCATTTTAATAAATTGATCTAATAATTCTTGAATTTCTTAAAAAGCTCGTAGTGTCGCTAACTCAGTACTTTGTAAACAGTCACTGCGTGAAGCAATTTTCGATATGGCTGGTTCCAAGATGGGTGACCGTTTCGTGGCATTTTCAATTACGAGAGTGTTCGTGCTTTGGAAAGCGCGTTAAGCCGTTGGTCCCGGTTGCCAGTAACATGACAGTCGATAAGCCAAGTTAAAGGGCTTTTGATCTTCAGTCAAAACGTGGTTGGTAAGATCGATTGTGAGGATGTTGTTTACAACGTTAAGTTTGTTCTGTTCGCATTAGCTTCTTTAAAGCACACAGTTCTAAAATTCATTTAAAGTAATTTTTCTACATGCTGTTTTGTGACTTAATGAACTGCAACGATGCGCAATTATATTCGATTACTAGGAAGAACAATTATTTTCTTTCTAAGTGAGCATTTACAGGCAGATCACGTTTGCGCCCAGTTACTATTTAAGTATATTGGGTAAGTAAGTTCTACTACGTAATTACATCTACATTGTTTAGTAATAATGCAAAAAGTTCACATAATTACAGAGCTAATTTCATTATCCTAATACTAAATAAAAACACTGGTACTGTTCCACAATATTTACTTTGTGAACCTAACTGGTTTCGTCTCACGGCGTATGCATTACACATTACAGGCGGTAAGTCCATTGCCGTATTGAAGTCGAGAGGCGCAGCACAAATTCAGACTCATCATCTGTAACGTGGGAATAAAATGCATACGGTTAAATGGGAATTATAAATTCGCAACAGTACCTACGGCATTACTCAACTAACTATACAACACGTCGTAATTTTGCTTTCCACACACGTAATTTTAATGTGACAATTTCTTGGACGTCCAGGATTTTGAGTAAACGAACGAAATTCTGACATCCCAGTACGTAGAAAGCTGGATGATATATAAACAAACATAGCACCCGTTCAGTCACATTGGCCGCTTACGACTTCCGAGAATTTCCGAAGGTACACGAGTGTCCACGAAACGCTCTCCTAAAAACGGTAAATTCTCTAAATTAACTACATTGTGACTACACTTGACTTGTATTTATTAATATGAGATGTGGATTAATTTGTGTTAGGAGCTCAATGTTTTATCGTGGACCTTTTTGTTTAGATGACTATCTCGGAATGGAGTTGAAAGAACTTGTGTTAATTGGTGGTTTGACTGGATCTACATTAGATTAGGGAACGAAAGGACGGTGTTGCGTTACACCAACGCGTTACAAATCATTGGAGAAATGCACTATCGATGATAAAATATGTTTGTTACCGGATTGTACTAGGTATTCCAGTGGGATTTATATCAACATTGTGCTTGCATATATTGTGTGTTACAACTCGTATATTTTATGTTAACGCAGATTAAAATATTTTTCTGTCTGGCTTTCTTCTATTCTTACACGAGCTCGACTGTTGAAGACATTCTCTTGAAATATTGCTTAGATATAATTTATAACCTGAATACTCGTAGATACAGAATATATTTTGTGGGCTATAGCCCAGCATAGCTGCTTCTAACAGTCAATGAAGCGATAAATTCAGGTAGAGTTTGAAGCAACTGGATAGATGCAAACATAAAATAATAGTCCGTAAACCTTCTTCAAAAATACATAAATAAATGTATAGAGAAGAAGAAAGTTCTAGAAGTATTATATAGAGTAGATACTTACATATAGACTGTGTTAGTTTTATTTTCAGGCGATCACATTGATCGTGGATTGGACACTTTAGAACTCGATGTCTGCTTTTCTTCTTTTACATATCGCTCTTTATAACATTACGCCAGGAATTTCAGGACATATACTTTCTGCTGGGACCGTGTAGAACTAGAATGGACTGATATTTAGTCCATCTATAATCGCTTGACATTTTAAGTTAAGAAGATCTGTTTCTTGACCAAAACAAGAGAAAATGCGGGTCAATTCAAATGACTGCTCATTCATTTGAGCATATTCTTCTTCGCAATACGAAAATGAAATACCGGCCAAGCTAGAGTCTGATGGATTTATAGATCTGTCTTTTCAGTATGACCGTAATTTTGGGGTTACAAATGACATCTAGTCAGCTCACAACTAATGGCCCAAAATGTCAATATGTACCTACATTATCTTAGCGTCAAAATCTGTATGAAATGTGTGGTGTATCTACAGACAGATAGTAAATATTTTACAGTCTTCATCTCAAACCACCTTTCATTATAAAGCTTAAAGCTTTTATCGTCAAATAACTTGCTTATTGCAAAAAAAGTGTTTGTCGTTGTTGTTATTGGGTTCTAAAAGGGTAGAGAGAAATTATTCTAAATTTCTTACCTTATATTTATTAAAGTAATGAAATGGATACCACGTCCTGCTAAAATGATGAGACACAGATGAATTGAGTGTCTCATAGCGTTGGAATTACGCTTGGAGGCCTTTGCAACTTTGCAGAATTATCTCACAGCAATACTTAGAGATAATTCTCAGATTAGAATATTCATTAGACAGTGGAACTCAAGTAGATGCGTCTTTATTGTCGCCTAACGAATACGATTAGGTACGTAGCAAACTTAATTAGCTAGGTACTGACGTTCGTCAAGTCTGAGATATAGTTACTGCGCAGTGGTAGTGTATGCTACTGCCGCGACTGAGGTCCAGTGTTTGATTCCCTGGCCGGAAGAAATATTTGTGTGATCTACAATTGTTTGTTTCGGAGTTTGGATGTTTCCTATGTATAATATGTATTTAGAAATTTATAAGAATGTTTATCAGTCGTCTAGATCCCAGTACACAAGCTTATATTAGCTTACTTTGGGCTAGACGGCGCTGTGTAATAACAATGTCCCACAATATTTATTTAATGTTATAATTACACAAAAATGAAATACCAAAAACCTTTGACATTTTTACTTTTGCGTATAATTATCATTATAAATATTCATGAATGTCACTCGGTAGTCAACAAAGGATATAAAACAGTTGTAGATAAAAAAATTCGGCAGCGGCCGCCCGCAGAGCGTCTTACTCCTTCAATTATGTTCCGAATGAATTCCATTAAACAAACCACGAGTTTTACTGCTGAGTATTAAGTCGACAATACTCGTAAACTCACCTCTTGATTGATAAATTTTCTTCAGTAACTGCCGGAGCATCGGCCGCGTTACGATGGCTGACGGAGCGAAGCTAAAATGGCATGGCCCCTATAATATCCCAACGTAGTGTTAATTTAAAGTAGGCCGGTTGTCCTTAGCAATATTAATATGTTGTTATTATTTAAAAATGTCGATTTTGAGGAAAAGAGTAAAGTCGGTTCTTATGTTCATTTGATACTGTTCGTGTTACTCGCGGCGAACATTCACGCTCTAAGCATTGGACTGTTTATTGTCAGAACAATTTTAAAGTTCCTTCAGTACGATGTTTTAATGTAATGATCATTTTAATACAAGATGAGGTCATAATTTATTTTATTACTACCTGTGTCTTGGATGCAAGAGTAACAAAAGTTAATTAAATATGTTAATGATTACTTGAAACGATCAATCTTCGCTATATTGAACCAGAGCTAAGACGGTATAGAAAAATCTTAGTACCTATCACAGCTTTATTCATAAATGATAAGCACTTACACTACAATCTTTAATGATAACCCTTGTACAACACATTATTTATTATTAACCTGATCGGATTCGCCTTACGGTTTTATCAAAGGCTGACACACAGTTTCTTGAATCCCTGATCTAAAATTAAAATAATATGTGTCAAACTTTGATAATTCTGTAAGGCGAAATGGGTCACGTTAATAATAAATAATGTGGAATTGTACAAGTGTTATCATTAAAGATTGTAGTGTAAGTGCTAATCATTTATGAATAAAGCTCCAATATGTACTAAGATTTTTCTATACCGTGTTATCATTAAAGATGGTAGTGTAAGTACAAATTATTTATGAATAAAGCTCTTAAATCTTGTCATAATATTGTTCGTTTACCTTTTGAAGTAAGAATAGGTTTATGAAAGGACTGATATCAATTCTAATAGATATAATAAATAGTTGTAGATACCTTTATATTGTCACATTGGCTGTTAGATATTTTCGGAAAACTGTTTGTTAGTTTCAAGAACTATCTATGTATCGTCATGTTCGGTTAATTGGTAAAGTGGTGGCCCTGTGAAGGGGGAGTGGGTAGATTAATGAGCGGCTACTGCTGCTTATCTCGCAGCATCTCGCGCATGACTGATCATCTGTCGTGCGCCTGCGCCTCCATACCCGCGTAGTGATGCGACAATTGATATCTGAATTTTGTCGATACATTCTGAATAAAAATATCGATATATTTTGTTTTATTATTCTGAATGTAACTATTTTTGGTAATGGGTGAGCGTATCCGATTGGAGAGACACGTTAAGTCGTTGGTCCCGGACAACAGTAACATGGCAGTCGTTAAATCAAATTGATGGACTTATGGACGGTTGAAAATTTTCAACAGCAGGTGGCCACAACCTATACCTGTCCATTTCTACACGACAATGGGCACGGAAATGAGACAAAAATGCATAAGGTGAATTTTTTGCGTAAAATGTGCCTCTGCCACCCCTGAGGTGATAAAGGCGTGACGGATACGTAATTATACTATAATATTCACGAACAATTCAATAAGATGAAATTGGCTAAAGAAAAAGAAACACCGAGAATTCTATCGTGGAATATCTACGTTGCACTAATTACTATTTATTTTATAAATAAAACGTCTCCATGTTTTTTTTAACTATTTTTCATTGTTCTAATGTCCATTAACGTTTTTTAAAGATTTCTTTAATTATAATTTTCTACTAAGGTAGTTTTCGTAGGTACTACTTAAGTTAGGTTAGGTTAGACAAAACTAAAACTTAATATGTTCACTGCTAATGATTATTAATGTGAGAACAAGTTATTATTGCTCTTAATATCGATAAGAGAAATTTATAAACGCCCATCTCTATAGTCGTGATATGACAGTGGCTGGTGGTTTCCCAGAACTGTATTGGTACCTTACGAGCACCGTGGCATATTCAAGCTGCCTTTTTTCTCCACACTATAGTTTTATTGGACGCATTCAAATATTTTTGTCGAAATCAAACGACGTTTAGATAGGTGCATTAGAATTAATGTTGGACATCACTTACATAAGTATGGAGGTACAGTTACTGAGAATTTGAATGTTAAATGTATTTATATGTTACAATAAATTGTTCTCACGCGATTTTATATACAATATCCATTGTTTAGTAATATTGTGTTCAGATTTTAAAATATCAGTGTTATTAGCTAAGAGATATTCTTACGGCTTCTGTATGTACCTCATTATTTTTGATTAATAGGTCTATTTTGGAAATCTGATATTATAAATGTGAAGGTTAGTGAGGATGTATGTGTGTGTGTGTAGATATGTGTTATTACTTTTCATGTACATACTATAAGAGGATTTTTAAGAAACTTAAAAAAAAATGTAGGTTTATACATCTAAGTAGCAAATAAGTTCGGTACTCGTAATATACAAAAATATTGTCAATAGACAATTAACGACAAGTAACAAGTTAAGGCCTTCGGTTTAAATTTTGACATCTTCTCGATATTTTGGCATGCATTACGTAAACCGTAGTTAGATGTAGGTTTAAACTGAAGAGTGCCACAGAAGCGCTCGTGGCCCCGCGGACTCAGTGTTCTGTAAACGATCACTGAGTTCCGCAACTTTCACTATGGCTGGTCCTCGCATGGGTGACCACTTTGTGGCATTTACCTTTGCGAGCGTTCCTGTGCTTCGGAAGGCACGTTAAGCCGTTGGTCCCAGTTGCCAGTAACATGGCAGTCGTTAAGCCAAGTTAAAGGCCTTATGGGCGGCTTGAAAAATTTCAACAGCAGGTAGCCACAAACAACCTGCGTCTGTCTATTTCAACACGGCAATGGGCTCACCACTTATTACGTGGTACAGGAATACACATGGTGAAAAGTGGGCATACAATATGTGTGCCTCTGCCACCCCTTCGGAGATAAGGCGTGATGGATAACTAAAAGTGCCACAGGCTACTTCTTACTGCCGTAAACGAATTCTTGCGGGATTACAAATTTGTAGGAAAACTAAATTTCCCGGGGGCGGAACTATGGGCGTTCTTTACTTGAGGAACTTGAACTGCATAATTGTAAACATATGTAACAGGTATTCTAGGCCTCATCAAGAACTTCGGAGCCCAAGCTAATTTCCCCTGATAGGCGTTAACCTACTGATCAACGGGCTGGAAGGTCAAACAGTTCTCGTTGCCAATAATGACAAAGCTTTACTCTTACTAGTAGCCTATAAAAACAAACTCCAAATCCTGGTCTGGTAACCAACTGAGAATACGCTAAGATGAAGATGAAGTACATTTATACGTTAAGTTGAATTTAGAAATATATAAGTATGTTTAGTACTAGTTATCTTATATCCCATAACGCAAGTTTAAGGCTAAGTTTAGACTAGATGGCGCTGTGTGGAAAGCGTCCCACAATATATAAAATGACAAAAAAGAAAGGTTTGACCGAAGGGGTGGGCTTGTATAATGTAACTACAATTTGCAAGGACCCCACGCTTGCACATCCACCAATCGTCTCAACATATAATGTTGAGACGATTGCCGTGCTGGACTTCAATTCAACAGACGGATATTATGTTAAAAAAGAAAATTGTTGGGAAACTCTGAAAACTAATTAAAATTACTTACGTTAGCTATGGGTTTTCTAGGGTAGCGTATTGGCTGTAATAAAACCTACAATTTATTGCAGGGAAGTAGAAATAAAATGTCTATAGTATTATAAAGAAGGTTATCATCATCTCCAACCCCTCTTAATCGGAGGCGAGGTCGCGGTGGTGGACAAAGTCTATCAGTTGTTGCCCTTCTGTTAGCTCTCCCCGGGACAGTGTGACATTAGCCCATTTATTTTTGGATAGGTAAATGGGCAAATGGAATGACACCCTGTGGGTTTAGTCGGTAGGAGTTCGGCAGAACATCAATGAGGATTTCGACCCGAAAAAAGTAGTCTCTCTCCAAGAGAGACTAGCAAATATAGCACATCAAACTTAAATTACCCTAAAGTAACATTGTTAGACATATTTACGCTTGCAACTAGATGGCGTTAGTAGTATTCTATAACTGTCGTTTACTTGTGAAATCTAAGTACCTTGGTGTTTGTACATACATACATATTGTCACGCCTTGATCCCCGAAGGGGTAGGCAGAGGCACACTCCATCATCATCCGAGCGTCTGTCCCAGTTGCGTCTCGCGACGCCCGGGGTCCGCTTTCCTACATTTTCTCCTCCACTTCGCACGGTCGTCGGCATCCCCTGTGGTGAGACCATTGGCACGCATGTCATCCCTTACGACGTCAAGCCAGCACTTCTTGGGTCTTCCCCTCTTACCGGGACCCGGCGGGGCTGACATGGCCAGACATTTGTTACCTACGTAGCCCGGCGGTTGCCGCAAGACGTGACCATACCAACGAAGGCGACACTCTTGCAACTTGTCTGCAATGTCACGGACGTGAAGGCTGCCGCGGATGCGAGAGTTCCTCACGCGGTCCATCCGCGTGACTCCACACATCCACCGCAGCATCTTCATTTCCGTGACACGCAGCTCCTGCTTGTGTCGCTCCAATATCGGCCACGTCTCACTGCCATGTAAAAGGACAGGTCTAATAATGGTTTTGTAGACCTGTCCCTTCAACCGGATCGGCATTTTAGGGTCACAAATGACACCGGTCATCTCCCGCCATTTGGCCCACGCGGCAGCAATGCGTGACTTGACATCGCAATCGATGTCACTGGACGTGTGAAAAACAGATCCCAAGTATTTAACCTGGTCCGTGCGCTCGACCAAATCACCGCCTATGCGGACGGATGTGGGATCTGTCGAGTTTAGTGCCAAGTACTCGGTCTTCGCCACATTTAGTTTCAGACCGCCGTTCTCAAGCGTCTCCTTCCACGCCTTTACACGTCGCACCAATCTGCCCCTGTCCGCGTCTGCCAGCGCAATATCGTCAGCATACATGAGCAACCATGGAGGCTGCTCATGCGGGTTTCTGATGCTGTCCGACAATTCGTCTAATATTACACTGAACAGAAGCGGACTAAGGACAGAACCCTGGTGTACCCCGACGGTGATGGGGAAGGGTTTCGTGTCGCCAACAGCAGTCCGAACCATTGAGTCGGAGTCACAGTACATGTCCCGGATAGTGTCAATATAGACCTCTGGAACTCCTTTGGACCGCAGTGCCCACCAGATCATCGCACGAGGAACACAGTCGAAGGCCTTCTGCATATCTAGGAACAAACAGTGCAGAGGCGTGTTCTTCGACCTGTATTTCTCTGCGACAACCCTCAGGGCAAAAACAGGGTCCGTGGTCCCATGACCAGGGCGAAACCCATATTGACACTCCGAGAGAGTACACTCCTGCCGGATCCGAGAGTCTATAATCCTCTCGAAGATCTTCATGGTGTGGGACATCACCTTAATACCGCGGTAGCTCCCGCACTCCTGCACTGACCCCTTACCTTTGAAGACTGGAGTAATAATACTTAGTCTCCATTGGTTTGGGATCTGCCCGCTGAGGAGTATGCGGTTAAAAAGGTTTACTAAGATGCCCACACCGCGAGGACCCATCGCCTTCCAGGCTTCGATGGGGACTCCATCGGGTCCGACAGCTTTCCGATTCTTCATGCGGCGAAGCGCAGTCAGGACTTCTCCAGGCGTTACCGGTGGCACTAGTCCTTGATTCGGAGGGAGGTCCGGAGGCTGCACCTCTTTATGCTGCTTATTAAGCAGCTCGTGGAAGTACGAGCGCCATCTCTCCTTTACCGCGAGGTCTTCGCTTAACAGGTTGCCCTCAGGGTCTTTTACACAGCGACACTTGGATATATCCTGTGCCGCTTTGACCCTGGAGCGCGCCAGCTTATAGATGAGCTTCTGCCCCTCAGACGATTCCAGCTTATCATACAAAGGTTGTAAGTGGTCTCATCTGGCTCTGGCTACAGCTCTCTTTGTGGCGCGCTTGGCAGCCCTGTACGCGTCGCGGTCTTCGGAAGATCCGGTCGCTTGCCACTTTTTAAAGAGGGCTTTCTTCTCCCTGGTCTCCCTCAGGACTGCGTCGTTCCACCACCAAGTTTCCTTGTCACATTTGCGTCCACCCTTAGACTCACCGAGCACCACCTTCGCCGCTCCAAGGATGGCCGCCTGAACTTTGTCCCAGTAATCTTGAACTGGTTCGCCTTCAGTGTCGGTGCACTTGTCACCGACAGCTGAGACGAACTCCTGGGACCTAGTTTCATCAAGCAGCCACCATCTGATGCGGCGCTGGCACCGCTCGATGCGTTTGCCTTTAGGCTTCACGCAGAGGTCCATGACAAGGAGACGGTGTTGTGCAGTAAGACTCTCACCGGGTATGACCTTGCAGTTGGCCACCTTGCCGATGCTGTGTCGCCTAGTGAGTAGGAAATCGATCTGAGTTGTACGCCTCCCGCTCTTGTAGGTGATGAGATGTTCGGATTTCTTTTTGAAATACGTGTTCACAATGGCCAGATCGGCAGCCGCACACGTTCTGAGGATAGTTTCTCCTTCAGTGTTGCGGGTGCCGTATCCAAAACCACCATGAACACGTTCAAACTCCTCACACCTCTCACCCACATGACCGTTTAGGTCGCCGCCCAAAACGATTCCCTGTGACAACGGAATGCTCCGAAGCACTCCCTCGAGTTGGCCCCAAAACGACATCTTATCGGCGTCGCTACAACCGGCCTGTGGCGCGTAGGCACTTATCAGGTGGGTAATAATCCCATCGATAAGCACCCTCACGATCATAAGCCGGTCGCTACAGCGTTTCACCTCCAAGATGCCGCTCTGCAGCCCTTCGGAGAGCACCACGGCCACCCCGTTCTCCCCACCAGGCGCACCCGTGTAGTACAGCTTGTAGCCTTTCTGCAAAGGCCGGGCTCTGTTGCCCTTCCACCGAGTCTCCTGCAGGAACGCCACGTCCACCCTCCGCCTGGAGAGTACTTCGGCCAACTCTACCGCACGCCCAGTCAGCGTGCCAATGTTCCAAGATGCGAAGCGGATTCGGGTTGGGGCTAACTTCTTTAGCCGTGCTGGCCCGACACACGGCAGCCCTAGCCCACTTGCCACAGGAGTCGGGCGGGGCTCCTGCGCGCCGTTTTGCGGCGGCGCCCTATCCCTAGCAGCATTCCTTTTACTTCTTTTCATTATTTGTTTCGGCGGGTGGCTTTTATGGGAGCGACGCCCTCAGACCTCCCAACCCCAGAGGGGAAAGCAGAGGCACACTATACGCTCACATTTCACCGTGTGCATTTTTGTCCCACGTATCTAAGATGATATTTAGAATCACACTATGATATCATACCAAAGACAATTGCAACGTTAACGTATGAACATTTTTACTGTAAAAACGGAAAGGTTACTCTGTAAAATAGTTTCAATATAAGTATTAGTATCACGCAACACGATCTTCTCAATTCTCTTCATCACTTTACCACAAACTATGTATATCCTCAGAACTAAAAATGATACTTATTATTTAAGTTTACCATAGGAACTTACTCCTGGAATAAAATGTAACCTATGTCCTATTCTAATGTAAAGCTCTATTACTTTCAGAAAACTAGATAAAAATCACTTAAATAGCTTTTGCGTAAAAGCGTAATAAACACATCCATAGAAACTTTCATATTTATAATAGGTATTAGCAGGATTGTAATGAGGTGCATAAAGTTTGTTTCTTTGAACGAGCTGATCATATGGAACTACAAATCCAATTGGACTGCCTCTGTGGCGCGGTGGGAGTGCATCCGACTGCTACGCAAGAGGTCGTGGGTTCGATTCCCACCCAGGATAAAACTTTGTGTGATGAGCACGATGGTTTATTCTGTCTGGGTGTTATTTATCTATAATATGTATGTATTTAGAAATATATAAGTATGTTTATCAGGTATCTAGATCCCATAACACAAGCTAATATTAGCTTACTTTGGGCTAGATGGCGCTGTGTGAAAAGTGTCCCACATTATTTATAATTCCGCGAAAATGAAAAAGGAGTTCCGCGCAATTGGGACTCAAGATAGTCAGAGAAAAATTTAATACGAACAAGCGCTTGGAAATAACTTCAACAGTTTCAATGATATGTCTGGTTACACCCAGAACCCTATTTACAATATTTTGTAGACGTTAAGCCGTTGGTCCCGGTTGCCAGTAAAATGGCAGTCGTTAAGCCTGGTTGAAGGCTTTATGGGTAGCTAGAAAAATTTCAACAGCAGGTCGCCACAGTCTGCGCTTGTCCATTTCAACACGGCAATGGGCTCACCACCTGTTACGTGGGACAAAAAAATGCGTACCGTGAAATGTGAGCGTATATCTAGTATGCCTTTGCCTACCCCTTCGGGGTTAAAGGCGTGACAGTATGTATGTATTCATGTTATACATACATACATACTGTTGTTATGTGTCAGAGTTTAAAGAAGTACAAAATAGAATAACACAATCACACCTTCACTTTTCGCAATCTTCAGTATCACCCACGTATGTGTTTAGAATTCTGAGAAAAACCACGAGAATTCACTTAGTAAATTGTTATTTCTCAACCTTTGTTTATTAAGCAAAGACCACACCTATTGTTAAAACAATTTGCGGCTTCACGTCAACACGTTGTAATTTTTTAAATTACACCTCGGAACACTACACTCGGTCTCAAATCGCGTGATTTCTGGCAGTAATTCTCTTGATCAATATATCTGTAACTTTATGAGTGTGGGCAGTTGACAAGTAAAAAAAAAACCTTAATATTATTCCAATATTGTGTCATTACTCACAATGCATGTCCGAGTATCATATTAAACGTTAACGACCTCATTTTTATAATTATATGCAGAAACAATGTCTCTAAATAAAGCTTATGGTATCTGTCTCAACTAGAATTTCAAAATATAATGGTCGAAGATTGGGAACCACGCTCACAATAGGCATCAGGTGGCTGGCAGCTCTCGTGCCGGGGCGCCTTCTATTGCCCACTGGATCGCTCTCCACCCCCTCTTCTCAGAAGGCTGTTTGACAACAACTCGTAGCGGGCGTAGCTTAAACTCCTTCGAGAGATCCCTCAACAAATTTGACAAGTGGCAAATACAAGATCAATAATATAACACTGGATCCTTCTGCTGCATTAGTATGCTGTAATAAAAATAGCAGTCTACCGAACGCAGAACCTAGAGATTATAAAAACGATAAAAATATCATTTTTATGGCTAGTACTAATTTAAATTCATTTATGTCATTTGTGCTCGAGAAAATCGTTGTGGTAGAGGTTAAATCCTATATTTTCACTAAAATCCAATGGTAATCTGGGATCCTTGCACAAATGATGTTCTTTATTTATAATCTTTATTTTATAACTTTGGTCTTCCCACCTTCATTAAGTTACTTCTAGTAGTAGTTAATAAGTTCAATAAGTTACAACTAGTAGTAGTAGAGCAAAATTGCTGAACGACTTGCCGTTGCGTTTAGGTAGTAGTACCTAAAAGCATTGGCAACTTGTTTAGCAATTTATTATTACAGAACCTTGAAAGTGCAGTTTTTTTGCACTGTAAAATGTTCTTTATCAACTAATTAACCAAAAACTACTGCCTCAAAATTTTCGACATCTAAGATAATATATTTATCAGCACTGTCAGTTTACTAAGTTCGTAAAAAGCTATAAAAATATTCATACAATTCGCATGTCAGTAAAAGATATCGATGTAGGTCCATACAACAAGCTCACAAATCTCCACCCAGAAGCATTCGGACGTATAAATTAATCGTTCATTTAAATACAAAGACTAATTTAATAAGTGAACCGACTCCCAAATGTCAAAGATGTTCATATAAAAAACGAGAAAGAAATATGTTGGAGCGCTGGGAGAACAGAATGCTTCGATCGCTCGGTGTCATGGGAAATGTGAGTTTTTTATACTCCAAATAAATTGGGAGTCATTTTTAAAGATGCTTTTTTTGTCATTGAGGACAATGGGTGGACAAGAGTCTGTTAGGTAACGTTTTTAACATCATTATAAATGAAAAGCTTTGAGTGATGATGGGTGGCTGTGTGGCCGTTATGGGTAGGAAGTTCTGGGAAGGCGGGTTTCTTAGGTGGACATACCTATACATACATTATGAGTGATTAGATGACCCGGTGAACTTTTTATCGTAAGTATTTTATAGTAAGTTATAATAAAATCAAAAACAGCCTGTACGTTTCGGAATGAACTACTCAATGTAGTAAGCATAGATCAGTAGCTAATATAATGCTTCACTACCACTTTCGGTCATCTTCCGTACGCCAGGTTGTTAGGCAATCTTGCACGAGTCTTATCCATGCGAGAACCTTTCGGGAATCACACATGAACCGGGTATTTCTTTCGGCTACATTTAATTACGAAGTGAGGCTCAAGTATTAGCCCTATCCTCTATCTTATAGATGTCAGCAAGCTTCTCAAAAAAAGACGTCCAATACGTCATATCCGGACATATGTCAGTGGCGATTTCAGTGCCTGAAGTCATTACTAGCATCTCTCCTCTTAAGACCCTGCGGTGTTTTGGATAATGGTTCCCAAAAAAAGGAATTATCTAGTATTTAAAATATTTTTCATAGACATTATATAGCTCCATGCATCTTTGAAAAATATTAAAACTTGTTTAGCCAAGCACTATTAATAATCGTATTTTGGGAACTGTCAAAATTATTTCTCATTTATATTTTTTGCCAGTTTGTCACTGTCCCAAACTATGTAGCGGTCATTCGATCCTACTACAACAAAAAAGGTTTATTGTCACAATAATAAATATTTTTAAAAACAATAACGTCCCATATCAATAAAAGAATATCCATGCCATAAAACTATGATAAAAATCTTCATTCACTTCCGTTCAAAAATGAATGCAAAAAAAAAATTTTGTTCAGAACTGACATTCTTGCGGCCACGAAGGACCGTGGGACAATTCCGAGGTCCCCTGGGGTCTGGCGCTGCAGTAGCCTCCACAAGCGCCCCGCAGGCTTGCCACTTACCAAAATAATATTTAATTATGATTGGTTATAATTATTATAAATTAATTTACAATCGGGTTTTGACAGTTATGAATAAGATTCAATATATAAATAAGCTTGTTTTTAAGGCATTAATATAATTTCACACTTTTAATTGTTTTATTCTGATTGTACTATTTAGGGGTATGGTAGGGGTGTAAGGGGCCCCACCAAGATCTTCGGGCCCCAAGTCAACCTCCCGTGCTAGTGCGTGCACCTGCTGATTAACGGACGAGGCTCTGGCGCTGGCTTTCCCCTCTGGGGTTGGGAGGTCTGAGGGCGTCGCTCCCATAAAAGCCACCCGCCGAAACAAAAATGAAAAGAAATAAAAGGAATGCTGCTAGGGATAGGGCGCCGCCGCAAAACGGCGCGCACGAACCCCGCCCGACTCCTGTGGCAAGTGGGCTAGGGCTGCCGTGTGTCGGGTCAGCACGGCTAAAGAAGTTAGCCCCAACCCGAATCCGCTTCGCATCTTGGAACATTGGCACGCTGACTGGGCGTGCGGTAGAGTTGGCCGAGGTACTCTCCAGGCGGAGGGTGGACGTGGCGTTCCTGCAGGAGACTCGGTGGAAGGGCAACAGAGCCCGGCCTTTGCAGAAAGGCTACAAACTGTACTACACGGGTGCGCCTGGTGGGGAGAACGGGGTGGCCGTGGAGCTCTCCGAAGGGCTGCAGAGCGGCATTTTGGAGGTGAAACGCTGTAGCGACCGGCTTATGATCGTGAGGGTGCTTATCCATGGGATTATTACCCACCTGATAAGTGCCTACGCGCCACAGGCCGGTTGTAGCGACGCCGATAAGATGTCGTTTTGGGGCCAACTCGAGGGAGTGCTTCGGAGCATTCCGTTGTCACAGAGAATCGTTTTGGGCGGCGACCTAAACGGTCATGTGGGTGAGAGGTGTGAGGAGTTTGAACGTGTTTATGGTGGTTTTGGATACGGCACCCGCAACACTGAAGGAGAAACTATCCTCAGAACGTGTGCGGCTGCCGATCTGGCCATTGTGAACACGTATTTCAAAAAGAAAGCCGAACATCTCATCACCTACAAGAGCGGGAGGCGTACAACTCAGATCGATTTCCTACTCACTAGGCGACACAGCATCGGCAAGGTGGCCAACTGCAAGGTCATACCCGGTGAGAGTCTTACTGCACAACACCGTCTCCTTGTCATGGACCTCTGCGTGAAGCCTAAAGGCAAACGCATCGAGCGGTGCCAGCGCCGCATCAGATGGTGGCTGCTTGATGAAACTAGGTCCCAGGAGTTCGTCTCAGCTGTCGATGACAAATGCACCGACAATCAAGGCGTACCAGTTCAAGATTACTGGGACAAAGTTCAGGCGGCCATCCTTGGAGCGGCGAAGGTGGTGCTCGGTGAGTCTAAGGGTGGGCGCAAATGTGACAAGGAAACTTGGTGGTGGAACGACGCAGTCCTGAGGGAAACCAGGGAGAAGAAAGCCCTCTTTAAAAAGTGGCAAGAGACCGGATCTCCCGAAGACCACGACGCGTACAGGGCTGCCAAGCGTGCCACAAAGAGAGCTGTAGCCAGAGCCAGACGAGACCACTTACAACCTTTGTATGATAAGCTGGAATCGTCTGAGGGGCAGAAGCTCATCTATAAGCTGGCGCGCTCCAGGGTCAAAGCGGCACAGGATATATCCAAGTGTCGCTGTGTAAAAGACCCTGAGGGCAACCTGTTAAGCGAAGACCTCGCGGTTAAGGAGAGATGGCGCTCGTACTTCCACGAGCTGCTTAATAAACAGCATAAAGAGGTGCAGCCTGCGGACCTCCCTCCGAATCAGGGACTAGTGCCACCGGTAACGCCTGGAGAAGTCCTGACTGCGCTTCGCCGCATGAAGAATCGGAAAGCTGTCGGACCCGATGGAGTCCCCATCGAAGCCAGGAAGGCGATGGGTCCTCGCGGTGTGGGCATCTTAGTAAACCTTTTTAACCGCATACTCCTCAGCGGGCAGATCCCAAACCAATGGAGACTGAGTATTATTATTCCAGTCTTCAAAGGTAAGGGGTCAGTGCAGGAGTGCGGGAGCTACCGCGGTATTAAGGTGATGTCCCACACCATGAAGATCTTCGAGATGATTATAGACTCTGGGATCCGGCAGGAGTGTACTCTCTCGGAGTGTCAATATGGGTTTCGCCCTGGTCATGGGACCACGGATCCTGTTTTTGCCCTGAGGGTTGTCGCAGAGAAATACAGGTCGAAGAACACGCCTCTGCACTGTTTGTTTCTAGATATGCAGAAGGCCTTCGACTGTGTTCCTCGTGCGATGATCTGGTGGGCACTGCGGTCCAAAGGGGTTCCAGAGGTCTATATTGACACTATCCGGGACATGTACTGTGACTCCGATTCAATGGTTCGGACTGCTGTTGGCGACACGAAACCCTTCCCCATCACCGTCGGGGTACAATAGGGTTCTGTCCTTAGTCCGCTTCTGTTCAGTGTAATATTAGACGAATTGTCGGACAGCATCAGAAACCCACATGAGCAGCCTCCATGGTTGCTCATGTATGCTGACGATATTGCGCTGGCAGACGCGGACAGGGGCAGATTGGTGCGACGTGTAAAGGCGTGGAAGGAGACGCTTGAGAACGGCGGTCTGAAACTAAATGTGGCGAAGACCGAGTACTTGGCACTAAACTCGACAGATCCCACATCCGTCCGCATAGGCGGTGATTTGGTCGAGCGCACGGACCAGGTTAAATACCTGGGATCTGTTTTTCACATGTCCAGTGACATCGATTGCGATGTCAAGTCACGCATTGCTGCCGCGTGGGCCAAATGGCGGGAGATGACCGGTGTCATTTGTGACCCTAAAATGCCGATCCGGTTGAAGGGACAGGTCTACAAAACCATTATTAGACCTGTCCTTTTACATGGCAGTGAGACGTGGCCGATATTGGAGCGACACAAGCAGGAGCTGCGTGTCACGGAAATGAAGATGCTGCGGTGGATGTGTGGAGCCACGCGGATGGACCGCGTGAGGAACTCTCGCATCCGCGGCAGCCTTCACGTCCGTGACATTGCAGACAAGTTGCAAGAGTGTCGCCTTCGTTGGTATGGTCACGTCTTGCGGCAACGTAGGTAACAAATGTCTGGCCATGTCAGCCCCGCCGGGTCCCGATAAGAGGGGAAGACCCAAGAAGTGCTGGCTTAACGTCGTAAGGGATGACATGCGTGCCAATGGTCTCACTACAGGGGATGCCGACGACCGTGCGAAGTGGAGAAGAAAATGTAGGAAAGCGGACCCCGGGCGTCGCGAGACGCAACTGGGACAGAATGCTCGGATGATGATGATGATGATTGTACTATAAGTAGGTAATTGATCGCTGCATATTTTGCATAAGAATTTTACGAGTACATGCGTTCAAGAATAGGCATGGTCTATGTACCACAAGAGTACTAAAGATAAACATATAAATAAATCATCATATACCTACAATGTCTTACAGGTCAATGGTAAAGATTGTAATAAAATATTATTGAAAACATTAAGCTACGTCGTTCTGTTGCAAACTGAACTTTATTGTAATGGATTACAATAAAGTTCAGTTTGCTTGCTATATGTTAGATACACAAAATGCTTGGTGTTCATATCTTAAACGAAACATGCAAAGTATTTCTTTAACGATCTCTTATTTTTTATACGGAATCTTCGAATTTTAACCTCTAGTTACTGGCTCAAACAGATCATAAGATAGGAGTTGTTTAACTTTTTTTTGGACCCATAAAACTACCATAACCGCCTATGATATTTAAGTATCGACAGATATATCTGGGACGGTTGGAACACAGCCGCTCTGCTGATAAAAGATGATAGAGTAATGGACGAGATAGTGTGTCTGCTACCGAATCTGATAGGCCACAGTAGCCCGACGTCCCGACGTACATTCACTCATACAACATTAACTTTATTGAATTCCATTCTAATGACCGATCGACATCTCGCCCGTCCGGTTTGATTCTTAAATAAATGCTCATAACGACTCGACCGCGACAAAGCTAACACGACGAGCTAATTTTAAGAAGCAGTCCGAATGACATCAATAAACCGTTATCTAGAATGGCCCCGTGTAAACCAAGTATACGATCAATAAATGATTCGACAAGTGCCGGCGCTGAAACCTTAATCGGCCATGCAAAATCCCAAAAGGAAGAAAACAGCAATATTTATAACACTAAACAAAAAATACGTTAATAAAATGAAATGCGAAAACTTTCAACTTTTATACTTATCGGTACTAAAAATATAATAAAAATGCAACCTTGGTAGGCACATTGCATTTCTGACAAGTCAAAATCATTATGAAGATGGTACTTTTAACCGCAAAATGTATGCTTACAAGACTCCTAAAATCTGTCATCGTAAGTTAAGCAATACATAAATCGTTGAGAATTTGACACCGCAAGAGCGAGTCCCCCATTTAATTTATCACCTTCCTTAAACATGGAACATGATACGACTATAGAATTCATTTAACACCATAGATCTACCTACAGAGTAGATTTTGTAACATATAATATTATTGTACAGATTACATATTGATATGATCGTTATATAAGGAGCGAAACAGTGGGTATCAGCGGCTAATCACGAACACAGGTAGCACATCACTATCATCTCAGTCGAGACTTACGATACATTCCGGTTATTAATGAATCTGAGCCATTTTCGAATTTCGCTGCCGCTTGGACAGAGTATTGACAGGTGTTTATTTATCACTGTCTACTTGACTCATAGGGAGGCATCATTCACTGCAAGTATTTGAATTAGTATGCAACGAGTACCTGCTTCGCTTTCATAACTGCGTTTTGAAACATTGAACTCATTATCGATCATAAAAATTCATTATAAAGAAAATCAAACAGAATTCCGTTTGATCTAGGATCGTCTTCACTGTTTTCCTTAGGAATAATCGATTACATTATCATATTATGACGAAGCTGTCAGCAACTACGAGAATCGATGTTTACTATCAGGTACTTAAGAATGTAATTAGCTTAATAAAAACAAAACTTCGTCGGAAAGAGCTAGTCAAGCGTTTCCATTCGTCTATCAAGAAGCCCGCGCCGTATCACCGGTTAATTGATGATTATTGGGTTTCTTTGTATACCTTTTTCATTATTGTTTATTTATTCGATAATTTTTTAGTTAAATAATTATTATTAGTTAAATTTGAAATAAGTTTAATCATAATAATAATAATAATCATAATAATCACTGTAATAAGGTGTGTAGAAATGCACAACGCCAGTATATTCATGCATCAGTTGATAATGGTGATCCATCTAAAGTATGGAGATTTTTGAAAAGTATAGGAGTTGGAAAACCTAAAGAAAATACTATTCCTAAAACTGTTGACCTCGAAGCACTTAATTTGCATTTTTCATCTTCGTCCAATTTTGGTGGGACCGCCAAGATAAACACACTTAACTGTCTTTCATTACTTCCAACTCCTAATTATCCGCGCTTCTCCTTTGATCCTTTCACTGATAGTGATGTTAAGAAGAGCATTATGTCAATTACATCAAATGCAGTGGGAAATGACTGTGTAAGCCGTAACATGATCATACCTATCCTTGATCAAATACTTCCTGTTCTGACTCATATTTTAAATTTTTCTATTGAAAGGAATCTCTTTCCATCTGTTTGGAAAGAAGCTCAAATTATACCTATACCAAAAAAGGGTAATCCATCGTCTTTTTCTCACTACCGCCCTATCTCTATATTACCTTTCCTTTCTAAAGTTCTTGAACGCCTTGTCTATAACCAGCTCAATACTTTCCTCTGTACAAACACTTTGCTTAATCCTTTTCAGTCTGGTTTCCGTCCTGGACACAGTACTGTGACTACCCTGGTCAATGTTACGGACGACATAAGAGCAGGCATGGAAAACGGCAATGTCACTGTATTATCTTTGCTCGATTTTAGTAACGCCTTCAACACTGTGGATTTTGAAATCCTACTTGGCATACTTGGCTCTATTAACATATCTCCTACGGTGATTGCTTGGTTTCAAAGTTACCTGTCTGGCCGCCGGCAACGTATACGCATAGAAGATTCCCTGTCTTCTTGGTGTAATATTTCAGCTGGTGTTCCGCAGGGTGGCGTTTTATCTCCTTTACTCTTTGCTATATTTATAAATACGATCTCCCAAAAATTAGTTTCATCCTACCACCTTTATGCAGACGATTTACAAATATACACACAAGCGCCATTGAAAAAGTTGCCGGAAGCAATTGCTACAATTAATTTGGATTTAGAACGTGTATGCGAATGGAGCCTTAATTATGGGCTTCAGGTAAACCCTTCAAAGACTCAGGTCATTATCGTGGGTAGTCCCTGGATAATATCACGTATAGACTACACACAGTTGCCCCAGGTTATTTTTAATGGTATTCCTATCAATTTAAGTGATACGGTTCAGAACTTGGGCATACACATCGATAGGACTTTGTGCTGGGATAAGCAACTACAAGAAGTTGGACGCAAAATATTTGCATCTGCAGGATCATTGCGCAGATTACGTAATTTTCTCCCTAAAGTCACTAAGATTGCGCTCGCACAATCTCTTTTACTCCCAATCCTTGATTATGCAGATGTCAGCTATCTTAATCTCACCGAGGAGCAACTTGACAGGCTTGAGCGTCTTCAAAATGTTTGTATAAGATTTATATTTGGCCTACGCAAATATGATCACGTGTCCGAATACAGAAAAACGCTTAAGTGGCTCCCAATTCGTCTTCGACGGAATACTCACGTTCTCTGCTTATTATACAGTATACTGTTCAATCCTTTCACGCCTCGATATCTTAAAGAACGTTTCGGGTTCCTTCATGACACACATTCTAAATTTTTAAGGTCATCAGAGAATTTGAAACTGGGAATGCCTCAGCATTCCACAAATTTCATGGATAAATCCTTTACGGTACAAGCGGTCCGCCTGTGGAACGCTTTGCCTGTTTCCATAAGACGAGCACAATCCCTGCTATCGTTCCGGAGGATGTTAAAGGATCATTTTCTGGCTATGTCTGTTTAGTACTAGGTGCGTGTCTCCTCGTGTATGTATTGGTATATAATGTAGATATTTTTCTTATTGTGTATATTCTTATGTAAGTATTTATATGGTTTTTAAGTGTAAGTATGTATTGTGCACTACCTTTATCAGTTCCACGATTTTCTATCCATCCAAAGGTTGCCTGGAAGAGATCGCTTTTAGCGATAAGGCCGCCTATTGTACATTAAATTTAAACTCTTATTTTTTCTTAAAATGTGTTCCTTTTATGGTGTACAATAAAGAATATTTATTATTTATTATTATTATTATTAATAATGAAAAAACCCAGTGATGCCCTCGACTACGTACAAGAAAGGTATTTAATATGTTTTACATTTTTTGCACAAAAGTCAATTATTTTTATAATACTTAATAGTAGTCTAGAATGATATCAACATCGTTCTAGTCGTTCTCAATTCAATAGCTTTCATTTTCAATCGCTTTTTTGGTATTACTATCAAGTACAAATTCGCGTGTACTCGTAATAATTAAAAAGATGTTATATGGAGATTACAATTTATTAAAAATAGATGCTAATTAATATAATATGAAGACTATATACTGCGCCGACCCGACGAAGTAAATTGGGACAAGGCCAAGAGGATGATGCTAATTAATATAATAATTAGCAATGTTGAGTTTGAATTATTCAAGTCCTTTATAAAGTAATCATCCTTGTCTATGCGTCCTTTTTTGTTACAGACACAACATTTTTCCTTTTTTGCCAATTTCCCGATACGGTACGATATTGTTGAGAACAAGTTTATATGAGTAGGTTAGTACTTCGCTACAAATCATTATACATTAATTAAGAACTTTCCTATTAATTAGGATGCTGTTATGATAGTCATTCGTGTTTTAATGATTGAATCGAAACATCATCGTTCATCTGTTAGTAATTAATGTCATTTGTAGTTTTAATTAATAAGGGTCTTCGACGATATCATTAATATGTTCACTTGCATTAAATTAACGTCATAAAGATTATTAATGTACCTAGTTTAAGAATATCTTTTTGTTTTTTTACGAAAAGAAAAACCTCTTTTTGTACGATACCAGATGTCATGTTTAATAGTTTCTAAAGTCAGTGGAATAACCGGAGAATCAGTGTGGCACGTGCGACTGTCATTGAAACAAGCCGCCAACGACTTGTTGTCTGTCACATATGAGGATTCCAAGAAATATATGCAGTTCTGAGAGCACAACATGGGCCGTACGTTCCTAAATCTAGATTCGGAAATTGCAGTACGTGATTTAGAGGCTTCATCGTGTAGGCGTATGTCTATTTGATGTCCTCTTTCTTTGTGTTCCGAGAACATTTTCTTTTTGTACCTACACTAATTTTATGATAAGCAAATTGTACATGGAAAAGTACATCGTATACTACAATAGTACTAGTGTCATAAAACCTCAGTATAGTAGAACAACTCCATACATCTATACAAATAAATAAAGTTAAAGTGTCTGTTGGTGATTCTAAATTAACAACGTTATAATAAATGCATATGAAATTATATTCGGTATTTACATATATTATCACGGCTTTATCCCTGAAAGGATAGGCAGATGCATACTATTCGCCCATATTTCACCGTATGCATTTTTGTTCCATATAACAGGTGGTGAGCCCATTGCCGTGTAAAAATGGACAGGCGCAGGCTGTGGCGACCCGCTGTTGAAAATTTTCAAGCCGCCCATAAGACCTTCAATCAAGCTCAACGACTGCCATTTTACTGGCAACCGGGACCAACGGCTTAACGTGCCTTCCGAAGCACGGAAACGCTTGCAAATGTAAATTCTACAAAGTGGTCACCCATCCAAGGAGCTGTCTGTTTATTTTGGCTTATCTCTGAAACGGCTGGACCGAATTCAACGAGACATTCACTGGGAGATAGCTGATGTTATAAGGAGTAACATAAGTTACATTTTATTGCGGTATTCACACAAGAACAGGAACTAAGCGTATAAACCGCGGAGCGTCCGCTAGTGCTTAGGTAATAAGAATAGTAGTGCAAACAAAATTTGTTGTTTCGCAAGAATTTACAAGCTGATGGCGAGCGAGGGGCTCGCACGCGTCCGCAGCAACATAAATACGAATTCGATAGCATACTAACATATATTATTGTATAGTATAGGAGGCCAATTTAACAGACTTATTGTCTCCGTGCGGTTACAATGCGAGACATGGAGGGAGACGCAAAAGGAGCACGACGCTAGGGGACCCCGACTCGGCCGATACAAAACAATGGTATTTAATCAACGATGATAAATGCTGTATTCAAGCACGTTTTTTAACGATACTGCCTTATTGTTTTGGCGGGAGCTTACCGTTGAATACGGAGATAAGTCGCCGCTGAGAGTGGCTTAGCTGACAAATTGGAATAAAAGGAATATTTATTCGTGTTGGAAATCGTGGAGCCTTGACGTGGGGAGTTGGCGATTCCTTGATATATTCACGTATTCCGTAGTCGCAATGTAGACACGACAGTGACCTTTTGTACGAACTCCACAGTGCATTTAAACAAATAGTGGACGGCCACTGGCTGAACATAATTTATTTAATTTTTAAGATGAACTACAGCATTTTGTATAAAAAAGTACCTTTATGCATTTCTTCTTTATATTGAGTTTAATTTCAGGTTATCCGAGAACGCAACATTCTTAAAATATTTTGCGACATTTTTTCGCCGTCTAGCCCAAAGTAAGCTAATATTAGCTTGTGTTACGGGATCTAGACGACTGATAAACATACTTATATATTTCTAAATACATACAACATATTATACAATACATAGAAAACACCCAAGCTCCGAAACAAACATTTGTGGATCACATAAATATTTTTTCCGACCCGGGAATCGAGCCCGGGTCCTCAGTCGCGGCAGTCGCATACACTACCACTGCGCCACCGAGGCAGTCAAAAATAGGGATACAAAGGGTACAGGTTAAAAGAGGGATACAAAATTTTCTTATTTGTGGCATACACGTGTTGACTGACTTCATCCAGTTACCTACCTATAATTTGGGCATAGATACGTTGAGAAGTACCTGCCTAGTCCCTACGACACTAACCATTTTGAAAATCATTTGTTAGTTCATTAAAGTGTTACTTCCCATGGTAAGAATTTGAGATAAAAATGGCGGGTTGATTCCAGGGACTGCTATTTCAATCGAGTCGAAATAGAATCGAAATCGTCGTTCAATAGACAGTCACCGCAATTTTGACGGTTCTTCGTAGTCTATTATTACAATCGTACTCCAATAGATTTCGATCGGTCGGTAGAATTCTACAAACACGTACCGCGCCAGTGGCCGCTAGTCAGATGTATTTTTGATAGTCTACTAACTTTTTGACAGCTATAACAGCGATTGTGGTTCTATTCTACGACTTGTCAATAGTAGACTCGAATCTTCTCTTAATTAGTGGCTGCTACCGCGAAGCTTATAAAAAGGCTTTAACGATACGGATAGTAGGTACTTGTGTTCGACCTAATAGTCCTAATGGGTACTGTTGTTATTGCGCACTGTCATTACATGGACTGCATAACGCTGGAAAACATTGGCATACATGCTTATTCGTAGCTACCTACCACGATTGGTTGCAGGCTGCTGTTGAAAACCATGCGACATCTGCAGCATTATGTGGCCTTTTGTACACACCCTTCACATAGACACATGTGTATGATACTTGTTTACTAAATTGTACAGTGCAATACAGCTTATGTTAATATTGTACTACTGTGTTTATTTTATTTTTTTCTTTATTTCTTAACACAAGCGTACCTAGCTGAAATGGTTAACGAAAATACTATAAATTACGGTTGTAACTATACTCTATTAATAAGTAAAAAAAAATTGCATAGGAAAGTAAATTTTTAAGGTGCACTTGAGAAAATGTAGACAGTACGAATACCATTAAAACAATTTCAAATAGATCATTGCAAAATATTACTTCTGTAGCAAGCAATTCCAATTTTGCACTATAAAAGATATGCGAGCATTGCTTACACACAGTTTCATATAAATCACGTACATTTTGTTGAAATAACGCTGAGAGAACGATTGGCATCTGTAGTGGTAGGAGCGATCGTAAATTTGTGAGGTTTAACAGCAGGACGCCATATTGAGGCTGAAAGCAACGCAGGCGCATAGAGGAGCTGATTTATTTGAGTAAGTAAACTCAACACAACGCACCTGATGTATTTGTTCAATGATGACAATTGTCTATAGCGAAGTATGCGCAGTACATCAAACTTGTCATAAAACAATGAAACTATAATCTCCCTGCCTGTGTTTTCCCGAACGTCTACAGGATAGGGTTCTTTAAAAGGGGTCTTAGAAGCTTTTTGCAGCTTTTCTGTTGTTGCAAATGTCCATTGGTTTTAGTGGTTTAAAAAATCTTGTACCTAATAAGGGCAGAATCTATAAAACTCTGCTCTATCGTAGTAGTTTTCTTAGTAAATAGAAAGGAAATATACTGTTCGGACTCCTTGCCAAAAGATAGGTAGGTAACTACTTGGAGGCCGCAGGAAGTTAACTTCAGAACCATAGCACCCATGGTCCTTAAATCCTGTCAACAATGTGCCAATGATATCGATATTCCATTTAGCTATGTTTCGACGAATTCACCAATCGAATAGTAATAAATTGGTAGGGCCCGCTATTTATACGATGTACCTCATTATCCTTCTTAGATCCGTCTATCAAACTTTCTGAGAATTACGACTTAGCTTTTCACTGTAGCAGCTGGGATACTGAGAATATTGAATCTGTGCATATCAGTGTATGAGGCATACACGTGTGGAATATGTTTTCCGATCAAGCCAGTACCGATTAACATATTTGTGACCAAATGGTAGAAGAAGTTCCTAGAAGATCTGGTTTTCCAACTTATTATATAAGGTAGAGACTCTCTCTTGAATGAATTATTATATTTATTCAAGAGACAGTTTTTACCAGGGTCATGTTAATTTGTCTCTTAATAACTATAATTTAAATACCTATGTTAACAAGAGTAATTAATTAATTTAGGTGTCCTGCCGAGGTGACTTGAGCTTATATTTTGATAAATATGTAGTTAGGTATACTTAGTTTTTTTGAAGTGAAAACTTCTTTAGCGGCGTTGAGCACTTTTTCTGTAATGGGTATAAAATCTTAAACTCGCGTCAGGACACGTGACCTGATCGAAAAAGCGTAAGATTTATCATCATCATTAACGTCCATCCCGGTCAATTTTTGAAGTGAATATTCTTTTAGCGCGGTACGCATATTTTTAGATGAGATAAAATCTCTGGACTCGCGACCATAATCATCATCATCATCTAACGTTGATTCCGGTCATCTACAGGTCTTATTAAATAATGCTGTGTAATCAATTAGGACTCTTTCAGTGTAGATTTATTTTTCATCATCATCATCTTTACGTCGATCCCGGTCAATTTTTGAAGGAAAAACTTCTTTTAGCGCGGTACGCAATTTTTGAAGTGAAAACTTCTTTAGCGGCGTTGAGCACTTTTTCTGTAATGGGTATAAAATCTTAAACTCGCGTCAGGACACGTGACCTGATCGAAAAAGCGTAAGACGGATGGAGTTTTTAAGTGAAAACGCCTCTTAGCGTGGTACACATATTTTTAGAGGAGATAAAATCTCTGGATTTGCGACTATAATCATCATCATCATCTAATGTTGAACCCGGTCATCTACAGGTCTTATTAAATAATATTGTGTAATCAATTAAGACTCTTTCAGAGTAGAATTTTTTTTTCATCATCATCATTAACGTCCATCCCGGTCAATTTTTGAAGTGAATATTCTTTTAGCGCGGTACGCTTATTTTTAGATGAGATAAAATCTCTGGACTCGCGACCATTATCATCATCATCATCTAACGTTGATTCCGGTCATCTACAGGTCTTATTAAATAATGCTGTGTAATCAATTAGGAGTCTTTCAGTGTAGATTTATTTTTCATCATCATCATCATTAACGTCGATCCCGTTCAATTTTTGAAGGAAAAACTTCTTTTAGCGCGGTACGCAATTCTTTAGATGAGATAAGTCTCTGGACTCGCTACACCCCGTTACGATACGCAGCTATAGTGTGTGCATATATGCATGTACCAACGCGTCTAGATAAATAAATTATTAATAAATTGAGTTTTCACTTCTGTCGGCACTCCCGGAGTGGTTTTTTATTCATATTTTGACTGTTTAAAATTAATTAATAGTCTGCGGAATACCATGTTGCGGAAATAATATTAAAGTAACAGTATTTCAAATCTCAGATTAATCGGATATGTGGATTTTAGTAAGGTTCCTTCATCAACTAGGAAGTTAGCTGATGATTCCATCGCGATCACACGGCCTTCGATCAAAAAAATACGCAAAACTATAGTCAATTTATATTTATTTTTATCTATATACCTTCCTATCGTCACGCTGTATCCCTGATGGGGTAGTCAGAGAGGACAGATCGCCAGGCTTCCGTTCTTCCGTCACGTTTTGCTTTGACACTTTTGACCCTTCTGTTTTTCCGTCTTGTGGTCTTCATATGTAAGTCTCAGCCTACCCTGACTTCTTCTACCCTCTACTTTCGCACAATATACCTGTCAGGTCATAAGTATTGTCACACAGTAAAAACTTTTCTTTTAGAATGCTGGCTACAAAAAAGTTTATTGAATTCGAATTTCGAATTGTTCATGAAAATAAAAAATGTATACTTTTTAGAATTTTACTCATTTTTAAATATGGAGTGGTCGCTTAAAGAAGACCGTGTTGCAGTTATTGCGTTGCATCGTTGCGGTTACGCGCCAATTAAAATTTTTGACATACTGAAAAATTTGAATATAACCAAAAGATTCGTTTGTCGTACCATCAAACGATACAATGAAGACTCTAGTGTAGATGACAGGTCAAGAAGTGGTCGCCCTCGGTTTGTTAGGACTCCAGCAGTGATAAAAGCTGTGAAAGCGTGAATTCAAAGAAATCCCAAACGTAAGCAGAAACTGTTGGCCCTTCAGATGGGGTTAAGAAGAACCACGGTGAAAAGGGTGTTAAATGAAGACTTAGGGCTTCGGTCATATCGAAGAAAAACAGGATATCGTTTAAATGCTCGTCTAATGGACCTGAGACTGAAGAGATGCCGCGCTTTATTGAAGCGGTACGCGGGAAAAAGATATCGGAAAATTCTTTTTTCGGATGAAAAAAATTTTACCGTAGAAGAGAGCTACAACAAACAAAATGATTAGGTGTACGCACACAGTAGTGAAGAAGCTAGCAACCGTATTCCGCGTGTCCAACGAGGTCATTTTCCACCCTCGCTCATGGTATGGTTGGGAGTTTCTTATTGGGGCTTAACAGAGGTACATTTTTGTGAGAAAGGTGTAAAAACGAATGCAGTTGTGTATCAAAATACAGTCCTGACGAACCTTGTGTTTCTCATACGATGGTTAATAACAGGCACTGGGTATTCCAACAAGATTCGGCGCCAGCTCATAGAGCGAAGAGCACACAAGACTGGCTGGCGGCGCGTGAAATCGACTTCATCCGGCACGAAGACTGGCCCTCCTCCAGTCCAGATTTGAGTCCGTTAGATTACAAGATATGGCAACACTTGGAGGAAAAGGCGTGCTCAAAGCCTCATCCCAATTTGGAGTCACTCAAGACATCCTTGATTAAGGCAGCTGCCGATATTGACATGGACCTCGTTCGCGCTGCGATAGACGACTGGCCGCGCAGATTGAAGGCCTGTATTCAAAATCACGGAGGTCATTTTGAATAAACTTTATTGTCATAATGATCTATGTTTTGTTACGTTCATTTTGGTATATAAATGGTTACATAATGAATAAACTTGTTTCAATTATTTTATATTAAACATGTGACAGAATTTATGCCCTGACTAGGTATATATTAATCGTCAATCACTCCTCACTCATTCGTTGTACGTGTCCAAACGGAGCACGCCTTTTTCCAGATTAACACTGCCACTTTCATGTAAAACTGCCATAATGCGTATCACTTCGTTAAAAAAAAAACATTGCGCTGTATAAAAAGGATTTTAAAGCTCAACAAATCTGCATTCTTAACAAAAATGTTACGGATTCTCACTGGTTCATCAGTTCTGCAGCAATGTTACCACAGACAGACACACAGGTTAAACAAAAACACCACTCATTTTAAGTTAGGGGTTAAAAAGTCTTGTCGCTTTTAATAGTGCATAGCTATTAATTGCTACTCTGTAAAAGAATTTTGATATTTCGACATTATTGAGTCGTGGGTGAGATGTCAAATTTGCATTCAGTAGGTATTTGTTGTTTAACCGCAGGTTCCCTTAAAATATATTAATATTAAATTTAAACTATAAATTAAACTTCTTGAAATAAATTGTCGTTCTAATCATAAGTTAAGGGGCTGTGTCTGCTATTTGAATCGTGTCGAAATAGAATCGAAATCGTCGCTCAATAAAAAACCACCGATACAGTTTTGACAGTTTTAGTTTTAGTCTACTATGTATTACAATCGTACTCCAATAGAGTTCTATCGATCGACCGATGAGTTCTATTAACGCGTACCGCGCCAGTGGCCGCTAGTCAGTTGCAATTTTGATAGTCTTCAAAAATTTTGACAGCTAAAAACAGCGATTCTGGTTCTATTCTACGGCTTGTTAATAGTAGACTCGGCCCCCAGGGAGCTGCATCGTTTGGCTTTTGATTTTCGGCCTTGTTAGGAGCGACTGCCGCATGACCTCGTTTGGTAGTTGCTTGGGCCCCAGAGACTATAGTTAGACTCCTTACACTCTTCACTAAACTATTATAAAGGTATATTTCATCAGTCAATCTTTGATTGATTGAACAAAATTGCAAAAACAAGACCAAACATGCCCCCCGACGTAACAAATTGTTGCTGCTACTATGAGCTCTCTATGTATGACCTGATACCTATATAATGACCTGTTCTAACTGACATATTAGAAATTGAACACGATAGTATCAAACATTAAAAATTCACTCAGTGTAATGTGTGCAGCAACTGTTACTGGCCATAAAAAAAACGAATACGATCAAAACCCGTCCGTCTAAAACCTAACGAGATATGAATCAATAAGTTTCAGAAATGGCACTAACGGTGTGTACCAGCCTGATAAGATTCCAGAACAATCTGCAAAAACAATTATGTTATTCAAAGACATCGTTTTGTGTTGTGTGTGTTCTGTGTAGACGCCGCCGTTGACATAAACCGCGCCGGTAAATATTTATGCAATTTATTCATATCGAAACTCTCCGCCACCGGTCGGTTTTGGGATGACAGGCTGAGCTTTCAAAGTATAAAAAGTTCGTGTAAAGAATGAAAAATGTTATGATGGGTGGCATTGTCTTGAGCTCAACCGGTGGCGCGGTTATAGATATTTATGCGGTTAAAAAGTTCGTTTGGAGTTTGTTTTGGATTTGTGGTTAATGAGATATGATGACTATAGTATTGTACGTGGATTTATAAGTATTTTTTTTGGTTCTCAACTTCATAAGATAAAAACGGAAACATTCAATCTGACGTGTATGTGTATTTCTAATGTGTACTTTTTAGGCGTAAGGGGCACCGCCAAGGTCTCTGGTACCTAAGCGACCTGCTAGCGATACGCCTGCTGCTGAGTGGTTGATGCAACGGGGCAAGCCTTGTAAGGGCACAGGGTTGAGAGATCAGAGGTAATCACTCCCAACAATAGCTAATTAAAAAAAAATACGGATTGCAATCTGAGAGTGCCAACAGAAGTGAAAACTAAATTTAATAATAATTATTTATTTATCTAGACGCGTTCGCGGTCTGCTATATATGTACAAGCATATATGCACACACTATAGCTGCGTCTCGTAACTGTGATATGAGTCCAGGGATTTTATCTCATCTAAAAATATGCGTACCACGCTAAAAGAAGTTTTCACTTCAAAAATCAAATAATAATCTGTATATAACATTAAATAAATGCTGATCCTGGCCTCCTATCCAGGTAGGGTTTGGAAGAAAACTCGATGAGGAAAAGGAACAGTTAGCTGAATAATATCGTGTTCTAAGCTATATTATACCTTATAGATTAATCAAAGTGATTTAACCTCAGGCCTACCCTGCGAGCCGGTTTTAAGGTGAGGCGGCACACCGGGAGGCTTAGCGGGTAGAAAGGCCCCTCTGTCACGGGCCGGGAGCCTCACACACAGTCCCTGTTGCCCCCTCTGCAGGGATGACGGGGCGTAAAGGCATTGCCCGCGAAAACAAAAAAAAACAGAGGACCCCCGAACTACAAGTTTGATATTATGGAATCAACGGAGATTTTACACTCGCGTATGGGGTTGGGAACCTCAACCCGGTGCACCCTGGAAACGAAAGCGGCAAAAACTCTTCCGACTGTTCAGCAGACGTTGCCGCTGATAGTCATTATACAATCCAGATAGACGATGTCCATTTCGGGGTTTCTCTTTGACATACACTCTGGCCTATATGCCTATGTAGAGGCAAGGTAGAATACCGTGGTAGTTTAGTACGTAGTCTAGCCCTTCTCAAGGGTTGAGAGTCCCACGCAAAGCTGCTCTGCTGTCCCGCAGTACGATACTGAAGTTATTACATGCATTCCAAAATGTTCAAAAATATGGGTTATCGTAAATGGAGATTATACTCGTAATATATAGGTATATTCGTACATGAAATGTGGGCGTGGAATATAATCGCATGAATATAGGTGCGTGTAGATCTAAAAGTACCTAGGTATTACATTTTCGCAACTAAAAGACTAAAGCAGTCGGCACAGTATTTGCGTGTTAGCTTGTCTGCGAACGTGCAACATTCCCTGCGGCGGCGGCGTCGCGCTATCTGATGCTCGCGCGCACGTGACGGCATCCCACGCACCCCGCAACCCTCTCGCACAGAATTCGTTTCTAGAAACTGAACTTCACAGAACTTTCGACAGCATCTTGGGCATCTAGTAGAGTTCGTCTGCGTGTCTCCACGTTTGTTTAGGTCTAACGCCCGCAATGGTCCGTGCGTGACTCGTTTCAAGCGGTCCGTTGTTTTATCTTACCTAGATGTTACTGTTGGCATTTTTACGACCAAGTACCGTGAATAATCTTAATGAGGTATATCAAATATACTTATCATATGAAATGACCCATGACTGGATGTCCAAAATTGAAGTGTTAATTTAAAAAGATATGTTTAAAAGAAGAAAGTCACATTTTACTTAAACAAATACTTGTGCTATGCGTTCAAATTTTCAATGGTACCTTACCATATCGTTCCGACGCACGGATCATAAGGGTTATTGAAAACGATTTGAAATTCAATTCAGAAGTCGAATGACCGGGCCAATAATATAGAGGCAGGCATCCTGTTCAAAATGATCCTAGCAAATATGAAAATCAAACTGAACCTCATTTGGATAAGGTTCATTCATATCAAGATGACAGGTGTTGTAAACTTTGTTTATTCCATAACGTTCATTGTGCTGTAAGCATTTAATTTTTATATTTGCTAGGATAATAATCAATAGTCAGGTTTCTTCTATATTATTGGCGCTTTACTGAGGTGTTAAAATGTAGTTCTAGATATTGGTATGTCAACAATGGCGAGGTCAGTCGGCGACACAGAGGGATGCCTCATCGGCTTGAATAATTCGCGTTGTTGTACGGCGCCGGTGTTAGCAATTGTCGCGCTTGTTTTAAGATATCATCGTACCGCCGTACCGAGTCGCCGGCGCCGGTTGATCTAGATCGCGGTACGCACACCAAAGACGTGCCCTCGACGGATAAAGTCGTCACTTGCGACGTACGCACCCGCGCCAGGTATGCCTTTGAACAACGAAGCGCAATCGCAAAACCATTCGCCGGAGCTCGTGATGGCATCCTCTAGCGATCGTGAGACTGTCCATGTTTAATTTACTGCACACTGCATTTGTTTCAGTTGCATATAGCTTAAGCGGTAATAAACCATGTTTGATAAAAGAGTGATTACGACACTGTCCACACCTCTGAGGGACTATAAATATACATTTATGTATCTATGTTCACAATTGTATCAAATTTGAAGGTTATAGCCCTCTTTTATTGGTTACTAGGAGAACTTCTAACATTTTATAAATATATATTAGATCAAAGTGTGGAACGTAGGCCAATTTTATTTTGGGACGGTGGCTGGCCAGACTGTACCACGCTAGTAAGAGGTGTAGGTACAAGGAAAAGGGATTTTTTACTCCTTTTCTTTATGACTTTATCCTTTAGTACCTAAGTGTGTGCACACTTACCTATAGGTGAGGCTAGCTTAGGTCCGTATTCCAGAACGTTTCTCAATACTCAATCAACGCTTGAGGCTAGATTTGTCTTATAAAATCTACTCTCATATTTATTTATTTATTTATCCATCACGCCTTATCCCCGAAGGGGTGGCAGAGGCATATTATATGCCAACTTTTCACCGTGTGTATTCCTGTCCTACGTAATAGGTGGTGAGCCCATTGCCGTGTTGAAATAGACGGACGCACGTTGTGTCTACCTGCTGTTGAAATTTTTCAAGCCGCCCATCAGGCCTTCAACTTGACTTAACGACTGCCATGTTACGGGCAATCGGGAACAACGGCTTAACGTGCCTTTCGAAGCACGGAAACGCTCGCAAAGGTAAATGCCACAAAGTAGTCACCCATCCGAGGACCAGCCATAGAGAAAGTTGCGTAACTCTGTGATATTTCACAGAACACTGAGACCGCGGGGCCACGAGTAACCATTAGTACGTTAAGAATATTACGAGTATTATCACGGGTTAAGGTCCCAAAGATTTCTTTTCGAAGTTCCACCAAGTTCCCCAACCACGCACAATCGTAATGAAGCACCATGTGAATTTTATTGATTCAAGTCTCATCTAACCTTCTCGTTAGCTTCGGCGGGGTAAAGTCACAGAAAACACAAATATAAACTGTGATATTATAATGAATGAAGTCACAGTAAAATGTGGGCGTTTAATATGCCTCTGCCTACCCCTTCGGGGATAAAGGCGTGACAATATGTATGTATGTATATAAGTCAGATGCAGTATTAAAATTTCACTCGACCTTTGATGTTCTAATGACGTGATGCAATTTCAAACTTATACTGAACTAAATGATGTCGAAGTATTCAAACTCTTTCACTTACAATATAATCGTTGGTACATTACGACATTTTCTCACGTGAACCTTCTTGTGTATAATATTCATATATATTAATAAAACAACAGTAACTGTGATACTGACGGATGAAGTCAGATGCAGTTTTAAAAATTCAGTCCACCTTTTATGTTCTAATGACGTGAAGCAATTTCAAACTTACACTGAATTAATGACGTCGAAGTATTCAAACTTTTTCACTTACAATATAATCGTTGGTACATTACCTACGTCTTCTCACGTGCACCTTCTTGTGTATCATATTCATATATGACGTGATAAGACGACATTCAGACGAGGTGGCATCTTCAAAGCATTTTGACAGCTTCAAGAAGCAAAAAGGTTTCCAAATACATTTTTATTACGGTCATGATACCTCACCATCCGTGTCGAATGAAAACAAACCAGCGAGTCTGCATTCTAAGTTTTTCACCATGCTCTCAACTAATATGGTTTTGGCGCGCATAATACTGCAGTTGGAATTTCTTTGAGTAATTCATCCGACCTGTGTTTATTTCGTTTGTACTACTTAGTAATAAGTGTAACTAGTCCAGCAAGCTCAGTTTTCAGTAAACGATCTTTCGCTATGGCTGGTCCTTTTTGTGGCATTTCCATTTTCGAGCGTCTCCGTGCTTTAGAAGATACGTTAAACCGTTGATCCCGGTTGCAATAATGTATTCTTTGATTATGTATAGGCTGATGTGGTCGTATATAATGTATTGGTTGATGTGGGTGTATAGCATGCCTCTGCCACCCCTTCGGGGATATAGGCATTACAAATGACAAGTAGGCTAACACCTGATATTAGATACGAATTCATGTTATGAAAAGAAAACTTTGACTATGTAAATTTATTGTGATTCAATTATATTATTTTACAAAAAAAAAATAATAATGAAATATTATCCTTATATATTAATAGTGGTGAGAGAATTGAGACTTCCAGTTGCGCCGCCTAGAAGTCGTTTCATACAACAAAGTATTGGGCCGACAAAATGTTGATATTATTAGTCATTTGACTCGGAAAGAAGAAGACAAAAATATCTCTTACGTTTGTACTAAGTTGTTCGGTGATATTGAACTGCATAATAGAACCTTACAGAGGCGATGTTTTGATAGTAAGGAAACCACAATACAGAAAGGGATAGCCATATGTTTATCAGCTGCCAAATTAATAACTCCCTGGAATGTTTTTCATTGTACATATTTATTATTTTCTGTCCTTTATAACAGACATGAAATACTTTTATTAAATAGTATATGCATGCCTACATACTTATCTATATTAGATCGCAGCAAATTTGTCTTTATGTTCTATCTCCTAGAATTAAATAAAACATGAATCTTCATATTTTACTTAAAAAACTATCGGAAATGCGTAAAAACAGTAACCGAATTGTAAAATGTTCCCATATATTATGAAAATGTTGTAACAATCTGGGTGGTTGTTCAAAAGTCTGACTTCGTGCCGTATTTACTTAAAGTCTTATCGATCGTTTGACTTGACTTGAACCAAAGTGCCCAAATAATAATATTTGATTCGTTTACACAAACTTGTTTAACCCTCGCTTCCAAATTATAGTGTATAAACGTTTTAATACATCGCTAAGAAATGTGCGTAAATGTTATAATGTGGTGAGGTATAATATATGTACCGGTGCCTTCTGGCGGCCATTATTTAGGTTCAAGTTGGTTATTAAATTCGGCCTTATTTATTTATGAGGCATGTTCATTGTATGCGATGTGCCTCCGCCATTTTAAATTTAAAAGAACTGATAAGTTGTGGACGTCGCAGAAAATTCTAGATTCGAATGAAATCAACGTTTTAGTTGACCTTTTCGAAGAGAAATCGATGCCACACTTCACTCAGTAACAAGAACAAAACACCTCCAGAAGTGGATACTGTAAGGTAAATATGACAGAAGAATTATAAAGAAGGAACTGTGATAGATTATAGATGTGGAAGATTTTATTTATTTAACAGTCACACCTGTATTTCCGAAGGGGCGATAGAGAGAGGGATTCTTTACCCCCAGGTTTCAACGCTGTGTCCCTGACGAGGTAGTCAGAGAAAACAGATCGCTAGGCTTCAACGTAAACATTTGTGTCGCACATAACAGGTGGTGAGTCTGTTGACCTTATTGAAATGGACGCGGTTTTTGACGATCTGCTGTTGAAAATTTTCAAGTCCATGAGTCTTTCAGCTTAGTTGAACGACTGCCATGTTACTGGCAAGCGGCACGGTGTCCTCTCAAACCACGGAAACGTTTGTCAATGGAAATTCCATGAAACAGCCATCCATCTGAGAACCCGCTATAACGAAAGTTGCTTGTAAATCGCAGTGATCATTTAAAGAACACTGAATGAGTGGGGCCACGAGCGCTTTTTGATGTAATTGTAGGATCAGTAATGTTTTTTGTTTCATTGAAATTGATTAGGTAGGTACTTATTAAGATAAATAAATAAATATTGTGGGTTACTTTTCACACAGCGACATTTAGCCCAAACTAAGCTTTATGCTTGTGTTATGGGATCTAGGTAACTGATAAACATTCTTATATATTTCTAAATACCCAAACTCCAAACCAAATATTTGTGGACCACACGAATATTTTTTCCAACCCGGGAATCGAACTCGGGACCTCAGGCGCGGCAGTCGCATACACTACCACTGCGCCACTAAGGCAGTCAAATACTGTACTATATATAGATACTTTCATTATTCTAATAATAAACTTTACGGATTGACTGAGAGACATTGCCACCCAAATATATTGTCCGTACCAAGAAAGATAATCCTATCGAATACAAAAGTGACGATAATAGCGCCTAGCCGTGTCCATTTGAGAGGCGAGCTCAAATCCAAGCCTTAATTACAGATTAGCCGCGATCACATGAAATATCGATTTGGGAGGAATACTCAAACGGCTCGTACAGGTGCCGGGGAACGCCCCACCCGCGGGCTCACACACTTACGTGTCGGTTCCAATATTACTCACGATCATAGTACTCTTTTATTAACATATTGTGAATTTCTTAAGATTGTCAATATTATAAACCGTGAAAGTTTGTAAAAATGTTTGGTACACTCATGAACCAATTTGACTAAAATATATGTAATATTTAAATAGCTGATACGATACAGTGGCCAATACTGGAGCGACTCAAGCTGGAACTGCTTGTCAAGGAAATGAAGATGCTGCGGTGGATGTGTGGAGTCACACGGATAGATTGCGTGAGTAGCTATCGCATCCGCGGCAGCCTTCACGCTCGTGACATTGCAGATAAGTTGGTACTTCGGTGGTATGGTCACAGCTTGGGGCAATCGCCGGGCTGCGTGGGCAAACAAAATGTCTGGCCATGTCAGCCACGCTGGGTCCCGGTAAGAGGGGAAGACCTAAAAAGTGGTAATTTGACGTCGTAAGGGATGACATGCGTGCCAATGGTCTCACTACAGGGCATGCCGACGACTATACCTCGGGCGTCGCGAGACGCAACTGGGACAGACGCTCGGTTGATGATGATGAGCTGATACAGTGGGTAAACATATAGGCTAGTTTTTCATTACGGGACTAAATTTCTGTGGTAAATGAGTACGGAAAAACTTCATAGTCATTACGCATGGCAAGTGGCATTCCCTAGTGTGCATATTATACTATTTAAATTTAAATTTTTATAATCTCGATTCAACTTCTGCGTCTCATCACTTATTCAATCAATTCAATCTATCACAGTCCACTGCAGAACGTAGGCCTCTACCAGTTTCATTATTGAGCGTGTTAGATATGACCTGACTGTACCACACTGGTCAGGCGGAAACTTATTATGTGGATAAATAAATATATCTGGGAAAGTATTAGCGGGTTACGCCTTTGTATATTAATATATACATACAGATAAATTAAATTTAAGCGTCTATTTGTAATTCCAAATTAACAGCTTTTTACTAAATTCATTTAAAGTATAATACAATAGTTACATAAAAACAACATTTTTTAATTTTTCTGTCTTTCTATTTGTTCTGGCTGGACCAATTCTAACGGGACTTTCACTGACTGATAGCTGATGTTATAAAGAGTAACTTAGGCAATATTTTATCTCCGTACTGCCGTGGTAACGGGCACTATGCGGTAATAACTGCGAGGCGTTCGCTAGTGTGTAAAAGCAAGCAAGTTTTAAAATTCAAATAAGTTTAAATTCCGCATAACTTCTTAACTATATGCAACACAGAAGTAAGAAAGTCTTTTCCATATCTCAGAGATTTATCTTTTAAAGTTAACTCGACTTTCTCGGATCGTTTGCAAAGAACATTAGCAAGGCGCGCGATTCCTTCGCAGGCAGATGCATCGAACACGAATCGAGTAATTTCATAGTGAAGTCCCGATCGAAGTGCCTCAGTATCTGCTGGTCCATCTCTTGCCGACGGCCACGCGGCTCCGCTATATACGGCCCTTATTAAATGCAAAATATTACAGCTTTACATAACTGAGATCTCGTTAACATTGCATTATCTATATTTTATAATACGCCTTGTTTTATGCTCCGCCATGTTCTTGGATCATAAGCGTAAAGAGGTGTGAGCAAAAAGGTTCTAAATGATTACTTACAGACCTTTCTTTTTCATAAAAAGTTTAAAACGTGTGAATCTCCTTTTGTTTAATCTGTTGGGTCAAGATTAATTAAAGAAAGTTCATGGTTCAAGCATGCATGTAAAAACAGATCGGATTTTGGCGGGAAACAGCGAATAACGCGGTCGCCACTCCGTTATTAATTTTTCAAACTAGTATATTTTCGGGAGTTTATGTGTAAAAATGATGGTGTTTTAAACATAAAAGCTTCAATAATGTGCACAAGTGTTGTGAAATTCGATAGCTCAGTGTAACGCGGTATTTTCTGTTACCTTCCAAAATCCACATATAACTGCAGTAAAATTTACCATCCTTTTACTGCAGTAGAACTTTGAACAAACCTAAACATGAATACGCTGCTATCAATAAGAATAATTTACTACTTTTGAATGAAGAAGATTCATTATCTAGATAAAAAATATCACTTTAGAAGAAAAATTGAATACGTAATGGAAGATCAATAAATTTTGTTGTTGGCAATCGCGTCACCGTGCGTAGCCAGAATTAATAAATAAAAACAGATCGAGCAATACTGGTTATTGTTGTGGGTAGGTATACTAACGTAATTAATACATTTTAATTAAAGTAAATAAACGAAACCCTTAGAGGATCACTTTGTTGTCCATCCATCTGCCCGTCTGTCTGTCAAGACCCTATATCTCGGGTAGGTACGCTTAGAGCTATTGATCTCTAGTTAAAAATAAAACTAAAAATAGTTCCTTGAAGGTAATTTTAGGTCGGCAACGCACCTCTGGTGTTGGAAATGTCCATAGGCTACGGTGACCACTTTCCATCAGGTGAGCCGTATATAAAAAAAAGACCATTAAAGGCGAAATAACCCGCTAGCGATGAATTTACTAACACACATTGCATATAGATCAATAACACATGTTGTAAGCAACAGGGTATACCCTAAAAAAAGATGGTCATGACGAAGGTACCTTTCATAGTAATTTCAGATATCTACAAATACACAGTGCTGTAATATATTGGGTTAGTGTATCATGTATTCAGAGCAGTCACAAAACTGTAGTACGTAGACTATAATCTCAAGAAGAGCATTTAAAAAATGTTGATTTCTCGAATCTAAAGCAGTTTTATCTCGCCAGCATCGGTACGCAGCAATGCCGGTAACTGCTGCTTGTAACAATAATGCAACTAGTTTAGACGCACGTCTTAAATGTGAAAGTAGAAGTTATTAGGCTGAGTTATTGAAAAGGTTGCTTTGCTATGCTGTTCATTAATAAACTTTTGTGCCTTTTTAAATACATATTTAGAACATTCTCGATATCTGACCCAAATTAAAGTACATATTATAAACGTATGCTGGACTCTACACCTATTTAATCCCGTCGCTTATAAATTCTACAATATTGCATAACAAATTGCCCGATTTGTCGACATTTTTGGCTACTACTCCGTTCTCTAAAGTAGTAGCGTGTGGATATATAGCTTATAGCCTTCCTCGATAAATGGTCTATCTAACACAGAAATAAATTTTCTATTCAAATCAGTAGTTCCTAAGATTAGCGCATTCTACCAAACAAACAAACAAACAAACTCTTTAGCTTATAATATTAGCATAGATACGTATTCTTATTCTTCATCTTATAGTGTATTCCCAGTTGCTTCCATACCTTAACTGGATTTAGAGCATGAGGCTTACTTAAATTGAATGCTAGAATCAGCTATCGTTTGGTATTTGACTTTCAGCATTGTTGGGATCTGTAGACTGATCTCCCAAACCTTTAAAGCCTGCGTTGTTGCTTCGTCCAATGGCCAGTAGGTGCACCACTAGCAGGTAGGTCGTGTAGAGACAGTTTTGTACAAAAAGTCATCCATTTTAAGGTGTACCTAGTGATCGTATAGAGGGGCTACGAGCGCTTAGAATATTGCTTGCAGAACCGCGGGGCTACGTGGGAAACAAATGTCTGGCCATGTCGGCCCTGCTGGGAAGACCCAAGAAATTCTGGCTTGACGTCGTGAAGGATGAAATGCGTGCCAATGGTCTCACTACAGGGGATGGAACTAAAAAAGCTATAATTATTGAAATATATATATATATATTTAAATAAATATCCATCACGCCTTATCCCCGAAGGGGTGGCAAGGCATATTATATGCCCACTTTTCACCGTGTGGATTTCTGTCCCACGTAATAGGTGGTGAGCCCATTGCCGTGTTGAAATAGACAGATGCAGGTTGTGGCTACCTGCTGTTGAAATTTTTCAAGCCGCCCATAAGGCCTTCAGCCAGGCTTAACGACTGCCATTTTACTGGCAACCGGGACCAACGGCTTAACGTGCCTTCCGAAGCACGGAAACGCTCGCAAATGTAAATGCCACAAAGTGGTCACCTATCCGAGTACCAGCCATAGTGAAAGTTGCGTAACTCAGTGATCGTTTACAGAACACTGAGACAGCTGGGCCACGAGCGCTTCAATTATAATATATATATTTATATATATATATTAAAATTTTTAAATTTCAAAAAATAAATTATTATTCTTCCTATTTCATTATATACTCGTAAATAAAAAATACCTATTAATAAAGGTAAAGAAACAAATAAAGTATAAAATAATAAATACATACCTGCTTTAATACGTTCAGGTTGACCGCGTGAAATGGAGGAGAAAAAGTAGGAAAACGGACCCCGCGCGTCGCGAGAGGCATCAGGAACAGAGGTTCGGATGATGATGAATGTGCCTTCATATCTCATAAACTGGTCAATAGGTTAGGCATTACTTAAGACACAGATAATAAATCAGATAAGTCTAGAGAGTGTTAAATTTTTTCGTTTTTATATAAGGTTGTTACTTAAGACACAGATAATAAATCAGATAAGTCTAGAGAGTGTTCAATTTTTTCGTTTTTATATAAGGTTGTTACAGTCAAAAAATACAGTCGTGTGTCTTTTTAAAAAATTAACTTCTAAGATGCCCTAAATTATGATTCCAAGTTAAGATGAAAAAGATTCTTTCTTCAGTTCAATGCACGTCACGATTTTTGGAAGAACTTGACGATGGTCACTTTCTGAAGGGTTTTTTTTCTTCCTAATCGGGGTATGAAGGAACGTAGCTGACCTTAAGCACCGTATTGAGGGCTTCAACCAACAATAATACTCGGTCTAATTTTAAAATACCATTGAGCATTGTAAAATTCGAGTTATTTATTTTATTGCCTGTTTTATTAGCAATTAGTTGTTATCTCGTGAATATTTAAGGCTACCTTTTCTGTCGAGACACTTAAGTATTAGGGAGCTGTATCTTTATCGGATCATATTAAAATTAACAAGAAGTTGCAAGAAAAACAATCATCTAATTAGCTTCTGATAAGAAACAACAAAAAAGGCGTGATTTTTGAAATAATTTATTTATATGTTTTTTGTTTTTATGAAATGTAATGAAAATATCTTTATTCATGTAGGTAACAAAGTAACACTTATGAACGTCAAGATTATTGCTTCTACATTTACATTTTATTGCCAGATTCGCAAAGCAATAGGCAGAGCCTTAGGAAGAACCTGGCAATAAAACTCATGGCTATACTTTTTTTACCGCCAGTAATTACATTAATTTTCGTTTACATAATTAAAATGAAAATCTTTTTTATATACACTAGCCGATGCCTGCAGTTTCGCCCACGTGGTAATGTTTTCTGTACCATTTTCTCACAAGCTACCTATCTTTAAAACATAGACATATGCTACCTAAGACACTTCTGTAGCTATATAAAAATACATAATATCGTTGTACAATATTTGACTGCCTCGGTGCCTTAAGTGGTAGTGTATGTGACTGCCGCGCTGAGGTACCGGGTTCGATTCCCGGGTCGGAACAAATATTTGTGTAATCTATGTAGTATCGAGTGTTTGCTATGTAGATTATGTATGCGTTTAGAAATATATTTTCGTATGTTTATCAGTTGTCTAGATTTCATACAACAAGCTAATATTAATTTACTAGGCTTCATGGTGATATCATTGTGTAAAAAATGTGTAAAAAAAATAAAAATTAATTAATATAAAAAAATATTAATTAATGTAAAAAAAAATTAAAAATTCAATTTGTGTAAAAAATGAACCACAATATATGAAGGTTTAGGCAGCGTATTCGTTGATAGCCTTCATTCGGCTTGATTTGTTCCGATACCTTGTTTTATAAGATGTAGTGATACTGATGGTAAGCTAATACACTAAAATTAAAAATAGAACGAAGAATCGATTTAAAAAAAAGCACTATGAGAAAGCTTATTACTACCCAAGGGAACGGAGCAGTAATAAACAATGTCGACAAATCTGGAAAATGTGGCAGATTTCCATACATTATATACACGCATGTAATTAGGGTTTAATGGGTGCTTCAAAGTATGTATGGCAGGGAAACCCATTGGGCACAGCTAGTTCTATACATGCACAGTCAGTAAAAAAGATAAACATATATTACTTAAAACTATTCACCTCTTGCTTATGCACAATCAGGGTTATGAATGAGATAGCAGTACGGTTCCTCTTAGTGCGTTTATAGAGTGCATATATATAGGTTAGGTTAGGAGCGGAAAAAGGGAATACGAATCAAATTTCTCTTACACATCTTTACTGAGCTGTTGGGACACCTGTCAATGTAAATCATGTGCTAGCAGTGTATATGTGCATAGTGCAAGCTATGATAATATGCCGTATACCTGTTTTCCACTATAGTGTTTTTTTTTGTTTATCCAGGGAAATCTTTTATAGACCACCCTCTGGATAAGGCAGTATGATTATGTGGGTCTCTCCAAAATTATTAAAACCCTAGAGAGTTCTTTCTTATCATTAGTATTGGGGTGACTCTAAGGAACGGCAGTAGAATTATTAAAAACAAACACAGATAAAAATAAAATCTCTTTATTAAATTACTAGAATAGACCTGCTTTTCATGTAAACTGCAGTGTTTATTTTTATATGTTTATCGTAATGCTTGCAGTAAGTAAATTAATACCTATATCTTTTATAAAAAGTACCTACCCAAGATTTCAACATATAAATTCAAGATATTTGCTATTTATTCATTCATTATCATCATGTCCTAGAGGACCCTTATACTTAGGAGTAGGCCATCAGCCTACTCCTAAGTATAAGGGTATAAGGGTTTTCTAGGGCATAGTCTTCACGACAATGTTCATTATAGCTCTGCTAGCATTTAGAAGGCTGCTTACTTTTATATGTTCTTCAGTCCACCTTTTCCAAGTCAATGTGATACAAAATTAATAAAAAAAATACGACTTCGGTTTTATGAAAATTGCCTGAATTATTACTTTTACAGCATTACAGTGGATAATTGTAGGTTTAGTGCTATCTTGGGACTAAACATTGGTTATTGTAAACAAATTATTGGTTAGGTCGAGTTGTTACATCTGTCACAATTACAGGCGCGCGCGCAGGTGCACTGCGCGTAGGCTGTTCGGGCGCTGAGGTGCGGGCGCACTCCTGCACATCACATTTACATAAAATGAAATCGCCCCGTGGACGATACACCACGGAATTCTGAATATCCATAAACGTAGCTGCCAGCATACCAAGGGCCATACTTAAAAACAAAATTAAAGGGATAGCCTTACGATAATATGAATTAAAAATAATAAACAAAAAAATAGGAGTCACGGATCGCCCCGAGTAAGTTTTTTTCGAGTTTTTTAACCGATGCCCGCGAACAGAGTTCGGCCGATATCTCCTGACAATATCTTTGACGAGTTTTTTATACGGCATTATTTTTAAATGAACAGATTATAAATGGTTGTTTGGCGATTTAACGCCCAACCTAATTAGGCAAATGATATGTGTTTTCTGGTGAAGATCGAGACATGATAGGAGTTATCTAATAGGTGATTGATTTAATACTGTGTTAATGATTGTTACAATATAAATATACATGTTAATATTGTAACAGCGACATGTCAAGATTATTTGAAGATCTTTTGTGGGAAATGAAAGAGAGTAGTCGGATCTTGATATTTGGTCTTCGTTTCAATAAGACGTTTGGTGACTTTTTTATTTAAAATCTTTTATCCATCCTTATTTTACATAGCCCGTTGAAGACGACGACTGCCAAGCTGATTACAGGGTATCGCACGATCTTCGGCGAGGTGGTATGTCTCCTAGCCATGACCCATCCTTGGAATTTGGAAGCGAGCGGAAGCGACTCTTGCGTCGTTGTATTATTGACACAACAGGCGCTGGAGCGGGATAACAGGCCCGTGCAGGCCCGTGAAATGATCCCTGCTCTGCCATGAGCTCTTGAATCGGAGATATAGAAGTTGCGACGGTATTGGGTGTGTCTTTTTGCCAGCAAATCGTGCTCGCAAAAAAGACGGCAGAGAGGGAGCGGGATCATCTACTCTTATATCAATAAACTGTAGAATCAAAAACTCTTCTACATATTATTATATATTATTAAAAATATTCCACATATATATATTCCACAGAGTGCAAAGTGGCAGCTTTTCCACGTGTCACTCTGGTCAAAGTAGAAACCAGCCTCTTGAGCACGAGAACCGCTGATCCAAAGCTTAGATATTGCTCTGGAAAGAAGCTTCGCTTTAGAACCCCACAGCTAGTTACCTAGAACTGATGCTAGAAATAAAGTTTAGCTACTGCAAAACAAATCTTATCGCCACTGAGGATATCCAGAACCGGGAAGTGGACTCCCGAGTGATGTTGAGGTTCAGAGTTACGCTGTCTTGTACTATACTGCTAGGGATAGTATGGTCCATATTTTTTTTTATAGAAAGCGACTGTACCGTGTTAATGATGTGTGTGTCCCAGTAGTTTCTAAGATTAGCGCATTCAACTAAACAAATTCTCAGCGATAGAACAAATAAAACAAATAAAAGAAATTATTATTTTTTGGAGCGTTTTGGATTGATCCATTTTTCTTTAAGCAAAGAGTCTCGGTCTATACTGCCTATTGTCAATGGTAGAACCCGTTTGTTTATTATAGTTTGACCAGTAGGTACCGTTGTACCGCTTACAATTTTGTATGCAGTGAACGGTACAGCGGTAGTGGTCAAACTGTAGCTTGTGATTTTAACAAAATTATTTTTCTTCTACTTAACTAAGGATCAAATAAACTAAAAAAAAATATTAAATTAGGATTAAAATTCTGGGTAAAGGGTAATGCCGCTGTCTAGTTGTGCCTATTACTTTTTGAGAAAAGACAGCGTCAAATAGTGGAAAGTCTTTGCTGTATTATTATAACCAGATTGTGTTCCTGTGTACCAATAGTCCTTAAAATGTTGCTTACACGTTTTATTTTAGTTTCACATAATAATAATCCAAGAAAAACTATAAATATTTAAAAAAAAAATCTCTCGTTCTTTTCCTAGACACAATAGCTTTTGGATAATTTAATACATCACATACTAAAAAGGTCGCCAAGAGGAACTGAACTGGCTGAGAGTACGTTCAACATCGTGTGTTGTGGCGAGAATTGACGTCTAGCAGTGGACTGCGACAGGCGGATTTGATTGATTGAGATACTTACTGTTCTGACAGTGAATATAAGGGCTAGCGCTAACATACAACTTGTATCATATGTCTATAGGACTATATTGAAGCGCACATACTGTCAACTCGATTATTGCTCGACAAAAACATCAAAAAGCGGTATCGATTTACTTTTGATTTTAAAGTTGGACAGCTATCGATAAAACGTTTAATTTGTATTGCATTGTATTGATGTGCACATACAATCGACTAAACAGTCGATCCGCGACTGTTAGTTTCGCATTTGAAGCGGCACCACTTCTCTTGTCACCATGACGGGATCTATTACGGACGACACGGAGGAGTTTATTAACAGGGTAGAAAAAAGACCTGCGCTTTACTTAAAGAGTCTGAAACAGTATCCAGACATAAACCTCAAAAAGAAAGCTATGGGAAGGAAGTATAAAAGAAATCGTAGGTAGGTACCTACCTATATGGATGGTTGGAACTAGACCCAGAAAAGACAAGAAAACGAGGTAACTGATTGAGGAATGATTTGCGGATATAAATAAATCGAGGATCGACTGCATTAATTGTATGCGCACCTCCATCAACTAAACGGTTTAGTTGTGTGAAAATTATGAGAACTACGAAGCTTGACAACTGATTAATCGATGTAAAAGTTATACTTATATGCGCTAGCCTTAAATGTGCGTTGGTATATTTTACATGCACTTCTCTCTGATTAGATAGCTATGTAATGTAAAATAACGATTGTAGACACCTACCTACCTCGCGAAAAAAACTTACCTACTTATTGCGTTTGTACCTATAATTTTAGATATTTTGGGTGCATACTAAATATAGGTACTTAGTATACCTACGCTAATGTAGATAATTGACCGCATGATCTATGAATCCAAGTTTATTATGTTGGAATTAATTAGATTAGGATAGTTACCTAATGTAAATTTTGTTAGGTAGTAAGTAGGTCTGTAGCTTTTAGTTTCTATTAAGGTGTAGGTAACTACTTACTAATGTTTTGTTGTTTGTTTGTACCTGTAGTGAAGGGAATAAATCAGAACTCGCCTTACAGAGAGTACCATGTCCTTTCTTAGGGCCGTTACGAAATGATACCCATTAAGGTTGGTAGGTAGTTGTACTTAGTAGGTACGTCAATAATCGATTGAGGAATCGCCAAAACAATCGTTTTTGAGGATTGAAAAATGTTTTGTATTTAATTGAGTGTATAAGGTAATTTTGACTGCAATTCGTAAGCAATTTTGACTTAAAATTACCTACGTCTGCCACATAGAAGCCATAAATTGTCTTAATAAGAGACCATTAATTAAGGGAGATGATAGATAAAGGAGGCGACAAATAAGTATGAGATGTGCATTGTCGCACTTGCTCGTTCCAGCCACGTAGAAAACAATGAATTTAAAATATTCCGTGTGCAATCGAATGGTATAATTATGAAATATTCAGCGGTTTCAGCCAACATCATAATTTAACATCACAAAAACGCGTCTTAATAAATAAATCAACGTATTTTTCATCGTCCATAACTTAAGGAGCCAAGGCGGGAAATCGGATGGAAGTTGAAGGCGAAACTTTTAAAAAAGGAAACTGCTCTTGCGGCGATGGATCGCTTCGCTATTGGCGGGCTCGGCGGGGGCGGGAAGCTGCCTGCGTGCGATTGGTCCGCTGCAGACGCACTGTGAAGGCGCGTTCATCTCGAGACACGAACAAATAGATTTTTTTAACAAAAGCAATTTTCCTATCCTTTTTGTTGTGGCACTGTTTCTGTAGTTTGTTTTTGCTCGGGAACGTTTTGTATTGTTAGCAGTGGTCGAGTGCGCGACAATCCACTGCCGGTTAATTCTCTATGATATTAACAAGTCGACTCCTCTATGCATTGTTCCATGGTCGTATGCAAATTTTAGTAAAAACTAGCGAATATTGTGAAAAACGAACACGAAGGCATGTCGCAATGGCTGGTTACAGCGACTGTTGTTAAATGAATGTTAATTATAACTGATAGGTTCCACGCATTGTTAATTACAATGGGCTTCAGCTCTCGCAATATCTACTTATTTGAATAAGTATTTCTTGCTGTGAAAGATAACATTGATTTTAATTAGGGGTTCATTATATGTCTTATCTATATTTGTACGTAGTGTCTAAAAAGTTAATTCCGATGCTATGAAGTCTTTAAATTTATAAAATTAATAGGTATATACCTATCTACCTACTCGTCTGCGGTAGGTAACTAACTGATATGAATGGTAATTATTTTTTTACAATTAGGTAGGTAAGTGGTAAGTTTAAATGTCTAGTAGGTAAGTACCTATATTTAGCTACTTACTTTACGGGCATAAACGACAGAATTGAGGTTCAGTTTCAACCTGTCACTAAAAATGCCAATTGCGTAAGAAGTCTTATGAAAACTCTGCGGGCCTAAGTAACATCTCCTGCTAGTGGTGCTCCTACTGACAGACGAGGCAAGGACGATCTTATGGGGTGGAAAGGTCAGAAGGCATTAGCTTCCAACATTTAAAAAAATTAAAAAAACCAAATGATAGCTGCTCTTAAAAGCCAAATATGGTTGGACCCCGGGCTTTAAGTCAAGGTGGAGTTTAGGGGCAATTTTTTTTATAATATTGTGAGACATTTTTTTTTCACACCGCCATCTTATCTCCCTAAGCTTGTGTTATGGGACCTAGACGACTGATAAACATACTTTATATATTTCAAAAACATACATGTTAGGTATACATAGGAAACACCCAAACTCCGAAACACATTTGTGCATCACACAAATATGTTTTCCGGCCTTGGAATCGAACCCAGGACCTAAGCCGCAACAGTCGCATACACTACCACTGATCCACCGAGGTAGTCAAATTGAGAGTTCGATATAGAAGTGATATAAAATACCTTAAACTAACTGTGCTGTGTTAGCATATGGGCGACTTGAAAAAATTCAACAGCATATGGTCATATAATCTTGCGCTTGTTTACCTATTTCAACACGGCGATGGGCCGGTTACGTAGGACAAAACTACACGATGAAATGTGGGAGTATAAAACCTATGCCTTTGCCTACTCCCTTAGGGGATAAAGGCGTAACAATACGTACTTATGTTTAAATGCACAGATGCCGAATAAGAAAGGCGAATGTAAGAGGAAAATATACTGCGCCGACTGGATATTCAAATACTTTTAAACTTTTCCATTATTTAAAATATTATTCTACGAGCATTACCTATTAGGTACTTACCTAAATTAAATAACATCATTTCAACGAATACCTAATATATTTTGTCCAGTTGAAAAATTTCATCAAAATTCATTTTTGTGGAATAAAACACGGTACTATTTAAGTCACACAACCTAACAATAAAAATACCACATTAAAATATGTTCGGAAGTTTTCAAGCCTCAGTACTTAGGTGTATTTATAAAATTAAGACTAGGACTAGGTTTTATAGACCTTGTCCAAATAATTATTATGCATCCAACTTAAAATATCAAAAACATTAAAATCCAAAACAATACCATTATGCCTAGATATCCACCAGAAGAGATATTTTAAACCTCATATTTCATATTTATACAGTCTACGTAAAATATTCATTAGGTGAAATGCAAGTCGTGCTGCGCAAGAGTGGAATAATAAATATCCAGATAGGTATCGTCATTATTTTAATCTATATCATTCCCAACGTGGTCAGAATTTGTTCAAAAATGGAATCTCACTTATGAATCTTAACTCACGAACTAGGACTTACCAAAAAGGATCATAATCCTCTCTTTTAATAGATACCTACCTATACCTAGGTAGGGAGCATTATATCGAAGAAAATTAGACTTGAAAGATTTCAAGGTTACCACAAACGACATAGACGGCCTCACATGGTTGGGAGTCAGATGCCAGCGGATTCCAATAATGCCGAAAATCAAAAATAAAGTAAAACCAGAAGCGCTCATGGCCCTGCGGTCTCAGTGTTCTGTAAACGATCACTGGAACTTTCACTATGACTGGTCCCCGGATGGGTGACCACTTTGTGGCATTTACATTTGCGAGCGTTTCCTTGCTTCCGAATTCACGTTAAGCCGTTGATCTCGGTTGCCAGTAACATGGCAGTCGTTAAGCCAAGTTGAAGGCCTTATATGCGGCTTGAAAAATTTCAACAGCAGGTAGCCACAACCTGCGTCTGCCTATTTCAACACGGCAATGGGCTCACCACGAATTACGTAGGACAGGAATACACGTGGTGAAAGGTGGGCATACAGTATGTATGCCTCTGCCACGCGTTCGGGGATAAGGCGTGATAGATAAATAAAGTAAAACCAGCAAACATAAAACTAGCAACCATATAAAAGTGGACCTTAAGCCCCAAATCCAGGGTTCTAAAATCCAGGGGTTGGAAGAAAGTGGGAATATACCTACTTAGATGATGAAGAAGTATTATTATACCAATTATGTTGTTTCTCCTCTAGATATATGAAATACAGAGGGGACATCAATATCTTCAGAGCAGAAAATAACCTCAACAGTAAACTGGTTAATCTAAGTTGTCATTTAAACAAATAAGGTGTCGGGTCGGCCCACCTGATAAAAAGTGACACACTCTCTCTACGGCCTCTGTAAATTTGAAATCCCCTTTGGAAGAACCTAATACTGTCGAGGTTTCAAACTGTACAAGAAAAGACAATAACAATTGCAGCACATGGATAAATGTTGTTGTTTATAAAGTCAGGCAAATAAAAAAAATGATTTTGGGATACTTTGCATACAGCGCCATCTAGCCCAAAGAAAGCTTTAAGCTTGTGCTGATCACATAAGGCTATGGCAGCTTATCTTAGGCTTTTCAATGTTAAAAATATTGAGTCTACTATGTATACGATAGTAGGTATTTCATCTAGGTAATGTGTTTTTGTTCATTTAAAAAAAAAAAGATTTTATATCAAACATTTCAAGGAATGGGCTTACAGATCACTACTTACAATTTAGAAATAGAAATATAATTAGTGTTTCAGGTAAAATGTGAATAAACCTAATTTAAAGTTCAAATGACGACATCACTGGTACTATAGCAGTAACGCCTTTGCCTATATAATGTCATATAAATACTTAATAAATATAATGTCATATAATTTATTAAGTAGTTTCTACGGCTAAGGCTCAACGATTACATGCTACTGATCACGTCAATGTGAATGAACTCTTTTAAATATCAATTTAAAAATGTAATACGATGAATATTTCAAAAATATTCAAACTGGTTCTTTTAATACTCTTTTTAAATCTAAAAAAACGGGTAATAAATTTTGTGTACACATGTACAGCAGTGTATTCATGTCTGGAACATGTTTTCCCTACTTTAAGTCTGTGAGCAGGTGTTAATGGAATTACTCATTATTTAATAACTAGACTCATTACCGTTATCTATTAAACCGTCGTGGGTGCATGAGCGTCGAGCGTATCCAAAATCATCCGAGATGTTCCGAGATTGCGGCCATATTTTCTCCAAATTGCGCCCTTTGTTATGCAAAGCGCGGAGGCGCCGTGTGCGGGCCCACAATCGCTCGTTTATGCCCCGCACCCGTGTGACCGCCTTATCGCACATCGCCACCGCTCGCCACTGCACTTTTTACAATCACAGTGACTGATTAGAATATTTCATCAGTTTGTCTAGTTCTACTTTTTTAATTACACACATTTAATATTCTTCTTGGGAGGTCGTGTGACAAATCTGTGGTCTTCAATGCTTATGGGCGGTATTGTGTACTGATGAAAATCGGATAAAAATCTTAACGATAATATGTTATTATATATTTAATTTGGTAATTTATTTATGTATGAAACCATGTTCTTGGTTGTTACCGGTATTTCCATAAATAAATCCGGAAGAGTTTTGGTACCAGCAGAAAAAGTATAAGATATGTTGTTAAACTTGGTATAAAGAAACAAAGATACGATCATTTGACAAAGATACAACATACATCAAAACAAAGATTCAATCATTCATATATTGCAGTCAAGCAATCTACGGAATGAGTCCTCATTGATTTTTTTACGATACAACTGCCATAACGCTGGTGCACCCTTAACCACTATTTCAAATATAATACCTTATCTTAATTGATATAAGAGTCATATTAGCATATTGTAAATATTCAAAGGTCATATTCGATACATTTGAAACGATTCAGCCTGCATTATCTGTGATCGTACCAATGCATCATATTTGCCGCGTGTTTCGTCACATAGATCGCCATCACACATCGATAATGAAGCGATATATTAAAAACATTAGCTGCATACCCACCAAGCCCTTTATTCATCATTGTAGAAATAAAATTATTAACCCTTCAGATATTACGTCAATTAATTTCTCTATTCGAAGCAATGCATCAATTTATAGCCTAATAAAGATAAATACCTAGTATTTATTATTTTAAAACAAGTATTCAATTTACTAGAGTTTTAGGTACGAGAAAATGAAAACATGCGATTTTTTTGGGTGTAAGGGGCCTATGCCGACCTCACCTGCACGTGGTTCTCCTGCTCTCGAAATGTGAGCCAGGTGGCACAAAAAAAAAACTTTTTGGACCGGGTCTACCACAATGCCGCCCGCGGAAAACCCTCCAAATAACTCTTGGGTTATGTTCATGGTTCAGCGGTTGCAAGCCGGGCTGGGTGATTTGATGCAGCAGGTGTGGGATCAGTGAGTGTTAAGTGGCGTCTAGTATGGGTGGCGAGTCGACCCGCCAGCCAGGGAGACCTGTAGAAACGGTGGTGCCGCTAGCCGCCCGCGGCTTAGTAAGCTTATAGGGGCCCAACTGTGGCTAATCACCTTAGGAGGATGCCTCACCAGGCCGCGCATAATATTGATGTGGTTCGTCGTGCTGGTTGGTGACAAGATGTGTGTATGTGTGTCCCAAATCCCAGGCTCCAAATCCAGGTAGGGTTTTAAGTGACTGAGAAAACACTTAAGATGAAGAAGAACATATTTCTTCATGCCGTGTACCAAGCTTGAATTATCACAGTTAACAATAATCCAGCTCCAAATAAAAGTAACTTTAGCAATGATTGGATCTTACAGAAACTTTATCATAACTGGTAAACTAATTGCTTGGCCGACTTTAGGTACTTGTCTACTATGTACGACACGAAAAAAAAGGTTAAATCAAAAAGTAAAGGTATTTTGCACGCCTCATAAGCGAAGCGTTGAGGTGGGTACTACTGTCACTTCGCGCATAACATCAGATTTTTCAAACTTAAAATGTCTCTATTTATCATATATTGCACTTGTAAAATAATATATACACACACATATCAAGAAAAAACACTATTTTTAACACTCATGATATTTTTGATGCCATTTTTGTTATTTATACTAGTTAAAAAAACTGTTTAAAAAAGTTCCGTCTTAGACGTCCGTTTATCTGTATGTTACGGATATTTTCTTGTTAACACGATAACGACCGAAATACTTTACTAATCGAGTCTTTTTTTTTCTCTTACGCTTCAGTATAATTAGGAATAGAACCCTTTAAATTTTCACGGTCTGATTCGATGTGGTTTAATTGTTATTATCTTTACTTTATTTATTTCATAACCCCTACGCGATAATGCATAGCAGTTTGTAAGCTTGTAATTCTATTCTTTTTTATAATATTATAAAAGCGTGCGAGGCGTGCACTTTTGGGTTTTCCAAATTTATTTTATTCTTACAATAAATACGGTCTATTATATCTATTTATCCTGTTGTTTTTATCATTATTTCATTTACCTACTTTTTTCCTTTCAAATCATACAACGCCTTTCGAATATGAAGGAAAACAGAAACATACAGAACAATCTCAATTCTCGCGATATACGCATTTAAATGGATGTTCGTCATAAAATGCCTGCTGTTTCCACCAAGCAAAACCACGTCACACTAACGCTAGCACATAGTCAATTGAACATAGTAACATTCTCTCGATCAACACTTACGACATTACTTCAGTCACCTATTGCCCACCCAAAACTCTTACCCATACCTAGAAACTTGAAATTATTAGGGTAAAAAAAAAACAAAAAACATATTGTCATTTTTTACACAGCGTCATATAGCCGATATATATGTCAGCGTCATATATCTAGACAACTAAAAAACATACTAAGATATATATTTCTAAATCCATACATATATAGTTTGAGTGTTTCTTATGTTACTAGGTGCACTTGCCGTTCCGGGAAAGTCTAAATAGAGCGAAGCGTTTTGCCGTCACCATTTCCGAACACGAAGTTTCGGAGATTACAGCCGTTTTATTCGGTTTCGTTTAATTTTTCTAAGCTATCTATGGCTACATATCGTATTATAGGTCAAATTTGATCAAAAAGTGTTGAGTGGTTTGGGAGGAGTTTGAGGACAAAGCGAAAATCCGAATCGAGGAAGAGTGGAGCTACGCTCACTTCGGTCGCTTCGCTCCAATAAGAAACATTCAAACTCCGAATCAAACATTTGTGGATCACACAAATATTTGTTTCGGTATCGACCAAGGAATGGAACGAGTTCCATTCCTTGGTCGATACACCATACTACGCCACCGAGGCAGTCAACGTAAGTAAGCTACCCTTGTAATGTAGACACCCACTAAGAAAGGGTTTTACAAAATTGCACCCCTAAGCGTGAAATGGGATAGTTGCAGGCGCCCGCTAGTCTTCATGTATAAAATGAAGTTGTTGCCCGCCGTCTGTCTTTATGTATGTATCTACGCTTAAATCCTTTAAGCTACGCGATGGATTTTAAAGCGTTTTTATCATTAGATAGGGTGATTTGATAGGAAGTTTATACATGTTTTATATTGTATATGTTTTAATTTGTTACAAATAGTTAAATAATTAATACGTGACGAAGTAATACGCAATATGGCAGGTCTGAATGAAACGCTGCTCAAATATTACTACTTAATCATAATATTTACTGCCTAAACCCTGAGAAATATAACAAAACAATACGAGTATTACTAAATTATTCAATTTTATAGGTCTACAGAAACGCTTGCGGTGGTATTATCTATCCATCAAACATAGCTAAACAGTTGGGTACGGAAAATCTTTACCATACAGGCGAAGTTGCGGGCATCAACTAGTCTAATATAAAATTAAATTATTATTCACCAATCAAAAAGAAGAGCATAGAGATCACGTGAGATTACACGCCGACGTACAGAATGTAGCCTGTTTTTACTGCAAGCTTGCCTTTACATGTATAAAATGCATTCCTTGAGCATAAATTTAAATTTGCCGTGTTATCGAAATAGTTGCAAAATTTATGAGCACTGAGTAATGTAAGCAATGAATTATGAGCCTGTTTGAAATGTTTAGTTGAAATACACGCATGTTGTATGTCTAATTGCATGTTTTGATAATATTTACTTGCAAAGTGCATACATACATACATACATATTGTCAAGCCTTTATCCCCAAAGGGGAAGGCAGAGGCATACTATACGCCCACATATCACGGGGTATACGTCTTTGTCCCACGTAACAGGTATTGAGCCCATTGCCGTATAGAACTGGACAGGCGCAGGCTGTGGCGACCTGCTGATGAAATTTTTCAAGCCATAAGGCCCTTAACTTGTCATTTTACTGGCAACCGGGACCAACGGTTTAACGTGCCTTCCGAACCAGGAGTGTAAATGCCATAAAGTGGTCACTCATCCGAAGACCATTCATAGCGTAAGTTACTTAACGCATTGATCGTTTACATAACAATGAGTTATAGGGTTCACGAGCTCTTCATGCAAAGAAATGGCGGATTAACCAATGCCTATCATAAAATTAGATGTATCTAGTAATTTTAGTAACAAATATATTTATTGAATCTTTTAAGCTTCTACCGAAAATGTAACATTTATAATTATCGGTTCTTTCAGTTTAGAATTAGGAGGCCATACCATACCACGCTAGTCAGACGGGTTTGATACAGGATTTTGTTGCGAGTTATTCAAAAATATTGATGATCATCGAACATCGATAAGAGAAGATCGTAAATTATTAACGCTCATGGGGTGTAAGGAGAGTTGAAAGTATGTCACGGGTGAAACCAGAGGGCACTACTAGTTATAAGAATAATTCTAACTCGATGCATAGAAATTTCATTTTATATAATAATATAGTCAAAAAGCGCTTTATAAAACCATCTTTCTATAATTGAATCAACAAGATCGTTAGTGGTTAGAAAACCGCATACCTGATCACGGTGAACACGCAAAAGCGCTTTTCGCTGCGGTGTAGACAACTGTTGGCCAATCTATGTTATCTGTGGCTACTGTTGATTGATCATTTCCTATCTGAAATTAAATGACAAGTTGAGAAGCATGCTATGGGGTTTCTTGTGAATTAATCTTTTTTTTTAAGTGGCGTTGTTCACCTTTTGGGTTGACTAAAATGTTAAATTCGCATCATGACACGTGACCTGATCGAAAATTTGTAAAATTGTTAATTTGTTAATTTTTTTTCAACACACATGCACATAAAATGGATCTAATTGCATCGGTTTTAGATATATAAAGCAGTTCAAAAAGCACGCGTGCAATATGAACTCAAATAGTGAAGTTATAGTTATAAGTTATAGTTAACGTGCCTTCCGTGCTTCGGAAGGCACATTAAGCCGTTGGTCCCGGTTGCCAGTAAAATGGCAGTCGTTAAGCCTGGTTGAAGGCCTTATAGGCGGCTTAAAAAATTTCAACAGCAGGTAGCCACAACCTGCGTCTGTCTATTTCAACACGGCAATGGGCTCACCACCTATTACGTGGGACAGGAAAAGTGGGCATATAATATGCCTCTGCCACCCCTTCGGGGATAAGGCGTGATGGATATTTTATTTTTTAATTTTTTTATTTATATTCCATTACAGCACTATTTGCTTTTTTTTTCAATCAGTGTAGGGTTGCCATAGAAACAGTGTAAATATTTGTGGTAATAAAAAACTGTATTACTTAAATATAACAAATAAACGTTTATTGTCATACCATTATTAAATTTTGTCTACAAATTAACAGCGATTATTGCTATTTAATAAAAAAAAATAGGCTGTATGTAGTAGCTTTAGCGTACGCAGCTGCGGCAGAAAATAATGTGCGCGCCATTTTTCTATAATTTTCTTTTCTTTTCATTCTATATCTAAAAATGTTAACTTCCAATAATTAAAAATAGGCGAGTGTTTTTATTACTTTTTACAGCATTACACGAGTGTTTTCGTTCTCTTGTGAAAATAACATGTTTGTTTATTGATTTTATAGCTGTGTGTGAGTACCTAATATGAAACATATATTATGTACGTGGAAACAAAATATTTTGATTGACTTTTTATTCTAATTCGTCGAAAAACGTCGTAAAATATATTGGTTAAACTCACTCGACTCTATTACGCCGTTGCCTTACGACTAGGGCTAGAAAACCGCCTCGTGCGTTATATCCACCATAACACACTTATAAAGTACTATAGTGTTAATTAAAATTTCATGAAGTGTACGATAGCGCAATAAATGAATATTGTTTTTTAAATAAAGAATTTCTTGCGAAATTTCTTCCCAAACATTCCAAAATATAAAAAAATGCATAACGTTATTGGTCAAGTTTTCACTTCTGCTGGCTCTCCCGGAGGGCAACCCGTTTTTTTTTATTAGAACATTGTGTTTCTTCCAAAGGCTTTATTCAAAGATATTGAAAGAGAGTTTATCCGATTTCTGTGGCTATATTCGAGACTAAATTGTACTTTATCCTACAAAACTAAACTAACTAACTATCTTCACGCTGCATCCCTGACGGGGTAGTCAGAGAGGACAGATCGCCAGGCTTCGCGATCCATGCATACTTCTTTCGCTTCTTCGAGATTCATCAATCGCTTCATACACGCACGTCTGGGTATCCGAGTACTTTTGACCTTTCCGTTTTTGAGCAATCTGCTCACGTGGTCTTCATATGTAAGTCTCGGCCTACCCTGACTCCTTCTACCCTCTACTTTTGAACAATATATATTCTTCGTCAATCGTTCCTCATTCATTCGTTGGACGTGTCCAAACCAACACTACAAGATGCACAAATTTAGTTTTTCGCATTCACAACATAACTACAAGTATTATAAATGCAAAATTAACTCTGTGTGTCTGTTATGCTTTCAGGCGTCAACTACTGACCTGATTCTGATGAAATTTGGTACAGAGATAGACTAGAAGCATGACCTAGGACATTAGTGTTTTTATAGTCAAAAGGCTTAAAAGTATTAAAAGTCGAAAAAAAAATCTATTATAGCATTTAAACAAATAATAAGTAAATGGTAGATTGATAAATAACGGATAAGGCTACGACGCAAGCGCCCTTACGGGCGTAAGAGGTCACGCGGCAGTAGCTTCTCCTAGCAGTCAAATAAAAAGGAATCAACAAAGGAGTCAAATAAAAGGGAATACACTAAGATGAAAAGAGAGGCAATTGAAAAGAAATACAATTGAAATTTCGACCTATGTGAGAAAGAAATAGATGGTAGGTTTGTAGGGACGACATTTACCCAACATCGCGTTTTTTTGCGCCTAACCTTGTTACCGAATTTAATTAAATTTGATACATTAATTTAATAAACTTTGTGACAAAGTAAGCTACCTTTTTATAAAAAGGACGGTAGTTGAATTAAGGAATAAAAGTTTGTAAGAGAGCTCGTCATTATAGAAGATACTAGTTGATGCCTGCAACTTAGCCCGCGTAGTGAAGTTTTCCTATTCGAGATTTTGTCCAGAACCCTAAACTTTTTGAAAATCCAATAAAGCCCTAGTTTAACACGAAGAATGTAGCTTTCTAATTGTGAAAGAATTTTTAAATCGGCCCAGTAGCTTCTGAGCCTATTCATTACATACAAACTTACAAATCTTTCCTCTTTATATTATTAGTATAGAAAACTTTTGAATTTTATGCACTATGTAAAAGTAAATAAATAATTTCCAAATTTTAGTAATAATCTTCATAAAAATTAAAAATTCTACTAATTATAGTCGCGTGTGTTCCCTAGGTACTAATAATTGCGTATTTAAATGCTTTAGGTTATTGTAGGTCACCAATGTAATAAACTTTTTTGTTCTTCAATAAAACAATTAATCAACAATGTATTACCAATATAATTTTTAAGCAATTATCATTTATTACTTCATTATCAATATCATATATTTTTTTATAGAACCAGTTTCTCGTATATGAATAGGTACATAAAGAACTGAACACATAAAGACACCTGTCTGTCAAATACCACACTCAACGTACTTACACGTAAAGCGAGAATTTCCTCAGAGCAAGGGACGTTTCTTGTTTTTTCGCTCGCGCCAAAAGAGAAGAAAATAATAATAATATCGCGTGCCAAGTTTACGTCAAAATGTATGCGAATATCGCATACACGATGTGTTACTGTTAGTTGCCTATTATTCGTCTGTATTAATTAGTGTAGGTATCGTATGGGAATAGGATGACATCTCCTGACACGCTTGGTTGTATGAAATATATAGAATAAGGCGTCTCTAGTAGGGTGGGTGTGAGTGACATGAAACGCCAAGATAACTTTGCTATGTGGTAATTTCAATTTAAAACATTATTTTCTAAAAAAAAGGTTTCAAATCTTTTTCTTCTACGAGTATATTAAATAACACCACTTGTACTGTTCCACAACATTTACTTTGTAAACGTAACCGGTTTTGCCTCACGGTATTCATACAATATGACCACTTAGCAGTGGTCATATTGTTACCTTTAAGAATTAATGTTTTTAAACTTTCGCGATTGTCACTCATATTTATGATATTTCGGGTCTTATTCGCGACGTTTATTATTTAGTCACTAGTTTAGGCCCGCGGTTTCGCCCGCGTAAAGAAGTTTTCCCGCTCCCGTTTCCCACAGGAACTTGTTCCCGAAATTAAATGTAGCCTATGTGTTATTCGGATGTATAACACATAGGCTACATTTAAAAAGTTTTAATGAAACTTTACATTGTTGTGAAGTTTCATTAAAATCCGTTCAGTAGGTTTTACGTGACAGAGTAACAAACATCCATACAAACTTTCACATTTATAATACCTATTATAAAGATTAAGATAATAATATACGTCGCGAAGAAGACCCTAAATATCAAAAATATACCTTTGAGAATGTTGTGGAACATTGCAAGTGGTGATAACTAATATGTGTAGCAAGTTTCACCAAGTGCCATCAATCAACAGTATAAATATTTTTTCTTCTTTATTGTAACGTATTCCCAGTTGATACTAAACTCAACCTAGATTTGAGACATCGTTTGGATTTTGACTTAAACATTGTTGGGAGCGACTGCAGTGGGACTCTCCAACCCCGTAAAGACGCCTGCGTAGTGGCCTCGCCTCGTTATTTATTCAGCAAGTATTCCGCTAGCAGATGAGGTTGCAAGGCTTTAATTACTTTACCCCTTACACCCTTGGTCGAACTATATTTGCTTGTAGATTTGCACTTACAATTCCTTCGTCAATCTTCTGTTATCCATCCTTTCTGTATGTCGAAATAATCTATGCATATCTAATTTGTGTATGGCAGGAAGAATGTACCTTCCGCACGGAATTTTGGCGGGAAGAGTGACAAGTGCGGACGCTGGCTGTATATAATTTTCTAAAACTAGTGCATTTATCTTGTTTTATGTGCGGAGTGGTGGTTTCTTGGACATAAAAGTTATGTTAATGTGCTATAGTGAAAGACAATGATATACATGCAGTGAAATGCTATTTTCTCTCTTGCCGCGTAAAGTCCATTGAAAACCTCAGTATAAGAATGACCGTTATACTGAGGGCAAGGACCAGGACCTAGGACTGAGGAAACGACATCGACAAAGACTCGACAGGACTAATTAGAAGATAAGATTGAAGAAATATGATATAAAAAATAAGATTTGGCTAAAAGGTCTTTGTAACCAGGCCATAAAATAATTGTAAAAAAAACCTTCCGCACTGTCCTGGGGGGTGGGTGAAGCATCTACCTACTAAAATAACCTGCCGTGTGCCTGCTTAGATGAGCGGTTGTCAACGGGGGCTGTTGCAAAACTTTAAAGACCCACACAGCGCTCTCTATCTTATTATGTTAACCGGGCGATATCCAGACACACATGGTTATCACCTCTTTACGAGGAGGTTCTTTTGAGGATGGAGGACTAACCCCACTAACCCCGTCCCAACCACCTACGGCCACACTCAGGGCAGTATAAGGCCCTCGTAAGCGTGCCTTATCGACGGCGCGTCAGTAAGGGGATCAGCCTGATCCGTTCCGCCGATTCCTTTTGGAAGACAGTTGTCGCTACGAGTTTTGGAACGTAGGTTGGCTGTAGTATGCTGCGTCGAGTCCTCCCTGCAATCCCAGTGGTGGCAAGCGGGAGTAAATTCTCTCCTGGCAACTGAAAACAGATATTTTTAAAAGCAACCACGTCCGAAATCTATGCAGTCCTTTTCCAAGGGCGCAATTGACAGTAGTCGCAAACATTTGTGTGATTTTATAATCGTCGATAAGTTGAGCTAGTTATGTATTACTGTTTTAAACAATTGTATAAATAACAATTTGTGAGTGAATTTTTATTTTGATGTTTTTGCGAAATAGCATCACCTGTCCTGGCGTTGCGGCTTCGTTCCAACTCAAATGAATATCATTATCGGCAATACTTGCTTTACATTCAATTGATTTCATTGAAACTGACGATCTGTGAAGGAAATATATAAGTATGTTATTCCTAAATATATACATATTATACATATTAAACACCCTAACTCCGGAACAAACATTTGCGAAACACACAAATATTTGTTGCGACTCGGTAATCCAACATGCAACTGAGCGCGGCTTTCTATACACTTGTTGACCACGGAACCGTCGCGATATTTTCATTCGTAGAGACGGCTTCTCAGAGAGTGTATAGAAACATGATGTATCACGATGATACCTTCGCTCAACATCGCTGTGATTATAACGCTTACAGCCTTTAAAATTTGCTTTAAAACTTTGTATACACTTTATGATCGCGGATCCGTCGTGGTTTTCTGATTCGTGGGGACGATCTCTCAGAGAGTGTATAGAAACAAAATGTATCACGAATTCACTACTACTATGCTGTAATCCCAAAGCTCGTAGAGGCTGCTACAAAAATTTGCATTAGACTTAAATTTTTTGAAAAAGATGTATTTGTTCACACATAAATACAAATACTTACCACAGACTATACCATAAATCAAATTATGATATTAATCTCACGTTAACCAACATTTCAAAATCTAAACCATATATTTTTCATTTTAATAAAATTTACATAGCCGTAGGTAACCGTTACTACTATTTAGTTCATAAATTTTAATTTATCTTGACCTTATTTATACCCCTTCAGTTAATCTATAATAATATTATAAAACTGAAGAGTTCGTTTGTTTGTTTGAACGCGCTAATCTCAGGAACTACTGGTTCAAATTGAGAAAAGGCATTTTTTTAAATGTATTTTATATCTTTATGCTACTTTCCAGGAGAGCGAAGCCGTAGTCATAAATTTCATCAAACCGTGTACTTTTTGATTATTGTAATAATAGAGGACGAGACTAAATGAATGCAAAACCAGCAAAACCGCGGAGCTCAGCTAGTTCTTCATAAAAGTCCCATAGCATAAGCTTATAATTATAACAATATGGGGTTCTATAAAAGGGGTCTTAGACGGTTTTTAAAGGGTCGGTAGTGCGAGTGCCTTGAAATCTACAGATGCGGGCTGTGGCTACCTACTGTTGACATATTTTAAGCCGCCCATAAGGTCTTCGCCTTCGCTTAACGACTGCCATGTTACTGGCAACCGGGACCAATGGCTATATATTTTAGTGTATTTTAATAACAGTTTGGAACGCTACATATAAATAAAATCATTGTCTCATGACTTCAGATAGTAAATATTGTAGCTTTTTTTAAATTCTTATCTAGGTAGGTATTCAAATAAGAATAACAAATAAATTATGTAGCCGAGGTTATTAAGATTAGGTGTGTAGTTTTATCTCATCATCTTTTGTAAATTCTTCTATTCTTTAAATAATTTGAGAAATCTTTTAGGTGGGTATTAGTAGGTAAACAATTTTTACGATTATTAATAACTAGCTGACCCCCGCGGCTTCGCCCGTGACATATCTTGAATCCTCGTCGCATCCATTTAATCCCATCGCTTATTGCTATTACAAAAATGTATGAAAATTTTCCCGATTTGTTGACATTTATGATTACTGGTCCGCTCTCCTGGGTAGTAGCGTGATGGCCTATAGCCTTTCTCGATAAATGGACTGTCCAACACAAATGGATTTTTTCAATTTGGACCTGTAGTTCCTGAGATTAGCGCGTTCAACCAAACAAATAAACAGACAAACTCTTCAGCTTTATTTATTAGTATGGAATTATAGATAAATAACATAAATAGGACAGTTATTAGTTATCGTTTATAGGAAAAACGCATCCCTATGAAGATTGTAGATCGCTTTTTGAGTCATCCACTTTCTGATATCAACAAAAATATGTATCAGAAAGGTATTGAAAAGTACACATCCGCAGGGCAGCTTGTGTCGAGCTGAATGTGCGTGGCTACACATTGGTCCCGAGATCTCACAGTTTTGTTGCCCATCTGCACGGATAGCATTTAATGGGCTAAAGGGACAGCAATACGCTACTCCCGGGAGTGTAATAAATCTCAACTCTGGCTTGCCATAATTGGCCGGTCAGAGACGTGGACGTAGATTGTCTGCAGTGGGGGTCCCAATCCCTGTTACATTAAAATTCTTAAAAGGCCTCTGCGTGTTGTAATACTATGTCCCCATGTAAACCTAACAAAATACCGGGTATCTTCGTAAAAAATAAAGAAGATACCCGTGAAGAAGAGACAAATAACAAATAACGTTAAAATGTATAAAAACGTTAAAATATAAATTTATAACGTTAAATGTATGCTAAATATAAAGATTTCCGGAACCATTCACATCAAATCTGCAACACTGAATTTTTTTGTTTTTTTTTTCAAAATCCACAATCAACATGACTGAATCTAATTTTATTTTAAGAACCGGATCCTAGGATTATTCAAGCACGTTATAATTTTCTGAAAACGTAACAAAATCTTTTAATAAAAGAATTTATAATAATATAAAAATACATAGTTATTACCTTGGTAAATAAACATGATCGCGGTAATATATGCAATTCGCTTGACGTATCGATTAGCTTGCGCCCGACGTAGTTACAAGCAGAACTTGTTTTTTAGAAGTATTTGTTTGTATAATGCAACGCGAATGTTTAAAAGTTCCAATATGTTCTGCTTTTTTATAATATCTTGAGAGGGCACTTTTCAACACTCGTGACTTGTACTCCTACTGCCAGAGCTATTGAGCTGCTTAATAGTCTGTGACAGTCGTAACCCAATGACTGCTGAGACTTTTGGCGGGAAGAGTGACAAGTGCGGACGCTTGCTGTAAGTATATTATTTTCTAAAACTATAGTAGAGTCATTTTAATAAGCCACATTTGACACTTTTTAAAAAATCCCCAACGTATCCTTGTAACGGCGGGTATACCGGACTGCCTCTGTGGCGCGGTGGGAGTGAATCCGACTGCTACGCAGGTTGTGGGTTCGATTCCGACTCAGGATAAAACTTTGTGTAATGAGTACGATGGCTTATTCTGTGTCTGGGTGTTATTTATCTATAATATGTATGTATTTAGAAATATATAAGTATGTTTATCAGTTATCTGGCTACCATAGTAGAGGCTCTGCTTAGTTTGGAATCAGATGGCGTTGTGTGAGTTGTCCCAACAATATTTATTATTATACAATGTTATTTAATTTTTTTTGGGTGTAAGGGGCCCCACCAAGATCTTCGGGGCCCAAGTCAACCTCCCGTGCTAGTGCGTGCACATGCTGATTAACGGACGAGGCTCTGGCGCTGGCTTTCCCCTCTGGGGTTGGGAGGTCTGAGGGCGTCGCTCCCATAAAAGCCACCCGCCGAAACAAAAATGGAAAAGGACTATAGGAATGCTGCCAGGGATAGGGCGCCGCCGCAAAACGGCGCGCAGGAGCCCCGCCCGACTCCTGTGGCAAGTGGGCTAGGGCTGCCGTGTGTCGGGCCAGCACGGCTAAAGAAGTTAGCCCCAACCCGAATCCGCTTCGCATCTTGGAACATTGGCACGCTGACTGGGCGTGCGGTAGAGTTGGCCGAAGTACTCTCCAGGCGGAGGGTGGACGTGGCGTTCCTGCAGGAGACTCGGTGGAAGGGCAACAGAGCCCGGCCCTTGCAGAACGGCTACAAGCTGTATTACACGGGTGCGCCTGGTGGGGAGAACGGGGTGGCCGTTGTGCTCTCCGAGGGGCTGCAGAGTGGCATCTTGGAGGTGAAACGCTGTAGCGACCGGCTTATGATCGTGAGGGTGCTTATCGATGGGATTACTACCCACCTGATAAGTGCCTACGCGCCACAGGCCGGTTGTAGCGACGCCGATAAGATGTCGTTTTGGGGTCAACTCGAGGGAGTGCTTTGGAGCATTCCGTTGTCTCAGGGAATCGTTTTGGGCGGCGACCTAAACGGTCATGTGGGTGAGAGGTGTGAGGAGTTTGAGCGTGTTCATGGTGGTTTTGGATACGGCACCCGCAACGCTGAAGGAGAAACTATCCTCAGAACGTGTGCGGCTGCCGATCTGGCCATTGTGAACACGTATTTCAAAAAGAAATCCGAACATCTCATCACCTACAAGAGCGGGAGGCGTACAACTCAGATCGATTTCCTACTCACTAGGCGACACAGCATCGGCAAGGTGGCCAACTGCAAGGTCATACCCGGTGAGAGTCTTACTGCACAACACCGTCTCCTTGTCATGGACCTCTGCGTGAAGCCCAAAGGCAAACGCATCGAGCGGTGCCAGCGCCGCATCAGATGGTGGCTGCTTGATGAAACTAGGTCCCAGGAGTTCGTCTCAGCTGTCGGTGACAAGTGCACTGACACTGAAGGCGAACCAGTTCAAGATTGCTGGGACAAAGTTCAGGCGGCCATCCATGGAGCGGCGAAGGTGGTGCTCGGTGAGTCTAAGGGTGGACGCAAATGTGACAAGGAAACTTGGTGGTGGAACGACGCAGTCCAGAGGGAGACTAGGGAGAAGAAAGCCCTCTTTAAAAAGTGGCAAGCGACCGGATCTCCTGAAGACCGCGACGCGTACAGGGCTGCCAAGCGCGCCACAAAGAGAGCTGTAGCCAGAGCCAGACGTGACCACTTACAACCTCTGTATGATAAGCTGGAATCGTCTGAGGGGCAGAAGCTCATCTATAAGCTGGCGCGCTCCAGGGTCAAAGCGGCACAGGATATATCCAAGTGTCGCTGTGTAAAAGACCTTTAGGGCAACCTGTTAAGCGAAGACCTCGCGGTAAAGGAGAGATGGCGCTCGTACTTCCACGAGCTGCTTAATAAACAGCACAAAGAGGTGCAGCCTCCGGACCTCCCTCCGAATCAGGGACTAGTGCCACCGGTAACGCCTGGAGAAGTCCTGACTGCGCTTCGCCGCATGAAGAATCGGAAAGCTGTCGGACCCGATGGAGTCCCCATCGAAGCCTGGAAGGCGATGGGTCCTCGCGGTGTGGGCATCTTAGTAAACCTTTTTAACCGCATACTCCTCAGCGGGCAGATCCCAAACCAATGGAGACTGAGTATTATTACTCCAGTCTTCAAAGGTAAGGAGTCAGTGCAGGAGTGCGGGAGCTACCGCGGTATTAAGGTGATGTCCCACACCATGAAGATCTTCGAGAGGATTATAGACTCTCGGATCCGGCAGGAGTGCATTCTCTCGGAGTGTCAATATGGGTTTCGCCCTAGTTATGGGACCACGGACCCGGTTTTTGCCCTGAGGGTTGTCGCAGAGAAATACAGGTCGAAGAACACGCCTCTGCACTGTTTGTTTCTAGACATGCAGAAGGCCTTCGACTGTGTTCCTCGTGCGATGATCTGGTGGGCGCTGCGGTCCAAAGGGGTTCCAGAGGTCTATATTGACACTATCCGGGACATGTACTGTGACTCCGATTCAATGGTTCGGACTGCTGTTGGCGACACGAAACCCTTCCCCATCACCGACGGGGTACACCAGGGTTCGGTCCTTAGTCCGCTTCTGTTCAGTGTAATATTAGACGAATTGTCGGACAGCATCAGAAACCCACATGAGCAGCCTCCATGGTTGCTCATGTATGCTGACGATATTGCGCTGGCAGACGCGGACAGGGGCAGATTGGTGCGGCGTGTAAAAGCGTGGAAGGAGACGCTTGAGAACGGCGGTCTGAAACTAAATGTGGCGAAGACCGAGTACTTGGCACTAAACTCGACAGATCCCACATCCGTCCGCATAGGCGGTGATTTGGTCGAGCGCACGGACCAGGTTAAATACCTGGGATCTGTTTTTCACACGTCCAGTGACATCGATTGCGATGTCAAGTCACGCATTGCTGCCGCGTGGGCCAAATGGCGGGAGATGACCGGTGTCATTTGTGACCCTAAAATGCCGATCCGGTTGAAGGGACAGGTCTACAAAACCATTATTAGACCTGTCCTTTTACATGGCAGTGAGACGTGGCCGATATTGGAGCGACACAAGCAGGAGCTGCGTGTCACGGAAATGAAGATGCTGCGGTGGATGTGTGGGGTCTCGCGGATGGATCGCGTGAGAAACTCTCGCATCCGCGGCAGCCTTCACGTCCGTGACATTGCAGACAAGTTGCAAGAGTGTCGCCTTCGTTGGTATGGTCACGTCTTGCGGCAACCGCCGGGCTACGTAGGTAACAAATGTCTGGCCATTTCAGTCCCGCCGGGTCCCAGTAAGAGGGGAAGACCCAAGAAGTGCTGGCTTGACGTCGTAAGGGATGACATGCGTGCCAATGGTCTCACTACAGGGGATGCCGAAGACCGTGCGAAGTGGAGGAGAAAATGTAGGAAAGCGGACCCCGGGCGTCGCGAGACGCAACTGGGACAGACGCTCGGATGATGATGGAATGTTATTTAATTTTTCAAAGTTACAACTACACAATTGCTGAACTCTTCTCAGTTACACACATACATATTTTATTGTCTAAATGCCCAAAGAAGGCTATTTTAATACCTATTTTCATTAATAAACCATTGTAAAGAAAATAAACAATTTATATTCTAAAAAACGTCGTTACAACGTTGCGGCAGTGGACCCTTTTTTTTTTAATAATTATTTAATGGCCTGGTTTCTAAGACCTTTTAGCCAAATCTTATTTTTTATATCATATTTCTTCAATCTTATCTTCTAATTAGTCCTGTCAAGTCGATGTCGTGTCCTCAGGCTACGTCCTGGTCCTTGCCCTCAGTATAATGGTGATTCTTATACTAAGGTTGTCAGTGGACGTTTCGCGGCAAGAGAGAAAATAGCATTTCACTGCATATATATCATTGTATTTCACTATAGCACGTTAACACAACTTTCATGTCCAAGAAACACCACTCCCGCATATAAAACAAGATAAATGCACTAGTTTTAGAAAATAATATAAAGCAAGCGTCCGCACTTGTCACTCTTCCCGCCAAATGTCGCAGTGGACCCTTTTCCTTTGAAAACACTAGGGAGGTTACCAAGAAAATCGTAATTTTATTAGCAGAATCGAATGTAATGAGACTTACTTGAAATAGTCCACCACTTTTAAAGTTTTGTTTTAATCATACCTACTCATTTTTCGTCATTCTTATGTAGTACTAGTGGACGCCCGGCGCTTTCCCCCGCGTAGGTAAGTTTTCCTGTTCCCGTTTCCCACAGGAACTTGTTCCTGGGATAAAAAGTAGCCTCTGTGTTATTTTGATGTATAAAAAAAAAGTTGTATTAAGTTGTATAAAAATCCATTTACTAGTTTTTACGTGAAGTGAAAAAGTAACAAATATGCTTACTTACAAACTTTTGCGTTTATAATTTTAGTAGAATATATTCATTAATTTCATGTTTTTTTAACATACCACCAACAACCACCTGTTCGTGGGACAAAAAGGCATACGGTGAAATGTGGGCGAATAGTGTGCCTCCGCCTACCCCTTTGGGGTTAAAGGCGTGACAATATGTATGTATGTTTGCTGATTTTTACGATATTTGGTTTCTTAACATGTTAAGGTCTAATGTGCTAGCAACATTGTCCGCTCAACACATTTTTTTCTGATTACTTAAAATATGACACTAACACAGTTCTATCAACATAATTTAGGTAGTTTATTTAGCCGTTTAGAAAATCAGGTAGCTATTCACATCCAGTTGTCTCAGATCTAGAGCTCTGACGTATGAAAGTCCGGCGTACAAAACAATTAATTTAAATACATACCTACTTCAGGACTTCCTTTTGTTATTTTTTTTTTTATTTTTTTGTGTAATTGAACATAGTTTTGCTACTGTCGCATCTTATTTATTTATATCATTTCTAGAAAAAATAAATTACCTGGCTTTTATTCTTTTTCTGTGTATGTGCAGGAATATGTCACTATAAATGAATACACAAAATGCCAGCCTTCACGTTATATAGTACTCAAAGAAAATAACAATTATTAACTTTTAACGTCAATATATTAAAATGTATATATATTTAATATCTTTTTTATTCGTTTACTTTTCAGATATTGTTCCTAAATTTACGATGCAGAAGAAGAAAAGAAAAGTAGAAGGCCTTTTGCACATTATAAGAAAATTTCTTGTGTCTAATGAGAATGTCTTGTCTGATTTATCGTACAAACTCTGCAAGACGTCTTATCCGCAGTCTATAACTATAATTCACGGAGGACACCGTAGTTGTAGGCGCTATAATTAATCTTATAACAATAATCAATGATGGGACAATACAATTTTTTGTACTAAAAGTATTTCAAGACTAACAAAAGTTTTTATTTACTTTGGGATGTCCCAGACTACTTTTGACAAGATCCTAAGTATTACTAAGGAAAGTAATCACAATAATCAATTCAATTACTTATCTTAATAATATTATAAATGCGAAAATTTGGATGGATGTTTGTTACTCTTTCACGTAAAAACCACTAAATACATTTTAATGAAACTTTATAGTAATATACCTTATACATCAGAATAATACATAGACTACTTTTATCACGGGAACAAGTTCCTGCGGGAAACGGGGATGAAGGATTGTGACACAAATATTGAAATGTCTTTTTTTGAGGAATTTACTGCACAGTCAAAAAAACAGTAAAAGTTTACTTAAATGAAAGCGTGGACACTATACCTACGTGTTTTCGCGTTAGCATCCGCGCCGAATGTGCACACGTAAACTTGTTTACGTAGTGATAGTGGAGTAGAGTAGATGTAGTGTCTAAAGAGACGTCTTATGTAGGCACGACATCGAACATACAACCGACAAAATGACTGGTATTCTTGTGTCTTATCCGACATAAGAAAAAATATCTTGTAATGTGTATGGTCTCATATAACAATCAAAGCGACTGAATGTCTTACAAGATATGTCTTATCAGACACAAGAAATTTTCTTATAATGTGCTAACAATACCTGGACTGGGATTCAACTGAAATACTATACTAATTTCTACTTGATAGCTTACTTTATCAAATTAACTGATTCGATTCATAAATGTTTGAAATCCGTATCGGTTCGTTCACATAATCGACACTTTTAATCATGTCATCTCACTATGAAGCAAAAACTGACACTTATCAAATGTGGCCTATTATAATGACTCAACTTATGTGCGGGAGTGGTGGTTTCTTGGACATAAACGTTGTGTTAACGTGCTATAGTGAAAGACAATGATATATATGCAGTGAAATGCTATTTTCTCTCTTGCCGCGAAAAGTCGCCATTATACTGAGGGCAAAGACCAGGACCTAGGACTGAGGACACGACATCGACCAAGACTGGATAGGACTAATTAGAAGATAAGATTGAAGAAATATGATATAAAAAATAAGATTTGGCTAAAAGGTCTTTGTAACCAGGCCATAAAATAATTATAAGAAAATAACTGCTGAAGTATTAACTAACTATCTTCACGCTGTATCCCTGACGGGGTAGTCAGAGAGGACAGATCGCCAGGCTTCGCGATCCATGCATACTTCTTTCGCTTCTTCGAGATTCATCAATCGCTTCATACACGCACGTCTGGGTTTCCGAGTACTTTTGACCTTTCCGTTTTTGAGCAATCTGCTCACGTGGTCTTGGTCTTTATTTAAGTATTGATACACTTAAATACGGTTGTGCTATAGATATTGAATTTTCTTTTCAAATGTTGTTACTAATAACAATACTATTTACTGAATATAAAAGTGTCCGAGTAGAAACTAAAATGATTATAAAATGAAATGAAATGAAAAATCTTTATTCATGTAGGTCACAAAGTGACATTTTTGAACGTCAAGATTATTGCTTCTATATTTACTACCAGATACGCAAAGCAATAGGTAGAGCCTGAGGAATAACCTGGTAATAAACTAAGAATACAATCATTACATTGAATCAATACATTGTTATAGTTAAGTTAAATTAAGTTCACAATTGTATATACGCTAACTGTTTTAAAATTAAAAGTAAAAAATAATAAATATATAAATATGCCGAACCAAATTAATTTTGGAATCAGTCCATGACTCTTCAGTTTTTCACTTCCTTCGTTAAAACAATCTATTTAACCCTAACAAGCTTTGTTAATTTCGATAGGAAGTTGGTTATAATTTATCAAAATTCATCATCGGCCTCGCTCTAAGGATGCAATGCAAAGTTTTTATAAACACCGATATATAGATACGGGACAATTATCTGATGGCATCGCAAAAATTCGAAAGTGAAAATGTTCTTTTATTCCATTTTTGTTGTTATTTGCATGGAAATTTATTTTTTTTACGGCGTCGGCGTAGCGTCCGTTCACAACTGCGTACACGCATGCTCAATGCGCATGTCTTATTAAAATGCGCGAAACTACTTCATTATGCTAAAATATTTTTATTCTATGCTTGATAGCCACGAAAGTTTTCGTGTGTGAATATAAAAATTTGTAATTTCTTTCATTTATTTTTATCATTTGGCATTGAACTTTTGAATTGAATTAAGTTTATTTACGCATAACAAAATATAACAAAACTTTATAAATAACTAAATTGTGGAGTGGCTTCCATAATTTTAGTAATTTATAATTTTTTATTTCTACTTTAAAGTGCTTGAGGTTGAACCGTCTCTTATAATAATTCAAGAGACAACTTTCCTAATTTAAGGGACAAGGCTCCAAATGTCTTCAAAACTGCTTCGATTCTTATTCAAAATAGTTCTACAGTTAAAGTGATTAGAGCATTAATTTAGTTTAATCTTTTACAGTCATTTTACAGTACATTGTAAATTTTTTGAACATCCCAATAATAAAATATTATATTTATACACTATTTATGAACGAGTATTTAGTTAAAAAAAAACTAACTAACTATCTTCACGCTGTATCCCTGACGGGGTAGTCAGAGCGGAGAGATCGCCAGGCTTCGCGAACAATGCATATTTCTTTCGCTTCTTCGAGATTCATCAATCGCTTCATACACGCACGTCTGGGTATCCGAGTACTTTTGACCTTTCCGTTTTTGAGTAATCTGCTCACGTGGTCTTCATATGTAAGTCTCGGCCGACCCTGACTCCTTCTGCCCTCTACTTTTGAACAATATATATTCTTCGTCAATCGTTCCTCACTCATTCGTTGGACGTGTCCAAACCAACGGAGCACGCCCTTTTCCAGCTTAACGCTGACACTTTCATTCAAACCTGCCATATTGCGTATTACTTCGTTACGTATTCGGTCGGCCAAGGTCACGCCGCACAATTTTCGAAGTGATCGCATCTCCACAGCATTCAATTTACTTTCATGCATCTGCTGACATACCCAGGTATTTAGAGTATTTAGTTATTTCCTATATACAAACAATTATGATATTTTGATTTTCTCGTTACTTACTCGTTTTGAACGTAAATAGTCTATTAAAATTACTCCGTACTCTGTAGGTAACCACTGGAACTTCCAAGATCTTCGGGGTAAAATGGTGCTCTTAAAAGGGTCGGAAAGTCAAACGGTAGTTGTTGCAAGCATTTCCAACAATAAAAGTCAAATCGTACCAAGTCCTACTAACCAATTAAAGTTAACATAAAAAGTCCAGAAGCATCTCGGAAGAAGTAAAGAAGAAGAATGATATCAACTACTACCTACTTAAAAATGGAGATCACCATAAATGTGAGTAAAATTTCACCTACCAGTTGAGCAATTGCTATTATGAAACATTATCGAAAATAGGTACCTACTTATTTGTTGCAATGGAGCACTAGAAATATTGTAAGGCCCTGGTCAGCCTCACCTGCAAGAATATCTGTTGATGAAGAAGTGCATCTGTTGACCAACAACCAGGTAATTACGAAGAAAAGAAAACCTCAAATCAAAGCAGTGTCCCAAAGTCCAACCTCCTGGCCTGTGTTGTACAGAAAGGCCTAAGTAACCTTGCAATATTGCGATAATGGTGAGAGGCTTATGTCCAGCAGTGGTCTGCGATTGATTGAGGAAAACAGTACAGGTATGTGTTGCCTTCATCTTATAGTCAGCTACTTGATGTGATCATCAAGTAACATCAAGAAAGTATTTAGTGATTACGTTTCAACAAAGTTCAGACAGTGATCTATTTGAACTTAGTTGAAAGCGTAAACGTAATTTTACTGGTAAAATGTCTTTCTGTTTCGTACTTTTTATACTGTTGATTGATTGTATTTGGTGGATCTTGCTACCCACATCTTGACTTAAAGCACTTGTACTATTCGACATTATTTACTTTTTAACTTTGAAAATGCCGAAAGGCGAAACTTGTCGGGTTAAAAAGTAAATAACCTGGAATTGTACATGTGTTTTTATTCAAGATGTCCTGTATCCATACAAACAAATGACAAATGAAATTTCACAACCAAATTTTTACATCTTCGCTTTAAGTTGTATGATCGAATATTGGGCCCCAGCAGGCGAGAGATATGGTTTGACGTGCTAAAAAAATAGGTAACAGTTTCCGCATTCGATTCAAACAGTATTTTTTAAAGAGAGTGGCACTATTGTTCAACATCTATTTCTTGTCTATACAAAACATTTATATTGATTAAACCATTTTTCAAACAACCAACAAGGCAATTAAGCAACAGCAATGGGATTTTATTCAGATTCATCAAACCAATTCGAAATCATAATTGATCTGCCATGTAAAAAAATATAGAGGGCTGTTAGGAATGGAATAGGCGCCAAAAATACAAAACTAGAACGATGACTGGCCGAAACACTTGGAGCCGAAAGTCAATTAACGATCGCGGCCCGGGCACGTGGAACCGAACCGGCTGATAATTCAGAACAAGCGAAATTATCAGATAAAATTTTACGAAAAAGTTATCAAGCTATTTTTGAATACATATTTTTGCTACTAATTCTAAGTGGCCAGGATGCGAACCAGTGCTGCTCGAAAGTCAAATTCTAAAAATTAAAAACTAGTACCGTCAATTCTTATTATTCATCGTCACGAAAGTTCTGTGCATCTTATTCTTTCGATCTATACATCACTATTGTAATAATTCATGAGGTGAAACGATCTTTTGCAACATAACACGTAGAAATCCCCACGTAAGTCATGCCGTACATTCATTCCTATGTATCCTTCCTGTCCTAGATCCTGTCTAGCCCAGGACGCCACAAGTAATTTCTTGGATAGTTGTCCCAGGCCTAATAAGAATTGCAATAATTATATCGTAGGTCACTTTCATATATTTCATTAATTTTAATATAGTTAAATTTCAGGCTATTCAAAATTGTCTTCATTAAGTTTTCTAAAAGCTCAATAGATTTTTTAATAAAATTTTTGCTCGTAAGCTGTTTTAAAACTGTTTATTTTTCAAATTAACGCTCTAAACTATTTGACATTTAACATCTGTAATACTAACATATACTGGATAGAATTTAGTAGTGTGTACGGGGTCCCAGTTGGTGGATTCATGTGATCGTGTCCGCTGTGATATCATTGATCCGAATTTCTGCAATTCAGTTTAGAGCACACACACGCGAACTTCGAGGTTCCGTTCTATGAAATAAAGGATTAAAATAGTCAAATAAAAATGGTGTTTTTTTAATGAAAAAAATTGGAACATTCAAGATTATACAATTCTGATTGAATTTTGCTCAATAATCTCATTCTCTGCAAATTGTAATATATTAATTCCATATTTAGCCATGGATTTTAATAGTTTCTAGTTAATCTATTTTGATAACTTTTTTACTCTAGTAAACTGGGCACTCCTTCTTAACGAATAGAATAAAAATTCGAAGCCGCCAGTCACTATGTTGCAGTTGTTTTGAAGTAGTTACCTACATAGAACTAAATGGTTGTAAACTTTCACTTATAGACAATGAGGCATAATGAAATGGCTGACAATAAACACGTGTCAAAACAAAACAGCACGTTCATGTTCGTCTCTGCTCACAACGCCGGCGCTCACAGTAGAAACACGAACGAACATGGTTGTGCAGAATGAGGGGCCGTATTACACAACTGGTCATTAAGGTACCTAATCACAATCATTTGAGGCTTAAAGTACTTATCACAAAGTAAACTAGTAAAAACTTTTGGTATGGGATCTAGACAACTAATAAAAATGCTTATATATTTTCTAATTTTTACATATTAGACATGTTTGTTTGTTTTAGCTGGGCCGTTTCCGCACTTAGCCACTTGATTGGGCCATTGTGCGTGTATTCTTCATCCTTTTACTCTAACCATCCAAGGCAGTCCCAGAAGGTCACCTTTTCAGGCCCTGGCATGCTTCCGGGAGTGGTTGCGGCGACTGTAGGATGCGCGCCCGGTCACTATCACGCTCCTGCACTCCATGAGCACGTGCTGTGGCGTTTCCTCTGCCTCCATACATCCTCTACACAAGGGGCTGTCTGTTACACCCATGGTGAAAAAGTGTTTGTTAAGGGGACAGTGACAAATTAGACATATGAAAAACACAAACTAAGTAACAAACATTTGTGGATCACACCAATATTTGTTCCAAACCGGAACATCAGTCGCATACACTACCTATTACGCCACCGAGGCAGTCATAAGGAATTAAAGTGTCCACCGCGTGGCAGAGAGAGGAATGCAGCCCACTTAAAAGGATAGTCCATTCTGTATTTTCAAAATACAATTGGTATTTGAGAAACAATATTTGTAGTCGCGCCTCTTTCACGTGCAAAGCTTGTTAAAACAGTTTTTCTTATGTTACTGTTTTCTCAACTAAAACTGAAGTGAATGAAGTAAATTTTTAAATCAATTAGTACGCTAACTTTCACAATTTTTTTTATTAAAGTGAAAAAGGACAGACGTAGGAGACGGGGATTGAACCCCTGACCTTTGCGTAACCAGGGCAAGTTTAGTGGCTAGAACATTGACAACTTAGTTCGAGACGGGGATTGAACCCGTGACCTTTGCCTAACCAGGGCAATGTTCTAGCCACTAAACTACCCGAACTGTACCGAATCAAGTTGAAATTCTTCACTATATTTTAATTGTCATTTAAGAGTATGACCAGAGCCATCTATCGAGCTAATGAACAACTCTGATACCAATAAACAGTTACAACCATTTATAAACATGGATACGATGGACTCCACTCAATCTATGGATAATTTTTAAAGCAATTAGTTTGCTAACTTTCACATTTCTTTTTATTTTAGTGAATAAAGATAACTTGGTTCGAGACGGGGATTGCACCCGTGACCTTTGCCTAACCAGGGCAGTATTTATGAAAACCAAATAATAAAAAAATTGCGTTGAAGTTTTATTCTGGTAAACAATCGAATTACTCTACCGAAACCTGGACAGTTCTGGATGTTTTGCTGCGATGTCGTGTATACTGTGGTGACATATCGAAGTGTTAACTAGTACCTAAGTGTTAATTTTAGATTTATTTATTCTGTTAGCCTGTCAACAGATGAAAACTAAAAGCTTACTATGAGCTATGCTTACTTGATTGATATAGGAACTAACGTGTAGGCTTACATGTGTTAGTTCCTACATAGATAAATGCTCATCCTCTTAGTAGTCAAGAATGCCATGTATCATTGTATCCATCGCCAATCTAAATTCTAATTGATAAAATTTAAAACAACATTAGACAGGATAACTCTATAAGCTTTTACAACAAGCTTCCCTGTGATCTTAGAGATCTACCATTAAATAAATTTAAAAGCTTCACTAAAACGGCTTTATGAAAAAGGTTATTACGCGGACAAAGACTATTTAGAGGACATGGACGCTTGAAAATGATCTTTCGGCTTCGTGAAATGATATTAATTTGTAAATAGGCTATCGAAAAACAGCCTTCCGAGTTTCTTGTCGGTTCTTCTCAGGTGGGCCGCGTTCCGGACCGATGGTTACGTAATAATATTTAATTTATCTTTAGTTCTAGCGTATGACATTTTGTAAGCGCCTTTAAAATGGTGTATGTAAAATAAAGAATTTTTTTTATTATGGTGATTATTTATTGATATTATTTATACAATAATGCTTATTTGACTCTGCCATTGTGATCGGTCATCTGCAGGACCGACAGACCAACTCCATTGAACTGTACATAGAGGGTAAAACAGTGAGATGTAATATAGTAGATTGCCATAGGCTGATTGATTGAAATTTTATGAAAAGAAACACGACTGCTCTATTCGCCTAATCGTGAAATAAAACAATATTATGTTCACAAAAATCCTATTAAATATTCTTATGCCTACACAAATGTCAAACAAAAATTATTATTTACGTGTTCACTTCACTGCAGTATAATAATTTCACAAGCTATGGGCCCGCCGACATGGCCGCTCACGAGAGGTACCGCGTTGAATATCGTTATCACAACAACAATGAGTTTCTGACTCGCTGGCCATCTTCAAAAGTAATTCGCATTTTTCACGGGCTAGAGGCGTTACCGGCCCGTATGGATTGGCTGCTCGAGGTAGGTACTTAAGTACGGTTACAGTAATAGGTTATTTTCGCTAGATGAAATGCATTTTTTAGATAAAAAAGTTATTAATTTGTTTTACTAGTGGAATTTCATTATCCCACTAACGTGTTTTCCTATGCGGAATATGGGTGTTTCTCGTTGGTCAGATAGATGGTTTTAGATTGGTCGGGATTTGATGTATTTTCGCAAATAAATCACGTCAATATTTTTCTTCTAGAAGTTATTCCGATGGCCTATGTTGTTACCTCGTCTGTTGTTACCTCGTCTGTTGTTACCTCGTCTGTTGTTACCTCGTCTGTTGTTACCTCGTCTGTTGTTACCTCGTCTGTTGTTACCTCGTCTGTTGTTAAGTAGCTGCACCGCATGCAAGTAAGGTTGTTTGAGTCCCTGGAGACACTCATGGATTGTGAAATAGACTGTTATTTAATATTTCATTTAAAATAACTGTAACTTTATTTGTACCGAATAAAACAGTAATGGAGTGCAAGTATTTCGGGACCAATTTCTGTAAACTTTAAAATTTAATTTTATTTTATTAGTTACTCTTACAGAAATGATAATTTCAAAACTTGTATTTATTTTTATACTAATTCATTAATAAAATGCTGCAATTTATCTAAACAAGTCATATTTTTCATCGAAAACAATTTAAAACATTGTAGGTAAAAAATAAATTAAGAATAAACTGTACGTCTGTGTATCCGAGTACGTTTCAGGTTTTGAGCTATCTGCTTGGGTGGTCTTCGTATAGGCTCGGGTCTACCCTGACTCCTTCCTCCTACTTTGGCACAATAAACATCCTTCGTCAATCGTTCCAATTTGTTAGACGTGTCCAAACCAACTAAATTAAAAGAACTTAATCAGCCATATTCTCGAATTATGTCTTCGTGAAGTTACATAAATAGGCGATCTGTCCACGATACTGTTCAGTTTCTAAACATAAAATCCAATTATTAAAAATAATATTTGATAAGGTAAAAAATTTGCTAATGTAAACATTATTTCAAAAATTCTTGACATTTCAAAATCAGAAACCAGCCGTTAGTCACACGACACCTCGACGAATATTTCTTCAACCCTTACATCGGGCACATAACCTTATAACTTTGGATTTTGGTCAAAGCGGCCACTACAAGGCAGCCATACATTCTTCTAATTAATTGTTATGGCCTGAGACGCCACACAACGACTAGTTAGCATGAAACCTAATGTACGAATTTGTAACAGTAGGAATTGTCACGAAACAGTTAAAAATAAATGTTTAAACACCTCAACGCAAGACATGTTAACTTTTAGAGACTATTGTCATAATATATGTTTAAGTAAATTAAATACACAATAAAAAAATACCTATGTACCTATATCTAATTTAAATTGGACGTGTTTCACACACATACACACAAACATATTCGATTCATTGATTATTAATCAGAACATATGTTTTATTTAAATAATTATTTTATGGCCTGGTTACTAAGATTTTTTAGCCAAATCTGCTTATTACCTATATCTTCTTCTTGCCTTCTATGGGAACTTGTTGCCTTCTATGGGAAAGAACTGCGACTGAAGTGAGAGAAAGAAGTCCGTAGCCCAGAAAAATCAAGGGCAAAATCATATAAGAAAGCCATAAAATTTAATTTAATTTGTAAACCTACTCAGAGCCACTTTGATAATGTTTCAAACAGTAAGTTAAAAAGCTTTTTACAATCTTAGAAATTAATAGGGATTATGTACAGCACAATATCATTGCTTAGAAGGAAAAAAAAAATTTGTACGTGTTTAAATTTCTCGTGTAGTAAAAAGTATCGGCACTATTTAATAGAGGAAAAAAAAAATAGAAAGTATCTGTTTTTTAGTTTCTTGCCAAAATCTCAACCAATCAATCAACAGTGATTACAAAAACATACAAACAAACAAACACTCGACCGTAATAAACATGCAAGTACATAATCTATCAAAGTATCTGTCTGTTACACCAACAAAATTTAGAACTGAGGGCACAAATCTTTTTATAAAAACACGATTATTATCTAGCATTATAAGTTTATTTTATGCACTCCGCAATAAAACCACATAAACGACTAAAACTAAAGCGGTATAGAAGCAAACGGTAAGGTCTCCTTCTCGTATAATTAAAACCGAGCCTGTGTATGGCCGGACGAACCGATTACTATGCAAATAGAAGAGGTAATGTTGTCAGAACACGACCACTACTGTACTCTCAGAATAGTTAGTTTTAAATGTGTACTCGTATAGGTAGGTATAAGTTGTTAAGATAACCTCATCGATGGTGTTGGATTCTTGGATTCTAATAATCTCCTAGTAGATTATACTACCGTAACATAGAGAAAAATCTGGGTCTATCGTCCCGAGGGTTTACTCGGAACTCCTGGCCATAGACAAATAAAGGGCACGGTGTTGTTTTAGTCGGTAAGCGTCCGGCATAGCATACATGAGGATTTCCACACGTAAAAATATACCACCGTAACGATGTAATTGTCAAAATCTTCTTTTTAATGCATCTTTGGATATTATAGGACGGCAGTTGGACGCATTCCATATTGTGCAGGATATCAACGACAAAGTTTGCCAATAAAACTTTAATGAGTTTACGGAATATTTTTAGAACACCTATAAAAGATTTGCTGACTTTGAGATAGATGATTAAGACAGATGCTTTCAGAAGATTGGGTGTAAGGGGCCCCACCAAGATCTTCGGGGCCCTAGTCAACCTCTCGTGCTAGTGCGTGCACCTGCTGATTAACGGACGAGGTTCTGGCGCTGGCTTTCCCCTCTGGGGTTGGGAGGTCTGAGGGCGTCGCTCCCATAAACCCGCCGAAACTAAATGGAAATGTACAATCGGAATGTAGCTAGCGATAGGGCGCCGCCGCAAAACGGCGCGCAGGATTCCCGCCCGACTCCTGTGGCAAGTGGGCTAGGGCTGCTGTGTGTCTGGCCAGCACGGCTAAAGAAGTTAGCCCCAACCCGTATCCCCTTCGCATCGTGGAACATTGGCACGCTGACTGGGCGTGCGGTAGAGTTGGACGTGGCGTTCCTGCAGGAGACTCGGTGGAAGAGCAACAGAGCCCGGCCTTTGCAGAACGGCTACAAGCTGTACACGTTACACGGGTGCGCCTGGTGGGGAGAACGGGGTGGCCGTGGTGCTCTCCGAGGGGCGTCAGAGCGGCATCTTGGAGGTAAAACGCTGTAGCGACCGGCTTATGATCGTGAGGGTGCTTATCGATGGGATTATTACCCACCTGGTAAGTGCATACGCGCCACAGGCCGGTTGTAGCGACGCCGATAAGATATCGTTTTGGGGCCAACTCGAGGGAGTGCTTCGGAGCATTCCGTTGACACAGGGAATCGTTTTGGGCGGTGACCTAAACGGTCATTTGGGTGAGAGGTGTGAGGAGTTTGAGCGTGTTCATGGTGGTTTTGGATACGGCACCCGCAACGCTGAAGGAGAAACTGTCCTCAGAACGTGTGCGGCTGCCGATCTGGCCATTGTGAACACGTATTTCAAAAAGATCTCGTACATCACATGTCCGGAGAGAGTCTTACGGCACAACACCGTCTCCTTGTCATGGACCTCTGCGTGAAGCCCAAAGGCAAACGCATCGAGTGGTGCCAGCGCCGCATCAGATGGTGGTTGCTTGATGAAACTAGGTCCCAGGAATTCGTCTCAGCTGTCGGTGACAAGTGCACCGACACTGAAGGCGAACCAGTTCAAGATTACTGGGACAAAGTTCAGGCGGCCATCCTTGGAGCGGCGAAGGTGGTGCTCGGTGAGTCTAAGGGTGGAACGACGAAGTCCAGAGGGAGACTAGGGAGAAGAAAGCCCTCTTTAAGAAGTGGCAATCGGCCGGATCTTACGAAGACCGCGACGCGTACAGGGATGCCAAGCGCGCCACAAAGAGAGCTGTAGCCAGTGTCAGACGAGACCACTTACAACCTCTGTATGATAAGCTGGAATCGTCTGAGGGGCAGAAGCAAATCTATAAGCTGGTGCGGGTCAAAGCGTCACAGGATATATCCAAGTGTCGCTGTGTAAAAGACCCTGAGGGCAAACTGTTAAGCGTAGACCTCGCGGTAAAGGAGAGAGGGCGCTTGTATTTTCACGAGCTGCTTAATAAACAGCATAAAGAGGTGCAGCCTCCGGACCTCCCTCCGAATCAGGAACTAGTGCCACCGGTAACGCCTGGAGAAGTCCTGACTGCGCTTCGCCGCATGAAGAATCGGAAAGCTGTCGGACCCGATGGAGTCCCCATCGAAGCCTGGAAGGCGATGGGTCCTCGCGAACCTTTTTAACCGCATACTCCTCAGCGGGCAGATCCCAAACCAATGGAGACTGAGTATTATTACTCCAGTCTTCAAAGGTAAGGAGTCAGTGCAGAAGTGCGAAAGCTACCGCGGTATAAAGTTGATGTCCCACACCGTGAAGATCTTCGAGAGGATTATAGACTTTTGGATCTGGCAGGAGTGTACTCTCTCAGGGTGTCAATATGGGTTTCGCCCTGGTCATGGGACCACGGACCCTGTTTTTGCCCTGAGGGTTGTCGCAGAGAAATACAGGTCGAAGAACACGCCTCTGCACTGTTTGTTTCTAGACATGCAGAAGGCCTTCGACTGTGTTCCTCGTGCGATGATCTGGTGGGCACTGCGGTCTAAAGGGGTTCCCGAGGTCTATATTTACACTATCCAGGACATGTACTGTGACTCCGATTCCATGGTTCGGACTGCTGTTGGCGACACGAAACCCTTCCCCATCACCGTCGGGGTACACCAGGGTTCGGGCCTTAGTCCGTTTCTGTTCTGTGTAATATTAGACGAATTGTCGGACAGCATCAGGAACTCGCATGAGCGGCCTCCATGGTTGTTCATGTATGCTGACGACATTGCGCTGGCAGACGCGGACAGGGGCAGATTGGTGGGACGTGTGAAGGCGTGGAAGGAGACGCACAAGAACGGCGATCTGAAACTAAATGTGGCGAACACCGAGTACTTGGCACTAAACACCACAGATCCCACACCCGTCCGCATAGGCAATGATTTGGTCGAGCGCACGGACCAGGTTAAATACCTGGGATCTGTTTTTCACACGTCCAGTGACATCGATTGCGATGTCAAGTCACGCATTGCTGCCGCGTAAGCCAAATGGCGAGAGATGACCGGTGTCATTTGTGATCCTAAAATGCCGATCCGGTTGAAGAGACAGGCCTTCAAAACCATCACTAGACCTGTCCTTTTACATGGCAGTGAGACGTGGCCAATATTGGAGCGACACAAGCAGGAGCTGCGCGTCACGGAAATGAAGATGCTGCGGTGGATATGTGGAGTCACGCGGATGGACCGCGTGAGGAACTTTCGCATCCGCGGCGGCCTTCATGTCCGTGACATTGCAGACAAGTTGCTAGAGTGTCGCCGTCGTTGGTATGGTTACGTCTTGCGGCAACCGCCGGGCTACGTAGGAAACAAATGTCTGGCCATGTCAGCCCCGCCGGGTCCCTATAAGAGGGAAAAACCCAAGAAGTGCTGGCTTGACGTCGTAAGTGATGACATGCGTGCCAATGGTCTCACTACAGGGGATGCCGACGACCGTGCGAAGTGGAGGAGAAAATGTAGGAAAGCGGACCCCGAGCGTCACGGACTGGGACAGATGCTCGGATGATGATGATAATGAATAATTACCTGAAAAGTTTAACTTACTTAATTAACTTAAAAGTTATTTCACTTTCTACTTTGACAAGCCTTTACCTAAGAACCTAACCATAATTAAAAAAATAATAATTTAGAAAACAATATGCAGTAACACGACATATTGTTACTGAATATCATTTTATAAATTTATTATTTTAAAGCCTACAAGACATAAATAGGCCATAAAGACTTGTAGGCTCTGTTAAAAAATGGTTGTCGTGTTAGTATTTATATTGGATAACTAGCTTAACTTTACGAAATAAAGAATTTAGGCTCTTACTGACAAACACTAATGCGAATGAACAGATTTCTTACATAAACATTTGCTAAAAAAATATCACTGCTATCAAATATCTGCTAAAATATTTTGAAAACTTCCATCCTAGAAATATAACAGTAGATACAAATAAATCGCAGGGGAAGTCACAAGGTCTCGCTTAGTTTTTTTTGCTATATTTATCAGGTAGAATTTGAAGAAAATGTGTGTGAAATACCTCAAAGTCATTCATACATATGATAAAATTATGTAATACTAGTTGATGCCCGCGGCTCTGCACGCATGGTGAAGTTTCCCCGTTGCCCCTGAACTTGTCTCCCGAATAAAAAGTAGCCTATGTGTTATCCTGATGTGTACGCTTTATTTCTGTAAAGTTTTATCAAAATCCATTCTGTAGATTTTGCGTGAAAAAGTAACAAACATCCATACCTACAAACTTTCGTGTTTACAATATTAGTAGGATGTGATATTATTTTTGTTGTGATGGCCAACAGATCACAATGACCAATAAAATATTCGCTTAAAGCGGCACGCGTAAATGGAGCGTTTACATAACTATTTTATAGTGCAGTTAATAAACAGAATGTTAAATTTTGTTTTATCTTCCTCTAATGTTTACGAGAAAATATACATACATATTGTCACGCCTTTATCCCCGAAGGGGTAGGCAGAGGCATACTATATGCCCACATTTCACTGTATGTATTTTTGTATGCATGGTTTAAGGGAAAACAACTAAAAGATAGGTAATCTAGCAACAATAGAACTTAAGTTATAGAAACTTGATTAAGAACTAGGCAGATATTTCGGTAGGTTTTGTTAAGTTCATTTGAGTTTCAACGCATACTTCAGTCACACAGTCAGTCGAATACTTTTGACCATAGACCATTTACTTGCGCAGTACCTATAAGCATCTTCACATTTATATTTGTAGCACCTAAAAATTTTTCCTAAAAGTCTCAGGTGAGCAGTTCAATAGATGACTTGAAAGGTGCTACTCTAAAAGGGCTGCTTAGAACAGTATTCTGGTAGCTCAGTGATCAGAGTGTAGCCCTTGTAAGGCAAAATTCTCTAATTTAAGTCACGTTTTGAATCGAGTTATTTCTTTCCTTAATAAATATTTATATGAAAATTGTGCAAAATAACATCGCAAAAAAAATCTGTAGAAGTACTACTGTTCAATAGCTTTATAGGAAACCTATGGCGTCAGTGGCGACTTCGTAACATAATGGCGTTTCTCTTTCACCCACGCCTACTTTGACCTATGACACCGAGATGATGAACTAGTGAATAGTGTCATATCAGCAGGGGATGTCGTAGGTACTATCGAGTTTACTGTTGATTACTACGATCATTTTAAAGGTATGTCCAGACTTGGCTTTTTAGAAATTGGTCGGTTTCTATAGGCATATATCAGTAGTGTCGCTTGAGTCCCGGAAATTTAGATTACACCACATAATAAATACATATAGATATGTTCTGAGAAAAAAATGACTATAATTTGCGTTTTACACAACTGAGTATACTCAAATATAACTAGAAATCATTGTAATAAAGATCTATTTGACAAAATATCTCATCTAAATTTAGTGTAGTTATTGCCTAAGGAAATGTAATTAGCTCAAGGCGCGGGGAGTGTAGTGATGTGTAGAGAGGCCTGATATTGACAGGCAATGCCGAATGGAACAATCAGTGAGTAAAGTTAAAGAGGAGACGCTGAGTCAGCAAATAATACGGCCAGTAACTAGCTGCGCGTGCGACGAACTACTAAGAAATTACGATTTAGATAGCACGAATGTTTGTTCAGTTCTTAGAATAACCTATAATCTTTAAATATATTGATTAGTGACTATGTATCTCTAGTTATTAGCTTGGAATAGGAATAAAAACTAAATAACTTCTGACCTATAAAAATAAGTGTAAGATAATATCACAGATTCTCATCCTTTACTCCATCACGCCTTATACCCGAAGGGGTGGCAGAGGCATATTATATGCCCACTTTTCACCGTGTGTATTCCTGTCCCACGAAATAGGTGGTGAGCCCATCATTGTCGTGTTGAAATAGACAGACGCAGGTAGTGGCTACCTGCTGTTGAAATTTTTCAAGCCGTCCATAAAGCCTTCAACCGGGCTTGACGACTGCCATTTTACTGGCAACCGGGACCAACAACTTAACGTGCCTTCCGAAGCACGGAAACGCTCGCAAATGTAAATACCACAAAGTGGTCACCCATCCGAGGCCCAGCCATAGTGAAAGTTGCGTAACTCAGTGATCGTTTACAGAACACTGAGACCGCGGTGCCATGAGCGCTTCTTCTCATCCTTTACTCACATGGAATATTCCGCAGAGAGTTCCATAGTTTTATGGTGCGACATAAGAAAGACCTACGAAATCTTTGGGTCCTTGGCACGATTGTGTCCACAGCGTAAGGATGACATCTCTGCCCCGTCCGTGATGTTCAGGGACAGAAGGAGGAGGGTGTGACCGATTGGAAGAGTTCTTCAGAACACTCACCGTGATAGATGCGGTAAAATGCAGCTAAGCTGGCGACCGTTCTGCGCATCTCCAACGGTTCAAGACTGCCGGTGACCTCGCCGGCGGCAATTGCCCCCTATAATGACGAAAATCAAAAGTGTAAGGTAATACTAAAGAGTCTCATCCATTAGTCACTGAGAATTTTCAGTGAAGACTGTAAAAGGCAAGATGTCCAGGGCCCAAGAGACTTGACCTGATAGCGGTGCACCTGCTGACTAACAGACGAGTCAGGCGCCCTTACAGAATTGGGAGGTTAGACCGCAGTCAACCCCTACAGAGAAGAAAATCAAAAGTGTTTTTATACCACTGAGGTGGCAGACAAGCATACTGGCCCACCTGATGGTAAGTTGTCACCATAGCCTATAGGCGTTTGCGCGACGAAGTTCAGTTTTTACCTGAAAACTGAGAATACTATGGCTAATGCTTCTTTATCTAAAGCAGAATACTAGTTCTCCTCTTCATTAAGAGTCCTGGAGCAAAAAGCAATTGGCAATTCAACACCCTTCTGGTCTCTTTGACATAACACTCCTGCAATACCATGTGCATGCATTTGAACACAGGGTTAGCTCCTTCTTTGGATCATAATGACACAGTACGCAGGGAGACGAAATAGCCCTTTAACCTGATTCAACGCACCCCTTTCAGCATCCAACCAGAATAAATTTCACACTTATTTTTAATTAAGGTCAGCCCAGCCTCTGCCAGTTTTTTTAATACAATTTCCCACAATAGAGCACTCTTTCAATCTTTTCAATAAAATCAAGCAATCTTGATTTTGGGAAGCCTATGTCCAGTAGTGGACTGGAAAACAGAATAGATATCTAAACTAAAAACTTTGATGAGTCTTTGATCAAAACATAAGTATTTAATTTGATTGACGTTTATCTGTCCACTGTGATATCATAACATTAAAAAAAAAGGAACGAACAATGATTCATGCCACATCTATTTTACCGTCTGTACTTTCCTATGATGCCGATGTTCGGTTAGTTAAACTGTAAAGACGCCGACATAACTTCATTGATTAAAGTTCATGTTAACCGCACGTTCGCTTTGACTTGTGGATTTGTTCTTCAGAAGTACCTACTAATCAATGTTCGTGTGCATTTCATTGGAGTCACGATACGAACAGAGCTGACAGAATTAACAAATTCCATGTATATATATTGTATATTCAATGTATATTTTCGTTGTTTTTACAGTGAGGAACCTCCCACGTCGCAGACATTTCATCTCATAATAGCCAACTGTGTGATTAGTATAGTGAACTTCAAATATCCAAATTGTGTTCTCTTGTACCTGGGTACCTTCGAAAAGACATCAATGAGACACTATGTTTCACTTTAGATTTGTGAAATTGAGAATTGTGTACATTTAAAAAGTAATCTGTAAGAAGATGATACAACTTATTACTATGCGCAGTTTGGCCATTGCTAAATTTTTTTGGAGGTATTAAGGAGAAATTTAGATATTTTTTTTTAAAAACTACTAATGGGCGAGTGCGGTTCCTACCGCGTGATTAGGTTTAACCTGTACCCGTTTTGGAACCTGATCCCAGAACCAAATGAAGGCTATGTGTTAATCCAGTGTCTCAGCTACTTAAAATTAGAATAGTTTTGCAAAATTTAATAGTTTCAGCTGTGTGTTGATCGATTGCTTTTACATATATATTGCGAAAATTTATCTTCTCCGTATGTACAGCTTATCTTTTGGATACCTTTAGAGCTTTCGATAACTGATTTTTTGAATCTGAACTATTGATGAATGGTTCTTCTTAAGCTCAAGCAGAATCTGCATAATAATAGTAACTTAAATTCTATATAGAATTTAGATAAATAGAAAACAAATCGTCGGGTCGGTTCATCGCTGGCACTCGGACATTTTGGAAGTCGAGCACTTTTGTAGTTATAATATGACATTATTTGAGACTTTAACTTCGACTATTTTCTCAACTGCAAGATACAATATTAGTCAACAAATTGTCATTAAATAAACAAGACCATTTCGTATTTTTTTTAATGGCGTAGTTAATATAAGTACACAAAATAAAAAGTAAATTGGCGAGTGCGACACACAAGCGCGGCCGAGCGGCGCGGCGCGGCGCAGGCGCAGCGTCATGTGGCGGGCGGCGGTTGGCTATCGCGTCATCTTCACGCGTGGTGCGTACGGTGCGTGTGCGTCCTCGTATACACCCCTTGCACTCGCACCTAACTTGATTAGTCGACTCTATTTAATAACCAATTATGTGGTATGGAAATGGTTTGTGTGACAAGTCCCGTTAAAGTAATTCTATTTAGAATTTATTAATTGAATATTTTATTAAGTTATCCGAGTCTACTGTTATAATATTACTGTTTTGTTATTAGAACGCTACACATCATGATCATTAAGGCGAAAGTATGCGCAAGCGCGGTCTCAATTATTTTATTTTCGATAGTCAGTGTAAACTGTAAAACGAAGGTTCTGTTGAAGTTATATAAAAATAGTGGAAATGTTTATACAGTACTAGTTGACACCCGCGGCTCCGCACGCATGGTGAAGTTTTCCCATCCCGTTTCCCACAGGAACTTGTTCCCGAAATAAAAAGCAGATGTGTTATTCTGTCTATATTATTGTAAAGTTTCATCAAAATCCTTTAAGTAGATTTTGCGTGAAAGAGCAAACAAACATCCATACTTACAAACTTTCGTGTTTATAATATTAGTAGGATGTACTTTTACTGCAATTTTATCATTACATCTACCTACAACCAGCACAAAAATCTATTGTGCTCATTGAACTTAGATTCTGCAACTCAGAATCGCATTAATACTTACGATGGTACATACAGTCTAGTAATTGTTAAGACACCCTACAAGCAATACAGCGACGCCGATGTCCTATCTCAATTACATACTATCCTGAGTTCCATCGACTCTAAGTCCTTAGTGACCTCAACACCACGTCAAAATTGACTGAAAACTTCGAGCCGTTGAATATGCATAGAACTATCGTCTAGTTGACTGCATTCTGCCGAATATATGACTCCTTGATTCAAGATTTTAAAGATGCTTCCTCTTGACTTGATTTGAAAAAATGTTTACATGTACTACAAATTGTAAACTTAATACTAAAGCTTACAATTTGTATAATAAGTAAGTAGTTATTTCTTCTGCATAAAAAGTATTAACAGGCTTGAAATACTAACTCAACAAAATCCAAATTTTACAAAATAGATTTGTAAATGTAAATTTACATGTTCGTTCTTCTTAAAATAGTTTATTAACAGTGTATACTTATCTATAATAGTACTTACATTTATGAAACACTGAATTCTATACATAGATTTTACATTTGTATATAATGTTGTTCTATGTTAAGTGACTTTCGTTACTGACCGTACCAACAAAAGCCATTCTCACAATAATAAAAACAGGACATATTATCTTATATTTTGTAGAATCAACCGACATTGATATTATCTTCGAAATTGATATCACACTAATATATATAATTCTAATAAAATCATCATAGCTAGTCGGAAAATATAAATAAAAGCTTATCGTAAACTAATGTATACAAAGATGGCGTTTGTTATCTCAATAATGACGAACGTTACTCTAATAATATATTAGAAACGGTATCTATGAATATATAACAGGTTCGAATGGAGTAAATATAAGGTGAGAACCGAATATAGCTTAATAATTAAGATTATAGTTTTGTCGGTATATTTAAACGGGATTTACATTTTATTGATATGTTGCTTACTTCATTATGTTTTAAACTAACACGCGTTGAACACATAATTTTGTATTGAACGGGATTTCGCGCGGCACTATATTACATAAACACACGAGTTGGAATTGGAATTGTTATTTCTGTGTCGTGTGTTTCCAAAAAATAACAATTCCGAGGGTACATTAAAAACTCTCGGTGCATAGCGGTCGCTCCAGCCTACGTGCATCAGTTGCCTCGGGACCACGACAGGTGCAACCCTGTCGAAACGTCGAGGAATAAAAAGGTATACTAACCTTTTAGTTGTAATATAGTGCCGCGCAAAATCCCGTTCAATACAAAATTATACTTCATTATGTTATTAAAATTCACCTAAGAGATATTAGCTGTAAGAGACCGGAGGTTCGATGACGAAGCTTCTGTGGTCAGAATAACCTCATCTTAAATTGGAGCACCTGCTGATTAACAGACGAGGTCATGGCGTAGAAAAGAAAAACTCTCATCATCATCATCCGAACGTCTGTCCCAGTTGCGTCTCGCGACGCCCGGAGTCCGCTGTCCTACATATTTTCCTTCACTTCGCACGGTCGTCGGCATCCCCTGTAGTGAGACCATTGGCACGCATGTCATCCCTTACGACGTCAAGCCAGTACTTCTTGGGTCTTCCCCTCTTACCGGGACCCGGCGAGGCTGACATGGATGAAAAGAAAAACTCTAACTAATATTTAATACTAAAAAATCGAGTACCTCGTCAGGGATACAGTGTGAAAACATTTAGTTAGTTAAATAAATAGCATCTCTCAAAGGTATTTTTACACAAATAAATGCACGGTTATTTTCATGTTTCCACCCATACTACATCTGTTCAGGTGGTGTTTGTGTAATATAATATTCAGATATTTGAAAATCAATTGTCATATTCTATCTTATAACCAAATATGGCAGTCGTTAAACCAAGTTGAAGGCCTTATGGGCGGCTTAAAAAATCGCCACAGCCTGCGCCTGTCCATTTCAACACGGCAATGGGCTCACCACCTGTTACGAAGGACAAAAATGCATACGGTGAAATGTGGGCATTTATTATGCCTCTGCCTACCCCTTCGAGGATAAAGGCGTGATAATATGGATGGATGGATGGACAAAGAAAATACCGCCTAAACCATAATTGGTTATTTAATACTAACAGTTGACAACACCGTTATGTACTAAAATAATTAATTTAAAAGGTGTTGTTGCAACGGATTTAATAAACCTAATAGTACTATCTACGAAAAAGCAGGTGTCGTCAACATTGAACATATGTGGCATGTGTTTATTTCATGTATACAAGCAAGGGGCCCAACTTAGTCAATCTCACTTGATAGCCGTTACATGTCCTAACTAGTGAAGGCGATTTTGGAACAGGTGATGCTAATAGTTAGATAAATCCAACAGTTGTCACTTGGCCACTGTTGCATAATATTTAATATGTATACTTAGGTTGATTTTGATTCAATTGCAATTTTTATTTGATTAGACTCTTGTTTTAGAAGTAGCCAAGAATTGATTTACAAAGGTAAGTGCCGGTAGACGGTGCCTACGTTGTCCTAAGACAATGTTGTGCCGAGAGGAGGTAAAATGAGGTACCGAGAGGTTGTGATAGTGCCATACCGAAGTGTGCGCTGGGATCATACTGAGATCTGTAGAGCCAACAACTGGTGCACCGGTGACTAACAGCGAAGAGTATGGGGAGGACATGGAAAATTTTAATAGGAATATCGTCTGAAATTGAAAAATGTACACGAAAAAGAATTTTTATGTTAGTTACAATAGAATATACCTATATATTTTTACACTACTAAGGTGACAAACAAGCATATATATTGGACCACAAGTTCGATAGTTGATTAGATGAACAGACTCTTGCATTAACTTATATTCTGTTCTCAGGGTTTTATTTACATTATCACATGGGACAAAATACAACTGGCGAAACGTGGGAGTTTCAAAGTCAAATCAAACCAATTCAAAATATCATTTATTCCGTATAAATATTTGCATAAAATCGTTTTCGCATACCGTATTGTGGCGAAACACTGCAACAAACAAACTCAAAGGACACTAAAACAAAATTCATCTATTAGGTACATATCTACTTCTTCATCTTGGTGAACCCCAAATTGCCTCCAAGTCCTACCTGAATTTAAAGCTTGATGTCCACTTTTAATTGCCTGACAGAAGCAGTTTCCGTTTTCCGTTTGGAATTTTCTTTCCGGCATTGTTGGGAGCGACTGGCGTCTGTCAAGGGCTCCTACGTCGTGCCTTGTCTGTTAATCAGCAGGTGCACCGCTAGTAGACGAGCTCTACGATCTTTTGGGATCTTGGATAGGGTCACACTCATCTGTCACATTGTATTCGTAAATATTTTTATGTATGTTGACTTAAAGCGACATAATCATAAGCATTGATAGTATCTCTCTGTTTATCCTTTTGGAGAAAAATGGTGTCAATAAATTCAATAAATATGTTTAATTTTGATGCTACTTTTTAAACCAATTAAGAAGAATACGTTCGTTCTTTAGCAGCATAAACTAACACTTCTGAAAATCCGACACGTTTATAACAGGATTTACGACCCCTGCTCAAACAGTGTACCATTACCAAAGTAGACAGATACCGCCATTAAGGTTGTAAATGCTACAATGTTGCTAATCTTTGCTACTTTAGCTGTAAAGTTAAGCATTGATGTATCGTAACGACTAGAACGATAGTGATAAAAATATAATTATAAGATATTTTTAAGCGATAGTCTATCTATCAACACTTGCATTTCTTCAATTTCAATTTATTTATTTATTGTTTGTTACAGGTGGTTACAAAGTTGTTATATATATTTTTGGAACGAAGTTCCTTATGGCAGGCTTGGAGTAGATAGAGATTTTGCTGCGCGACCGAACTGAAAAATATGTGATAGTAAAACCGTAAGAAAAATTGGGTGGAATAAAAGCGTTAAATGAGACGTGCGCAGGCGCGACAGTCGTTTGTTTTGCAAATTGTGTCGATTTGCAAACTGTCTATTTACCTCAGTGAAGTGAACACTAATTTGGAAATTGCAGTAACGTAGATATGGGTTTGGGTGGTATGCTGCTCGGCTGAGACGCAAGAGGCCGAGTTCGAATCCTAGTACAAACGGTGACTTTCTGTATGATTAATTGAATCGTGAACTTGTTAACTTCGTTCCTACCTGGTGTCCCACGACACCACATAATTTTACATATTGTTATCTTCCGTAACATGCCTTGTAGGCGTACAATAATGTAATGTATTAAATATTAAATTATATGTCAATCAATATCAGTAAGAATTATACAAAATTAGAACGCTGTCATAAAATAGGAATAAAAATGTATACCGCCCCCCTTGCATTATCATGCATTAAAACGAAATCTTGGCCAATAAATCCAGCACATGGCATCACGTGGTTCTCTAAACATTGGCGAATGTATCTATTGCCATCTAGGGGCGGCAGTCGTGGTCCCGTCACTACCTCTAGCTCAGTTTTACCTTCCATAGAGATTCCTCCCCAGACTGTCCATGATCCTTCACCATAACTCACTTTCTCGTCAATACAGCATTGCGCGAAACGCTCGTTCTGTCTTCGGTACACCTTACTCCTTCCGTCATTACCGTATAGCATTATCTTGGACTCATCTATGAAGAGAACCTGGCTCCATTGATGTCGAGTCCAATTTAGATGTTCGCGCGCAAACTCTAGGCGGGCTATTCGATGTGCTCGTATCAATTTGGGTCCATTGGCTGGCTTAAGGGGCTTTAAACCACGTTCATTAAGTCGCCTTCTAACGGTCCGAGCACTCCGACGTCAAACGTCCGAGCTCATCAGAGTTAAGGCGTCGATTTCGTAAGCTAGTAGTGACAATGTATTGATCTTGTCTCGCCGTTGTCACTCGGTAACGAGGTCCTCCTGTTCACCGAACGAAGCCGCCAGTCTCCAGGTATCGGAGGTACATTCTTTGAACAGCGGAACGACTTATGTGAAGTTGTGAACTCACATCTCGCTGACTTAGCCCAGATTGAAGAAGTGCTACAGCTTGCGCGGCTACTTGTGAAGGTGAAGTATCCATAATTTTATAGCCAAAAACGGTTCAAATTATAAAAAAATAACTTTACTAAACTTTGGTTAACAACAATTGCGAAAATTTAAACCAAATCGACATTAAATTGCTTCAAAAGCAATTTTCAACAGTCATTATTTTTTTCAAATCAGTGACCAAGCTCGGATTTTGATCTTTATTTTAAATTCTAAAATTCAAATTTGGAATAATACATACGGGAAAGACGATGAAATATGCCAGCAATAAAAATGCATAAAAACTTTTTTGTTATATTGTATATTTTTTGTGTATTGGGCTTTTAGGCCCGGGAATGTAAGGTGGCTCGATTCAAGAGTCCGGAAGTGTATATAGGGCAGGAAGGGTAAACATTTTTAACCTATGAAACGAGGGTTTACATAAGTCTATCTGTTTAAGTCCGCACTTACTTCTTATACACTTCTTTTGAGCGCTTAGAACATACTCTTTATTAACTGAGTTACCCCAAAATGGTGTAAGGGTGTAAGGGGCCCCACCAAGATCTTCGGGGCCCAAGTCAACCTCCCGTGCTAGTGCGTGCACCTGCTGATTAACGGACGAGGCTCTGGCGCTGGCTTTCCCCTCTGGGGTTGGGAGGTCTGAGGGCGTCGCTCCCATAAAAGCCACCCGCCGAAACAAAAATGGAAAAGGACTATAGGAATGCTGCTAGGGATAGGGCGCCGCCGCAAAACGGCGCGCAGGAGCCCCGCCCGACTCCTGTGGCAAGTGGGCTAGGGCTGCCGTGTGTCGGGCCAGCACGGCTAAAGAAGTTAGCCCCAACCCGAATCCGCTTCGCATCTTGGAACATTGGCACGCTGACTGGGCGTGCGGTAGAGTTGGCCGAAGTACTCTCCAGGCGGAGGGTGGACGTGGTGTTCCTGCAGGAGACTCGGTGGAAGGGCAACAGAGCCCGGCCCTTGCAGAACGGCTACAAGCTGTATTATGTGGGTGCGCCTGGTGGGGAGAACGGGGTGGCCGTTGTGCTCTCCGAGGGGCTGCAGAGTGGCATCTTGGAGGTGAAACGCTGTAGCGACCGGCTTATGATCGTGAGGGTGCTTATCGATGGGATTATTACCCACCTAATAAGTGCCTACGCGCCACAGGCCGGTTGTAGCGACGCCGATAAGATGTCGTTTTGGGGTCAACTCGAGGGAGTGCTTCGGAGCATTCCGTTGTCTCAGGGAATCGTTTTGGGCGGCGACCTAAACGGTCATGTGGGTGAGAGGTGTGAGGAGTTTGAGCGTGTTCATGGTGGTTTTGGATACGGCACCCGCAACGCTGAAGGAGAAACTATCCTCAGAACGTGTGCGGCTGCCGATCTGGCCATTGTGAACACGTATTTCAAAAAGAAATCCGAACATCTCATCACCTACAAGAGCGGGAGGCGTACAACTCAGATCGATTTCCTACTCACTAGGCGACACAGCATCGGCAAGCTGGCCAACTGCAAGGTCATACCCGATGAGAGTCTTACTGCACAACACCGTCTCCTTGTCATGGACCTCTGCGTGAAGCCCAAAGGCAAACGCATCGAGCGGTGCCAGCGCCGCATCAGATGGTGGCTGCTTGATGAAACTAGGTCCCAGGAGTTCGTCTCATCTGTCGGTGACAAGTGCACCGACACTGAAGGCGAACCAGTTCAAGATTGCTGGGACAAAGTTCAGGCGGCCATCCTTGGAGCGGCGAAGGTGGTGCTCGGTGAGTCTAAGGGTGGACGCAAATGTGACAAGGAAACTTGGTGGTGGAACGACGCAGTCCAGAGGGAGACTAGGGAGAAGAAAGCCCTCTTTAAAAAGTGGCAAGCGACCGGATCTCCTGAAGACCGCGACGCGTACAGGGCTGCCAAGCGCGCCACAAAGAGAGCTGTAGCCAGAGCCAGACGTGACTTGACACTTACAACCTCTGTATGATAAGCTGGAATCGTCTGAGCGGCAGAAGCTCATCTATAAGCTGGCGCGCTCCAGGGTCAAAGCGGCACAGGATATATCCAAGTGTCGCTGTGTGAAAGACCTTGAGGGCAACCTGTTAACCGAAGATCTCGCGGTAAAGGAGAGATGGCGCTCGTACTTCCACGAGCTGCTTAATAAACAGCACAAAGAGGTGCAGCCTCCGGACCTCCCTCCGAATCAGGGACTAGTGCCACCGGTAACGCCTGGAGAAGTCCTGACTGCGCTTCGCCGCATGAAGAATCGGAAAGCTGCCGGACCCGATGGAGTCCCCATCGAAGCCTGGAAGGCGATGGGTCCTCGCGGTGTGGGCATCTTAGTAAACCTTTTTAACCGCATACTCCTCAGCGGGCAGATCCCAAACCAATGGAGACTGAGTATTATTACTCCAGTCTTCAAAGGTAAGGGGTCAGTGCAGGAGTGCGGGAGCTACCGCGGTATTAAGGTGATGTCCCACACCATGAAGATCTTCGAGAGGATTATAGACTCTCGGATCCGGCAGGAGTGCACTCTCTCGGAGTGTCAATATGGGTTTCGCCCTGGTTATGGGACCACGGACCCTGTTTTTGCCCTGAGGGTTGTCGCAGAGAAATACAGGTCGAAGAACACGCCTCTGCACTGTTTGTTTCTAGACATGCAGAAGGCCTTCGACTGTGTTCCTCGTGCGATGTTCTGGTGGGCACTGCGGTCCAAAGGGGTTCCAGAGGTCTATATTGACACTATCCGGGACATGTACTGTGACTCCGATTCAATGGTTCGGACTGCTGTTGGCGACACAAAACCCTTCCCCATCACCGTCGGGGTACACCAGGGTTCGGTCCTTAGTCCGCTTCTGTTCAGTGTAATATTAGACGAATTGTCGGACAGCATCAGAAACCCACATGAGCAGCCTCCATGGTTGCTCATGTATGCTGACGATATTGCGCTGGCAGATGCGGACAGGGGCAGATTGGTGCGACGTGTAAAGGCGTGGAAGGAGACGCTTGAGAACGGCGGTCTAAAACTAAATGTGGCGAAGACCGAGTACTTGGCACTAAACTCGACAGATCCCACATCCGTCCGCATAGGCGGTGATTTGGTCAAGCGCACGGACCAGGTTAAATACCTGGGATCTGTTTTTCACACGTCCAGTGACATCGATTGCGATCCTCATCGATTGTCATTTGTGACCCTAAAATGCCGATCCGGTTGAAGGGATACCACTACAAAACCATTATTAGACCTGTCCTTTTACATGGCAGTGAGACGTGGCCGATATTGGAGCGACACAAGCAGGAGCTGCGTGTCACGGAAATGAAGATGCTGCGGTGGATGTGTGGGGTCATGCGAATGGACCGAGTGAGAAACTCTCGCATCCGCGGCAGCCTTCACGTCCGTGACATTGCAGACAAGTTGCAAGAGTGTCGCCTTCGTTGGTATGGTCACGTCTTGCGGCAACCGCCGGGCTACGTAGGTAACAAATGTCTGGTCATGTCAGCCCCGCCGGGTCCCGGTAAGAGGGGAAGACCCAAGAAGTGCTGGCTTGACGTCGTAAGGGATGACATGCGTGCCAATGGTCTCACTACAGGGGATGCCGAAGACCGTGCGAAGTGGAGGAGAAAATGTAGGAAAGCGGACCCCGGGCGTCGCGAGACGCAACTGGGACAGACGCTCGGATGATGATGACCCCAAAATAAAATGCCATATTTGAGAATTGAGCCTACGTTAGCATGATAGTGTTTCTTCGTTAGCCACTTTTCTTTGCATATATGAAAATGAACTTAATTTACTACAGATTTGATCAACTTGCGTCTTCCAGTTTAAATCAGAATCAATGAATATACCCAGAAATTTTGTAACCTCTACTTCCTTTATTTTTTCGCCTTGATAGTTTAGTGATAGAATATCGGTGATATAATATATATATAACAAATTACATAATATTTAGGAACAAAAATTCTATACATATGTATAGAATTTTTGTTCCTAAATATTATGTAATTTGTTTTTCTAAATTTATTTTCAGATTATTTTGTGTCATCCTTTCAATTATATTTTGAAGTGATAAATATATGTCAATTTCATAATTTAATGTTTCATTGGTCAGTTGTAACGATAGCCGTACTATCATCAGCGAATAGGATCATATTTTCGTTGATCGCTTTTGGGAGGTCATTTCTATACACCAAAAACAACAGCGGCCCAAGAATACTGCCCTGTGGCATACCATATTTGAAAATGTTGGGTTTCGAAATGTAGTTTATTTCAGTATTTGTATCTTTATCGACTTTTCCTATCTTCGGTGAATATATTTATATATTCCACAAAGAATTTGCTTTTAGGGCCCAAAAGAAATGCATCAGAAGTATATGTGGACTCAAACAGACCGATTCCTGCAAGCCCTCATTTAATAGGTTAAGAATACTGACCCTGCCTTCCGTGTATATTTATGAGGCCTTAATAAAAGTAAAGCAGGACGTAAAGAAATATAAAACCCTATCTAGTAAAAGACATAAAAGTACACTTCACATAGATAGGTGTAGGACTCAACAATTTAGAAATAGTATATTTGGAATGAGTGTTAAGCTGTATAATAAGTTACCTGACTATATTAAATTATCTGAATGCATGAGTATATTTAAAGACAGACTACAAACATTTTTAATTAATAAAACATATTATTCAATTGATGAATACATTTATGATAAGAATATTTGACATTGTGTACTGACTATTATTTATGACAAGTGACTAAATTAATATAATGGTAGTGTTAGATGTTCTTAGACTTAATACTGACATTCATATTATTTAAAATCTTTATTATTATTAAAATAAAAATATTATTGTACGCCTGTAAGGCATGTTACGGAAGGACATTTGTATTAAATTTATAACATCAATATAACAAACCTGTAACAAACAATAAATAAATTGAAATTGATATTATTCTCTTCAAAGTAATTGTATATAGTACTATAGATAACCTTTTCAAAAATCTTAGCTATGATTGGAATCAATGCAATTGGTCTATATGAGTTGATACTCTCTCTTATTTTCCTTCTCTGATAAATTCAGGTTCTTTAGTGGGAGTGAGTTTGAAAAAGCATTTTTAGGACCCGACTATGTGCTACGTTTTGTATCATTTTATAAGTTTAAAAACAAGACACGCGTATATGTATAAAAATTCTTGCAAATCGATTTTTTAACTTCAAATATTGTGTTGTTATATTTAGGTTAGGATTCTTCGAATTTGTATTTCAGCGCGGATGACCCTGGATGGAATTGTGTGTTTTGCCATCTTGATTTGCAATGCAGTTCGATATGCGAACGCGTGGTGAGTAGACGCAAAATCATAGGCTTCTGTTCGAATTAAATTATTGTAATCAAAAAAATGTATTTGAAATTTTGAATGTCAAAACATATCGTGCAGTATATTACATATAAACAAATATGTAGCATTTATTTTTGATTCCTGTAAGTACTAGTACTCACTATGAACGGATTTTGACAATTATCGACTCAGCCACTGTGATAATGTAAACAATTTTGTCATACTGGGTCTTCTACGTGATAACATAATCATTAAATGAGTCTGCATCAACCAAAACTTTGCCAAATATTTCACTGATAGACCAAACACTAATAACATCAATATTCCTAGTATTTTTATTTTTCTTCAGTAATAATGTCATTTCAGCCAGATAATGAAACCAGGCTGCCTCGGTTCACTGCTAGACGTGTACGCGTATACCAATCATTTTGAGAGAGTCATTGGTCTTACTGTCCCGCTGCTCCGATTGGTTAGTACAGGATTTTGTTTCGAATTTTTCATCTCTTTCCCTCATACGTTAGTTAGCTGGTGCACAACTTGTAGATGAGGTTGGATTAGGTCAATCGAAGAGTTCAACCAGTACAATCTATTAATAATAATATCATTACTCTAATATAATGTCAATGTAAGTTATTACGTCTGACTTGCTATTGAGTTTGTAAGAAATACGTATCGTTTTATTGTAACAATGCTGGGAGGAGAACAAGAGGGCAATCAAACATCGAGGTGAGTCCATAACAAGGATTCAAATTAAATTAATATCGTAACAAACGGCCAGTAACTGCACGTAGGCGGACTGAAGCGCAGAAATGATGATTACTTTCCGATACGTCTTACGAAACACTACGAACAGAACACCGTTAGTATACAAACTAAAAATTAAAATAGCTAAACGGCCGGTGGTGAGGCGGCTAAGCAGGGCAATTGTAGAACTCAGCGGGCGGTTCTCCTTTCATTATTTTATAATAACTCGTAGAGAGGGCGACCAAAACCTCCGTGTCATGCTGGCCCACGGCAAATAACCAACTCTTACCGAATTAATTGCTCCATTCTGGGCGGTAACGTCAATCTCGACGCGATTGTTGGACGCGATCTGTCTATTGTCATTTGCGAAGTAGACACTGGATTTGCGTTAGATGTAAGAAGGTATAAAACACGTTATTATTCACTAAACTGAATAACAAAAGAAATGAAAGCAAGTGGTTACACTTTAGCAGAAAGCCATCAAATAAGTTCAAGTCTATTCTTATAACTTATACTTATATCTGCATCGGTGAGGTTTTGGTCATTATAAAGTTGTGAAGACAGATAGGCGACTGGGCTCCTAAACCAGGTTCAAAAGCATCAACAGACGCTTAGATGACGATACTGTTTAAAAAAAACACATACAAGCTTTATACCCGGTAGAATATTTCCACCTCTCTTGGTGTTCAGTATCCTTAGAATTATTGGACTATTTATTGACCAACGTTACATCCTCTTCGATGAAATAAGGTAATTTGGTTCTGACTGAACATAAACCCGTAGCCTTTGCCTATCAAGGACATGACTCTGACTACCAACCTAAAGAAGCGTACCGAAACAAAATTGAAATTATTTTTCTTAATCCAGTGATTACATTAAAAACAAACGAGTTAGCTATTTACTTTAGTATAATCTATTATTCTAATGACGTTAGACTATCACAGTTCAATGCCCGTTTAGTGCAGACTGTTTCTAATTAAAATTCATAAACATTCGGAAGCAGTGTTCAATAGCGGGCATTTTGTAGATTAATCACTTCCTAAACCCGCGTTTAACAGAAAAATTTAGCTTAATTAGAAGGGTTTAGTAGATAAGTTATCGTTTTTATAGATCAACAGGACTGAACATAAAAATATACGGGAAACTAGTCCGGCTAACCGGCGACTTCATCCGCGGTCTTAGTGAGGTATGGATTTAAATATTAAGTTCAAGCTAAATATGTTCAATAAAAAAATGTATTAATAAGTTGATAAAAAGTTACTTTTTAAAGGTTTTCGCACGCAAGAGTCAGGGGAGAATAATGTATATACTTACATAACATACTAATTGAATAGTCTAAATATAACTATAGATCCATCTTGGTCTTCTTTTTGTCCCGGGAGCGAGACATAACGTAGAATAAATTATCTACTTTCCATCCCGAGCAGGCCGTAAGAGACGGTAGGGGAAATATGGGATCTAGTGGGCTAACACCATCTGGCCGGTATCCTGTGCCCCACTATACCCGTTATGTAAATATATAGATAAAATATGTATACAGATACTAATTAGAGAATGTAGGCTAGGGCGCCCCTGCAAAATATCTTTCTGCAATATTACTCCGAGAAGACAAGGGCTGCAGTGTAGTGGGCGAGGACAGCTAAAGAAGTGAGTCAACGCAGTTAGGAAATTCGCTTCATAACGTGAAACTTTAGCACGCTGACAAAACGTATGGCATGAGTTGACCAGAGTTCACATCACACGAAGGTTAGATGTAATACGCCTCTAAGAAACTCGGTGGAAAGGTTGTAGCGCCAAGGATAAACTCAATAGCCACAAGTTGTATAAAGGGGCTGCTCTTCTGGAAAGGTCTATTAAAAATAAAACGATGATAAACATATTTACAGTATATTTCTAAACAAATACTTATAATACCTGTAGAAAAAAAAAACACCCAAACTATAAACGTAACCCAAGTAACGCACCCTTAATTTTTTTAGCGAAGGTTAGTTTAAAACGGAAGTGATAAAAACTTAAAAATCGCCTATGAATGTATTCATGGTGTCCTAAATCTAATGCAGCAAACCACCGCGTTTGTCGCAATATTTTAAGAGAAATAGATGCGTACAGACAGAGGGATAGACGGACAGACTATCCCTCCGTATGTACGCATCTATTTCTCTTAAAAGGCATTTGTGAACACTAATATTTTGGATTCAAACCCAAAGCCCGAATAACGCCAATCGATACAATTTCCACTGCACCATCGAGGCAGCTAAAAAAACGTAAAATTAATCGAATAACAAGCATCAAATTGTTACTCTTCACACTCTCATAAGCATAACAAGGATGCCCCTAGCCTCGGCACTGTAACATCTGTACCGATCGATACACCACGGACCACGATCGAACCACAGATTATGCTAAGGCGATGTAGAGACGTGTCGAATGCATATCTCGTCTCGATATAAATCATCTTATTAACTATTGTTTCGGGAGGTGTGGTGTGAACGAAACTCGATGTTATCTCGCCTCTGATGTGTTTTAAATTAACATAATAGGTTTTGTGAATGGATATTGCATTTATTTGTTGTTGTTCTATGGGAACGTTTAAAGGGTTGTTAGTGATAGGTTTTTAATAAAGTCAAGGATTTTTTTACGTGAGCAAATCCCCACGGATTTTATGCCTATCTGTCTATTGGGAGGGTGATTCGGGCTGGAATAGTCAAGTCAAACAGACTGAACTCTTACTACTGCCGATTGTCCATGACCACAGCGCCGTCTGCCAAGTCGTTATCTGAGGAGAAACTGGTGCTGACTTTAAACTATGCTATACGTATTTACTATTTAAATTTCAGTTAATTTTTAAGTCAAATTGTCAATTTAATACTACTCAACTTCCTTATACGAATAACTTAACGTACTATCAGATGCTCTAAGGATTTATAACTCCATAAAATATTGAAATATTACACTATTTTATACTTCAAGAAGTTCCTTTATTTATGTCTGTGTTCTATCACGAACAGAACGCTTGGCCACTAAACAGCATGCACAATCCAGCACTTCAAAAGTTCAGAGGCCGCGTCCCCGACTGGTTTTCTATACAAGAGTTAGTTGTAGCCGGTAAGAACCGATTACAAATTCTTTTTACCATTAGCAAGTCAAGTTATTCAAAAGTTACATAAGCTTTCAAGGATCAGAGTAGTAAAATGTGTCTATTTTAGATCTTAAATTTGAAAGAAATTTTGAACCCGTTGCCTTTTTAGTGAGGTGGTAACAAAATATAGTAGTGTGTACTGGTTAAATTGGTGTTAACGGCTCGCAGTATGTCATAGGCAAAGATTTGGACACAGCTAATTTCTTAAATGATGGAAACAACGTGGCAGAATCTGTACAAACAGAATACTCCGCCTATTGACTGATGGGCGAATCTTTACCGTGGAAACTTGCTAAAACTCAATGGCTTCTGCTAATGAAAACGGATCCACGACTCTAATTCGAATTTTTTCGCTGTCTTAGTAGCGCAGTAAAAAGTACCTTAGTGTGTCCAAGCTTTTAAATAGCATTGGTTGGTTCATATATAATGTCTGACCTTGGTTCAAACTTTAACCTATAGTTGTGGTGTTACCATTATAATAACTTCCTGTTAGTTCTAGTCATGCTATTAATTATACCGTGCTACTTTATTTTTATTAGCCTACACTGAAAATATGCGCAACATAATACGCCTATTTACAATATTTTTTTAAAATTTCATAAGCTGTCTCTCAGTTGAGGGCAATACTATAACTAGGTACGTAGTACGTGGGACTCAATCTGGACTAAAGATGTATACTATAAACATCTCCTTAGCCTTTGGAGAAAAAGCGTTATTTTATGTACTGTATATTTATTGTAAACTAGAAGAAACCCACGCCTCCTCATGCGTGATGAAGTGTTCTCTTACACGTTTTCCACATAAACCTGTTCCCGGAATAAAAAGTAGCCTAAGTGTTAATTCAGAGTGTAAGCCAACTCCAGAGCAAATTTTATTCAAATTAGTCAAGCCGTTTTAGCGTGAAGAAGTAACAAATATACGAACCTACAAACTCACAAACTTTTAGCCTTTATTTACTGTAATCCAACCTAACAAACAATTTCTATGAGTTTGCTATGCTAACTTTTAAACTATTGCGTTGTATAGTTGCAAACTATAAGTTTATTTGTTACTAACTGGGCTAAACGCGGATATTTCAGATACCTTTTGTTGCTTGACGTTTCGGTCAGGTTGCACCATCTGCAGTCAGCCTGTGACCACGGCCGGTGCAACCTGGTCGAAGCGTCAGGCAGCAAAAGGAATGTGACATAACCGCATTTAGTCCCGTTAGTAACAAATAGGTACACTTATAGATTTATATAAGTAGGATCTATAAAAAAGCCTAGATGATAAGTGCTATCTTGAATCCTTGGTAACGGAGTGTTCATTATCATCATCGTATCAGCAGATCGACGACTACTGTTCCGTATAAGCTTCCTTTAAAGATCACGGTTTGAGGAGACACTTTTTTAAAGAGACACTAAATTCCTTCGCTTGTCCGTCTAGTGAGAGACGCCTGCTTACGGCTAGATATCCAGGTCATAATGAAGGTGTAAGGGGCCCCACCAAGATCTTCGGGGCCCAAGTCAACCTCCCGTGCTAGTGCGTGCACCTGCTGACTAACGGACGAGGCTCTGGCGCTGGCTTTCCCCTCTGGGGTTGGGAGGTCTGAGGACGTCGCTCCCATAAAAGCCACCCGCCGAAACGAAAAAAAAATGAACAGTCAGAAAAGGAATGCTGCTAGGGATAGGGCGCCGCCGCAAAACGGCGCGCAGGAGCCCCGCCTGACTCCTGTGGCAAGTGGGCTAGGGCTGCCGTGTGTCGGGCCAGCACGGCTAAAGAAGTTAGCCCCAACCCGAATCCGCTTCGCATCTTGGAACATTGGCACGCTGACTGGGCGTGCGGTAGAGTTGGCCGAAGTACTCTCCAGGCGTAGGGTGGACGTGGCGTTCCTGCAGGAGACTCGGTGGAAGGGCAACAGAGCCCGGCCCTTGCAGAACGGCTACAAGCTGTATTACACGGGTGCGCCTGGTGGGGAGAACGGGGTGGCCGTTGTGCTCTCCGAGGGGCTGCAGAGTGGCATCTTGCAGGTGAAACGCTGTAGCGACCGGCTGATGATCGTGAGGGTGCTTATCGATGGGATTAATACCCACCTGATAAGTGCCTACGCGCCACAGGCGGGTTGTAGCGAAGCGGATAAGATGTCGTTTTGGGGTCAACTCGAGGGAGTGCTTCGGAGCATTCCGTTGTCACAGGGAATCGTTTTGGGCGGCGACCTAAACGGTCATGTGGGTGAGAGGTGTGAGAAGTTTGAGCGTGTTCATGGTGGTTTTGGATACGGCACCCGCAACGCTGAAGGAGAAACTATCCTCAGAACGTGTGCGGCTGCCAATCTGGCCATTGTGAACACGTATTTCAAAAAGAAATCCGAACATCTCATCACCTACAAGAGCGGGAGGCGTACAACTCAGATCGATTTCCTACTCACTTGGCGACACAGCATCGGCAATGTGGCCAACTGCAAGGTCATACCCGGAGAGAGTCTTACTGCACAACACCGTCTCCTTGTCATGGACTCTGCGTGAAGCCCAAAGGCAAACGCATCGAGCGCTGCCAGCCAAATGTGACAAGGAAACTTGGTGGTGGAAAGACGCAGTCCAGAGGGAGACTAGGGAGAAGAAAGCCCTCTTTAAAAAGTGGCAAGCGACCGGATCTCCTGAAGACCGCGACGCGTACAGGGCTGCCAAGCGCGCCACAAAGAGAGCTGTAGGCAGAGCCAGACTTGACCACTTACAACCTCTGTATGATAAGCTGGAATCGTCTGAGGGGCAGAAGCTCATCTATAAGCTGGCGCGCTCCAGGGTCAAAGCGGCACAGGATATATCCAAGTGTCGCTGTGTAAAAGACCTTGAGGGCAACCTGTTAACCGAAGAGCTCGTGGTAAAGGAGAGATGGCGCTCGTACTTCCACGAGCCGCTTAATAAACAGCACAAAGAGGTGCAGCCTCCGGACCTCCCTCCGAATCAGGGACTAGTGCCACCGGTAACGCCTGGAGAAGTCCTGACTGCGCTTCGCCGCATGAAGAATCGGAAAGCTGTCGGACCCGATGGAGTCCCCATCGAAGCCTGGAAGGCGATGGGTCCTCGCGGTGTGGGCATCTTAGTAAACCTTTTTAACCGCATACTCCTCAGCGGGCAGATCCCAAACCAATGGAGACTGAGTATTATTACTCTAGTCTTCAAAGGTAAGGGGTCAGTGCAGGAGTGCGGGAGCTACCGCGGTATTAAGGTGATGTCCCACACCATGAAGATCTTCGAGAGGATTATAGACTCTCGGATCCGGCAGGAGTGCACTCTCTCGGAGTGTCAATATGGGTTTCGCCCTGGTTATGGGACCACGGACTCTGTTTTTGCCCTGAGGGTTGTCGCAGAGAAATACAGGTCGAAGAACACGCCTCTGCACTGTTTGTTTCTAGACATGCAGAAGGCCTTCGACTGTGTTCCTCGTGCGATGATCTGGTGGGCACTGCGGTCCAAAGGGCTTCCAGAGGTCTATATTGACACTATCCGGGACATGTACTGTGACTCCGATTCCATCCACTCCGATTCCACTGCTGTTGGCGACACGAAACCCTTCCCCATCACCGTCGGGGTACACCAGGGTTCGGTCCTGAGTCCGCTTCTGTTCAGTGTAATATTAGACGAATTGTCGGACAGCATCAAAAACCCACATGAGCAGCCTCCATGGTTGCTCATGTATGCTGACGATATTGCGCTGGCAGACGCGGACAGGGGCAGATTGGAGCGACGTGTAAAGACGTGGAAGGAGACGCTTGAGAACGGCGGTCTGAAACTAAATGTGGCGAAGACCGAGTACTTGGCACTAAACTCGACAGATCCCACATCCGTCCGCATAGGCGGTGATTTGGTCGAGCGCACGGACCAGGTTAAATACCTGGGATCTGTTTTTCACACGTCCAGTGACATCGATTGCGATGTCAAGTCACGCATTGCTGCCGCGTGGGCCAAATGGCGGGAGATGACCGGTGTCATTTGTGACCCTAAAATGCCGATCCGGTTGAAGGGACAGGTCTACAAATCCATTATTAGACCTGTCCTTTTACATGGCAGTGAGACGTGGCCGATATGACGAGCGATGAAGCGACTCAAGCAGGAGCTGCGTGTCACGGAAATGAAGATGCTGCGGTGGATGTGTGGGGCTCTCTCTCGCATCCGCGGCAGCCTTCACGTCCGTGACTTTGCAGACAAGTTGCAAGAGTGTCGCCTTCGTTGGTATGGTCACGTCTTGCGGCAACCGCCGGGCTACGTAGGTAACAAATGTCTGGCCCTGTCAGCCCCGCCGGGTCCCGGTAAGAGGGGAAGACCCAAGAAGTGCTGGCTTGACGTCGTAAGGGATGACATGCGTGCCAATGGTCTCACTACATGGGATGCCGAAGACCGTGCGAAGTGGAGGAGAAAATGTAGGAAAGCGGACCACGGGCGTCGCGAGACGCAACTGGGACAGGCGCTCGGATGATGATGATCCAGGTCATAATGATAAAATTGTAATAAATATCTATTAAAACTAAAACTATAAATTTTCACAAATGTAACCTAGATTTTGAAACGAAATGTATGTAAATGTTTTGTGTTAACGAATTGAATTTTTATATGGTTATGTAATAAAAATTATTGTTTATTAATTAATATTAAAACTATGTTACTTAATATATTTTTATATTTAGACTCAATTAAATATATGACTACGTAATGAGCAAAATCTCTCTCTTATTTCAACAAAATAATATTTGTTAACTATAAGAAAATAAATAAAAAATATAAATATCATTGGGACAACTCACACAACACCATCTAATTCCAAACTAAGCAGAGGTTGTAGGTACTATGATAACCTGATAACTGATAAACATACTTATATATTTCTAAATACATACATATTATAGATAAATAACACCCAGACACAGAACAAACCATCATGCTCATCACACTAAGTGTTGTCCTGATTGGGAATCGAACCCACGACCTCTTGCGCAGCAGTCGGATCAAGTCGGAAACACTTCCACCTTTTAATTTTTCTGCATTATATGAATTAAGTGATTAAAGCACTCAACTGATTTCGATAAATAATGTATTAATCATCATAGTAGTTTCCGGGAGTAATTTTATATTCAACTAGCTGACCCGCGCAACTTCGTTAGCGCCTCAAGAGAAACAGACAGACATTAGTAAAATAGGGTGGCGCGTAGGCTATTCTTATGAAACAACTTCTGAAGTATTCGCTTTTTAACAACAATAAACTGAATGAAATTGGAATACGTGTTGATGAGTTACTTTCAACTGAATAATAAACACGCGGCCGAAACTGCTTGAACTGAATATCATGTGCGTGTAACATCTATTTCCCGCGAGAAAACCTTTTTGTGTACTAACGACTTTATATGAGCGGAGCCGCGGGCATTAACTTTCGGAAATGTTCTACCTATATGCCGATTTTCATCAAAATGTGATTAAATAACAAACGTTCAAAACTATAGAAATCTTTACAAACTTTCACATTTAAAATATTAGTAAGATTACATTCCCGTAGGAATACGGGGAATTCTTTCTTGGTGCTCATCTAACGTAGGTACGTAAGGAATACGTTCACCAAGTTTTATGTTGTGTATGGTTTTATCCACGTTCCCGTCGTTTCCGTGCTAATACCGGGTATTCCTTTCTTAGTGCTGATTCAAGTTAGATACCTAATAAATACTTTCACCAAATTTTAGGTATGTACCTATGTTTGATAGTTCAGACTGTGTGTGACTTCATCCGCGTAGTTCCCATTTCCATGGAAATATCGGGAATCCAATTTTTATTATTTATCCAAAGACTTAACGTATACATTCACCAAGTTTCAGGTTTCCATGTTTAATGTTTAGACTGTGCGTGGTTTACGGACATAGTTTCGGTTCCCGTGGCAACGTCGAACACGCTGGTATTACAGGCCTTAGGAGATTCTTCTAAAACAGGTGTAGGTACGTAAGTACATGTTACTAATTTTGAAAATGACAATCTTCAATACAACCGTTTATAGCTTACTAGCTTCGCCCGTGACATACTTCGAACCCCGTGGCACCCATTTAATCCCGTTGTTTAATGATTTCACACTCACAATAATGTATGAACATTTTCCAAATTCATTGATTAGGTACTTCTCCGCTCTCCAGTACCTAAGTACCTACCTACCCGCATGGCCCGGTCGAATTAATTGCTTTGCGCCTAATTTTGAATTTGCGATAACTCGTAAGAAATTCATTTAATTTGGTAGTTGTAAAGGGACAAAATAGTCTTCATGAAATGCTGAAGCCAACTAACGTAGTAAAAATGATAAGGATTAATAGCATATTTGTGTAAATAGCATTCAAATTACCGCTTAATACTTGATGTTTTTTGAAAGTATTAAAATGGATATAGTATGTTATTTTTAAGAGATAGACATATGTCGTCGCGGACTTTTTTGTAGACCTTTATTAGATACACAATTGCACCATACATTATTTTATTATATCTCAAAGGGTTTAGGCAGCGTTTTTGTTAAAAGCTCCCAGACGGCTTATTTTTTCCGACATCGCCAAACAAATATCGTTATAATTTGGTCAATATATACAAAAACTTAACAAATTATACATAAAACCTTTTATGAGAATCACTCTAACTATTAAAAAAACCGTATCGTAATCCGTTGCGTAGTTTTAAAGATCTAAGCATACATAGGGACAGACGGCGAAAAGCGACTTTGTTTTATAATATGTAGTGATATGGCGCATAAAATATAGTTTTATTGTACTATCTGTATCGACATCATTGGTGTCTGTCTGGTGCGCTGACTCTGTTGTTGTGATCTTGTTAGTGTATTCCCAGTTATTTTCCAACCCTACCTGGATTTGCAGCTTGGCATTGAATGGATCAGCATGGAGGAACAGCTATCACGTGGCATTTTGTTTTCGGTGTTGTTGAGAGCAACTGACGACACCTTCCAATCTTGTAAGATAGCCTGTGTCATTGCCTCGTCCGTAAGTCAGCAGGTGCACTGCTGGCAAGTCAGTTCGTTTCGGCCACGGAAGTCTTGGTAGGGCTTTTTACACATAGACCCAATTTGCCTTCATATGCTACCTACATTATACAGGGTCATTTGTAAAACACCAGCATACTGCTAGGAGTAAATATCCAAGGCCATAACCAACAACGATTGTTCTACCACTTTTGGCAATTCGTTACACAGCGAGTACTATCGTACATTGAAACTTCAAGCTTCGTCATAGGTTTTCGCTCTTGGATTTGCTTAAAAGCACTCCTGGGTCTCTTTTTCGTCACGTTCTGCATACCTCGATGAACGATGGACGTGCGCGCATCAATGCGGTTGAAAAAGTTCATGGTCAAAGGAGTTATGACCGGTCCACCCCCATCCCCTGTGATTTTCACGAGTTGCGTACTCGTATTACTGTAAGTCAATCAGTACATTGAAATATGGTAAAGTTTGAAAAAAAAATTTAAAAGTCTCAAAATAAATTTTCTAAATTGAGAAAAAAGTCGTAGAACATGTTTTTATGATGATAGCTACCTAGTCCTAGCAGGTGTTTTACAAATGACCCTGAATTAGTATAAATTTATTCACCCATATATTCGACTCGGTGGCGCGGTAGTAGTGTATGCAACTGCCGCAATTGAGGTTCCAGGTTCGATTCCCGGGTCGGAAAATATATTTGTGTAATCCACAAATGTTTGTTTCGGTGTTTGGGTGTTTGCTATGTATAATATGTATGTATTTAGAAATATATAAGTATGTTTATCTGTCATCCAGATCCCATTATACAAGCTTATATTAGCTTACTTTGGGATAGACGACGCTGTGTAAAAAATAATGTACCACATTATTTATGTATTTATTATATTCATTAGTAGTGTGTCATCGGCAAAAAACAAAGAGTTGAATGCCCGAGTACATCGAATTAGTATGTACGGAGCTATCTGGCGGCGCACATGGGAACCTGTGCTGAGTCATTGCGCTCGAACTGTCTCTGCTCATACCTGAATGATCCTACTATTCTAGTGGATACGTACAAAAGCACAAGCTCTAAAAACGTTGACATCATATAGCTATGCTAAACGTAAATTGGAACATCTGTACGTGACAAGACTGCGTGAATCTTTCCGAGAGGATTGGTCTGCCGATTCGTGTCCGGTTCACGTAGGTCCATCAAAATGGCATGTCGTTTTAAATTAACAGTTAGTGTTATGCCCTATCCAGAGTCGACAGCCAACTTGACTTAACGACTGCCAAGTTACAGGCACCTGCGACCACCGGCTTAACGTGCCTTATGAAGCACGGAAACTTTTGTAAATGGAATTAATAATAAATATTCTGGGACTTTTATTTATACAGCATTATTTACCACAAAGGAAAAATTTCTGTAAAAAAAAAACGAATATAAAAAAAAAGAGCTTGTATTATGGGATAGGACTTAGATATTGCTAAATAGTCACTATTATGGGATGGGACTTAGATATTAATTAGATATTGCTAAATAGTAGACTATTTAGCAATATCTAAGTCCTTTCAACATGGCAATAGGCTCACCACCTGTTACTTGAGACAAAAACTGCATACGGTGAAATGTGGGCATATATAGTGTACCTCTGCCTATCTCGTCGGGGTCAAAGGTGCGACAATATGTATGTATGTATGTAGCTGTGCCCACAGCTGTAACATAATTCGAACTTTGTAGCACCTGTTTAACTCAAGTATGCCCAAATTTACAATAATGTATCGAAATCTGCCTTGCTCTTCGGTAATGCCTTATTTTTCTAACGTGTGGAAATCTCTGCGATCTGGAACTGACTATCCCTAACTATCTGTCTAGTGCCGGTCGCCGGCACTGTGGTACATAACCTATATTAGTTCTGTATAACTTAGCTATCTAATTATGAAAGAATTTTTAAAATCGAATCTGTAGTTCCAGAGGTGCGTCAACATTCGAGAATCTGTCCCAGTTGCGTCTCGCGACGCCCGAGGTCCGCTTTCCTATTTTTTCTCCTCCACTTCGCTTTCGAGAGTATATCGTCTGCAAAAAAAAAACAGAATTTCCTCTTTAACATATTAGTAGGTATAGATTGGAGTCATAGCTGTTGTCAACGCCATTTGATCGACAATGCGTGACAGTACTGATTTTACAATCGCTTTTCTTTGCGTGGGCCCACATTATTTTCAATTCTAAATAAATTAACCTGTACAAAATATATTTTGATAAAAAACTTCCCAATATATATACATATTATTTGTAGTATTTTCCCTACGCATATATTCCCAGGTCCGCTTCTGGCAGGGCGTGGTAGTCGTGCGAGAGAGCGAGCCCCGAGCACGGGGCGGTTGCGCGCGCGCCGATAAATAGCCCGTCTGAACTTCACCCAGCGGCGCTTGCTCTGCTTTGCGCACTTGTGTAGGTCTGGTTCCACTGACACAAAAGAATTTCTCTTCATAATTAGTTGTTTTATTAAAAACATTAAAATTTAAATATAAAGATGAGGAGTGAAATGAGCGATAAACAATACCCCGGCATGCCATGATCGAGACGAGAACCTGAAGAAAGCTCTATAACGTTAGGGCTGGAGAGGCACAGTGGTTGGAAGCAGACACTTACTTACCCAGCACGGTTACCTCGATGATTTTCTGCATCGAAATCTCAGCACCAACGCTATAACTCTGCTTTTAATTAGAGAAATGGAGAGTTGATGACTTGGCAAACAATGCACATCAGAGTTCTGAAGATTTTTAGCGGGTATACTTTGTGCCCTCACCACACACATTCATGAATGGGCATGGTATAGTTTTAGTCTTTTAGGTTTATTGGAAGATGCAGCAATTTAGGAATTTATGAATGTATTAAGTACAGTAAGTTCATATATTAGTTCATATCTACAAACCCGTTTATCGCCTAAATTCTACACTTATTCATTCCAATTAAACCGTCGAAATTCTACGCTTATTTATTCACACAATATTTTAAATAAAGTTAACTGTATTATATCAAACCTTCTTAGTATTCTCCTTTGTATTTATAAAAACACTGAATCAAATTTCATTAATTTTCGCAATTTTCAAGAAAAGTGTATAACGTTTTTGCTTATCATATAGATATAAGACAATAGCCCTTTTATTCTTTCCTATACATTATTTGCCACCGCATTTCGACCCCTTATGAGACGAATCAAAAATAAAATCCTTCTAAATATTCAAATATGTTTCTAGAGATATTAGTTATTAGTTACAGCTGGGACGTTGATGACTTAGTAACATAAATAAACTCCGGGGGGCGGGGTTGTCAATGCTTAGTAAACCAGATTCTTTATACTATACTGGCATTCTTTATACTATACTGCAATTTCACCGGCGCAGTTCCGGCACCCGTGTAAACACGTGGATAAATTGTAGCAACCCATCTCTGAAGTTGATTAAGTATATTTCGTGTCAAAATTTGAGCTCAATAGATGCGAATATTTTAAGTGTACACAAACGAAATTATATTTATATAAATAGTCAGAATAAATAAATTATAGGCTCGTGTAGCAGAAACAGTCCTTAACTATAAATAGGTACATGATTTGCTTTTATCAAAACGGTTTGAGTACGAATATTTGTCTCGTAATAGCTAGATGGAGATATATAGTTATTACATCTTAACATATAAGTAATACCACATTTGTAATTCTAGCATTGCTGTTAGATATGACTTTGGGGCGTGACATTTACACCAATAATAACTACGGTTCGTTAAATTACATGTTGGTACAAAACTGTTGAAAACGGTTCATATTTTCTTCGATTGGATGTCAAAATCAAACCAGTAACGCGCCCTTCACTATCGTAGCAAAGGAATCAGACGACTCCTAAACTAAAACCAGTTTCAAAGCCGTTAGTGGTATAAACTTCAAAACCGCCTATGCACGTATTAATGGTGTCCTGAATCGAATGCGGCAAACCTTTTGTCTCCATCTCTTATGGTTCCTGAGAAATAGATGCGTACAGATGGATGGACAGACAAACTGAGCCGTTTTATAAGACTTTCTAAACATTTGGGCTTAGAAGTATAAAACCAGTGAGTTCCACCGGGTCTCTCCCAATGTCAACAAAATCAATAAAATGTGTTCCGTAGCAGCAACTATGTTAACTGGCCACTCGGTGTTGTGGTTAGAGGATCCTGGCTATGAAAATGGAGATCCTTGATTCAATTTCCACTCATGACTTTAATCTCTTTGTTTGTTGAGCACGTTGATTTGTTCTGGGTCTGGATGCTAGACGTAATTTTTCTATAACTAGGTAATAATTAGAAACAATTTTGAAAAGCAATTAGTATGCTAACTTTTTCTAAATTTAAAACTTTAAAGTGGAAACTTTAAAAAAAAAAATTCAGACTCGAGCTGGACTCGAACCAGCGTCTTCTGGTTCAACGCATCAGACGCGTTTATCAACTACACCACCGAGACCTAGTCGTAACTGACGAATTAATCCAACTTTTTACGTTTTAAGGCGATGTCAGGCGCCATCGTCCGGCACTTAGCAAAGTTGATGCTGCAGAAGATGCTGGTTCGAGTCTAGCTCGAGGCTGAAAATTATTTTTCCACTTTAAATAAAATAATTTAGGTAATTAATACCCGTTGCTCTATACATGTGATGAAGTTTTCCCGTACTCGTGTCCCACAGGCTCTTGTTCTCAGGATTAAAAGGAAACCTATAGCACTCAACAATAATAGGTATATACATAACAGTCAAAAAAAATTCAAAATCGATTCAGTATATCCAGAGATTACTCCTTACAACCTCACAAATTTTACCTCTTTATAAAATTACTAGCTGATGCCCGCAGCGTCGCCTAAAGTTTTTGAAAATCCAAAATAGCCTCTGTTACTCACGAAGAATGTAGCTTGCTAATGGTGAAAGAATTTTTAAAATCGGCCCAGTAGTGCCTATTCATTAGTAATAAACTTACAAATGTTTCCCTTTTATAATTATATTAGGGGTTAAAGTATGAAATTGCTGTTATTTACTGAAAATCTAAATAGTTTATTTTTTAGTTTATAACAAATTTATTTAATCTACCATTATTATCTATACATTGCTGCCATCTAATGTGTGAAAGCATTTTGTACTGCCCTGGGAAGAAAACTTCTTGTCACGTAGATAACTGTCCAAATCACGAAAAAACGGTAGTCCGTTGGAACAAGGTCTGGCGAATACGGAGGATGACGAATAGTTTCTAACTGCAGTTCCTGAACGGTCAAAACGGTTTTTCGTGCTGTATGAGGTCTCGCGTTGTCATGGAGCAATAATGGTGAAGATCGATTCACGAGTCGAGGCTGTTTTACTGCTAGTTTTGCCAACATTGTTCGGAGTTCGGCACAATAGACATCTGCCGTTATTGCTTGACCAGATCGGAGAAAACTAGGTATGTGTAGTAAATAACACCATGCTGAGACCACCAAACAGTTACCATTACCTTTTTATTGGTAAGTTTTGCTTTAGGACACTGTTGTGGTGTTTGACCTGGGGTCAGCCATTGCATTTTTCTTTTACGGTTATCATAAAGAATCCACTTTTCATCACAAGTCACAATTCGATCCAATATTCCTTCATTTCTGTACCGATTCAACAAGGCAACACAAGTTTCAACACGCGTGTCTTTCTGCAGATCAGTCAAATCATGAGGCACCCATCTTTCGCATATTTTTATTTTATTTATTTGACACAAATGAGTCAGTATTTTGGGTAAGGTAACATTAACATTAACCATGGCGCTAATTCTTGGGTAGTTTGACTAGGATCGGCTTCCACGATCTCTCTTAATTCATCGTTATTCACCTGTGTGGGCGGTCTTCCTCGTGGCTCGTTCTTCAAGTCGAAGTTTCCATTACGAAAGCGTTTAAACCAAAATCGCACCAAACGCAACAATTATATTGCGGGCTGTTTCAACCGCGTTACTTCCGCGTCGGAACTCGACTATTCGACTATTCAAAAATCACTCGAATTTTCTTAGTATCCATCTTTCTTGTCGAAGTTGAATAACAAAAACAATTGAAAGTCGATATTCAAATGTTTCACATTTTTAAAAAAAGAACATCATAGAAACCATGTAAAAAAAGGTACATTCGAAAACCTCAAACCATGAAGATTCTATGTCAATTCAAAAACCTATTACAATAAAACGGCAATTTCATACTTTAACCCCTATTATTAGGATAGATAAAAAATTGTTTTTGAATGTATTAAATTATTAAATTATGTATTATTACTTTCACTATGGCTGGTACTCGGATGGGTGACCACTTTGTGGCATTTACATTTGCGAACGTTTCCGTGCTTCGGAAGGCACGTTAAGCCGTTGGTCCCGGTTGCCAGTAAAATGGCAGTCGTTAAGCCTGGTTGAAGGCCTTATGCCCATAAGGTCTTCAACAGCATTTCAACAGCAGGTAGCCACAACCTGCTCTATCTATTTCAACACGGCAATGGGCTCACCACCTATTACGTGGGACAGGAATCCACACGGTGAAAAGTGGGCATAAAATATGCCTCTGCCACCCCTTTGGTGATAAGGCGTGATGGATATTTATTTATTTTATTTTTTAATGTATTAAAAGAAATTGGTGTGTTTATGAGTTGTCTACACCACACAATACAAGCTGATATTAGCTTAAGTTGGGCTAGATTAAACTGTAAAAATGCCAAAGTTATCATGTAGGTACAGAAGTTTAATTATTTTTTTTTGTTTTCTTCAAATCTTATAAAGTACCACTCTGAAAAGTAAATTTTCTCAATAATACATTTTCTCAATTGGTGGACTATTACTATGTATGTAGTACTATTCTATTATCTTTGCTGTTTCTCCGAAATTTGTAAAGATTACTTATGTGGATTAGGTTTCCTTTGCTTTCGTTATATATCCTACTAGTTGATGATGCCCACGGCTTCTCACGCGTAAAGAAGTTTTCCCGTTCTCGTTTCCCACGTACTTGTTCCGGGGCAAAAAGTTGCCTATGTGTTATGCTAATGTATAAGCTATTAGTAAAGTTTATTAGCTAACTAGTAAAATTTCATTAAAATCCAGTCAGTAGATTTTACGTGAAAGAGTAACAAACATCCATTCTTACAAACTTTCGCCTTTATAATATTAGTAGGATTATCGTCATTATTTTTTCATACCCACAAACGATCGATATATATTCAGCTGGTTTGGCGGAAACTTGTCCTTAACTTCACTGGCTATCGCTTCTTCAACAGACGTAGAATTCACTGCAATTTGCACTTTTTCTACTTTACAACGAGGTTATAGGGCAGTATAGAGAAATGATATAACGGCGAGTATGTCAACGTAGATTGTTTATTGCTTGACTTACAACGACAGAATGAACAGAGAAACACGTGCATACAATATATATATATATATAAAAAAATAATATATATAAACCAAAGTAAAAATATATGCGTACCGCGCTAAAAGAAGTTATCACGTCATAAAATGACCGGGATCGATGTAAATGATGATGTTTATGATGATGAGTCTGTCTTGTCTTCAAGTCAGTCTTAATTGATTACACAATATTTTTTAAAAAGACCTGTAGATGACCGGGATCATGATGTTTATATTATTTAGTAGCAAGTGAAATGAAATGAAATGAACGAAATGAAAATCATGACGCGTTCGGAGTCTGCTATATGTACATGCATGCACGCGAGTCCAGAGATTTAAACACGCGAGTCAAAGAAATTTTTACTTTAATAATCGTCTCGATTTTTCGGTTACGCACCATGTTGTTTTGAAGTGAAACTTCTTTATCATAAGCGAAACTTCTGTATGAGAGAAATTTTATAGATGTAAAAAAAGTCTCGTAAAGAAGATTCACGTCTTACCTGTACACTCTGGTATACACACATTTTTTTATTTTCGGCATTGTGGGAGTAACCGCCATCAGACCTCCCAATCCCGTAAGTCGCTGCCTCGTTAGTTGATCATCAAATGTACCTCGAGCAGGTGAGGTAGCTTAGACCCCAGAGATATTGACCCCATACACCCAAAACCTATACCACCATTATTTCTGAAAAATACTTTTGATGTCATATGCTTTCCTATTTTCATTATATTCAACAAGTGCATATCTAATGGCGTCTTTCCTGATATTTGGAAACGTGCTAATATCGTACCAGTGCACAAAACTGGATCCAAAACTGATGTAGAAAGTTATCGCCCCATTTCCATTTTATCAACACTCTCTAAACTTTTTGAAAAACTCGTACATAAAGAGCTGTACCCAATCATGCGTCGTATCAATAAATCAACAGCACGGTTTTGTCCGTGATAGGTCGTGTCTAAGTAATCTCCTTTTATTCTGTACTCAACTCTTCGAAGCAATCGATAATAGGCAGCAGATTGATGTGGTATATACCTTTCCAAAAGGCATTTGATAAGGTGGATCATTTATTATTACTCAATAAAATCGCATACAATGGTATCAGGGGTGATCTTCTTCGATGGTTTGTTTCATATATAACAAATAGAACACAGAAAGTAGTAGTAAATGGCTTTTCTATCCCTGTTACTTCTGGAGTTCCATAAGGCTCCATTTTAGGGTCCTTGCTATTTATTTTATTCATAAATGATATAAATTCTTGTTTCAAATATTCTAAATTTCTTTTGTACGCCATCATCCATTTAAAAGTTTTCAAATTAATTTGTAATGAATCTGACTGTATCGAATTTCAACAAGATCTTGATAGATTTTCTGAATATTGTTCTCAAAATAAATTACACCTCAGCTTACCCAAATGTCGCAGCATCACTTTTACTAAAAAAAATAATGTTACTAAGTTCGACTATAAATTAGCTGATAGCGTTTTAATAAAAATGAGCTATGTTCGTGACCTTGGTGTATATCTTGACTCTAAACTTAATGTAGACATCCACGTAGGAGACATAGTCAGAAAAGCATACCAAATGTTTGGCTTCGTAATGAAAGCGACCAGGGACTTCCATCGCCTTTTTGACAACCTTTTTGAACCTATTTCAGTCCATAATCAGACCACAATTGGAATACGCAGTGCCAATATGGAATCCTTATTATGCAAAGTACAAGGACGTTATTGAAAGCGTTCAGGGTAAGTATCTACGTGCAATGCATTACAGATGCTTTCATAATAAACTGTCATATCGTCTGCTTCTTCAGAAGTATAATACGCTTACTTTGGAGTCTAGAAGAACACTTCTTGAAGCGATGACTCTTTACGATATTTGCCGCAATAAATTTGACTGTCCTCAGTTAGTTAACAGAATAAGTTATCTCATTCCTCGAACGGTGCATGGACGCGAAGTGCGTAGCAGACTACTATTCGCTACTAGTTTATGTAGAACAAATTCAGACATTCGTTCTCCATTGCACCGTTTGGTGGACACTTATAATAAACATTTTGGTGAATTGATATACTGCATCATAACAGGCTTAAATTTAAAAATAGCATTAGTGTAATGCTGGGGGATTGGCAGTAGGTCCTGGGGGTAGGGTTTCATACTGTAACTATGTAAATTTTCACAATGTGCAACGAGCTGCTGTTAAGACCGTTTAGAGTTTCACATGTGCGCTTGATTATATTGTTAACTCGAATTTTGCTCTGCTTGCAACGGTACTTCATGTCTTTGGTTTAATATTTTTATTTTATATTATTCAATAGCTAGTTTATATTTAGCAGTCATTTATTGCTTCTAAATTTATACTTCAGGGTAATCTGTGGAAAATGTAGTGGGTAGTATATTTGTTAAGTTTATTTGTAAGAATGTAATGTATACTCTTAATGTGGTACTGTTTGTTTTCCCATATTTAATAAATAAATAAATAAAAAAGCTTTTATTATTAAAAATTCTCCCGTAAGAATTTTTTGCATTTACATAATAATTGTATTGTTTTCAGAAGGCAAGGAAAGGAAGACTATGAATTAGTTCTGTGCGTATGATGTGTTCCTACTGCAACCGGCAGAAGAAGGCGAAGAGTGTGAATGCACTCTACCACTTAAAAAAAACCTCAAAGATCTTAGTAGAATTCTTTACATCCAGTAGTGTCGTATAGAAACTAACACTACGATTTTCAGAAGGTATCAATTGGTCTTAGATCTTCTATCCACGAGTTGCCAAGCGGCAGGTTCAACGAATAGGGTATATTATCGATATCTCTCAAAGTTAAATTAGTTCAAGTACCAAGCCTTCTCACCAGCCAATCACCAATAAGTGTGAACTAAGCTTTTTCATGAAGTGATTCATATCGGAGGTGAGCCTGGTTTAATAAACAGCGATAATTAAATGTTGTACCATGAGTTGTTTATGCGGAGAGAGGCGATGGGCCCCGCCTCGTAGCGCCCGCCCTTTTATACACCACGGGATTAACAAGGCATATGTTGGCCATCGAGTTATAACGTCTTCGCTTGTGTTATTGCGGCAGTTGATAAATGCTGTATGAAGTCAGTGACTTTGTTCATTCTCAGGTCACGGTAAAAAAGGTGTAAAGAGATTGCGATGATAGGGCGGGAACTTCAATAAATTTCGTGAAGCGATGCAGCAATGGTAGCTAAGTTATTTAAGAGATTTTCGCTCTACCCCTATTCTACTTCTATATTTCATACCTTTAAATCAAATACTTTAGTCGGTTTGAGTCCGGCATGACATCCAAGGGGATTTCCACACGTTAAAAAAAGAAGCCTTCCTGACAGACTCTGTTGTCCATCTCATTGCAGCATTATAAACTAGCAAAAATGAGGACGTTTTTTAAGCTTCTGTCTACTTGAACGGGGAAATAGGTTCGATTGTATGTAAGTTTTTTGTAGTGTAATATGTATGTACTTTGTGGTTATAATAATGGGACAATTCAGTCACAATTCAGTTCTCATATAAATATAATCTAAATGTAGACTCCCACGATATTAGTGTGCCAACGAATATACGCAATACAGAACGAATTTTAAAGGCATTCTTGTTCCAAATCTCAAGCATATTGCTAACAAATCACAGGCGAATGGGTCGTTTAGCCGCCATTTGTTGCCCTGGGAGCACTGCGGGGTGGTAATTGTATTTACAATACACCCCCTCTCGGTTCGAACCTCCCATCGCTTCCGCTCATTTCTCATCCTCAAACATCAGAGCAACGCTTAGCGATTTCACCTCGGGAAATCTGTATAAAAGTGGAAAATGTGTGCTCGTAATACGAGAGCAGGTATGATAGCTAAATGTGGTCGGGGAAAGTCTTTGTGTTCTACCGAGCCTGTTATGTAACCTTTTAGAATTGAACACGCAGGTAATGTCAGGTGGAATAAGCATTATTGAGGGAGAAGAAATGTTTTATTAAAAGGTAGTTGTTTAAAGTGCGTCGGAGTTTATTTATTTATATTTTACATATTTAAATACAATCATTGTCATAAATATGTGAAATATAAATATATATATTTATATAAAAAAAAAAAAATTACACATATATTTATTTATTTATTTTCATGTGAGCCTCTTTATATTCAAAAGAAGCTCATACGGAAAATAGTTGCGCGTGACGCACGCTAATCAGCCAGCGGCTAATTGAAGCACGAGTCCTTAGCACAGTCGAGTAAAAAGTCGAACACCTGACAAATGCCAAATAAGTATAAAATTATTAAATGGATCCCGGACTCCATGCTGAAAACTTTGTAAACATTCACCTAAAAAATAAAAACTAATTAAAAAAGTAGCGGCCAAGGTAGTTTGCCAACAAAGCAATAAAAGCAATAACAGTCTCAGGTTGAAGGCGTTGGGGGTGATTCTCATGAAAATCTCATAAAAAATAATAAACAATTTAGGTTCAGAGACACGCGCGATCTCACGGTTAACGATACTCGAGATTTGTATAAGAGAATTTTCCGAGAATCATAATTTGTGTATTCAATTTGATATTATCACGTAACTCTTTTGTATTACGTTCTGTTTCCATTTATTTTTATTATTTTTGAAGGATTTTAGTCCCAAACCAGTCTTCACCCGAGTGCGTTTGAGTGATCAGAAAATTTTGCTCTGTTGAAGTGACATCAGAAGTACGAGAAGAATACAAGAAGCGGTTCATTGCCAGTAGTTTTACTGAATAGTTCTACGATAGGACTAGTGTGACTTTTTTGCTCACTAATTACAACAAAATAATAAGTAGAACTAGTCAGAAATTATTCTTACAAATTATAACGATACTGCCTCGGTGGCGCAGTGGTAGTGTATGCGACTACCGCGACTAAGGTCCAGGGTTCGATTCCCGGGTCGTAAAAAATATTTGTGTCATCCACAAATGTATGTTTCTTAGTTTGGGTGTTTCCAATGTATAATATGTATGTATTTAGAAATATATAAGTATGTTTATCAGTCGTCTAGATCCCATAACACAAGCTTATATTAACTTACTTAGGGCTTTACGGCGCTGTGTAAAAAAAAAAAAAAATAACCTTACATCGTGTGCTTAAAAAACAACGTCAGTTATGTTGGTTCTTTCAAGGATCCTCTTAAAATCATTCTGGATGCTGCGAAAGAACAGGAGCAGAACATTGAAAGCCCTTCTACCAATAAATAAATAAATAAAAAATAAATATTGTGAGACATTTTTTACACATCGCTGGTCTAGCCCAAATGATAAACAACAAGGTCCTTACGCGTGTATAAAAGGCATAACCTATGCCTATTATACATGCGTAAGGACTACAGACCATGCAAATATAGTCAGTGATTATGAGTACTTGCTTATAATCGTATTATCTGCTCCAATCATATTATTACAAGTGTAATTAAAGATCACTAATACTAAACGAATGCTGCCGATCACATGGACGTACATTTATCTACAGTCACAAAACGTCATTTTATTTTGAAGATGGAGCAAGATTAATTTAGAATTTTTTTTTTAAGTATATGTCTCGTCCCCGTTCTAATATAAAAAAGTTCTCAAAAAAATATCAGTTGATGGCCAACGCAGGTACCCCATTCTTGACATATCACATTCGATCTATTTAGTCAATAAAAATTAACTATTAAATTCTGAAAACCCAGTTATCGTTCGAAAGCAACAAGTGTATAATTCCTGGAATACCTAACAAATGTAAAGGTTTTACCCAACGTTCACAACATAGCCCAATTAAGGACGGACAAGCGAAGCACTCGGCTCTCTTTATAATTTATTCGGTAAGGATTTAGTTCAGAGCCACGTTTTTCTCGAGATCAAAATCTGAATCGTAAACACCTTGTTCAGTCGTTTTTGTTATCGATAAAGTTTCGGTTGTAATGTGAGATATTGATTTTAATCGATATAGTACACCATTAGATTATCTTTCTTCGCGGTTATGATATTTATTCATGTTGGGCTACTTTTTAAAAAACATGAGGAACTTTTTTAAAACAAAATTTAATAGCTACGTGTATTTTACTTAATTTCAACTGCATTGTAATTATTATAAAATACTACGGATTGTAATTATAACAGAGATATTGAACAATTTTCAATATGTGTTTAGTGCTAAATTTTAACTTTCAAGTTGTAAGAATACTAGTAAGAATTAAAAAAAACTACATTTATACGTTTTACTTTTTAAGAATACTAAACACTTTTCGGGACTATATGGAATGTAAATACTTGTTTGCGGCAGAGATTAGTAACTTGCTGTACCCTTAAAATGTTAAAATGAACTCTCTTAAGGACTAATAAAATGTTTAATTATAATTTTTCAGGCAATAAAAAACTTGGCGGGTGCTTACCGTGCCCCAAAATTGTTTTTAAAAGTTCTTTTTGAAATTACTGTTATTTCTCAAAAAAGTGTTAGATGCTTAAATGAACGCCGTCGAAAGTATTTATTTCGAATCGAAATGCTTAAATTCGCGTTTTTTTGTCATCATTGGTAAAAGCTGCTTGTATACTTAGTTCAATTGAAAAAGAAATAGGAAGCAATAGAAATTTGGAGTTCCAGTAAACACAAAGCGGTCACCCATCTGATCAACCAGTAATAGCGAAAATAGCTTAATGCAGTGATCGTTAACAGAATACAGCGGAAGTAAGGGCGCTTCAAAAACTGGGATTGTTCCTACAAAATAAGCTTTAAAACCTAGTATCCTACCTATCCTTACTGGATGTATATCCCTGCTACATTTGGGAAAAAATATTCACATGATAAATAAATATAATATTGTGGGACACTTTTCACACAGCGCCATCTAGCCCTAAGTAAGCTAATATAAGCTTGTGTTATAGGATCTAGATAACTGATTAACATACATAAATATTTGTAAATACATACATAACATAGGAAACACCGAAACTCCGGAATAAACATTTGTGGATCACACAAATATTTTTTCCGAACCGGGTCGAACACGGGACCTCAGCGCGGCTGTCGCATACACTACCACTGCACTACCGAGGCAGTCATATATTTGGCATATATTTGACCTAAGTCTCATTTATATAATATAGTAGATACAATTTCTGTTAACCATTATACCCCCATGGTGTAACTATATTCGTGCGTGCTCAGCGCAGTCGCCTGCATCGATTCTCAGAACCCTTTAATTGCACCCACTCCGGCGCAGATCGAACGTTTAAAATCGATTTTTTTATTCGATTTATTTCATGTGAGCCCCGAGTTCAAAATCATGTTTTTGTTTTGCGATAGTGAACGCTGTGTATATGCAAATTTTACACGCATCTACAGAAACTTCTCAATTAATTTAATTATGTGCTTTATATTTTTCAGTTAATGTTTCAACAAATATTTCATAGTTGTTTTTTTATCATTGGTTCGATAATTCCTGTATTTAGAATACCATTTAACAGTAAATTTGAAATTCATAATGATTAACAAATATCTTTGATAGGGATAATATTTTCTAATCATAAGCTTTCAGGCCCAAGACGTCGGTCGGCATGACGTGAAAATTTCACGCACGCCTCATGCCCTATGAAGCGGGATAGTATCCGAACCAACCCTCAAAGAAGCGAGATAACACCCGAACCCCAGGTGAGGCCGCGGTGGTAGCCAAAGTCTGCCGGGAGCACTGGAACATCTTTCCGAGGAGTTCCCTGGGGCGTCCGGCAATAGACAGATAGGTAGGGATCGTTTGGTTTTAGTCGGTTGGAGTCCGGCATGACATCTGAGGGGATTTCCAAACGTAAAAAAAAATCATAAGCTTTAACTTGCAATGTCTTTTTTTTTCTTGTTGCAACCCAGGCATAACCGCTTATATGAATCGACTCCGTATTTTAAGTTGTAAAATTTTAAAATAACATTAATTTTAAACAAAATGAATTCCTCATTGCCAAGTAGGTAATACAATAATTACCTAAGTTTAATCTTCATCGCCCGACGCCATTTATTGTATTTAAAGTATATGAATATACCTACTTAGGTAACTTATAAATTTTACCGGTGTAGTGACAGTTATTTATCGAAAAAAAATACCGGTCAAACGTGAGTCGAACTCGTGCGCCGAGGGTTCCGTACCTACCCATTATACCGCCAAAGTACATTATTTGAGATAAAAGCCAATTAAGCTAGACCTCCAACTTATATTAACGCCCATACAACTCAGAGGTCTATGTAAATTGGTATTTAATTTTCAACATTATTTTTTCCTATATTTGTGCTATTTACCTGACTTTTTGTCAAATTTCGTGATTCTAGGTCAACGGGAACTACCATTCTTATATCTGATATCCACCCTATTAAAACCTATAGGGTACTTCCGGTTAATCTAGATTTGTCATTATTGGATAAAAGCAAAGTCCTATTGCCCAAGTACAGGGAATGTTCAGAAAATACCAAAATTTACCTTAAATTTCTACATTTTTTTTTTCGGAGTTCTTCTTCGTACCAATTTCCACCAAACGCCACCAATCAAAAGTATAAATAACAAAAATTTAAAGTAGGCAATTACAGAGCAACATAGGTGAATTACAGAACCACACTTTCAATTAATAAAGAATCTAATTAACCAATTTATCACATTATAATGTGTCTATAATAGTTTCCAATTAATACCTCAATGTGATCGGTATTTTGTTATTAATCGATTTTAGTCAGCTCGGGTCAAGTAGCACCTTGACAAAACAAATACATACGAGTATAATCGATTTCATGAACACCTTGCTCCGAATTTTAACGAGTCGCGCATAAAAACTATATGACCAGAAGTACCTACTTCAATTACATATTTGTAGTAATTTTCGGAACATTTATTTGTTGGATAAATTTTTAAAGCAATTATTTTTGCTTTCTCAAATTTTTTAATAAAGTGGAAATAGATAATTCGGTTCGAGACGGGGATTGAACCCGTGACCTTTGCCTAACCAAGGCAATGTTCTAGCCACCTGAACTACCCGAACCGTATCGAATCAAGTTGAAATTCTCTACCATATTTTAATCGTCATTTTAGGAGTATGACCAGAGCCATCTATCGAGCTAATGAACAACTCGATACCAATGAACAGTGTTACAACCATTTTTAAACATTGATGCAATGGACTCCACTCAGTCTATGGATAAATTTTTAAAACAATTATTTCTTGTTAAATTTCTCATGAATTAATAATAAAGTAAAAAAAGCGTTCGTGGCCCCGCGGTCTTAGTGTTCTGTAAACGATCACTGAGTTACGCAACTTTCACTATGGCTGGTCCTCGGATGGGTGACCACTTTGTGGCATTTAAATTTGCGAGCGTTTCCGTGCTTCGGAAGGCACGTTAAGCCGTTGGTCCCGGTTGCCAGTAAAATGGCAGTCGTTAAGCCTGGTTGAATGCCTTATGGGCGGCATGAAAAATTTCAACAGCAGGTAGCCACAACCTGCGTCTATTTATTTCAACACGGCAATGGGCTCACCACCTATTACGTGGGACAGGTAAATCCACACGGTGAAAAGTGGGCATATATTATGCCTCTGCCACCCCTTCGGGGATAAGGCGTGATGGATATTTATTTATTATTATTTAAGTAGAAAAAGACAATTCGATTCGAGACGGGGATTGAACCCGTGACCTTTGCCTAACCAAGGCAATGTTCTAGCCACCTGAACTACCCGAACCGTATCGAATCAAGTTGAAATTCTCCTCCATATTTTAATCGTCATTTTAAGAGTATGACCAGAGCCAGAGCGTACGGCACAGCGCCCCACCCCCATCGTATTAGTGAGCAATTTATGCGCGCCCCCGAATAGTGTCTGGCCGTAGTCCGAGGACCCGGCCCAACTGGCCCCATGGCGACGGGCACCCTCTCCGTGTTACGGAGGGTGCCCATTAGCGTATGCCCGTACCGGCCGCTCGCTACCTCCTCTGCTTACAGGGGGACGCAACGACTCAACGTGCCCTCTGAAGCAAGGAAACGTTCTTTAATGGTAATGCCACAAATCCGTCACCCATCCGAGGACCAGCCATAGAGAAAGTGGATTAACGCTTTGATCGTTTACAGAACAATGAGTTGAGTGGCTACGAGCTCTTTACGAGAAATTTTATCTACAATATCTGTGAAGATAAAATTTACCTTATCGTAAATCCTTATTATCTCTATTATAAGTTATAAAGCACTAAAGCATCAGGCTATATGCATCAATACCTCGGAACACCTGCCGTAGATACCTATATTATTAACAAAGTATTTCAATTAACTATGTTAGGTGACTCGAAGGGGTTAAACAGGAATTCACAATTAAATTTCAGTGACCAAAGGGTTGATTTAATTACTTATTAACTAGAACAAATAAGATAATTAATTATGGATGTGATTGTTACAACCAATCAACAAAACTGACATACATAAAATCGAAAACATTAACAACAATTTCAAAATTTTTATTCGTTTCGAAATCTCTGAAACGTGTGAACCAATTTTAACAGGAATTTCACTGGCAGATAGCTGATAATATAAGGAGTAACTTCGGTTACATTTTATTCCCGTATTCCTAGGGAAACAGGAACTACGCGAGTGACCCCTTAGGGTATCCGTTAGGCAAATAAGTTACTTTTATAATAAGCCCCTTTAACACAGTATTCTGTAAACGATCAAACCTCGAGCATTTTATGCTATTGCTGATCCTGCTTTGTGGTATTTCCAGTTTTCGTGCTTCAGTGAATGCTAAGCCGTTAGCCCCGGTTGCCATTTAGATGGCAGGCCGGCAGCAGTTAAGCCAAGTTGATAGCTTCATGGATGGTTTGAAAAATTTCAAGAGCCGGCCGCCACTATGTTTGTCTGTCTACTTCAACACGGCATCAGTAGGCTGACCACCTGTTGCTTGGGACAAAATACAAGTGCCGTAACGAGGGCATATGCCTCTGACTAGCCGATGATATGGGATGAAGCCTAGACATATGAGTATAAAGCAATGTTGCAGAAAATCTTCAGAAACTATAAACATAAAATATTTTTAAAGCAGTTTATGATAAACTGACCACAACCAGATATAGCGATTTAATTGGTAACACAAAAACAGTCCCCATTAGACCATTAGTCTCACTTCTGTAGTCCCTATAAGCGAAATTGTCACATTTCCCCTTACAACAAGCAGTTAGCGCATGTTTTCACACATAAGAAGTATTCACACAAATACCATTTCAATTGTGGTCCACTCAAAGTACGGTTTTCTTTGGGTTTATTTCATAAGCATAAAAGGCTCAATAGCAAGCAATTCTCAAACTTGTATATTGGCTTTTGAGTTCAATTTAGTGTATGTAGTTCACTGTCTTGTTCAGAGGTCAAGATTTGTAAAAGATTTTCTTAATTTGTACTTTAGGCTTTTGAAATACGTATGAATTTAGATTAAAGAAATTGTAGGATATTAAAGGAACTGGTGATATTCGTGCACGTAATGAGGTGAAACAATTCAAACCACGAACAGATAGACTTACGAGCTTTTGTTTTGAAATGAATTAAATTTACTACATTTTTCAAACACGTAACTACGTAAGGCTTTTGCCTCTTAAGACGTTATCAAAACTGGCCACTAGTTTACTAAAATATTACATACATAACATACATATATAACTTAACTATCTTTACACTGTATCCCTGACGGGTTAGTCAGAGAGAACAGATCGCCAGATATCGCGATCCGTACATACTTCTTTCATGCGTCTGGGTATCCGGGTACTTTTGACTTTTCCGTTTTGAGTAATCTGCTCACGTGGCTCACATAAATAAGTCTCAGCCTACCTTTTCGTTTAATATTTAAAATTAATTTAACGCAGAAGTCTCACAAACGTTTTTGTAATTTCTACAGGTGATCAGTTTTTTTTGGTTTCGTTTACGCACCGTCTTCATCCCTGCTGCGGGGAAGCAGGCACGGTGTGTGGGGCTCCCGGCCCATGAGAGAGGGGGCGTCCTACCCACTAAGCCACTGCGGTGTTCCGCCTCACCCTAAAAAGGCGTGCAGGGTAGGCCTGAGGGGAAATCACTGCGACCCGGCAAGGGGCACGAAAGTGGCAAAAGTGCGACCACCCATAGCTTCATAAGGAGCTGAAGAACCTAGCCCGCACCTCCACCGCTCTCGAGCGCCCATGGCCCCAGTTGCGAGGAACATGGCCGTCGTTAAGCTAAGTTGATAGTATTTAGATATATATCTGTTAATGAACGTTAGTATGGTATACCTCTTGCCCCTCTCCCCCTTTCGAGGATAAAGGCGTGACAATATATACATATGTACATCATAGCTCTTAATTATAATAATAAATTATAAATTTTACCACTGCGGTTGTAGACAAGCATACAGCTCCCTTATGGTCGAAAGTGGTCACCGAAGCCTATAGAGTTTGCAAAACCAGAGGTGCCACACTAGCGCTGTAGACTCTGAAAAACTTTCTTAAATCATTTTTGAAGAACTCCACACTGTAGACATTTTGGAAAACCCAGGTATATTCCAGAATCTAAGCGTACGCGGAAGAAGTTTAAAAGCTATTTCTTTATTTGGTTTATCCACACACAGTTTAAACACAAGGTTTCAAATTGTTCAGTCGTTTACTTTAGTAGATTTTCATTTGTCGTTTTTATTTAGACATTTGCGGATTACACAAATGATAATTAAGTTCCTATCTAGAAATTGAACCCGAGACTTCTTCATGGCGGCGGTCGCATACACTACTGCCTACGTCACCGCAGCAGTCAAAATAATTAGTTATTGGTTCACATATATATGTACAAAAAAATTTTGATACGGATTGGGACCATCCTTTTTAAAAATAGTTGAAAAGAATTTGTTTTACGTCTCCTAATTTGAAAACAACATTTGACTATATAATAGTTCTATTTTTAAATCCAAACTAAAACAAAGGAAGTTTACAAAATATTACCAAACGAATGTAATCAGGTCAACGTCGTCGAAGGCACTACAAGGTGCGTGGGTAACTTCCGGTTGAAAGCCGGAAGTAGGCGCGCAATCAGCCCAATAAACCGACCGCTGAACTAGCAGCCTACCATACAGGTGCCAACATTCGGGGACCAATTTTTCGATACCTACCTATAACTAGAACTAGATATAAATAGAACTGGTAAGACAATATTAAATATAATATTGTCTTACCAGTTTTGCAATTATAAAATTAAAAGATAAGCTTTTCAAGTAAATAATGCCCTATTTGTAGGTAATTACTGTGTTTCAAAATTGCATATTAAGTCAGTGAAGAAGAGATGAGTTTGGCAATTCTATTCAATTTATTTGGAATATAAATAGCTTTACTCCGCGTACGCTTAGATTGAGGAATGAACTCCCTGCCTGGGTTTTTCCGAACGTCTACAGTATGGGGTTCTTGAAAAGGGGTCTTAGAAGGTTTATATAGGGTAGGCAGCGCGAGTGCTGCACCTCTGGTGTTGCAAACGTCCATAAACTTCGGTTACCACTTTCCATCAGGTGGACCGTACGTTTGTCTGCCACCTCAGAGGTATAAAAAAAAGAAAAAAATATACAAAGTACTATGTACCGATGATATCTACAAGTATAAACTGTGACACAAATATCTACGTGTTCTCCGGAAAAACAAATATGATTACAATATTGAAAGAAGCGGTCGTGACCCTGCTAAAAACTTTCGCTACGGATGGGTGACCGCTTAGTGGAATTTCCATATACGAGTGTTTCCGTGCTTTGGAAGGCACATCGAGCTATTGGTCCTTTTCTTCATCAGCAGGAAACCACAACCTGCGTCTGTCTCGCACAACTCTGCCACCCCTTCAGAGATAAGGCGTGATTTATAAAAAATATTGACAGAATTTGTTGACAGGCTGTTACTTACTTACTGACAGTAGGTAGCGACAACATGCTACTAGGAACTGAGTCTGTGTGATGCAGCATAACCAGCCCACCTATCTTAGTGTCGAGAAATTCAGTAGTGGTTACCTATTTTAAGGATACCTATCGTAAAGATATTGTTTGCGACCTATTTTAAAGAATGTACTATTGAGTTTTTTGTTTTATATTCAGACATGCTCAGCAAACATTCAAGATAACAAAAACAGAAAAAAGAAACGCCTTTTACGTTCGTCTCTCAATATCATGTCCCTGGAAAAAAAGTCACCAAAGGCATTATGCGTTAGTGTATGAGTTTGACTGATAAAGTACAGTATTAATTTGTTGACAGTACGTATATTGATTGGTGGTTGCTGTTAATTTTGTACATAAAACACGTTCAAATGTCTCACAGCCGCAACAATGTGGAGCATTACAGTACTGTAAAGCACCCGCATGCCTCAACTAAATTCTGACAACATACCCAATTAGACTACCAAATAAGAACACGGTAAACACGAATATAAAAAATACTAATTTAAAAGCACGAATTTAAAAAAAATATGTAACCTGAAAAAATATTAGGTTATGTGCCCCTGGCACTTTCACGTACCTTTTGACACTTCTTTGATATCTGTGCGAGTGTAGTGTGTGAGTGACATACTTGAGACAAATGAAAATGTGATACAGTTACTGATTCGTGTCAAAATAGGACGACACTCTATCCTTACTTGTTTAAGGTCCGTGTTTACTCGATGGATAAATGTTTATGTTACTTAAACTTTCATGATCACAAACATTGATATTAAGATTAACCGTCAAAATACCGTAAGCGTTGTGTGTCGTGAACGTGATGGATTTTGAGTTTATGGTGAAACCAATAGTAGAGGTGTTAGATCGATATAATACCTACATGTTCTCCAAAGACTTTCAATTTCACCTTTAAGTGACAAACAGACTAGCTAGTAGGCCACATTCTATCGCAGCATCAAAATCGCGCGTAGAGATTCTACCAATGCTGCATAGCGATTTCATGACTTACTGCGTCTGGACACTATCGGAGTTACTTTAAATCGCTGTGCCTCAAGGTTCCGATACGCGAGCAAACTCAGCGTTTGGCGTTATAAGTGTGGTGAACGTTTAAAAGTTATAAATATTGTGGGACACTTAGTAGTTAGAACGTTTGAAAGCTAATATCTTTTAAAAAGCGTCTAAATCTCACGTGCTCTTGCTAAAAGTAGCTAGTCTGCTGTGTCAATTGTAAAACCAATTTAGTATCTCAACAATAATATGTACAAAATGTGTTACAATTAAGAATAACTAACTACCAAAATGTCAAACAACAAGGAATAATTATGAAGTATAAAGATATGAAATCTCTTGAATAATTTTATTTTTGGGATCAGATGTCATCACAATAACAAGAATTGCCCATCTAATTAGAATTTCCTGAGTCGGCATACTACTTCAACTGCATCAACTGCAAAGTTACTTGAACGTTTTTTAGCCGCTCATATTGCAATATTTCAAAATATTAGGACTGGCTCATTCCATCAAAATACAGTCAGGTTTTGTTTCAACTTATCACCTGTCGTGAATAATTTTATTTTTGGGATCAGATGTCATCACAATAACAAGAATTGCCCATCTAATTAGAATTTCCTGAGTCGGCATACTTCAACTGCATCAACTGCAAAGTTACTTGAACGTTTTGTAGCCGCTCATATTGCAATATTTCAAAATATTAGGACTGGCTCATTCCATCAAAATACAGTCAGGTTTTGTTTCAACTTATCACCTGTCCTGAACCCTCTTTTGACCGTTACTACGGTTGCCCTGATTAGCATACTTTCGCCTCGAAAAAAAGATTGTAACTCGCCCCCAATACTGGACTTAATATTCAATACGTTTACACCAAATAATAATTACAGCAGTTCGTCTGCCGAATGCATTAAAGGGTCGTTTTCCTCGTATATATTATAATTTTTAATGTGCCAAGGAGGGCGCGGGGCAGGTGCACAAACCCAACGTTATTAAGTTACCGAGATACTCAATATCCTCAGAGTTTCTTTATTATTATAAGACGTGTACATTAAACAAGGCATTATAACACGTACTACATTACATATAATATTCTATATGTTTGCTGACAGCTAGCCCTTTAGGTATTTTATACGTAATGTCTCTGCATCAACGCTACATTCCTTCTGGGATTTAATCGTTTCTGTTTAATTTAAATGATTTTTGATCTGTTATCTAATAGGATTAGTTCTAGGAACAGAGTATTTTGATTCCAATGTATCTTGGAACAGGTTTTGTTGCATCTGATACTTTCTTATGGTAACGTTAATAATATAAACATTTTATATCTTTCATTTTAGAAAAATATGTAGTATTCAGCAGTAATTTTACCCAGTACCTAACACATTACTTGGTAAAATTAGTAAATACTCATTATTGGGGAACCTGAAGACGAGACAGGCTAAAAACGCGGGATATTGGTCTAACCAAATTTAATAACTAATAAGGCAGCACACAGGAAGACGTTGAATGAAACAGAGCAGTGAAACTTACAATATATTATGTAATTATTGGTGGTCCGGTTCTACGCAGTACTCGTAGATCAATGATTAAGAGCTCGCAAATTACCGACGTCTCTCTCTCTATATAACACTTGACAATATCCTTGCATGTGTTCAAAATATTTAATAAATTTCTACATTAGTTTGTATAACGCCAAATTAGCGCTCGTGGCCCCGCGGATCACTGCGATAAACGATCACTGCGTTAAGCAACTTTCGCTATTTCTGGTCACGAATGGGTGACCACTTTGTGGCATTTACATTTGCGAGCGTTTCCGTGCTTCGGAAACGTGCTGTTGGTACCGGTTGCCAGTAACATGGTAGTCGTTAAGTCAAGTTAAAGGCCTTATTGGCGGCTTAAAAATTTCAACAGCAGGTAGCCTGCTTCTGTATATTTCAACACGGCAATGGGCTCACCACATATTACGTGGGACAGGAATACACATGGTAAAAAATTGGGCATATAGATAAATTAAGTAAAATAAATAAATTTGTTTAACACTTTCTTAGAATTAACTTTACTTACATGTAAATAAGTGAAATAATGAAGTCATTATTGCATCCCGTATACAAACTTAGCTGACGCAATACTGAGTGAGCCGCTCAGTGCTATAATAATTTGTAGTTCATTACGTTTCACTAGTGTGTGAGTGTGTGTAATGTTGTTTGTCAACACCATGATTATGATCAAGTTGTAAACGTCAATTAACGTTAAACTCTCCAGTTTCAAGACGTCATTTATTTTCGTTATTGGTTGACTCGTATCTCCAAATGTTGATACATTTTTCTAACTACTTTGCCTTTGGTTTTAGTTAAACAGATACTGTATATTTATTGAGTAATAAATATATAGATGCGTTCCATATTTATAAAAGAAATGGAATCCAAATAATATAAATTTGTTTTCCGTATATAACGAACGGTGTTATGAGGGCCAAGTGTTTTGAGGCATTTTTTCACTGGAACGCGTGGCGGATTTAAGTTAAAATTGACACTTATTGTACGATTTAATGGTACAAACTTAAGCTTCTACGTGAACCTCTTTAGGTAACACAAAAGTGATCTGTAAAGGATTACAGCGTCATTGCTTGCCTGGCGCCATTGCATATAATGATAATAATAATAAATTTATTTATTATTTTGCCTGGCGATCTGTCCTCTCTGACTATCCCGTCAGGGATACAGCGTGAAGATAGTTAGTTAGTTAGTTATTCGAGTAACATGGAATTATTGTGTTAATAACAATTTATCTTAATACTATGTTAGAATACTAAATTCTATATTTAAACACAAAAAATATTAAACCGTTTTCCAAGTTTTGAAAGCTTACTTGAAAGTAGGGTTTAAAGAGGTTATCTTTAAACCCTACTTGTTTCAAGTTATACAAAGAATTATTTCACATTAACTTTATGCCCATTATAAGCGTCTTACCCAGCCCAAATAACCACATAATTTCAAACTATATCAAACTCAAAAAAATACTCAAAGCTAATTCGGATGCAATGAAGTAAAAAAGAAGTCTTTTACTGGACAGTGCGAAATTGAAAAGCAAATCAGACGTGTCGTGAGTGTCGGGGCGCAGGGTCACTCAGATAACACCGGCTAAGTCCGAGATTGATTACCGGATCAGACGGATAGACCTAGCCGCTCAAGTGTGCACGATCCTTTACTTTCAATCCAGTGAACAAATACGAGTATTGTGAAGCTTCTGTTTTACTTTTTTTTTAATTTTCTTGGGTTTATGGCATGAACACTAACTTTTCTATCTAACAATGAAACACAGGAACAGTTTATGAGGAAGAGATCATGGAGTAATATACCTACTCTACAAGTCACTGTAGCATACATAATAACCATTCCCCTAAGGTGCAGGTTGAGGCATACTAAACACAGGATTAGTGGTGCAGTATTGAAATAAACCGGGGCAGGTTGTAGCAAACAGTTGTTGAAATCGATGGCATTAAACCTAGATTTGGGGCCTGGAGTTCACTTATATGTGGCTACAGTGAGCAGCTATCGTTTGGCTTTTGCTTTTTTGGTTTTGTTGGGAGCAACTACTGTCTGATCTCTCAACTACATACAATTGATTGATTTGTTGCCTCGTCTATTTTTTTTACACAGCGCCGTCTAGCCCAGTAAGCTAATAAAAGCTTGTGTTATGGGATCTAGATGACTGAAAAACATACTTATATATTTCTAAATACATAAATATAATACATAGACAACAACCAAACTTCGAAACAAACAAATGGATCACACAAATATTTTTTCCTACCCGGGAATCGAACCCTGGACCTCAGTCACGGCAGTTACATAGACTACCACTGCATCAACGAGGCAGTCCATTAGTCTGTAGGTGCACCGCTAGCAGTTGACGTCGGTGCGGCCCCAGAGATCTTTGTAGGGTACTTACACACTATCATGGTATCATATTCCTAACCCCACCTGGTTTTAGAGCCTAAGGTCCACTTTTGTCTGGCTGCTATAAGAGCATATTATAATTTTCGGCATTGTTTGGAGCATCTGTCTCACCTTCCAATTCCGTAAGGGCGCCTGCATCGTTACCTCGTCAGTTACACTGCAAGTGCACCGCTAATTTTCTTACATTATTGTAAAATTAATAATTAAATCGAATTTAGAGGACACAAGTACGTATGTATATAAACAACGAAAAAAAAACCATATTGTGTTAAAATCCTACTTGCGTTTTTGTAACAAGCTACAAGATTATTTAACATATAATTACTTGTACTTAAGCAACCATTGTCAAATGCTTTTTTCAGTTGCACTACATGTGTCTTCCTTGTGGTGTGGAAACCAGAAACGTTAGACAATGGGTCATTTCAATTTTATCTTTCCAGCCGTTGCAATTTGTCTAAAGTGAATTGCTTGAGACGCTGTCCTATTTGGCACTCACTCCTGCGTGTGAATGCGTCTGCTGTTAATTATATTATGTATATATCCTTTGTCCTAGTGCTGGGATATCTCGGGTAGGAGGCCTGCTTTTCGTTGACAACAATAAAATGGATGTTTTTAAAAGTTGTAAAAAGTCAGACTGCATTGGCTTCTTCTTCCAATGTTCAAAATTAAATGTCAAACGATTATTGCTCCTAGCGACCATATAAATGTGGAGACTTCAACTCGAGGTAGAGTTTTAAAGTAACTTAGAAAACGTGTAAAATGAAGAAGTACCAATAAGTAATCCCTTACACTTAGCGTCCGGAGTGAACGCATAAGGTTAGATCCGATAGAGGCGAGAGATTATTCCGCGAAAGCTTAGATTGTAAATGAACTCCCTGCCTGGGTTTTCCTAAACGTCTACAGTATGGGGTTCTTCAAAAGGGGTCTTAGAAGGTTTATAAAGGGTCGGCAGCGCGAGTGCTGCACCTTTGGTGTTACAAACGTCCATAGGCTACGGTGACCACTTTCCATCGGGTGGGCTGTATGCTTGTCTGCCACCTCAGTGGTATAAAAAAAGTAGCTAAACTATGATAGGTAGTTTGACTATCTAGTCTATTCATCCATATAGTTGAGCTATTAGACTACAATCCGGTTGCAGATATTAAATACTGTCTAGACTTTAAAGAATGTAAACTGTACAATTACATCAGGTATGTACGAATATTAGCCTAAATAATTTGTCATGATTTATACTATACCTATTTATTTAGCATAAAATTTAATAGCTTATGTTGTATATATTTACTTAATAAATCACTGCAATATCCGTGCTTCTATAATTACTAATAATTTAAATATATATATAGAGAAAATAATGACAAATGTCGCATGTTTTCAACGTGAAATATCAGGGTGAAATCAAACTATCTGTTCAATGTCTTTTTTTCTCGTAATTCATTCATTTCTCGCACATATTTAACTATTTTCGCTATTTTGAACAATGAGACAGAATTATGATTTTCTCTTTAAAAAGTTTCATCGGCTTGTGCTTACCACCTGATACGTGGGACAAAAAAAGCAAAAGCATACGGTGAAACGTGGGCGTATAGTACGCCTCTGCCTACCCCTTCGGGGATAAAGGCGTGAAAGTATGTTATGTTGTATGTGAAAGTATGTTATTGCATATTTACTTCCAATAAATTCAGTAGGTTGGAACAATCGTTTAAGGAATTTATCCTGTGTTCTAATTGGTCATGGTCACTTATTTAGAAAGAGACACCGCCACTGCCGAGAGCCATCTCACGCAGATCGATTATTTCGCAGTAGTGCACAGTCTAGTATTTTGTACTACAAATTACTGTGCTGCATCTGTCATAGTTCGACTGTACATTACCAAAAAGTATTAAGTATAACGACTCTATTGCTGCCATGGTGAAATCTCCTTTCACATTTAAACGATATATTGAGGCGTCATACAATAAAATTTAACTAATAAATTGCACTGCACTGACACACCGAGCTGTGGTCTGTTTACACTCGTAATTTAGCCAAGTGCGAAGTTCCATCACCTCAGGGGGTACGTTCGCATTCCGCTTTGAGTGTAAGAATATTCGTCCAAGTGTCGACTCACGAATATTCTGCAGTGTTGGCGTGAGCGATAAATCTGAGGGAGTGATGGCATGGTTTTTGCCGTACGACATTTTTTCCAGCGCTAGCGATGCATTTATCACCGTTGCAGACTCGAATGGCCGGCGTGGTGACTTATGCACGGCCAGCCACGAGTAGAATGCCGTTTCATTTTTTGAAACTACAAACAAGGAATGTTTGCTTTATTTTTGTAAAAGATACTTACCCGCTACTGCTATAAGTAACTGTTATTTTCACTGTTTTAAAATTACGTCATCTTTCAGTATAACTTTCAATGCATTTAGTGAAACTGATAGTTTTCTCAATATTCAGAATTAGTTTCACATTAAATATAGATACGTAATCACTTATTTCTGATGTGACATCGACCAAAATATTATTTCCTTTAAAGAAATCTTTCTTCTCTTTTCCAGAACAATACGCGCAGGGCTGAGGTAGGATCAAGCTATTTCACTACTCGTGTCATTACACTTGTTTCTCTTCAATCAAAACCGGCAGAAGAGATATGAATCATAGTTCTATAGCGGCATTTAGGTCTAACACTTTGTTAGCAGTAATATCAAGCTGATTGATGTCATATTAATAACTATAATCCCCCATAAAATTAACCTTTACAATCAAAGAACAACGACATGTATCGTTCCCAGCAGCTTGAAACGTCTAATGACCAGTAAATATCCAAGTAGAAAAACGATCCAGACTATCAGATTGATAGCATTACATCTGATGTAATGCTGGTTGTAATGGGCCCCAGCAATATCTCTGGGGCCCAAGCGACCTCACCTGTTAGCGGTGCACCTGCTGATCAACGGAAGAGGTAACAAGGACGTAAGCCTTACGGGGTTGGGAGGTCACACGGTAGTCGCTCCCAATTCCTATCCAATCCACTCCCAAGCCAAAGCAATGTTGCACTTAGCAGCGTACAAAGGCTACCCCAGAGTCTAAATCCAGATAGGGTTGGCAGTAACTGGGAATACGCAACGATGAAGAAGACGACATCTGATGTAATGCTATCAAATCATCCGATAGTTGGATCATTTTTCTACCTTAAGTAAAACGCCAATTACCAGATTCTATAGTTTCTACCACCGGTAAGATTCAAAATATATCTGTAAAATATGAGCTGCAAAATCCCATCAGGTAAGGAATCACTTTCAACGACCACAGCTTTGTCAAACTCCCTTATATTGTCAATCAAAACATTTTGATAAGGCTTTGGGAAGGAAGTTTGCAACATTTTATCCCATTCTATCAACAGTAACAGTCACAGCTTCATCCAAGCATAAACTCTCCGTCCCCAAAATAACCAAAGAACTTAAAAAGATCCAAAGCTAACATTAATTGTGTACCAACAATGACACCCTTAAATCTGCCGGGTATAAACCGCAAATAAAACCAAGTTATTAAGTAAGGCACATCGTCGATGTGCGTTTTATATACGCTTTTATCCGATGTCCATTCTTCTGAAATACGATTAAAATTGAATAGGTCCATATGTCGCTAGCATCGGACCCGTTACGTCACAATCACACGGCCGGCTGCATTTTCAATTTGCCGCGAGATAAGCGCGACTTTTGGACGACTTTTTCTACGGAATTGTGGAATTGATCCTGTGACTTATGGCGGACGACATTTAAGATGACGTAATTGGATGGTCAATTGTTCTGCTTTTCAATTTAAAGAGACCAAGGGGTCTTTCAAACAAGGGTTACTCGCCGGACGGGTCGTGCAAATTTTATTCATTTCACATTTGAGTGGAGATATTGGTCTAAAGAAAAAAATAAAGATTTTTAATATCAATATTGATAATTTATTCACAATTTCATTTAAAATACACAACTTCACAATGTTTTGTTTTTAAAAACTAAAAAACTTTAGGTACGGGATATCTTTATAGGCTGTTTTGCAGTGATTGCTAATTACAATTTTATTTTGAAAGTCTTATAACGATTTTCATTTAATTTCTACATGTTTCATTTTTACATTTCATATTTACATATTTTGGGGTACAACGGTTGTGTTTGTTGTTGTAAAATCTTTATTATCATAAATAATAATACAAATACATTAGTGTTCATAAATCAGAAATCTCTATAAGTACTTACATTATATAATTATCATATACACCGAAATAAGTTGTATTTTAATATATATATATTATATTAATAAAAGTGAGAGCATAAATGTATATCGGCTTAAAACAATATAAAAGAAGTACCCTAATACACATAGAAAATAAATGTGCTTTATAATTCAGAATTAATAATTGCAAAAAAAAACAAATAATTTTATCTATACTGCTTACGGACATTCGTATAATATTTGCCTAATAGTACTTTGTCGAATTGTAGGACAAACAACTGGAGCTGAGACAGCAATATCTTGATTCTGTACGACTAGTCTAGCAGTATTCATAAAAATCTTTACAGATGTCAATGTCATGTCAATCAATACTATATCGTTACATATTTACAACCACAAACACAACCCCGTAATACTAAATTTATGGCCACTCATATTCTTAATTTTACATCTGTATTGTGATACAAAACTTTATATTACATCTTGTGACAAATAACTGTATATATAAATATTCAATGCTAATTCGATTTAGTGACCAGTTGAATAACATAAAAAAAAACTATACTCATGATTGATGCTTCAACAAAATCAGTTCTGCAAAATGTCACTATTCAAAATTGCTATTTATTTACAAATTGCGTGTAAAACTAGTACATAAATTACTATTGCATTTCATTCATATATCATCTACACAAATAATAAAATGTACAAAAAAACATCTTAACCTCTTCATTTTCTGAACACATCACAATTCCTATAGTCAAACTTTATAAGCATATACACTGAAGACGACAAAGAAATTGTGTTTAATTTAAACAATATTTTCACCACTTTGAGTGGGAAATAAGGGCACACAACTACATCTTCACTTAAACATATACAAACCTTTGTAGATGCTATAACATAAAAACTATGCAATTGGAAATGCTATTTACGTATAAGATTAAATAAATAAACATGGTATCTTAAACTGAAACTCGAAGATGTCGCCATGCCGTCTACAGTTTAAATGCTCAAAGAATAAAACAAATTGTTCAAATTAAATATAGTAAAATAAAACAATATACACAGGAACGTAATATAACTTACCGAGATTTATGTACAAAATACACAAAATTAATTCTTTTTTTGAACTATACTTATAAGATTAAGACTTCGTAATCGACCTTATTTAATATTATAATACTGTACAATTTCGCTAGTTAGTTCATGTAAAACACTCTTAAATTTTAATATCTTGTAGGAAACTGATCGTGTTTTAATTCATTGGGGAACTATAAACTGGGACAAAGTTCGAATTCAAAGTCAGGGATATGTTCAGTTCTATTTAAGCTGCGTTGGCGAGGTTGTTTCGTAGGAAATACTTTGACGGCAATATTAAGTCTTTGGACTTGAGGGACTAAATTGTTGCTTATTGGTGTAAATTCACAAACGGTCAATTCTATTGTCGCCGTTGCTTTCGAGCTTAAACCTCAGCCTTCGTTCGTTACATTACAAACGTCAATTCTGTTCCAGTCTTATTAATTAATGTGATGTGTCTACATACATTTGCTGAAATCACAGCGTGTTCTGATGCTTATGATTTCCCTGTAAGGTCATTAATGTCCGTCTTGTAGACGCGACTGTTTACGAGAGACATATCTAATGATTTTTTTTGTTTGGTTGACTTATCACGTGTACTCACTCCTCCAGCCAGTCTGCAAAGAAAAGAAAATGTCTTTTAATTTCTATGTTTTATCTAATTAGATATTAAACTAAAAAAATAATTATCTAATATCCATCATGCCTTATCCCCGAAGGGGTGGCAGAGGCATATTATATGCCCACTTTTCACCGTGTGGATTCCTGTCCCACGTAATAGTTGGTGAGCCCATTGCCGTGTTGAAATAGACAGACGCAGGTTGTGGCTACCTGCTGTTGAAATTTTTCAAGCTGCCCATAAGGCCTTCAACCTTCATATTAAACTATAAGATTTAAAATTATAAATTTAAGAAAAGGTAAATGATAGTAGCTGCTGTGGACATTAGAGAGAATATTAAGGCTACTGCTACTGCTTTTCCTTTCTACTTTAATTTTGTCTCAGCTGTGTGAGTAACATAGATGAATCAAGTATAAATGGCACTAGTATAACAAATTATATCAGCAAATGCAATAGGTATTTTTATAGCTATTGCATAATTTTTATCGCGGGCTTTAAGAGCGGCGACCTAATCAAGAAATTCCGTAACGAAAAAAACCTAACACCCGAGCTCACACGAACTTCACCGAGAACGGCCGAGCGTTGGCTTAACGTGTATGTATATAATACGACTGTACGAAGCTCGCACGGATCGAGACGATCTGTAGAAATAATATATATTTTATATAGTAGTAATCTATATATATAAAATTCAATGTCACTTTTCGTTGTAATTGTATAACTCGAGAACGGGCTCACCTATCCAGGCTGTTTAGGCTTTGTTCGGACTATTTAGTGAATGAATGAATGAAAGCGGTTTTTCATTTATCATATTTTTTGTAACAAATCTCTTAAGTGGCGCTAACGAAGTTATTCGGGTCAGCTAGTACAGTATAAACTAGGTAACCGCAAAGGTGTAACCTATGCTAGCAGCATAAATTTGAGCGAAGCGTTAAATCAAACTAAGTATTTTCCCATAGACAACGTGATTTTTGCGGATAACTTTTTTATTAGATCGAATTTTGAAATTTGGACTACGTGCATAATTTGAATAGATTTCCATAGCAGAAAAAAAATCCGAAAACGGATAAGAAATGGCGAAGTTCTGCCCGGTGTTACAAACGCCATTGAAGTCGCTCCATGGGAGCTTCGCTCAATAATTTACTATAATGGCATAAGTTGATAAAAAATGCTATGCTAATCTCGGAACAATCCACATGCCTAAAAGTTATATGAGGTTGCCTCGGTTTTCTGAAACCTCTACAGTTCTTCAAAAGGGGTCGGTATTTAGGTTAGGTTATATGCAAATGTTGATTTGTTACAGTATACAATTAATTTTCCTTGCAAAAAAATGGACAGAAACTTAGAAAAAACTGTACTTACAATAGCGCATTAAATCATTACAACAATTTGCAAGATGGTTTGAAAGTCCAACTAGCTCGTTTCAATATAATATACAGTATTCGACCTACGCTACTCATAACCAAAATATACAAATTAACATTTGTCATTTAATAATCTATTCCAAACAACTAAATAATTTATTGGATTTTAATACAGATATTTTAATTCGTATTGCGAAAGTATCTTATCAGTTAAACTTGTTAGATGTAGACGCTGCTCAGACATGTTCAAATTTAAAACTGTCGCCAGAACATTTATCTTAGGCAAGTAACGGCTTATGCATATAATTTACATTTATAATATCAATTACAATGCATAATAAATGTCTGCATTTATTATATTGCTAAGCAATTTCAATAATATATTTGACTATAAACTATAACAAGTGAATATAGAAATTTAGCATTTTTACGTAATTTTTGAAGACTATCCGGAAATGTAGTCGATTTGCATTAATATTGCGTAGTCAACGGTAGATTTACCGATACATTTTAATTGAAAGTGGTTGTTTTTTAAAAGGTAAATAAAATTAGCATGTTATACGGTACCTACATGTATTTAATTCTATGAAATAAATGCTTTTTAAAAAGTGAAATGCCGTACATAATAATAATTAATTATTATTTACGGCATTTCACTGTATGTCTGATTGTAATCACAATGATTTAATTTCGCTTTAGCTTTCTTTTTGCAGTTAATTCCATTACTATCAATCTCAATAACCACTTTGTTATACTTACATATTATGTACAGGTGAATTTTTATAGTATATCATTACTTCCCAGAAATCGATCCTTATTAACAACACTATCAAATGGTGTAATAATATAGGCTGTGTTAAATTTTTCAAAAAAATTTGCGTTAGATTTCTGGCTAGGATTATTAATTTTTCAAAAATCCAATGATGCAGTTTTTATTTTCATCAAAATCTGACTCGCGACTTTTTAAGCATTTTGCGATATTCCTTATGGTTTCCTTATAGTCACTTAAAAAAAATACCTGTATATGTAAATATAAAAATGACATCTTATAGTATACTGTTTTTTTTTGAGTAAATTGATATTGTTAGGTTAATTAAAATTACATAGATTATCGTTTCAATCTGTTAGAAATATTATGACTATGATTAAAATGATAGTTTGTATTTCGACTCTACATTACCAATATTGAAAAAGTATTTTTTTTTCATTATTTAGACTAACTGATTTATTGATTATTACTTAAGTCATCGACTTCTTTGATGTTTTCCTGGTCCACTTCTCAGAAATATTTGATATTTATTTTTTGATAGCACTCGTAACTAGTGATATTTTACACTGTTTTCAGTAACTATAAATTTTAAAGCATTGCTTGTATCAATATTTTGGTCATTACTAAAATATAGACTGTTGGGATATTTACCATGTCAAATATCGGATACTCGCGAATAAGACTTGGCAAATATTCTGACAACCAATATTTTTATAATGTTTTTGACCATGACAGTTTAAATTCATATAATATTTTGTTCAGTCAATATAAACATAGATATCTCAAGAGGATCTGACTAAAGTATATAAAAATTAACGTAACTTTTAGAAATACTTACCATAGAATTAAGCTGTGCGAGGTGATGGTGATGGTAGGGGTTATGAGAGGCCGGTGGAGGAGCAAATCCTTGGTGAGGCGCGCCGTACCAATGTGACATATGCGCCGCCGCTGGATGTACTAAACCTACTTGGTGTTGACCTGGTGGACAAAGAAAAAATCTTAATGAAATACGATAGTTCTTACAATAGGTTGGTAAATAAAAAGACAAATGATACAAAAGCGAGAGAAGACTAAAATACTAAAAGCTTTCTCCCACAAACTAGATGTGCGGCGTGTTGAGGATGTACTAGTAGCAATAGACAATACAATGCCAAAGTTATAATAGATAGATTTAATTTTTTTAGTAAAAGTATTTTGACAATATGCTTAAAATACTCTTCTACATTTCTTTTTAGAGCGAGTACAATATACACAGCTTTGAACGAATTTGATTACTCAAATAAATGTGCTTCATTTTTTTAATTCTTATTTTCATCTTTATCTCGAGCCTGAATATGGCTACTACAAATTCATATATACTAGAGTAAAAGTAACTTTACCGCAAAGAATATACGAAGCAGGTGACATTTAATAATACACATGACACGTTAACACTTATTACAAGTATTTACCCACGACTTAAGGGAAATGGATTCCATCTTAATGAAGTGTTGAAGTATCAACACGCATTCATCTCGACTCGAAGGAGATAACTTTTTAATACTGCTCATATTTTACTTTAATTATCGCATTAGTCACTCCTCATTAAACCATTGGCTACGTGCTATAATTTTATTTAATTTTTAATCAATCGATTATAAGTGATAACTTTAAAGCTCTAGTACATTGCGTTTCTACTTGGTACTGATCGAAGTAATCAATTTAAAATCAAAATAAAACACGAAAAGTAAAAGTCGAGCTTAATTACAATTAAAACGATTACGATATTTCGATTTAAATTTATTTATCTTTACATAACTTTAAAAACAATAAGTGCGTTATAATTATGTTTGTATTATTTATGTAAATGTCGTTGTTTTTGCGCAAACGATTAGATAAGTTATTTATTGCGGTTTCTAATCTATCTTACTTTCAATTCACTTGATTGTTGAGGAGAAAATTAATATTTAATTGCCATATTTACTTTTCGATAAAGATTATAAATCAATGCAAAGACCGGTTCTGAAGTAGACCATATTAAAATATAAAAGGAGGTTTTATAATGTGGAATTTAGTTTAACACTTCATTAATCAAAATTTGTTCATCAATACCCAATCAAAGTTTTTGATGAGACAAACTGAAATTTAGTAATTTTTGAATGATTTAGGGTATGCATCGTAATTCCCGAAGAGGCAGGCCAAGGCTATACCCCAAATTTCATCATTTGTATTACGTCGATGTCAAATAGAAAGATGTAGGTTGTGCCTGCCTGCTATTGAAAATTTTCAAGGCCTTCAGTTAGGCTTGACGACTGCCATGTTACTACCGGAACCAACGCCTAAATGGTGCCTTTCGAAGCACGAAAACGCAGCTACAACGTAGTAGGTTAACTGACCAAAGGAACCTGGTTAAACTAAAATACCAGCATCCTGGATACGGATGATAGTACACAGTAAATATCTTCAAGTATTATAGTAGTCTATCTTATAATATTAGATACCCTCAATTTGTAGTAGAATGAAGTGAAAATGTGATCGAGATTTGGTTAGTAGATAAAAGAAAGGGGCCGAATAATGATGATAAAATTAAAAAAGCATCGTGGAAAGAAAAAGAAGGAAAGAATATTAGTGTGGACTTACCGAAGTCCATAGCAGAGGGAAAACCCGAGCCTCCAAAGCCTTTAGTAGCATCTCCTAGCGGCTTGATCATATCGCCCATGACACCGCCGAGTGCAAGCGCGCATGCCCCACCACCTCCCATCCCCATGCCTCCCTTCTTCTTCTTACTTTTACTGCTAAGCTTGCGATTCCTTGTCTGGATACCTTCTTTCTTCATAGTCAAAGGTCGATTTACCTGTTAACAAAGAGATTAAAATGGTAAGTATTTATGCAGTAGATGAAAAATTTTAAATTACGCGTTTTAAAACTTGTTATTTCTTAATTCTAAATAGGTAGTTATATCATGGCTGTACTCTTAGATAAGATAAATACTAAGTAGTAGTACTTTTGCTGGTGAATATAGTAAACTGACAGACAGTTTAGAGTGGTTTTTTTATCGAATTGCAGTGAAGTGACACTATTGGCAACATTAAATAGCATTATGGTAAGAAAACTATTTGTATGAGTATAACCAATAGTATAAATAATGATATCAATTTTATAAATAAAAACATTAATTGTATTCATAAAAACACTATGTTACCAATAACTCTAACTCTGTGCTTATGTCTGGTATATATTGATAGGCATGACGTGAAAACCTTAAAGAACTAAATTGGTAAGTGAGACTTCTATTGTGAATTTAAAAATTATACTATAAATAGGGTAATAAATCATTTATATTATTAACAATAGCATAAAAATAAAATAATATAACGATGTAAAAACATTACAAGAACAAAACAACAGACATATCTCATTATCCATAATTGAATGAGAATTATATTATGACGAGAATGGAGCATCACATAAATAAAACAAAGCAACTAGGATATCTTAACAAGCCCATCACGTATCGACCAAATTATACACATTGAATATAATATTTCTCATAATTGAAACATGATAATATAAATTGTAATTGTTTCATGTTGAATCACACAATTTTTGCTAACCAACTGTACGACATTTTACGACTGGGACACGACATTTAGCGGTATGAAAAAACGAGCACGGTACCAATTTAGAATGCTAACTACCAGCATAAAGGGATGCCGAAACCATAAAATGGTATCACAATAGTTGTATGCGAATATTCAGCTGTTTGGTGTCTGACGCCGACGGCGTGGAGTCGTTCCTCGCATTCTAATTACTGCACCAATGCACTTTGTGTACATATTTTGTTAGCAGCCGGTGGGAAACTGATGTGACGGGAATTATAAGGTTAAGGTCCTCACAATATATGATCAGCTAGTTTCCTGTAAAGAACTGTGCGTCCTTAGTAACGACCTGTCAAAGTCAGACTTACTAAACGTGTCTATAGATTCATTTCAATTAATTTTTTTCGGTATGGCGCTCGTCGAACGAACTCAACGATTCGGCCAAAAACAGACACTTGATTGAGATTATTAGTAAATGGGAAACTGTAGGTATAACAATTTAGCAATTTTGGTTTTGGTCAATGTGTTCTGGGTGTGAGTACTTCTTGAATATACACACACAAAAAACACTAATATTTAAATAAATATGAATAATAGAAATAATAATACAAATTAAGGTTAAGTGTCTACAAATGCACGATGACGACAAACAGTATAAACATAAAAGTGAAGTAAGAAACTTATTTAGTTGGATGACAAATAATAAGACGATTCTTCTTACTATGCTAAAATAGTTTGTATGTATGTTAGTTTTGTACTCTGTCGCTTAAAATTCAAGAAGGATGTTCCAGGATGATTCAAAAGCAGATAAACGTCATAGACTACTTCCAAATTTGTGTTTTTTTTGCCAAAAGTCTCGGGTCAACTATCTCGGTCACTTTCTGCTTTGCATCATGTAGTTTCTAAGAACCATGCGTCACTATGGCGGACGGACTGACGGACAATGAGTTATTCATCGCCTTTCAGGGAACTTGGCGTCGGCATGTGGGCTCTAAACGCACGATTGCATTGCGCCAGCGCCGTACCGCTCAAAGCAGTTCATGCGCATGACCTGCCCTTATTTTGGTCAGTTTTTGGCGTAATACTTACGGTGATTTTAAATCTGGAACTCCCATAATAAAATATTTTCTTTCCCAATTGACACAGAAGAATTTGAATAGTGTGCAGTAAACCTAAGGAATTTAGAAGTTCCAAAAGAAGAGAATTTATTGCAGCTTGCTTCTACTACTGTTTATTAAACTAAGCTATGAAACTGTCAGCCGCCGACCTGAACTATTCATAATAATTGGTCTAACAAATGCAATGCTCATTTTAATTTTTCTGTAAATTAGATTCTTTTCGTTAAAAAATTATACAAAGTTTTAAGTTTTAGTGCTTTCTGACGACATAAAGATATAAGGCCGATGAACTTATTAAAATTTACAAATGGACACGACAAGAATGTGAAATATTAATTCAAAGCTTGCAAGTCTGAAATGTAACCTTTCCAAATTACCAAACATAGAAGAACTTTTAATGCGTTGATTAGAAGGAGTTGTTAAGTAAGTTTATGACTTCATAGACAAAATAAACAAATCTAAGACAAGAACAAAGTCCAATATATCCAGATGTCGAGTGATATAACTTCATTAATCTGCAGTTAAAGTACTAGGCAGTTTCAGTGCGTGCTCGACCCTGCCGCCGACCCTAATACGTTCCCGCGAATCGCCCACACATCGTGCATACCGCGCCGTCGCTCCTCTCAATTGAACCAATATAAAATGCATTAACTTGACTGCACATGCCGGCAGATTTAGACTGCAACTAAATTGGGTCATTGCGAAGCCTTTGATATAAGTACTATGTGTTTTTTTTATAATTGTCGGTTTGTCAGCTTTCAATACTTTTTTTTTAAACCACCGAGCTTAATGGTTCAAGATAAGTATAAAACAAATTAATTTGTTAAATTTAATTACTTTTAAATAAACACCAAACATTTGAGAATAATTTAAGAGATATTATTGTTAAAGCTTTTTTTTATTTGTCTTTAACGTGCGTCATTTGTTAGAAATATCAACAATACAACATTTACATGCCAACACTGCTTTGGGCTCACCACCTGTTAAGTGGGACAAAAATGCATACGGTGAAAAGTGGGCGTATTGAATAGTATGCCTCTGCCTACCTCTTCGGGGATAAAGGCGTGACATATGTATGTATTTATGTATCTACATGCGAACAAAAGTAGGTATTTTAATAAAGATACAGAACAATAACAATCAATTAATATGCAAAACAATTCTATTAAAAGGTTATAGCGTTGTTCTATAACTGAATGGAAAAACAGAGATACATAACAAGAATTTGCCATATTTATTGTCATAGTAGAAGGAGTTAGGGTTTACCAAGACTTTAGGGTACACGAAGACCACGTCAGCATATTGCTCAAATACGGATAGAAAGTATTCGGATAAGCAGACGTGCATGTGTGAAACGATTAATGTATCTGCAGGCAGCGAAATAAGTATGTATTATGAAACCTACATACATACATACATATGGTCACGCCTTTATCCCCGAAGTGGTAGGCAGAGGCAAATTAAACGCCCATATTTTACCGTATGCATTTTTGACCCACGTAACAGGTGGTGAGCCCATTGCCGTGTTGAAATGGAAAGGCGCAGGCTGCGGCGACCTGCTGTTGAAATTTTTTAAGCCGCCCATATGGCCTTCAACTTCAACCATTTTATTGGCAACCGGGACCAACGGCTTAACGTGCCTTCCGAAGCACGGAACTTGGGTGGGTCTAAAGGGCCGAATAAATTTAATAAAATGTGTCTAGTTTAGATGTTAAATATGGAAGAAATTTTGAACCCGTTGCCTTTTTAGTGAGGTGGTAACAAAAAGGCTAAAAGGTCTTATGTGCTTGACACTAATTAGCACGACCAATTAAAGTCCTGGTAGTCTCGGACTTTAGAATTATGAAACCTGGCAATCTTAATCCATTATTTCATGGATATAGCATGAAGATAGTTAGATCAGTTATATTAGTTGAGCCTGAAATTATTGTTCCTACATTGTGCCAGAAACCAGGAGGTTTGCTTAAACTGCTTGGATGACTGCAAAGAGGCCCAACCGAGATCTACGCAGCGCAAGTCAACCTTACCTCCAGGTGGTGCACTTGGGGACAAACAGATATGGTCATGGCGAAAATAAATAATGAAAACTAGAAACAAAATTTACCAAATCTGTCTAAATAGCATAGTACAGTAAGGTCTATAAAGCCTTTAAAATGATTTGGGAGAGGTCTACGTGCAGTAGAGAACAACTATGAGCTGATTTAATTAATCGTTTCATCGCATGCAGACATTACAATTGCATCGGAAACGAACATCATATTTTCCGCTATTGAGTTCCTAGTATCTGTATTTAATATTCCCTTTGCATACAATATGTTTCTATTTAGCATGTATAATTATTATATTTACAACGACCCCTTAGTATAGCGTTGTAAACATTGCTTTAGAGACTTTCAACAAACGAAACGTCTAGATTGCGGTCTTAAGACATATTGTTCGACGATTTGATTGGAGGTTAAAGGAAGTGTCTGTAGTACTATGTTAGGGTTGCTGGGCAACCATTACTGCTTAAGGGCTCATAGTCCTCCTGCTAAGCATGCATCATATTCCAATTCGAGTATGCGGAATGTAGACTAAGGTCCATAACACACCAGACTAGTTTGAGCGATTTAAACACAAATAAGAATGAAAATACCCAGTCCTAACCTTATTTCTGTAAATTTAAGGTTGTCTTTGTTTAGTTTTATTCACAATAATTTTGGCACGCCTCGTCTTGTTTGCGAGGGCCCCAAGATTCTATCTACTGGTCTACCTTCCATCTACTATCGTGTATTGGCGTAATATAAAATATATTTCTAATCTTTCCGTACGTAGGAATCCACACGGTGAAAAGTGGGCATAAAATATGTCTCTGCCACCCCTTCGGGGATAAGGCGTGATGGATATTTATTTATTTATTCTTTCCGTAAGTATGTTTATAAAAATTTAAGAATTCCTCAAAAATGTTAAACATGTTAATGGGGCAATGAGTTTGTTACGATTTCATGCCTAAAGCGCTGAACCAGGATAGAAATTAGAATTGGGACGTTTATATATTTTTATTGCAAAAATGTAACTAGAGCATTAGTTTTGAATTTTGTACTGAAGTGTACGAATAAACGATAACATTGATTAAATAAGATGATTATGAAGAATATTGTATCTACATTCAAATCAGATTCATTCGTAAAATAGACTCATTAATTAGATTTTTTTTATTATATTGACACATTAGTCTTGTCTTGATTTCCATTTCATTTGGGGTTACTATAATTTAAGTAACTTTTCCCATCTGTTTTAATTTAGTGAAACTTAATTTGACCGGTTTAGAGCAAGGGGAACTAGTGAAACTGTTTTAAAAATTAACTTTAGTGAAATTTAATTTGACCAGTTTAGAGTAAGGATCTCTGTATCATATATTTATTAAAGCAATAATGTACTCTAAATGAAAGTATTTCATTTAAAGTGCATTATTGCTAGTCTATATAAATAAAAATTAATCGCATAAGTGAAGAACAATTTATTTATTTCTTTCTTGAACTCTAAGAAAGGTCTTATGGAGAGAAAAATTTGAAAATTTACTTTTTATTAATTACATTAATCGGATGAAGCCGCGTGCATCAACTAGTTATTAGAAAATACGTTTTTGTTCACATAAATCAATAATTATTAAATAAAATATCCATTAAAGACTCTTTTATTTCAATAAAGAATCTTTGTATTTCTTAATAATTTTTCAACAAAGTAAGAATGGAAATAATTATGAAAACCTACTTATAAGATTGATCGACAAGTAAGATTGTCATCAATACCTATGCTTAAGTCAGTTTTTGTTTTGACCTTCTCCATATATATAGTACATACCAAAATTTAGTAAATATAACATAGAAATGTAAATTATGTCGTTAGAATTTCAGGGTCATTGCTTAGGTATGTACTGTTCTATCACTGGCATGCAGTTCAGTGCATGTTCTATAAACGTCAAAGTAATCACAGCAAGCTATCCTGAATATAATACGAATTGAAATTTATTTCAGACTATGTTAACATAAATTGTCGTAAATATTTTATTAGAGGTTAAATTTCTATGTGACTTTAACATAATCTTAATATGGAAAAAAGTACTTCTAGAGCGAGATTCGAAGTAGCATCTTCTCCTTTCCCAAAGAAAAGCTGACAGCTAAGCTGTCAAGCCACGCTCAAAACTGATGAAATGTTCCACCTTATACATCTTGGGGTGAAGTCCGTAATTTGAAAATATCAGGTTATAAGTTGTGTGTGTTTTGGTATAAGGGGCCCACGAACATCTTTAAGGCCTAAGTGACCTCACTTGCTAGCAATACATCTAATGATTAACGGACGAGGCAACTAATTCCAGGGTTCAATTCCCGGGTCGGAAAAAAAGATTTGTGTGATCTAATGTTTGTTTCGGAGTTTAAGTGTTGCATATGTATAATACGTATTTAGAAATATATAAGTATGTTAATCAGTCGGTTAGATCCATAACACAAGCTTATATTAGCTTACTTTGGGCTAGGCGGCGCTGTGTAAAAAAATGGTCCCACGATATTTAACAAAAAAAAAACTTGGGTGTCATTCGGCGGTTTTCAAAATGCCTACAATAAAAAGCCAAACCAAAGTTGCTCCTAGCAGCTAATAGGTCAGACCCCAAGCTCCAAATACAGGTAGGGTTTGGAAGAATGAATTGGTAATACGCAAAGATGAAAAAGAAGTTGAGTGTGTGTATGAAGCGAGCATAACCCCGCTTGCTCACTGTTCTGTAAACGATGTATGTATGTATGTATGGTAGTTTCATTCCATGACATTTTGTTTTTTAAATTAAAGTTCAGAATAATTTGACAGTGCAAAATTATTCCCTGTTTGGTTGCCAATTGCCAAGTAGTACCTATACCTATACTAAAAATAAACAAAACGGTTAAATATTAAAAATAACACCAACTACATGTAATTTAAGGTTCTCATGAATGATGTTATGTATGAAAACAATTACATAGGAAGTGGTTTACGGTCGTTGGTTATTACAATAACATGAATATAAAAATGTGCAGTTATTGTTAAATATAAATAACATTAAAAGAGATGTCACATACCGTAGTCTATTTACACTGCATGAAATTTTTGTTGTTTAAAACAGGACAATGAACGTGTTTTTGTATTAGCACGAATTCCATTGACTCTTTACTTCAAATAGGGTGTCTTACCTTTTGCAAAAATGACGCAGTGGTTTCGCGACAAAGAGAAAAAATCGCTTTAAAAATATGCACTGCTGCTTGTAATGCGTGCAAATAATTGCGTTACATTTCTAGGACGCAGAGTGTGCTTATTACACTATCTTTACTCATCTGCACAAACACAGTCATAAAACCACTCAAATGGGAAAATAACAGGCTCATACTACAATGCTTTGGAAAATGTTGCTCACGGCCCCTCACTGTAATTTTTCTGACGGCTAGAAAGCTTTATTATGTCGTTAATTGTTGGAAAACTCCGAACATATCTTTTATTGGACATAAATATTGTAATGAAACGGAACGTTGAACCGCTAACCAATCGTGGAGCAGTAAAATCACGGAGAACTATAAAACCTGACACGTTATTGTGGAAACAAAGCGTTGTAAAGATCTATCTTTGATCTAGATGCGGTTAAGTAGTTAGAACATCCGATTAAACCAACACTAGTCATTTTTAGGGTTACGTACTCAAAGGGTATAACGGAACCCTATTACTGAGACTTCACTGTACGCCTGTCTCCAAGCTGTATCTCAAGAAGCGTGATAGATAGTCGAAATTTCCAGACGATGTATTTGTGTTATCGTTAAGCCGTTGGTCCCAGTTGCCAGTAAATGGCAATCGTTAAGCCTGGTTGAATGCCTTATGGGGCTTGAAAATTTTCAACAGCAGGTCGCCGTAGCATGCGCCTGTCTATTTCAACACGGCAATAGCCACCTGTTACCTGGGATAAAAATGCATACGGTGAAATGTGGGCGAATAGTATGCCTCTGCCTACCCCTTCGGGATCACGGGCGTGACAATATGTATCTATGTATTTCAGTTGTCGCTAAAATATAGAATAAAATCAAAATTTAAGTAAGCGTCGCTTAAAACGAAAAATGTTTTTTGCCGTTCTTACAGACAGTGAACAGAACTCTTCATGCGCGGGTCCAGTTCGCACTTGACCGGTTTTTTATTACATCATGTAGGTACCGTTTAGAATAAGTTTAGTGTATTAACAAAAATAGCACTAACGTGACAAAAATGTCGCTAAAACTTAATTCTAGCTTACAATAAGTAGTACTTACATAAGAAGACGACTTGAGCAGATTGCTTAAAAATGGAAAAGTCAAAAGTACTTGGATACCCAAACTTGCATGTGTAAAGCGATTAATGTATTTTCAATAAGCGAAGCGTAGCCTGGCAATCTGTCCTCTCTGACTACCCCGTCAGGGATACGGCATGAAGATAGTTAAGTTAAGTTAATAAGTAGAGATCGTTACACAGTAGAAACACAAGAAACTATGAAAAACGTAGCGTTAACAACTAGATAACGATCTCATAAATTTATACTGAGTACAATTTAAGCACTATTATCTGCAATTATAGGAAAAACTACAACACATGTACTGTCAGGTATAAAGTGAAACAAACGACTCTATTGAAATCGATAGTGTTATTATCTGTGGGACTATAGTTTTTTGCCTGAATTGGAACACTTGATAGTGTGAACGTATAGTATCGTAAGTGCAGGTTTTGCAGTTTTGCATATTTGCACTGTATTTTTTTCTTGCTTACTGATTGTGAAGTTGAGTTTTTTGTACTACCGGATTAAAAGTCCGTAGACCATTAGAATTTTAAAGCCTCTAATAAAAAAATAAATATCGTTGGGACAACTCACACAACGCCACCTGATTTCAAACTAAGCAGAGCTTGTACTATGGTAACCAGATAACTGATAAACATACTTATATATTTCTAAATACCTACATATTATAGATACATAACACCCAGACACAGAATAAACCGACGACCACACGACCCCTTGCGTAGCAGTCGGATACACTCCCACAGCGCCACAGAGGCAGTCAATGGAGTAAGGATAAACTACTAAACAACTTTCATACACTAACAGTAAAACAGAAAAAGTAGCAATTAATAGTGATCCTATCCTACAAAGTAGCTTATCTTATTATTTATTATCAATTGTAACTAAATTCTTCGTTTTAGAAGAGAAAGCAAGGCAAAGAGACAGAAAAGTAGGCAAATACTGGCATTTCTCTAAATAAATTTAAAAAAATATATCTATAAATTTAAATGAATGGCATAATATTGCTAAGCGCAAAACTCGAAGACGGCTGAATTAATTAGAGAATTTATTTTTTAGGAATACACATGGTAAAAAATTTGGCATACAATATATATGCCTGTGTCACCCCTACGGGGATAAGGCGTGATAGATAAAAAAATGTATTGTAACTCTATGGAAGGTTTTATGTAGAAAAATATTGAAAAAATTGCAACGGGAATGAGTAAGCTTTATTCTGCATAAACTAGTAATAAATGAAAATTAAATATCCGAACTCTAAGAAGTCGAGTAGATTCGATACTTTATGGACAGCTGCAATTTTGTAACCAATTCGTGAGACACTAGTTTAGCAATTATTCGTTCCACTATAAGTTTGTAATATAAAAGCACGACAGTTGTCAATCCAGTTACACTGATAAAAATATCTTTATTACTTTAATTATTATCTTTTAACTTAGATATACTCAATTTAAGATTGTTAGAATGACAAGGGTTAGAACTATTAATAGAGAAACGACGTTACGTATTGTAATTTTGGTGTTATTCGTCGAAATGACTACCAAAAAACCAAAGGTTAGTAATTAGAATTAAATCTATAAGCATAAAAAAGCAGCCATGGCTGATTGGTATATTGACGTACAGCTTAAATCGATGAGCTCAAATTAGGCTTATATTATATAGTTGTACAAAGGCACGTTAAGCCGTTAGTCCCGGTTGCCAGTAAAATGGCAGTCGTTAAGCCTGGTTGAAGGCCTTATGGATGACTTTCAACGCAGGTCGCCACAGCCTGCGCCTGTCCATTTCAACACGGCAATGGGTTCACCACCTGTTACGTGGGACAAAAATGCATACGGTAAATTGTGAGCCTATAGTATGCCTTCGGGGATAAAGGCGTGATAATATATATATACAAAGACATCCGGTATTTTTTTTAAATACGCCAATCCGTTTGATTTACCTTCGATATTTCCATAAACCAGATTTGTGGAAACCTAAATAAAAACGAAAGTTACAATGTTATCTTTCGAGGAACGAAATCAATACTCCATGCTAAAACCAGATTAGAATGTAATAAATTAAAACCGTTTTAAAAAAAAATATTGCGTCATATTAAACTGTATCATACTAGGTCACTTTTTGTAAGTATAATTTTACACTATTATGTTAAATGTGGGACTTCTGGTAGTATTTAATTTTCTACCATTTACAAGCAATTATATAGTTATTTTCCTAAAAAAATGCGTAATTATCAACCGTATATTTTCAAATGTAATTCACACTCTTTTATCACACCTTTTTTCACAAATCCATTTTTTTTATCAAGTAAAGTAAACGGTATCACGTCACATAGAGTTACTTAAGTCGGTCATTAAATTACAGTCGCTCATACCGATGCACTATTTTTTTAATTTGTCGCAATTTGGCAACACTTTTAACATCGCGTGTCGGTTTTTCACTACGTATTTAATATTTCAGCTCATTATTGTATGTAGGAAGTTAGTCGTACATTTTGTAACGTGTGACTCTTGAGAGCGGTGCTTTACATTTTGAAAATATAAAAAAAATGTATTTTTATAATTCACTGTCGGCACAGTGTTGTGAGATTTATAAAATGTAATGAATGTGATCGTATTTAAAAATTATTGCGACTGGGGTAATAAATAAAGTCTTACGTTCCATTTTAGTCATACGTAAAGAAAATGGTGATTGGGTGTTGGTTAAAATGTAGCGTAAGTTACTCCTTATGACGTCAGCTATCTATCAGTGAAAGTCCCGGTAAAATAGGAACAGCTGTTTCCGATATAAGCCGCAACCAACAGACAAATAAAATGTGATTATTGCATACACTTTTATATGCATTCAGTGAAAACCTGTTTACTTGGAATTACAAACGTAATTTTACTAATTTCGATCATAGCTGTAAATCCTGGTTAAAGATTAGTCCCAAAAAAAAATAAACTAATTAGGGCCAGTATACCCAGTTATACTGAAAAGCTACCGCTTTACGCCATTTCAATCAATAATAATGCTAAGTTTAGCATAAATATGTTATGTTTCAAAGAGCTCCGAATATTTTTTAAAATCTTTGGTCTCAGAACTGACCAAGACAGGATATATTCAATGCAATGATCGTTTACAGAACACTGATGAAACAGGACTACGAACGTCTCTAACAGTTTAAAAGGTGATACCTAGTTCTTATCTAAGAAGTTATATTCGAAAATATCAAATCTCTTTTCTAGTTTATTAAACCTATTTAGGAAGTCATAACATTTTATTAGTAAGTCGTGGATGTATTCTTGGAAAATTAAGAAAGACACAGTCTAGGCATCTAGTTTCTTCTGTGAAATAAAAACAAGTTTAAATTCTTGACATTAAACCACTTTTACCTAATTTGCCTAGAAATAAATGGTAGTAAAAATAGTTATGAGAGATTATTTTCAATTTTTTATGCTTGTTAAAAATTTTGATTCATTCATCACAATATCATCTTATCACTTAGTTTTAAGTGAAGTATAAGGTGCCCCATCACGATCACCGGGGCACAACAGAGTTAACGGTGCACCTGCTAACTAAGACTGTCTACATACCTAAGCCGCGGACAGCTTACCGAAAATTAAAAGTAAAACGTAAAAGATAGAAAAAAGCTCCTAAACTACGTAAAAGTAAGCCCCAGGCTCAAAATTTAGGTAGTTTGAAAGCAATTGGTATACACTAAGCTACTAGGAGCAAGTATCGCCTCTTGTTTTTTGACACTGCTAGGAGATACTGCTGTCTGAACTCCAAACCCCGTGAGGGTGCCTTCGTCGTTGTGATAGGAATGATATAAATTGAATAAACCTAGGAGAAGGCTTATTATTATAAGGAAATACTCTATTTCCAGGACATAAAAATCTTGGTTATAACCCGATTCTCTTTTTGAATACACTGTTATATTTTGCATAAAATATTGCCAAAGGAAATAAGATGAATACATTACAATAAAATATACAAATTAACTTCTGATTTAGATGACTCTGAGAACAGTACGAGGTGAAAAAATGAAAGTCATTATAAAATATTAAAATAGAAAAAATCGACTATTATGTGTTAAAACTTTTGCTTTGTTGTATTTTTAAACATTATTGTAGAATATCTAAGCGACGAGTTAAAATAGGGGCAACGGGAGGTCGAAGTATGTCACGGGCGAAGCCGTGGCGATCACTACTTATAAATACTCCAAGTCGATGCAAATGAAATGTCAACATAGGCTATGCTTAGACCAAAGAGTTTCATATATAGGATTGAATTAAATTGTGTTTAGGGCAAATAGACTTGGTACTTTTTATCACGTAAACAAATGTCTGTGGAAACCGGGTACGGGAAAGCTTCACCGCACTGAATAATATATTATATTTTATGAAAGAAACAAATTTTGTACTAATATGAGCGTTGAAAGTAGCAATTAAAAGCTTCGAATATAGATGTGGCGTGTCAGACAAACAGACAAAGTGGATGGATGTCAATTGCGCGCAGCGGACGCCTGCGCGTACGAGCCCACACAGGAGATTACTTAGAATCCATCGTAATGTGTTATTTAAAAATATTACAGTTTTGTTACTGAAATTGTATTGAATCTACTGTATATAAAATTTCTTGTTACTCCAGCTCACATCGCTGAACAGATTTGGTTCAAAGTTGATATATGGATTAAATACTTATTATTGCATACTTTGGTGCCGGAGTTCTTCATAGGCCTCTGATTTTGCTTTGGCGTGAAAAGGTCAAAACCGCATTAATAATAATTATTATTATTTATTAGCAAAAGCATAAACAAATTTAAATGGCCTGTGGTCCCACACTAGGCAAGCCTGTCCTGTGGGTGCCTACTATAAATAAAGTAAAAGTAAAGTTTTGAATGCAACCGAGACTATACGCCAAGATGAGAGGGTTGTAAGATAAAAATATAGCTTAAAACATTTGGCAATAAGCGGCTTCTGTGAAAGATCTTTTCGTAAAGGATAATTTGGAACCCAACCGAGGGAAGGCATTAAAAGGGTTCGTAATGCCTCTGAAAAAATACTTAAGCTATTTTTATGAAAGTCTAGCCGTCGCGACATAACTCAAAAAAGTATATTTTCGTTGACATGTGTATTGGTAAAAAGTGGTTATGGTAATGTCTCGGAAGAATTAGTTCCGCGTAGTTAGCGAGAGGAGCAATCGAGCGTGCCGGCGCCTGCGCATCGTACTAAGAATATGAAAGATTAAATTGTACACATTACTAGATTAAAAAAAAAATCACACTATTTAGTATTCTTATACATTAAGGATGTGTTTCAAATACCTGTCGATAAAACACGGTCATGTTTGATATGTGCAAGTGATTAAAATAAATACTCGCAGCAGTAGTCGGAGCCGTGCCGACAGCTGCTACTCCAGGGGATAATTGAAACGACGATTTATACACCCGCCAAATTTATCGACATCCACGATTTATAGTGTGAGCACGGCCTTATGCATTGGTTATTATTGTAACGTTTCATTTTGACCATGCTCTCAATCATTTTGTTCACAGCTCGATTCAAATAAAGATAAATCTACGAAAGTTTTAAGTCTCTCAATTACAATTTGATGTTATTTTACAAACTTAATTAAAATGTCACTTTGTAATTATCATTTCAACAACACAATCAGCGAAATGCAATTATAGTATTAGATAAGTTAGCGTTGATATCTACTTAAATTAAATTGCTTATTATTATTACGATTAAACATTATCTCATCAATACTCAGCCATTAAAAGAAACGATTTTATTGAGTGCTAATCACATAGTTATCAATTGCTGTTAAAGTATCGATTAGACAAAAATGGAAATTTTAGTGTCTAATTTAGTGTGCAAATTGTATGTATCAGCAGATTCTGCATTGATTTAACATAAGTCATTAGGTAATAGGTGTGCTGTTGAGTAAATAAATATCGATTCCGGAAAATAAATTTCGAATTGGCGATTGTGATAAGCGATGTTATGTAAATGTTATCTAACGAACAAATTACAAAAATAGATTGAAAATAGTTGTAAAATATTTTATTTTTATACCATTCTATAGACAGTTGATAATTCCGTGTATTGAAGATAGTGATGTGGCAGTTCCACTTCATATCTCAAAAACAATTATGAAAACCAATAAATTTTAATGTTTCGCGCCTGTGGCACCGAACCCGGTCCAATTAGAGTCCGGCGGGCGTCCGCACTAAATCTCACGATGCTACCACGCTACACTAATTCATACGAACTCGCCAACGAGTCTCGTAACTGTCCACGTCGACACAAAGTTTAACAGCTTCCCGATTATCGATGACATTCCCGCACAGCACTACCTCATGTTCACGCACAAGGATAAGTTTAATTGGTGTTTGAATTGTGTACATGTTGTTGCGAATACGTTGTTAGATAGGAATTCTCTGTATATATTGTATTCATTATGTAGTCTATACGATTGTTGTACTATTAGTAGTATTTCTCTTTCTCTTATGACCCATTATAACTAAGCCTAAAGCTCTGTTTACCCTCTTTTTTATTGTGTTTAGACTTCTAAACCCTAAAGTTGAGAAAAGTCTTATAATACGTCTCAGTCTGTCCGTCAGTCCGCATTCATCTATTTCTCAGGAACCATAAGAGACAAACGGTTTGCGGCATTCGATTTAAGACACCATAAATACATACATAGGCAAATAGAAGTATCTACCACCTTCGGTTTTGAAACAGGTTTCGGTTTAGAAGTTATCTGATTCCTTCGCTACGATAGTGAAGGGCTCGTTAGATTTTTTTTTTTATATATATAATTTTAAATATAAAATTTAACCATAAATATAAAACATAAAGCCGCCCTTTGTATAAGAAACCTAAAGAAGATTTCACTTAAAAAAAAACGTTTTATTCATCATATCTTATCAATTCAGATAAATAATACAAGATAAACTATTTAGTATATTAAAATGCGGTCCTATTTCATGAAAAGAACACTAAAATTATTATCTCTATAAAGTAATAATCATTTGTCTTTCGGCCAGTAGTGGCGCAGGCTGCAGCCGAGTCGGCGCGTGCGCAGCCAGCACCTGCTCTAAGCCCCCACTAATTATTCCACCAGTTATTATATGATTACGAGACTTTTTTGGTGCTTTCAATCAAATTACACCTTGGCCCGGCCACTTTGTACGAGTGAGATGTCATAAAAGTTTTTTTCTTCCAATTAAATTCCGACGGTTGCGTGCCGGTGTAAAACGAAGTATTATCAATTATTATTCATAATTTCTGGTAAAAACTATGTTTAACTTTAATATACTCGTAGTCTACATAATTGCTATTAATATTTACATACTTAAATGTTTATTTTCAGTAATATTTAGCTTTTTAAACGTGTTAACAATGGAAGGTCTAAATACCGAAAAACTGTAAGAAAGTACCTACCACAGATGCACAAATTACTCTCTAGGTTTTTCTTGGAACGCGAACGAAAAAATAACCAAAGAGTTTTGAACCACTGTGCTAATTTCAGTTGAAACTGCCACTAAGATTACCTAGATGATAAAGGAACGCACGTTCTAATTTAGAATTTGTGTAAACGGGCCCGCACAGTTTTGCACTCAAGCGCAACGATGATGGTGTGATACGTGGACATAAGTAAATAATTAGATGAAGTAGAGAGGAAGTCAGGGTGAAGGGTGCGAGGGAGAGGGGAAGATAGTTTTGAGATAGGATCGCCCGCAACCGCGCTTTGTGTCAAACGTCAGATGGTTATCTAAAAGATGTTTACAGATGTACTAGAGGGCTAACGGCCCGAACCTCTCTAGTGGAGCAATCAACCGAGCCGCACTAATATAGGTAGTTGATAGACTGTTAGTTAATTATATTTCTTTATATTAGATTTACTTTTAAACCTCTGACTCAAAAAAAGGAGTGTTATGGTTTAAAATATAAGTGTATGTCTGTTTTTGTAACCATAAACGGGTGAACCATAATCTTGTAGCGCTGGTTTTTAAAAAAAAATTGACACTTCTGTTCATCTATTTATTATATATTTAGAGGCGTAGGTTCTTTGAATTTTAAAATTTTTGTGGTATATATAATGTAATGTAGATAATAGTTATTGCATTTGTAAAATTAATGGTATTGCAAAGGTTTGAGTGGTATATTTTGGTGCTCGTAGATCACGCTAGATGACGCTGATATCGTGGCGGAGCGCCAAATCTGCGATCATCTTATAGTCGGTCGTTTTATCGCCTAATTACAAGACTTTCACGTTGCTAACATGCACATTATCATTAGGATGGATCTTTCTTTTAATAGATTTTCTATTTTTATGATCTTTAGCATGTGAACACAAATTTATTGATGTAATTTTTCTATGGAAACAAGTAACTCGCAAACATAGAAGCGACCATTTTTTGGCAACACATATTTTGTTTTTTTTTTTCTGTATTTATTATAATATTCTAATTATAGTAGGTATAGGTAGTCGTACAGGGTCGGTGACCCTTGAAATTTTTTCATTTGCATGAAAATATTGTCATATTACGTTGTACTTATTTACAACTTTTGTTGCCAAAATTAAATATTATTTCTAACTTTCTTTTTACAGTCATATATTTTCTCGAAACGTGTAGGCAGATGCATACTAGGCATATATAGTCATATTTCACGAGTAACTAGTATTTGATAGGTTTTCGATTTACAGTAAAATATGTAAGATTGGCGTTAAAATTGTACAAAGCCATTTTAAATTTAAATTAACCTATTTAATTTCGAAAGTACGAATATTTACAAAGGAATAAATAAATAGCCAATTAACATAATTCGTTAATCTCAAACCTCTCTATCTACCTATCTATCTAGAAAAAAAAACCAAAGTCGGAAACAGATACACGAAATCTGATAATAATAAAGTTGAAATATCGATAGTTGCAAATACTAAACGACAAAAGACCACGTTACAATGACTGTTACGAATTGCGCAAATCTCGGGTCGGCGCGGGCGCAATAATTGTTTTGTAGAAGGACACAAAATTATCGGGCCAACGATCGCAACTGACATGCAGCTGCCATTTTAGTTCTTTTTTTAAATGTCGCTACAAAACTAGTGAAAAAAGAAATTGAGGTCCCTGTAATGATTGTGACTGCCAGTGCAATTCAAACTGCCTCGGTGGCGCAGTGGTAGTGTATGCGACTGCCGCGACTGAGATCCCGGGTTCGATTCCCGGGTTGGAAAAAATATTTGTGTGATTCACAAATGTTTGTTTCGGAGTTTGGGTATTTAGAAATATATAAGTATATTTATCAGTCGCCCAGATCCTATAACACGAGCTTATATTAGCTTACTTTGGGCCAGACGGTGCTGTGTTCTTTCTTGCAAATTTAGACAACATTTTTATCACTTGATTCTAATATATAATACTAGCTAACTAATCTTCATTCTGTATCTCTGACGGGATTGTCAAGAACGACAAATCATCAAGCTTCGTGATCCATGCATACTTCTTCCGTTTCATTTATCTTTTCATACATGCATGTTAGGGTATATGAGTATTTAGACCTTCCGTTTTGGAGCAACCTGTTCACGTGGTCTTCGTGTGTAAGTCTCTGTGTATCCTGACACTTCTACTGTCTAATTTCGCGCAATAGATTCTTCAAATACTGGATATTAGATATCAGTATCAAAGTCACTCATTTTGAATGATTTACATCAAATTATACATAAAGGTCGTCAGCTTAGATTTAGGTAGGTATTTTACCGTATCTACCACAGCGAGTGTTCTGAAGAACTCTTGAACTTCGTTCCCGAACCACACGGGCGGAGCACAGATGTCATTACTAAAGACTTCAAACTCATTGCCTTCGCACGTATTTCCCTCCTATAATAATCCTGGATATTTTAATATACCTATACGTGAAAAAGCATATATTTTTTGGGCTGTCTCCCAAGGGCCGCTATCGAAGTCGACGATGGCGGCTCGCGATTACGGGTCAATCACACTCCAAAAACAAACACTTGCATGAGAAAAGAAGTTGTGTTCTTACTTACCGTTAAAGAAACCTACGCTGGGAAGTAGTTACATAAACGATTTTGTTTAATATACCTACGTAAAATAGAATTTAATTGCCTGAGCGCAGTTTTGTGAATAATTCTCACATTTTCACAAAATTTATATCCAAGACAGTAAATCAGCTGGGACCCGCTACTAAACAAAATGGGAGCTTAAGGCTCATGAATAAAAACATCCTATTTAGCGCTACACTCACCACGTCCTCAATAGTACGAAATATCTGAACGCAATCTCACCAAGCGATACATAACTCTAAACGTATCAGTAGCAAGAATCAAATTTGTTTATAAACTTTATCGAATGTAATGCTTTTCGGCAATGTGAGGTAGTTCTACGCAAACGCATTTCCGGTCGAACGCTGCCGGGAAAAAGCCATTTAAAACAAAAAAAGAAAAAATAGTAACGCGCCGTGCGCCGCTCGGACACTTCCGGTGGGCGCCATTTTTTCTGTATTGCCAACAGATAAAATCTTTACGGCCTACTGCGCAAACGCCCGCTTTTGTTTCTTTTATTTTATGTGATCACATTTTGGCAAAATTATATATTATTGTTACAAAAATGGTGTTAAATTTATTGAATACTGTTAGGCTAAGTAGCTATCTTATATAATAGGTACTTATCTAATATATGATAATACACTAATTTTATTATATCTTTAAATGGAACTTATATCGTTACATTGTTTTTAAAATCTAACTGATGCTCTTGACTTCCAGTGTATGAAATTGTCTGCCATGATACTTATATGTTTTATTATTAATTCTTTTTCTAAAATAAAAGTAGCCTAAGCCCTGTAATATTTGATATCTACCAATAAAAATACCAGTGCGGCGTAATTCAGTTATTTTTTACTGCTTTTTTGGTGTTATTAGCTTCCTACATTAAATATATTGACACATATTTAGTAAAAATTGTTATTTGGACATTACCAAGCGATACTTCAGTAATTTGTAACAAATATCGTAATAAGTAAATCAATGTTTATGATTTTCTTGTATTTCATGTTAAATATAAATTTTCATTGTTAAATATATATTTTTTTAAGATGTATTATTGATATTCAAAAAAGGCTAATCTAAAAAAGTTAAATTAGAAATGTTAGCAGTGGTAGTTGTAACAATGAACAGCACAATTAGTGTAGCGAATAACATTTCCATCGCCACAAAATGCAACGGTCGAACTTATGTTAATCGAATAGCTGTTCAATGTTGAATATTCAAATTGATGTCATTATAACATTCGGCCAAACGCGTCGGCCGTTTGGCCGCTAGCCAGCCGCACCGACGAATATGTAATGTTAACGTAATGAGTAAATTAAACCTCCTTTTTATCTCGCATGCGACCTAAAGCCTGCCTCAACGGCCAGTGGCCATGTTCAGCAGTTTCAAAGAGAATTTAACAAGGCCAACATTTGCATGTTTATTGTGAATGAGTCGTTTGGAGAAAATTCAGTCTTTGTTTCCATTTTAGTGAAAAGTGAAGAACTATGTGATAAGGGAACATTGATGTATAATGATGATATGTAATTACTGACCAAGTGAGGGAAAGGGATAGTCAGATTCGGACAGGTGGAAAGAATGGACACGACAACATAGACTTGTCCATTCTTCCTACGTTAGGGCTTAGGTAAGTTTTTCCTTTTTCATTACACTGAGAGAGCAAACAATCATACAGCTCACCACACACATACACACACCACACAATCATACAGTTATAAAATTGGTCATGGTGGCTTAGGGATGTTTGCAACTCCAGAAACGTTTTCGGCTGTTGCAAACCGTGCTCACGTTGGCAACCCTATGAAAAATCTGAGGCCCTTTTGAATTGTTCATTCTATTCGTTTGAGAAAATTAAGGAATGGAGCTCCTTATACAACTTAAGGCGCGAAAGGAAGCCCGTATCGATACTTATCGCAACTAGATTGGAATAATGCTAACAAATGGCTAGTAGGAATACTTCTAACTAAAAAGAGTGACAAAAAACATGGTCTCTGCCTAGCACTAGGAGCGAGTGAGATGACTATATAAAAATATACCAGTTTCATGTTATAAATTTATTTTAAATCAAATCGCAGAAGGACGGCATTACCAGTGTTATGATTTTTTTTGTTTGTCGTAACTAAGAGAGCTTTTCTCCATATGACTTCGGACAAAACGTATCAAGTGTACGTGAATCCGTAAATATTCTTATCTCTAAAAAACATTGTATCCTTAGCCTACCATTAAATCTAATATCAGAGAAAAACGGGTGAAAAAACAGTGACTGTCAAATTCCCTCGGATGTTGGCTGAACAAAACAGCACTTTAGACGATATAAAAAAGACAACTAGAAGAGCGTACTCGATTCAAAAATGGAATTGATCGCCCCATTGTATTCCAAATGTATCATTTGAGCTGTTATTATAGTCGTCTCTCTCTAGCTCCATACAAATTGGTAATCCAATACTTTTCTATGGCAGGCACTTAACGTACCGCTCTACTAACGAAATGGCTTATAAGTAATAGGATATTAATTTGTTTAAAGTTTTATTAGCGTATTTTTAAGAAATGAACTGTAATGAAATTAGTTATGCTCTGTGTAAATGAAATCTTTTTTGTGTTATTATAATATAACAATTCGATCACCAATACAATATATCTAATCACATTGCAGCGAGTGATATCAAAAATCGTATTAAACTAGTTGATGCCGCTCCGCTGGCGTGGTGAATAAAAAGTAGCATAATGTCCTATACTGATGTATAAACTATATTTCTGTAAATCAATTGAGTAGTTTTTTCATGAAAGAGTAACAAACATCCATACAGTCGGCCAAACAAACTTCCACGCTAATTATATAGTAAAAGTAGGAAGAGATGAGCTACTATTTTAATAGAGCAACAGATATTTACTTGCTACCATTATAAAATAAAAGTACATTACTATTAAACGTGGTAGGGTAACCAAGCAAGAAATCGAAAACAATCTATGACCGGCGCAAAAACTCAATACTCAATTCATTGGGAGCAGAAGGCTGGTCGAAAAAAAAAAAAGAATCCCAACCACAAAAACCTAATCGTCTATAACGTGAAGGAAGTTGCGTATAAACGAGTGATAAATTAAATAAACAAATTTATAAAAAGTTACACGAACAGTGTGCTTTGTTAAGGTATATTGCGGTGGGAGGGTACAAAATACGGACTCAAACCCACGCTACGTACGGTAATCCTATTAGCCGACCATTGTGGTTGGCCAAATAAATAATTTATTTTCAATCACTTATTGATACTTGCTGAGTTGCGTTCTGTATTCCTGTGGGACCGTTTAATCGTACAAAAAAATCCTTGTTGGAAAACATCCCGAACGTTTTGTAATGCTATAGTCGAACACAATGTTTTTATACCACTGAGGTGTCAGACAAGTATACCTGAAGGAAAAGTAGTTTTTACTCGGTTCAGTCTAAAATCTTATAGCAAACCAGATAAATTGCCCACTAATGCTTCGAAAGTTTGGTAAAGTTGCCCACAGGAACTTGTTTCCGGGATAAAAGCCCATAATGTGTTAGGTCACATAGCTGTAAATTAAATTTCAGCTAAAATGGTGCAACGTGATTTTTTTTTTATTTTGTATCTGACACATACTTTAACAAAAAAAAAACGGAATTTATCCAATTTATTACAATCGTATGAAAGTTATGCGCTTACATCCATTTTTAGCGATTCATATTTATTTATAGGTATAGTATAGATTATTTCTGGGTGTAGAAAACCCCACAGAGATCTTTAGGGCCCAAGTGGTGCACCTTCTGACTAAAGGACTTCACCTTCTAACTTCTGACACAACGACACAGGCGAATTGATTATTAACGAAAGAAGCAGAGAAGAGTAGATATAGATTATTTCTGTTGTCTGGACCACTATTTTTTTTCCCTCGAAAATCCTCATGGGTTCTATGCTGGACTTCTACCGACTAAAACCACACGTTTCCCTTCATCTGTCTATAGCCAGGAGTCCCGGGTGAGCCCTCGGAAGGATAGCCTCAGGGCTCCTGACAGACTTTGTCCGCTACCGCAGGCTCGTTCAGGGGGGTTCGGGTGTTATCCTGCCTCTTTCTGGCTTCTTTGGGGGGTGTGGGTGTTATACCACTTCCTTGAGAGGTTGAAGGGTGTACGTGTAACTCTCACGCTGCGCCACTTTATGGAAACATGGAAATTATTAAATTTAATGATTAAACTCACCTCTCAATTCATTGGGTTATTATAAGAATTACTTATTTACAAAATATCAAAATTGTCACTAGGACTTATACTTTTTCTTTGTTTTATTAGTAGATTTAATGGAGCTCACCACCTTTTTCGCGGCACCAAAATGTTCACTATGAAATATATGCATATAATAGATATGCCTCTGCCACCCCTTAGGGGATAAAGGCGGTTGATTGATTGATTAATGAAGCAAGTCATTAACTTGATTATAAAAGTTACAAACTGTAAAGCAACAAAGTCAAAAGTAATTGAAAAAGTCTTAAGAGCACTCTTAACCCCTTGAGACATTTTATACTATAAAAATTCCCACATCAATCAAATAAAGGAGTATTAGTATCCAGTAATATATTTTATCAAAACTCGAAACAAGCCACTTATGGACTTCAGCCCAGAATAACAAGAGCCTTGTTGGCTGTATGAGGGCAATTTGAACTCTTATGGGCATTTATAGCCAAGTTACACACAATAAGGACCTTTAAAGGATATATTTTGAGTAAACACACTTGAGCATTGTTTGTTTAATAGTCAACACAAACAGTTTTGATATTTGATATTGTATCGTTTAAATTTACATGTACATTCCTAACGAATTCAAAATAATTCAAAAACAATTGTTGGTGCTGTGTGTGACGCGAATGTTTTTTTTTGCTACATGAATGTTTTCTTAACAATTATATAGCTGAAAACATTCATGACTTGGCGGCGGGTCAAGTGTAGATACTAATTGTAAGACGGTTTCCCAACATCTATATATAATCTCCATCAATTGTGTTTTATAAGCAATTATTAACGAAACTTAACATCTGCAGAGTGACAGCTACCTACATTTTTAAAAGACAATCTGTCTTTTATTAATAAAGTAGATTATTTTTTTACTTTGGTCAGGGTATAATTTTTATACTTAGTTTTACTTCCATCAACCCACTACAATGAGCTTGAAAATTATAGTGGGTTGTAACTATGTTAAAAATCTGTTTCACATTAGGCATTATAAAGTATCAAGATCGGTGTATCGCGTGTGGGAGGGTGACGTTGGTCGCGATGGTTCGAGATCACAATACGCTCGTGCTTTGTTATATGAATTGCATTTTTTGAGTGAAATCGATCACGAGTCCCGCCTCGAGGGCCAGCTAATATTATACTGCATTTACTTACACATTGTTGAGTTAAATTTGCTTTCCAAATCCCTATACATATGCAATCGGCTTCCGAAACCGCTTTACGGCAACTATTGTTGCTCGTTCAGGTAGACAAGGCTTAGAATATTATTTTAAGTAATAATAATAAACAAATTAGAGCAAGAGAGCTATTGAAGTGCCCTTTTTACACGTTAAAGACCCCTCACCAATCCTGGTGACTGTCTGTTATTTGAGGACAGTTTCTCTATAAATAAGTTTGGGCGAAGACAAGTCGCCTTGCCATCCTGGGTCTGCGCCTATACCAGCTAGCCTACACCCGCTAAGCTTCCAATTTTTTAGTGTTTTTTATGTTTTTGATTTAAAAAAAATTATGTTTTTAACCAATAAAAAGTAATGAACTCCCTTCATTGATTTTATTGTACGAGTACGAGTTAGTTTACAAATTCCGAGTAGATTCAATTACACTATACAAATTACAAAATGTCATTATCACATTAAATCATTTTTATCTCTCAAACAAGACTAAAAGTCACCATATATAGTATAATATTTTGTGTTAAATGATATCTTTGACAACAACATAAGATTTTCTTGCTATGTAGCTCGAAGTACTCCAATTTTTGTTTTGTAAGTCTAATAAATACAATTTTATTTACCTTCTTAACATCAGTATTTGTATATAATACGTTTTTTTTTTGTTAGTCTTATAATCGGTGAATTATTCCAGCCTGTAGTTCAAGTACAAGTTCACAATCCGAATTTCGATCCGTTCAAAAAACATTCAATCAATATTCATTTATTCGTGACCATAATTTTTACAAACAAATTAGGATAAATAATTTATTGAATCGTCGATTTTGTCACCGTGTTTAAGGGCAAGGAATCTGTATCGAATGCGTAAGTGAGCCGGGTATAAATATGTATGGAGGGGCGGGCCGAGCCCCCGACTTTGCTACTGGCATTCCAGCATTGTGCTCCCGTCATTATACCTTCAAACATCTAAAGTAGCTGGCACTCCCATTCACTCTATTGTCGCTGCTTCCGAATAATTAGAGCAAAGAACATTGTTGCTCTGTTGCTCATAGAAGGTAATAAAGTATACATTTCAATGCAAAAAATGTGGAGAGCCCTCAACGAAGGGTCGCTTTGACAGTTAATTTTGTCATTGTTGCGCACTGGTGTTATAGCGTTTGTACTTTTTTGTTCCTCAATAGTACAGTCACGTGAGGGTTTATATTGTTTTCGTTCCGGGGTTCTGAGAGTCGTGAGAATCGTTACTTAGCACTGCTCTACATATTTTTAATCGCTACATCTTGTCACAACGGGTTTTATTTTTGGTCGGATATTAAAACTGTTACCATTATTCATAGTACTTAGTTCTTTTAGCTTTTTTCTTAAAGGAATATTCAATACGTCAAAGTTAAGGTTTAATCAACACATCGCCAGAATTTCTAAACCTGCTTCTGGCTTGCTATTCAGTCGTCTGTGTTACTATTATCTATCAATTGATAAATCTTGCACAAGCACGATGAATCCATGAATCGCTAAAGTGGTTCAAACCGCACTATGCATTGGCAGATGATTGGGATTATAAAACTAAATTGAGAAATTTAAAACTCTTAAAACTATTTATCTTCGTCATTTCCTTTTTTTTTGCATGGTGTTTGAAAGTACGAAATAAATGAAGAGTATTTAACCAATATTGTATTCAACGCCACTAATATCGTAAACTACCATTCTAATATTTTCTTTCATCTTTTTCATGTTAGAGTCTTCCTAGTTACTTGCAAACCCTATATGGATGTGTATATCAGGATCCAGTTTTATTGACTTCTAGAAGGTATTGATAATTTAAAATACAAAACCAAATTATGAAACCAAAATTTACAAAACCAAATTATGAAATAAAAATTGTTGGTCAAATTTTCATTTTCTGATTTAATGAATGTTTTACCACGGTTTACTCTAACCTTATCTTCAAAGAGACAATGATGTACTTCTATGAGACAAAATTTTACTTTATTATGAGTTTTATAATTGTGGTTACCTTTAATTAATTAAATTAACTAGTTCACTTCTGATCATAATCTAATTAAGTATGAAGCTAGCGATGGCAATCTATTGAGAGACTAAGACAGATTTCACCCTCCCAGGATTGTTGTATCAAGAATGTTGTAACTCTCTTATTAGAAACTTCTTGTCTAAAAATATTAAGTAAATAAAATTCTGATGAAATAAATACAATATTTTTATGAACCACTGAAAGATTAACAAAAAAATAACTTAACACCAGATAATATATACAATATTTTTCGCAACAGGTCCTTCACTAGGAAAGTCTGTCATGGTGAAAATAGAAGAATTCCTACTTAAGGATTAGAAAGAAATTTTGAGACTACTACTTAGTTCTAATGGTTAATTCCAATAATTGAATAAAGTATAAAAAATTTAAATTCAACATAATTAATAAAACAAATTATATGTATAGATAAAATAGATTAAATAACCTTAAATAAAAAAATGATTAACTAATTTAGTGAGACAGGTAGTTATACGATTGTATACTTTTGATTTTACGCATTAAATATTATTGACAAGAGTGATTTAGCAAAATCTATCCCTAAACAAAAACTCGTACTAAATTAATCAAGTTTATCAGTTCAAAACGTAGTGTTGTTTAACCGTTTAGCGATGTTATCGACATCGTAACTCATCTGAGACAATCGTATTAGGTTTTATGACGCATTAGCTGGGGCCCCGACCCTCTGGTTATCTGTCACCAAGATACCGTCAACTTGTCCTGAGGGAGTCGGTCCCTAGCGAGCCCGAGATTAACTGGGAGGTTAGATATTTCTTCTTTATTAGTATCATTTTATAAATGGTTATTTGGTTTTTAATTTAAATTGGAATGGGTTGTTTGATCGATCGATGTATTATCTGTGCAGTTAGTTTGAAATAATACTTTAAACGAAACATTGGCTTTATTTTAGAGTTCTATATAATTTGAGCAAATAAATGTGCTTTATATTCTAGAAAACTGAAATTTGACCTCGAGGAATTTTAAATTTATATCAGCATCAACATTTTGAAAATTCAACATTTTGCAAATTCAACGTTCTTGGGAATTTAACATTTTGGGATTCAACATTTAGAGAATTCAACATTTTGCAAATTAAACATTACGGACCGGAGCGCTTTAATTTTATAATACTTATTATTTTATTATGTGCCATGTGTTGTCTTTGTCTACCACGGTCTATAACCAATAAATTTGATTAACATAGACACACATGCACCAGTTGATAACCTTAAATTGTGACACTACATTTCTTTGTACAAATCAGTCTTCAACTGGAGCATTTTTTATTCAGTCTATATTATCAAAATAAAATGAAGAAAACACTAATAAGTTGAATCATCTAGTGTCTACCCTACATTAGAGATCCTACTCTCAGATAAGTACTTTTAAGTTAGGTTGTAGTACATATGTAAAGGGGTTGATCTATCTGTATAGATTAAAAACCCTTAACAAAGTTCAAGAGAATAAAATCTGTAGCATTTTCCTTACTCTTGTAGAACTAAATAATATATGAATAAGCTTACTGTATAGGTACTCACATTATGTAGTTTATAATAAAGTCCACAAGCGTTGCACACAGGCTCTCCATTCTGGTTGCGTCGCCATAAGGTCGTAGTTGTCGTCTTGCAGTTTGCACACGAGGTACCTGCCCTTCTCGCCGCACTTTGTAGTGACTGCAGACAATAAAACATTATTAATTATAAACTATTAACATTAATAACATTATTAAATATTAGCTGTATGAAAATATGCCCGATTTGTAGACATTTATGATTACTTTTTTTATACCACTGAGGTGGCAGACAAGTATACGGCCCACCTGATGGAAAGTGGTCACTGTAGCCTATGGACGTTTGCAACACCAGCAGTGCAGCACTCGCGCTGTCGACCCTTTAAAAACCTTCTAAGACCCTTTTTGAAGAACTCCATACTGTAGACGTTAAGTTATTACTGCTCTACTACTGGGTACAGTTTGTATGTTCTAGGCGAATCAAAATGTTTGGTAAAACTTAATCTAAAGTACACTTAGCATAATAGTTCGATTTGCAGGCCACTCAAACAAAATGTTATTTACATGAGCAAAACTTTTCAATTAGTGAAATTGCGAGGCGTATAAACATACCGGTGAGTAACAAAATGTTATTATCTATACTGCTATGCTTACTAATATATAAGGCTGAAGAGTTTGTTTGTTTGGTTGAACACGCTAATCTTAGGAACTACTGGTCGGATTTGAAAAATTCATTATCTGTTGTATAGCCGATTTATCGAGAAGTGTGGGTTAGATAGCGCTGTGTTCAAAGTGTCTCACAATATTTATTTATATTAGGTTATATTTTTTTATAATATTATAATGTCCTAATTGAAAATTGCCGCTTTGTAACTTTACTTTTCTCAACATATTAAAACATTATTTCACCCAAAGCTGGTTACATTAAAAAATAGTATTAACTTTAAATAGTTTTATTCATAGGATTTTGACTGTGAAGTTCATGATAATAAACATTTAATTAGGTAATGTGAAACACACTTACCAAATTAAAAATTATTTTTCTTTCTAGTGTGAAATTAAGGTAGTTTTTTTACTATTTATTTTTAATAGAAGATAAAGTTTTATCATTATTATTCTTTTAAGTAGCTGTGCATAGACAAAAGATATTGGTTTATTTTCTTGGCGTTCTTATAACTTCCGTAATGTTCTTTAATGTGCATTTTAAAAGGTCGTCATACTATTGAACAATAACTTAACTATCTTTACGCTGTTTTTCTGACGGGGTAGTCAGAGCGAACAGATCGCTAAGCTTCGCGATCCATGCATATTTTCTCTTTCTGCAGTTATTAAATCGCTTCATACGTCGTACTCGTATTTGAGTATTTTTGACATTTTCGTTTGTGAGCAATCTGCTCACGTGGGCCTTATATAAAATCTACCTATTATTATTTTGACAAACTATAAAGCTCTGCTTAAATATAAACAATCAATAAAAAAATTTAAAACAAATAACAAGTACAAGTCGCAAAATGAAGTAACAAACAAAACGGAGAATGTACGAGTTGAAAAAAGCGAGGTAGCCATCGACTCTCTTACGCACCTGCCCATTACCACCCGTCAATCAAACAAAAAATATCCACTATATGCGGTGGCCGTTTTGTACAGTCCACAAAAGTGCCTCACTCAATTAAAAATGCATTCGTCCTAGCCCGACACAGAAATAAAAAAAGAACCGGCGCAATCCAACTCATAATAAATCCATTAATTTGTCATGTTATTTATCGAATAAAAAGTATTGAGGTCGTAAAACATAGAGGCGAACTATTCCGGGACACCGGCTTCGGTATTCTTGGTAACTAGAATCGAATACTACCAAAGATTATCGTGACTGTACCGCCGCATTGTCCGATTTAATATCGTAAGTGACTGTGTTGGTCTCGAGCTAACGTAAATACGCTCACACAGAAAAGTGTTATAAATTTGCTTTATTTTATGACATTTACCAATTAGAATCAGCATTTTCTCTTGTGTCAGTTAGTCAAGTCAAGTTTCAAAAAGCGAAGTAAACATAAGCGCCAGTTACGTATTTGACTTCCCTCGGGCAATGAAGCAAAGACTTGTGTTGCGGCTAGGAAAAACGAACGTATGACTTTTTGACCAACATACTATACTATATTATATTAGAAGATATGTCTATTATTATCAGGCACCACTTCGATAGGGTGCAGAGACTTGATACCAATATGAAAGGAAGTAATATTAAAAAGCTAAAAATAACGCTTCTGGGGAATACTTTGAAGTAAAATATGCAAATTGTCCATGGAAATGAAATCAGATTGCTGTTGGACGCAGAACTAAATACATTCATATTAATTAGATTGATTTCATTTTACCTATGTACCTGTTATCGCCTTAATGCGTTACTATTTCGATAAACAATTCAACAGCAATTGCTGTGATAATATAACACAGGTTTGATTTTTGTGATACCATAATCTTATCTTTTCATTAGCCTTCATTGGAATTAAAATTATAATTAAACTGATTTCCAAATATTACCAAAAAATTATAGTGATTAGCTAGTTGCAATACTTTTAATACATTTATATAATTTAAATTTAGATAAAATTTATTTGTTAATATTTGTTGTTGTGCTATTATCGTTGTTCTATTTTTTGTCATAAAAATAATGATTGTGTTGTCTACGAAGAAGTATACAATTTTCTTTACAACGTAGAGTAAGAGGTTTGTCCTCACCTGTACTCCTGCATATCGAAATACCTAAATATTAAATGGTTTGCGTCAATATTCGCCGAGTCATGGCAGCTCCTTTGTGTTCGATAAGATTAGAACTGGCCATATTAGCCGGGCCTATAACACACACTTTTTTTCCCATTGGATAAGATGAATCGGTGGGCTTGACGTTCCATTTGTGACACATGAGCTGAAGTGTCTTTTTACTCGTCTATAGGGCAATTATTATATGACATATATGGTGTATTTGAAATATATCTGTTCCCGTGGTAGTAAAAACTAATAATTAATCTGATTTCTCCGTTGTAGAGTCGCATACTTTTTGTTACTGCAAAGATATCTCGTATACGAGTCAATTTTCCAATCCGGTATAAAAGGACCAAGATCTTCCAGACCTAAACTTGGAAGCTGATTTTTGCTGACCAAGATGACCGATGCAGTCACTCTGCAATATAGGGAAGAATTTTACAATCGGGCTTAAAATCAAGATAAGGTTTCGATCAGCTCGATGCCTTGTTTACTATGTACCTAGAGCTTTAAGGTTTTACATACTTTGTGTGAACCCTTTTAATCTATTCATTATTTTAGCATCAAACTTTATCCAAGCCATGCTACTGAATGCAGGAACGTCGAATGGCTTCGCAATCCGTGTCCTAGGCTTAGCTGTCTTAGAGAGTGGATGGGACCACTTCAGAGGAGCTCTAGTACTTTCTCGGTCAACAAAATATCCATTATAATGACTACAATACTACATTTCTTAATTGGCACCAGATTTCGATATGAAAGTAAGTATACAAGTAGAGTCTAGAAATTTTGTACAAACGATTTAGTAAACACGTGCACGAGGAGTAGTTTTTAGAGGACTAAACAGTACATTGAGCTGAGCAGTTTTTATGGAATCCTTGCATAAACAAACAGGTACTGTTTTTTAAGTCACATACCTATAATTAGACATACCTACCTACATTTAAGGTATGTAATTTATGATTCTTTTACTTCATGAACCAAGTCCCAGGATTCTTACTGAAAGATTGGTTTCTGATTCTTTGCTCGTAGATTAACACATTTTTGAAAAAAATACCACATTTATAGCACTATTACTCATTTGTTGATTTAGATTATGAACACAAATTAATGTTCGCAGTCAATAAATAATTCGATTTCTCACACTAGCGTTATATATTAAGACATTACTAGGAAATTAATTTTGTACCTGGCTACAAAATTAAAATCTACTGTTAAACGAGGCTTCACAAATACACTTATTGTTAAGTCAAACCACATCAATATCGGAAAAACAATTCCGAATGTTTGCTAACATCGGCGAGCATATTCGTTTAATACGAAAATTAACTGTACCAGTTTACAACTCAATTATCCGAATCGAATTATTTAATACTGAGATAAGAGTTCCTATCAAGTTATAACAGTTACTGCATCATGCATGGAACCATCCTAAGAGAGGGATTTAAAACTAAATTAGAGGGGTTCTCTACTAAGCCGATTACAAAAGTCAGTTCACCCCTCAACTCGACCCCGGGGTGGATTTTATTTCCGTGGAAAAACGGCTGTTTACTCGTAATTTTATGGATGATGTACTTTTTCTCCTTCAAACGATGAAATGACTGCGATTGTAGTAAATTTTACGAGTCAGATTATTTTTTATGTGGGTAAAAAAAAAAAATTTTTTTGGACTTTGCCAATGAAATAGATTTGGATGACCTATTGCAATAAAAAATTTAATTAACTGAACCGATATAGTGACACGCATAGTCTTATGTATGGATGCATGTTCTACTCTACAGGTCGCATTCCTCCACGATTTCTATGAAACTTGGCATAAATATATGTACGTTTTTTTAAATAATGTTTAAATTGATAATTAACGTTCTCCAAATTTCGGAGGTTTAACGAATCAGATGTAAAAAACTTCAAATATTCGAACCCCGCGAACACTTGTCCGCCGTACACTGAGTGGTTTATTAATTGTTAAACCCATTTCACTGTCAACGACATTCCATATGGATCGATATCTCACATACACTCCAAAAAAAAAACACCAAACAAACACCGACAAAGATAAAAACGAGTCCAGACAATATACACAAACATATTGTTTGTTTGTGGTACTTTAATTTTCAGTGTAGTGGAAACTCAAAGGAGCATGCGCTGTGACAACTAGAATTGTCATTGTCCTTCTGTCGTGAACAAAAACATCTCTTTTGTATGTTTTACAATACAAAATTATACCGACGTTGAGAGACATGATGACCCGATCAAGTGGCCATCTCTAGAAGTGCTCTATGTTGACAAGCTTTTAAGTGTACCTGGTGCCATGACGGTTAGTTATTTCAGTTATGGCAATAGAGATTGATGCGTATAGCCTTGATGAATGGTGAATGAAAACACTACATTTTAGGAATTAATGTGGAAATTCATGGAAGAAAAAATTGAAATACTCTGTAACTGGCTCTAAATCGAGTTCTGGTGAGGCCACTTGGCAATCCTAAGACTGGTCACCTTCCAGGCCCTCTACTAGATGGAGCGACCTCTAAGCAAAATCAGTCAACGAGTCAGAGGAGTCAAGTCATGACCGCTGTGGTCATTAGTTGACTCCTCCTACTCGCTATTAGAGCAATACAATAAAAAAAATATTAAAGACGCGAATATAACAATGAATTATAAAAATGTCAATGAACTATCTTCACGCTGTATCCCTGACGGGGTAGTCAGAGAGGACAGATCGCCAGGCATCGCGATCCATGCATACATTTTTCGCTTTTTGTAGATTTGTTAATCGCTTCATACATGCACGTCTGGGTATCCGAGTACTTTTGAATTTTCCGTTTTTGAGCAATCTGCTCACTTGGCTTTCATATGTAAGTCTCGGCCTACCCTGACTCCTTTTGCTCTCTACTTTCGCACGATATATATTCTTCGTCAATCGTTCCTCACTCATTCATTGGATGTGTCCAAACCAAAGGAGCACGCCCTTTTCCAGCTTAACGCTGATACTTTCTTTCAAACTTGCCATATTGTGTATCACTTCGTTACAAAAAGACTTAAATAATGTAGGTCTATGTCAACATAGTTTCAAAGGTTAATTATCAACGCTACACATCAAGCCGATTACACCCACGTCACTACACACTAACTGACTAATTCAATAAACCACCCACATTAAAAACATATTTCCATAAGCTCCCCCCAAACGATCCAATCAGCGTTATCTCCCCCGTCCCTACACCAAACACCTCCTAATCAAATCAAATCACAGCCTCCGTCTTTACCTAATCTATCTACCTATCTACACTACAACGTAAAATTATATTACAAAAAGGGATACCTACTTCCCCTCATATATTTGCCAACACAAGCAAAATTTACCCAGTCCGGAAGCAGCCCTCTTACTGTACCTACATAACTACACGATTCCGTAGCCGGAAAACACAAAGCTATGCGCCGCCACACATCGAAACGACGACGCATACCGCACGCACACACCGCCGCCTATCAGCATATCTACACCATCTAGATCCCACTACGAGAACCCCCAAGGGGGAGGCAATCCATTTACCGAACTCAACAGCACTTTGAAAATTTTGTCTTATCCATATAAATGTAGAGATGATAATCGCGCGGCAAAAGCTATGTTTTCAAAGGTTTACACGGCCCCTAGCAGTGAAAGCGCGGAATCGATGTAGCCTTTACCCCTCGCTCCGCGCCAGTTTTTCCGGCGCTCCGTCCTTATCTGACCGGGGCGATTAGATAAAGAGAGATAGAGCGTGAAAATAAAGATTTTCATCGTGTTCACTCACACCACGATATAGTTTCATCTGTGTAGTATAATGGAAATGTAATAGCGGTCTCGTTGTGTATGCCATTTATATAGGAGTACGTACTACGTCCGTATAGACGGAAGGGCTCTTAGAATGGAGCGGGGGTCGACAAAACTTTGATGTTGTGTGTCGGCTCTTTTGAAGGCGCTATCCTTCTTTATTTATTCATAAATCACATACATGCCACATTCTACAATGATGATTTATACGTTACTTGAATGAACTTTATACAAAAATTTTCGTATTTTACTTTATAATATGCATGAGGACAAAATTTACTTAATAATTTGTGTTCTTGAGCCTTATTTTGTGCTTGAAATTCTATTTTTGCACTTATAAAGGGTTTTAATCTTGTCCCTATGGACGCTAATCACGTTTAAAGTACTCCAGACAATTGTAATAAAAGCAATTCTCGTAACTTTTAAAGTTTTCAGTTTTCACACGAAGATGCAGCGCCGTGTCGCCGCCGCTGCCTCGCACCGCCCCTGCCTTCCATTGGCCGTATCCGCGGAAGCCATGTTGGGAAATTCGCTTAACGATTTATTTGTGTACGGATCGTACCACTGGACAGCCGCGTACTCAATTCCGTATCGCGGTTAGAAAAAGGACACGCGCTGAACTCATTTGTGAGTGAAAGAGTAATTGTCATAACCCATGTAAATGAACGGCTTACAGAATTTTTTATTGGAGAGGAGAACGGTATTGTCTGTTCATGGACCGTCGAGTTTTATAAATCCGTTATGATAACAAAGCGTCGCGGTTGCCCAATAGGAGCTATCAGACGATAGCGATCGACGCTCGCTCGGATTGACACATCAAACTGCCAGTCGCTGGTACGAGATTACCATCGAAATACATTCGACTCGTAATCGACACGCCGACGAGGACCGTCACGGTACCGCCTCATTGACGCTGCCAAATACCTCGCTAGCTCCTTATTGGAAACTCGATAGACACATCACAGTTTAAATATAAACTATTCTGACAGCTTCATGAATATAATAGAGTGAATAACACACCGTGATATTAAATACGTTATGTCAAGTATGCGAAGGCAGTGTAAAATGTAATAATTAGGTTGTTCTGACGTTGATAGATAGGACGGAATACTGTTTAAGCTGTACATTGACTCACAACTAGGTAAAAACTGTATAAAAACTAATGTTAATAAGTGAGGTGATGTTTCAATTCAGTTTATAAATGACATAACACGATGACTCGTGTCGCATATCATCAAGCACCCCCCATATTTTAATATATTTGTATTTGTAATGTTTGGATTTTTAAGTGTAGGTGAGTCTGTTTGTGTGACTGCTGATATTTAATCAATATTATGTGAATATAATTGTATTTTCAGTATAAAGGAAAGTTTGTTGAGTAATATCATGTTCATCTAAATTCAGTATTTAGATAATATTAATTAAGTGAAAAATCAATCATTACGACTTTAATTTTAAACACGTGTCCAAATTCAAAGTTACCAACCCTACAGGACGAGAGCATCAAGAATTTAAACCCCACCAAAATGATTTAGGCAAAGTAGGCATACATTTTTTTAACATTAAATCTGACATACTATTGGGAACGTTTAGGGGGAAAAGTGGAAGTACTCAGTCAAACGATCATAACCCCAGTATAAGCCGTATACCAGTTACAGAACTTTAATACTAGGTACACAAAGCAACTAATATTGAATGTAGAAGCTCCACAAATTTTTCAGGGGCCCTAGCGACTATACCTGCTAACGGTGCACCAATGGACCCCTTACAAGGTTCGGAGGTCCAACGGCAGTCGCTCCTAACAATGCAGAAAATCAAAAGCCAAATTAAGGTGCTTCTTGCCGCCAAATTAAAGTGGACAACTAGAAGCTACAGGGAATACGTTAAGAGGAAAATAAAACACAAATCTATACTAATATATAAAGCTAAAGAGTATCTTTTGTTGAACACGCTAATCAAAGGAGCTACTGGTTCGAATTGAAAAAATATTTTTCTGGTGGATAGCCCATTTATCGAGGAAGGCTAAATATCATCACATTACTACCCTGGAGAGCGGAGCAGTAATCATAAATGTCAACAAATCAGGAAAATTTTCATACATTTTTGTAATAAAAGGCGGGATTAAATGGGTGCGATGGGAGTCCAAGGTAACCAATATGATTTTTTTACAGCTATAAAATTTCCCTAATAAAGAAGTTTCACTTATAATGAAGAAGTTTACTTCAAAACAACATGAGGCGTAACCGAAAATTGTGATGATTTTTTTACAGCTATAAAATTTCCCTTATAAAGAAGTTTCACTTATAATGAAGAAGTTTACTTCAAAACAACATGACGTGTAACCGAAAAGCGTGATGATTTTTTTTACAGCTATGTAATTTCTCTCAACGTCGATAAAGAAAGCTTTTTAAGTGCTATGCTAAGATCGATGACTTAATACATTCTAATGCGTAATATGGATGCTATACCTAATGAGGTGAAGGCCTAATCTTGATATTTTATTATAACACTAGCATTAGAATGCGTACTTATTAATCGGACGTTTAATTTATTAGCTGCACTTAGAACAATAGATATGATAAACATCTAAATCGTGTTAAATGAACTCGTAGGTACTCTTAATCCGAATATTATAACTGGCCATGTGTGTGTACGAGTATGAACGCTTGTTTGTGTGTGTTTCCACAGATGATAAATTCTACAAGCTAGGCTCAATAGAAATTAGCGCCTTGTAACGTTAAGACACGCTTTCCTACAAAGCTTCCAATTTGAAAGCCCAGGAACCATATTGATTTTTTTTATTTTTCCTTTCTGTTAGCGGTGATAGCCCTCTAACCTTTTAAATTTTTTCTTGTTATTTGTCACGTGTCAACGCCATAATGTGTTGTAAAGACATAATGTGTTGTTCACCTTTATTGAAACCGATAACTTAAATACTTAGGAACCACTATAATTTTGTAGTGTTGAAAAGCCCAAAGGCAAGGTTAGTAATCGATGAGCCGTGATTTCAAATTTGCGGACAGCAAACTATTGAGACATCCGTGACCCCCCGGCATACTAATGGACATAATTTACTTAACATAGATTAATAGGTCTTTAGGTAATCATTAAAAACAGTACTTAAGGCTCACTTAAGAAGACTAGAAGAAGATAACTATTACTATTTAGGTTGAACTTATTTAAAAACAAAAGAATTCTAGGCTCTTAGGCCGGGAAGGACAAATTTGGTCCTTTACAACGCCATTGCAGTAGATACACTGCCCTTTAATGTAACCTATATACTGCCTAAAGCTACAACTACAATGCGATTATGCGAGCAACACTAAAGTTATCATTTACTCTTTAGTAACCGAAGCATGTAGTAAAATCTATAGTTTCTATTCAAAGCTCGTAAATTTTAATAATGATATTTCGGGTCTTATTCACGACGTATATTATTAGGTACTAAGCCTACCTTATACTTCCCGACGTTTCGACCGGATTACACCAGCCGTGGTCACGGGTTGACTCGAATAAAACCCAAAATAACATAAATATGAGTGAAAATCGCATAAGTTTAAAAACATTAATCGTAAATTTTTTTTCTTTACGCCTGAATGCCAAGTTTAATGAATAATTTTACTTACTAGTGTTCTGCACCTTATGAACACTTTTAATATTTACACTCAAATTAATTTGATTTCTTCAAATTGATTTCAGTTTATTTAGATATTACAGTATGACTATACGTATGCGGTTATCATAATTTGTTGTTAACTGGATAAGTACCTTCTATAGGTTTTTATAACATTTTTATAGACATAGTTTTATATTAAAACGACCTTTTAAAATAACAATTTCTAAAGAATTATGTACCTACCTAGTACCTACCTAGTAAGGTATACGTGTGAGGTGATAAACAGAAAATATCTGTATTTGACAAAATTAATAAAAATAGAGAAGTAGACGTATTTATTTGCTTAATCGTATCTTATAACACATGAAGCCCAGTACTTAAGTCGTTTCAAGGCACTGTAAAAGCCTTTAAGTTAAGACAGGTGTAACGCGTCAAATTAAATTCAACTTGCCTCTAAATTACACAAACAAGGCGTCAGTGCCGCGAAATTACAAAGTACTCTGGGAATTATGTCCTGGAGGCGACTAAACGTTGATAATTCTACCTCGGAATGCTTCTTAAACGTTTGAATTTGCATTGAATGGCAAAGGACACTGCGGGCGTTTTCAAAAGTCAGGCACACAGATTACCGTGCAATGTTGTGTCAGCTACTAAGAGCATACTACACCTCATCTCTGAACTCTGTGCTTCTTATGCGAGTTGCTGAGAACCCTTTTTGGAATATATTAAGCTAATGTAAGCTTCACAACTGTTCGAAATTCAATTTACCTTAGCCCTGACAACGTTTGGTATGACGTAATGTACAATTCTATGACAAACAATGACTACAAAATGAGTTGAATATTTATATATTAAACAAAGTATTTTGATATGAAAATCAGAAAATATTATGTTATAGCCCATTGTTACAACTCATGGCTGTATTTGTTAATACCTATTACAAAATTAAACAATTCACAAAAGTATGTTGTAAATTATAGTCTAGACACTTGTATGAGTTAATCAATGTAGAGATTGTAAATATGATTATATTTTAATTCATAATGTAGATTACAAATGTTTACTAAAGAAGTTATTTTTTTAATTAATAGCAAAAATAGTTATTTTCTTCAAATATTCCTTTCTATAGATATTGATACGATTATATGACAGGGGAATTGCTTATAGCGATTAATCAAGTCCAACAGGTGCACAAAACAGTGCAAGTGAACGAGTGCTCCGGGCCTTATAGTAAAGCTGCGCCCGTGGAAGTCATAAATACGATGGCACCTGCCTTTTACCGATCCCCTCAATCTATAGCACTATCTTCACATAATGAGTTCACAATTGTATAGAATAATAGTAATATGGTACTATTCGAAAATGTGCAAAATTAACATTGAATTGGTAAAAGTAGTTTATGTTCGAATGTGGTTCAGGAAATAGAAATGAGGTTAAAAAGGCGGTACTATTTTTACAGGTGTTAACAGGGTTTAGTCATATAATATAATGGCTAATCCCTGCGGTTTCGCTCGTAACATACTTCAAACTCCCGTCGCATCCATTGCATTTACTCCTGTCATTTATTAATTATACAATGATGTGTGAAAATATACCCTTTTTCTCAACACTTATTATTACTGATGGCGTGATGATAAATAGCTTTCCTCGATAACTGGACTATCCAACACAAAAATAATATTTCAATTCGAAACAGCAGTTCATGAGATTATCATGTTCAACAAACCAAACAAACTCTTCAGCTTTATAAGTTAGTATAGATCTGATTTAAAACTATGTTAGACTCATTTTGATACAACACACGATAGAGGCACAGCCTAGTGCAATGCGCAGGAGTGCGAACGATGGTCCGCAGGGTCGGCACGGGTCAGTTCGCACAGTTTAGCACCGCGTCATATTTATAATTACGGCAGGCGCCATGCGCGCTAGGCACTCTCCCGCGCTGCGCCGGCGTCGATAAATCAAAATTTTAAATCACCGGTGGGCGTACCAAACCGCTCGTCCAACGCCGAATAAAATGAATTAAAAATAAAATAACGCGAGGGGGTTGAGCGCGTCCTGAGAAAATTTAAAGATATTTCGCTTTACTTTTTTTAATTAATACCTTGTTAAAATTTAATATTGAGGGCTCGTACGATAATACAATGGGTGTGCAGCAGATTTTAAACTTGCTTTCGGTAACTTATTGAAGCTGTTCCCCGTTTAATTGGATCATTTTTAACAAGAAATTATAACATTCGATCTCGGATGAGACGAGATCATAACGGGTCGGCCTTTCTTGCGAATTTCTTGCAAGATTTGAGTAATTTTAGCTGATGTATTCATTTTCTCGGCATATCACGGTATAAGCTTTGAATGTATGGAAGGCCCTTGGTGTGTTTAGATTCGGTTCTCACAGTTGGAATGTGAATATTAGACTCCGTCATGTACAAATGCGAGACGATCAAAGTAGACAAGCATTAAACGCGGTCCCACACCGTTACGGTCATGTCAAATTTTAGTAATTTAAAAACATCTTATATTTTAATAGTCTTATTTGGTTTTATTAACAATTAAGTTATGTGTTTCGTCGCGAACGGAGGATTATGAAACTTGCCACAATTAAAGTCTAGGCACAAAAGTCTAAGATGTTAATATTTTATTATAATACGCATAAAACAAAGTAAATTTACATTACATTACATGACATTACATTAGTACTATTTTATTATTAATACTTCTATGCATGCAGAAATTTTGCTTTGGATTTGAAGTAAGTTGGACATATTTCGGTTAAATTTCGATGGCCAACACGTTTCTAGTAAGTATAACTATGCACCTACGTTTTAGAAGCATTATTTTCAAACAAGATTTTTTAATAAGAACAGAAATTTGTTTATTGATTTTTTTTTGGAATCCATCCAAGCTAATTTAGAGTCGTATCAACAACAACCTAATCATTCTCCGGTACGTTAACCTCGGGGTCAGGGGTTTCCACGTGAGCTGAGCTGTCGGTTGGTAGTTGGCAGCCCACTCGCTCTTGACAGCAGTTCATACTGACATAATGTTGACGGGTAGTTTTTTTTTAATAATTTCTTTATATCGTCACTGCATAATGACCAACTATGTTCATTTTTGTTTTTTTTATGATATAAGAAACTATGAGGCGTGTATGTAACACGCCTCATAGTTTCCGAGCCCAAGCTAAGCATTCTGATTGTCGGATGACGGTGAGGTGATTGTGTAAATGCACCTGTTGGAGTTGAGAGGTCGCCGTTGATCGAATGTAAGTTTCTAAGACGCAAATAGGACAACCCTTCCGCAAACTCTAATTTTGAAATTCCTTTAACTGAAAACCTTCAAAATGAGTTCATCGGATACACAAATCCATATTAACAAAACAAAATTAAAATTATTGATCGTCAAACCATAATTTATGTAAATGGTTTGTACAGTTTGCGGGTTTCTATTGTATAGTAAATATGATGAATAGGATTTGCAATAGAGCTTAAACACCTTCACCTTTAACATAAATAAATGAAACCTATACACATTATACTAGAACAGTGAATTGCATTGTGATTCACAGCTTCTGCTTCTCATTCTATAATATTGGTTCAGAAAGAAATAGCATTGCATTTATCACTTAGATATCCTTGGTGGTGCAGTGGTAGTGTATGCGACTGCCGCGACTGAGGTCCAGGGTTCGATTCCTGGGTCAGAATAAATATTTGTGTGATACACAAATGTTTGTTTCGTAGTTTCGGTGTTTTCTATTAATAGTATGTATGTATTTAGAAATATATAAGTATGTTTATCAGTCGTCTAGATCCCATAACACAAGCTTATATTAGCATACACTGGGCTGGACAGTGCTGTGTAAAAAAAAATGTCCCACAATATTTTAATCACCTTTAAATAATTATCTTTCTGACTATTTACGTAACTTTTATTTTCAGGATCTAACTGATAACTTATATTATCCACTGCTAGACGAGAGCCTCTTTCAATTTTTTAAGAGTATGATTAACATTACTGTACCACGCTGGTACAACGGGGTGCTACAGGGTTTTGTTTTGAGTTTTCCTGCTCTTCACCATGTGCAGGTGCACGATTTGCAGGTCTGGTTTACTAAAGCCCAAGGGACTTATAATAGGTACATGTGTAACCAGCATAAGCAGACATATCCAATAGTAATACCTATACCGTGATAAACTCTTTGTAAATTGAATTTATATTTTTAAATAGGATTAGGTACTTTAATTTACTAGTTTTATTCGTCATAAAAGTAACAAGCAGAAACCAGCTGATTTTAAATAATAGTTTATTGTAGAAAGTACAAGGGCAGGCAGGTGGATGGCCCGTGGGTCGCGCAAGGTGGATTCCATTTTGGTTTATTACTTTTCTTTAGTGAGGTTTACGTTCGATAAAATAACGATCAACACAAATAGGTACCTAGTACCAATATCTCTTCTCTTTGTCTATGTTCGAAATTGTAGATTTATTTTGTAATTATTTTATGGTCTGGTTACAAAGACCTTTTAGCCAAATCTTAATTCATATTTTTTCAATCTTCTTTCTTATTACCATCTAAAATGTCCCCATCCTCTACATCTTAGTCAAGTATTACTTTTTACAGACATGTACAAGAAGAAGTTCGACTATTTATTTACTCAGACATAATTTACTTCAATACTTAGTGGCAAAAGAGACAACATATTGCAAAATGTTAGACAGGGATGCCAGAATTAGAACTAATTACTATTAGTTCTAATTCTAGCATCCCTGTCTAACATAGACATATTGCAAAATGTTAGACAGGGTTGCCAGAATTAGAACTAATTACTAGTAGTTCTAATTCTAGCATCCCTGTCTAACATAGACATATTGCAAAATGTTAGACAGGGTTGCCAGAATTAGAACTAATTACTATTAGTTCTAATTCTGGCATCCCTGTCTAACATAGACATATTGCAAAATGTTAATAATGTTCTAATTCTGGCAACCCTGTCTAACATTTTGCAATATGTTGTCTCTTTTGCCACTAAGTATTGAAGTAAATTATGTCTGAGTAAATAAATATTCGAACTTCTGAGTGACCTTGTAAATGTCTGTAGCGAAACTGAGCAAGAAATTGATAAATTGCCTGAGTGCTCTTAAGTATAAACATAATTTATTTTCTTCTATGTAGGTACTCTAAGTGACCGTGAAATGACATTTGAATAATATAGCTTTTTTTTGTAAAAAAAATACCACAATTTACAAGTTTATTATTTCGCTGGCAACACCAGCATTTCCACCTTCATTTAAACATTTCACCTCACTGTCCTACTAATTAATTGTAAATTAAGTACTTATATTGCTTTTTCTTCTTAACTTTTTATCGCAATATACTTGTTTTATACATAATTTTATCATTTGAATTATAGTAGACGTAAAAAAATGCACAAATTAAAAACATAACAAAGAGCCGGGTTGTTCGATTGGTAAACAAGGGTGGTCTGTTTCACTATAACAATACGGATTAATTATCGGCCGAAATCGACGACTCAAATATACCTGTCACGAGTGTAGAACGTCGTGGTCCAATTTATATGGCCCCTGAACAATGGTAAAAGCGGTAAACACAATGGTAACGGGTGCAAAATGAAGAAAAGTAGAGCGCGCCCACGGCGGGAGTTACGCTCGTCACACATGGTATAGGGATGCTTTACATTTTTCAGTAGGTACCTACAACAAAATTCTACTATTATCGTAATAAAAATATATCTTTTATCAAGATTATACTATAATCATGATATTTATATTATGATAAAAGTAGAATCTTGTTGTAATTACACAAATATCTGTTTAGTTAAATACAAAGGCCTCAACTACAGTACGGTGTTGCTACTTTTAAAATAAAACCTTCTTTTTGTCCCACAAATCGCATAATTGATTGTGACATTAAGTCAATTAAAAATCTTTTTTCAAAACATGTTTTTATTTAAGTGCACTAAATATAATAATTCTCAGAGTCCTTTCATTTGAAACCCATATTATAAGACAGCCTAAAAATTTCGTCCAGCATCTTTAGTAGTCCGCCATATTAAATTTGGTCACAAGTGTAGATCACCTTAACTTCCTAAATATTCTCAGCAAGCCAAATAACTATATTAACTATAGCAATATACCCACATTGTAGTAGTGGATTAAAAATAATTGGTCCGCAATTCTAGGTGTTATCCGAACTAAACGTGATACAAAATTGGATTATATCAAATTGGCATTAATTTTATCAATATTGGTTTTGTTCGGGTTGAGATTATAGGTTCAACTCGAACGAACATACAGGGCAAGTTAAAAGAAAGCTTCTAAAAACATTAACTGAAAAAAGACTAAATAATTGACACGATGCTATCTGATGGTTTAGTGGATAGTAAGAGGATAATAGGCATATACCTATACTGTAATTATATTTCTTTGAAAACAATTGTTGTAAATGGGCAGGGTTGAAATGCATGCGAACTGTGTGCCCGCACGCGCGGGCTTGACACGCGGACCACCAAGTTGCGACAACCCTTGATTCACTAATGTCTGACATAGGGTTGATACTTTTTACATTTGTTTAACACAAATATCTTAATGAAAAAGCTATAAAAATTAAATGATACCTTTAAATAAGACACACCTTCTTCAAACTCAAAATGAATATTTTCTAAAACTTAGGTATGCCTGGGACATATTAGGTAACAGTAACTAATTATCATCACCGTTTGACATTTTTCTTAAAAATATAATTGGATTACTTTTGTGAAAAAGGCTGTTTGCGAAGAATTATATCCAACATGTTGACTCTTTGAAGCATGCATCAAATTTAAGTGGCATATATGCTAGAGTCAACCCTAAGTAAGCGGTGTGGCGGCAGCGACAAGCGTAGCATTGTTAGGCAGAGGCCGCCCTCAGCCCTGAATAAATACATTCATATTGCCACTCTAAATATCTGCGATCGATGCTCCATACGCTTCTCAAATCCCAACACAAAAAGTACGATCATCCTTTAAATACATCGCATTATAACCCCTTTTCTTAATCTTGTTGCAATGGGTATATACTATTGTATTACCTACTAGTATCTAGCCCTAGTAGATATACATTCTTGCCTGATATTTTTTTGTGATTATGTATTAGTTATATATTGAAAACTGTTTGAATTTTCAATCAATCATTAACTTTAGCGTAAAATAACACAATCTGTAGCTTTTACCAACATCAGTTAAACCTTTAACATTAACAACTCATTCGATCGACCTCCCGCGTTTAATCGCGCTAAATCTACCGCATTGCTTCACATTCACGCGCCAAAATGTGCAGAAAATGGAAAAAACATGGCGCTAAACCGCGAAACCGTATGTATTTAAACGCCGAATTCGAGATTCCGATCCTCAAAAAGCTGGCCAGCGTTCGGTCATTTAAATTTTTCCAAAACGTGAACACAATGGAACAGAAACAGAAAGATGGTTATATTTTTGTTCTTCTTTTTAATTTTAAATACAAAAAAGGTATTCGGTTCGCCAAGGGCTGTCACATCATTCCAGCGCTGCTAAGTGACGCCGGACGCACGTCAGTCCCCTGGATATGTTTTATTTTCATACGTATCGGACTGACTCGGCTTGTTTTTGTTATAATAGTTGTTATACCCAAGTCTTATGCCTAAAACGGTTATATTTTTATAATTGTTTGTCATGTGAACCTTTGTAAGGGTTTTTGATTTTATTGGCATCCTTTGACTTATATTTCAATATGGTAAATAAATAATGTTTTAGATAATAAAAAGGAAAATTCAACTAACCGACAACTTAAACATTATTTTTTTCTATACGCAGTTATTTTATGGAGTGTTTGGAGCAAAAGCTTTTTTGCACTCACAAACTAAACTTTACAATTGATTAAAATTTAAAAAAAAAAATCGAGTCAAATGAGTCCATAATAAATATTTTTTTGTTTCTTGTGTTTTTTACTGTTCTTTATTTGATAATTTAATATATTTAATTGAATAAAAATATGTATTCTTTTAATGATACTGAATTCAAATATATGATATGATACTGAAAATAAAATCTTTAGATTCAAATTGACTATAAATTTCCCGACGGATCATTATAATACATTTGATAAGATTGATTAAAAGTATAACTGTTCATCTGTAGGTGGTAACCAAGCTAGTATCACGTTAAAACAATAAAGGCGAGTGCTTACAAGCGGCACACCGCATCTTACACGATTGACGTGAGGCCACATGACGCTAAAAGGACTATTGTATACGAAACGCTCGTTACAACCCCGCCCGACCGGTCTTTAACACGCTTGGACAATGATCACTCTATACATAGTAGCTGTTCATCTTCGTTGGTGAAACATGCCTTGCATTAGAGAAATTAATTGGCCCATTAGTTTTAATTGCGCTGAAGTTATAAAATCGTCATTGAGAGCGTGTTTACCAGCAATAAGATATTTATCAGCGTGACAAAGAATGTAGTCAAAAAAGTCAATTAGTAACCAATTTTCAATATGTAGATAGTAAAATATTAATAATATGTATATACATTGCCCAAATATAATCCTCCACCAATAAAAGATTATGCTAATCCGCAGCTCATTAAACAATTCACGTGGGTAAATACTGTCACAGTCGATAAGGCTATCGCATCGCGATGCGTGATCTTACATCGCGGATAATATCGGATTGCGTCAATTACGCGATCCTGCGCGATCGTGCGATACATACAAATGTATTGTATGCAACGACCTTTATTTAGTGGATGAATCGAAGCTCATGTACGACGATAGCTTTACAGTATCAATACCATTATATTTATTAAAAAGTAGTGTCTATATTTTTCTGAATTTTGTTTTTGTATATGTAAAAACTACCGAAAGGATTTTGATACTGTTTTTGTTAAAAACCTCTTAGTCTGGCTTAAATACTACCGTAAATATGTTTAATCTCAATTTGTTGAGTGGGATCGAAAATACGAACAAAAAATTAATTTGTGTACTGAATATATTCGATATAAATCAAGTTCATAAAAAAATATAGTAAGTGCACAGACAAGTTCTCTTTATACGGTAAATTAATAAGTACGCTCAATGGGCTTACCACCTGTTACGTGGGTTAAAAGTGCAAAGAGTAAAATGTGGGCGTGTAGTATGGCCTCTGCCTACCCCTTCGTATGTAATAAGTACGCTCTTTGAAATAATATTTCGTTTTAATCATCTTCGTAACTTGCTCGTATTATAATGACAAACTCATGCAATTTCCATCAGTCTCTTACCTTCAGAAAATCGTAACCTGACCAATTTCGGAGTTATGTCAAACTGCTAAACATAAAAATTCCACAATGGTACATAAAAAGAATTTAATTTTCTTTCAATTTATATGCACAAAAATTTTTATTAATGCATTATGGCTATTGCAAATATTATATCGCATTTGACAGTTATATTCCAAATATCTTTTCATAAAGTTCCGTGTCTAGTGTCATCAGTAAGAAATGGATTAAACTATTTAGATTCTAATTTGATCAGACTTCGTCGTCGTGGAAGGCATCTCATTTGTTCCATGTATCGAAACAGTAGCGAGGACTGAGACACGGAAGTGACCGGGAACCAAGTAGGTCCGGGTGTCTTGTAATCGAAGCCCGCGTGGGACGACATTACAACGTTGACAAAACACTCGCCTTTACCCGATATTAATCTTTTCGTGGATATGACTATATTGAATTTGCTATCTAAGATAGAACGCTTTCGCTACCTAGCCGACGTGTCATATAATTATTTATTTTAAACGATACGATTACGCGACTGTATTGTCGCAGTGTATAGACCAGCATTGGCAATTAAAACTATAACTATAATTTTGAAGTCAATTCCAACGCCTCATGCACAGTGGGACACTGAACCTATCGATTGTCGAAAAAAATAGTGTGTCTAATATAGATTCCAGATATTTTCACTTTCTTGAGAGTAAGACACAACGGACTAGCTGTAGGTACTTCTAACAAAGAGAGATTTCATTAAAAATTAAAATTACGTGGCGTAAAAATATATATTTTAAATATTGTGGGACATTTCTTACACAGTGCCATCTAGCCCAAACTTAGCTATTAGCTTGTCCTATGGGATCTAGACAACTGATATACATACTTATATATTGTTAAATACATACATATAATACATATGAATACACCCCAAACTCCGAAACCAACCTTTGTGGATCACAAAAATATTTGTTCCGATTCGGTAATTGAACCCGGGACCTCAGCGCGGCAGTCGACACTAACTACCACTGCACCTCTGAGGCAGTCCAATTATATCCAGTCTAGTCGAATTGATATTTTTTATTTTTCTATTTGATATTTTTTTTATCCTCCAGAAATGATTTATGTTTGTTCAAAGTTTTTATTATTATTATTCTCAAACCTATTTAGTTCAAAGCATAGAAAAACAGTATTGGAGAGAAAGACTTAATTTATTTTTTGTCTTTTTTTTAATATAAGACAAATGACATTTCACCAGTAAATTTCTATCTATGCTTCCAATGTTTGAGAATTCCCGCCCTGGTGTTACGTATCGTCAGACATATGTAACATTAGTCAGTAATCGAAAATCGAACTTATTAAATATGTTTATAATACCGTGTTGGGTTAGTCCAGGAGCAGTGCCATTAGTCAAGGAGACAACACGGACGTACCCGACAATTTGACCGAGGCGCGCACTCGCTGAGCGCAAAGTAAATTGCGGGTTGCCACCTCACATCGCGCCACATTTTTTTTATTTATTTGTATTTATAAAGCATTCGGATTCTAATTATATTGAAGGTGAGTGTAAACTGTGATTCGAGTAATGCTTTTTGGAACAGTTGGCGCTGCCGAGCGCTGACGGGTTAATGACAGCCCTCACTTCCTGCTATGTTAATAAAGTAGAGGAAGTCAATACGACCGCATCGCATTATTTATTAGATCGAGTTTTGGTTTTGTTTTCTCGAGGCATGTTCGGTAGCAGGCACTTTACCCGTCTGTCAGTCTGGACGAGGCTTAGGCCAGATTATAACGTAATACGGTTGTTTGCTTGTCCGTGATGCCATTCAAACGGTTGCTTAATGCGTTTAATTGCTTGGCTACTATAAAAACTTAGTGATGAATTTTTGACATACAGTAAGTTTTTTCGGCCAGTAATCGCTAATGATTCGGTTCTCAGATGTGTTCTTTTTTTATAAAATGTAAGAAGGATTTACTATATTTATTTTGTTTTATTTCTTAGGTATTTATGATGTAGGTAGGTATGGTGTTTATGCCGGTGTAACTTGTATTAGCAAACGCCTTAGTGACCGTGTTATTGTGGACAAGCGGCCAGGCCATGTCATGCTGACTCTGCTAGCTCCCAGCATGAAAAGTAGATTCAAGAGTCAAAATCTTTATGTGATAGAGGCTTGCCCCCAATTAGGAAAACTGAAGACACTGCAAAATGGAGTTTAGGAAACTGGCAACTTGAGTTGTTCCTTCGAAACAAAGGGTCCTAAGGGTCGCAGTGTATGTTAGACTGTTATTCAGCTGCAGCACGAAAACTTTCATAAGGCGATGCAGAATTGATAGTAACAACTTTCATAGTGGAAAGCAAAATTCTTAGTTTCGACGTTCTCCACAATGATCGCCACACAATACCATCGATAGATGCCTCTAAGTTGACTGTCTTTTCATGAACATACACACGTTTAAGATGCTTATTTAAAGTTCAATATCCTAAAAACGTTCGTCGTATTAAAGGTATAGAAGTGTTGATTGCAATGATGCTGTCGAGATGATTGCGCCGATTCCCGCTCCGTGCAATTTAAGGCTCTAAATCATTGATGACGTTAGCGTCTGCGCAACGGCTACCGATAAATAAAACCATACAACCGTGCAAACCGATTAGTTTAACAAGAGAACCATTAATTTTTAACTGCAATACAGCTTTTATAAAGCTATTATACCAATGAACATTAATTAGAATGTATTTTGTACTGAAGTAGTACTTACCCAGGAGCTTATTTGACTTATAAAAGAAAAATAAGGTCACATTTAGAGTAGATGGTATTATTCTTTCTTAATCCAAAAATATGGCAATTTTTTTTTATTGTACAAAAAACTATTAGGAACATTATCATTTACATAAATAAATGTGATTTCCTCTAAGGAGTAGGCAGAGGTGTACTGTACTGTAAAAAATAATGGACTATGAACAAAGTAGGTAGATTTGATGTGTAGTGAACATTGAGTTAATATTGTTAGTACAATATTAACTCAATGGTAGTGAACGACTTACGTACCAATAATCTTACAAACAGGGGATGCTGAAGATCAAGAGAGGTGGAAAAGCTCGCGCTCGTGGCCCCGCGGTCTCAGTGGTCTGTAAACGATCACTGAGTTACGAAACTTTCACTATGACTGGTCCTCGGATGGGTGACAACTTTATGGCATTTACATTTGCGAGCGTTTCCGTGCTTCGGAAGGCACGTTAAGCCGTTGGTCCCGGTTGCCAGTAAAATGGCAGTCGTTAAGTCTGGTTGAAGGCCTTATGGGCGGCTTGATCAATTTCAACAGCAGGTAGCCACAACCTGCGTCTGTCTATTTCAACACGGCAATGGGCTCACCACCTATTACGTGGGACAGGAATCCACACGGTGAAAAGTGGATAAGGGGATAAGGCATGATGGATATTTATTTATTTATTACAATGTGGTACAATTCGAGTTTAAAGTTTTTATCTATATTAATATTATAAAGTTTGTGATGTTTAAAATTTGTGAGGTTGTAAAATCAAATCTCGAACCATTTTGAAAATTCTTTTATTTTAGAAAGGTGTATTATCCCTATAGGTTAATACATTACGGGCTACTTTTTATCCCGGTATCATGTTCCTGTGGGAAACGGTAAAGTTACCTGCATAGGTATACATATATTTTGTTTGGCACTGCTAATAAGTACAAATATTAAGACATCTGTACCCTTTAAATTATAGTTTTAAAAATATATTTTCTAAAGAAATTGATATACCTAAGAAGTAAGAATAGTAGCGCATTAAATTAATATTCTCATTTTAACTTCCTTACATTGTTGTGTAGCTCTTGTAGGATTGAGGCATGAACCAGGCGAATAATCGATTCTCCCCGGTTTGTGGCATGAAATCGGGCGCGCGCTCTCATTTACAATCGATCGCCATTTACTCGAACACCTGATTCGATTACACGAACCCTTATACTATAAATAAATCGATGCTGACTCAATACCGTTTTAGACATGCTAATAAAAGTTTTTGTAGGGAATATTTTTTGTAGAAGTTTAGTTGAGTCTAAGTATAGTCTAATACTAATAAATTATTATGGATTCTAAGCTGTTACAAAATGTAATTTAATACAAAAACCACAGTAGTTCAATTCAATTGTTAGCCTTAATGACATTTTAATGGAAGATTGAAATTATAAAACTAAATATTTTTGGACATTTTTTTATACAGCGCCACTTAGCACTTACAGAATGTGCATTTCAATATTAATTTTATCTATACAGCAAGTTAGGATATATTTATCTTATTACTTACTGACCCGCCCGGCTTCGCCCGTGACATACTTCGAACCCCGTAGCACCCATTTAATCCCGTCGTTTATTAATTTTACGATAATGTATGAACATTTTCCAAATTACTTGATTACTTCTCCGCTCTCAAGTACATTTTTTGATATTGCCATATCGCCTAAGATATTCATTTAATTTGCATAGTGTTAAGGGACAAAATAATCTTCATAAAATGCTGAAACCAACTAACATATTAAAAATTATAAGGATTAATAATGTATTTTTGTAAATAGCCTTTAAATTACCTCTTTATTATTACTGGTTTTTTTTAAAGTATTAAAATGGATATAGTACGTTATCCATAAGAGATAGACATATACCGTCGCGGACTTTTTTGTAGACCTATATTAGATACACAATTCCTCAATACAATATTTTGTTATATCTCAAAGAGTTTAGGCAGCGTTTTCGTTAAAAGCTACCAGACGGCACATTTTTTCCGACACCGCCAATATATATCGTTATAATTAAGATAATGTAAACAAAAACTTAACAAAATATACATTAAAATCTTCTATAAGAATCACTCTATCTATTTCAAAAAACCTGCATCGCAATTCGTTGCGTAGTTTTAAAGATCTAAGCATACATAGGGACAGACAGCGAAAAACGACTTTATTTTATAATATGTAGTGATAATGAAAATTATACAGTAGATATTCTGTTTGGTCATTGTCATATTTTCCCGAAAAATAGTTAGGTACTCAAAACAGTAAAACCAATCAATCTGCCTAGGTGGCGCAGTACTACGTTTTTACGTTAATTTGGAGTTTGGGTGTTTACTATGTATAATATGTACTTGTATGTATTTAGAGATATATCAGTATGGATATCAATAGTCTAGGTCCCATAGTACAAGCTTATAGCTTAGTTTGGGCTAGATGGCGCTGTTAATAAGTGTCCCACAATATTTATAAATTTGCAGTTTATCTCGGTAAAATGACAACACACTATAAAATTAAGACAATATTTGAAATAATAAGATAGCGTTATGTAAATAGAATATTATATCAAAATATATCAAATATGACAAAAAATCCTATACATATTTTGACAAGAAATATTTCTGTACTTCTTTGCATTCTATCATAGCAATTTATAGCCTACCACAATGCCTGTTTCCTCGATATTAATATCAACATTAATTGTATCCCCATATCCTGACAATAAATGTCACGTCCACTGGCGCCTAGGACAGGTACAAAACTATAAAAATACAAATACAAAAACCGTCAATCCACACAGAAAGGTGAAAAAAAAAATTAAATTTATAACAGCCCGGCCACCGGTATAAAAATCCTTAAAATACTATTTTCCTTACAAAATTTAGTGATATGTCAAACTTGTTCGACATAACAAATAAAAATATACGAAATACTGAGAAAAAAAATATACTGGTCTCTTTGGGTTATTGCTAAAACAAGAGAAGGTTACCATATCAATCAAGACGTTGACAAAAGTGTTTTTTTTTCTCCTTGTGCTCAAGCTGTGGTCAAAAAAAAAGGTCCGTGTTTATGGAAATGTAATAAAAGAGAGGCGATCGTTGTGTGAACTTTACAAGTGTAGCTTCACTTGTAGCAGATTAGCTTTTTAGCATTTCAAGCTGATTGTTTTATTATTACTAAATTGAAATGAATTTTCATTACTTTTATGTGATGTTATTATAAAATATTTTGAAGCGCTCGTGGCCCCGCGGTCTCAGTGTTCTGTAAACGATCACCGAGTTACGCAACTTTCACTATGGCTGGTCCTCGGATGGGTGACCACTTTGTGGCATTTACATTTGCGAGCGTTTCCGTGCTTCGGAAGGCACGTTAAGCCGTTGGTCCCGGTTGCCAGTAAAATGGCAGTCGTTAAGCCTGGTTGAATGCCTTATGGGCGGCATGAAAAATTTCAACAGCAGGTAGCCACAACCTGCGTCTGTCTATTTCAACATGGCAATGGGCTCACCACCTATTACGTGGGACAGGTAAATCCACACGGTGAAAAGTGGGCATATAATATGCCTCTGCCACCCCTTCGGGGATAAGGCGTGATGGATATTTATTTTATTTTATTTTATTATAAAATATAAAAAACAATTTTTGTATTACTGTTGTGGTTTCGGTTAGTTTTTACATTAAAAGTGTCTCATTATTAATTAATGCAGTAACGCTCAGAGGTGTTGTGGTGAGTTTAATAGGTCCTAAAACACCTCCATTAGGGCAGAAAGGTAGCCGAGGAGTTTTTAGTGGGTATTCCCAGCACCACCACGATCAGGTGCTGGGCGACCCCCACACAAGCCCATTGCTAGCCGGCAGTGGGTAGTCTGTAAGCGGATCTCTCCTCGTATAATTAAAAAAAAAAGTTAGTGCAGTAACGAAAAACATTATTTGAGCACCATAGCGTTAATTTTCACCAATTAATAACGCCATATCCCTGACGGGGTAGTCAGAGAGGACAGATCGCCAGACTTCGCGATCCATGCATACTTCTTTTGCTTCTTGTAGATTCATATATCGCTTAATTACGTTAAACATATTTATCAGTTATCGATTAACCAATTAATACGTTTTACACTAATCATAATCAAACCTCAACTCTATTTCTCTCTAACCACCACACCAAACATATATACAGGTAGGTAGAAAAAGGTAGGTTAAAGCATGTGAGGAGTTAAGAACGTCAGTATGACAGACCCCTGGCCCCCTGCCGCGGTACAGTCCCGTATGTCACTCACTACATGAGACGTCAGCTAACGTTTTTTGCGTCAAGTTACAAATCAACAATGTTTTTAAGTTTACGACGTCATTATTTTACTAACAAGATATGCAATGCAATGATATGCAGGGTTACCTTCATACCAAAAACTCGAAATGACGTTTAGATAACCAGACTAATGTGATATGTCTATTGTACTATGCAAAACTCGTACTTCAGAAAAAGATAGTCATAACTCATAAGAGCGCAATAGTTTACTTGCTATGAGACAATATCCTTTCTCTATTCAGCTACCAATTTGAAACTTCCATTTTATATATTTCGGCTTTATACAGTGTCATAGTTACAATAGTCAGAGATTTTCCATCTTAATCAGCTGTATAAGGTCGTATTGGATATATTTTACCCTTCCAGACCTCGAAAGTCAACTTTTATGTCTTACAGGCGTGAGAACAACAGGCCTATTTAAAAAAACCATCTATTTATTGTCAATTATCTTACTTTCTTACAAAGACCAAACAGACAACAAACAAACGTCGTAGAGCTAAAATATCATAGAGTTACTTCGAATATTGGCACTATATTTTTTTATTACCAATACCTACTTTTTATTACCCAACCTCATCAAATCCTGTGACAGATGCTTTTTATTCGAAGTAAAAATTAATATTAATAAAATTTTATTTAAATATATATAATCAACTTACCCTAATTTATGTATCTAAATTCAAAAAGTACGAGTAAAATGCTTAGGTATGATCATTATTTAAGAATCTCACTTTAATTATATGTGTTTAACTGTATGTTTATAATCGGTTCTAATGGTAAACGAAGTGAGGATGTTTTGGATTCGAAAGAGAAGTCAAACAGAAATCTTTCGCTAAATCTTGCACTTTTATAAAAACTCTCTTAATATTTATTATCCACTTTAGTACCTACTAACTTTATTGCCTAGCAAATCAGAAAGTGTTGTATTCCATCATAGCGTGCCGCTAGTATAGGTGCAAGTTTTTTAAAAATCGCTATATGTACGCATGTACGATACAACACGATATTTATCAATATTAATTCTAAAATGAAATATATCCGTTATGTGGTTACGTTTTAGGCTTCTGTTTAACAGATAATATGCTATTTACTCTTGAATTATACTACAGAATATGAGGTAAACAAAGCTTGCAATTTAAAATTTATCATTAGTTTAAGTGTAACTTGTCACAGTGTCGCTACGACTAAAGTAGCAAAATCAAATTATACGTTTGGTATCTATGTGTACAACGATTTAAAAAAGGAAAAATACGCTAAACATTTACAGCACTAAAAAAATCCCGAGTCTTATCCCCATATCTTAATTCTCAATTCCCAAAGGAGAATTGTAGTTGGTCCCGTGTTTTATCTTGCGCTTGTCCCAGTTGCATCTCGCGACGCCTGGGGTCCGCCTTCCTACTTTTTCTCGTCCACTTCGCACGGTCGTCGGCATTCCCTATAGTGAAACCTTTGGCACGCATGTCATCCTTTACGACATCATCTTGGGTCTTCCACTCTTACCGGGACCCGGCGGGGCTGACATCGTCGTTTGTATCGTGTTTAACCGTTTCTAAATAGGAAACAAATGACATTTCACCAGTTTTCCGTCTATGCTTTCAAGAACATTCGGTTCAAGGAAGGAGGTACAACAATTTTTATGTATCATTTTTATCAGCGTATCGGTATTCAAAGAGACGACAGTGGTATATTATTTGTTTAAAATAACTAGATGACAATCGATTATTAATGTATTATGTTTATTTAATTTTATCATATTTTGTACAACCTTTGACCACTCAAATTAATATTTTACTAGTGGTAAACGATGCTTACTCTATCCTGTCTATGCTACGGCTAAGTTCATGAGTAGATAAGGTAAAAGAAAAAAACGTTGTGTTAGGACTACTTAAATAGGAGTCACGCGCTTTAGGGCTCTTGTTTATGAAATAATATAATTAGGTCATTACTTTTTACTTGTTTTTTTTTTTTTTTTTTTTTTTTTTATATCTAGCTCGCCAAAATGACGCCGTTCGCCTGATGGAAAGCCATGACGACATCTAGCGAATTGAGGGGCACTCTCTTAGTCTACATGACTACTGACAGCGTCCCTCAAGTTGGCGGCCCAATGATGTGCCACTTCACGCTCCGCTTGAAGAACCCGGGATTGTAAGAGGAATATATATAAAACTTAGATCACAGTTTTATTGAAATACAAGTTAATCCTAGTTGATTTTACAGAATTAAGATTGCTTACCTATTAATTTGTTTGCAAGAAGTTTTATTTTCTGATAGTTCCTAACCTCAAAAACAAATTAACCATATAACATAAAGACAAAAAAAAACTGCGTAACCATAAATCGAAAAATATTTTTTAAATTTTGTGGTTTCCCGCTTTTTCTCACTGGCTTAGGCCACACGTACAGTCACTATTTATTCGACGGCTCGTAGTGATCGATGACCAACAAAACTTGTCCGGCCACCGAGACAACGCAGCAACGACAGCAGACGACTTCACTACTGTTCCTAACAATCAACAATATTCTATCACCATCTTAATTTATGCAGGTATAATAATATGAATACAATTATATAAAGAGATAATATGACTAACCGACTTTTGGGCATAGACAAAAACGCTGTTCCTAGAACAATGTCAATTTTCAGATTTTGTATCGTCATATTATGGAATATATTTTTAGGTTTTAAGCTCGTTCCGCGAGCTGACATGGGAAACTAGCGAGAAATTAGTTAATCTGTGACCTCTAACTAACATTTTCACGATTAATAAATTCAAACATCGCATAAATTATCAAATGGAAAACCCATAAACCTGTCACAACACTAAGTATAAATTATTCGTAATTTATGACATCATAGCGATTAATAGATCAAGCAGACACTATGGGTCCAATTCCTGCCTCCTTATTTAAGGCTCCAGAATTCCCATTGTAATAGTATATTTGGCATCACAGCCACCCATGAATGTTAAATAGGAAAGGTTCTGTGACTTTAGTGGTACTAATTTAACTTTTAAATATTTAATACATGTATTGTTAACGTATTATGTATTCATTGTCGAGATTCTGAGCAATAAAATTAATTGAAACGAACATTTTTTGTACATCTATTTTTAACTAGTTGCTATTGATGACATGAATTTGATAACAGTTGAACGAGTAATCCTCCAGATGGCTTGCACGAGAGATTGTGCTATATGCTATAAATATGATCCACGATTTCACATACTTCGAATCAAGAAATAAATAATTTGACTGGCAGGGTTTCAAAAGTGAGTTTTACTACGGATGAATATTATAGTGCTCAATATCTGTCTATAAGAAATTACAGTTATATAGTACAGTAAATGAAGCTTTTTACAAACCAACATCCATACATTCTTACAAACTTTTGGGTTTAAAATATTATTAGGATTTATTTAAACTTCATGGTTTATGTTTCCTACAACGCACCTCATTTAATATATTATCACAAAGCCTTGAAGCTTAGGTACTATCGAAACGCTTTTATCTGTACCTCATCTATTAAATTCTGATAAGAAATTTAATAATTATGAAGAAGCCGACGAACATACGTACTACACACCTGTCAAAATCATAATCCTAGCACTGCCAGAACAAAAGTAATGGTAGCCATTACAGAGTATTGCCAGATTAGGTACTTATTACAAAGTGAATACAGTGTGTGGCCAAGTAACTATGAAAAAGAAAGTGTGTCCGTCACGGGCAGTAAGTATAACATTATTATGTTATAAAACAGTATAGAAGCCTACAACTTGAACGGAAATCGCTCTACTTCACAGTTCACGAACATACATCTACATATTTTTATAAATATTTAATACTAGATGTCGCCCCCGGCTTCGCCCGTGACATACTTCGAACTCCGCATAAAAATCTACAATAATGCATAAAAGTAGGCCCACCTGATTTGTCGACATTTATGACTACTGCTCCACTCTCTAGGGTAGTAGCGTGATGATATGCCTTTCTCGATAAATGGACTAACACAAAAAAAAATCAAAACGACCAGTAGTTCCTGAGATCAGCGCGTTCAACCAAACAAACAAATAAACAAACTCTTCAGGTATGTAATCTATACTTATATTATAAAACTTTTTATAGAGTTTGTTTGTTTGTATGGTTGAAAGCGCTAATCACAGGAACTAATGGTCGGATTTGAAAAAATCTTTTTGTGTTAGATAGTCTATTTTGAACTGATACGGGTTTAGCCGGGAGTCACCTAGTTTTCATATATACTTATTACAATTAGATCTACCATAAATATTAGCACACCTGTACTCACGTTGACCCAGTTTCGTTTTAAGAATAAGTAGGATATACTTAATTCAAATACCTTAAAATACAGGTTGAACCATTTTTCGTCAATAAACAGAAAATTAATTGAAAGTGTATATTGTTTAAATTTTTTCTATCAACTTAATACAGGAATACACACAGTGAAGTGGGTGTATAATATGCCTCTGCCACCCCTTCGGGGATAAGGCGAATACATATAGGTACTATTAACTTAAAGTTCGGGTAGAATCTTGTAACTCAATTTTTAAAGCAGATATCTTCAACCGATTGAGCTGAAATTTTGTATACACGTTGAGTTTAGGTGACAATGCATGTTTAGTTATGTGACGTCATTCTAAATCCAACATGAAGGGTCACCCAAGATGGCGGACTAGTTATTTTCAATTAGCAGCTGAAATATGGGTATCAAATGAAATGCCGCACTAAGTTTTTTATGCTTTACTTCTAGTTTTTTATACTATGGATAACAAATTAAATTATTGTTATTTTTACCGCATTTATTTTAAAAGCTCGTTGTGCTAAAAAAAAATATTAATTTATTCTACAATGAGAAAGGATTTGATTAATGCTTAAAATTTATTTACTTAGGTTCCCAATGTATGTACTGAAAATATGAAAAATATAGTGAAATATACTGTAATATTTTACAAAATAAAAACAAATAACTCATGAAACATAATCCGAAACAAAACGAAGGCTACGTCCACACCGGTGTCCACTTATACCTGTCGGCTCCCGGCTCCATCCGCAATATATTGCAGTCTATGCGCAACACGTAGCAGTTTATTGTGCGCAAACGCAGGTTTTACTGCCGCGGTAACATGAAAGTACTAACCCGTTAGGTACGATCTAGAATTATAGTAGTGCGGTACCTGTGATTAGTTATTTGATATGAGCGAAGTGAGCTCTAGATTCGAATATCGATGGAGCACTTTCCCTTGAAGTTCGTGATAAAGATTTTTAATGTTAAACTCTCTAATTGCACAAATATTAAGGAATCTAGAAACGAATTGCAATCATTACAATCATCAATAGATATTTAAACCAACCCCTCTAACCTGACGTGGTATAGTAGGTACAATCATGGTCTCCATAGCAACTGGGATTGGGATATACCTACTTCCTGCTATAGACTATTTACATCGGATCATAGTATTTTCCATTGCAATCATATAGAATTATCAAGATTTATAGAATAACTAATATTAAAAAATTTAAGGTTGTATGGACGTTTCTTCTTCTTGACGCAAAAACTACGGAATGGATTTTAATGAAACTTAACAGTAATATAGCTTATAATCAGAATAGAACATAAGCTACTTAATATCCCGGGAACAAGTTTCTGTGGTTAACGGGATCGGAAATACCTTACAATACGGGTGGAGCCTACAGAATAAAAATTGTAATCCTACCCAATAGTCTGTAATTCAGCAAGTACCTCAAGAATGTCTCGTATATTCTATATGTCAGGCATATAATATCACGGCAATTAGCAGAAGTGTATATATGTTAATATATGAACTTCTGCTAATGGCCGTGATATTACCAGAACCAGAAGGTACCTCATTTAGATCCAACTTGTTTATAGACGATGTTATTGACCTTTGCATTAAACATAATATTTAACTAAATAAAATAAAAGCTTGATACTAGCGTCCACTTACATTTCTGCCGGCTCCCGGCCTCAAAAATATACGACGCGTACCGGTCGTAACATATAAAGCTCTTTATACGACTCCTGCGCAACTTTATTACCCACCGGATAAGGTGAATTTACACGTAATATATATATGAATATTCATGTCTAAAAATATGTAAGTAAATACCTATATAGTCATAGTGTGGATATCGTCATGGTTTAGGTATTAGGGTCGGCAGCGCAAATGTAACACCTGGTGTTGCTTTGCCATAGGCTATGTGTTTTTTTTACGTGTTGAAATCTTATGACAGACTCCTAACGACATAAACAACATGGTGCAGTTCTCGGAAGAATTGCATTTTTTGGTAGTCAAAAACAACAATTCTGGTTATATTCAGTGGTTCTATTTTGTCATATTAGGAGACTACCAAGTTTTGAACCAACCGCAATGGAATTGATATAGAATAGAAATAAAACTACTTTTTACCGTACTGTACTTTTTTTGTTTTTTTTTTCGTGTGGAAATCCTCATGGATGCTATACCGACTAAACCCACACGTTTCCCTTCATCTGTCTATAGATAGAAGATAGCCCCAGGGCTCCTGACAGACTTAGTCCGCTACAGCAGGCTCGTTCAGGGGGGGTTCAGGTGTTATCTCAGTTTTAGTTGTATTTTGTTTGTTTGTTGGCTTCTCGGTAGTGAAACCTGGGTATGTCAGAAGATGCATAAAAGTAAGTTAAATGCTGTGGAGATGCGATCACGGCGTAACTTTGGCCGTCCATATACATAATGAAGTGATACGCAAAATGGCAGGTTTGAATGAAAGTGTCAGCGTTAAGCTGGAAAAGGGTGTGCTACGTTGGTTTGGACACGTCCAACGAATGAGTGAGAAACGATTGACGCGATATTGTGTGAAAGTAGAGGGTACAAAACATATCGCAAAAATGTACTTATTACTATTATTATATCATGCTTTATATATTGGTAATGTAAATTTAATTAATAGAGTCGACTGGTAATGCAAGAGATGATGGCAAGAGACCGGACGGTATGAGTTTGATTCCATGGAAGATGGGCCGGGTGCTGGTATGGGATGCAACCTGTTTAGACACGCTGGCCCCTTTCTCATCTACATGGAACCCACAACAGAGCTGGTGCGGCTTGTGAAGCCTAGGCTCCGAATATGATTTTGACCCATTCGGTGTCGCGAGACCCTTGCTCCGGGGGGTCCTAGGACTACAAGGCTTTTTAAAGAAATAGCAAAAAGGTTAGTCGACATCACAGGAGACCGAAGAGCTGGCAGCTACCTAAACCTATCGGAACCTTGCCTAAAGGGACTCCTTATTTTAATATATTTTAAATTATCATATTTTAAGGTTATTTAATAATTTGTTGTCAATGTATGTTTTATGTATTAAAGTAAGTCTTTGTTAATCTAATATAATCTTGTAATGTTAAATTAAACAAGTTTGAATACTTTTTGATAAATGTACGAAACGAATAAAAAGTTTCTTGTATTAATATTAACATACAATGATGATCAAAATGTAATGAACATTTCATTTAAAAAAAAAATGTTTTTATTTTCTTGTGTATTCCCACCACCTTTTAACAAGTAGGTGAAATAAATTTACTTATAGTCGTAACTCGAATACCAAAACAAATAATAAATACATTTTACATGTAAATTTACAATTGTTTCGGATGATATAGCGTTGTGCATAATATTATATTATATTATATTATACCTATGAAATAAAGCGCTCAGATCATCAGCACCCGCAAACAAAGCTTGCCGCCAGTTCTAAAATATAATATTAATTACAATCTCGAGTCTGTACAGTAATAAATTAAATAATTAAAGAATAAAATCCTTATTTCACTTAAATAACTACACGAGCAAAACTGATATTAAGACTTCAAATATCTTGTATTCCTAACATGATGTTTTATATTAAAAAAAAATGCAAAACATATCATTACTTTGAATCTCTTAATCAGAAACAGTAAAACAAAATCTTCAGACACCTTAAAAAAATAGGTAGCAACAGAAGTCTAATGAAAATAAAGATATCTGCAACTAGTAACACGAATTCAGCAGTCCATTATAAATGTATAATTTAAATACGTACTTACTTAACTATCACGCCTTATCCCTGAAGGGATGGCAGAGGCGTATTATATGCCCACTTTTCACCATATGTATTCCTGTCCCACGTAATAATGTATGTAGTGGTGAACTCATTGCCGTGTTGAAATAAACAGATACAGGTTATGCCTACCTGCTGTGGAAAATTTTCAATCCACTCATAAGGCCTTCAACTTGACCTAACTACTGCCATGTTACTAGAAAGCGGGACTAACGGCTTACCGTGTCTTCCGAAGCACGGAAGCGCTCGTAAATGTTAATGCCACAAAGTGGTCACTTATCCGAGGACCAGCCATAACGAAAGGTGCTTAACGTAGTGATCGTTAACAGAACACTAAGTCCGCGGGACCATGAGCGCCTCTATGTATCATTTATATACTAAACCATAAAACTGAATTAAAGAAGCGCTCGTAGTGTAGTCCCGCTAGCTGACGTGTTCTGTAAACGATCACTGTGTTAAGCAACTCTTAGTATGGTTGTTCCTCGGATAAGGTTACGAGGGTTTTCGTGCTTCCCGAAGACATAAAGCCGTTGGTCCCTGATGCCAGTTACATGGCAGTCGTCAAGACAATTTGAAAGCTTAAAAATTTATAAGCATGTCGCCACAACCTGCGCTTGTCCATTTCAACACGGCAATGGGCTCACCACTCATTACCGTAGGTAGGTATTCAATGAAATGTAGGCATTTGGTACGAGTATATACCTCTGCCTATCACTTCGGGGATAACGGCAAAAATTGCACACCAGCGGCTCCGTACAAAACTACACATGTGTTTACTTGCCATTATTGTTCTTGCTTATTTTACTAATTAATTTGTGAAATATAGCCTCCTAGATTATGCAAACGCTAATATTTCTAGTGCACAATTGTTTTAGTACAAGGCTACAAACCCATATTAGGAAAAATAATTGCATTTTGTCCACACTCTTGAGTGCTTATTGTATTACAGTTTCCCACTTGATTTTCTAATTTATGTCAAGTGCAAATGTAATAAGCTGGTTTAATTATTATGAATATTATTGTTTTAAATCATTGTTGCAGTGAGCATTAAGTGTATTGTCCAATTAGTTACAACAAGGTCGATGTTTCCTAACACAGTTAATTGCCAACACTCTCCGTGTAACAATTTTGTTTTAATTAATTCTATGAAGGCATTTGCGGTAGATTGATGTTTAAATTATGCCATCTTCAAACGAGAACTGGACGCTGAATCTGTGTAACATCGGTAGTAGCAGAGTAGTAAGAGTTAAATTACTAATTAGTATTCAAATTTCTTTATGCTATGCTGAGTAAACTCCGTTTTATAAGTCCCTTACCGCGTATGCTTATGGTTGTAGAATAAGCTTCATGGGGGTCTTGCAAGGTGTTGGAAACATCCATAGGCTACCATGACCACTTTCGATTAGATGCAGATCATTTTGACCATTATTTTTTACTAGTAGAGTACGTATGTGGCATCTTACTATTAAAATTAATATTGAAATATAATAATTGTAAAAAGATACTACTTTTTACTATTATTGCGTTTTTCTAAGCGACTTTTATATTTCAACCCTCTGTGGGCGTTTTTGCAGAACTATACGCTTACATGTGAGGTGAGATTGATCTTAAAAGTCATTGATGAATTTTTATTTATCTACAGTTACTTTTGAAAGTTCATCTCTCTTTCATGAAGCACAGGATAATTCAATATAAGTAGAATGCGACATATTTCTGTTTCACCTCACGGTGCCGAGACGGAGAGAGACACTTAGGTACAATCCATGTTTTAAAGTCGCACAAAGAGCTACGGAGAAAGCAATTATTTTAGGAATTGACTCCGAAATAAGGCGCTAAATTATATTATTAACAACAGCCCCACATCAACTGTCGGGCCACGACCTACTAGGCTTGATCAACTTGCCTGGTTAAAGGATCATCTTCACCCCTTCCTCCATTTACTCTTAACTACATCTCTCTGTAGCTGACTACGTAAACATTAGATTCAATAATAAGCAAATATATATCATCCTATAACTCCATCTTTACCCCTAAATAATGTTATACGAATCAATGTCTCTCGTCTTAATTAGAGACATTCTTTGCATCGGTCAACGACAATGGTGAGCATAACTAGGCATAAACATTATATAGGTTTTCCCACAACGAAAATAAAAGTTAGTATTCAATCTTTCTCGTAACGTATTAACTGTATATCTCTACAGTACAGTGAATCTAAATATTAAAACCACGTTACCGACATCCGGGTTTAAAAACCATGACTCCACGTTCACTCTACAATATAACTATTGCTGAAAACAATGGTACTCGGACTCACTGTATCAATTTAAGTAATCGTTAAAACAGAAATGTTCATTATGCACGTGGCCCACGGCCATGCCAGATTGCTGTTGGTTGCAATGAAATCATAACACCGAGTATTACGTAATTTGGCCAACAAAAGCCAAATGTTCCGAACCATTCCGCTAGTTTATGTCTGTGAGACGGGTATTAAGGCAAATAGTAGGTACAATTGCGCGCACGGGCCACTCGTTAGGGAACCAGGCGGACGTGACACCGCTGGGCCTGTATATCGCATTGTTTCAGTTTAATGCGGACCAACCTTAGATTAAATGTTAACTGGCAAGATTTATGGCGGTCATGCGGATAGCTGGCCGGTGAGGTCTTTCGTTGAAACGTTCAACTTTCATAAAGCCCAATTTGTGGGAGCGGTGTCGTGCTCGGACGTGCATGCTCCGCCTTTTTATTGCTGCCCCTTAACTGTAAACAACACCCATTCTTGTGGAGATTGTCTCCATATGCTATTTGTAGATGAAGGAATTTTATCTCGAGAACGTAATATTGTTTTACGCATTGTTGGTAACAAAGCACCAAAACAACAATAAAAACGGGCAGTTATTGTTCTTTTTTTTATAAACAAGCAACTTTGTTTGGCAAACGAGCAAACTGCTCCTCTGTTTAAAAGTGATCACCATAGTCTATGGAAATTTGCAACACGAGAGCTGCTACCACCTTTTTAACATTGACGTTGCCTACCCTATTGCCGTGTGAAATTATTCAAGCCTTCAACTAGACTTAACGACTATCATGTTACTGGTACAGTCAGCCTTAGAAGTAGATAAACACAATCAAAAAGTACAAAAAAATTAAACTTGCATGTATTTTCATCATTTTTTTAGCACAGAGGCCTTAAAGATAATTCAATTTAATTATATCAAATTGTTTAAGAACTCGTTTAAAATAGTAAGATCGTGATAGTACTGAATCCTATATTTAGATTTTAGATTTATAGATAATGTGCTGCTATACTTAGCGCTTCGTTTGTGTTTTTCATTGTTTTCATTTCTTAAAGGTATACGACTCAAAGTGACGGATGAGTTCTAAATGATAATGAGCAAACCCATAATACTAGCTGATAATCGTATTGAGGTACTGTAACAGTGAGATTACAAATGCGCATATATTAGTGTAAGATTGATTGAGATTAACGAATCGAATCGAACAACGCAACAATCGTCTGAAAACTAATTAACACGTGATATATGTTATGTGATGGAAGTTTTTTGTGCGGTTAAAACATCGTTAAACTGTAAGTGCTATGTAAAACCAAGTTGAAGTTAAAACTTGTCCAGATAAATTGATTTACATCTTGACTCGTTGAAAAGATTTGAGAACTAAGTTATACTTCAAAAGACACTTTCCAACTGATATTAACTACAGAAGTAAAAAGTTTGTTTTGTTTTAAAAATAATAATAAAATATATTGTAAAGAAGCTAAATTGAAAAGGGTGCGATGCTGAAATCGTTTTATATGGACAAGTGTAAAACGAAAATTGGTCGGATTCTTACACTCACCAATCTTCGCTTGGGCTTGATTAGAGGTCGATTCTGTCCGTTCATCTTGTAGTAGAGACCGCATGCGTTACATAGATAGTGGCCCGTACCATCCCGCCGCCATAGTGGTGTGCTAGTGGCGCCACAGTTGACGCACTCTCGACCCTCTGTTATTAAAAAAAAATACAACTGATTAAAGCGTAAAGTGCTAAAGTCTAAGATGATTGTAAATTTAGAAACAGTACAAAAAAATATCTTATAACAATGTAATATTTTACATTCATATTCGACGTTATGTTTTTGTAACTTCATAAATTAAAACCGTTTGATTGGAAAGATAACTCGTAACTTAGCAAAGTAAAATAAGTATTTAAATGTAAATTTGAAGTTAGATTTTAAATTATAAGCATAAACAGCATTGTAAATTTAAATAAAAGATCTTAACTTAGTGAAAACCAAGCAAAATAATTACCAAAAACAAATTCATTAATTTTGAAGAAAATAAAACTAATGCACCAAAACCATTGTTAATGTAGCATTGTATGGTAGCGGGTTTACCTGTTTCCTGGCAGGCTGGGAAAGATGACAGAAAATCACATTCAGAAACATTACGAATAGAATTTCACTAACAAAGCATGCAACGCCAAACACTATGTAGACTACATCACTCTTCATACATGTTTATCTCCGCATCAACATAATTGCAATTACTACGAAATATATAGTAAAATATTCAATTAACTAGGGAAAGCGCAACGAGTTTCACTTTGAAGAAAAAATATCAAGATTTTTTACACGCAAAGGAAAACTAAGAGAAAGTAACGCTAGTGTTTAAGAATAATGGACGTGTGTAAAACGCCCTTTAAATTATTATTTAGAATATTATTTAGATGTTCCCATTACTTCTAAATAATATCATAAATTAAAAACTGTTTAAAATTCTACAAAATTGTTTATTGACTCATTGCGTATGAGATTAGCATGAATTTCTTTTTTCAAGTAGTTCACGACTCTTAAAATGTTTTTGACTTCAATTTTCGTTAGCCTTTACAATACTAATACTTTCATACATTATAGCCCTTCATAATGAATATTAATCTTCTTGTAGATATTAAGTTAAAACAAAAACATGTTGCTACACAAAATTACATTTTGCAAAAACATCGGCGAGCGTCTATCAACAAACAGAGCGGAACCAGAGCTATAAACTATTACCCACAACATGCTAATTTTCTCTCTATATAATTGTATGTACGTTCGTCTAAAACCATTTCCTACGCAAGCGATCGTACCTCATCCATGAACAGTTGAATTGCAAAGCTTCATAATCGAATTAAAAAGTAAAGTTTTAACACGAATATAAACTACAATAGACACCTAATACATCAAATTAATCAAGCGATGAAAAAGTATGAATCAAAATGCACCGTTAGTAATTAATTCATGCGTTAAGTTCACTAACATGCAGTTTCTGACCCCAAGATGAGAGCCGTCCTCCGGGAAAGTGTAAATATCGTTCAATATCACAATAAGCAATTTGAACAAAGTGCTTACATGGTTAGTGAGAGGATGTGTTCACAATTCACATGTGGGATGCGCGTGCGCCGCCCATAATCTTATTCTAAACTCGATTACACGATCGATGATTTACAGAAATCGAATTTAAAAGCTTATTACACCTTCGAATCCTCTAGAGGGGCGTTCGATCACACTACCTACAATCAGCGTGAGAAAATCTGCGGACACGTGACATACGCCCGCACGCACCGCACTATTGATTACTTTATTTGTATAGAACTGGTTTCTAGAGATTATATCAATTGGAAGTGTATCGATACACATCGCAATAATTATGGATCTAGATAATAATATGATTATTTAAGTCCCTAGACGTACGAAGACATAGACAGCAGCGCACTGAATAAATAAATAAACAGACACTCATGCAAGGGAAAGTATTCGTGTATCCGATTGAAAACATACGTTAAACGATCAAAAAATGTTTTACGAGCTTTAGGCAGTATAGTCATTCATCTTTTTTTATGTAAAAACCAGATCAAACCCGGCAATTAAATCGCCCGGACCCTATCGAAAACTTATTGCGATCGAACCGACGACTCACTTTTTGGTCTAACCCTTTATATTTTTTGTAACATCGATAAAACCTGTAATTTGTATCGAAGATTGTAATAAATAAACACCAATAACGATTATTAGGAAAAAATAACAGGATATTATTTGAGCCGCAATGTTTTATAGTAGTGTCTCTCACCAGAGACGTATTCAGTTCATTAGTAACGTCTCTATTGGTAAAAACGTTTGTGAAAGCAAGCGCAGCCGCGGGCGTCGACGTTTCTCAAGATTTACAGCGGCCAGCCCCTCATACATCGACATTACACGTATTATTAAAGAGAACACTGCTCTGATTAATTACTGTACGATTTAATTGTTCGATCCAGTTAAATGGTAACGTTTTAATACATTCACACTAAGAGTTATTTCTTAATTTCCCCGACAAAGCGACGTAGGTACCTATCTACTCCACTCGCACATGATTTAGACAGCGAGCAAAGAAATCAGTGTAGCAATAACAAAACAAATCTAGATAGAAAATATTCTACACCACTGCAAAAGTCTAAGCGAAAATATCTAGTGTTTATTCAAAAAAATTAGAATGCGGCTCGCTCTTTATTGCCCCGAGTGACATGCGGTCGTGACGCGGCAGAGTTACGTGACCACGATAAAAGATTTTCATCTACCATATTTACGTTGGCGAGTGGGCGGTTTTTATTTTTCAAGAGTCTTAGGGCAAGCGCACTCTGTGCCCGTCAAGGACTCGCAAAGTTTTCACACGCTCTCACGCGTAGGGAAAACATTGGAGAATACGCGACACGGTGCGACTCCGCTGAGAGTGCACTTCGCGTACTGCCACATCAGCACTTTTGACCTCTTGGAACTATTGAAGCGTTGGATCAGACGTTCATACCCATTATATGCCGATCAAACCGCGAAGGAAAAACGCCGACGTAGTCACGTATCACGTTAATGTGCATCAGGGTAATGTAATTTAAATGAAGGACTAATTTGATCTCGTGTACCGTGACGCACTCTCTCGGCGCATCGGCCCATCAACACGTAACGGTGAAGCTATTTTGCATACAAACCATTAAATTATTGCTCAAAACTTATTCTTTGTTGCGCCACAGAGGCTGTTATTACGATTTAATTATATGGCTGTATGCAAATAGAAAAATTTAATGGAAGCTGATGGTCTCGCTCGAGGTTTATTTTTATTGAGCATTGTGTTGCCAGGAAATATTTTGAAAGCTAAATTTTACAAGTCATCGAATAGCTAATTCTACTTCACTACAGTTTGAACAATATAATAGTTGGCGGTCATGTGGAAGATGGGAAATAACGATCGCTGCAGACGAGACTGCAACCGTCGCGTCAGCGAGCGTAACATTTGCATTCGATATTAACATACTGAGATATAATTACACATGACGAGGTATGCAATGTCGGACGGTAGCGGTTTGCACTGAGCGTAATGTAATTATTCCACCGGTCATGTTCCTCGACTACCGAACACGCATCTAACGACCAGTCCATTACATTTTTTGCTATAAACGTTGGATTGCGGTTGGATTTGCATGAACCGCTCCAGAATTCCCTACAAGCCAGTTAGATAATGAACATCTATGTCCTCTAATTTTATATGTAATTAATTTAATCGCTGCGGCTGTACGGATGTACGACGTAAAATGCAAATTTCGTTGATGCAATTGTAGTCAACAATACTGGCCAACAGACCGTGACGTCTGAACATACCTACCGACACTAACTTTGTACAATAAACTTGAGAGCATTCATTAGTGGTTGTATATGTATACGTTGGATTAAATAAATTGATGTAACTAGAAACGTAAGTTGGTAGAACGTTTATCATTTTTTAGTTTGTAGGAGGTCGGTAGAAGTGATTGCTTGTAAAAATAATAACATATTAAGAGTTGCTCCGTCCTCATTCCTGATGTCCGCCGGCCCGTGGCGCTACGCTGGTGCTCGTCGCTAATATAATTAGTTGTGCAACCGTGGTGCATTCGTGTTGCTGCAACTACTAGTGTTTTGCATGTAAATAAGCAAAATAACGCTATATAAATACATGCATTTTTAATTTCACGCGTTACATCTTCCTTTACCTATACCGGGGAAAATTGGGAATACTCTCAGAGAAGAGGTTGTTGTCAAAGAGATTTGTAACGAGGCTCACACTAATAGGAACCATTTCCTATCATTTCACACAGAAAACTATCTTGGACTTCTACAGACTCGACGACAAGTGTAGCAATAGCCCTGGGAATATTCTCAGTGAAGAGATTGTTATTAAATTAATTTGTAATGAGGCTTACACTTATAGAAACCGTTTTCTAGCAGAATGAGAGCAACATCAGCTCCTACAGCATTTCACACAGAACACTATCTCTAGAACTTCTACAGACTAAAAGATAAGTGTAGCAATAGACCGTGTTGCCAAAATTTCATTTTTTATCACACAATTTTGTTAATGTGTAGCCTATTATTCGTGTATTCGATTCTGAATTCAAACAAGAGCAACTCACAATTCGAAGCTTAAATCGACAGAACAAAGCACCACGGTCGAATATATTGGCACAAAATCATTGAATAATTTGAATACCGCTTAAGTGAACGGAACATTGTTTTAGAAAGTGTTGAATGGGAACTATTAAAGAAATAAGCGATATAATAACAGGTTACTATTGATACTGGCCGTTTATTATTCGTATTGCCCTTTCCATGACATTTTTCAAATATGAACTGCATTTTAGATCACGATTTTTCGATTGCTCTATTTAAATGCTGCGGTTTAGTTAATCTCGTATCATTTATACAGAGCCAGTTTTAAAAATTGATTTACACTTATTTTACTATTTGGATAGAAAGAGACTTTCTAGGCCTACCTTTTCTAGTTCTACTTTCAAAATATTTTCCATACAAATATGCCGGTTACAATTATTTAATAAATAATCTGATCTTGAACACGAATACCAGTACACCACAGGTTAGAATCCTACTTTTTTATTACTTATCAATCACGCCCTTATTCATGAAGGGATGGCAAGATAAGATAAGGCATACATTTGAATTCAAATACATATTTACATACCATGTTACTGATAGTATTGGTTTTGATATTTCTTATCTATATAATGGATATCTATTGTAGTGGAGAAAAGATTTGTCACCCAATTCAGGGGAAAACGAAGAGGTTTTCTACATTTCATAAGGATACCGAAAGATATGAACAATCTATATATGCAGTGCTTTTGGTTAATAGGTAACAGGTCAACTAATTTGACTTATAAAAGTAGCGTTACTAATAAAGTTAACGTATGGAAATTCTCATTGATATTATGTCAGACTCGAACTTTCTAGCGTCGGGCGCCCTAAAGTACTCGTCATAAGGATGTCCCAGGGAAATTAAGTAGTCTTTTTTGTTGTTATAGAAATCCAAAGGTATGCTATGCTTCTACGGACTAAAACCACAGTTACCTTTCTATCTGTCTATGGCCAGGAGTCCCGGACGATCCCTCGGAAGGATAGCCAGTCAGACTAAATCTATTTCTCATACACACATTTTTTTCTTTTTACAAAGCGGGTAGTACAAGAGCCTATGTTATGTCGATCTTTTGAGGAGGTTGAGCATCAATAGACTCGGATGATGATTATGATAATTGAATGTTAAGTACTTGTTAGAAAAACCTTTTAACCAGGTAAGTAGAACCAAAGCTAGTTATCAAGTGTATAATGAATCCGTTCTAATATCCGCGTGTGCTATAACGGACAGAAGGCTCGAGGTCAAGCGATCGCAGGCAACAATGGAATGGTCCACATCCGGGCGTACTACATTATCATAAAACCGTTTCCACCAAGGAACTGCCACCTAGCGGACGATTTAACAACATACTGTATGTAATACTTATGCCATAATACATCCCTATAAAACCCATAAATAGTATAATAAAATGTAATAAATTTGTTTCCTTTTATCTCATTCTCTTTTGCAAAAGTTCAATAATCATATTATCCCAATAATGAGGTTTGTTGAAATTTGGTAAGATGTTTGCTACTCGACCACGCTCTTCTTGAATCAATTTGACTAAAATTTGGTATACAGATAGCTAATTAACTAACTATCTTCACGCTGTATCCCTGACGGGGTAGTCAGAGAGGACAGATCGCCAGGCTTCGCGATCCATGCATACTTCTTTCGCTTCTTCAAGATTCATCAATCGCTTCCTACACGCACGTCTGGGTATCCGAGTACTTTTGACCTTTTCGTTTTTGAGCAATCTGCTCACGTGGTCTTCATATGTAAGTCTCGGCCTACCCCGACTTCTTCTACCCTCTACTTTCGCACAATATATATTCTTCGTCAATCGTTCCTCACTCATTCGTTGGACGTGTCCAAACCAACGGAGTACGCCCTTTTCCAGCTTAACACTGACACTTTCATTCAAACCTGCCATATTGCGTATCACTTCGTTACGTATTCGGTCGGCCAAAGTAACGCCGCACAATTTTCGAAGTAATCGCATCTCCACAGCATTCAATTTACTTTCATGCATCTGCTGACATACCCAGGTTTCGCTACCGTAAAGCAAAGTTGGCACTAGCACTGCGCTATGAATCGCCGTAGATGAAAATATACAGATAGCTAATACCCTGAATTACGAGTACAACAATAAAATATACTTTTTATCCCTGGACTAAGTTTTTGTGCAAAGCATAAGGGCGGAGACGGTGCCCTTAACTTGTATTACAAATGAATCATCTATTGTGCAAAAGTTGAAGGTAGAAAGAGTCATGGACTCAGGGTAGAACGAGACTTACCGAAGACTACTTAAGCAGATTGCTCAAAAACGAAAAGGTTTTTTACCTTTTCGTTTTTGTGCACGTTCGAAGCGATTAATAAATCTGCAGGAAGCGAAAGAAGTATACATTGACTGCCTCTGTGGCGTAGTGGGAGTGTATCCGACTGGGTTCGATTCCCGGGTCGGAACAAATATTTATGTGATCCACAAATGTGTGTTTCGGAGTTTGGGTGTTTCCTATGTATAATATGTATGTATTTAGAAATATATAAGTATGTTTATCAGTTATCTAGATCCAGCTAATATTAGCTTACTTTGGGCTAGATGGCGTTGTGTGAAAAGTGTCCCACAATATTTATATTATTTATTATGCATGGATCGCAAAGCCTGGAGATCTGTTCTCTAACTAATTAAAAGGTATGTGTTTTGTGGTTCTCTTTGACTACCTTCTTAAGGATACTGCGTGAAGATTGACCTGCACCATTTCGTATAGCGTTTAGAGTCCTAAGTATTTTTTAAAGACTATTTACCATCACAACTTAAACTTATCCATCACGCCTTATCCCCGAAGGGGTGGCAGAGGCATATTATATGCCCACTTTTCACCGTGTGGATTCCTGTCCCACGTAATAGGTGGTGAGCCCATTGCCGTGTTGAAATAGACAGACGCAGGTTGTGGCTACCTGCTGTTGAAATTTTTAAGCCGCCTATAAGGCCTTCAACCAGGCTTAACGACTGCCATTTTACTGGCAACCGGGACCAACGGCTTAACGTGCCTTCCGAAGCACGGAAACGCTCGCAAATGTAAATGCCACAAAGGGGTCACCCATCCGACGACCAGCCATAGTGAAAGTTGCGTACCTCAGTGATCGTTTACCGAACTCTGAGACCGCGGGGCCACGAGCGCCAGAAAATAAATTAACAAGAACAGGTAATTTACTAACAATTTGCTACATAACAATTACCTAAGTGCTAATAAACAATTTTCAATTACAAACACAGTAAATAAGAGCTTGTATTGAGTTTTTTACGACAATTATCAAGAACACGTTGGGTCTGATACAAAATTAACGACGCGTATCATTGTGTAAATTGGATCATGGGGTGGTTGCAAGTTGAAAATCTTTACATTACTAAACTATCATCTTCACGCTGTGTGCCTGACGAGGTATTCAGAGATGACAGATCGCCAGGATTCGCGATCCATGCATACATTACTTTATTTTATCAATCACACCTTTATCCCCGAATGGTGGCAGAGGCATATTATATGACCACATTTCACTGTGTGCGTTTCTATCCCACGTAATAGGTGGAGAGCCCATTGCCGTCTTGAAATATACAGACAAAGGTTGTGGCGACTTGCTGTTGAAATTTTTTCAAGCCCTTCAATTTGGCTTGACGATTGCCATGTTACTGGCAACCGGGTTAATAAAATGAAAACAATTTCAAATATTCCTTTGCCAAATATCGTATTTTGTGAATGGCTTATAAGCTTTACGTAGATGAAAATATTGACGAGAATTCGTATTTGCGATATGAAAGTAAACAAAAGTGAACCCTAGGCTCGTAATCTAGGTAGAACTTAGAAGCTACTGGGAATATATTGAGATCAAGAGAGAGTTGACACTTGACTTAATGAGACGACTTTAATAACTTCATAATACGCGGAAGTAAAAATAAACAATCCACTTAATTTAGTACTATCCGGCAAAATTAAGTCGGTGTGTGTACGTTTTTTCAATACGGCCTAACTCATGAGAAATTCATTATAACAATCTCGATAAGGCGTCGCGAAGTGAGTTTTGAAATGCTAATTCGTCTAGAGTTACTCAAACTTTAACAAACAGCAGTACTGGGATTTAATTGTGCGTCTATATCAAACAGTCGCTATATATTTATGCACATTCATTATTTTAAATACGAAACAATAAGCAGCCAGTTCAGTTCCCGGCCATTGTCAAAGTATAGCCACAAGGTACCAAAGATATAATTACATTTTCGAAATTTTAAAATTACATTACGCCGTGTTAACACAATTAATGTTGCGTAATTCTTTGTTAAAATTGCGAATATGGCGTGTAATATGTTGTTATGAAAATTGTTACATTTTGTTTTGCAATAATAAAAATTATCGAAATGTACAGTAATAAGTCTGTATTATATATATGGACTTTAAGATTTATTTCGCCATATTTTCGTATTTTTTTTGATGCCTAAATGGTTTGATTTTGAAATCTGAACGTCATATCTTCTATTTATGATATTTCAGGTCTTATTCGCAACGTATTTTATTAGGTACAAAGCCTACCTTATACTTTGTGGTCACGGATTGACAGTCAACCCGTGACCACGTGACGACTAAGTACGACGGCTACGTAAGGTAGGCTTTGAACCTAATAATATACGTTGCGAAATATTATAAATATGAGTGAAAATCGCGAAAGTTTAAAAAGACATATCTTCTATTTCACGTCAGTAAATTCAAGTGTTTTTTTTATATTTAATTAATTCACTAGCTTCAACAGTAGATAAGCATATCTCACTGCGGTAAACAACAACAGCACAGAACGATAGAAGAAAGTAATATACCGCTTTTTACGTCTTAACTGTTATAGAATGGCTGCTAGGAACAGCTATTGCTTAGCCTTTGTTTTTCGGCATTGTTAGGGGGCCGACTGACCTCCCAACTCCGCAAAGGAACCTACGTTGCAGCCTCGTCTGTTAGTCAGCTGGTGCACCGCTTGCAGGTAAGACTGCGTGGTCCCCCGAGATCTTGGTAGAAGGATTTACCTTACACACAACCTGTTATTGACTACCTATACTAAGTATTCTTCCAAAGATCGTATTTTATTATTGACTACCTACTTCTATTATTGACTACCTATACTAAGTATTCTTCCAAAGATCGTTGGGTAGGCGTCCTAGTATCAAAACATTGACGAAAATTTATGATTAAGATAACATTTACAAAGCATTATTTTCAACATGATGAGATTCTTTATAATTCTATCGTCTTTTACACTCAAATGATTAAATTGTTTATCTAAATAAAGAATAAGAATGTATATATCCTCTATTTATATTAAGATTTCTTGAGAAACAACTATTTGGGAAAACCTTACTAATAAGAAATTATATCTAAAACCAAATATTACTGTAAACTGAAAGACTACATACTGGATTGAGAGATAATTCATGAGGACACTGGCCAACCAATGGATTAAGCTCTGGCGCTGTAGTCCTTATGGGACTGGGAGGTCTTTCCTAATAATACCGAAAGTAAAAATCCAAATCACAGTGGATCCTTGCAGCTACTAAAGAGAACCGGCTTCAAATCCGATATAAAAAGAATACAATTTTCTTACCCCCTAATTTTAAACTAAGTAACTGTGAAAGCGAATGAAAAACCAATTTTTAATTTAGACGACTGTCACGACTATAAATAGAAATCTATTTAAGTTAATTTATTTAATTGTCTATTTGAAAACAATGGTTGCTCACAATTAAATAATGAGAAACGTCTAATTTTTTTTGGTCAACTTCAGACGAGGCCGCGGCAGTTTACATTTTCAGAAAGAACAATGAATGCGCTTACGCCGTTCTCCGAGCTTCTAATGTGTTTAGTAATTATCATATATTTATAAATTAATCTATTTTGTAACGACACCTAGACATTCATTGACGAAGTTTATGAAAACTATGCTCTGAATCTAAGCGCGAATTCCAATAAATATGCCGCGCAATGTATCACCGTGACTGCAATACCTGTTATCGTAAATTACATTAGAACAGCCACCACCGATGAAAGTTAGTAAAGAAGCGTTAGTACGGACATGAACCCAAGCCTTTGTTTGGTACCGTGTTAAATGGAAAACGTGTGGCGCCACAACCCCCAGTGCAGGACTGCAAGACACCGCGCTTATCCGAACACATCGCGGGACCAATATCACTACCGTGCCATTTGGAAATACTAAATGAAATGCTATTCTCGGCACGTTTATCGAATTAATATATCGCGATTGTCGATGAGACTAGATTGAGATTCTAATTACACAAGTAATATCTGGCGCCATTTTGTACAAGTTTCAACCAGCAAACGTATTTGATCTATCTGATTAAATGGAGTGAAATTAAATGAAAGCGTTTCTAGTAACTAATCATCTGACTTTGCGAATTTGGCTATCTAAATTGCTTCTGTAGTATATCTTTGAATGACATTTGAGTGAGTGACATAAAGTCTGTGTTCGGATAAGCGTAGGTTGTCGTGAGTGTGTCACACACAAAGTGCACGCTGCGAGCGGTGCAGTGCGATACGAAGTCCCCGCGGACTCACCGGCGCTAGTTCGCGTCTTGTTCGGTCGCGGCTTGCTCTGCTGCTGCGACCCACTATACCCCTTGCCCTGATAGTTGTAGTAGTCGCCGCCGGCGGCACTGTACTGCGCGTTGTATTCCCCGGAGGGCTGGCTCGACTCCTGGGGGCACGAGTCCGGCTGCGCACCTTCACGCTGTTTTGACGGCGGTGCGCCCATCATGGGCTTGACGTCCCCGCAGAGCGGCAGCTCCTGCTGCTGTTGCATGAAGGCGACACTCATAGCGGTTGCGTGCGCGACGGCTGCTTGATAATCCTGTTGGCCGAGCGCCGCAGCTGCCACAGAATCCGGCGTTGAATCCTTCGGCGGCGTAGGGGGAAATGAGAATAGCGGATGGGGGTGATGATGTTGTGCTGGAGATAGGGGTTTGTCCCCCGACGCGGCATCTTGCTGGAAACCGCTTCCCCACGCTCCTCCAGTTAAGGCCTTGGTCTCCAGCCACGGGTGCAGCGGGGTGTGGAAATGCGGTCGACACACTTGACCACTACCCCCGCTTAACGTCCGACCTGCACAGAAAGATATAATATCATCACACTCGTGTCCCTCTGCAGAGTGAGACAGACTTATAGTATTTTCAGAAAGGAAGAACTTTAAAATAACTGTATTACAGAGAGAAATAAAAGGACAACAAGGTTATGAACATCGAATCAGGGGATAGTCAACGTCCGCTACTGTGAGAACTGCCCTTACTCAGAATCGGAACACTGTCCAGTTGAAAAGTATTTTAATCATAATGGCCCTAAAAATACCATTTAGTGATGAAAGCTCCTCAATTTGATACCTACGACTTGTGTTTAATGTCGTTTAAGTAAGCATTATCATTGCAGAGAGATCCACTGATATAGCAGTCATTGTAACACGAGACACAACCTTATCGTCATTAAAGTAGATAATTTGGAGGCGTTTTGTTACCCCAGCGCGTTCACTTAAATTAATATCATTTGTATATATAACAATTGGTAATTCTCACGACATCTTTATTCCCAAATATCGTACGTAATTACGATATTTGAGAATGATATTTGGGCTTCTAATGGCTATTTGATAAACAAATAATAGCAGTTGGGTTACTGAGCGGGTCTCGATGACTGCGTCCGTGAACAAAAGCCTTTACTTTTCCGAAAAGTTTCAAAAGCGGCGTATCACAACACACCGGACAATTAAAATTGTAGGCCAACTGGAAATTTCATTAATTATGTACATGCGCGTTAGTTTGGATTATACGCTATGTGGATTAGTTTGCATACACGTTCTGTAAATGTTATGACCATACAGTTTAAATTCAACTTTTAGATTTAAACGCCAAAAAAGCCTTTTTGAATTTGCCAAATCATGACGTACAGAGACTTAATAGATATAATATAGAGTCAGGTAAAGATGCTAAAGGTATATATGTATAGATAATCCTTCTATAATTTGTACAGTTTCAGAAACCTAGTGGAAAATATATATTTTGAAAATAGTAATTTTACTTAGCTCTACCTACCTGTCAGGCTGTAAGTATATGTTGTATGTATTATGAGGAAACATAATAGTATGACTGTCCTCTCAATATTTCTAAACTACTATACTAGATAGGTTTATGTAACATTATATTGAATACGGCGCCCTCTCAAGGATGTGAAATCACGACGTTAAAAAGATATGTATTTATGAAGTTACATTGTTAATTGTTACTCGCGGTTTTTTCCTACGACCCTAGAATTGATAATAAGTAATTTATAAAATTACACAATTGTGAATCAAATAAACAAGGTACAAAATTAATATTAAAATAAAATCAATAACAAAAACTTTACATCTGCAAAGTAAATCAAACAAGAACATATTGGGGGTATCCATTTTATGTATCTATCACACCTTATCCCTGGAGGGGTGGCAGAGGCATATTATATGCCCACTCTTCACCATGTGTATTCCTGTCACATGTAATAGGTGGTGACCCATTGCCGTGTTGAAATAGACGGACGCAGGTTGTGGCTACCTGCAGTTGAAATTTTTCAAGCCGCTCATAAGGCTTTCAACTTGACTTAACGACTGCCATGTTACTGGCAACCGGGACCAACAGCTTAACGTGTCTACCGAAGCACGGAATCAAAAAAATATTGCCATATTGGAGTCAGTTTACTATAGGAAAGCTGTTCTTTTAAGGGATTTGGCATACTTACATTCAGGAGACATATGTACCTATATACTAAAACTAACTAACTAACTATCTTCACGCTGTATCCCTGACGGGGTACTCAGAGAGGATAGATCGTATTCAACGCTTTGTAAAATTACATTACAAAGGTATTGAGACAAGAAATTCTAATCCACACTCTCTCCCTATTGTAATTTCCGATGCTACATTCGTCAAATTATTTATGAAAGTGTAAGTAAACATATGTACGGGTGCATTTGTTATAGGAGGGTGGCCGCAGTAATGATATCTGTGCTGCTGAACTGTGCTTCGATTGGTTGATTTTCGTTAGGGGCGCTTCCCTTCATGGTATTCCCAACGGTAATACGACAGGGAGTTTTACAGTTGAGGCATCCCTGCGGTGCACTGCGGGTATTCAACTAGTTACTAGTTACAGTCAGCTAGTTCCCAAACATATGTTTGTAATATTATGATTTAGTATCATTTTTTTGGTTTCAATAAGCACCAATGTAAGTAATTGATTGCTAAATTTTGGGCGTAGAGAACAAATATAAACGATAAAATGTGTCAATGAAAACATCACTAACAATGCACTTGAAAATCATAAAAGCCCGCATAGTCACTCCAGGTGTTGATCGCAGTTTGTGATAACCAGCGATTCTTGTCACAAGGGCGCCCCTACATTGCCGCCTAGCAATAGCTAGGTCAGTCGTTTCCACTTTCGTAATAAGTTAATGCTGAAAGCATTTGAAACTAAAGCGCACAAATCAAATCAGAAACTTAAAACTCACCAACGAGTATGTCAGATAGACATCTTAATAGACGATAAATTTAATTACAAGGCTTGGAAAACAAGTCAAGACTGAAGTCAGGGGCTGTAACGAAGTTGCAATCCTAAATTACCTATTTAAATTTTATTCTTAGTTTACGTATATCAGATTTTCATAATTTGCATAACTGAATATCCGATATTATAGTGATTACGGTAAGGAACCTGAAATAAAACAATAATCAATTCGTAACAGCGTCACATTAGGCGGAATACACACAACAACGTTTTGACAGCGTCCACGACAACCGGGAGCCACCCCTCGCGCGTTAGGCCACGTTCACAATAGCCCCAGCGATGGCGGACCGATAACGCGCATATGAATAATTCCTATTATCGCACCATCTCGCCACATGCCCTACCTGCCCCTCTACCACGCTACTTGAAAACGCCGTGTTCAATACGGCAGTTTAATCCTTTCCCTTATAATCAAACAGCAGTCTCAATGTTCCAACTATACCGTGGTACCAGCCGGCCACAGGCGCTTTTTATTCATTAGAGGGCTGCAAGTTTCGACTATTGTACTAGATACGCAGTTTCTATACCACTAAGCCTCGATTGTTATGGGATTGTGTATTTTACAAGTACGGGGCTAATAGAAAAGAAAAACTGTGAGCTTAATAGTTAACACAGCGGAAATTGAGTTCTGATCCTCTTTAGTGGTTATCTTTAGATCTTTATACGAATAATGAAGTTCAAATGTGTTCTACAGCATAATAAAGGGATTAGAACAATTATACACCAACTGTTTTTCCATTGATTTCATTGTAATAATGATCACTTCATAAACCATACGTGACAAGATGTAATCTGAACTTTTTGATAAATTTCCAATGGTATAATTTCCGGATATTACATATTGTCAATGTATGTACAATTATTTGTATTAATAAATTTGCGTCAGAAATATAAAAACCAACGGTTGAAAAAACCTTATAAATAACAAAATAAAATATGTAATCAATTTTAACAGAACTCCCCGAGTTCACACAGCGGTAATTAAAGTCAAGTAAATACGAAATCAAATCATAAACCAATCATAGCTAAGCCGTTAGTTCCCACAGCCGGCGCCAAAACAAAACACCGGAATTGAACCCCGGCCCTTGCCCCCATGTGTCCTACCCCAGCAGATGCAGCAACAGATCTTATCACCGCGCCACAGGGCACTGTGTTGTTCAAATTGACGATGCACTACCCGCTTTGCTTATTCACATATACATCAACGGTTTTTTGCCCTACTGATTTTAGCACACCATATTTTCGTAGTCATTTATGCTAATTTAGTTTTTAGAAAGCGTCAAGTAAACACTTCAATAAGATACTTTTAAATATTCATTATCAAATACCTATTAATTCAGGAAATTTCTATAAGATTTTCTTTATTGAAATCCGTTAGTTGAAATTAATAGAATTCTCAAGTAGGTTTCAATTTAATATAATTTAGTAGATGAAGTCATATCCTAGCGCTAGACACATAGGTAGAAACAAGTCATTACATACATAACTAGGTGACCCCCCCGGCTTCGCCCGTGACATACTTTGCACTCCCGTCGCACCTATTTAATCCCGTCGCTTATAAATTCTACAATATTGCATAAAATTGGCCCAATTTGTCGACAGTTATGACTACTGCTCTGCTCTCCAGGGTAGTAGCATGATGATATATAGCCTATAGCCTATGTCGATAAAAGGGCTATCTAACACAAAATTATTTTTTTCAAATCCGACCAGTTGTTCCTGAGATTAGCGCGTTCCACCAAAAAACAAACAAACTCTTCAGCTTTTTAATATTAGTTTTATTTATTTTATGTTGCCGCCATTATCTCCATGAATTTACGCGACCTGAGAGAGACATGCAGCTAAATCTCTAATTTTAATAAATTGTACTCAGAAAGTACCTTTTACTGGTTTGTCAAGCCTTTAAAAACAATACTAAATCTTAACTGAAAACGCAGATTCTTTTCTTTTACATAAACGGGTTGTACCACTTCGTATTAATAAGCTATAAGATTGCCTGTTTACCATTTTGCTTATTTTATGTGCGGGTTTTTTAAGAATATCTCGATATTTAAACATATAGGTACCCGTAAAAATTCATCGACTCCATTAACCCGCCCCTCGGTATTGCATCCATGGAGCGTAAAGGCGTGGTTACTGAATACCAAGCTCCCTCCTGCGTTTGCTTGCGGCGAAAATTGCCCCTTACGATTTAAACTGCCTTGTAACTGGTGCATATGTACGTAATAAACTGTAATGGGTGTCGTACACTGCGTGACGTCTTCCGGTGACAGTTGCGACTTGTAAAAATTATCTACCCTAGATTTAATTAGGTTTATAGTTTTATTTTTGAATTTATACTTATTTTGGCGCGTTAGGGAAAAAATAAAGTAATTTTTTTTACTACTGAGGTGGCAGACAAGCATACGGCCCACCCAATGGAAAGTGGTCACCGTAGCCTATGGACGTTTGCAACACCAGTGGCGCAAGACTCGCGCTGCCGACCCTTTTTACGTAAGAAACCCTCTTTCTACGATGCGCGCGGTGACCTTCACTAAAAACCGACACCCTGAAGTTAGCTGATGAGTGTTTATATGACAATTTATAGCTACATTCAAAGTAGTTTTTTAAACACCCTGAAGTTAGCTATAGTCAACATTTTAGTTTTTTTCTACAAACGTAGGATAAGACGAAAGATAAAATTTTTGAAAAGATTAATATCGTGATATAATATATATACGCCAAAGAAGTATTACTTTTAAAGCGTGTAGGTACATAAGTACACACACACACTTTTTTTAAAATATTTTGTCATTTTTTACACAGCTAAGCAACCCAAACTAAGCTATAAGCTTATGCTATAAGATCTAGACAATTAATAAATATACCACTCGTATAATTCTAAATACATACATAGTAACCACCCAAACTCCGAAACGAATATTTGTGGATCAGACAAATATTTGTTCCAACCGGGAATCGAATGCACTACCACTTACGCCAACAAGGCAGGCCATAATGAATGTTGTTGTGTGTGATTTGACCCTGTACCCATGTAATAATCAGTATGTGATGTGGTACTTTGTTGCAACATGCAGAACATGACGGTGCTTCCCTTTTTTCTAAAGGATGTACCCCTAGTTACCTTCCAGGTCTCCCGCTTTACAAAATCGGGAAGAGGCGTTAGTATCTTTTTCCAACTCCTTTAACTTATTGTTAATTTCGTTGCGGGTTCTAAGACATTCTAACTTCTCTTGGGACTTTACCGAGATCGAGCTCGGTGTAACTTTTCTGATCTTGGTCATAGCTGTAGATCCTGGTTTACAAAATTCACAGTAATAGGAATGCGGGTGGGATTAGTCCCACATACAACAAGCAGAAAAATACCTACTAGATAAAGGGTTCTTCGACAACAGTCTGCAGCGTGAAATTATAAAAATTCTCAAAAAAAAAAAGATTTTTTTAACGTTCTCTTTTTATTTCCAAAAATAGCTACATAGTCGCATATTCTATAAGAATCTGCTTTGTACCTAAAAGTAGAAGTAAAGTATTGAGGATAATATTATGAAAAATAAATGTTTGATTAAAAACAAATCAAAATTAAATAAGACTCAATGTGGTTATAGAACTTCATTCCATTTACAGTACAATAACTGAGTGGCGTTGAGAGGTTACATCCAAAAACGTGGCTTTGGAATCTCGGGACCGTTTGTACTGCACAATACCTAAATACCTTTAGATTTTTATGAGACACCTTTTGTCTACAATAGCGCTGAAGTATACCAAAAAGCTGTTTATTTAGATAAAGACTCTTTCATAATCGATCAATGATACCATACTAACCGTCGTGAGAACTTTTCCGTCGTCAAGGTCAAGCGGCCAGCGTCGTCCAGTCTACCGCAGTTTATTTGCAAGCCGTGACATCAGCCGCATCCGCATGCGAGTTACGTGCCCTCATACTTGTATGTTAACGCCTTTATGACTTCCAATACACACGCTATCTTATCCTTTCTACTTATTGTATTTAGACGTGTTATCCTTTGTTCCCGATGCTGATGATTAACGTACCCGATCATCGGGACATCGCTAATCCCTATCCACATTGTCATAAAGGACACATTCCCTCGCACAATATGCCCTATGAAATGTCCGACGTGTTAGCGAATGATAAATGTAGGCGTCGGTATCGCGTATCGGATCTTACCGTTCGCACGCCGAATTAATTTTAATTTATTGATCGTCGTATCGACGACGAGTATTTTAGGTGCCTACAACGCTGCTTTGCTTTTAAAGTGTTTATTTACAACGTTATCTTGGTGGGTACTGCTTAATATATTACCGGTGCAGTTGAGCTACTTCTCATGATGCCTTTGTTCTTTTCTCACCTCGTTACTGTCAAAATTGTAACGTGTTTTAAAAAAATTTGCATTAGAATGTTAAAAGGAATATTTAGAAGCTTTTTCATTGTCATCATTTTGTAATTAATGCGAGATTTTCTATACTTAGTTACAATCTATTAGTTAAATAGTCGTCAACAATATATATCGTTGAAACACACACCAAGAAAACCTAATAAACTCCCATCACACCTCAAAACAATCAGTCCCGAGCTCCTTATACCTACGTATAGAGGGTAAAATGAATTGTTTGAGTGCAAAAAAAAAGGAAGTAGTAAAGTAGGTAGTAGTCTGGAATATTAGACTGATCACTGTAAAAATTAGACAACTGGCCGCTCGCTAGCCAACGATGGTGATCAGTCTAATTCTTCAGATTACTATATAATAAAAAAATAGGCCACTAAAACAGATTGCTCAAAAACAAAAGAGTAAAACGTACTCGGAAAGGATAGATACGTCTATCGTTTCCGATTGATTAATCTGCAGAAAGCGAAAGATGTATACATGGATCGCAAAGCCTGGCGATTTGTCGTGTCTGACTACCCCATCAGGAATACAGTGTGGAGATAGAAAGATAAAAATATGTCAGTTTGTTTTTACCAGCCGAATCTTGAATATTGATAATGTTGAACGCGATGATAATAACATTAACCCAAAGATTTACACCGGTAAGGGGACAAGACAGATCTTCATTTCTGAGAGATAGTATGAAGATACTCGCGTAAAGAATATTTTGTGTACCTACACGAAGGAAATGTCCTTCATGTATATACCGAAATGTACACGAATAACATTACAGACCAAAGTACAAATATTATCGATCAAACGACCCGACTACGACAGTTGAATCACTTTCGCAAATACTGATCGAACTGCGTTCCGAAACGTCAATGAACTTGTTTAAATGCTAATTCGTAAAAGACGATCCATTCTTAAAGTCGAAAGTGAAAAATATATTCGTCACTTTACCACCATGAGAGCTTGGCTATTTATTTCTAATTCCTCTATGTAGTACATCAAATTCTTTTTATGATCGCCATGGTTGCGTCTCGAATGGTAAGCGTGCTCACGGGCGGTCACACCTCAAGTTACCTTCTGATTGGATTATAATGCTTTTATATTACAATTCTTATTATTACGGATGGTTGCTACCGAGTGGCGTGTGACAAGTGACGTAGGGAATATAAACTAGAGTCGAACGAACGGAAAGGTTGTCGCGTCGACATCGACATCGCCACGTCTATCTTTGATAGATTCGAAATATAAATTGTATTTATATCCGGATTTGAAAACCCAAATTCAAAATAGATATATCTTGGAAATTCGTTGAGTTTGAAATCTTCTCATGTCGATTACCTACCTAAATACAATGAAATGTTATGGGTTACAAAACAAATATTACCAACAAAAAACAAAATTATAATTATTTTTCCTACTAATTCCTTTTCCTGTTGATATAGTAATCTAAAATCTAAAAAAACATTTAATTACACATTCGATATAAATTTTCGATTTGTCGAATTCGATAATCGAATTAAACGACAGGTTAAGTCCACTGGATTAACTTCAACTACTCATCGTTACGTGGGTGTCTCACTGATTTACAACCTCACATAGTGGCAGTTATTCTATACTATTGTAACACCACTTTGACCATATTCGGGAAAATAAATAAATTTAAATTGAATTGAATATACTAGTTAATAAACAAATTTTGTCCTCATATACCTAACAAATCGTAACTAATCGCTAAATGATAGAATCTCATTTTCGTACTATTAATTATGACATCGAAATCTGACATATGCGCATATATTTATAATTTACCTCTAGCCTTCGCTTCAATAATTCTTGGTTCAAATCTTATCGAAAATCTACAAATGTTCTATTGACGATAATAAAGTTATATTAAAGTAGTGAAACCTGAATCGTACAGCATCAACTTACATTTTATCAATAATAATTAGATAAATGTAATGTGTATTGAGTTAATCGATATTGATCAGGTTTAATCGATTTATAATTAAATCATTAATCTACTCTAAAACGATACCGAACATTCATGTCTATACAGATATTCGATAATCGATTTGGACTCAAAGTATATTGTGTTCATTGCTCTATTACACATAATTCTTATATGAATTTAAAAAAAGTAAATACATTCATAAAGATCCAGTATTCATTATAAAATACTGGTTTTGTGACGCAATAGAATGCATTTGAGCAACAAGGCTACTTTGTGTGTAACTACGAATCCTGGAAAGGGGAGCTGCAGCTAATCACTATACGTTCAACCTCCTCTGCCGAATCGCAGGCTGGACGAAGAACGAGGACCTTTGGCCATTCTGTGACTCGCAGAAAAGGTCAGAGGTCAAATCACTGCGACCTCATATATATTATCTAAAACTTACTTCAGCAGCTATAATAACCTCTCTAGCAGATATCTACGAAATATAATTTAAGTTATCGCCTTCTCAATAGACTAAATATTCTAACAAGGCTATTTGACATTAGATTAGATGTTTTAAAACGCCAATCTGTTTTAAATATTGCATAAATATCGTTGGGACTACTCACACAACGCCATCTGATTCCAAACTAAGCTGAGCTTGTACTATGATAACCAGATAACTATTAAACATATATCGAAATACATACATATTATAGATAAAAAACACCCAGACACAGAATAAACCATCGTGCTCATCACACAAAGTTTTATCCTGGGTGGGAATCAAACCGACAACCTCTTGCGTAGCAGTCGGATACACTCCCACCGCGCCACAGAGGCAGTCTTCCTATATAAGTTACCTATAATGAAGTAGTTGTTAGTTATAATCGTCGTGCTTGACTACTGCTTCGATATTGCTCTAAAAACGTAGATGCAAATGTAGCTAATTTGAATAACCGTTACATTTAAGTTAAAATGTTTTTATTACGTCACTAGCTGATGCCCGCAAGCGTGGTGAAGTTTTTTCCCCCCACAGGTTATATATAGTAAAGAATCCTTTAAAGGTAGTCATATGCAAGAAGTTTTATGTAAATTTATAAAATAGGCATAATTAATTGTACAATGTTTTGTAATATCTCTCAGTGTTTAGTCATCTCTCAGTAGGGCCCAGTCATACTCAACGATTTTTTTTTGTTTTTTTCGTTTATTTATTAATGGTCAATATAAACAGTGGAGTTGTCATAGCAAATAGCCAATCGCAAAATAAAAAAAATGTCTCGTTTCTTTTATGTAATTTTGATGATTATAAGCAGTAGAGTAATTTCTGCATGTTTTGTACAGTTCAAATTCAACTATCTTCACGCTGTATCCCTGATAGGGCAGTCAGAGACGACAGATCGTCAGGCTTCGTGATGCATGCATACTTCTTTTGCTTCGTGCAGATACATAAATCGTTTCATACATGCACGTCTATGTATCCAAGTACTTTTAACCTTTCCGTTTTTTAGCAATATGCTCAAGTTGTCTTCGTATGTAAGTCTTGGTCTACCCTGACTGGCACAATAAATTTTCTTCGTCAATCGTTCTTCACTCATTCGTTGGACGTGTTTGAACCAACGGAGCACGTCCGCTTCCTTATAGTTGACACTCTCATTCAAACCATGGCAGGTTTGAATGAGAGTGTGTGAATGTGACTGCGTATCACTTCGCTACGTCTTCGATTGGCCAACTTTACGCACAATTAGTATTTCTCATATAGGTCTTATAAATTGATAACAAGGTGATAACTATTTCTAATAATGTACCTGCCGACCTGCAGCGATACAGTAGAAAGAGTTGCATACAAGACATGTAATTTCAATTGCACGCGTCCTGCATAAGCAATGCGCCCGCCTTGTCGAAACCTTTTGTTAGTACATGTATATTTATTTTATTTTCTTATGAACCCATCACTTCTCATTAAGTGGCGTTTGAAGAATAACTTAACATCAATAATGTCCGGACATGAATTTTATTGTTATTGCATTTTAATCAAATTCATTGTTCCAAGACTTGTCAATGGCTCTCCGGATAGTTCCCAGTATTTAGGAAGGAAACTCTCTCCGTTTGTTATTGTTTATTGACGATATTTCCACATATTATACATTAATGCATATATGTGCATGTCACTTTATCAAGGTAAGTAAACCGTTTAATCCACTGTCACTCTAAAAATGGCATTTACTTTGAGAAACGCCGATAAATTCTAAAAATAAATGTCATTGTTTAAGAGTTTAAATCAGATTTAATCAGAAAAAAGTAAACATCATCAAAAGAGACATTGAATATGGTCAAATTATCTAAATATAGGTAATATTATAAATGCGAAAGTTTGTCTGGATGTTTGTTACTCTTTCATGTAAAACCTACTGAATAGATTTAAATGAAACTTTACAATTATATAGCCTATACATCAGAATAACACATAGGCTACTTTTTATCCCGGCAACAAGTTCCTGTGGGAAACGGGAACGGAAAACTTTTCTACGCGGGCGAAGCCGCGGGTGTCAACTAGCTACAATATAATAAAGTCACTCCGAAACCCGAATCAGGTTGAACTCGATACTTCAGTCATCGATACGGCAGCCGTGAATATCGGTACATATGAAAGAGCTCATAGCTCCGTAAAACAGACCGCAGGCCACCGGCCACAGTAGAGTATGTCACGGTACACTTGTGGAGGATCAAAGGCGCCGCACCGCTGCGTGCGCGCAATACCACTGCCTACTTTCCACTACATTTGACTTGACAGCTTGATGTTTTGGGCCCTCAGTTTTTTATAAACATATTAGATATTAATTGGATAGTGTAGTGTGTGACATACGCGATTATTATGATTATTACTAGTTGACGCTCGCGGCTCCGAACGCGTGGTTAAGTTATCCCGTTTCCCACAGTGACTTGTTCTCGGAATAAATAGTATCCTATGTGTTATTCTGATGTGTAAGCTATATTATTGTAAAGTTTCATAAACATCCATTCTGTAGATATTGCGTGAATGAGTAACAAACCTCCATACTTACAAACTTTCGCGTATATGATATTTGTAGGATTTCAATTTCATAGGATTTTTCTGTACATAAATCTATACTAAAATATAAAGCTGAAGTTTATTTTGTTTGGTTGAACACTCTAATCTCAGGAAATGGGTTCACAATAAATGCTCCATCACAAAAAGATTTAAACCCATTTATTGAAGAAGGCTATAGGTTAATATTTATCATAACGCTACTACCCAGGAAAGCGGAGCAGTACATGTCAACAAATCGGAAAAAAAAATCATATCTTACAATAAAATTATTAAATGAAGGACGGTATTTTACGGGTGTCACAGAATTAAATATGTCATGGGGGCTTCCCCATGAGAGAGTCAGTTCGTTATAAATATTTCATAACAGAGAAATAAAGTGGTATTCAGGTATAAACCCCAAGCACTATCGGTCAGTTAAGAACCTGTGGTTCTGCCACATCGAGAAGCGCCACATAATAAATAAAGTTATTATAACATTAAAGTTTTTTTTGAAAACTTACAACTCATAGCTTTGTTATTATGTGTGAAAAAGTTTATGAAGATCAATTAAATTTTTCAAAGATAAGATATACTGTAATATTTATATGCGAATAGCCTTAGGTACCTACATATTAATATTCATACCTAATGCTATTCATTACAATAATATATTTCAGATTATCTTAATAATGAGCAAAAATTACAGCACTGTACAAAAAACTACATCACAATACACTGCCTAATATGTTAATTTTAGATTATCTTCAAAATTTACCTAACTGTTTGAAACACCCGTTGCTGAGCTACAAATGCACACAAACCATAACTACTTGATCATTTTTATAAACTAGCTGAGCCACGAGGCTTCGCACGTTACACACTTTGAACCCCCCACACGTTTTTAATCCCGGCGTTTATTAATTTTACAGATTATACAGAAAATTTGTCAGATTTCTTTGACATTTATGATTACTGCTCCGCATATCTGTATAGTAGCGTAATGATATATATTTAGCCTTTCTCGATTAATAAGCTATCGAATAGAAACATATTTTTTCAATTCTGACTTCAAGACTTGTGTTTTGCTTTAATTCAAATTAAAAACACGTCACTACCTTTACCCAGGGGCATATTATATGCCCCATTTCACCAGAAGTATTTAGCCCCACACAATAGGTGGATAAGTCTATTGCCATATTGACCTATACAGAAGCTGGTTGTGGCTAACTATTGCTGAAACTATTTCTCTCATACTACAAACCGTGACCTGTAGAATACCTCTTTACTGGCTGAACCTTAACAAGCTTCGGAAACACTCTATAATGGAAATACCACAAACGCTCACCTATCTCAGGACTAACCATAACGTAAGATGTTTAACGTAGTGATCGTTTACAGAACACAGATTTAGCAGGGCTTCGAACGCTTCATCAAATCTTCTCAGCATAAAATAGGAAACAACATCCTAATACCTATACTTAATCATAGATCTACATAGTATAAATAAATACGTTAGTAGATTTTTACACATACGGTTCGAATCATACAACAGAATAATGACAATAACATGTATTACATCGACACGACATGACTTGTCATAGTCATTTTCATAATTAATAACCATATACTCGTCACGATGAACACAGACCGTGATCATAGACGCCACTGCTCGAATCATTCGCGAAATTGTTTTACAAACAGCGATTTATTGGGTTATAGGAATTGTAGGAAAATTACAAGTTTACGTCGGACTAGGTACATCTGACCCCATAAGGCCCACAATCTTGACAATGGCTATGCCGGAGTGTTCCAGTAATAATGCCTATAATGACGGCGCCGGCCGGCAGCATGCTTACATAACCGCTCGTGACTTGCGCATTACGGTATCAGGAGAAAAATACGAGTCCATACTGTACAGGTACGCATTCGCGTCACCAAGGCAAACACACGATGAATGTTTTATGTAAAACTAGACTTTCAATATTTTTTAATTTTTGAACACATTAATCAAGCGATGACTAAAAAAAAATAAAGACTATAGGTATACCGACTTTGCTTTGACCTTCTTTTTTTATACCACTGATTTGGCAGGCAAGCATACGGCCCACCCAATTAATAGAAAGCGATCACCGTAGACTGTGGACGTTTGCCACACTTCGGTCGGTCAAAATGGGTCTTAGAAGGTTTTTAAAGGGTCGACAGCGCGAGTGCTGCCGACCCTTTAAAAACCTTCTAAGACCCATTTTGAAGAACCCCATACTGTAGACGTTCGGGAAAACCCGGGCAGAGAGCTCATTCCACAATCTAACCGTGTGCGAGCGCTCCGGACGCAAAGTGTAAGTGTGTATACCCTATCTATGGCGAGCTGTCATATCAAACAATTCCTCACACAGAGCACAGACCGTTGTACCGGCGATAGAACACACATAAGGAGGCGAAGTGTCTCCTATCTCAAAGGCACTCAACACCGCCTGTTAGTAGAGGATCGTTGACAATCCTCATAGCACGCCCTTCTACCGAGTCAAAAGGTCGAAGCTGGTATTCCGGTGCACCAGCCCAAAGGTGACAGCAGTACTCCATGTCTGACCGCACTTATGACGAAGCAGTGTTTGCTCCGCAGTAAAGTAATACCGCGCTCTGTTGAGCACTCCGAGCTTTTTGGACGCCAGCTTCGCCATATCCTATAAATGACTACTGACAGAAAGCTGGATACCCATCCTCAAAGTCCCCCGGGCAGGGCGATGAATACATATACTTAACGTACGTAGCAATACATACATACTTTACGTAGATTTGTCATTGTTTTTAGTAGAGACTATATTTTTCCAATACGTACATACTGGCTGATAAATATGATGTCGAACTGAACTATAATTCTTAGCAAAGAAAAAGACTGCAATTGAAAACCATTGTGTTTTCTGAATTTTCTACATTCGGAAAGTTTTATCCTATATGTCATCAGGTCCTTTATGTCATGGAGCAACGACATGAAGAACCCACCTAAAATCTTTAAGTGTCTGATAAGATAACCTACTTCTTATCTAATCTCAAGCGATGATTTGTTCTATAGATAATATAGTAAAAGATTGAATTCAATTTATGTTTTTAGTTGCCAATTTTCGTAGTATTGAGTATTATCTTAACTTATTGTTGTTTTCAATTACACTGTTAATATGTTTTTCTTTTTGGAGTTGTGAAATACATATAGCTACGTCACTATCCTATTATAGGGGCAGCAGGGTGGATTTGTGTCGGGCAATTCTCCATGTCTGGGCGCAAGGCGTAAAACTGTAGTGATTTAGTAGGTACTAAACCAGTTCTCCGCCTCGCATCTAACATTCGCAAGATAGGTCAAAGGTTAAGTCACTACCGCACTTTAACCATGTAGGTTGATTAAAATCATCCCATATTCTATCAGATTGCACACATTACTAATTAACTAATCTAGTACTACATTATGTGACTTTACTTATAATAATGAACTGAACCCTACCTTTGGTGATAATTGACAGACAGTACCTACAGCTTCAATAACTATAATGAAAAGAATCTAATTGAAAGTCATTAAACCCATTGTTAATGCATATGCATATTACAATTTCACTACCAAGAATTAATCAGCCTTATAATAGTAAACTAATTACCATTATTGTGTAGTTAATACTATTATGAACGATACATAATTGCATAAAAACTATATCTATATCATACATCTAACTTTACTAAAAAGGTTAATGTCATCAGAGTAAATCAGAGAGACTGCATGGACTCCATGCAGTCTCTCTGATCAATGAGTAAATATTTATGTAATATTAATGAATGAAGTGAACCAATTCATGCAATTCATGAATATTATCACATAATCAGCAGTGACTAAGTGCGGCTCTGTACCGCAGCTCGTTCGTCAACGAGATAGAAGTAATCTCGCTGGGTAACTTCGCAGTGATTTTTAGAGTAATTCAGATTGACTTTGTTACACTATTTTCTAGTTGTTAGTTAACATAAATACAAATAAACTTACGTCAATAACAAGACCATAATTGTCGATTTTGTTTCGCAAAGTATGTCACCAATTGCAATTCTCACTCTTCTATTTTCGAATGCAAAATTTGAACGAATGAATGACTGACCAGTTTATTCGAAAATTAAAATAGGGAAGAAGTAGTTATCACGTTTTAAAATTGTATTTTTTATCCTTTGAAATTTACAATTTAAATTTCAAAGGATGAGGATAAATACGTTTTGGATCATGAAGTCTGCTGATGTTTTCTTCCAGGGACATCTGTGATTTGGCGTCGCCTGCTACGTGCGTTAAAACCCCGTTTGGTACAATAAGATGGGATTTTTCAAAAACACTTTCATGATTAATACCAGCACCATAATAACTATCAGATGTCAAATTTTAAGTTACTTTGTTTAATATTTTGAACTATGTGTTAATACAGACAATCACGATTGCTTTGATTTAAATGGATTAACTTATAGATACAGCGAGCAACTTGCCACTACAGACAACTTCGGTGTTATATTGCAATCAGAATATAATAAATCAACAGGTACGTCATTACTTGTACATTTTAATCAACATAGTACGATGACAGATTATTTCGATTGGCCTGAGAAGTACAGCGAGTAATGGCCGCGCTGTGTCACGAATGTTGCATAGTAACAAAAACAATATCTTATTATTCCATGTAACATATAGGTGATATGACGCCATATGTAACTACGGGTTTAATATTATCTGCCGTGCCACTTCGGGTGCCTAGAAATCGAATTGCGTAACAATACACAATACATTAGCAGATAACTCATATTGAGAAGCTTGTAAGCGGCAGACAATGTTTTATTTAAAATTTGAATTAGGAATAGATCTCTGATTAGTAATATTATGTTGATTCGTGAAGTTACTCGTAGAGTCGTAGTCGCGATTTAGACATTGCGGAGGACACAACGTTACCGCTATTATTTTATTTATTTTTTTGCTATTATTAATAAATATTATGTTGATTTTATTAACTTATTATTACTTCTCGTCGTGGAGTTAATCGCTATGTAGACATTGCGGAGGACACATCGTTTATGCTAGTATAAATATTTTAAGTTGTGATAAGTTATACAAATTATGCTAAATTTGTTTATAAACAAAAGCACGACACAGTTATAAACTTTTATAATATAATATTAAAATTATCCGATTTTAATCAGCAATTACCCATAAAAAAAAAAAATTATAAAGCGCGTTCAAAGTTGCCGTGTTATCGTTTATGTTCTTTATTAAATCTACTAAATTTACTATTTACTAAAGATATTCATATACTGAATGTAATCATAGATATTTTTTTATCATAATTATACCTCTGTCAACGTATAATGTTATCCTTACTTAGAGCATGCTATTTATACGTTTTAAAAAAATTAAGAATTTATCGTTAAATTGATCAATTTAACGTTAAATTCTTGCAAAATACTACTATAGCTACTAGTTAAATAAGTATATCTAGATAGTAGATACGTCAGAACCACTGCTCTCAAACCAGTGACCTCAGTTCATAATGCACCTGACGTCCGGAAACAATGCATCCAGTTTATGCTAGTAATAAGACCACAGTTTGTACGCCCGCAATAAACCGTCATCTGAGCCGCGTTTGCGCACCTGCAGTACTTGTTAGTTTAGCAACTTGTTTTATATATTTACCGGACTTCAAATAGCGGTGATTTTTGTACTTTTTGTAACTATAGGTATTTTGATATTTTGTGTAAAAGCAACCTCACCTACGCGTGGTAGATACATGTTTTTTGCTTATTTTTGCTTTGTACTTAATAATATAAATTTATGCTATTTTATGGTGCCATAAGCCAATAAAAAAGCCAATATAAAAAAATGGTAAATGGCATTAATATGAGAATTTGCTAGTAAGTAATTTTAAACCGCAAAAGAAATGTTTTTGGTTTTGAGTTATGAAATTACATATATTTAAAATAACAGAATGAAGCCCAAGTCGATACGTCAGGCTACAAAAAAGGTTTGCAACCTTGCAACATAACCATTTTTAACACTACAAAAAAACTTGTAGTGCCATGGTACACGATATAGTTTTAAAATAAGTTCATGAAAAGTATACCTGAATATACCTACCCTATTTAATGTAAACAGGCAACAGCAAGCGACCATCGACCATGGAACTAACATTGTCGACAAAGATTAACGACCGAATAATTCAGACTCGTCATTATAGCTTTTTTTTTATAAGTTTACAAGATTAACTAACCTTATTTAAATTTACTGGCCGTTACGTAATCATTTTAATAAGTAAATAGGTAAGATTATTTATGTCATTAGAAGATACCACCTATGTTCTGGGGTCTACAAATCACCGTACCTGTAATTAGGTAGGTAATTGTAATCATTGCTGTAACTTTAATACGTATAGTCACGGTTTTATAAGGGTAAGAGGCAAACTAAACACTCACATTTCACCAATATCATTTTGTCCCACGTAATAGGTGGTTAACCTAGTGCTCTGATGAAATAAACAGTCTCAGGTTAAGATACCTGCTGTTGAAAATTTCTAGCCTTTAATAATAATTAACTGCCTCAGTGGCGCAGTGGTAGAGTATGCGACTGCCGCGACGGAGGTCCTGGGTTCGATTCCCAGGGCAGAAAAAATATTTGTGTGATTCAAAAATGTTTGTTTCGGAGTTTGGGTGTTTCCTATGTATAATATGTATGTATTCAGAAATATATAAGTAAGTTTATTAGTCGTCTAAATACCTTACTTTGGGCTTAACGTAGGTGTGTAAAAAACATGTCCCACAATATATATATTAGCCGCCCATAATGCTGTCAATTTGGCATATCGACCATGTTAGAGGCAGCTGAAACCATCGTAAATGGAAATGCCACAAACGATCACCCATGCCACATGATGAATTGCAAGATATTTAACGTAGTGATTGTTTACAGATGCAACTAAAGCTACACATAATATTTAATGATAGAGAAAATTCCATGTCCTCTTTTATCTTTTCTTACCATTGCAAGAAAGAGATATATTGACATAATTTTTGTGTGGTTCCATAGGCTACAAAAGAAAAACACGATAATTAAACTTCACATGCTGTTCCGTGTACATTCTCTAGTCAGTTACCAAGATCGCGCAACCGAAGCGATAGTTATCTACATTCAAAATTAACAAAGAAAGACAAATATCAGAGTTTCCTTCTACAAAGCAGTGTCTATCCTTCAACGGTGTGCGGTAATGAGTCTATGTCGTTGGTTGGTAGCCACTACAGAACAGTGGCGCATAAATCATGGCGGGCCAGGAAATCATTCATCCTCGGTAATGTTCTGCGAAAATAGGCTTCCACTTGGGCCGGGCGCCGCGACGTAACGCCCCTCGCCCTAAATGTAACAGTAAAAACGTAATGAAAATATTAATCTTTAATATTTAGCTATTTATTCAACAGTTTTATCCTGCTAATATTATAAACGCGCTAGTTTGTAATAAAAGATGTTTGTTACTGTTTCACGCTAAATCTACTGAATGGATTTTGATGAAACTTTACAATAATATAGCTCACACATCAGAATAACACATAGGCCACTTTACACGCACAAGTTCCTGTGGGAATCGGGAACGGCAAAACTTCACCACGCGTGCAGAGCCGCGGACGTCAACTCGTAATAAATATTTCCCGCAAATGCCTCGATTATGAACTTACAGAGCTACAGCAAAATTATAAAACTAAATATCTTGATTAATATTGATTTTGGATTAGCTTCTAGTAATATTTATTAATGCGAAAGTAAGTTACGAGTAGCTTGTCTGCATACCTATTTGTAACCCATTTTGAAATTGGAGTATAGCCGAATTTTTAACAAAGGAAGAGAAAAAAGTATTTATGTATTGCACAGTTCAAAAATTCTGTTCTCCCTGACAAACCCGCCACGGATAAAGCGTAAAAATAGATAGATTGATGATATTTTTCGGTTTATGCAAACATAAAACTAGATGGAGAAAAAAATAAGGGGACGTAAGTATTTAGACTAATGAAAGCGACACCATAGGTAAAAGATAATATGCTATAGGTACCTTAAAAATAGAAGCTTCAATAACATTCTTTTTGTGTTATTTCAAACTAGAAATACTTTATTTATGAAATGTTTTTTTTATAACAGCAACATAAAATAAGACATCCATTGTTCTATCCGTTCAAAGTCTATAAACACACAGCGTATATTAAATCGTGAATTAATAATTAAGTCTCAGTTTATTGTAGTCGCTCTGTTAACAAGTTATTTTGTTGGGCACGATCGCCATTAGGCCGACATTCGAGCCCGATCAATTAAAAACAGTACAAGCAACAGTTCATTGGCCGTTCCCACGACATTTTTGTCATAACTTCTGCTTAAGTTTTAGCTGTAACCATTCCTAGGGACGTCCGTAACCGCATATCGATGTATGACAAATCGTGACAAAACCACCGACTCATCTACTACACTAGTTAGTGATTACCCTTTTCAAAAGTGGAACACAAACGAATTTGAACTCTATGTCCTTGAAATAAGATGGTCGTAGGATATGTCTTTCTGAGTACAGCGAAAAACAAAAGTTTGTGGTTGTATCTATACATGAATTTATGTGGCTGAACCGCATACCTGCGCCTTAGCTGCCTTCATCCATCAAGCTCGGTGCGCATCACCTTCAACGTGGCAATCGACCGGAAACATACCCCTGGCAAGCCTCTAACTTACAAAGAACATAATTAGATGTTTATTTCAATACAATTAATGTCAGTGCACAGATAAAAAAAAAAACATCAAAACAAAATGAATAAAAAAAAATGCGAATTTCTATAATATATTCACTGAACTTGCGATAATTGTTTGGATGATTATAACAGTCAGCTTTCAGTCTATAAATTTAAGTTAACATAGTTTAATATTCAACGGCTTATTAACCTCATTATAAATTTTTCGCAATAAAATTAAATAAAGCATTATAATAACAAAGTTATATGGCAGCATACAATTATCTAAAAAAAATCTAATAACTTTTAATTTCAAATGGAGAATAATAATTTCACTTAACTTTTTTAGAATAAAAATACCACTTCCTAACGTGTCCCTTACGCGATTATTATTAATTGTCATGCAAACGACATGGAAATATTCCTACTGTCTCTTTTACTCTAATGTGGTTCTATCTATTTGTCTCTGTCGACGGTCAGTCGCCAGAATTTAATATCAAATATCAATATTTGGATGCAATCAATCAAAGTTAATCACGCGAAAGATATAAAAGCAAAATGAATACATTAAGTTCCTTAGTGGACGGCGTTGGGTGCATTGGAGCGGACTCCACCGATATTATTTTTTGTAGAGAGCCTAATAATGAGTGATTAGGAAAAAAATACGATGGGAACTCGTGTGTCCATTGTATTAAACATATTGTCATGACGTAAGCACATTTAAATATTAATTAGCTTGAATCAGAATGGTAAACTGAAGGTAATCAAACGGATGTTGTTCTCTGACTGTACACGAACTGTCGGAGTACATGACATGTCTTGTTTCGTACGGATTGGATTAATTAAAGTCTAATGCTGTTAATTCGCTTCGTATGTCGTGAGAGTCTTGATGTGCATGGCGGGTTAGGAAGCTGTTGTCTTGTCAGACGGTAGGTAATAGATGGTAGTGTATATTGTATTTTGAAATATAGCCGCATAATATATTTGTACTATACTATAGCCAATGTTCTTTTTTATTATAACATATTTAGTTTTTGTAGCCGGATTTTGATATAGCTCACTGCCATGCAAAAATCAGGGATATTTGACGATTAAATACCTACTTAAGTGGTTTATGTAAAGTTACTATTTTTTTTTTAATTAGGTATCTTTTAACTACATTAACTAATAAATATAGTTAAAAATAATTGATTCTTTTAATTTTTAATTATTTTGTTATATTTTATTACTTTAAAAATTTCTTATCGTATACTGTGCTACTACATAATGTCGATTTTTTTTAAGTGTATCTTGTGTACCTTACAGTGTTTTTTTTAATGTTTACCGATTACTTTTCAACCTAATTTTATTTTGTAAAATATTTTTCTTGTAAGTTATAGATAGGTATAGGTACACTAGTCAAATAGTCTTAAGTCAGAATCAGTATCTTATTACAAAGTAAGTATTCGTTATTATTTATCTTGGTTTTTTTTTTTATAATGGAATACAGTTATTTTATACAAAGAGTATTTACACTATGACCTTTTTATTAATAGTTCCGTTTTTAATGTAGTTATGCTCTATTAGACATTTTTATGACTGAAATTTCTGTAACTTAAACGCCACTTTAGCCCAAATAAAGAGGAAAAAAACAAGGTAAACAACGAAACAGCGCTAGTTTAAAAACTTAGGTAATCAGGTCAACTGGTCCCCGCACACGATCGATAGGCACGCCAAACTTTTAACTACCCGCGTCAATAAAACAAAACAATGTTTCTAGTTGTTCGACCAAATCGATATTGTAGGCACTCTTGTTATAATTTAGTTACGCCACAGTTTATGAGTAATGTACAGTATAGAGAAATTGTATTTACATTCAAATACCCACAGTATGCGAATGATGAGGAACGATCGACGAAGAATATTTATTGTGCGCAAGGATAAGGTAAAAGAAGTCAGTGTATTTCGACACTTACATATATATGCCACGTGAGCACTTTGCTCAAACACGGAGAGATCAAAGGTACTCAGATACCCAGACGTGCTTGTATGAAACGATTAATGAATGTGCAGGAAGCGAAAGAAGTGTGCATGGATCGTGAAGCGTAGCAATCTGTCCTCTCTTACTACCTTCTCAGGGTTACAGAATGAGGATAGTTAGTTAGAATACTTTCCCGGACTTCTACAGAATGGGATATTTGACAAGAAGTCTTATCACGCGATTTCGCAAGCTTTAAACCCCAGTTACATAAAACGTTAATAGTTTTGCAATGATCCTTTATAGATGTCCAAGTCTTAACTCAATTTGACATTAATGAGTTTACTTTATCATTCTTTAGATAGGCAAAGGCTATCGGCCATAACAGCATATCTGAAGCTTATATTTTCACTCACTCATACAATCTTCTAAATCAGTGCAGTTTTATCATTGAATCTTTCAACTAAGATGAAGCGGCTCAAGCGACCTCGCCTGCTGAGATCTTCTACTGACTTGGTAACGAACGAGACAACGACACAGGCTCCCTCACTCTCATACAGACGACAGGCGCTCTCAAAAATGCTGAAAATTAAAATCTTGATTGCTGCGCCTAGCAGTCAAATAAAAGGAAACTTCTGGCTCCAAATTCAGGTAGGGTTGGCAGCTACTTGCAATCTTACTTGTTTTTAAATTTTGATTTTAATAAAACTTTACAGTGCTTATGTATATTTCGTTTACGTATATTTCAACAAGACATCACTACTTTTGGGACCCTGTGTGGGAAACGAGAAAGGGAAAGCTCCACCACGCGGGCGGAACCTGGCATCAATTAAGATGAAGAAGAAGTTCTATCCTTTGAGTACTCAGCAATTTTCAGCAATTTCAGCTTTATGAGAGTTTACTTAAAATCTATTTCGTATTGACAATAAAATGACAATTTGAATCCAATATGTGTTTTCTGTGTCTTTCATAAATTCTCTGCTAATCCCGTTGAGCGATATAATCTGCGTCAGTTAGTCAGTTAGTCATAGTTGCTTTTAATATACATAGAAGATATTATAGTCTTTATGCACAGAAAAATAACGAACATGTTGTTACAGATTGCACCTCGATTCTACATTCAAATACTTAAGATGGCCGATGTTAAATGTATTGTGACGGCTAATAAGTAGTCTACGAGTAACGGCGGCTTGACTTAATTAATCGTGAAGTGCTTCTGCTTGAGTACAGCTACTTTCGGTTTTAGATACATTTGCCTTTGTTTTAACTGATATTTGATTTATTCTGAGTGTGTAATGAACATGCAAATGAGAAGTCATTTCCATATTTCTTATCTTTACTAGCTAAGCCCCGTGGCTTCGTCCGTAACTTACTTCAAACTCTCGTGACATCCTGTTGCTTAGTAATTATACCAAAATGTATGAACGATTCGTTGAAATTTAGCATTACTGCTCCGTTCTCCTGGTTAGTATCGTAATGATATATAGCCTTACTCGATAAATGGGCTTTCTAATACAAAAATAATTTTCCTTGTTGATAAAATTAGTGCGTTTAGTCAAAGAAACAAAACAAACTCTTTAGCTTCATATCATATTATGAGAGAATTCACTCAAAAACTAAGAATTTGATCCCGCAGTGTCTTAAGTTATTATTCTATGGTATGCGTGCATTTTTTTGAAGTGAAACTTCTTTTTCGACGCCGAGAGAAATTTTATAGCTCACATTATTTTTCTTATAAAACCTTACAACTTTTTTAAGTGACATAGGGGTGTCACCGTATTGAGTATCGTATGACTGAACAGACTGAGAGAATACCTGATTATCAAAACATTACCTACGTATATACACATACACGCAGTCCCGTCTTTTTCCCTAAAGGGATAGGCAGAGACCTACTATTTACTATAAGACCTAATATACATTTCACCAATTATATTTTTAACCTACGTAATACTTAGATATGAATGAACCTATTGCCGTGTTGAAAAGGACACGGCCCAACAATTTTGATTAACGGCTTTTACAATTCATAAGCCATGCAAAAGTCTTCATCTTGGCTTAATGACAACTGGGACTGGGAGCTAGTAAAAACTGCTTGACCTAAACGGTCACCCAAATCAGGACTGGCCGTTAGACCCTCAACGCAGTGATCGTTCACAGAACACTGAACAAGAGGGGCAGCGAGCTCTACATTCCTCTCGCTTTGATATGCATAATCTTACAAAACCTTTTAATATAATTAATTGTAATAAACATTTGGAACGAACTATTCGAGAAATTAGTAGATTCCCCATGAGATGATGACAGTAATAAAATTATACACCATTTAAAAACCATAAAAAATAATTTCTCATCTACAATTCTAATGGCAAATGTAAACAAATCCGTCGAAGAAACATTCTAACTTTGTTTTTATATTTATTTTGTTAACACTGCAGTATTTGAATAGAAACGAAACAGTAATTCATTGACCCTGGCCTATACTCGCCTTTCTACCCACGTGGATACCTATTTACCGGGAATTGAAAAAAAAATAGACTGTAATTTGATGGGTAGCAAAAATACCTCACCATATATACAGGGGAGAGGTTTCACCCTGATACAGTGCTGGATTAAGCAGTCAGGCGAAAATGTTCTATGCCTGACTAAAAAACCGAAGGTTTTAAAAAAGTGGCACAAACGAACCTATGCAATATCTACTAACCATATTACACAACGTTTCTTAAAACCTCAAGAAAAGCTTACATGTAGTCTTATAAGTCGAAAATTTAGGGTTAATTATCAACTTATAAAACTACAACCGCATTTCTTCAGTATCAGTTCGTGATACAGCCCTAAGATAGGAATCTGGAACACCAGAGTTAAAATTGTTTCTCAGCTAGTGATACCGAAAAAAATCCAAAGGCCAGAATAGAAAATCGGTGCGGAAAACTCTCTCGTTCTCAATACAATTTCTGTTCAATTTCATCAAAATCGTAAAAAACACAATCTGTAATCCTCATTACTCCCTTTGACTCGATTGAAACTGGCTGTATTTTCCAGTCAATCCACGACAATTGTTTTTCTGATCACCCATATTGATTAACCATTAATTTATCGCACACGTAGATAAACTATTATGGTAGAGCGGAATGGAAAATTGTTCCCAGGGAATGCAATGAGGTGTTAATAAAGACGCCAAGCGCAAGCGCAAATGGCAGGTTGATGCCTTGGCTTTTTCCAGCAAATATTTAATTCATGCAGTTTAACTATGCATGTCGCGAGATAGCTTTGGTTGCAAACACGAGGGAAAATAAATAATTAAAGGCCAGCTTTATTTCGCTTCATGATTACGGGAATTGCAAGAGTGTGCGTCTGGGTGGAGATGTCGCCGTGCGCCGGCGCAGACCCCGCCCCCTTACCACTAATTGCGCCAATCTACGAGGAGAGTCGCACGCACACACAACCACATACGCATGCACACACGCAAAACATGGGTGACAATTACTGCATTTCACTGCCAAATGTATGTACGTATGAAAATATACTGAGCTGTTTGAGAAAACGACAATATACTCATTATAAGGAAGTCCTATACACAAAGACGGACTCATCAATTTTGTACGAGTTTTTTCTTTTATTTTCCTTGAAGAAGAACTTTCAATTATTTTTAATAAGCTCGGTGGTATACAGTTGTTTATAATTGTGAATGTTGTTGGCAAAATAATAAGTGAACTGAAAGCTGTCTGCAGTTATTTCATTGGCAAAAAATATACAAATGGAATATGGGTAGTCACATTCGGTTAGGTGTTAAGTAGACAGAAACACTACCAGTCCAACGAAACAAGCGTACATACTGATCACTCTCGCAACAAGCATTCATTTATTTTCAAACAGAATGCAGTCATTGAAAAATCTCATTAAGGCTCCATCTCGTAATATAAACTTGTGTTGAGAGTATTAAAAAGCAAACGTATGACTAGCTTTTGCCCCATACGATTGCTTTTTTTTACCTATTTAAATACTCAAATAGATTTTCACTTATGTAACAATTTCATTAAAAAATTGGTAGGCACTGAATTACCACAGTTATCTTTAACCAATTATTTCGATGGCCTAAGTGTAATTGAAATAGAATGAACTAAATTTGATACCAATTCAGGTAAATAACCAGGTCAGGGGCAGGCTTTTGGATTAATAATTTTAGCTATTGAAGGAGAAGCCCTTAAATAGAATATCAATTACAAGGTAATTAATATTTTGTTAATCACATTGCAATAAATTACACCAAATTATTTTTTATAACTATCTTCTATAAAATACATATCTATACCAATATATAAAACTGAAGATTTTGTTTGTTTGTATGTTTGTTTTTATGTTTGGTTGAACGCACTAATCTCAGGAACTACTGTTCCGAATCGAAAAAATATTTTAGTGTTAGACAGCCAATTTATCGAGGAAGGCAATAATCTATATATCATCACGCTACTACTTAGGAGAGAAGAGCAGTAACCATAAATGTCAACAAATTGGGAAAATGATCATACATTTTTGTTAAAATAATAAACGACGGGATTAAATGGGTGCGACGGGGAGTTCAAAATATGTTACGGGTGAAGCCGCGAGGGTCAGCTAGTCTTCTATAAAATACCGTATCCAAAACTGCCAAGTACAATAAGTTACTTTCAATGAACTTGAGCTGTATCATAAGTATAAAATTTTTCATAGTCTACAAAGGTCATTGAAATTAAAGCTTTATGAGGTTACATTAAGGTTGTTTTTATTTTTGTGTATAGATTACGAGTGGCCAATGTTTGTCATTGCTCAATAGGTGTGAAATTGGCGATGAGCTCCCGATACTCGGTGGTGTATTTATGGGTTTTACTTGGTTTGTTTGTCTCTTTGTACTCTTGTTCTTTAGGTCTACCCGTTTGATTTACCGCTTCTAATATTAAAAAGCAATACGGTTTGTTTGTTATATATATGTTTAGAATTATATGTATAATTAAGTAGATATACCTTCATCTAAAACAAAATCTTTAAGGATTGTTAAACTATTACACTTGTGGACTATATTTTGTTTAGTAATAATATGATTTGGGTTTAAAAAAGTATTTTAAGGCATGAGTGGATCGAGTGTCTGTTTGGGAAGTCAGACAATAGGTATTCGCTTTGAACAATATCTACCAGAAATAAAAAGTAAATAAGTTAGCTATTTAACAGGCACCATAAACATAGTCCTGGCTCCTGGTCACCTTTATAAGTACCTGGGAATGTATTAAGATATTAAAGAGAAATATTTTAATGGTGAAAAAAGGAAAATAGCATTAAAAAGCTTATGTTTTCTCTACAATTTAATTTTTAATGTATATACATATAAAATTAAATTGTAGAGAATTAGTAATTGAAATTTCTCAAATGACCGGTGACTTTAATGTTCATCAGAAAATCTAACAAAACCACAAATCCATTAAGAAAATCTTAGGTATAAAATTACAGAAGTTAACCAGAATAAAAACAACAATAAAAATGAAGAACCCATTGATATAAATAATTTCCACGATGTCATCAATCGTTTGAGTAAACCATAAATTTGGACGCGCGTCAAATGTGCGCGGCCGTATCGTGTTACCTACAGGGACGAAGCCATCTCCATACCATCCGAGCTGTCATTAAAAAAGCGTTTCATTAGCTCACGATCCGACGAATTCCACTGGAATTAACGTTAAATGTTCTCTTTAACTAAAAAAAGTTGGATATTAACATTGGACATATACCTAATATACTATGTCATGCGGTTTCTTGTGAACCACGCCAAACAAAACTGGGTAATGCGCAGTTAGAAGTGACTAAATTCAGAATCAAATTCGTGATTTAGTTTTGTTTTCAAAGAGACACATTTATGCATATTTTTTATTAATAGTAGTATTATATATTAATAATAATATGACCCTGAACACAATTTGTATATAAAAGCATTTTTTTTGTTCAGAGTGATATTCATTAGACGAAATATTGCCACAGGTACTAAGTTCTAAGAAACTAACGTAACTATATACCTATTACCTAGTCACTATACTAGTTTTTTTTATTTTGTACACTCTGAGATTATTAAAATGATTTTAATTCCTTTCACCAATGGAAAGATTTTCAGAAGTTATTCTATTTGAAGAAATGTTTTGTATAACCAAATAAAAATAAATAAAATCCATCACGCCTTTTCCCCGAAGGGGTGGCAGAGGCATATTATATGCCCACTTTTCACCGTGTGGATTCCTGTCCCACGTAATAGGTGGTGAGCCCATTGCCGTGTTGAAATAGACAGACGCAGGTTGTGGCTACCTGCTGTTGAAATTTTTCAAGCCGCCCATAAGGCTTTCAACCAGGCTTAACGACTGCCATTTTACTGGCAACCGGGACCAACGCCTTAACGTGCCTTCCGAAGCACGGAAACGCTCGCAAATGTAAATGCCACAAAGTGGTCACCCATCCCAGTACCAGCCACAGTGAAAGTTGCGTAACTCAGTGATCGTTTACAGAACACTGAGACCGCGGGACCACAAGCGCTTCAGTATAACCAAATGATAATTTATTTCTAAAAGAATATCTCTTTTGATCATATTATATTCATTATAATTTTGATATTAGTACAAAATATTGTGAAAATCTGCTATCTAATAAAGATTGTGAACGAAGTTAAAATGCAAGTTGTCATCATAGCAAATGTATAATTGTATATAAAATACCACATTAATGTTAATGTTATTTAATTTAGTTATCAGAAAATCAATGTTTCACATAATTTTATAAGTAATGGAGATGCCGCCGTGTGTCGACGGACGAATTTACCAGATCCAGATATAATCAGAGCTACGTAACACACGGTAAGAGTGGGTTGACAAACAAATCTAACCCCCCTGCCGACCACGGGCATGGGCCACTCGGGACGAACATAAACTAACCCACATTACTGCTGTGAACGCGACGAAATCAATTCCCTGATCCGATTCCGAGAAGTGACACAGTTTCTTAAGTGTCGCATCACTACCGACGGACCGTTAAATAAATTCTTATGGTTCCCATACTGCCCGCATGCCAATCTAGTCCTTAACGCTTCGGTATAGGTAGGTCTTGTACCCGTCCAACCGAGTAGTTACAATATAAAAAAGAGCCACCTGTCCCCACGAAAATCTTTATGGCTGCCATAAAATTCAAACCTCAAAAGGAAAAAACAAAAGTATGGAATTAGTTTATTTTTTCTTTTACGAGCGAGGCCCATTTTTAAATGGTGTTTACCTAAGCTGTCATTTTATAAAATGGCGATTTTGACTGGTCGGGTTTGTTGAATAATTTGTGGAGATCCAGAGAGGATCTTTGAGATAACTTCCAGTGGTCAAGCTGCCTACCGTTCTTAGGATTCATTTCCTTAATTTTGACAGTTTTACAATTAGTGAATCAATTAATTTTTTTTAGTTTTCATTTCTGAGAATTTGGCTTATTAATTAAATTTATTTATTTATCTATCACGCTTTATCCCCGAAGGGGTGGCAGAGGCATACATATTGTATGCCCACTTTTCACTATGTGTATTCCTGTCCCACGTAATAGGTGGTGAGCCCATTGTCGTGTTGATAGGTATAGACAGACGCAGGTTGTGGCTACCTAGTGTTGAAATTTTTCAAGCCGCCCATAAGGTCTTCACGACTGCCATATTACTGGCAACCGAGACCAACGGCTTAACGTTTATTCCAAAGCACGGAAACGCTCGCAAATGTAAATGTCACAAAGTGGTCACCCATCCGAGGACCAGTCATAGTGAAAGTTGCGTAACTCAGTGATCGTTTACAGAACTCTGAGGCCGTGGGGCCAAGAGCGCTTCCAATTAAATTTACGATACAGATTAGGAGTGATAACTTACCGTGAGAGGAGACCGCGGCGGAGTAGGGTGCGTGCATCTGTTGATGGTAGTAGCGGGCCCGGCTGTGATGGCCGCCTTCCAACGGAGAATGGAAGAAGCCGTCGCCATTGGTCTCCGCGCTGACGTCACCAGCGGCTGGGCTGCCGTTGACGCGGCTCTCGTACCACCGCTGCTGCAGCGCGCTGGCACTCACACCCGCGCCGCCACCCTCTCCACTCATGTCCATGACCGCTGAACCGACCTCACACACCATGCATCGCGTTTATAAACACACACACTATAAGTTCACTCCTCCTATCCGCATTTCCAAGAGTCAGTTGAATTTGTGCTTACCCGTACACTAGAAGAGTGTATTTGGGCTCAGACTTAGCATTGTTTTTACAAGCTATAGGGCGGTCTCAACTTGTCGTGTTGAGTTCTGATGACCAGTTCATATTGCAAGTATCTGAAACAAAGAAAGATTTAGGTTTGGATGTGTATCGTTCATCTTTATTAAGTAACTAAGCTAAACTACTTAGATTTAAATATCAAAATATCGTTTTCATGTTATATCCACGGAACGTTACTTTTACAAACCCCTGTAAAAGATCTATACATGTTACGTTTGTAATAATATCATACGTAAAGGTATCCGTGGAGATGAGATGAAGCGATTAAAAACAATAATGAACAAAAGATGGTTTTCTGCTAAAGATGCTATTCGTTGCGTTGAGTCTAGTCTTAAAAACAGACTGAAAAAAACTATTGAGAATATTAAAAGGATACCTAATGGAATCAGGTGTAGAAGTCTCCTTCAAGACTACATAGGTAAATACAAAGCGTGAATTATGTACTTTTAGAAGGCTCAAGCCCTAGAAAGGAATAATTGAGCGGTACATGAGGGTATTGGAAAATTGGTCACCAGTCGTTATTGCTCAAAGATTTGTGGTCTATTCAGCTTTAGAGAATAAACCACTATAGACGAATAACAACAACAACCAACTTGTGACCATAGACAAAACTTTCAAGCATAGAATAATATAAAAAGAGTTTAGATTTAATTCATAACGGTAAATCATTATCTATTAGGGTTAAGAAACAATGAAAATAATAACGTGCCAACGCACTATAGGTATTATCAAACAACGAAGGTCGTTTTATTTGACATCAAAGGAATACGTACGATAAATCGGTGCCGGTGTTTTGTCAAAAAAAAAGACAATCAATTAAGATAATAGTGGTGCGCTATCGTATACGTCCGCGATATCGATACGCTCCCAATTTGATTAACTGATAAGTGCAAACAACACTCGATACCGCCGCGATAAACGATAACCGCGCATTAAGTGTTGTTAGCCAACGATGCTGTGATTTTTATTACTACTAAAGTTGCAATATATCTTTTTGTCACATCTATTTGACGAAAATGGGTGATCTGTAAATGAGAATATGAATATCTTCTAAATAATTAATCTGTTCATGTCAGTAAAGTTGTATTTCTGACAACCACATAAGTGGAGATGAGTTTTTATTGCTAAGTCTTTTCTCATATGCTCTACCTATTGATTTGCTAATCTAGCAGTAAATGTATATGTAGAAGCAGATTAATTATTTAGAAGATATTCAGCTATTAACGATATTCTCATCTTAAATTAATCACACTTACAAATCTCAGATTTTCACCAAATAGATGGGTCAACGTTATATCAGTTTCTCTAAACATCTTGACCTTTATTTATTAACTATGTAATGCTTGTCTTAACTATCAATATAAGTCCCAAACCTATCGTCAGTCCTTGAAAACCTAACAACATAAACCTTAATAAAAAGTAACACTATGTAGGTATAGATGACTTTTCTTAGGACTGTGACGACATATAATAATAAAAAATATATTTTTATATTATTATTTTTATCAAAAACTTTCCTCCACTTCACTATTGATATCTGTATATTTTTTCTCCCATTTGCGGCAATACTAGGTATTGGTGTTATCTGTGTGTAATGTTTCTCAGAAATTGGCCCGTATTATCCATCAAAACTCTTTTTTTTATGGTTTATAGGTACTCTGTCGTAATTGTTTATCAAAGTAATTTGACATGTTCGAATAAAATATGAAACGATAATGAATAAATGATAATTAAAATTTGAATTTTATATAACTTTAAATATCTAGGTCCATTAGGAATTACTTCCACTGCAACACTGAGGTAGTATAGGAATGTGTCCGCACCATGTTATAGTATTAATTAACGTTTTTTCCATTTTATATTTGTAACTTGACCATTATTGACAAAAGACTGCCTCGATGGAGCTGTGGTACTGTATGCGACTGCCGCACTGAGGTCCCGGGTTCGATTCCCGGGTCGGAAGAAATATTTGTGTGATCCACAAATGTTGGTTTCGAAGTTTGAGTGATTATTATGTATAATATGCATGTATTTAGAAATATATAAGTATGTATATCGTGTGTAAAAAAGTGCTCCACTATATTATTATTTATTTAGTTACCACTCAGAAGCCTTGTGAGAAACTACACTAAAATTTAACTGTCTCTAACTCTTGTCTCTGGTTTGGGTTACTGAAGCAGTTTGTATGGAATAAAAGAATCGATAACAATTGACGATGTCCAACATTTGCTGTTGGAGTGTGAACGGAATCGCAGTAATAGGGAAAAAATAATTTCGGAATACAATATTAATTTAGAAAATATAGGTTCATTCTACATTATTTTATCCGCACCTCATTCAGAGGTTGCAAGAAGTGTTCTTAAAATGTGTAGAAAGGCCTAGTAAAGAAAAATGGTTTTACTTAACGTTCAAGTATATTGTAAATTATGTATTTTGTTGCAATAGGACTGACATATCCTAGGATAAAAGTCCTGTAAAAAAATTAGGATTGACACGTTGTAGTGGACAGACACCTAAAAAAAAGATTCGATTAAAACTAATAAACATACATAAATACATATTGTCACGCCTTTATCCCCGAAGGGGTAGGCAGAGGCTTACTATACGCCCACATTACACCCTATGCATGTTTTGTCCCACGTAACAGGTGGTGAGCCCCTTGCCGTGTAAAACTAATAAAAGTAGCAAAATTACGTACACAATTTCACATTTAAGCAATACAATTATGTCATGCCTAGAGCAAAATTATGTGGTACCTAAGGTTTATAATTTTAAGCTCTACAATAAAGGTAATACCTATTGTAATTAATCGATGGTATCATCGTTTGATTATCTGACATATCAAATATAAGCAGTAATTGATTACACTTGCACCAAAAAGGAACAAAAAATGATAATTGTGATTTCGTTCATAGTTACTAAGTACCTACGGACTAAACTTAGATTTTTTGTCGCTTTGCTGCAAGCTAGGGTAATTAGATGACTTTACGTCTGACTCTCAACCCTGCGTAGGGTAGACTACCCAATAAACCCCCACTTCGCTTCTACGAAGACTTTCTAAGAAGCGCTCGTGGCCCCGCGGACTCAGTGTTCTGTAAACGATCACTGCGTTACGCTACTTTCACTATGGCTGGTCCTCGGATGGGTGACCACTTTGTGGCATTTACATTTCCGAGCGTTTCCGTGCTTCGGAAGGTGGTACGTTAAGCCGTTGGTCCCGGTTGCCAGTAATGGGCGGCTTGAAAATTTCAACAGCAGTTCGTCACAACCTGCGCCTGTCCATTTCAATACGGCAATGGGCTCACCACCTGTCACGTGGGACAAAAATGCATACGGTGAAATGTGGGCGCATAGCATGCCTCTGCCTACCCCTTCGGGGATAATGGCGTGACAATATGTACGTATAAAAGTAAAACATACATGTATGTTCTATATTTTAAAATTAGGTGACCTCCCCCCGGCTTCGTCCGTGACATATTTCCAACCCCGTGGCACCCTAATATTCCAAAAATGTATGAAATTTTCCCGATTTGTTGACGTTTATGATTTCTACTCCGCTCTCCTGTGTAATGGCGTGATGATATATAGCTTAGAACCCTCCTCAATAAATGGGCCATCCAATACAAAAAGATTTTTTCATATCGGTCTAGCCGTTTACGCGTGATAGCGTGACCAAGGGAAATAGGCATTCATTTATATATATATATAGATAGATGAGTGGAGACCCGTAGGTAACTTAGTCACTTAGCTGTGACTCACTAGCTCCCACAGACAAACCGCGAAAGCGATTTTGTGGGGTAATGATTTATGTATGTAGTATACTAAAATTATGTACGTAAAATAAATAAAAAAAAAAAAAATTAACAAAGAAGTCAATAAAAGATAATCCAGTTTAAATAACATTAAACCGGAACAGTAATGAAATACTACATCGTCGAGTTAGTAACACGTAGTAAACCTCCTTTTTCGGAAGAGAATATATAAAACACTGGCGACATTATAATCTAACATTAATATTAAAACCAACACAAGATATCAAAGCCCTTACCACAGATAAGATGAAATCTTCAATGCATGTGATAATTCCAAATACATATAAGTACGGATAGCAGATACAGCTTATGATCTATCACAACCGACGGGACCGCTATCTGACGATCGACTGAAAAATGGATTTGCCGATAAAAAAAGAAATCTCACATTTTTATCGCAATTTACGTCGATTTTATGTGATTTCTTCGCAATATCTCGCGATAAGTAATGATAAGGAGAGGTAACATTATTGTAATCACTGCTTTTCACTAATTTTAAAATTTATAAATTTAAATTTACGTTTTGATTTATAAATTTTATTACATGATGACGTTAGAGGGAGACTGAAAATTGTTTAATGAATTCTGATTTGAGATAAAAATTACTTCAGTAAGCGACCCATTCTTAAAAGTGTACTGAATACTAAGCTTAACTTTACTATTTAAATCTCAATACAACTTTACTAATCAAATCTCTAAATAGTTAGTAAACTATCATCACGCTCTATGCCCGACGGGATAGACAGATGCATAATTATTTCGCATCCTGCAGATTCATTAACCGCTTAATACATGCACGGCTATCCTAGTACTTTTGAACATTCCGGTTTTGAGCAATTTGCCGAATATTAATGGATAGTAAAGTTGAACTTAGAACACCTCTATCAAGCCAACCAAAAACACCTTCATCATTAAAAATCTGCAGTTAGTTTTGCCAAAATTGTTTTTTCTAGTTTTAATAAGCACCTTTGCAGAGACCGCTTTTGATACACATAAATATAATTAACATAATTTAACATAATCGTAAATTTAAAGTAAAATACGAGAGCATTAATTAAATATGTGGTATTTTCTTAGCATTCTTTTATTAGTACATGGTTTGTTCAAACAGGTCTTACTGGCAGTAGAGAGTGATCGATGCGTCAGAGCATGTTTTATCTGAAGACTGTAGGCCTATCGGCCGCAGTATCCAGACGATCGCGAGCGGTAGCACATTTAACTAATAAATCATCTCTGATTGCCTATAAATCGGTACCAATGATAAACTTTATGACTTTACACCCGTCCAGGTGTTTAAATTATAACTTTATGAATATTATTAGGGTCTTCTCCGGCGTTTAACCATTATTGGTTATATTGAAGCTGGCGTTTTGTGGTCCTTAATATTGAAAATAAAGTGATCCTTTCCCGCTAACATAATAAGATAAGGTTTGTGAAGATTTCTCACTGATCTATTGTATATTTAAAGATATTATTTTATCCTTTTTAGTTTACTGTGGTCTGTGGTTTATTATAAATTGAAAATCAAAACTCAAATAGGTATAAAATAAAGTATATTTTATATTTAATGTGCTCAATTTCAACAACTTTTTTGTGTTAAAAACAGGATAATAAAATGAGCTTATCTAGATGTTTTAGTTCTTTGACTATTTATAATACAGCAATCAAAAACGTAACGGTTTAAATTACTCGTATACTCAGACGTGCATGTATGAAACGATTAATGAATCTGCAGAAAACGAAAGAACGCATGGATTGCAAAGCCTGGGGATCAGTCCTCTATAACTAACACGTCAGGGATACATCATGAAGATAGTTAGGTAAAGTTATAATAGATTAGCTTATAGTTACTTCCCGAACAACACGGGCAGGCCAAAATCCTTACACTGTGTACACATACGTGCCAAGAACCGAAAGATTCCGTAGGTCTTTCTTATGTCGCACCATAAAAGTAATTAACTCTCTGCCAGCGCACGTGTTTCCCTCCTCTTACAATCCTGGGCCCTAAGAGAAGCGTGAAGAAGCATATTTCAGGATCGTCAAAATGAGGGTCGCTATCAGAGCCATGCGGGTTGAGATAGCTGCTCTCAATCTTGGGTCAACGTCTTTGCTTGGCATCAGGCGGGCGACACCAGATGTGCGAAACTTAAAAAAATTGTAGTACATTTTACTACTTTTACTGTCTTATTTCACTTATGTCGTATTTGATTTTGACTTGAGTATGTCGCAACAAAAAAAATTAACAAATCTGCACCTCCGTTCGAATCCGGTACGTTTTTATGTGGTCGTATCTAATTTCAATAGTCCCAAACATACGCTACAAATTAACTTTAAATAAAACACGAATTTTGCATATGAAATTACTTCTTTGAATTTTAAGGAATATTTAAATCAAAATAATGTGTACGTTACGTTGACTTTGTGCGATAATTTTGAAATTCTGTGACAGTTTTTTTTTATTAATAGTAACATTAAACGAGATATTAAATTATAAAACAAAAATTCTTAACTGTCGAGGCTTCTGCTATATCTCCTATAGCTGACCTACGCGGCTTCGCCCGTGATATATTTTACCGTCGCATTTAATCCCGTCGTTTTTTACTTATAAAATAATGTATTGAAATATGTCGGATTCGTTGACATTAATAATGGTTGCTGCTCCACTCTCCAGGATAGTAGGTAGCGTGATGAATATAGATTTCTCGTTGAATAGACTGTCCAACACATTTTTTTTTTAATTTGAACCCGTAGTTCCTTAGATTAACACGAATCAATCCACAAAAAATAAAAAGTACAACTAAGTTCCATACTTAATCACTAAAAAGATTTATCACTCAAATTTATTTAAGACTACTTGACGCCCCCGGCTTCGCCCTCGTAGAGAAGTTTTCCCGTTCCCGTTTCCCACAGGAACTTGTTCCCAGTATAAAATGTCTATATCCGCCTCCTGGCTCTAAGCTACCTCTCCACCAATTTTCAGCCAAATCGGCACAGCCGTTGTTGAGTTATAAATAGTGTAACTAACACGACTTTCTTTTATATATATAGATAAAGTGTAAAATCATTAAATATACAAATAAAAAACATTGACTTGTCCATTTTGTTTAGTTAAAAATCGCAAAGAACCGAACCACACAGATCACAATCTAGATAAACGATAAATAGAAAAACAAATTAATCTAACACTCATCAAAACGCATGTACACACAACTTTACACTCACGTATCTGCTCCTATTAAGATTAGGCCAAGTCCCAATTATGATAATTGAATCTACGGACCTCCGGCGTGTCCGAGGCCTAAATCTTTGGAAAAAAAAACACACCTTTCCAAGCTATCTTATAGCTTTATCGCTTCGATGAGATACAAAATTGATCGCCGGGAATCTCACTATGAAAATATTTGTATATTAATATTTTAATATTGTTTTTACGATCTAAGATTAGGACATGTGGTGCTTCCCACACGTTTAGATATTATGTAGGTTTTAGATAATTTTAATGCCTTTAATAATATATCTACCATTATATCTATGTAATTAAATCTCAAGTGAAACCTTCTAATGAAATTATGATAACTAGGTACAATATTATATACGCAAAAACAGTTCAATAGAAATATATTTTTGTAAAGGCTTCGACCGCCACGGCGGCTCTTATACAGAGACTAATAAAAATATTTGAAATGGTTATAATGTTCTTTAAGATTTTATTTTTATTTCTTTATTAAAGCGCAAGCAGACCTGAAAACGCTCAGTGGCAGAAGCAGCGAAGACCAACAGACATTGACGATGTTGATTAGGTCTTCTATCTTGAAGAAGACCTACTCAAACTGTATTGTCCAGTACGCGATTGCCTTTAAGAACCTTTCAGCCCCAACACCCGTCAGGTCTACGAGCAATGTGACCCGACCTAGCCATTGCTACTTAAACCGGGTAATACTTTTGTATGTGTCTGGATGCCTAACTACGCTCAATAAAACATTAAAAAAAAACTATCAAATTGAAATTGGAATAACATATGTGTAGGGCAACGAACGATTATGCAACGTTATTCTTAGTAGTGATTTTGTCTGCCAAAACAAATAGCTACCTATATGAATCATTGGAAAATAAATTAATAGCTTACCACAGCGGCACCTAGTAAGGCCATGTTAGTATTTTGTTTTAGAACATTAAATTACCATATTGTGTGTGAGTCATTTTATATTTTAAATACAGAAAGGGTCACTGATTTGACTATTATCTTTCGAATCTAGTGTATAAATAATCTTTAGAACTTTTTGATGTGAAACATCTATAGCCGCACGTAAAACAGATTTCTGGCGTGGCGACGCATGCCGTGGCGACACGTTGCCACGCTATATGGTGGTATATATATACAGTCTATATGTGTGTAAGGTGTGGCGACGCGTAGACATGCGAAAAAAAAAATGTAATGAAATTAAATGTTTATTCAATAAATAGTCATCGTTATCTGGAAAAAAAGTCGTAATATTTTATTTTATCATTATGACATATTTAGTTCCTATCACAATCTGTTCTTTTCTGCATATTACTTTTACAAAATAATGTCGATGTTTCACATCTGCCAGGCGTCCCGTGACAGTTCACTTTTTTTTAATTATTGTTATTTTCACTGTGCAACAAATAATAAATTATCACATTAATAAATTATCTTATCTTATCTTAATAAATTCACAAGAAAAAGATAATCGTAAAAACTTGAAAAGCTTAATTCATCATCACATTTGTTTCATGAGGTTCATCACGTGATAATTAAAAAAAAATTGAAGGAATCCCAATACATCCATAAATTATACAAATATACAACCCTAAAATAATATAAATTACACATAAAACCAGGTATCCCAATATTAGACAGTTTTTTGCAACATTTATTGATTGTAAGAAGATAAATCCAAATTTAAAAAATCATGGCGTCGCGGTATGTATGTTGAAATACTACTTTTACGAATAATATTTTTTTTAATAATATTTATGTGTCAATTCAAATGAAATGGTGATTTAGATAGTTTATTAATGTAATCTCCATTAGTTCAAATGAGGCATTTTATATTAACAATGTAAAATGGCTCGAGATATTTTTTTTTTAGATTGCTTTCCGGTCTCGTGTTCATATCCTGGGTCGGACTAAATACTTAATTGTGTGATAATACCTATTTGTTTCGGAGATTGGGTGTTTTCTAAATAAATATATATTTACATAGGTATAATATATATTTCTTTATAAGTTTTCTAGATACCATAGTAAAGATTATATTAGTTTAAATGATTTGGGCTAGATGACATTGTATTAGAAAATAAAGTCCGCCTACAAGCCTGGCGATCTGTCCTCTCTGACTACCCCGTCAGGGATACAGCGTGAAGATAGTTAGTTAGTTTTACATGGTTGTCATTAAATTATTGGTAAGTAAGTATCAGTATCAGATAGCAATTAATTTGTCTTACAACCCTATGACTGAAGATTAGTTTTCACTATACTTTTTAATGGAACCATTTACATTATTAATATCCTAGTTGACGCCTGCGGCTCCGCACGTGTGATGAAGTTTTCCCGTTGCCGTTTCCCATAGGAACTTGTTCCCGAGATAAATAGTAGCCTATGAGTTATTCTGATGTGTAAGCTATATTATTGTAAAGTTTCAATAAAATCCAATCTGTAGATTTTGCGTGAAAGAATAACAAACATCTTACCATTTTTATAAACTTTCGCGTTATATAATATAAGTAGGATTAGAGTTCATATACAAATTTGAAAATAATTAAATATGCACTTGTTTTGCGATAAAATTGCATTTACTTTGCAATTTTATCGCAATACAAGTAAATTCGAAAAATAAATGTCTTTTTCGTCATTTCCACTTTAAAATAATGGCATTTATTTCGAGAATTAATGAGCATTTGTTAAAATAAATGCCATTGCATATTTTCCAATACTGTTTCTCACAGGATAAAAAGTGGCGTATGCCCTAATCTGTAATATGGGTACTATATCACTCGAATATGGGTACTATATTACTACTGTAAAGTTTCAATAAAATCCATTCTGTAGATGTTGCATGAAAGAGTAATAAAAAATCATACATCCATACAAACTTTTACATTTATAATATTAGTAGGATTATTAATGTGATATATTGGACGATAAATGGTGTGTTTTGTTAATATCCAAATATATAGTGTGAAATATAAAAAATATGACAATATTATGCTAATATTGTTTGATTATAATAATTTTAGAATCATAATACAGGATATAGTTCAGTATGAACACATTCGAAACACAGGCGGAAATGCTTAATGTGTACAAACACACACATAGATGTACGTGAAGGCTTATCGGTAGGTAATCGATTGGCGTTTGCGCATCTCGGGACGCATTCAAATTTCGATCGCGAACTGTCATGGCGGCGGTCGGATTGACCGAAAACAGCCGAAGAGTTGATATGAAAACGACGTGTCATTGACAATGATTGGTCGTTGAGGAGGTTTAAACAAAGGGAACACAAAAAGAGTCACATTTAAACGTATAAGCTAAAAATAACTACCTAAGTACGCACATACACACACACATTCATTTATTTATTATACCTATTATAATGTTACTTGCACTTTTGTATGTGAGTACGTATGTACCTAATTCGAAAGCATAATCCAGTTTGAATGTGTGTTTGTGTGTGTATTGTATTGTGTAACGAATTATTATGCAAAATAGACTACTGAGGTATAGAAAATATTCATTTATATTGTTATGCTTATATATAAAGCTGTATAGGAATGCAAACGTTAGGGTAAATGTCAAGAAAACCCATGAAAAAATTGTTCAAAAAACGGTGCGTATGTAAAAGTCTATGTGTTTGTTGGTCGCCTATTAGGATGAGGTCTTTCAAGCACAAACCTACAGATGAAACGCGAAGGGATAGGTCATCATTCCCTTAGTTTTGTAACAAATATATTATTTAATAACCTACCTAAATATACCTACAAATGATGGAAAAAAAAAGATGGCGTACGGTGTTCTCTGCGGTCCTATCTGTCTTACAAAAACCGTGTATCACAGTATTTGTTATCGAACTCCTAAGAAACTATTTGGACAATTTTTATGTTTTTTTTATATAGGTCTGAGAATATATCGTAGACTGATTAAGGTAGTCTATTATATGGCAAAAAAAATTAATTATTTTAAATCAGTTCGAATTTTGAAAAACAATACTTCGACTATGCATCGTTACAAAATTTGAAATGAGAATTTGGGCGAATCAAGTTGGGACTCAACGGGAACTCTTGGACAATCTATAGAGGTGATACCCATTTTTTTCGTATGGAAATGGCACTAGTTAGATACCTAGGTAGGTAGAGACTGAGTGGTTTATACTTGTCGAGTCTTAGTCACACGGTAAACAAACCAACGATTAAAATAACAACCATAGGTATTTATCCAGCCGTTTGAGCATGTAAAAGTAACAAACATACACACTCACAAATTTACTTTTAAAGTATTAGAAGCGATGGCATATGACAATATCGAGATATTACATAGATTTGAGTTACAAAAATCCTGTGTTTATGCTTATTTTAAGGTTCATGTGTATTTTAAAAGTTTGTACACTGCCTCTGTCAGTTCCATGTATTTTTCTCCATTCAAAGATTGCCTGGAAGCGATTGCTTTTAGCGATAAGGTCGCCTATTGTAAATACATAGTTTAATGAATATCTTTTTTGTAAAATATGTTCTTATGTGGTGTACAATGAAGTATTTTATTGTTATTATTATCCTGTAAACTCTGTATTAAAAGATACTTATTAGATATATCGCAGAGCATAGATTCAGGAAAGTATAAATTAGTATCGACTTAGGGGTCTACTGTGGGAGGTGGTTAGGTGTCTACCTAAATTATTACTAACCCTTTTTTTTTCATGTGGAAATCCTCATGGATGCTATGCCGGACTCTTTCAGACTAAAACTAAAACGGGAGTCCCGGGTGAGCCCTCGGAAGGATAGCCCCAGGGCTTAACCCTTTACCAGATCTAATGAAAGATACTGGCGGTTATATAAAACAAAACTGACATAGGTACCTACGGAAGATTATATTTATATGTTATATATTTTGGGACAGTCTCACACAACGCCGTCTAGCAAAAATTAACCTATTATAAGCTTGTGTCATGAGATCTAGACAACTACTAAACATATTAAGCTAAGGTCAATGTATTTTGGGACTAGACCTTCCTTCTTACATTTTGTGTTAAACCATAAATGTTAATTTATCTTAGCGAACTTTAATTTTAACTTCCAATAAATATCAATCAGTTCAGCCGTACCTACTGTCTTCAGACTGTTTACACTGGTGATTGATGGCACTTGGTGGAACTTGCTACACATCTTGAACTAAAACACTTGTACTATTCCACTTATTTATTTCAAACTATTGGTATATTATACTCGTACCTATATAGTAAACATTCAAACTCCGAAACAGAACATCTATGGATCAAACAGATATTTGTTATCACCCAGGATTTGAACCCGAGACCAAAGGGGGGTAGTCATTTATACTTTCAATGTAATCAATTAATAAATATATAAATTAATATATATATAAATTAATATATATACTGTTATTCTATAACGTTCATTAATATATTTATATTTATTTTAAATCACTGAACACGTTTATGTCTTTTATACTGCACTCATAATTCCAAATACACTTATCTAATACATAAAATTCCAATTCATAAATAAACATTTATGTATTTATATTCAATATATTCACTTATTAATCTATAAATGTGGATTTTATGACCTTTTTATCCGTTTTGAAAGGTAAACCTAAATATGATGAAATTAATGGCTTCACAGTCTTATCTAATATAATGTCATCGCTATATACCTATATGTTTTTTTTAAACAGTATAGTGATATTATAATATATTATAGTGATATTATTATATATTGACTGCCTCTGTGGCGCGGTGGGAGTGCATCCGACTGCTACGCAAGAGGTCGTAGGTTCGATTCCCACTCAGGATAAAACTTGTGTGATGAGCACGATGGTTTATTCTGTGTCTCGGTGTTATTTATCTATAACATGTATGTATTTAGAAATATATAAATATGTTTATCAGTTATCTAGATCCCATAACACAAGCTAATATTAGCTTACTTTGGGCTAGATGGCGCTGTCTGAAAAGTGTCCCACAATATTATATTATTATTATATTATATTATATAGAATTATATTATCAATTTATATTTATATGGCCGCGTTTCAAGTCCGACGGCAGCAAAACCTCCGAGTTTCTGACATCAATACAATAGATATTAACCTATTGTAGAGATTTATTGTGTTTATTATATATTATTATAGCTATTATCTTAGAATATTAATATTTATTAATAATATTACCCGGTATCTATATTTTAACATAGAAATAAATTACATTGTTATTGCAATGTATGTGAAATAAGTGTGTAACTAAGAATTTTGTGTAACAAAGTAATACCTACATATATACCTATAGATGTATCAAATCAACGTCTTTTATCAAATTAATAATTTAAAATAAATCTCAGATTTAAAAATAAATAATGATTAATATCTGAAAAAAACAAATATCTTATAAACACTATATCTTATCAAATTAGTCAAAGAGAGCCAACGTAGTTTTTTAGGATTTAAAAAAAATTGAATATGTACCTCGATTGTCCTTATCTGGTGCTTATCACAAAGCAGTTCACTATCACTATATTTTATCACTTTAAATACTGTGCTGTTGCAAAAACACACTGAAATCATTAGCTCCATTCCGTTTTCGTGTCCATATCCATTATTACAAATAGAGAAAAAAATCTTTTCAATATCACAGGTCACAGGTCCTAATAACAAATGTGTAGTTACTATAGTTTTATGTTAAACCGCGATTTTCAATATTATAATTACAAAAACAGTGTATGCGCTAGCGCAAGTGGTGCGTAGTGAAACGCGGTACGTGATGCGGCGTCGATGGGACGCAACCCGACACTAAACTAGTCGTGTGACTTTTTGTTGTGATCGCGCGCAGTCGGCCTCCCTCGGCTGCACTCGGCGACGACCGTCACACTCTGTCACCTGATTGGTCGGTTCTCTCTCCAGGCGGCGGCCAAAGGCGGAGTCTGACAGCTGTCGTACCCGATGGGTGTGTTCCGTTTTCAAATTTTCTTTTTCTCTTTTTGGGCGGGTAGTGCATTTGTGTGCGTCAGTTGTGGCGCGCGCGCCTTCCGTGTTGGATGCTCTACGTTGTCGGAAAGGATAATGGCTTCTTAAAAGATTAATTGCACTAAATTAGTGTTATTTTTACTATCAAAATGGTACCTAAGATATAAAACAAAATGGTTACCATTTTGACAGTTGTTGCTTTAGGAGTTTCTAGTCTATTGTTAGAGTAGACAACTTCACTATGAGGATTGTAATTAGTTTGTTTTATTGGGTACTGCTCACTAAACGGTGGGAATCAAGTCGTCCCGTGTAATGGTAAACGACTGCCTGTAGCTGTGAGCACTACTGATGTTAATACCTTTGTCACGAGACTTTTACTTACTTAAGTAGGTACATCTTATTGTACTAATCATATCACACTAATACAACGTAATATTTTGTATGAATGAATGAATGTCTGTTGCTCTTTTACGCAGAAATTACTGAATGGATTTTAATAATCTTTTTCCGTAGGCAAAATTGTTTATAGGTCTATATATCATATCTGTATACATCAGAATAAGATATACCTAGGCTATTTTATCTATCTAGGTTTCTATATAGCGTCGGTGGTGTCAGTAGTAGATACTGTATGCGACTGCTGCTATTATATAGCTATTATTTATTAGGATAATGTAGCCTGTTCGTGTGTGTGTAAAAAGGGGAACTCCTCAAAAACATCTTTATCATCAAATAACCATGCCGAGTTACTAACAAAAATTAACGTTATTTCTCTGAAAGCTTAGATATGTGACAGGGATATGCACATAAATAAGGACTATATATACATACGCAACTGTACATACGCAATCTGGATTTTATGGAAGCAAAATGTGTAAATCATATGTTTTGGCTAAAAGCTAATATTTTGTCCAAAACTGTGTGATAAATTTAACAAGATTTAGTACCTTTATACAGAAATGTGACATCCATTTTTCGTTCGAAACTACTAATTACTACATTAATACTACATTACTTACTACTCGAAAATTTTTATTTTCTTGCTCAAACTTACCAACTCCATTAAGTTGAAGTGAACAGGCGAAGTTACGCTCTGCGATGCCGCTTTGAGGTCCCGGATTCGAATCCTATGTTTAAACAAATACCTATTTATTTGTGTGATCTACAAAAGTTTGTTTCGGAGTTTGGGATTTTGTCTACTATGTTGAATAGTATAAATAAATTCGTTGGAACAACTCACACAACGCCATCTGATTCCAAACTAAGCAGAGCTTGTACTATGGTAACCAGATAACTGATAAACATACTTATATATATATTTCTAAATAAATACATATTATAGATAAATAACACCCAGACACAGAAAAAACCATCGTGCTCATCACACAAAGTTTTATTCTGGGTGGGAATCGAACCCACGACCTCTTGCGTTGCAGTCGGATGCACTCCTACCGCGCCACAGAGGCAGTCAAATAATATAATGTATTATAAAGTAATATATATGACATATATGTACCTACCTGTGTTTATTAGTAGTCTAGATCCCATAACACAAGCTTATATTCGCTTATTTTGGGGTAGACTGCGCTGTGGATAAAAAAATGCCACAATATTTAGGTATTTATGATATTTAGATATAGAATGAGAGTTGAAGCTGAAGAGTTTGTTTGTTTGTTGAATGTGTTAATCTCAGGAACCACAGGGTCGAATCGAAAAATTCTTTTCGTGTTGGCTAGTATCTACATTTATCGAGGTAGGCTAAGGCTATATATCATCATGCTACTACCCAGGAGATCGGAGCAGTAATAATAAAGTAAAAAAAAGTAAAAGCGACGGGATTAAATGGATGTGACGGGGGCAAAGTATGTCACGGGCGAAGCCGCGGGGGTCATCTAGTTGGGTTTAAATTGTGAAAGTTTTTATGGACATGTGGATGGATGTTTGTTACTCATTCACGCAAAAACTACTGAATAGATTTTAATGAAACTTTTGTCTAATATAGCTTATACTTCAGAATACTTTTTTATCCCGGGATCAAGTTCTTGTGGGAAATGGGAACAGGAAGACTTCACCAGATATAATAAGATGTTATATTTGTACGGAATAAATTAATTCATAGGTACCAGCAACGGTTTACACTTACCTACTTATTTTTTTAATTAAATTAAAGCAATGTCTGCAGAAATTGTATTTGTGACTGTGTAACCCTTTGTCCCGGTTCTTTTATATAGAACTAGTTGACGCCCGCGGTTTTGCCCGCGTGGAGATGTTTTCCCGTTCCCGTTTCCCACCGGAACTGGATCCCGGGATAAAAAGTAGCTTATGTGTTATTCTAATGTACAAGCTATATTTGCAAAGTTTTATTAAAATCCATTCAGTAGTTTTTACGTTAAAGAGTAACAATCATCCATTCTTATAAACTTTCGCATTTATAATATTAGTAGGATGTTTATAGATTATCTGTTGTGAAATGTTCTGTAAAAGTACCTGAGTCGTACACAAAGAGTTGGGCAGTATCTATCCCTATTAAGTGACTTTATTTTTTGACTGACCACTATGTTAGTTTAGTTAGTTATAGTGGTGACTATAAAAGTAAATCATGCGGTTCGATTCCCATGCAGGACAAATCTCCTGTGATTTTTTTGTATTTCGATACTATTAAATTATGTTGAAAGAATGGCAATGGGCTCACCACCTGTTACGTGGGACAAAAATGCATACGGTGAAATGTAGGCGTATAGTATGCCTCTGCCCAACCCTTCGGGGATAAAGGCGTGACAATATGTACGTACGTATGTTAAAACATATGTCTTGACTCACTGGCTAACTTTGGACCTCAAATTTATGCACAGAGGTTTCTTCTATCACGTAGACAAGGAGTACCTAAAGCCGGATTTTTGTAATGCAACCCCTAACTGCTTGAAGCCAGTAGGCAAAGCTAATATTGTCTGAAGGGTTATTTTGTTTGGTTGAACGCGTTAATCTAAAGAACTACTGTTACGAATAGTAAACAAATATTTTTGTAATGGATAACTTAGCTATCAAGGAAGGCTTTAAGTACGCTATCATTACTATACTGTTTAGGAAAGCCACAGATTTAGAAGAGTAAGCAGATCAAACATATTCCTTTGTTTATGGTGTCATACTTCATCCTTTTCACTCTTTTTATTTGTTGTATAACGTTATCTTTTTTGTCATGTGTAGCGACATGTAACTCACACATAGACAGCGAACAGCGCGTAGCCTAATTTTCTACATAATTTCAACTATAGCCGCCCTTTTTGAATCAGGAATTTGTTAGTGTTTTGTGCCGAAGGGAAAATATTGTGTATATATATTTAAATAAAGGTTATAAAAGTATAAAAACATGGTGAAGTGTTGTGTAAAAAGTAGTGATATTATTAATTAAAAAATAAAATTAATTATTATAATATTAATTATAGTCACAAGAAATCACCAGGAATAACTTTTCACAGGTAATTGATGTTTTAGTTACGACTACGTGTTATTATTCTAAGATTTTTATTCAAAAATGGGGATTCTTCTAGACGAACACTTGAAAAGTTGTTAATATATGGTTCATAGCATCTGTTCCATAAACCGTTTGGTCGCTATCGTCATCTACATCTAAGATTTTTGTTAATTTACATACATTTTGTACTGTTACGGCATGGGGACGAATTCAGTTCAGCAAATTGTTTGCAATTTCAATATCCAAATTCAAGCTAAATGTAGTGCCCGATTCAATTAATTATGTTAATATTGTTTTAGGTTTTCTAAGGATACCATTAAACAAGATGTTTGGTTAATAAACATAAATTATGAAAGATATTAAAATGACATGAAATGATAGCTGAATGCGACCCTGGATTAAGCTACCTGTTTATGTAGGTATGTGTGAAATAGGCTACGCCATTTTTCGCATATGTTTGATCTGCTTATTCTTCTATATCTGTGAGGAAAGCAAAGTAATTATAAATGTGGACTATTTCGGAAAATTTTCATACATTACTGTTAAAAGGGTTCGAAGTATGTTATGGGTAAAGCTGCGATGCTCCAGCTATATTACCAATAATATATTCTTAGCTTCAATGTTGAAAGTGCAAAATAATAAGCTGTGTGAAATGCAAGGAACTATTTAAGTAAAATAAGCACCAAATATAATTTATAATTCCGTATGATTGTTATTAGATACCTATACCTACCTAGTCATTTCACTACAATATTAAGTAAGTAGTACCTACACAGGTACCTATTATTACAATAGGTATGACCTATTATTATTTATAAATTATAATAGGTACCTAGTAGTATTCTAACAACACTGGTACCAACAAGAAAGAAACCAACCAAAATAAAAAAAAGGACGATATTGCATTTATGAAAAGTTTTTTTAATACGCGTTATGGGACTTTATCAAGCCTTATTTAGCTAACTAAACTAATATCTACAAGCTTGCACTATGGGATCTAGACAACTGCTAAACATAATTTACATATGTAAAAGACACCTGAACTCCAAAACAAGCATTTAATAATAAATAAATAATAAGTAACAAGAGACAGAAAGGGATTAGCACTTCCTTAGCAGTGCTGTTGCCTAGGGAGAGTACTAATTTAGAGATACCTAATACCTTAATTTTTTTTAATGAAATATTATTATAGTTGGGACAACTCACACAACGCCATCTAATTCCACACTAAGCAGACCTTGTATTATGGTAACCAGATAACTGATAAACATACTTATATATTTCTAAATACATACAAATTAATATTGTAATAAATATAAATATTGTGGAACACTTTTCACACAGCGCCATCTAGCCCAAAGTAAGCTAATATTAGCTTGTGTTATGGGATCTAGATAACTGATAAACATCCTTATATGTTAAAACTATAACTTATATATTAAAAACTTATATATTAAAAAAATAACACCCAGACACAGAATAAACCATCGTGCTCATCACACAAAGTTTTATCCTGGGTGGGAATCGAACCCACGACCTCTTGCGTAGCAGATACACTCCCACCGTGCCACAGAGGCAGTCAATACCTTAAAATACCTTAAAATATTACGAATAATGCCCTAGAATACGCCTGAAATACTTCAGGATACTCTACGGACATACTTACAAACCTCATAAACCGCACTCTTTAGTACTCCGGATTACAAAAGCGAAGGTTCGGTGTAATCCCACTATTCACAATTTTGCGATATCTAATCGAACGCTATCTTGACAAGTAATGTATTGAATAATCTATTAAATAAAATATAATCTGATCGTTTCAGATCTCTAGATCGTTCAGCAAAAGTGCGACAGTAATCGGACAATAAAGATTGAAAGGTGGCAATGACCAGAGGTAAATTGACTAAAAGAATAGACAGATATAAAACGTCGGTAAGTAGGTACCTAGGTTAGTCTGTATGGGTTTGTTTGTTTATCAATCACGCCTTATCCCCGAATGGGTGGCAGAGGCATATTATACTCCCAGATTTCACCATGTGTATATCTGTCCCACGTAATAAGTTGTGAGCTACCTAGATATATAATAAGTATTTGGTGGTTGTGCCCCTGAGGTATGTCCCGTTAAAAATATTTACCTAAAGAGAAGATGACGCTTAGTTCTAGGTCGCTGGGTGCATGAGGTACCTACCTGAGCCTCATCCTGAACAGTAGGTAGATGAAGTTTCAAAGACGCCACGCCAATTCAATGATTGTTTACGAAGAGTAAGATTTACACACAAATAATCCAAAAAAAAAATTAACTATCTCCACGCTGTGTCCCTGACGGGGTAGTCAGAGAGGACAGATCGCCAGGCTTCGCGATCCATGCACACTTATTTCGCTTCTTCAAGCTTTATCAATCTCTTCATACACGCACGTCTGGGTATCCGAGTACTTTTGACCTTTCCCTTTTTGAGCAATTTGCTCACGTGGTCTTCATATGTAATTCTTGGTCTACCCTGACTCCTACTACCCTCTACTTTCGCACAATATATATTCTTCGTCAATCGTTCCTCACTCATTCGTTGGACGTGTACAAACCAACGGAGCACGCCCTTTACCAGCTTAACGCTGACACTTTCATTCAATAAATAATCATAAAAGTAATCCTAAAAGGGTAAATATATACCTATAAATATTAGTTTCGAATATGGATTACCTATTAGTATTGGATTTATCGGGATTCGTGACCCTACCTATATAGATAATCCACACCTACTTACCTATTATAACCATTCCCTGCACCAAAATGTTCCACTACAGTATCCTTTGTATAAGAACAACAAAGTGAAAAGTAATAATTTCTCTTTGCTTAATAAAATCAGTCAACACTGCCATTACCAAATAATGACATAAAAATAATTAAATAAATATACTCAGTTTTCTGTATGATCACTGCGTTAAGCAACTTTCGCTATAGCTGGTCCTTGAATGAGTGACCACTTTCAACTTTGTGGCATTTAGATTTGGGTAGGTTTCCGTGCTTCGGAAGGCACGTTATGCCGTTGGTCCCGGCTGCCAATAAAACGGCAGTCGTTAAGCCAAGTTGGATACCTTACGGGCGACTTGAAAAAATGTCAATAGCATGTCGCCACAATCTGCTGCGCCTGTCTATTTCAACGCGGTAATGGGCTCACCCATTAGGCGATTTGTGTATGTATATGTAAATATAAATATTGTGGAACATCTGTCACATAGCGCCATCTAGACCAAATGAAGCTAATATAGGTGTAGGTATGCTATAAGATCTAGACGTCGGATAAACATACTTACATACATAGCATATTATGTATAGAAGACGGGCTATAGGTAACGGGCCCCTCCAAAATATTCGGGGTCCAAGTGACTTCACCTGTCAGCGATGTATCTGCTGACTAACGTGCGAGGTTTTGAACTTTAGTGGGCTTGAATGTTAAGCTCCAGTCGCTTACAAAAAAATTCATATTTGAACTAGGTGACTTCACGGCGTCGCCCGTGACATATTTTGAACTCCCGTCGCACCCAAATAATCCATAAAAAAATGCCCAAATTGTTGCCATTTATGATAACTGCTTCGCTCTCCGGGATTGTGGCGTGAAGATATATAAATGGGCTATCCAACAAGAAAAGATTTTTTAAAAACCGAACAGTAGTTCCTGAGATTAGCGCGTTCAACCACACAAAAAAAACTCTTCAGCTTAATATATTAGTATAGATTAAATAAATTAATTAAAAATTCACCACTGCCACTTTTGTGTGTAAAAAAATATACTTATATACTAGTTTAAAAAAAATATACAATGGAGTAGCGCCCTAATAGAGCCGAAAGAAATAATAATATTGCGTGAAAAAACGGAGAGACGAAAATCGCATACGCGGCCTTTTTTTTATAATACAAGAGATGCGCTTACAGATTACCCACTGCTTGCTTGCAGTGGGATTGTGTGGGGGTAGCCCAGCACCTGATCGTGGTGGCACTAGGAATACCCACTTAGTTGCTTCCAAGTCTTTCGCTTTGCAAAGGAGGAAAGAAGCGTTACTTTTCTAACAATTTTTTATTCGATCGATTAATTTCGTTGCGGATTCCAAGACATTCTAACTTCTCCTGGAACTTCACCAAGATCGAGGTCCGTGTAACTTTTTTGGTCTTGGTCTTTACTGTAGATCCTGACTTACAGGAGTCACAGTAATATGTATGCGAGTGGGATTAGACCTAATAAAAGCAGTTCCCCTGCTCCAGTAGATGTACTTGGCCCTGCCAAAGGTCTCATAACGTCTACCTAGAGACAATAGCTCGGGATAACCATTGTCTCAGCAGTGAAAGAATTAGGGGATGATGAGTTTCCGCGCGAACTTCTATATGAAAGAAGAAATAACCCTTAAATCATAGGTAGGTACTTCATAGTGAGTGACTAAATCTGTTGAGGATATTTTTACCAGGTTCTATTTTACTATTTTTCATAATCTGTCATGGACTTCACTCCGCTTTCATTGGCTGCTTCTGTCAGGTAATGGAAGTCCTAGCCATAAACCACGTAACAAGAAACTAAAGTCACTCGCACGTTCTACTAGACGCCTTATATGATATTCCTATATATGAATAAAAATGAATCGCAAAATGTGTAGCTAAGCGCAAAACTCTGGCGGCTGGACCAATACGAGTAATTTTTTGTTGGTTATTCCTTGAATTCTAAGGTAGGTTTTAATGAAGAGAAAAATGGCACGGAAGATAAACGGGAACGGGAAAGCTTCATTACACGGACGGACACTAGTGTTTCATACAACCAAGCGTGTCAGGGGGCGTCACCTTTTTTTCATACGATTATACTATTTACTACAAACGAATTGTAGGCAACTGACAGGTCGCCTATGTGATTTCACCTACTATTTGACATAAACTTGACACACGATATTATTATTACTTTCAAAATCAAAAATATTTTAATTCATGTAGACCATTTTAGGCACTTATGAATAGTCATGACAATAATTAAAATGAGTGTGATTCTAGTTGCCAGCCTAGTTCCAAGGGCAGCCTACCCTTTATGGAGAAGAATCTAGCAAGAATCTCCATGGCTGCTATTTATACTGTTGAAAGGTTGATTACCATTGAAAATGCCGCAAGGCGAAACCGGTCAGGTTAAAAGTAAATTTTGTGGAAAAGTACAAGTGTATTATTCAAAATCCATGGATCCTCTTTTAAAATGTAGGTAGGGCTTACAATAATTAACTAACATTGTTCTTTTGAGTTATGTAAGAACAGTCGACTAAACTTAGTTTCGTGTATATTACTCTAATATGTGCGAGAGAGAGGAACTGAGCAATATTCCTAATTCTGTGTTCCTTTACCACACACAGCCATTTTATTTCATTCAAAAATATAAATATATGTGCTTCCGTAATATCCGGGTATATAGTGTAGGTTGTAGGTACTATAAACATCCAATTAGAATAGAGTAGAAGCCTAGGTATTGTTTGTATGCTAAACAGGTAGGTAAGTTTTGCAGATGAATTCTCGCATAATTTTTGTTTTTAAATACGACGGCCAGTTGAAAATAACGGTTCATTATATTCTACTGGTCGTTCCAGTCATTGAATTTAATTATAATAATTATAATATACAAAAACATTGCAGAATGGCGCTTAACTTTTGCGTGTTGTTTTTTTTTTATTTATAACTATTATTATTTACTTTACACAAACCTTTATTATTTACTTTATTTACAATATTAGCCTTAATCAAGTCCTAGACTACCAGGACTTTAATTGGTCGTGCTAATTAGTGTCTAGCACATAAAACCTTTTAGCCTTTTTGTTACCACCTCACTAAAAATGCAACGGGTTCAACATTTCTTCCAAATTTAACATCTAAAATAGACGCATTTTATTAAATTTATTCGGCCCTTTAGACCCACCGCAGTTCCGTGCTTCGGAAGGCACGTTAAGCCGTTGATCCCGGTTGCCAATAAAATGGCAGTCGTTAAGCCAAGTTGAAAGCAATATGGGCGGCTTAAAAAATTTCAACAGCAGCTTGCCACAGCCTGCACCTGTCAATTTCAACACGGCAATGGGCTCACCACCTGTTACGTGTGAGAACAATGCATACGGTGAAATGTGGGCATTCAAGATGCCTCTGCCTACCCCTTCGGGGATAAAGGCGTGACAATATGTATGTATGTATGTTAGGCTAGATAGCCCTGTGTAAAAAAAAAGTTCTACAATATTTATTTATTAATTTAAATTTACCCGAAGAATAGGCGAAATGTTATGCTACTAAAATAACATAATGCTCGTAATTTATTAATTCACCTGACTTCTTATTTGAGCCAATAAAATGCTAATATTGTATTATTATTTTAAAAATTATGTTGGAACACAACAAGAAGAAAGAATTCCTTACTTCTTATTGTGTTCCAACATAATTTTTAGAAGTCGCACTGTGTATCACGAGTACTTACAGAAAAGAACCATTTTATTTGATTTTCTCTTTATTCAATTTACTTTTGGTTTGTTTTTTGATAACAACTTAAGAAATTAATAAACGTTATTCTACCAAGTAAGGTGTGGTAATAATAACTACTGCACCACAGCATATAGCTGAGAAACGACCATTTTTTGGCAACGAAATTTTGATGTTTATTTTTTAATTCTATTTTTCTGTAATAATTATTATATTATAATTATAGTATAGGTAGTCGTATAGGGGTCGGTGACACTCGATTATTTTATTCATTTGTATGGCAATATTGTCTCACTACATTGTTCTTATAATAACTATGTATGTACTTTTTTTGCCAAAAATAAATATTATTTCTATCTTTCTTTCTTTCTTTCTTAGGTTGTAGACTATTTTTTGCCCTTAAATGATAAGGATGGGAATTTAAAGGTACCTACCCCTTATCATTTAAGGGTCAAATTTGATAAGTAGTTTTAGTTGTAATTAAATTAAAGAAATACTACCTCAGTAAAGCTGTTTTATGTACTTATTACCTATAATAGAAATTTCCTCACTTTAGTGAACTAAAAAGTAGTGTTTCTGTAGGCAGCAAAAATAAATAAAATTTTCTGCATCTCGTATCTTTGATGCCCTTGAAACGCTCAAGATTTTGAATTAAATCCTTGGCTTGTCAGGTAACAATACAATTACTTAGGTAAATACCACAAAATACGACTTGCCAGTCTTGAGTAACGAATAACCATTTCTAAACAAAGAGTGGTCGAGGAACTGGGTATACCCTTGAAAGGAAGTCCTTGGGAACTTCACCAACCTTGTTTCTATCCATGTCGACATTCGAATTGACCCCCTAAACAGGGGATCAATTCACATTCTCCATATAAATTGGTTGCTAAGAGCCTCTGTTGGCTCTTAGCATATTTCTATTTTCTTCTAAATATGCTTGGCGCTTTCTCTTCGTTGAAATATCTTAAATGGATCAACAACATTATTAACATTTCTATCGTTTGCCAATTCTATTGACATATGACGTAGTTCCGATGACTTTGATAACGATTTATGACATCTATGTGTATTGTTGTCTCGGTCCAATACATTCTCCATGCAATGTGTTTGAAAGAAATGGGAACAACAATACAATGCTAAATTTTAAATTTTTTTTTTTTAAATTAAGAATGATAAGTATACTGGTAATGATGATCTTCGGCATTACCAGTATACTTATGCATGTAATATTGATTGTTAACATTATTTTACTCACCCCAACTCTAATTAGTCATGTCATAAAAATTTAACAAAATAAATTATTAAATAAAACAGTTAATTATCATTAGCAGGTGGATCTAGTCACGCGCACCGCCGTCACCTTAGGTTCTTTGACAGTAGATTATTCGTATAATAAATAAACTTTTACTTTAAAAAAAATAACTTTTAGTTACCGACCTACTTTCTTGAAACATATTCATAAAGAAAGGAAGTACAAAAGTTAACATGACATTAAAATATCTATAGGAAATGGTATTATCTATGTCATTTTTACACCCGTCGCTGTTTGTTAGACATGTTTTTAGGGCTTTCACAATTACTGTACATATGGTGGATGACATGTGTCAATGGCCTGACTAGTAGGAATATTGAGGACTGTAAGAAAAGGAGGGAAAATATAGTAGGTAGTAGTAGGTGCCCGCAGAATGTCTACGTGTGGCCCAGTATGTAATGAGCAAACGATTTGTGAGCTTGCAATATTCGTCACAATTTTGCGATATGTTTAATATTTATTTATTTATCTATTGACGAAATGTGCTGTGAAATGGTGTAAAAGTTATAGTGGTCGAACAATTAATGTTTCATTTCACTCGTAAGTAACATTTTATTTCATTCATATAACTATTTTTAACAAAAACCATTAATTATTGAAACTTACCAACAACTTAATCGGCCTATATTCAATATACTTCCATTCTCTATAAACATTATACAAAGAGTTACCATCTCAAATTAGCCGAATAATATTGTGTCAATTTCGTATTGCATACCTACTCGTACATTTTACTATTTGCAGTTGTATTTTTATTGGTTGTTAGACAGTGACAATATTTTATACAAGAGTATGAAAACAATATGTGTGTAGTTTTCCCCCGCACGAAAGTTAGTTGAACGAGATTTCATACTTTATTTAATAAATATATTACGCGTCTATTGGTTAAATCGTCCTAGAATAACCAAACCTAGCTAAGAACCATCGCCAGGATACTGGCTTTTAAATGATAAAACCGCATCGAAATCGGTCAATCCGTTTGAGAGCTACGATGCCACAGACAGACACCGACATCGACATTAAATTTATAACACCCCTCTTTTTGAGTCGGGGGTTATAAACAGGAGCGGAATAGCGATTACTGTTAAGCTATATTATAACTCTAAATTTCTTCGGATAGTTATAATGATATTCCACTTTAGGTGGGTTCCAAATTGGGTGTAACCCCACCAGAGTCCCTACCAAGATCTTTGAGGCCCAAGCGATGTCATCTGCTAGGGGTACAACTGCTGTCCAACGGACGAGGTAAGGACGCAGGTTATGGGGTTGGGAGGCAGTCACTCTCAACGATGTCGAAAATAAACAGCAAAAACGATAGGTGGCTTCTAGAAGTCAAAAAAGTGAACCCCAGATTTGAAAGCAACTGAGAATAATATAATTCAATGAAGAATGAGGTGGGTTCCAAATTAAACTTCGTGATCGTAGTTACCTACAGCTTTTAAAGGTCGTTTCCTTAGGATAACTTCTTATACCTACAACAGTCATGATAATATACCCTATTCCAATCTACTTACTAGAAGGCATAAGAAAAGTTTCTCCCGTCGGCCATCTTTAATAACCAGGTGCACTGTTGTGCATCACATTATCACCTATTTAAATGCACCCAATTTTCGATACAATTTGTATTTTGTTACATATTAATTATAACCATAACATTTATCTTGATGCGTAGGTATGTCCTTAATATTATTAATTTCCATATTAAGATTATTTGTGTACAGCGGAGCGGAACGTAAAGCCTTTGGGCTTTTCGTCTTACTGTAAGGGTAACCACAGACTAGCTTCTTTAAGTATCCGCAACGGAGGAATTAGTAGTTTTTTAGAGCCAGATGCAGCTACCGAGCGCTGAGCCCCGCACACTTAAAAATGGCAGAAGCGACGATCGAATCACTTCTCAAATAGCGAAAGAGTATCCGAGCAGTCGCCAAGACGCGAGATATCGATACTGTGCCCGGATGCCAGAGAGACTCACCCAAATGTGACGCAGCGTTGACACCGTCTCAAAATCGCCGGTTACGGATATTAATAGAAGTCAGTGTGCGGTGGCTCTAAAGGCTTGTAAAGTTCTTTTAGAGCAACTATTATCTTCAGGGTTCCAGTTGGTATATCTGCCATTCGAGGAATGGTGCCTGTAAAAAAGCTCGAACATAGACAGCATTCAATTCGAATACAGTAGAAAAAAAACTAAACAACTACTCTACTACATTCTATGTACATACTTACTTATCTTTTACGCGTTTATCCCCGAAGTGGTGGCAGAGACCACATTTCACCGTAAGCATTTTTGTACCACGTAAGATGTGAGCCCATTGCCGTGTTGTTATGGACAAAATATATTCTATGTACATCGTTACAGGAATCTGCTTGGTTTCTATTTAATCGATTGCAATCAAATACAATACCTGATAAACTTAAAAACTTCTGAACGGATCATTACATCTTCTTCTTCTACTCAAGTATAGTTTTAAGACAATTTTGTCTTGCTCCAGTAAAGCGATAGAAGCGTTACTTAAGCTTTCAGCAAGATGTACATAAAATCGCATTTCACTGCGATAGATCACGGTCTTTTTCTATATAATAGCACGTTTACACAACTTTTATGTCTAAGAATCTACAATTTTTTACCATATAACAAGATTTATGCACTAGTTTAAAAAAATAATAAACAGCAAGTGTTCCGCCAAGTTCCCGTGCAAACCCCTACATTCAAACTGAAAATTATCAAGCTCATAGTTACCTACTAAAATAAATATATCAAAAACAAGAAAGAATACAATGATATCTAGCAAACTATATCGTCTAAGACCCGCTATACCCCCTCTTGCCGTATACTCCCTACTGGTGATTTATTCTATATACCCGCGCGCTATAAATCTGTCGCGCACAACACTATCTCGCTAGTGTTGCGCGCTAATGGCTAATGACATAACACTCGTTGCATAATGTCAAAGTTCTTCGTGAAAATACTATCTAAATCGAGTGAGTTGTGACACGAATTTTATGAAACAAATGTTTTGAAAATTCTAACTTCTGAATTCTTTTTATACCAATAACGAAGCAAACAAACGTGCCGTCTGGTCATAAGTGGTTACGCTAGCATTTGCTCTGTTATTATATAAAGTAGCCTATCATTCTTTGATGTCCTTGCTTCCTTTATGTGCCATAGATCTAAAAAAAATGGACAAATCCATTTATACATGCGTGGTAGCATAAAAATGTATGCAATTTTATGTATGAGCGTGCACTTTAAAAATATAGATTATTTTACAATCTCTGACAATCCAGTCCAACTATAATGGTGGTAATTTGAACAACTTGAACAAAATTAAGAGTCTTACCGCGTAGCTAAGGTAAAACTAACATCAATGAAGTAACAAGGGCTATCTAGGCGTCAATAGACTTGCTAAAGTTTGAAATAATTTAATCTGACCCCCAAATAAAGATTTCTAAGGGTAAACTACGAGTATCATACCTTAAAAAATAATCTACCTTTCGTCTATTCTTTATATTTTTTAACATGTCTTAAATTTGATTAGATATTTCTATATTTAGACAGTATGACAGTTTAACGATCGCTGATAATCGAATTATGTATCCGTTGTTCAATGTACATAGTATCATCTTTATTGTTTAATCGACTAGAAAAGTCTAAAAATCATATATTCGGATCTTCATAAGTACGTAGGTTACCTAGGTACGACAGAACCAGTACTGTACAGTTCAAGGCCCCATGACACCCACACATTTTCTAAGCGGGCAGCCAGTCTGAATAACATTTAACCCCTTTGAAATGTAAAAGCATTACGGAATGAAAAAACAGCACTTATGTACCCCGCGACTCAGATAAACCATCTCCCGTACAAAGAGCACAAAGATACAATGCCTCTGAAAGGGTTCAAGAACGCACTTTTAAATTAACCGCTGTGAATTCGAAATTGTCGTAAACTATACCCAAACTGCACGCTATTCTAACCCTTATTACCTATGACAGACTTACAGTAAAAATCATAATCGAGTGTACAGAAAGTACGATATCAAATATTAGACGGTGCAATACACCTATTTAAAATAGGTCCGTTTTACATTTTTCCTTTTCATGTCATTGTCTCTGGCCGGAGAGCGCTTGCAACCATCACGTTCCAATTTTGAAAAGTGTCGGAACAAAATGGTAGTCGCTTTGTGTATTGCCCCCGGGGGCTTCTGATTCGAGTTTGGCAATATAGCAGATGTTCAGTGCCTTTACTACCTTTGAAGTCAAATACAGTCATTCTAAACTAAAGAAAATGGAATAGTTTATTTATAGATAAACTTGTTGTTGTTTCCTAGAAACTACGTCGCTAAGTCGGTGTGTTTGGAATGATTCGAAACATGATTCGTAATTATTCAAACCGCATACCGACGTCAAAAATATCATGCTATGTACACGAGAAGTCATAGATCCAACCACCCATCAGTAGAGTCTAGTAACCAAATTGGAACATCACTGTACCGTGTTTACAACACGACAAAAAAAATAATAACAAAGGAGCCGAATTTAAATTCCAATCGAACTTTGACACATGTCTGCCACCATAAACAATGGAAATTCAAATCATCATTGCATTCGGTTTCGGAACGCGGTCGGGCTAATGCGATTGTGGCGTGAGCGAGTCTATTGCTCTTCATCTATAAATAGGAGCCTTTTCTCTCGCTTTTTCTTCACAGAATCTGAGTCGAGATCGGCTGATAAGCTATCTCGTGTGAGACGGTCTCAATATCCACAGATGGCCTTACTCTAGAGTAATCTCTGCCCTCGACGTGGATATTTTTGACATTTTTTTGGTTGTGATTCTTTGAAAAACCTCGCATTGTGCTCTAATAGGGACATTATTTTGACGTGGAGCACGCCGCTGTAATATTGTAAACACTGATTGAGTATAGATAAGCGAGACAATCCGAGTTTTGTCCTCGGTTATTCGGTTTTCTGTAGTGCAAAATTAAGCCTTAGATTGAGTGATAGTTTTACGGTATGTACATAGAAATGTTGAACAGCTGTCTATTATATACACACATTAACACAGTCTAGGGATATTTTGTATAGAGTTCTTAAACTAAAAAATACTGACCAGTGTTAAATTCTTTTGAAGATAGCTTATTTTGTTGAAGTGCTCGTGGCCCCGCGGTCTCAGTGTTCTGTACCTAAACTATCACTGAGTTACGCAACTTTCACTATGGCTGGTCCTCGGATGGGTGACCACTTTGTGGCATTTACATATGCCAGCGTTTCCGTGCTTCGGAAGGCACGTTAAGCCGTTGGTCCCTGTTGCCAGTAAAATGGCAGTCGTTAAGCCTGGTCGAAGGCCTTATATGTAAAATTTCAACAGCAGATAGCCACAACCTGCGTCTGTCTATTTCAACACGGCAATGGGCTCACCACCTATTACGTGGGACAGGAATCCACACGGTGAAAATTGGGCATATAATATGCCTCTGCCACCCTTTGGGGATAAGGCGTGATGGATATTTATTTATTTTATTCATTTTGTAAACCTTTTTACAAAATGAATGTAATTAGTACAATAAAAACTATTGTAGGTAAATGAGGGCTTCATTTACCTACAATAGTTTTTATTTTATATTTTTATTATGTGTCAAATTTAAGTTTTATAACAAGTTATCGGTTAATTTTGAATTAATGTTATTGTATGCAGCGGCGCCATGTAACATGAGATATTTTTTAAAGGGCAGTAGGCATGCTCTAAGCTGGGTCTACTCAACGGAGTATTCCTGTGGAGATTGGAACATGACAAACCGTGATATCAAGGTTATGATCACGTTATCGTGCTACTGGTGAAGTGGCAGAAAGACACCCAGGTGGGAAGCAATTTTTGCAAGTTGCCGCAAGAAGACAACCAAATATTACGGCGATGCAGTTGGGTCAGAGGCTCCAGTCAGAGCACCAGTTGCTTGTGAGTGACCAAACTGTGAGGAGAAGGCTGCATGAAGCTAACCTTCATGCTCGCAGACCGCTTCGTACTCCAGCACTACGCCGAGGAAAACGTGGACGACGAATAGAGTGGGCTGGTGAATATTTGCTCTGGAAAGACAACCAGTGGTCTTAGTGCTGTTTACCGATGAGTCCCGATTCGTTTTCCATTCCGATACACGTACTCTACGTGTATCGGAATGGACGTGTTTGGCAAGTTCCTGGTCTTGGGAGCTGTCTGCAACATTCTCTGCCCATTCATACCTCAGCGGAACAATTATGGTAAGGGCGGGAATTCGTGTTCGTCTTTTCAATAGACGAGACTCTAGTGTAGGTTCTTTCGAGGGCATAAATAAAAAACAAATTTCGCGATTATGTCGAGAACTACTGATCAGATTTAGATACATACATACATATTATCACGCCTTTATTCCCGAAGGGGTAGGCAGAGGCATACTAAATGCCCACATTTCACCGTATGCATTTTTGTACCGCGTAACAGGTGGTGAGCCCATTGCCGTGTTGAAATGGATAGGCGCAGGCTGTGGCGACCTGCTGTTGAAATTTTTGAACCGCCCATAAGGCCTTCAACCAGACTTAACGACTGCCATTTTACTGGCAACCGGAATCAACGGCTTAACGTGCTTTCCGAAACACAGAACCGCTCTCAAATGTAAATTCCACAAAGTGGTCACCCATCCAAACACCACCTATAGCGAATGTTACTTAACGCAGTGATCGTTTACAGAACACTGAGCCAGCGGGGCCACTAGCACTTCTGATTTAGAAGGGATGACTAAAGTACTATTGAGTTGTGTAACACACTGGATAGTGATACGACTGAATTTATAAAAGAAATACTTATTAGTTACAATTTTTTTTGTTGACACTACGAATTGCAAGATATCATTGGATAGGTCTTTCAAAAATATTGTACCTATGTTTAAAACCATTTTTCGAATAAGTTTACCGTTTAATAATTGTAATACCGTTTAATTGTGTAATATTAAGCTGCTGCTCTAATAGGCATGTGAAAAATATCACGGTAGCAATACATGTAACAATTAAAAAGAAAACTATCACAGATATGTAGGCTTAATAATACTATTAACAAAACAAAAAAATTACAACGTACGAATAAAGTACGGAACCATACATTCGCGTAGCTCGTCACGCACTACCTTACAACACTAACAAGGCTTTGCGTCCGGAGCGCACGCATACATTTAGATCCGATAGAGGCTTTATTCCTTGAACGCTTAGATTGTGGAATGAACTCCCTGCCTGGGTTTTCCCGAACGTCTACAGTATGGGGTTCTTCAAAAGGGGTCTTAGAAGGGTCGGCAGCGCGAGTGCTGCACCTCTGGTGTTGCAAACGTCTATAGGCTACGGTGACCACTTTCCATCAGGTGGGCCGTATGCTTGTCTGCTACCTCAGTGGTATAAACAAAGGCATAAAAACAATTATAAAGTTATTTGAAACACGCTACTACTAATAAACTAAGTTTAACATAGGTACGTACCAACTAAATATACATTGGTGCTAATTCTGTTGTTGAGACCACTAAACTAAATGTCTCTAAAATTTCCTTATTTTTATAAAGAGATTGCCGTTGTAACGTGAAAAATGTACATAGACAGTCGAATGTAAATACATGCCGACTAACTTGGTGATTGAACTACCTACGTAAATATTTCACGTTACAACGTTTTACACATTTTCACGTTTCAAACGGTTACTAAAATTAATAAACGTCCCCGCACGTCTAAATTTTGTGTGACGTTAAATTTGTATCTGATATCACTAAAATTCATTTTATGTGATAAAATTCAACAAAAAGTGAAAAATGTACATAGACAGTTCAATCACTAAGTTAGTCGGCATCTAAATACATGTTTTGTTGAATTTTATCACATAAATGCAATTTTAGAGATGTCAAAAACAAATTTAGTGCTGTTTATGATATCACCAAGTTTAGTTCGACATAAAAACAGAATAGTATTTGGCAATCTCTCAATAAAAATAAGAAAATTTTGGAGAAATTTAGTTTAGTGGTTTCAACAACAGAATTAGCACCATTGTAGACTATGCCTAAAACACTACAAGCTACCTCTCAAATACCTACCTACTGTTTAGTTTTGTTAAATTAAGTTATAAACCGGTGTGCCCAAGTCTGATGTCACTAGGAGACGAAAATATCTACGTATGACCTATAAGTTTCACGAACTATTTTTCAATATTAATGAACATGAGAAGCCACCATGGTTAGGTAATTAGGTATTAAAGTATTAAATGGATATTTTTAATAAAATGAGTTCAACAGACCAGGAGAGGTCAAGATTGGTGAGCAGTGGATTGTGTGCAGAGGAAGTCGCTGGACAATTCATAGTCGCATTAATAGTAGCGACTTCAAAGAAATTAAAACACTTCAGCGGCTGATACTAAATAGAATCAAATTAAAGAAGCCTGCCTATTAGTCCAGACGAGAACTTGTATGAAACTCTATTTTCACTGCCTGCCTCTGTGGCGCGGTGGGAGTGTATCCGACTGCTACGCAAGAGGTCGTGGGTTCGATTCCCACCCAGGATAAAGCTTTGTGTGTTGAGCACGATGATTTATTCTGTGTCTGGGTGTTATTTATCTATAATATGTATGTATTTAGAAATATATAAGAATATTTATCAGTTGCCTGGTTTCGATAGTACAAGCTCTGCTTATTTTGGAATCAGATTGCGTTGTGTAAGTTGTCCCAACGATATTTATTTACTCTAGATTATTACCTTTTGTTCGTTCATTGAAGTTAGTTAGCTTGGAATGTAATCGTTTTCGATGTAAGAGGCTTCACTAAGATCTCCGGATCCACCGCTAGCTTGTGAGGGCCAAGAGACCTCACAAGCTAGCGGTGCACCTGCTGACTAACGAACGATGCAACGATACAGGCACCCTTACAGGGTTCAGAGGTCAGACGGCAATAGCTCCCAACAATGCCAAGGGTACGTATGTTTACAGCAGCAGGCCTTAGCTTTTATATTTAAAGAGAAAATAAACAATATAAAATATTGGAGACAAGTGAAATGGCGATAAACAAAACTAGGTTTTATTTTACGAGCGACTCATTAAAAAAGTTTCATGACTTTTATCACGTGCCAGTCTTACACCTTGATGGATTGTTTATGTTTTTAAAGAAATAATTAGCTTATTTCTTTCCAGTCGACACAAAACAACGCCGTAGCACGAATAACATATATAATAGCACTAATAGAAATACAATATACAACTTCGAATTAGTTGAATTAGTTGACAAAATACGGTCGCGTGGTTTACAACGCTGTCCAGCCGAGCAGACAATCTCCGTACCTATTCCTTATCTGTGCAACTTAGCAAACAAAACATCGCAACCGGCAATAAGCATAAAACAAAATCGTTTCGACCCCACACACGCCGTCGCCCGAACACTTGGAAAAATCCCTATGGATTTTCCACGCGGGGTGACGAGGGCGAATGGGGGACAGGGGGAAGGAACGTAAAAGAGAAAAGCTGCGAGTTTTTATCTCGGCGCCATAAATTTTATTCGTAGCGTGATTTAGTGCGCAGATTGCCCCCCGCGCTCCGACTGCCCCGCGCCTACGCCTCGCCGGGTAAGGCTGCTAGTCATTGTCAAAATTATTGCACCCCTATCTACTGAAGGTTTAAATATATGTCCCCGACACGTAGTAATGCCTACAACTCGTTTCTACGTTGAATACGATGCTTTGATATAAATTGTGTAAGATGTTCCTCGTAAAGAATTGCTTTTTCTAAATTATAATATCTAATAAAATAGGTTCAGTAAAGGTGAATTTAAATGAAACATACGATAGTACAAAGATCGATAATCTTTAGACTTTAGAATTGTACAATACAAATGTTTCTTTAATACAAAATCCATTTGAGTATGGCAGAATGGAAAAGAATAATTTTATTCTTTTCCATGGATACTCTTAATTCCAATGGATAGTTACGCAAACTTCGCTTTCCTTGGTTCTCAATTGGTTTGCATTTCCACTTGATTTGTTTGGAATATTACTACTAACACTGCATTAACAATGATCCGACAGTAGAATAATGCAAAATTGGGCCAACCAATGGCGCCATGCTCTTCAGAGAATGCCGTATAAAAAACATTATGCGCCGTCCTAATCCTTCATTCTTGCTTTAAAAGTAAATCTTACTTATTTGTCAATACCGAGCCACAAAGGCGTCCAAATACCCTTACACTAGATGAAAGGCATAAATACACGCCTCATAATAGTGAAGCAATTCAGAAACTGTTAAATTCATAATGCGCTTTTGTTGCTTTTTTGACAGCTCTATATTTTTTTTGATCGGTTTCTTATTGCCGACCAGTGCATCGCGAAAGTAAAGTCCACGATTTCTAGCGAATCGATCACTATCGGAGGAGTATTTTATGTAAACACGACAAATTTCGTGATGTAAAATGGCAACTGCAGATGCGTCTATGTTGTTTTTATTGTCTCGGCGAGTGGTTGCGGGCTGCGGGCTCGAGGCTCGCATTTGATCCTCGACGCTCCACACTGTGTCTTATCTTGGATCTGGTTTTATGAAACCCTAAATTTACGACTGTGGTGAGGGGTGGGGGCTGTATTAAGCCGACTCTCGAACGCTCTCTGCGACAGACATTTTTGTCACCAACAATTCATGGCCGAAGCACGTTCGGCAAAAATTTTGCGTGTCAAATTACACCGAGGCAACAGCCGATTGATGATGCGATTAGCAATACGAGTGTCGTTATGGAACGTACTTCTGTTTACGATTATTACTTATGTAAATGACGGTATAAAAGTTTCTTTTGTCGCTGAAAAATAGACGTTTGCTTAAATAATTGTATTGTTCTACTCACATCGATGTAACGTTAGATTACATTTTGTGACCGTGCTAACAAATGAACTAACTTTTCGTTTGTTATTGAAGTTTCATTTGTTTAGTGTTGCTTTATATTAGTACCGTTAAATACTTTCATATGCATTTAGTTAAAAGATGTTAATTTGCAATTACAAACGAAAATTTATTTTATTAGGTATTATTTATTTACTAAAAATTAAATGAATTACGGTCGAACTTCGACCAAGGTGCTACCACTCATTTTTATACACGCGCCTTGTTCTTATGGCAACACTTTAAGTACTTTAACCTGAGACTCTGTAAAGGTAAGGCGGAAGACCGTGGTGGTTTAGTGGGTTATCTGGCTCCTCCGCAAGACTGGGAATCTCACACAAAATCACGTCGCTGCTCCGTAGCAGTAAAATAAAAGTTTACTATTGTAATTTAATAAAAATCTGTAAATGTATCAATCTATCACATCAGCCTTTGGCAGTCCACGTCTAGACGTAGGCCTCTCCCAATTCACGCCACAATACACGATCCTGCGCCTTTTGCATCCAGTCGTCGCTCCCTGCGGCCTTTTCCAGATCGGCGGTCTCCAGGACTTGTTTGCTCCATCGGCTGACGGTTCTTCTACTGGTGTGGCCACTTTAATGTGCTTATTCTGCGAGCTATGTCGACCACTCTGGTTCTCTGACGAATTAGCTCGTTTCGGAGTTAATCTCTCAAAGACACTGCAAACATAGCTCGCTCCATAGATCATTGTGCAACATTGAGGGTATGGACTAGATCAAGAGTCCACGTATCGGCACCTTAGATCATAACCGGTAGAAGGCACTAGTTGTAAACTTTCGTCTTCAGGCTTTGCAGTATAGGAGAATAGAAAACCCGACGCAATTTGCTGAATGCTGCCCAACCTAAGTGAATCCTTCTAGCGATTTCTTTGTATATATACTTTTATATACACTGTTCAATCTACAAGAAGCGAAAGAAGTATGCATGGATCGCGAAGCCTGGCGATCTGTCCTCTCTGACTAACCCGTCAGGGATACAGCGTGAAGATAGTTAGTTAGTTATATACACTATTATTTATGTAAGTACTGCATATATACTTTCATATATATCTCTGTAATGGTAGGTGTATGTAAGAAAATAAATAAATAAATAAAATAAATATACATTTAGTGAAAATTTTACAAAGAGACACTTTACTTTTTTTATCTGTATTGATTGAGCTGTCCTTTTTGTCAACGTAATCTTAAAAAAATGAGACCTCTTTAACGTCGCTTACAAAATGTTATACACTATTTAAAGTGACAACAATCATTGTACACTATTAAATAATTGGATTATAACGTCTTAATTAGAAAAAGAGGTTCTTCTTAATTACGGCCGGTTGGCCGGGCGGTGGGTTAGCCCAGATACAGGCCGATCCTCTATAAATTACGGGAATAAATCCCGGGGAAGAAAAATTGCTCTCTCGAGCACATAATTCTTGCCTTGTCACAAGCTCTCCTTATCTATAGCCAATACCGGATTACAATGCGATTTTTATTTCATGCTATTGCCGTTCGTTGTTATTGCCAACCTACTTTGTTTCCTTTACATAAACATATTTATGTATCATACGTACGTATATTGTATTTGATTGGTTACTTTGTTTTTGACTACCTATTCATCAACTAATATATAAAGCTGAAGAGTTTGTTTGTTAGGCGCTAATCTCTGAACCTACTGGTTCTAATTGAAGTCTATTTTTGTGTTGGATATCATTACTCTACTACCTAGAAGAGCGAAGCTGTAGGTAATCAAAAATGACAGAATTTTTGAATGAATGTATAATCTGGTAAATGTTTCATACAGAATTGTTAGATTAATAAACGATAAGATTATAAGGGATTTATGGGCGAACCCCATCGCTCCCTTAAAATTTTATCGTTTACTACGTCACAAGCAAAGCCGTGGAGGTCGGCTAGTAGTGTATCAGCGTATTCGATTGGATACTTTGTTTTTGACTACCATATTTATGTATAAAATATTCGCGGATCTGAAAAATAACTATTCAATCACTCAAGTTGGAACAAAACGCACATTTTAAAAAATACACCAGAATATTGGATGGTTAATAGTTTTGGAGATGATCACGGATAAATATCGTAATAGGTTAATTATATATTATAGCTACCCTACTTCCTACTAATATTTGTGTAACTGTCTCTGGATTGACCCACATCAGGAATTTGTATTCCGATGACACAAAATTTTAACCGCTAATTAGTAGAAACTAGTCGCTAATTATAAAGATACAAGTGCTTTTATTGGGACGAGCTGAAAGCTGATCTCCCAGCATTTCAAATCTCAAAATCTTTTTCTCAAATTATCAAATCGAAGATATAGAGTCTTAGTTTAGAAGACATAAGGAGTTTAATTTTTAAAAGTATAGTTCTAGAGCTAGACCAAAAAAAAATTACGGAAAATTGCAAATATATTTCAATGGAATGGTGTGAAATGCTTCTAGTTTTATCGATCTAAAGTGCTAAGAAATGCCAGATAGAAATAAATTAGTATGAAAAACACGTTATTATGGTATAAAATTACTATGTTGGAGATGCTTTCACTTCTTTGCAAACCTTTTACCTAGCTATTGATTATTATTTGATGTCAAAATGTCGCATACAACTATTTTATCAAACTATAATTAGGCTCTATTGAACTCCGTTCCTGTTGTATACTTTTTTCGCTAATGATATACCTAAATTGGTAGAGGACGGCGAGTGGGTTGCACGCCGTTCTGACAGACGCAGGCCCTACACGGTGGCGTGTTGTGAGAGCTACACGCATGCTCTTCCCCTCAAATAAATGGTATAACACCCGAACACCCCAAAGAAGCGAGATACCCCCCTAACCCCAGCGGTGGCGGACAGAGTCCTTGGGTCTATCCCTCCGAGGGCTCACCCAGGAAGCCTGGCCATAGACGGATGGAAGGAAACGTGACGTGTGGTTTTAGTCGGTAGGAGTCCGGCATAGCACCCATGAGAACTTCTACACGAAAAAAAATACCTACGTTGGTTTCAAATCGGCCTATCACAGCCCACTGCTGAATGTAGGCCTCTAGCAATTAGGATGTCGTTTCGAGTTTCCTTCTCTTCACCATAACCTCATCCGTAAGTCAACATGTGCACCGCTAGCACGTGAGGTAGCTTGGACCCCTGAGATCTTCATGGGCCTCTTACACTCAAACATAACCTATGACACAATTCAGAATAAAACATATTTCATAAAAAAATACGGTGTGTAAGAGACAATAGATTGATCGTCCCATTCACTTTCACAATATCATAATTATCAAAACTTTAATATGCATCCACAACAACGAGCAAATATCCCTTACTTGATGTATAGGCACTAATTTCCTTCAAAGAAAGGAATATAAACCCAAAATTTGTCGTAAAAGTGCGAACATACTCACGCAATAGGCATCAAAACAAGCCCTCTATTATTATAATAAGTAAGTACAACAATACTTGGGCTAATATTTTATATAATGTTAGCCAACAATATCTTTTAATGGACAATGACAAATGAATCCCTTTGTGAAGAATTGAGATGTCACGATGAAACCATTGTGAGTCAACGAACGGCCGAATTCACCAAATATACAAGAAAAAACCCTCTATATTTCAACGAAATATTTTGACAAGATAATGTATGGGCAGGTATAGGGAACATGACATTCTAATGATTTTTAAATTGTGGTCTAAAAGTGGACGAATATTTGAATTTCTTTTTTTTTTAAGTGTGAAATTGTTTACATACTTCTGTATCGTAAATCGTAATCTCTTGCATACATACATTAAAGTTATATAGAAAATACAGACTTTACCATTCAGCAATCAAGTCATAAAGTAAGTATATACTATAAACTAAAATACTCTTCCGCCTTTAACATTGCGCTGTGACGCTTGCAACAATGCCGAAATATCGGAAACGCAAAATAACGCATAGAAAATATCCTGTTAACTGTAATGTTAATGAAAAAGGTGTACGTTCTTTTCTTTCTGTACTTTTAATAAAGTAAATCGTTTGGGTAACACTATATAAATATAGCGTTACCCGGGAATATTACGCGGGAAAATGGAAAGTGTAAGCGGACGCTTGCTGTATTATATTATTTTCTAAAACTAGTGCATTTATCTTGTTTTATGTGCGGGAGTGGTGGTTTCTTGGACATAAAAGTTGTGAGAATGGGCTATAGTGATAGGCAGTGATATATATGCAGTGAAATGCGATTTTCTTTCTTGTCGCGTAAAAGCTACTGAAAACATCAATATAAACAACCACTATTAGATTTGGCTAAAAGGTCTTAGTTACCAGGCCATAAAATAATTACAAAAAAAAATACAAAATAGTGTTACCCTTGAATTTGACATCTTAACGAAAATCCAGCTTCGACAATTTCAATTTTTTGCGTTACTAAAACAGCTGATTGCTAAGTATCCATTTCCTAGTTAGAATTATCTTAAAAATAGTGCCGCCTGTCTTTAAAATGATGGATTTAATCCTGAAATCTTTTGAAGGACTCTTTAATTTCGTAAATAACAGATTTTTAAATACAAATATTAATGCTTATTTTAATTTATCTAATTAGGTAGTGAAATATCGCAATTAATTAGTAATTCCTCATTCCACATCACAGACTACAGACTAATTTATTACGTACCAATGCGTCGCCTGCGCAGGATGTGACTATGAGTACAAGATAAACACGTTTTTGGTCAACCAAACTTAAGTGATCAAGTAAACTCAAGGTCGCTCAAGTTAATTATGAATAATTGATCGAATTAATAAAATTGTGTTAATTATTAAGATAAGAGACTTATAATATCTTTTTGACATCTTTGACTGCCACAGTACCCCAGTGGGAGTGCATCCGACTGCTACGCAAGAGGTCGTGGGTTCGATTCCCACCCAGGATAAAACTTTGTGTGATGAGCACGACGGTGGCTGTCTGGGTGTTATTTATCTATAGTATGTATGTATTTATAAATATATAAGTATGTTTATCAGTTATCTGGTTACCATAGTACAAGCTCTGCTTAGTGTGGAATCAGATGGCGTTGTGTGAGTTGTCCCAACAATATTTATTTATTAATATCGAAGGGATAGAGAAATATCACAGTCAAATCAGACACAGATAGAGTACTGTATAGTAAGTATGGTCCTAATAGTCTGTACTAATGCAGTCTTCTGCTAGACTTCTGCTGGGTTTTTTTTTCCTTGTGCCAACCCCAGGCATATCAGCTGATTTAAATTGGCTCCGTATTTTATATTGTAATATTGCAAAAATAATTATAATTTTAACTAAAAACCAATTCATCATTGCCAAATAATAGCATATTGAGTGTTAAATAATCATTTTCATTATTTATTGTGCTAAAAGTAGATATATATAAACTTAAAAATTGTACCGGTGTAGTGACAGTTAGAACATCGGAAAAATTTTCAATATTTGAGATTATTACTTGGATTTGGCAAGATTTATTAAACTAATAGTTTTTTCAATCAAGGTTTGTGTGTTTATCTACTTTTACATCCTCATATGTCCATTAATAGTGCGATTTTGTAATTTTCTATGAATAAAACATAACCTTGTTTTGTTTCGCATTTCTTTGCTCTGAGTCTACTTTGCTAATAATTACTGATTCTGTAGTACGTAATTATAACAAAATGTCGAATACTTTTAACATGATAATGACGCGTAAGGCCTTGGCTCATCAGCAAGAGACAAGGCTTCAATTAACTTTGAAAGAGTTACGGATTTTGAGTGAGAAGTGCGATAAACTGAACAAGGAAAGGGACGAACATGAGTTAGAATTACTAGGTATTTTAAGTAAGAACGGACAATTCAAGAAAGAACTGGCACAGTTGCATTCGCTGTATACTGATACCTTACAGGATCGGGATAGGTTACAACTTATAGTTGACAGTTTTGACTCATGTTGGGATCATTATGAACAAACTCTGCACCAAATTAAAATACTAAAGGAGGAGCTACAACAATCGGAGATAAAAAATATCGCAACTAGAAGTTTTTCTTCTCTCAACATAACATTTTCCTTCTCTCACCATGACCTCATCCGTTACTTAGCTGGTGTGCCACTTGCATGTGAGCCTGGTTGTGTATTGATTGGCAGTATAATAAATTGATTAATTAAAACTATTAATTATACATTTTATATAAAATCGTTAGATATATTTATACTTTTAAATAATATAAAACGTATTTTTATTTACTTAGAGGTCTTTGAAGGTTTATTAAAAGTTTATTCTTTATTTTATATATGTTTTTCATTTTATTAATAAACATTATCATAAGAGTTTAGACATACGTGTCCACACACACACATAATGAGGGTGTACGGGGCCCCACCAAGATCTTCGGGGCCCAAGCGACCTTCACCTGCTAGCGGTACAACACCTCAGCTGACGAACGGATGAGACAAAGATCAAACGGCAACCGCTCCCTAAAATGTCGGAAATCTAAATCGGCTAGCAGCCAAATAAAAGTAAACCTCAGGCTCTAAATTCAGTTGGTATTTGGAAATCACTGGGATGACTATGGTGAAGAGAGACTGTCAAGAATAATGACATAAATATTAATGTCAGTTTCTCATTCTAATTCTGTAATGGTATTATTTCAAAAACAACAGTACTAGTAATTGCTGTCCCTAACAAGTTTCATAATCATAATCCGAGTTAAGTTTCTGTTGCAAAAGAAACCCACACTATTTAGCCCAGGGTCGGTTTAAATTTTTTTTTTACTTCGCGCAGATAATAAGTTCCACTACCATTTTAAATTAGAACTTTTTGGATTGTAATTACAGTTCTAATGATAATTTAAATCTTTAAAAAAATTTGGATGAAGAGTAGAAGCGTGCACGTCGCTGCCAGCTACGGCTGCAATTCTACTCCAACACGAGTGCCACCAGGGCGAATGATGCTAGGGCGTGCCCCCGAGGCGACGCGCACCAGTTCGTCCCCGCTGGTGCGAAAAGTGTGAGCCAGAGCGGCGTAGGGGACCGCCACCCTATACGCGCGGCCCGACACGGCGGGAAGTGGAGGATGGAGTGCAGGGTAGCTGCGTGGAATGTTAGGGGAGGAATGACAGATAAGATGAATGAGTTGATATATGTTATGAATGAGAGTAAGTTAGATGCAGTGTGCTTGACAGAGACCAAGCGCAAGGGCAGCGAAGTCTTGGAGCTCCCGGGTGGGATGCTCGCGCTTTGGTCTGGAGTACCAGAGAGCGAGCATGGCAGTCGGGGGGTTAGAATTTTGCTGTCCTTGCGATTGGCCTCCGGTATGTATGAGTACAAACTGGTAGGTCCTAGAATCCTCTGGATCCGTGTAAAACTTGGTTTGACGAAGATTTTCCTGGTAGCTGCTTACGCGCCAGTATCTTCGTCGAACGCGAGTGAGCTAGAGGATTTCTGGGAGAGTATGAGAGAAGCTCTAAATGTGATAGAAGGAAATGAAAGACTTATTATTATAGTATGTGGAGACTTGAATGGATGGGTGGGTACCGCTCGCGATGGTTTTGAGTCGGTACTCGGGAAGTATGGGGATAAAAGGGTGAACGACGCTGGCAAGCTAATACTGGCATTTTGTAAGGAAAAGGATTTGTTTGTGGCGAACACAATGTTCAACCACAAACAAATTCATATGTATACGAGGAGATGTAAGTCAAAGAGAAGCATGATAGATCTATTCCTAATGGATAGTCGGCTCCGTAAACAGGTGATGGACACAAGGGTTTATCGAGGCGCTGAGCTGGGATCAGACCACTACCTAGTCATAACTGGATTAGGGGTCTGTTCGCGGGTTGGCGTCATCGTACCGAGTGTCCTGAGCTTGAGCCGACTTATAGCATCAAAAGCTGGAAGCTGCAGGATGCATCCATTAGGGATAAATATAATGAAAGGGTAGCCGAAAAGCTTGGCGATGTCAATGTAAGCAGTGAGAATGTGGAAAGTGTATGGCAGAACCTTAGGGATAGTATGATAAATGCCGCTGTGGAAGTGTGTGGAGAAACGAAAAGAGGCAGTAGTAATAAGCGTGATGCATGGTGGAATGAGGAAGTGAAAGAAGCAGTTCGAATGAAGAAGAAAGCATGGCTAGACTACTTAGCCTCGCGAAATGATTTTAATATGAAAGAGAGATACAAGCTGCAGAAAGTTAACACGAAGGCACTGATAGAAGAAGCTCGTGAAAGGTGCAGAATAAAAGCGGATGAAAGGTTGTCGTCCAATTTCCGGGATAATGCCAAGCTCTTCTGGAAAGAGGTAGGCAAGACCCGGAGTTGTTCGGCAACCTGCAGTATGAATAAAGTGCTTAGTGTTAACAATGACGTCCTAACAGACCAAACTGACGTCCTGCAGAGATGGAGTGAATATTATGGAAAGATGTATGCAAGAAAAGACAGAGATGCCACATCGGGAAGTGGAGCTCACTTCGATGCTCCGGATCCCGATGTTATTGAAGTCATTAGTATGAAAGAAATAGAACAAGCGATAAGAAGTATGAAATGTGGTAAGGCTGCGGGAAAAGACAGAGTTACTGCTGAGATGATCAAGTATGGTGGGTCGCGTGTCTGGGACACACTATGTCTGTTATGCAACTTGTGCTGGCGGACGGGTGAGGTCCCGGATGACTGGCGAGTAGCAGTTGTAGTACCTATTTATAAAGGGAAAGGCTCGCGCCTAAACTGCTCCAGCTACAGGGCGATCAGCTTGGTCAGCTTAGCTAGTAAGGTGTATGCAAAGGTTATAACTGCACGAATACAAGAAAAGTCTGAAAGGTATTTATGGGAGGCTCAATGCGGATTCCGACGTGGAAGAGGTTGCATGGATCATGTGTTTTCTCTCCGCATGATCGCGGAAAAGTTTCTGCGCTTTTGTGGATCTAGATAAGCATTTGATAACGTTATGAGAGAAACGCTGTGGGACTTGCTGCCCGGATATGGTGTGGACGGCTCGCTACTGCGGGCAATACAGTCGCTTTATAGGGACTGTAAAGCTTGCGTGCGAGTAGGGGGGGATGTGTCACCTCTTTTTGATGTCTGTACAGGCGTCAAACAGGGATGTGTCATGTCCGCCTGGCTGTTCATAGTGTATCTGGACAGTTGCCTGCAGAAGTTGAAAGATTTTAATATGGGTGTGAATTTGGGTGACTTTACAGTAAACTGTCTGCTGTACGCTGATGATGCGGTGCTCATGGCCTCATCAGAAGCCGACCTTCAGGCATTAGTCACTAATATGAAAGAGGAGTGTGAAAGTAAGGGTCTTCGCTTGAATGCAAGTAAAACTAAGGTTCTAGTATTTGAAAGAGGTGACGTAAGAACTAAATGCGAGATTAGGGTAAACCAGGAACGTCTAGAGCAAGTGAATGAAATTGTGTATTTAGGAGGTATGTTTAGCGCGGATGGAAGATGTGATTCGGATGTAGAACGGCGAGTAGCTGCCGGAAACAGGGTTAACGGTGCTTTGTCCCAGTTAGTAAAGCTACAAAGCATCGTAAAAGAAGCACGCATGGCGATTCATAACGCAGTGCTAGTGCCAACTTTGCTTTACGGTAGTGAAACCTGGGTATGTCAGTAGATGCATGAAAGTAAATTGAATGCTGTGGAGATGCGATCACTTCGAAAATTGTGCGGCGTTACCTTGGCCGATCGAATACGTAACGAAGTGATACGCAATATGGCAGGTTTGAATGAAAGTGTCAGCGTTAAGCTGGAAAAGGGCGTGCTCCGTTGGTTTGGACACGTCCAACGAATGAGTGAGGAACGATTGACGAAGAATATATATTGTTCAAAAGTAGAGGGTAGAAGGAGTCAGGGTAGGCCGAGACTTACATATGAAGACCACGTGAGCAGATTGCTCAAAAACGGAAAGGTCAAAAGCACTCGGATACCCAGACGTGCGTGTATGAAGCGATTGATGAATCTCGAAGAAGCGAAAGAAGTATGTATGGATCGCGAAGCCTGGCGATCCTTCCTCTCTGACTACCCCGTCAGGGATACAGCGTGGAGATAGTTAGTTAGTTAGTTAAAAAAAATTAAATTGAAAACAAAAGAAACAATTTTTAAACGAGCTAGCTTTTAAATTCTAATTACTCGAATGAACACCATTATAGCATGAACATCATAAAACTGTTCCAATTAATTATTGTAGATAAATATTTATCTTGATAACGTAACACAAAATTCAGTTCATAAACCCACTAAATCATCATTGCACTAGTGGTCCCCATTTTATTTCTACTTGAACGTAGGTAATCCATCTTGTGCGCTCACTGTAAAATATTAGACTAAAACTTAATACAACTATTCTTATAAAAAAATCCTGACAAAAGCGAGTCGGTCTTGCCCACCTATGGTTCTATACTAATTTGTTCTGGACATTAGTCAAACTTTGAAAATGCCGTAAGTCGAAACCGATCAGCTTAAAAGTAAATTTTGTGGAAAAGTACATGTGTTTTCAAAATGTAGGCATATAATATTGTTTGTTTAATAATCACGCCTTAACCTCAAATAATATGCAACGACATGTTATACGCCCACTTTTCACTGTGTGTATTCCTGGCCCACGTAATAAGTGGTGACCACATTGCCGTGTTGGAATAGACATACGCAGGTTGTGGCTATCTGCTGTTGAAAATTTTCAAGCCGCCCATAAAGCCTTGTATTTTTAATAAAAGTATAACAGATTTTTTTTTTAATTAATATTTATTTAGTTTTTACGATTTAATTCTAAAGATATAGTTTTCAGATTTGTCATTATTCTTGTAGTTTAAGACGGTATTACTTGCTAAATTTCATAGTTGTAGATTAACGGGGAATAACCTATAAATTTTTATTCATGCATAAAAGGCCGTATCTATTTTTCGGCCGTTTATGACTTTCAATATATCGTTTTTCCTAAGATAAAGGGTCTTAATAGACAGACGGACGGAAGGAAAGATGGAGAACAAAGTTATTCAATAGGAGTTCTAATTTTTTTTCTTTTGAGTTATACGGAACCCTAAACAACAACCATACATGCTTTAATTTTTACTTTATTAGAAAAAAATTAAACTGATAACTTTGTGTGCTCGTGTAGTTTTTTTATTGGTATAAGTTTAAATCAAATTAGTTCTAAAATCATTCGCAGTACAGTCAGCACCAGAGCATTTGGCGGCAAAAGTGAATACACAGACTTAACTAATTTGCTATACAAGATGTTAACAACTTATACGGTGGCTAAGGCAAGTGAAGGGTGCTGAAATACATATAAATTTGCTCAACATTTCTGATACAATAAAATCGTTACGTAACTTTCCGATCCGAAAGGAAAGCTTGCTCTAGAGAACCGCTACTTATCAGCAAATTGAGTAACTACATACATACATACATATTGTCACGTCTTTATCCCCGAAAGGGTAGGCAGAGGCATATTAAACGCCCACATTTCACCGTATGCATTTTTGTCCCACGTAACAGGTGGTGAGCCTATTGCTGTGTTGAAATGGACAGGCGCAGGCTGCGGCGACCTGCTGTTGAAATTTTTTTAGGCCGTCCCATAAGGCCCTCAACTTGGCTTAGTGACTGCCATTTTATTGGCAACCGGGACCAACTGCTTAACGTGCCTTCCGAGGCACGGTACTGGGGTGGGTCTTAAAGGCCGAATAAATTTAATAAAATAAATGAAATGTGTCTATTTTAGATGTTAAATTTGTAAGAAATTTTGAACCCAGGCAACGGGTTCAAAATTTCTTACAAATTTAGTGATGTGGTAACAGGTCTAAAAGGTCAAAAGGTCTAAAGGCTAAAAGGTCTTATGTGCTAGACACTAATTAGCACGACCAATTAAAGTCCTGGTAGTCTCGGTCTATTACGATTATACTAAATTGAGTAACTAATCCACATATTATACTGATCTGGATTTATTACAGCGTTTTTTTTAAATTGACCAGTGGGTTTTTTTATAAGAGAGGTTTGGTGCCAATTATTACGAGTAAACAGTTAATTCGTGTTTTTGTGTTTATGTATAGTAGATTCTTGGACATAAAGAGTTCGAAAGTGTGCATGAGTGAAGAAAAGTGATTTGTTGCATTGAATGTTCTCTATGTGACAAATTCTCTAGCTGCAGTAACGGTTCCATTGCTTTATGGTTCCAATGCTTGACATGGCCAAAGAACTGGACTAAGCAAATTTTAATACTAATGACAATGTAGTATATACTACCTTTATAGTAGAAATAATTTAAAATGCCCTTATTCTGTCCCGTCTCAAATAGTAGTATTATAACGTTTACAAGACCTTTGGCCGAATTGCAAGTGATGTCTGACCTCAATTTTTAGCCATTGCATCATTTCGTCAAATAAATATTTACTAGATATGGCAGTTATGACACAGATAAAATCAATGTTACAATATATAATGGTCAGATATAAATTCATGTCATATGTTATCTATATTGCCTACAATCTAGCTTAGAAAGTGGAACAAATTTTTTGCAACTAAAAATACAAGCTTATTTATTTCGAAGAAAATATTAGTCTATACTAATATATAAAACAGAAGAGTTTGTTTGTCTGGCAGAACACGCTAATCTTATATATATAATATTTATTATGTTGTATACCCCACGCATATATTGAGGAAGGCTATATAGGCGAATATCGTCACACTACTACCCTGGAGAGCCGAGAAGTAATCATAAATGTTAACAAATCGGGCCAATAGGTACCTACTTTTGTAAAATTAATAAATGTCGTGATTAAATGGGTGCAACGGGTGATCAAAATATGTACCAAGGCTCAACTAGTGTTTCAATAATCTTACGCATATGTTTGTCTTCATTATTTTATAGCTCGTTTCTAACACTTTGATACTTCGTTTGGCTTCGATTTGTCTCTATCACGTCTTCTCTCTTCTTCTATCTTATCATATTCCCTGTAGTTTCCGAACCCTACATAGATTTGGTGCCTGGGGTTCACTTTTATGTCGCTTGCTCGATGGGGCCCTTACATTCGTAGGACTTTATTACACTTAGCTGCTTGCATTCTTCCATCACGTATCTCGATAAAATTTCTTAAAACATAATGTAAAGAATATCGATTTTATATTGTGAATGTTTTTATCACAGACTTACGAAAAAAATGTTCTTTTATTTACTCGTACCGTACGGGTAAATAAAGATCATTTCTTTCGTAAGTCTGTCTGTACGAGTCGTACCTTGTCTTAAAGACAGTATCCTAGCCGCAGCTGTCAAGTATCAAATAATTAGACAAAGATTTATGACTATTTATTTATTAACTTATGAGCCCAAAGCATCACTTTTATGCATAACTTATTAACTAGATGTAGCACTATTGCAAGTTATCTTTGTCTATAGCAAAAGTGAGTGCAATTGTTGCATCTCTTTTAGTCGTTCGTAACTTTAGCTCTTCAGACAAAGACGAATTATACAAAGAGCCGAATACTGTTTTTGTTATTACTATTTTTCTTTACGCACAATGCGTAGGTACGGCAAGTAACTATATAATCTCTGTAATTAGGTATCCATTAATTGTAAATCTTTCTTTTCTATCTTTCATCAAAACTCATATTATAAAGAAGAAAGATTTGTAAGTTTATTTGAAATGAATAGGCTCAGAAAGTACAGGGCCGATTATAAAAATTCTTTTACTATTGGAAAGCTACATTCTTCCTGAGTAACATAGGCTCTAAAGGATTTTCTAAAAGATTAAGGATCCGTACGAAATCTCGAATAGAAAAACTTCACCACGCGGGCGAAGCTGCAAGCATCAGCTAGTTGTTCAAAAATTATACCTACAAACACTCAAAAAAATTGATGTTTATATATCAATTCTCATGAGTTTTTTTCTCTCAGTTTTTTTATTATTTCAGACAAACGATTTAGTGATATTTGTTACATGTTTATTCAGTACAGAGGCAATGAAAACCATTTATAGAACCACTGGAGCGACAACAAAACATCAACAATGTACGGACAAAATAAATAACTGATCTCTTCTCTACGCAAATAAATATCGCCATTATCGGTCTGTGTTACCAACCACGACCCACTGGGCTTGGTGTTGCTAACAAAAGAAAATAATAAATTCTAATACAAAGCTGCGTCACCGCATTTGTTATGCAATTATTGAGAATTGGCTATGTATGTGATTTCGATTATTGTGAATTGGCGTGATGAGAGTTTATTTTATTTTTAATATATTAAAACCATTTTTAAATTAAACAATATTTTTTATCTTTTGTCAAACAACTTGGGCATACCTAAAGAAAATTTTGAACTTTAACGTACCTAACCTTTTACCTAAACTGTTCGTTAATTTTGAAACAGTATAAAGTAGTTATATCAAATTGAGAGGTAAACTCAAAGAAAAACTGGTTATAAAATCGGTTCGATATGTTTGCACCAATCAAGTTTATGCAAATGGAACGTGTAGAAATATTTGGATTTGATGTTGTCACAAAAAATTGTAGGTATTTAATTGTATAGTGGCATACGGTGAAATGTGGGCGTATAGTATGCCTCTACCTACCCCTTAGGGGATAAAGGCGTGACAATATGTCAATTGTATGGTGTAGCAAAACATCATCCCAAACATATCTTCTCCCATGATCAAATGAAATGTGCTGCTGCAAAATAATGATGCTAAAATGAACAGCTGTGGGCAGAGCCTTTTATTTCTTGTACAAGTAATACATGGCTATAAATAAAAAAGTTAACATACCATTGCAAAATTAAAAAGTACCTAAATATTACTTAAATTGTTAACTTTTTCGTATAGTCGGAGATTTCTTTTTTTTAATTGGGAAAAATGTAGTTGATCAAATGTCAAAATCCTACGTAATATTTATTTAAAACTATTATATTTATCCTCTTTTTACTAGATAATTAATTTACTAGATATTACGTGGGCACGCATCCTTTTTTTTTAGTCAAACGTAGTACACAAAGGGCAAAAAACAAACAGCCATCGTTTATCTGTCCCGTGGTGTGATGCCTTTGTTTTGCTACTTCAGAGAGTTTAAATGCTCTGCTAAGCAACACACAATGCATTCACAGATTATACCACTGTTTTTTATGTAGGTATGTAAGCTTAACACCGAGTTTTACTTTAAAAAAAGTTTTTTTCTACCTATGTGAAAGTACCTACTGTTCGATACCACGTGGCGGTAAACCAAATACACACTGCATACCATTTGGTTTCTTCTTTATCATAAGTGTTTCTCCAGTTGCTTCTATACGCTAGCTGGATTTAGAGTCTGGGGTTTACTTTTGTCGGGGTGCCAGGAACAGCTGTAGCATATCTTTTAATTTTCGGCAGCGTTGGGAGTGAATGCCGCCTGACCTCTTGACCCTGTAGGGGCGCCTGGGTTGTTTTCAGAAGGTCGCTACCAGGTTAGGTCGTGTGGGACCCGGAGATCTTGTTGAGGCCCAATTACCCAATAATAGGTCAACCCATTCTATAGTCAAAGTAAAAATATTACGTCACCATCATACGGTTTATCTATATTCAACTATTTTTGATTAAACTGAGACTACTAGTTGATCTGATACTTTCAGTACCTATTTATAAAATCAACATTAATAACATTCCTTTCTTATTCTTTGGTACCAAACCACTTGCAAGAAGCTTAACATATTCGTAGCGTTTTCCTTTGCTTCCTTGTATATCTTAACTGAGTTTGAAGCCACTAAGTTCACTATAATTGAATGTTAAGATCTTCTTATTTACAGCTACAGATTGTTTTAGAACCCTCACGCTTAATAAATTTCAGCAAAAGTACTATTTACTTAGAGTTCTTTTTATGTCAGACATCAAATAAAAAGGCGTATCTCTCAATACCATATAGGGTTTTATTTCGAGTTTGCCTTCTTTTCGCAGTGAGTAAAACTAAAGGGTAACCTTAGTCGCCTATTACAATACCTATGGGATGAATTGGGGTAGTGATATTTGTCTTCCATCACATAACCACGCGGGCAACATCACAATCATTGCAAAAACAACGCAAACATTGTTCAAAATATTAAACATTTGTTATAAAGACGGTTTACACTGTTGATTGATGGCACTTGGTGGAACTTGCTACACTACTTGAACTAAAACACTTGTACTGTTCCACTTATTTATTTGTTTGTTATAAGATTTTACACCAAAAACTAAACAATACATCAATCAAACACGCGACAGAGTAAAACAATTTACACAAAAAAAAATCGACCACCGGGATGGATGGTTTCGGTCCAAACCCCACGATTCCACGCTCAATTACATCTAATACAATTCGGTACGGCCCGCCTTGTTACCAAACATTCCAGACATATTTATTGCAATATTAGAATTAACGATGTGAATACAATATAACCCCCTAAATAACAAGATAACTCGGTCAGACTTTAATTCTTTGACAAAGATCGTACAAGTTCGTAATCGTCGAGGCGTGATGTCAAATTCGCGGTATCAATTTTATGTGTCGTTTAATTGTGAGAAAATTGCCGACGAACGTTTATTTTGCAATAAAGTTAACGAAGGAGAAAACATTGATAGTCTTTTAATTATATTTCTAATAATGTTTACCGCAAACTCCATCGAGCATTAAAATATAACAATTTATAACCATACATTACCTACCTACCATTTAATTCACTATTTATCTTGAATGAAAAAGAGCTTAATTTATTAATAAAATACTCATAAAACTCGTTTTAATGGTTTGTTATTTAAGTATTTTCTTTTAAAAAGAATAGAATATTTTATAAACACAAAATTAACCTAAAATTTAATTCACTGTATAAATTGAAGGAAAAAAGGCTTAATTTAATAATAAAATAAGCATAAAACTTGTTTTGACAGTTAAATTTATTCAAATAATTATTTTCTTTTAAAACGTATACTTTGTAGAACGTATACTTTTGTTATGCGTTTTTACTTGCTTCCTCTTCATATATGACAACGTAACAAAAGTATGCAGAAATATACATTGAAAAAATTAATACAATTTTGGTTTGAATTTAAACGTGCTTGGTTTTTCGATACCTTTAAAAGCATCGGACGAGCATAAGCTCACCTTTGGCATGGAGAGTCCCATTTTAAGGCGTCCCTATCCAGAGTCTTATTTTTTTACCTCTAGTCTATTCTGTTTTCGGTAAAGGTGAGGCTTAGCCGGGGGATTCGTTGGGTAAGTCACTGTAATTTTGACAAAATGTAAATTGACTGGATTAACACATAAGCTACTTTTTACCCGGAAGGACGGTTCTGTGGCAAACGAATACGAAAAAAATTATGCGGGCGTGCTTTAGTAATTATATAAAAAATCTAAGAAGCGACGTGAATACCACCTCTAGGTGTGAAAAACATTTTTAGATAGGACATTATACAAATGACAGCTATGAGTTACAGACAAGTCAATGGCAGACCACCCTTGTATATTCCCCTGAGAGGAATTTAACTTCACAAGACATTGTGTTCGATACGAGACGAACGACATGGGCAGTGGTATCCATCTGCTTACCAAAAACACCTGGTAAGGCAACCAGAGAAGTAGATTAACACAATCCGAAGTTACTAGAATTTTCTCACTTAAGTCCGTATTTCAGAACGTTTCTCAATACTAATTCGACGCTAGAGTAGATTTTATATGGCAAAATTAAATATTGAGAAATGTTCTGGAATACGGACCTTAGTTAAAGAGTTCCTATGCATAGGTATTATTAACTGCCTCGGTGGTGCAGTGGTAGTCCCGGGTTCGATTCACGGGTCAGAACAAATATATTTGGGTGATCATTAGCATGGATATAATTAGTGTACCTAATGTGGGCGTATAGAATACCTCTGCCTATCTATACAAATGTTTAAAACTTGTTTGTTTGGTTGATCCCGATAAACTCAGGAACTACTGATCGGATAAGATAGTGTTCTAGATAGCTCATTTATCGAGGAAAGCTATAGGCTATAGATCATCACGCTACTACCCTGGCCAGCGGAGCAGTAATTATGAATGTCGACAAATCGGGCAAATTTTTGTACATAATAGTAGAGTCTATAAGCGACGGGACAAAATAGGTGCGACGGGAGTCCCAAGTACGAGTATGTCGCGGGCGAAGCCGTCACATAGTCTCGTATAAAATAACCTGAATCTGATTTTATAAATTTAGTTTCTTAAAGATACTTTACTTACAATAAAAAAATTGACATTAACATCAAAAACCAAACTTACAATTTACTTAATTACTTTAAATACTAATTAATCTATTACGTATTAACTAATTTAAATTATAAATCGATATCCTACCGTTAACCTTGAAATTGCCGATAAATTACTTTAATTTGACATTTTATAGTAGCATTTATAATATGGCAATATAAAAATATCGGTCGAGCAATGTATTAGGTACTTACTAGTCGTACAAAGCGACCAGTAGACCTTGCTTAATATTGCAAGGGTGTAAGCGACCTCACTAAGATTCCCGGGGCCTAAGCGACCTCACCTTCTAGCGGAGCATCTGCTGATTAACGGATGAGGGCACGACGTAAGCCCTTACGGAGATGGGAATTTAGATGTCAGAAACTCACAACAGAGTAGTAAATAAATAAAAATTACGGGTTGCACTCCGAGAGTGCCGATAGAAGTGAAAACTTATTTTGGCGCGTTAGACATTTTTTTGATGGGTACTAGGTGAAACCCAATTACTTTAAGAAGAAATTTAGGTTAAAAAGCACTATAGTTATTTATAATTTGACTGTGTTTAAATACAGTTCCTTCGAGCCGTATTTACACCAGCAAGCTATGGATTTCAATTTATAACCATCTACAGTCCACCCCTCTACCAACTGAGCTATCGACGGTTGATAACTGAGTTCGAAATTATCAATCTAATGCTTCAAAAATTTTTATATGCACACACTATAGTTGCCTTGTCTTGGTAACGGTGTCGCGAGTCCAGAGATTTTGCTCATCTAAAAATATGCGTTCTGCGCTAAAAGAAGAAGTTTGAAGAAGAATAAAAACAATTAGTAACCATAAAAAAGTAAGCCCCAGGCTTCAAACCAGGTAGGGTTTGCAAACAATTAGAAATAAACTAAGATTCAGAAGAAGTATCCAGCTTTATCATTAACATGTACACGCCAATTGGTCAGAAAAAATAAGTAGCATTGCGCACTTCTTCTCTACATAAACTTTAAGATATTAAAATAAAATCTTAACAATTATACATATACTAATAATCACGGAGTATAGACGTGCTAATAATGTAATAAAGAAATATTTACGGAATTGAAAGGGTGGGAGGACAAAGTACAAGACTGTCGAAACCTTGTCTAGGCGTCGAAGAATTCCTCCCCACCGAAGTCAACTGGTAATGTTCCCATAAGGCTAGCCGCATTGCCACTTTGGATCATCATCATCCGAGCGTCTGTACCAGTTGCGTCGCGCGACGCCCGGGGTCCGCTAAAACTAACGCTTGCCAGATTGGATGGCAATACTTATTCTCTGAACCTTTAACTGTATTAAATTTCACGTTCATCAGTTCGCGCAATTTTCTTAAAAAGGTGTATAAAGTTTTTGCTTCTCGTAATAATATATACATTTTAAAGAAGGTTGCAGATTTCTTTGGATGTTCTATTATATTTCTATTGTTACCAAGTCACTTTGTATCTCTATCGATAAAAAACTTATGACGTCACTACTACTTCTGGCTCTTATTTTACAACAATAAGTATGTTTTGATATACATATATTCATTTCACACATTTCAGATATTTTTTCCAACCAGTACTAACATCTTCGTTACTTTATTTTAATAACTTGTAAGTAAAACTAAAAACATAAATTGTGCGAAAGTAAAGGCTAGAAGTAGTCAGGGTAGGCCGAGACTTACAATATAATATGAGGACCACGTTAGTAGGTTGCTCAAAAATGGAAAAAGTACTCGGATATCCAGATGTAATTTATGAAATTGCAGGAAGCGAAAGAAGTATGCATGGATCGTGGTGCCTGGTGATTTGTCCTCTCTGACTACCCCGTCAGGGATACAGCGTGAAGATACGAAAATAGTCTAGTTAAAAGTAAAAAGTCTAACTACTAAAGAGTGAAAAAGTAAAAGTAAAACTAATCTATTTGATCTTTGTAGAATTAACCAGCTACGGCCCTTGGCTTCACCTATGATCTGACATACTTCGAACCTCGTAGCGACTGCTTAATCCATACTTATTTTTTATACATAAGTACATACAATATTTTTTATTTCAAATTCGGTTCTGTCTTTCGTCGACTACAAAATAAGAATAGTCTCAAATAAATATAGACATTTTGAAGTGGAATAATAAATTCAAATTCGTAACAAGGTTGTGTGGCAAATAAGAAATATTATTATGTTATCTGTGGTAGCAACAAGCAATTACACGTTCAGTGTAAAATCAGGTTGCTCAACTTTTGCATAATACTCTGTAATATTTCTGGTTATAAAATAAGTAATGGTAATTAAACGCAAATTACGACTGTGTTTAGGGTTCGCGATTAGGCACGGTCCATCAAAGATTTGGCATGGCGCATGGCGGCAGAACGCAGGGGTGGTTCCACTAACTAAATTGTACACTTATTATTTTACGTAAACGAAATTGTGATCTAATTAAGCACAATGTCAACTACACACATTTTAAATTGACATTTATTTAATTTGATAACATTGCTAGACATGCTGTTTTAATTATATTAGTCGGGAAAATATTAATTATCTTGTTAATGACATGTCTTTATGCCAACCGGTATCTGAGGAAATGACGTCATAAAAATTTAAAGGAACACAAGCAAATTGATATAAAATATTTCCTGCGCATTTTATGTCGCAAATATTCTGCTTTAAAATGTGGATTTTACGAGTAAGTATACCCCGAAAAGCTATAAAATTCATTAGACTCTTGTTTTAACAGATTAAAAATGCGACAGTCAGTCAGTCGACAGCCTAGGTGACTTCACGAGGTAGGTACTTACTGAACGCCCTAATCGCATTCTAGATTGTTCTGAGGTAACTAGAAACCTTGAACCGCTGGCGTAGAATAGAGCAATAGCTTCCTTGGCTGAATTTTATAGAACGATGAGTGTTCTGAAGAGCTTTTCAACCAAATCCCAACCTCACTTTTCCGATCTCGGACAATGCGTGCCGCGTTGAACAGAAATATATAGGTAGGATGAAGTGTGAACGTTGTTGAAATATAGAAGTAGAAATTTTTTTAATGTTCCTTTGCATTTACAGGTCTTTTCTTAATATTATTTATTGTCATTTTAGTACATGTTTACATTTGACCTGTCACTTTTAATCTCAAGTATGTCATAGTAGACAACCCTATTACCATTAAAGCAACTTAATGGTAATAGGGTGAGACAACAGATCTTAAGAACCACTGGGTTCTTTGTTGTAACCTTTGGTAAGCTAAGTAGAGCAATTCTATTTACCCTACGCACATACAGTGTTCCACGTAATAAGTGACTAGGGCCATATTTGAACGTACAGATGCAGGCGACCAGACTACTGCTGTTCAAATTTTTCAAACTGCTCTCCTTTTGACCTTATCGCGAAGCCTGGCGATCCGTCGTCTCTGACTACCCCGTCAGGGACACAGTGTGAATATGGTTAATGAGTTTATTACTCAACTCAGCGCAAGATGCTTAGTTTTTACAGAATGCAAGCAAGCGAGCTGAAATGGGGATAAATATTTATTTTAACTATTAAATTTGTTTTTCTTTTGAGAAGCACTACTTAAAACATTAATTTTATTTTCCTAAAATAGCTATTAAAGAAGCAGTGGTTATTATTAATAATAGTCTGTTATTTAACATCTAATAGGTTACAATACAAATAAGTAACAGATATTATGATGATTGCTTTAAATAAACGACACCTATTTTCAAAT